>CM068372.1:441179606-442674606 GCA_034769895.1 Magicicada septendecula | reverse complement strand
ATTCAAGTAAATGATTTTAAATATAAATCTTAGAACATGGAAGCCATGTAAGGTATACCGATATTTTACTAACTTACCTTGAATAACTCTTTGTCTTGATATCTAGCCAAACAATCTTTAAAACGTGAAAAAAAACTCAAAAATAAGTATGTAAAGGTAAATATGACAAATGATATAGTAGGACAGAAATTACTGGCGAGCATTTATTGAAATAACGCAGTAATGGAAACTTGTTGAGTCACAGTGGCGTGTAACAATTATCTCAACTAAATGGAAGAGAAACTTTTAAGATGACATTCTAGGAAAGCGTACACGGATAATAGGTGACATTAATTGTGACAGGTATGAAGAAGTTACGTACAATAAACTGTGTTCAGTTTTGTGCTCACACACGAGATTAATCAAGCTTTCATCCTTCCGGGTAAAAACGCGTGTCACTTACCGTATGTAATTTGCGCTCTGACTGACTCCAAAATGTCACCCTCAGGGCTTGGAAGCAATTTGGAAACGCTCTGTTTGCAAACTTCATTTCAATGTTTATAAAATGTTTCCTGGCGCTTAACAAGACAGATTTGAACGAGATATGATACAAAAGCTATCTGCGTACTTCATACGGTTGTGAAGTAGGAACCGTTTATATAGACAGTTTATATGAACCGTTTATATGATCGTCTAATCAATAGACGATCCGCGGTTTATAAAAGTACTTACAAAGTTTGATCAAAAAGTATCAGGATTGATTTTATTTACAAAATATACAAGAGTTTCAAGACAAACTGGCCATGGAAATAGGTGTTAGTTTTCTTTGCTGCCTATCCTAAAGTCCAGAAATATTGCTAGAACCTCCAAGGTTCAGATTTACAAAACGATGTTGCGGCCAGTAGTATTATACGCTTCAGAAGCCTGGACCATGACCTCAGCCTAAGAAGATATGATCAGAAAATGGTAAGATGCTGAGGAGGATATATGGAGGTGTACTAGATACTGCAATGTGGCGTATGAGTACAAACGCCGAATTGTACGATCTATACAAGAACCGAACATCGTCACAACACTAAAACAAGGCAGATTTAGGTGGTCAGGTCACGTACAAAGAATGACAGAGGAAAGAAAGAAGCAGTGAAAAAAGTATACATTGGAGGACCAGGTGAAAGAAGAGCAAGACGGAGGCCAGGAAGAAGATGGGTGGACGATATAGATGAAGATATGAGAAGACTGGGGATGAGAAGGTGGCGAAGAGTCGCACAGGATAGAGAGGAGTGGAGACACGTCATTCTGGAGTCCAGCGCTCTTCATGAGCTGTAACGCCGTGGAGTAGTAGTAGTAATACCAGAGTTACAGATTGTAAATTTGTCTCCTTCAAAATAGTCCCCTTCTGCAGCTGCACAGTTCTTCCAATGCTTTTCCAACAGCTCTAAGCAAGTCTTAAAATCATAATTTGTTATAAAAGCCTTAAGTTCCCTTGTCGCATTGTGTTTTAAATCTTCGATGTTTTAAAGTGATCTCCCTTTCAATCGATTTTTTTATTTCGTAAAGAGAAAAAATTTAAAGGGAACCATATCTGGTGAATACGGAGGATGCTGAAGTTCTGGAATACTGTGTTTAGCAAAAAAAATGCGGAAAAGCATGTGACGTATGGGCAGGTGCATTGTCGTGTTGAAGCCACCATTGTGACCTTTTCCGTCGAATTGTATCCCTCAACCGCCTCAAAACAGAAATGTAGTAATCCTGGTTTACTGTTTGGTCTGTTGGAGCACATTCGTGATAAACAATCCCTTTGTGATCATAAAAAACTGTGAGCATGGTGTGACTTTGTTTTATCTCTGTTTTATCGTTTTTGGTCTTGGAGAATTTGGCGTCTCTTCCACACTGAAGGTCGGGTCGTAGTTTCTGGATCGTATTCATAAACCCATAATTCACCACCCATAACGATCATTTTAATGAAGTTCTCACTGTTTTTAGCACGCTCAAGCAGGTCTTGAACGACTGACACCGGACATCTTTTTGGTCATCTGTGAGCACTTTTGGTACAAACTTTTCAGAAACACGTCTCGCTCCCAAATCGTCAGTAAGAATAGACTGAACTGATCCAAAAGCAATATTTAAATCATTTGCTACCTCACGAATGGTGATTCAGCGGTTTTGTCGCATAGCAGCACGCACAATCTCAACATAGCGGTCAGCCTTGCTGGTTAAATGCTTTCCTGAACGCTCGTCACTCTCAACACTTTCACGCCCATCTGTAAAGTGCTTAAACCACTTTCAAACCTCTGTGCGACTCATACAATCTTCCCCATACACTTATCTTTTGAAATGTCTCTTTACATGTTTCACCAACATTTTGACAAAATCTTATATAAATTCTATAATACATTTTTTCTGACATGGTAAATGCGTCAAACGAGATTAACACACAACAAAACAATGAACATTTGTCAACAAACCCAATCAGTTGTTATTATAAAACTTATATTGAGTTTTTAGTATACTGTACAGTAAACATATGCGTCGTTTTTTTGGAGCCAAGTAAGTTGACAGTACTGATACTTTTTGATCACACCTCGTATAACCGTAGGCATCGTCAGCGTCATCGTCTGACATTCCAGGAACCAAATAAGTCTGCCTGGTCTGGCTTTAGTGTCTAGACCTCGCTCCTTTTACACTTCTTCTGACCAACGTTGCACGGCTTGTTTTGTAATCGTTCTGTTTTCCTCTCTTCGGAAACGATATTTCCATCATTCTTTGTAGACCATCTGCATACCGTATTCACGACGAACATTTGCAAATTCCTGTCTAATGATCTTATTTCTAATTTTTCTCTTATGCAGCTTTTTACCGATATAAGAAACTTAATTTCGAATAATAATACTGTAATTGCCACAGATCTCTTGCCTTTGTTGTCCAACGTTGCGAGCCACATAAAAAAGTGTGAAATGTCGTAATCTTTTAACTGCGTTGCTTTTAATGTTTTATTCACAAAGAGGTCTTATACCAAACATTCGTTGTCTTCTATGCTCTGTATGACGATGGTTGGCGTGTGGACCCTTAGCCTACCTGCTGCCTCTCCTCCATTGTAATACTTCCGCCAGGGCTCGACAGCAGCTAATTGCCGCGTGAGTCACCTCACTGTGCGTCCAGTATGAAACAATTTTTTTTTTGCCTCACCCAATACTGGTAAAATTTTGTTATATTTGAAATCAGCGAAATAATACGATGAAAATGACATCAAACACGACTAAGGAATATTAAAAATTGGGCGTTATAAAGCACTATGCACTGAAGATGTGTATTAAAGTAGTTGTTGAGCTTTTACCTTGAAACACCTTAAAATTTAATATTTTTTAGTCGTGTTTGGTATCATTTTCATCGTATTATTTCGCTGATTTCAAATATAACAAAATTTTACCAGAATTGGGCGAGGCAAAAAAAATTGTTTCATACTGGACGCACAGTGAGGTGACTCACGCGGCAATTAGCTGCTGTCGAGCCCGGGCGGAAGTATTACAATGGGAGAGAGGCAGCAGGTAAGCAAAAGGTCCACACGCCAACCATCGTCATACAGAGCATACATAACACGCATCACCACAGTGTACATACAGTAAATGTAATGTCTGCTCCAACGTAAGACTGTTGACGATCATTTTTGCTCTTACGGACCAGAACGTATCATAATTTCGGCTTTTGATTGTTGATAAAGTTTGTGGACTGGTAACTGTAACTCGTGTTAGTGTTTTATATTGTAAAAAGTTTATCAGCGGAAACATAACCTCTTTGCTTGAATTTTTTCTTAGCTTCTTGTATTCTGTGATCACCTACACCTATATTAAACAGAGTCACGACGTAGAGCGTTCTTGTCTAACTCTTTTTTTTGATGAGAATTTCCGTTGTTACCAGTATCAACTTATCGATTTCAGTTTTACAATCTCTCACTCTACTATTGAAAATTTTCAGCAGGTTTTCGAAACGCTCTTCTTGTCATTGTTGTCTATACGTTTCCATTCACGTCTCTGTCAAAAGCCTTTTCATAATCAATAATTGCTAGGTGAGTATACAGACTGGACTCTCGCCTTTTTCGAACTGTCTGCCTCAATCTAAAAACATCATTAACAATTCCTTGGGGTATATAACTCATTACCTGTTTTATTAAACAGTCATCTCTCATCCTCTCTATATGGTGTATCAATTTCAATGAGATCTAGCTAATCCTGTTATCCATACTGTATGTTCCCAGCTCGGCTCTTATATCTTCATTCTTAACTGGATCTCGGTGGGAACAACCTTTCATTTGGCTTAAGAACTTCTTTTCGCCTGCTTGTATGCACTGAGTATCTTGTTTCCGTAATAAGTTACATACAATAAGGCTGGTGATTGGCTACATCCTTGTCGCACTCCTATGTTCACCCAATTGTTCTTCAAACTAATAAAATATCACTTAATATATTATCAAGTCTTTGAATGATTACTGTACTACAGACATTCATTTTTTTTACGATTAAAGTTTTGCCCCCATAGCTTAGAGTACTTTTCTCTTTTCTTTCTTGAATATAGAAATCAATTACTTTATTTTTCACTCTCTAGAATTGCACATTATGACCAGTGTCTCTTAAATAAATCTAATGATCTGTGTTCCAGGAACGTCCCTTCTTATAATTCTTTAGTTTACCCCATCTAATTCAAACGCTTTCAGATTTTTATTTTCCATAATACGTTCTGCGATTCTGTTACACACAAGCGAACGACTCCCGTTTCTCGTCGTCGTCCAATGAATCAACCGCACAGACGTGCTGCTATAAATTCGGGTAGTTCTCCGTCCATCTCAGTTTTCGGACAATATTCTACCGAGTAGTAAACTTTCCTCTTGATTAATTAAAGTGTCTATATGAGATTTCGTACCAACCATATAGACATTTTATACCCTACTTAAAAATCTATGCCATCTCTCTCTCTCTCTCTCTCTCTCTCTCTCTCTCTCTCTCTCTCTCTCTCTTTTGTAGCTGTTTGAACTCGGTGGTATTTATATTCTCTTCTTCTTCTCTTCACCCCAGAGGTTGGTGAGCT
Source organism: Magicicada septendecula (assembly GCA_034769895.1). Classification (NCBI taxonomy): domain Eukaryota; kingdom Metazoa; phylum Arthropoda; class Insecta; order Hemiptera; family Cicadidae; genus Magicicada; species Magicicada septendecula. The sequence continues at coordinate 442,669,548 of CM068372.1, read as the reverse complement.
TCCTATTTCTTCCTTCCGTCGACTGTTTCTTAACTACCACGTACCTTCTTCCTCCTTTTATCTCATCCATGTAACCCTGTGTGGGCCTTCCCCTCCATCTGGCTGGGAGACGCCTCTCGATCAGGGTGATGAACCAGTTTCAGTGGCGTATCAGGTTACCAGTCGTGCTGCTTCTTCTGTTCGCTCTAATCAGCCTCCTTCTTTCACGCATTCTCTTCAACACCACATCATTATGTAGTCTCTCCTTCCACAATTTTTAAGGTTACTCCTCCAGCACCACATCCCAAAAGGTTCAAGGTAGCTTCTCTCCAATTTCTTCAAAGCTCAGGTATTTATAATAAGAGGCATATACAAACAAATATATATATTGTTACGACTGTCTCACTGATCGTCGTATGGTACAGTGTAAAACAAAATACAAGACACCAATTACGTCACTATTCACCAGCTTTAATTATCACAATTAAACAGTTTTTAATTAACAAGAGAGTCTCTTACAACAAATCAAATAAAAATTGTTCACACGCAATAAAACTGTTAATTGATGTAAAACACAATTGTATTACAATAGTCTCGCACAATTATAAAGCACGTAATACTTCGCCGCAATACTACAAACCGCACTCCAATAATTCGCAACTCAAACTAAAACTGAACGTCGCCGAGTCATCCACACGCTTCCGCTTTTTGGATTGACGATTCCGGGTGTAGGAAAGATGTATAAACGGGGAAGATTTTTAACCAAGTTGTTGTTTCCGTCTGAAGATGAGCCGAGAGGCTTGAAAGCGCTCATGGAAGTGTAAGTGAGTATTAGTGGTAGGAACACAAGTTTAGCATAATTTAGACTTAACCACTAAATTGTATTTATCGTTTAAACGATGAGTAAGAAAAGGAAATTGTAAAATAAGAATTTGCAGGCCATCAAAAGGATGTACGGGTTAGTTATGGAAACTGGAAGCGGGAAACTGAGCATTGAGAAAGTGCCAGCAGCCAGAGAGTCGGATCATACATAATCAAGACGGTTAAAAAGTATATTTAAAAATGAAAGCAACGAAAGTAAAAAACGAATTTAACATTTGAATATATTTATACGAAGGCTGTACAGTACAACAGAGAGACTAACAGTAACCTGATTGATCAACTTTCATTTTCCATGTTTTTTTTTTGTTCTCTTTAATGTAAACAAGAATAGTGACTATTTTAATCTCGGTTACTAGTTTGATAGAAGTTCCATTATAGCGTTTGCTTTGTTTGTCAGACGAGAAGTTTATTTTGGCATCTGTTACTGATTACCGTAACTGGCGGTCGTAACAAAAATCGGAGGGAATTTTGGTACCGCTTTCAGGGCGAGAAGCGCGGGGGAATAATGTGTCCATTCTTATGCGGAACAATCGAACGTCCTCATTGGTGGATACCGTAGGCGGGCAATCCAATCGTGTTGCGGACAATAAAATTTATTGTCTATCACGCTGTCTGATTGCTGACGCCAAAATGTGTACTTCCGACCGATTTGGTACAGAGAAAGGTTATACTGACCAGTTTGGCTGAGTGATTGGCGTTCACTTCCAAAAGGTACTGACATTTATCACTTCCTGATATCTGGACAACAGTTAATACCTTTGATAGGACAGTTCAGTCTCCTTAAGCGAACGGGTTGCCCAAGTAATACAGGAAGAATATAATAAACTGACAATATATTTTTCTTCTTCTTCACTTCAAGGTTTAGGCTTGCAGCGTGTTCCGTGTTCCGTTTTCTTGGTCTGCCTCTATCTCGTTCTCCAAGAGGCTTATACTGGATTATCTTTTTTGGTATTCTCGAGTCACCCACTCTATTTACGGGTTGTATCCAGTTTTCTTTATTTTGTTTAATTTTATCGTTTGTCGAGTATATATTCAGCTCTTGCCTTATGTCTGCATCAAACAATCGGTTGAAACATCCTTTTGACGCTGTTTTTGGTCGTGTCAGCAAACATGTGACCCATCTATCGCACAGCTTTGTCATACACAGCTGTTAGCTTTGTCATCACAATGCTTGAAGCGCTTACTGTGATGTACTATCAAACTAATACTAAACAACTCATTCACTTGAAATATTTAAATTCAGTATACAAAGGATGGAATCATACAACACCATCCATAACGGCGTTACGTCTGTGTCGGCCAGAAACTTTTCACCCTTCCCTCCCTGACTCTTCGATTTCCATCTTGTAAATTGCTCACTTTCTAATCAGCATAGTATATAATGCTTCTTCTTCATTTCAAGGATTAGGTTATATAAACCTGTTCGGTCACCCATCTCATCCTCGGACGACCCACGTCTCTTCTACCAGTGGATTTATAGCTTACTCCGAGGCTGCTTAGGGTAATAAAAGTATTATAAAGTTTTAAATGAACAGGTTACTGGCCTGTTGCACAACCCTACCAGGCGGATCAGAGACTCTTCTGTCAGAGTTACCATACCTTAGCCGAAAGGCCCCTGTTTTGGGGCGCAGGAGATTCGCCCTCACCGTTCTCTTTCGGAGATACGATTTGGTGGCTTTGTGTCAGTTATTCTGATACTGAACGTTTTTTAATATTTTCAGTGCTCACCACAATCGGCATCAGTGAGCACTCTAAGATCCTAAGGCACCCAAAATTAAGAAATTAAAATGAAAAAAGAAAGACACCTTTGGCCTCGAGTACTCTAATGGCGTCGAGGTCAGAAAAGAACAAGATTCAATCAAGAGAGACTTGACAGAAAAGATTAAAGGAAGGAATCTCACCCAAGATACGTTGAAACAAAGTGAGAATCCCTCTAGGACCTATTATAGGGATTGCAAACCTGGATCCGCAATATGTGGACCCCTGATGTTCAAAATATAATACTTGAACACTATATAATGCTTGAATTATTACTCATTTTATGGGTTAACAGATATTCCGCGCCTATTACTGACTCATCTATTACCAACTTCAAAAATAGGGGACTAAACTAATCACCTTGTCGTATCTCCTTTCCAGCCTAAAAACATTATCATGTTAAAAGAAGAAGAAGACAAAGAAGATTACATCTTTCCTAATTCCGTCGTTTCTTGTACATCTTTTAAATACCTAAAAATATTGAACTCTATAGGTAATACCTGACAACGTATTGTCCTCAGAAACAGTATCGTTTTCGATGGTAACGGTCGAACGAATCGTAGAGTGATTGTTTTCCAATTCGAGCAGCGGACACAGAGAGCATTGGGTCAACAGGGACGCTACGTCACCGAGCTCCAATCTACCGCAGCTTTCACTCAGCGCTAATTGAACTGTTTTATTTAACTGCCGGCCGGGCTGCAGCGCCGCGACCGCCACTAGTTTTATTAATCCTCTATGTCCTTCCATTGTTGTGTCTCCGTTATTCAAACACACTGTCGGCGCTCGTAACTCGCTGTTCAACTCAGTCGCTCGCTTTTTTCTCATGAGCTTTACAACTGGACAGGAAATGAAGCTGTCGTTCGTTCGCGAACACAATAGAGATATCCACACACAGATAGCAGTTAACTCACCTACCAGGAACTGCTCATTGACTACTCACACTATTTATTTGATTTTCAGATCGTTGTTTTTTTATGTGAAAGCCAATGTCATTGTCGTTGTTGTCTGCGTCAAATTGTGTTTACTTACGTACACAGTTGATTGTGTTTATTCTGCAGTTATATGATTATTTTTGTTCATTTAATAACGTATTTATTGCAACCGGACTCACTTGTCCAATTGTGAAAATATATGTTTGTTATGTAGGAACATCTTCAATGGCAGAGCACTTGTTAAGTTTAAGTATTTTAACTTAAAGTAGTTAACTTAAAATATTTGAAAAACTAATTCGTCATGTGTTCAATTATGATATCGAAGCCTTAAACGTAATAATTCAACACGTTTTTAGGATACACGAAAGAAAAACTCTTAGAAAAATGCAAGGACCAGTACCAGATACGGACGAATAAGGACAGATCTATATCGGTTCAGTTAGGATAACTGTTTTTAATTCTCAGCTCTATTACTGGTGATGTCTTGTCTTAGAATGGGGAATACGTTCGCTATTAATAATGACATCAGCAAAAGTGTTATTCGAATTTTCATCCACGTAACTCTGTAACTCTGTAAGTGGAGATCTCTTCTAAAAGTGAAGTTTTTAGATAGACTGACTCAAAAGCTTTCTTCTTCTTCTTCTTCTTCTTCTTCTTCTTCTTCTTCTTCTTCTTCTTCTTCTTCAGGCTGTGGACCTTACGATCCGTTGCGCACTCCTTGGTCCGACCATCTCTTCTTCGGTCTTCCAATATTCCGCCGTCCTTTCGGATTATAAACAAAAATTTGTTTTGGTATCCTGTTCTTATGCATTTTTTCAACATAGTCTGTACAACCCTGTCTGTATTGCTTTATTCTTTCGTTTAGGTTCTATAAAGCATGTTCCATATATCGTAGTTTCTTAGCCGGTCACTCCATAATACTTCTAGTACTGATCGTAAAAATCTCATTTCACTAGCCCGTGTCCGGCTTTCGGTCTTTACGTTCAGTGTCCAAGTCTGACTGTCATAAAGGCGCACAGAACTGTCATCACTTTATAAAATTTCAAAACAGTATCTCATCTCAGCTTTACATTCAGTGTTCTTCTTATCTTACCACACATGAGATTCTTTTTTTTTAGTCCACGTCTATCTCACCACCATAGGACAAGTCACGTGTGGTGACCTCCCCATTATCATCTTCACCTGCATTGTATGAGAGTCTCTTACAGAACTCAATCCAGTCCTTCTTCTTTAGCAGTTCCAGATTGACTGCATCTTTCTCATACTTATATAATGTTTTATTATTTTGTACGCTTCCTTTTGCCGTCCATGTACATCATTTTCAATGCTGGACACATCCCTCCCAACTTTCCTTGTGTGCTCTTTTGACTAGGGATTTTGTTTGCCTCGTCTGTGTGTTATATTCTTCTAGCGAATGTGTGTTTTTATTAGACAAATATTTCGAATACAGTTCCTTTTCCTTCTGGATTGTGCACTGTAAGTCTTCATTCCATAGGTACAGACCTTGCTTATTCTGACGTTTTTTCCTCAGACCTAGTGCTTCTGAGGCTCCCTTAACAATCATTTCTTTAAATTCATCCCACTCTTCTTCTACGTTGTACTTGCAGGTTTTATTTCCAAATACTGATTCATTCGTCTGTGGTAGAGATCTGTGATAGAGCCTTTTTGAGAAGATTTACTTTCTACACCAAGTCCGACTTTGAATAGAATTTTGCTGGTCTTACTCATCTAGCTCTGAGTGCTACTTTTGCCCTTACCAAATAGTGGTGTAAGTCAAAATCCTTCCCTCTCATACCCTGACACCGGTAAACAACTTATCCCAATTTTGATTTGTAATAGAACAGTCTATTACTGACATAAGTCCTCTAGAGCTCCATGTAAATTTGTGAATTTCCTTGTGCCGAAAGAATGAGTTCTCTAAGCGGAAACCATTGAAGCCCACAACGTCTCTAAGTATTTTTCAATTTTGATTCAGCACAGTCTCTCCATTTATTCCTATCAATCCCTGAATTGGCTCTAAAAGTTTATTATAATCGACAAATGCCATGAATAGTATTTTTTCATACTCACTGCTCTCTCTCTCTCTCTCTCTCTCTCTCTCTCTCTCTCTCTCTCTCTCTCTCTCTCTCTCTCTCTCTCTCACACACACACACACACACACACACACACACACACACACACACACACACACACACACACACAATGTAACTCTGGTTATCTAGAATTACCCTTCAAATTTGCATTTTTGGATAATTCTAGTACTGCGTGTTTTACACGTCTTATTACTCCTTGAGTACCACACCGTGCTTAAAAATACGAAAATTCAAGAAATTCATTCATTTCAGTAAAATTATAAAACCGTAGTACATTGCCAAAAAAGAAGAAAGGTAATATCAAACAGTGATTATAAAACACTGTGAAACATTTAAAGGATACTTTCTAACAGTAAAAGTATCAAAAAATTGGACGTAACAATCCATTTAAATAAATTAAAAGTCACAATATATAAAACATACTGACTCATAAAAACTTAACCAAAGTTCGGGAATCCGTTTGTCTACACAACGCTTGTTACTCCTATTGAGTGATCCCTATTTCCAAACAGACATTACACTGTGGCACACCACTGTAGGAAAAAAAATTCCCGATTTCTAATTTCACAGCTCATATTTCCGATCTCATGATGAGCTCTGAAGCTTGAAAGCGCTAATCATGCATTTTTTCTATACTGGTGTGCAACAGTTTTATTTCTGTTTCTGATTATAAAATAACTAACACAAACTTATTAATTAAATGATTCCCATTAATTAATTTTAGCAGTAAGTTTGACAGTACACAAATATAGGCCTAACTGTGTACATTACTACTTAACATCCAATGCAAAACATCCAAAAATACATCGATTTAGTGATAAATGTCTAGTACTAGTATAGTTATTTATTTTTACATTTGAAGTAGATTTTCTGTTAAAATATACAACTATTTCAGGAACATAACAATTATTTTAGGCCTAAATATGTATCTACTTTGTCTACTGAAAATTTTGTGTAGCCCCGACAACAGCACACCAGATATGTGACAACCTACTGTATATAAAATTATGTGTGGGTGTGTGTACACAAGTATACGTTTCTTTATTCCTCTCCATGTGTTACGCTACTGACCGACACATCACCGCTTAAAGCAGTGGTTCCCAACCCACGGTCCGTAAAGTGTTTTACGCTATTTTAATCGTTTCAAACATTTTAATTATAATATTTTTTGGTCCTACACGAAAGTATTTCTTTTCTTAACATGGAACAATATTAATAAATTTTCATTTATCACCATAAATAGTATAGTAATTATAAAAGTCCATCTGATATTGTTTCGCTTATCTAATCTGTAAGAAAGACATAATGAACAAGTGAATTAGGTATTATAATTTGAAACGTGAGACTCAGTGTGATTGGGTCGTAGAGAGGCGCTAAGATATACAACGCCATAAACACGTGTCTACCGCGCGCTATGTGCTCGTAACGAACTGTGCCAACAGCCTGCTGATCCGTACTGTGCACTACTGTTGACAGAATTAATTATCGACAGGTCACGGTCGCAGTTTCAACGCCTGTCGAGTGTTGTCTGCGTAACTTTATACTCTGTGCATCTCGACAAAGAGGTTTATTACAGCACATTGCTTCAGGGCATTAGTTTATAAACGGTATTTTGGGGGGTTTATGATCCTAATGGTACAGAACATGCAGGCAAGTTAACGAGAAATAGTCCATGGTCATGAAAATAATACGGTATCAATAATTAGTAACCTGAATATAACCAAAATGCCCATTAATTTGTATTAAATATTTTATTAGACGGCATATTAGAATTAAACATATCAGATCAAAATACGAAGATAACTATAAATAAAAATGAAAAAGGTAGTAGAGTAAACCACGAAAAACAATCATTTCGGACTAACAATCCGATCTTATCTCGGAATTTAATTCCTACTTTTGCACTCTATACAATTTCAATTGCAGTAACTGTCCGCTAATATCTGTGGGGGAAGAAGTCAACATCAAGTTGGATTAAAGAAGTCCAAAAGGACTTATAAAAAAATAATATAAACGCAGAAGGAGCAATTGAAAGAGAAGTTTTTCGGGCAAAAGTGTTAAAAATGGAAGGAGTTCAAGGCAGGAGAAAGAAAAACGCAGGTTCAAAGTGGACTGAAGACAGGAAGAAGAGACAAAGTGAAAAGATGGTGAAAGAATATTGAAGAAAAAGAAAAGAACAAAGAATAAACAATTGGAATTGGCATGTGGTCCTTAGATGGCCGATACAAAAAAAAAATGAAAAAGAATCAGGTATAAGGAAAAGTGAAAAGTGTAAGGTAGGATTGTCCATATTTTGTCATATCCATTTAATACGCTTATGGAAAAGAGTGTAGAGAGCATGTAAGGAGTAACAAAAGGCACAAAATTGATGGAATTAGAATGCATTGCATTAAGGTTACAGTTATGATTCTCATAGCAATATTCAACGATTCGGAAAGAGAAATTTGCATCATGGTGATACACTAAACCAACGGAAACTAGAAGTATCAAGAAGACAACTAAACTTACTGAGAAGACAAGAAGACTAAACCGATGGTAGCAGGTGAAAGTCTTTAGGGGGAACGACAGAGAGTGAAATTACAAAATTAAGAAATTGAAGAAGTGAGGGGTATCAAGAAATTGCTACTTGGGAAGTATGATTACAGAAGATAATAGATGTATATCAAAGGTGTATAAACAGTAACACTTGCTAAGCAGACTTTTCAGGATAAAACGAATCAAGTATCACAATGGTTTAGAAGTCGGGGGAGCCAGAAAACATTTTTTAGCGTATCTTATTTAACGTAGATGAGACCGGGATCTAGAGAAAGAATGAGAAGACAAAGCTGGAGCCAGCGAACATATGGATATGAAGAAGATGGTAAAAGCAATTTGAGTAAAAATAAAAAAGTTAATTTAAAAAAAAAAATAAATGAAAGAACACTTGACTAGTAAGCTGATTTTGCCGAACTAGCTCACTATTTTTCAACGAAGTAGATAAATAATATTATCAAACTTTGTAGACTATTACAAAAATTGCAATTACTCGTACACTACTAATTTTTTAAATTAAAATAGCAATTTTAGAACAATCGCACAATAACATTAACCCTTCTAAACATTCGTATTTGTGTTAAAATTTCACTTAGTTTGACACACGGATAGACCTTTAAAGGTTTTTTACATTTTTGATCCCTTTTTTAGCTCTGGGGTCTAAAAATTTTGAAACTTCTAAAGATCTATACTATATTCAGATTTTGGTTAACATTCTCTTTAATTTAATGGCACACATAGGACTTGCGACTTTGATAAAATTTTGACCAACTTTTTAGGTCCTGGCAATCCAAAATTTTCGTTTATCACTCTGTCTTTCCATCTACTTATGTTCATTCTTCTGTAGCACCATTATTCAAAACGCATTCATCTGCTTTTCTCTTATCTTCCTGTAGTACAGGATTTACGGTCGTACAAATCAACACCTCCCAACAATGGGGTGAGGTCTCTTCCTTGTTATCCAGCTGATGATATTAGTTATGAACAAGCGGGTCTTCTTGTGTCTGTGCCTGTTGCTATGATGACATGATAGTTAACGAACGTGAGATTACGTGACACGTGACACGCTGGGGTTGTTTCAGACACACTTTTCGTACGTGTGTCGACTACTCGATCAGCAATCGGTCTGCGCAGCATTGTACAACATAGACGTAGTTTCCAGAGCGATCCGGTGTCTGTAACTACGCAAATTATTATCTACGCGGCGCCTGGAAAATGGTATATTATTCTCAGATCTCAGCGGGCATAAATATAAACCTCAGCAGCCGGCCAACTTCAGTTAGGTTTTGGATTAGGGATGTGTCGGTTTAGTGACAAGCGAGCATTGTGTTAATTAGTTCAAATTCCAATAAGGTGACATTTATTGTTACGTGTGTTGGACACATTTAATTTTAATTATTGTATTAGACTGTCTTTGTTTATTTCTAACTGTTGTTTGTTGTAATTGTTGACTTCATCTGGGTTCAGTTACAGTATTCTGTTTCCACTGTACAAAACGGCGATCCTTGTGACCATTGTAACACTATTTTTGCTAGAGCGCTCCTGGATTTTATTTCCCTCTTGCTTATTTTTGGTAGAGGTTGTCAACGATAGAGAAGCGTATGCGCAGTGAAACACGAGAGTGGAGTAGTGGGGGGAGTTGGTATACCTACCAATATTGTCGTGTACCCCCATCATTCTCCCTAACGGCGCAAATTGAGCTTCTCTAACGCTGACAATCTCTAACTCAGTTTCATAGGGCACAATTGTTTGGGAAGATTGTGGAACGATTTTGAGATTTATCAATGCGCGCGCCTTGTATGGCGGTTTACAGACTGTCAGTGTTATGACAGAAGACAGAGTAAGTTAGATGCCAGTCAGCGTTTCGAACGAAGATATAGCCCTACCGTATAAATGCATACATCATTTTCCATATTGTTTTATATTATTTGTTTATAACGGGGTTGGAACAAACAAAGCGTCCTTGAGACACGTTACCGATAGGCGTCCAGCCCAGGAGGAGAAATGTTTTGTTTTCAGTGAAACTGCGGGTAAATTAATTCCATTGTGTAATGCAAGGAATTGCGACGCGTCTGCGCCTTCACTTACGCGATAAATCCACTCCACTTGTACAGCTTATTTTCAGCGTCTATACAAACCCACTCTCAGCGGACGTGACGTAATTGCGATATTGCACTTACAACGGACGATTTTTTCTTTATAATGTACATACACTGTACTGGTAGCGATTACGGTTATCAGTAATTATTATTATTATTATTAGCGGGGGTCCTACAGTCTATGCCGCATCCCACATTTCTATCGTCATTTCTCCCTATATTTCCAGTCATCGTCTTCAATAGATCGGTCTCTTATGCTTTTCCTAATTCCTGTTCTCCATTGTGTTCCTTTTCTTCTCCTGTTTTGTGGTGTGTAAGTCAATGATTTTTTTGGCCATCGTTTCTCCTCCATCCTCATTACGTGACCATACCATAGCAACTGTCTGGATTCTATTCTTTCTGCTGTTGTAAATACACGCCGTTTTCCTTCTTATATCTTCGTTTCTAACATGCTGCATTCTAGAAATATTACACGGTCTTCTTAAGAAGTCCATTTCAACAGTTTCTATCATCTTTTTCTCTTTATCTGAAAGTTGCCAGCATTCGCAGCCATAAGTTAAAATTGGCTCAACAATAGTTGTCTACAATAGTGGCCAGTTTAGTTTGAAGTTTCATTTTGTTCGACCAAAGTAACGAGTTTAGCAAACCAAACGAATAGCCTTTTTTCCCTGTTGTATCCTATTCTTGATGTCATTCTTTGTTGTTCCATCTTCTGAAATAATGCTTCCAAAATATATGAATTCGCTACACTTTCCAATTCTATGGTTTGCAGATCTGGGTCTTCTTCTTGCATGTCTCCTACTTTCAGATATTCTGTTTTAGTAGTGTTTATGTTTAGACCCCATTTCTCGTACTTCTCTTCAATTTTCTAAACATAGGCCTATAGTCTGTGCCGTCATCCTCACACGCTATAATTACCTGATCGTCGGCAAATAGGACAGTTGTTAAGCACTACTCATCCATTTGAATTCTCATTCCTGATGTTATCAGTAATTACTGAAATGTGATGTGTTCAGGTATTCAGGTATGACGTTTACCAAGGATGGAAGGATACTTCTAACAAAATATTAGATAATTAATTAATCTGAGAGGGAAAAATTATTTGGTAGTTAAATACGTGTCATCGAATGATAAAATGTACAGAGAAACAATGACCACACGTCATTGTTAAGGCCGGGCGGCCACCAGAAGCGAAGCGGAGCGGAGTTGAGCGTAGTGGACTGAGCTTGTAAAATGTAAACAATGTTGTTCAATGAAAGGGTGACCACCGAAAGCGGAGCTGAGTGAAGTGGAGTGAATCGACGTCGCACCGCCGAGGTTATAAACGCAACTGCACTACACTCCGCTTTCTATTGGCACCCCCTGAGTGACTCAGCTCAACTCCACTGCGCTCAACTACGCTCCGCTCCGTTCCGCTCCGCTTCACTCCCCATCTGGTGGCCACCTAGCCTAAGAGTATTTCAACCCATGGCTGCAAACGTTGGAGCTAAGAAAAAGGACAGAGTTCATTTAAAGTGAATGGAGATAGATTATTGGAACAGAACAGCCATTACACTAGGAAGTATGGGGATACCACACTGGTTTATAGGACAGCGTGCCAAAAAGTAACTCATGTGGTGTGCCACCTGCAGACGATGGACAATTGAACAACGAAGCCATTTCTTAGATTTAACTTCATCATATTTCTGTCTACCTGTTTGCGCTGTCTCACGATAACGTGTGAAGGCATCTTCCCATGCGTGTCCACACATTTACCATAGAAAACCTTATAGGTTTTGAGATTGATCGCTCCAAAAAAAGCGGGAGGGGGTGAGAAGCATAAAATATGGTACATAAACGTTGTGAAAAAAATCACAAAAGCCCACGTGGAAAACCAGATTAAAGGGAATTTAAACTGCAATCTGAATATAATCTTCATGTTTTAAAATTGTAAAATTTTTGGAAACCAAAACACACAAAAATTTTGATAAAATCACAAAAAATGTATGTAGTGTATCAATTTAAAGATAATTTTAATTGAAATCTGAATTTAGTGTCAAGTTTTCGAAATTTAAAAATTTTCGAACCTCAGGGCTAAAAAAAAAAGACGTCTCAAAGTTCAGCTCAAAGTTAGTGTGTAATAATATCGGGTGTGAAATATGAAGTGTGAATGTTTTATATAATAAACGGAAAGAAAAATTTATATTTTCTAACCGATTGCTTCTAGTTTGTTTCGAAACCAGACATGTCATTGTTAAGAAATATCTTAGACTACAATTTCACTATTTTAGTGGCCTATCTCCTACAGTATTATAATAATAAGACTCCGATCTCTACCTCTTTATGTTTTTGATATACTAGTCTTTTGGATCTCCAGGTACTAGTCTTTTGTTTTATCGATGTATCTAGACTCGTATGATGATAACCGTAGCCACTTTCTGTATGTAAATAACATAACTCTGTTCACGTTCGTGTTCCCAAATTTGGAAACGTTGTTGCATTAGCTCTTAGATAAGTCTGTATAAACGCGCCGAGCTTCGGCTAGACATGCGAGAGAGCTCGGGCCGTGGGCGGTCCGACGACACCACGCACACGTCCGTGTCTCATACGTGTTCGTTTGTTTACACCTTCCCGATCGTTCTTCCGCTTTGCGTGTCGTCACGTGCGTGGACACCGATCGTTTCCTCCTTCGTTTCTCACCACCGCCTTACCGTTGCTTTCACGCCGGCGTTACGTAACATGTGTCACCCTATTGTTGTGGCCGTCGTTGTTCCGCGACCGGCTTTACCTTTGCCGCCCCTCTCTCAGTATGCTTTTCGTATCCCTGCGATAAAGCGTCACATGCAATGCTGCAATCGTTTCTATTTTTCCGTATGATGTAAAACCTTTGAAAGTTGGCGGAACGGATGAAAGGGCACTGTACAATAATGTAACCTCGGGCAACTCAGCTGGAGAGAAAAGATGGTTGGAAACATTAATTTGAAGTGTGGTACTACCGAAGAATGTTAAACATCCGATGTGAAGAAAAGAGGAAGTTCTAGTGCGGGCCATAAAAAGCAGGACATTTTGGAGACAGATGCAACTTAGAAGAGACAAAACGTCTGGGTATAATTAAGGCAAGACAAACTAATAAAATAAAATCATTGAAGTAAAATCATGACAAACTAATAATCATGAGAAGTTTTTCGGGCAAAAGTGTTAAAAATGGAAGGAGTCCAGGGCAGGAGAGAGAAAAAACGCAGGTTCAAAGTGGACTGAAAACAGGAAGAAGAGACATAGTGAAAAGATGAAAGAATGTTGGAGAAAAAGAAAAGAACAAGAAATAAAGAATTGAAATTGGCATGTGGTCCTCAGATGGCGAATGCAAATAGAAACAAATCATTCTATTGAGGGAAGAAATTCAAGCGGTAGGCCACATTTACAGTAACCATACTTACTCTTGAGCAAGTAAAGCACGAGATCTGTTGAAAAAGTTACAGGGGGCTATAGAACTTGACGGAAGATAAAACTAAATAGAGACCTGTAGCCAATCAGTCCTAGGATTATGATTCTTCCGGTACGTCTTAGAAAACACACAAAACACCGCCCAGACACTGACCTAACGAAATCGTACTTGTAAACGTGTTACAAACAAATAATATATTTATGATCTTGGTAAATATTTACAGCTTCCGAAATTCGCAGATAATTCAAATTGAATTTTCGTTATTTGCTAACGTTTCGGCGGTTCACGCAGCATCCGTCTCCAGGGCAAGGACAGATAGACAGGACTGTTCCAACTTTGGTAACAACGATTGTTTCTACAACGACTTCCCTATGCAGCTTTTTAATATACGCCTTCCATCTGTCCCTGTTCCGTCAAGCCCCGGAAATTATAAATATGGACTAAGATCAGACGAGCAGCGAAAGCCTATGTAAATTTGTGATATTTTCTTTTATAGCTGCTGTGTGCCAAAATTAATAAGAATTTAACAAAAACGTTGCCCAAATTTATATAGGGAGCATAGCTTTATACGATGCAGAGACATGGACACTGAGGAAGGAGGATGAGAAAAGGTTAGTAGCATTTGAGATGTGGGTTTGGCGAGCAATGGTAAAAGTAAGGTGGGTTGATAAAGTAAGGAATGATGAAGGTTTAAGAAGAATAGGGGAAGAGAGAAGAATCCTGAAGGTAATAGAATTTAGGAAAAGGAATTGGTTAGGTCATTGTTTAAGAAGAGGCTGGTTCCTTACAACTGCCATGGAGGGTGTCATAGAAGGAGAAAAAAGAAGAGTGCGTAGAAAAATGAAGTTAATAGATAGCATTAAAATCAGAGGGTGTTACGAAGAAAAGAAAAGACTGGCATGCGATAGGACAGCTTGGAGATCTTTTACCATTTGAAGAACTGCCTTAGGGCAGAACACCAAATAATAATAATAATCTGTTATAGAACAACAACAATTCAACTCCATTCTCTTACCCTATGACCAGCAATACCCAAGTGATCTGCATAAGATGATTTCAGACAAGTAGTTTGTGCGAGACAAAGACTTTTGAGAATTACTTTTGCTCAGCCATTTTGTTATTTAAAAGTCGATTCACCCAACCGTCTTTATGCAGCCGTGATATTTCAGCGGTGGTTTTTGAGTAGCTGCACCTGCGAAAACCCGCGATTCTTTTTTATAAAATGTACAAAATAGGGCAAGGTTAGTTATTTCTTATTATTCAAGACAGTGTTTTAGCTGAATCTATAGTAATTTTCGACTACTGGCAGAGCTTCACTGATGTCTAAAACCTTCAACAAAAGAATTAACGATTCTAGACTTTACGAGACCTTAGGCGAAATGTTTCGAGCTTATTTAAAAGGCGTTGGAGGAACACGGTGAATATAGCCTACTTAGTCGAAAATTGTACTAAAAATTTTAATTCGTAAAAATAAAACCTTTAAACATACATACATAAAACTATGTAGGCTACAGTATTTAAAAATAGAAGGGTCTGATTAAGTAAGTTTCGTTTGTGAATGCCATTGAGTCATGCCTTATATGTGTACTTATCTCTGACCCTATTCACAATGGAAACTGACATCTACTTACATTTGGATTGAGATATTCCATACTTGAAAGTTTGTTTTAACCATTCTGGTACATTTTAACAAGTTGATTAATTTTTACCAAAGAAGAAGCACACAGCTGTACGGCTTCCACGTTCGATCTTGGTTCTATCGTTACGACAATTATGGAACGCTTTCGAAGAGTCGAGAGCGTCCTTCCATCAGTTTCTCGGCTAGCTGAGAAGTGTCTATGTTACGGCTGCGCAGTCGAGTACCCTCTAGACTTGCGAGTGATTTTTACTTATACAAGTTATGCTGGCACGCCCCCAAAAGAGTGGAACATCTGCAGGCTATATGTAAGCAACAGCGGCTGGTTTAGTTAGTTAGTTACAGTGGGCGATTTCTTTAGTGCAGATCTAGTGGTTGTTGAGGATTAGTGCAAAGTGATTATTTTCTTATAATTATTGCGGAACTCTATCGCTTGACATTATTACTGCGCGTGGACGAATTTAACTTGAATTGCTGTAGGAGAGTACCTTGTTGACTAGAAATTATAATTTTTGATTAATTAAAGCTGGTAATTAGTGACTCCATTGGTGTCTGTGTTTTGTTTCCACTGTACCGTACGACGAGCAGTAAGACCGTCGGAACAATATTGTGGTTACTTTGGCGTAGGTTGAAAGTTATATCGGAAACTGCAGCTGTCACGAAATCCTTCAGACTTAACTGAAATAACTGAGAAATCAGTAATGTTGGAGAAAACGATGTAACAGAAAATTGTTTGTAAGTATACTGCAAAAAAAATCGAAGAATCAAGGGCCCATTGTTAGGAAAGCGATGGGGTAGAGTTATACGTTACTTACTAGATTACAGGTGCATCCGGTTCGGCATTCGGTACATGATAATTCAGATGGCACCATCAACAGTGATAACCATCGTATTACCAACTGCGGTGATGTTACCGACAGATAACGACTGGAACGGAAACGGGTACGGTACGGAGTTAACAAGACTTCTTTAAAATATAAACAATCTATCGTGTATCAATGTGCAAGGCTGCGTCAAACTGACAAAGAGATTTTAAAGGTAATAACATTTCAGATTTAGATGCAACACAAAGTGGACTGCCATCTCGCTTTGCAGCTTATTGAGCTAAGCGATCTGCGCGTACCTGATATAATCGGAGATGCTCATCCCCCCCTAAAGTCCATGTTGCGATCCTCAACCCCCCAAATTTGGTTTCGTGGGTAGGGTGATTACTATACGGAGAAGAAGCTAATGCAAACCAAGAACAAAAAAAGGATTAGATGAAGACGACGGTCATTACGATAATGACAATGACGAAGATGTTGATGATGGTATGATGATGACGACGACGACGATGATGATGATTATGGCGGCGGCGATGATGATGTTGATGATGATGAGAAGAAGAAGAAGGATGAGGAGGAGAGGAAGCAGAAGAAAATTGCAGGAGAAGGAAAACTATTAATTAAGATAATATTGGCCATAAATATTATTAATTTAAAACATTAGATTGCTGGAAAAAAACTGTATTTAATTTTATAGAAATACATTTTCTTTTTTATAAAAATATGACTAAATTAATAAATTCTGATATGAATACAAATATTCACCTGTCGTTCGAAAGTTCAAAAATCGAGACATACATATAAATTTGCTATATATTTTATTTTATACAGACCTACTAACAAAAGAATTAAATAAATTAAACCTATGCTTTTATAAATTTTTCTTTATATAAATAAACAATATAAGCATTCATAGTTATTTTTTAAAACGTTTAAAGTGTACAAAATAATAACAACAAAATAAATTTATAACTGATGTTTTGGATAAAACGAAATAACAGATAATAATTTATATACTATTTATGACTTCACGACGGTCCCATGCCTTTGGAAAATATAATAAATAATTTAAATTATTCCTAGACAGTTTGTTATTTATCACAGCATTCTACGCCATCGTTAGTCATAAAATTAATCAACTTATAGTCTGCTTGACACGGCTGCTGGAGCACGAAATCGTCCGCAAGATTTATTTTCTTCGTCTTAGTTGTTCTGACTTCTGTGATCATGGCTCTTGTGATCTTGTGAAGAGCTTAAAGATGCACCTAAAACAACAAAAACAATACGTAACAACGTTGTATCAAGTTGAACTCGAACCCAACTTCTTTTAAATTTTAAAAACCTAATTCTCAAATTTTTCGTTAAATGATTTTCTGAGTGTTAAAAACTGTATGTAAAATAATTTATTTACACTAAATTCAACATTATTTACTGTAGAAAAAATTATGGAACCATTAAATATTATAAAGATCAAGGTAAAAAAATAAATTCTTTAAATATTACCCATATTATATCTTTAAATTCGTAGTGACCGTCGATCAATGAATTTTTCACAAAAGGGTTTGTGAGAATCGGTCAAAAAATTAAATCTAATATCTAATTGTTGATTATTCCTTTATAATTAATTTAAAAATACCATTCCATTATCAGTAATTTAAATTGTAATAGTGTATAAATTAAGTTATGTGATATTATAATTTTCTCGTTGTCTTAAAGAAAACATTTGAAGATGTAAACAAACTATCTCAACTCCTTCACAATACACAATATGCAATATACGATACTCAATATACGCACAATATCATTGTATGTCCGTAAACAATGATACATACATACGCACGCACACGCGTGTGCGCACACACAGCCACATACAGAAACACGTTCTCTCAAAGAATTGTTCTGTTGTGTTTGATATTTCTTTTGTATTCATACACAGGTCCTGATGGTGACAAGAAACATTGTCGAAACCTCGACACAAATAAGTTAACATTTGTGTTATGTTTTTGACCGGTCCTCACAATCCCTTCACCGATAAATTGCATATTATAATTATATAAAAAAAATTCATAATTAAACTAACTTCTCCGTGCAATAGTGTTTATATTTTTGCTCTGTTTAGTCAAAGTTGTGACTAATAGCATGACAAAGTACTGACAACACGACAATAGTCAATATTTCCAGGTATCCGTGAGGTTTTCTCTAGTCTTGTTTAGATTAACATTGACCAATTACAATGATTTTTGTTCGTAAGCAACTATTTTCAATTCCCGATAAATTGAATATTAACACTGTTTTATGTTTTAGAGTAAGGATATTGATAAGGAGACTCATCGAATGCGTTATATTGATTGTAAACCAGAGTGACTGACCAGTTAGGCGGTCAGAATGTACGAGCATTGTCCAGTACAAGAAAACATTCGCCACCAGAGTTTCAGAAACTCCTGTATCAATGAAGATATGTCCTTTTATGTGCATCTACGTGGCAGGTGACTTTGGAATTCCACTACAACATACTGACAAAGACAGCCAGTAGTTGGTGAGTTATTCAGGAGGTAGAAAATACAGATAAAGACGTAACATACAATTTAATAATTTCTCAAAATTATGTTAAAAAACTTTCAAAGGCTCATTTTAAAGTTTAACATAAATTTACTAATTATATTATTAAATTGTACTATATATTATAAATATATTATATTATTATATGTAATATATTATATATTACTCTTATTACAACCACTACTACTACTACTACTGTTATAGCCAACGTGGGAGGTCCCACTGCAAGCAAGAGGTGATTGTTAATAGCGGTACAGGATCCATCCTTCTGTACGGTTGCGAAATCTCGGCCTATGCACTAAAGACAGATACAGAAAAACTATGGCATCGTTGCAGAGACGAAGAGCGCTAAGAATAGCATCCTCTTACCGGACAGTGCCAGTAGTCGTGGTGATACCGAGAGTGATTCCCATAGACCTGTTGGCTCTAGAGCGAAAGCATTTATTCGAAAGAAGAGACGAAATTGAAAGGGATGCCGCAAAGCATGAAGCCGAGGAACTCATTCTCCGGCACTGGGAAGATCGTTGCGATAGAGAGGATAGCGGAAGGTGGCCCGCAAGGCTCATACCAAACTTAAAGGAAAGGATCGACCGCCAACACGGTGAGGTCAACTACCATCTGGCCCAGCTGCTCAGTGGCCATGACAATTTTAATGCCTACCTACACAAAATGGGAAAGGTGCAGAGCCCAGCATAGCAGTACGGTGACTCTCCCCATGAAGATGCCTTGTACACTTTTTTCAAGTGCTGCAGATTCGCACAGGAGAGGATGTTACTAGAAATGGACCTCGGAGACTTCGCGCCCGAAAGCGTAGTTGCGCTTATGCTTCGTGGTAAGGCTGAATGGGACCTCATCAATACAATTATTCAATGGGTCCTACGAGAAAAAAAGAGATAACGGCGAAATAGGGTCCATTATGAAGTAATACTTTAAGTTGTGGCAGGCTGGATATGAATGCCTGAATTAGAGGTGGGTGAGAGTCCCTCGCACCAGGGAGAGCGCACGGTCTCCTCTGACGGTGCATAAAGCATTTTCCTCCTCTATAAAAAATATCGGTATGGAGAACAATACATGCTTTCCATTTTGAAGATGTATGTTTAAAATCAAATATTTCGAAATAAAATATTTCCATAGAGACTACTTCTTCCTATTTCTTGCTTCAGCCTTAACCACAGTACTGTGGTCACGAAAGTATACCGCCTCACGTTAGCGCACTCGATTTTCACTGACGATGGCAGTCGATAGGACCGCCGAAACGTCTAGTTTTGCATAAAACATTGGATCACGGCCGAACAGCCCGGGAAGGAATATTAACAACAAACTACTTCTTTGTTGCCGATAAAGTAGTACACATAAAAATTATCCCCTCCCCTTCAACTATCATTTTCATTTATAGAAAATGACCTCCTCCCCTTCAACTACCCTTTTTATTTATAGATATTTCATTTACCATTCTACAGTGAATTAGTATGACCTTCTTTTCAGATACTATATTTATCAAAATTAAGTACTTTACTCTTGTTAAAACATAAAACGTTGCAGGTAAACTACCCCTTCCCCTTAACCGATGTTCACCAAAATCAATTGACCTTGAGTCCTCTTCAACTTGGGCACATACGCAAAAAATTATTTGATTCTATTTAAATTTTCGCCAGTTATCGGTCTTCATATAACACACACACACACACACACACACACACACACATCGTTTTCGAAAAATGTCTTTTCTTCATATTTTGAGGGTAATACAATCAGAATCAGCCCTTATCTCGAACACGATTTTTTTCCCATCACCATACTTCCATTTCCTTATAGAACATGGAGGTAAAAAACCACTAGTACTACTACTACTATTACTACCACTACTACTACATCTATTATTACGGCATATTATTATTATTATTATTATTATTACAAATTAAAATATATAATATAATATAAAAACTAAATATTTGTATTCTATATTTTTAGTACACTAACTAGTAGGCTACACTCTTAGGAATACATAGTTGAGAAGAAGAAGAGGTTCAGATTGGAAGAGGTTCAGATTGGAAGAGGTTCAGAAGAAGAGGTTAGGCATGGGGATAAACCATAGCTGATAAACGGCTTGCGTAAAGTGGATTGAAAAACTATAGGCAAGTAGAAAATAAATAATTATAGGAAAATAAGATATGTATTTGATAACGCCAACTCGTTTTTAAGTAAATTTCATGATTGATGTCTTACGTGTCAATACTGACCAGAGGTTTCCGAAGTCTCGTCGCTGTTTGTCGGCACGCTGCTGTCGTCTTCTTTGTCCTCTGCACTCCTTCGGGATGACTTTGAAGTTCTTAACCGTGACCGTTCTGCAGCTTGACGAGCTTTGAGTTTCTCCTTGAACATGGCGGAAGCGCGTTGCATTGCGACTCTAGAGTATCCACTTCCGGAGAGAATCCCGCTGGACTCGTTATCCACATCCGTGTTGCCGCTGCTCACCTGACCCTCGTCGTCGGCGTCGGCGTCGACGTCTTCATTATACACTGCGTAAACGGCGCTAGTGTCAGACGCCGCCGTTTGGAATCCGTCGGTGCGAGCCGGGGCATAGTACGTCGAAGGCGGTGTATACTCTTGTACCGGCGCCTGATACGCGGAAGAATACGCCGGATACACTGGAACCTCGTAGGAGGTGGGGGCGGGCGTCTCGTATGCCGGATACTGCGGCTGCGTGTATGGAGTCTGATAGGTCGTTGGAGCGTACGGTTGACTGGGGTATCGTGGTTGTGGCGGTGGCTGTTCGATTGGGAACATCGGTTGAGGCCTGTAATAAACCGGGGCAGGAGTAGGAGGAGGCGCATAATAATAAGCAGCGGGCGGGTTTATAGGTTGGGGAATAGGAGCAGGATATGGCGGCCTTTCTGTAGGCGGAGGTGGTGAAGGCATTTCAGGCATGGTCGTCTCAGGAGGTGGAGTTGTTGTTGGTGTCTCTTCAGTAGGTGGAGGTGGCGGAGGAGGGGGCGGTGGTGTGGAGGGAGCGTAAGGAGCGTACTGCGGAATAGAAGGTGCTCGATAATAGACTGGTTGTGGTATGTTGACGCTTACGTATGGACCTACATTACTAGGTATAATGGCAGGAGTCGAAGGAAGATTTATAATAGGCAGCTCCGGTGGGTTAGGTATGAACTTAGTACCTGGTATTTTTGGTAGGGGAGGTAAGACGGGCAGATCCGGTAGCGGTATTCCTGGCACACCTTTACCAATAATTGGTAATCTCTTTAACCAAGCCAGTTTACCCGGATAAATGAACGGTACCTTGGTATATGTTCCGCTGGAAATTGCGATGTCTCCGGTAGCAGCAGGTACAGCATCGTCAAAACCTACCAAAGAGTTAAAGTATTTTCCCAGATAACCGAGTTTTCCGGTTCCCTGCAGTTTGGCCTCCTTTCCTGACCAGAGACGCAGCAAACCGCTGATTTTGTCCATTGCTCCCGGCTTGCTCAGTATACCGCTGAGCTTCTTGATCACGCTGGGCGGCAGCATTCCGGCGAAACCTGCCAAAGTCGCTAAGTCTCCTGCGTCACCTCCGGCCGGTATTAACGAGCCCAAGCTGGACAGCGACGCCAAAGCCGCGGCAGTGTCTGCGTCGGTTCCTGCGGCGCCTGGTGCTGCGCCACCAACTACCCCAGCACCTCCAGCTGCTGCGCCGGCCCCAGCTGCTGCCATATTGCCACCGGCCATGATGTCCCCGCCTGCCATCATGTCGCCGCCTGCCATCATGTCGCCGCCTGTCATCATTTCGCCGCCTAACATCACATCGCCACCCATGGCGGCGTCTACGTCATCGTTGTCGGTCGCAGCTCCGGCCGACGCTGATGACATTGCACCGTTTTGCTGCGCCCCAGCGGATGCGAACGCGTACGGTGACGTGACTCGTGGGTCGTATATAGTCGCCGGGAGCCCGTACGTGTTGGGTAACGGCTGAGGCACGCCGACGAATTGCGGCGCCGTAGTACCGGATACGACCGGCGGCAGCTCTACGGGACCGGCGTCTGTTATGGTCACCGGCTTCAGCGCTATCCCGTTGTACTTGTGCACTTTCCACAGCGGGTAATTGCCCAGAATTGGCAACGTTTCTTTCTCCTTGATGTCGCCGAGTCCGAACCAAGAACCGACGAACGGTACGCTGATGGACCGACGGTTTCTGTTGAAAGCGACAGCTCTGTCCATTGCGTACTTGTCGGCGGCGGCCATCGTCAGCGCAAACAACACTGCGAGCACGTGACACCTGGTCAGTAGCCCGGTCATCTGTAACAGACAGAAAATCTGTTTGGTTACAACACACGAAGTCTACAGAAGTAAAAACAGTCAGCAAAGCATAGTGCATAGGCTATATGAGTCACAGTTTTAAAGAGAGTAGAGTACTAATTGAGCCAAAAAAATCTATTATGATTTTGTGATATCTCTTACGAAGACAAACACGATAAGACGAATATATATATATATATATATATATATATATACTGTATATATATATAATATTTATTATTTATACTGAAATTACCTCAAGATATTTTATTTTCTAACTAGGAACATGTTTCGAGAGTTATTGTGCTCTCATCCTCAGCCTTTGCGATTCTGCGTCTAGTGAAGTACCTATGTGTTGGTCTGTCGCCATTGTGGCCTTCTGTTGGTTTCTGGTACCTCAAAGTGGTATTTTTGTGTGTGATTGTAGTGTATGTATTAGTATTTTTGTATTTTCGATGTTGAGTGCTTTGAAAATTGTGTCTTGTTTTGTATTGATTTGTATTTGTTCGTGTATTAGTTTGTTTTGTGTTTTTTGTTTGTATATTTGTAAATTTTCCCAAATGTTCATTATGGTCCCTTTGTATGGTAAGTGTTTTATTAGTGTCATATTGGTTATGTCTGGGAATGCATGTCCTGTGTTTATTGCATGTGTTTATTACAAAACTAATAGAAATAATTTACAAAAACTAAATAACCCACACGACAAAGATAATACAACTACTAACGGTATATACAAAATTGAATGCCAATAAATGTTACAATAAATGCAATAAATGTTACATAGGACAAACAAAAAACAGCTAAAAAAACGTTATTTTGAACATCTAAAAGCATACAAAAAACCAGAAATATATAAATCCAATTTAGCCACACATGCAATAAACACAGGACATGAATTTCCAGACATAACCAATATGACACTAATAAAACACATACCACACAAAGGGACCGTAATGAACATTCGGGAAAATTTACAAATATACAAACATAAAACACAAAATAAACTAATACCCGAACAAATACAAATCAATACAAAACAAGACATAATTTTCAAAGCACTCAACATCAAAAATACACAAAATACTAATACATACGCTACAACCACACGCAAAAATACCACTTTGAGATACCAGAAACCAATAGAAGACCACAATGGCGACAGACCAACACATAGGTACTTCACTAGACGCAGAATCGCGAAGGCTGAGGATGAGAGCACAATAACCCTCGAAACATGTTCCTTGTTAGGAAAATAAAATATCTTGAGGAAATTTCAGTATAAATAATAAATATATTATATAAATCAAGAAACGGACTGTAGCAAAAAGAGTTTGAATATGTGTGTGTGTGCGTGCGCGCGCGCATTAATAACTATCCGTTTATAGAAATATTGGAAACAACAGAGAGACGTTTATATCTGTTTCAAAGGCTTTCACAGTGCCATATATGCGGAGTTCATCAGGTTACCATATCAAACTGGAATTAGTGAGAAGATCTTAAGAATTGTTAAACCTATGTTGGAACCAAAAGGCTATTGTGAAGGTAGATGAGGATAAAACGCAATATGTGGAAATTAATCGTAAGGCGTTGTTGCCAGCTCTGCTCGTATACTCGTACGTTGTATTGAATAAAGCACTGGCAAATGTAGAAGTGGAAATAAAGTTTAACGGAGGACCATAAATGTCATAAGGCTGAGAGCTTCATTGGGAGCGAACATCACTTCATCCAACCCTGGGAATCTGTGAGGAGCAGTGTCCAGTCAACAGAGTACAAAGACACTGCCTCCGCAAATTCCTTCAACGAGTGTGCAAAGTTAGTGCTGAAATAGTGGCTCCTGGAAGAACTCAGAAGCTAGCTAGAAATGAACATAAGTGTCTCTAGCCCGAGGACGATATGATGATACCAGAACTACTTTGTCGTATTTTGTTGCTTCTCTGCTATGTACAATTTTACCTCGAACGAGGCCTTTCGGTTTCGCAACCATTATCAAGTTCTTACTACAACCTTGATAATGGTTGCGAAACAGAAAGGCCTCGTTCGAGGGAAAATTATACATAGCAGAGAAGCAACAAAATACGACAAACTTGTTATGAAGACTGCTAACAGAGATAAAATAGCTGATGATACCAGAACTGAACATAAGGCCCAAGTTTTGTAGGACCGAAGAAGAAGCGTGCCAATTAATCTAAACACTACCTTTAAAAGAATACCATGTAATTTATTAAAATTAATTTTAACGTCCTATGATCTGTTAATATCTTGTTATTTATGTAGCCTCTCTTTCTCTTAAATTGTTCAACGGGTCAAATAAATCGTACTACAAACTACAGTTTGACATATACTGCATATACAGTTTAAGCTTTCCTTTCATTTCTTTATCATAACACCATACACCTATATTACGGATTGGATAGAATTTATACCCGAGACAACTCTTCACCTCTTATATATTTTCAAACACCTTTAAATGCAACCTGACGAGGTTAATTATCAAGCTCAAAAGAGACAGAATCATCGTATGCTCCTGACAAAGTGATTAATAGCTATGCTTTAAGTGAGTTATACGACATTACAGAACAATCTATGTGTTTCTCGAATGTTCCAGAAGAATCCGGCTATAATGTTGTGTGCGTACGTGATTTCAACATCCATTCGCGAGACTTTTCTAGACGCCGCCAGCCGCGCGGACTGTGTCAAGGCCGAAATCAATTACGCCGTAGTGTAGAGCTAATGCGTAGTATGTGGAATATTCTGGATTTTCAGGCGGGGTATAAATACAAGTACTAAGTGACGCTCAGTTCAGTTTGAGTTGCTATTTATTGGAATGCGGTTCGTAGTATTATAGTTCAGTTATTGTCGGGCGATTACACAGCGAGTTTGAGTTGCGAATTATTACAGTGCGGTTCGACGTATTGTGGCGGAGCGTTAAATGTTTTATAATTGTGCGGTACGATTGTAATACAGTATTGTGTTTTATACCAGTTAACATTTTTATTGCGTGTAAACAATTTTTATTTGATTACTTGTAAGAGACTATCTTGTCAATTAGAAATTGTTTAACTGTGATAATTAAAGCTGGTGATTAGTGACGTAATTGCTGTCTTGTATTTTGTTTTCCACTGTACCATACGACGATCAGTTAGACCATCGTAACATTATATTTATATTATATTACAATAATGTTTTCTGTTATTAAAAAAAAAAACAAGAAGCAAAGTATTTTTCGAATAATTATGAGCTAGAACAAGTAAATACATTTAACGATTTAGAATGTGCTGTGAGTTATAATTTTAGTTTATAAAAGAAAGTATTCAGGTTTCAAAATATGTGTCATACAAGTATTTTGTACTTATACTTTTGTACTTTCATATTTAAGAACCCTCATAAAATGTTCAAAATAAAATTTCGTTGAAATTTTATAGACTGATGGCGGTTACTACTCCATTATGTGGTAGGGAGACCAGGACATAATCATAAAATGATTGTAAACGTATCCAGGCTGGCGATGTGGTCAGTGGTAGGGTATGTTTTAAGCGATTATTATAAGAGGAACGATAGTTGTCTGAAAGCAATTTAACATATTTTTAATAAAGTAAAAGATAATAGAGCACCGCACCAGCATGGAATGAACAACATTTTAATAGACGGATCAATGAAAACGTCGCAAAGTAAGGTTTACAGTAGGCCTATATAGTAAGCGGTAAGGCAGACCCAGGACGCCCAAAACTAAGAAGATCATAACACTAAACTTTGACATCGGAACAAGGGTAATCAGTGTCTAAATCCTGGGACAGATGACGGTGATAATAATTTTGATGACGACGACGACGACGACTATGATTTATATCCGAAGAATTTCTTGGGCAATAATAAACTTGAATGTTTCAAAATTGTTGTCACTTTTAGATTTTAATGTTTTGAAACAACATTCCTCTCCAAAATCTTAATTCCTCCAAGCTTGAATTTCAGCAACAGCTATGGGATCGTTAGTGCCAAAAAAAAAGCGAGAAAACAGTTAAGGCCACGCACGAATTACAAGGAGGAGACTGAAGGGAAGCCGAATTGGCTGTGCTTGGTTGGATAGTGTTGGATACTTGAGGCGAGCGCCAGGGTGAGGCCTTTCCTCAGGTGAAACATGCTCTGCTAACACAAAATACAACTGTGTACCATTTGAAAAGAGCCCCAATATAGGAAACATTCTATAAACTAGACTTTCGTATTTCTGCGGAAGCACTGTGAATCTAGTTTTTCATTCTGCACAACATATTACAACACATTTTGTCATTTATTTATTGCCAAAATCGAGTAATAACTCTCTATATACTCTTTCCGTTCTTAGTTCAATCCTGATGTAAACAAACCCACATGGCAAATGTGAAACGCTATTGGTCAGGGGCGTTGACACTGTTCACACAGTAATGTATTACGCGCATGTGCAGAATGTCTGTACAGTCATGTGAGAGTTATCCTACCACTTAAATAGGGGCACGTCGTTTTAAGACTTCCTCCTTGTCACTGTATTCTGAATCGTATTGAATTAACATGGAGCCAGTTGAAAGGATATGTTACCCGTCATAACACATTAGCTGCTTCAAATAAAACAATTTATTGAGAAGGGGCGGTAACTGTAACAAAGGGGGACAAGTGGAGCATATAATCAAGGAAGATGATAAGCTATGGCAACTGGCCCACATTACCGACGTCGTTGTGGACAACGAACAATCTTATAAATAATAACGCTGACTCAAGTGATGATACAAGTTCATACACAGATATGGAAGGCATTGAATTACTCTCTGACAGCAACTTATAGCATTCAGTACACTGGTAATTATCACAGCTTCTATTATCGTTGTAAATAGACTTTAGTTTTTTGTTTGTTGAGATATTTAAACGGTTAATAAAAGAAAAAAACCGTAACTGGTGTTATAAAATATTTGACTGTTGGTCTGACACTGCCACACAAATTTTACTTTGGTCAGGAGAAATTATTACAATTTACGTGTGTTTATGCAGTATCAATGTTATATGTACCCCGTCTGTACTCCTTCTGTCGGAGTGACACACTTCTAATTCAAGTAGCAAGTAGCGTTTCAGACGTGCCATGGCTGTTTGTTTACATCAGGATTAAGTTAAGAACGGAAACAGTATACACCTATACAAGTGTACAAAGCCTCCCCCCTCCCCCTCACCAACAAGTCGCATATGCGTTTGTCGTGATCCATTCAGAGTTTTTATTCACATTTGACTCTACAAAGAGCCTATGCTGTAATCACACGACCATAATCCCAAATGTGTGGATTATATAAGTCTTAATTATTTTTACCGTGCGTAACTGACTTATGTTCACTTAATTACACACACCACAAGAGTTGTGCCGACTTGTACAATTTTAAACAGTTCTACTTAGTCGAAAAGTAATACGAGACGATTACCGGCACTACAGATTAGCTCACATCACGTGTTGGGTTCCGACATGAAGCAGTTAGCAATTTACAAAGCGGCAAACACATAACAGGATTTGTAAACGGTGACAAATAATCCGGTCATTAAGGCGGCACACGTCAAGAATATTATCTTTTGGTATTACTTAAATCTGATAAATAATTATTACGTCATAATTAGACAAAAATGAATCTCGTAACTCTTATCCGCACTTAAACGCAACACTTATAGCCTACTACCGCAGTAGCAGCCTATTTGATTGATATCCTCATCAACTAATGATCATATTATTCTCCGTCTTATTTTTGATTCTCTAATTTCTTTATTGCTGCTACTTTCATTATTATTGTCCCCATTATACTCTACCACTGCTTCCACTATCGTCTTATCCTCCTTGTTGTTGTTGTTGTTATTATTCTTATCCTCCTACTCCTTCTTCTTCTTCTTCTTCTTCTCCACCTCCACCCCTCTACCTCTTCCTCTCGTACTTACCCTTCTTCTTTCCTCTTTATAGTTTTCTTCTTTCTTTTAAGATATTAGTTTTTCTTTTTCTTCGTGTTCTTGTTCTTTTTATCTGCTTCTCTACATTTTCGACGTAGTCCTTCTTCTTTTCCTTCTT
The DNA here is from genome assembly GCA_034769895.1 of Magicicada septendecula. Lineage (NCBI taxonomy): Eukaryota > Metazoa > Arthropoda > Insecta > Hemiptera > Cicadidae > Magicicada > Magicicada septendecula. Next base: position 442,640,485 of record CM068372.1, on the reverse strand, counting down.
CACACTTATCGTACCATCATAATTTTCTCCTTCAGCTTTTCTTTCTCTGCTCTAACCCTTCTTATTCTTTATCTTCCTCCTTCTCCTCCTACTGCCTCTTCTTCTTCTTCTTCTTCTTCTTCTTCTTCTTCTTCTTCTTCTTCTTCTTCTTCTTCTTCTTCTTCTTCTTCTTACTTTAGCCAATTTATCCATTTTGAAACATGAAAGAAACAAATGAATTGTTCATGATATCCGGGCTGTTTGGCCGTGGTCCATGGCTTATTGCAAAACCAAACGTTTCGGCAGCTCCACTGGCTGCCATCATCAGTGGTATAAAAAACCCACTTTTTTTTAGGAAAGAAACAAGTTGAAAATGATCCGTTCGGTAAGAATAAAACTAATAATGTCGTGTACTGAGAGGCAAGAAGTGAGATCGCAATAACGCCGTTAAATACACATATTGATACAACGGAGGAAAGACGGAATAATGAAAATCGGCAGTAACAAGGATCGTCAATACTGGAAAGGGTAGAAGAAAGTTTATGTTTTCTGCACATTTTTGCGCTATTTGAGGCTTGTCCAGATGTCGGGCAGTTGGTCTCGGGCTATTATGTGGAGGACTAGCCCCCTCAGCCGGTGTGGAGAATATTTGTGGACACGAATAGCCCCAGTGCAGGCCGGCTGTTGAGTAGGTGGAGGTAGAATGTAAGTAGTTGTGTATGTGTGTGTAGTGTGGGAGGACTGCTTATTTGGGAGTGAGCAGCGTAATACGCTAAATATGGAGGAGAGCGTCAAATTGGCGTCAAGGCAACGACGGAGGACTCATTCTGGGGGTCGTGATTATCGGGGAATGGGTTTGTACCAAATTGGGCGATTAGCGACGGTTGACTACTGTGTTAATTACCTACTCTTTGCAGGTGGTGAGTTTACAAGTGCCAGCAGGTGGATTATGAGAAAGGAGGGCCTTTGCGAGTTTCTGGTTGATCTGTTGATTGAATTTGCAGTGGAAAGGCGTAGAAGTCTGGTGCAAGGGATAAGGCATAACCTTTTATTCGAAAAATAAAGATAAAAAAAAATAAGAGCTAAAATTAAGTTCTTTTTACATTTATTATAAGTATTTGTATGATTTATACGTAGTTGTACTGTACTTTATATACGGCTCGAACGAATGTCATTTCAGCTGTCCTGAATGCCTTTAAATAAGACTCCCTTGTTCTGGGTATTCTGAAGCACAAAGCGGTATCCCCGCGCAGCCGGTGACTTTGTGTTTCCTTCCGGTTCTTTTTCTTAACGTTCTTGACAATCAAGCTGCACGTTCTTCAAAAATTCACTGTTAATTTTAACGGAAAAAGCGGTACCTATAACATTATACACAGAATCCCAACAGATGAGGTCAAAACGCGAGGTCACAGGCGTAGCAAATTAAAACAACTGAAGACACACAAAATTATTTCCGGTATCGTTGCGCAACCGCAGAGAGACGAAGTAGCTAGTAGATTACCGGCGACCAGTCATCATCGCGACGGTAAGTGATAAAACCGAAAGCTAGATATCCTAAGCTTCGCGCGCGGCGTATAACGCACGCATTCGATATTATAAAAATAAAATAAAAGTAAGATGAAAAAATTGTACCTCTTTTACGTAAGAGACGCGCACAACGGTCAACTTTCTACTGTTGCACGCGTGCTCGCACGTGACCCAGGAAGAAGACGCGCTGCTGTCCGGCACATACTTCATGGCTGTTAAACAACACCATAGCTGTTTACAACGTCTGTATTATGTGTGATTAAGTGTCGCTATAAATAAACAGCTTTTTGAACCGAACGCACTCGCGTGTTTGAGAGAATGGGGAGAGAAATAGACACATAGATGGACAAACAGAAAAAAGGTAGAAGATAGGTAGATAGATTGAGAGAGAGAGAGAGAGAGAGAGAGAGAGAGAGAGAGAGAGAGAGAGATACCGTGCGATAGTCAGACATGGAAAAAGGTATAAGGATACATATAAAAAAGTATGGAGAAAACTGAACAACCGTAATAGAGGCAAAGAAGTTTTAAGAGAGAGGTGGTCAATGTAAGAAAAAAGCCTGGCATAGTAAGCAAAGAAGTTAAGAATGAAAGGGTTGATGGGGGAACCGTAGAGAAACCGATTGTAAAAAATGAAGAGACGTGATAAGCTGAAGTTAACTGTAAAGACAAGAGATACAGTTAAGGAAGCCAGAGAATTAATGAGACAAATGCGATGAAAAATAAATGCAGAGCGATACGAAGAAACAAATGTATAAAAACAATGTGACAAAATATAGCAGCGGCAGGAAGAAAGACGGAATGAAGGTTAGGAAAACGGGAGGGGCGGCAAATGGAACAATAGGAAGAGAAAAAATGTCGCCCGGAAAAGTGGAAAAGTAGAAAACAGAAAGAAGAGATATAGATAGAAAAAGACAGAACGAGGTAGACGAATGTGCGTAGAGAGGAAGAGATATTTTTACGGAGAAACAAAGAGAATTATCAGAAGAGAGAGAAGGGATCCGATAGGCAGAGGTAATGGTGAAAACATGAAGACATTAGCCCTAACTGAAAGTGGTGGAAAGAAAAACGATTAAAATCGATGAGCAGAAACGGGACCTCGATAGAGACGAACGGAGAAAGAGAGAGGAGGGGTGAGGAGAAAGCGAAATAAGTCAGAATGAGCAGGTGTTTGTAAACAGATTCAATAGTGAGTAACGCAAAGAATAATTTGTTTTAATCCTTACGTCTTTAAAAAATCATTGCGTACCGATACAAGAATGTCAACACGTCACTCCGGAGTGATTATTCGGCAGTAAGTGTGGTAAATTTAAAAGCATTTATCATGTTGCTTCGGATACCAAGCTAGATTTAAAGTGTGTCGAAAGCCACGATAGCTGCTTTAAACACATAACCATTTTGAAAATAATTTATAACGTTATTTATACAAACGAAGATAAACTCAAACTACGAACACGCCATTACTAATCGTGTTAATACCTAGTTTTAGTATTTCTACGACATTATTTAGTTCTAGGCAAGTTTGTGTTGAAAACATCATGATTAATCGACGCGTTAATAATTATATATATGAAAACAGTTTATAGGTCTTTAATGTCTCGACAGCTATTCGATTCGACACACCTACCGTGGAGACAGTCAGCTGATACTGTAACCGCCTGTCCGACACCACTATTTATGACAGTCGAAAAAGCATAAATAACATTTAAGCTTTTACGTATTATAACATATGCCTGTGTTTTCTGTGTACTGACTGGCTTAGTGGTCACTGCGTCCCATCTTTGGTGGGGGTAATTCCCAACGAACTTTGTACTCCATTCCTTCAGAACAAAGGAGATCAGGGTGATCTTTCCTCACCCTTTCAGGAATTGCGTAAATTCACTTGTTCCGCAATGTCTTCTTTATCTTCTTCTTCTTATTCGTCCTTGGCCATAAGCCTATAGCTTGTCAGTTAAGCTTTCTTTCCATCTCTTAATAGGTCGACCGACTCTTCTCTTGCTTCCTGCTCTTTTCGCTGCAGATTTTTACTATTCTCTTCTCCAGTCTGTCAGTACTCCTCCGTTATCTTCTCTTTACACTTTAGTTTACGTTGTTGTTCACATTTCATTTTTCTCTGATATTCCCATTTCTTTTCCAATCTAGTATGATCATGATGACGGTCATCAGCGAGGATTAAACCGGAAATGGTTTGTGCCGGTCCGAAGAAGACAGACTACAGCTGGTCATTCCAAGGATTCTTTGGACGTCGCACACTCCTCCATCCTTTCGGATTATAATTCAAAACGTTTGATCCGTCCGGTTCATCTTGCTTGCGACAGTTTTGTAGCTACTTATATCCTCTGAATATGTTACTAGCATATCGCAGGCTAAGGCTATGGTAGAGCTGCCACTTTTGGGCTTAACAACCAGCTCGATTTACTGTCTTGGTTTTCTTCTATAAACTGTTTGTCTTACTGGACTAAAGAGACCAGTTTTTCCTGTACGCATTATTACAGACTAAATCCAACTTGATTCACGCCTGTAATATTCCAAAGATAAACCAGTACAGGATCGTCTAATTTACGCTTTAACTTTGTACTGGTTGCTACTGCTGCCGTCCATCAGGAATATTGATCGACCTTCCGGTCTCGATCTGTTCTGTTCTGGTTCAAGACGGTCATCTCTTGAATAATGTGGCACTTCACCATGGAGTACGGTATTGGCTGAAGAGAGGCTGAGGGCTCTTTTAGGTGTTAACATCACTTCATCCAACCCTAGGGAATTTGTGAGAACCAGTCCAAAGTCCCTCGTGTGATTTTTCTCCATTTTGTTCACTACATTCATTTCTGATACATCAGTTGCTAGTTTTGCTTTTGGTAGCTTAGTTCTAATTCGACATTATTGATCTTACTGTGCGCAATTACTCACGGAAGTTACGACACGTCCTATCGAAACCTGGAGTCATAACAAGTTCGTGACGTGTCGATTTAGAAGGAATTGTTCAAGGAAACTTTGGGAAGGTTGTGAGTGAAGAAAAACAGAGAATTATGAATAGCGGACGACGATCTTAATTCAATCTCTTACATTACAACCCAGAGATTGAAGGGTCTGAGCAATGCCGTGAAAGTAGATGGCATATCGAAGACGACACGAATTTGTACAAAAGCACAGAAAGCTGAACGTGGGCTAAAGTGAGGCTCCAGTTACCATGGGGAGTCAGTGATGTCAAGCAACTACACGTTGAAGATCGCTCAGGGCGAGCTGGACTCCGATAGATGGGCAGTAGTATTGGATCATTCCCAATGCAGCTACAAGCTTCTTCGTCATCGATAACAACAGAATAACGAACGTTAATGGTGATGGAATATTTGTGGGCAATTTGGAAAAATGGACTTCTATGCACACGAGCGACAAGGTTTTCTGACGCGCAGCAAGGAGAGCTGCCAACCTCTGCATACGTTCTCTCACATCATTTAGCACTACTCCTGGAAGACGGATCCGGTCATGTTGTATTACGCGAATCGACGCCGATGGCTGTTCATCGCATCGATCGTAGTCGTTTTGTTGACGGGGCATTCCATAACCTCTGTGGAAAATTACGGAAAAACGGAGGGACGTTTTTTAATTTTTTGTTCGAATGTCTGTGTCATTTGATGAGTTGGTCAGTAAATGCCAGAAATGATTCAAACGAGACAGGATTTATTGCAGGGGTTGGCATTTACTCCACAGGAAATACTGGCAATAACTGTCAGATGACTCACGTACATAAAATTAAATTTTACCTAAGAAAAAATACTAAATATAATTTAATCTAAGAATACAAGTGTAGTTGGCTCTTTTTAATCTAGTGTGGCAGAGTACAAAAATAAGTACATGTACTTTTTGGTTAATTGCTCAGTATTACCTGGTATTATTTTTACTACTGACTTTTTAATTAATTTTGTAATTTATTAATTACAATATATTATTAATTAATTTATTTATTTATTTATTATTTTGTAACTAATGTAACAGGTGAAAACTGAAACAACATATTCAATCTAAAATGGAAGTCTTAAAAACAATTTTCAAGTAAAAACAACATTGAACAAAACATTACATTACTATAGTTAAACTAACAGAAATGTACCTCCACATATATAAGGCTATAAAAATACAAGTATTATTTTAATCAATTTAAGTAACGGTTTATTTCCTGTAAATTGTGTGCGCGTGTGTGTGGGGAGAGGACGTCCGCTTTATGCGTATCCATGAGCGTACTTTACGCTACATGTTAACTGAATTCACAAGAAGAAAATTCGTTACCCTAGTTTTAGTAAAAAGATTACCCTACTAGTTTTTCTACTAGTCATTTTGTACAAACCACTATGTTGTCTTTGGTATTGACGAGCGCTTTCGGCAGTCAAGCCATCTTCAGGACATTTACTACTAGTTTTTGTTTTGTAAAGTAACAGTTGTACAAAAATCGTACAATAAACGCTAAAAATTTAAAAGTATCGGATTTGTGTTGTAATTCCCTTTAGCCTGACATCCGTCTGGATTTTTACAGCTTTTTTTTCAATTTTTTAGGCGCTGGGCTCAAACATTTTGAAATTATTGTACAATACATTCAGATTATGATTTAAATTCTCTTTGAGTTGAATTCCCACGTGGAATTTGCAATTTTATTAAACGTTTGCCACACTTTTTAGGTTTTGGCGTCCCAAAACTTTGAAATTTCTCAAACTTCAGACTACATTCAAATCTTTGTTGACTCTCGCCTCTACTTTTTTAGGGAAATCAATCTAAACAAAAACAATAGGGTTCTGTAGGGTAAAAGTGTGAAAGTTATCGTGAGGCAGGCTCCAACGAAATAGACAGATAGACAGAAAAATGCCTAAAGTTCGGGTTACAACTGCGATCTTGCTTCGCCCGTTCAGTTAGACGGTAAGAAAACATGGACACTGAGAAAAAGAGAAACAATGTATTTACAGAGTTTGTTAGATATGGGAATGGAGAACGATGATAAGAATCAGTTGGAGGAACACAACGACTATTGAGAATGCGTTGAACAGAATTTTTGAGGGCCATCGGATAATTTTTAAAATAAGAAAGACAATTCGAAGTGCATAAGGTACATCTTCAAACATAATTGTATCCAGAGAACGGTAATCGAGGAAACGATTTAAGAAAAGAGGAACAGAGGAAGGAAGAAGATGATCTGGAGAAATGACGGAGAAGAACATTGCAGAGGACTGGGAGATATGGTTCCTTGTTACTTGTCAGTAGACAGTGTCATTGAAGGAACATATTAACTCACGTAAGTTTCGTTCCACTTACTCTCTACATCACTGGCGTCTGAAGCCTATGTAATTTGTAAATGGAGTTAGGGTTATTTTTTATAATAGGGTTGCTACAGCTAGTGCCGTCTCCCTTCCTTCAACCTGGCTTTCCAATTCTCCCGATGTTCCCATTGTCCTTCCTCAAGTCCTATACGTTGGATAGATTCATCCCCTTCGTCCCTCCAAGATCTTCTCGGTCTTGCTCTTTTCCTCCCTCCTAATGGACTCCATAACGTCACTTTGTTGATCCACCTATTTTGGGCTGTCCGGACATGACCGTACCACACCAATCTTTTTTCTTCGATGTAGTTAATAATTACACTTCTTTCCGCTTCCATTCTTCTTCTGATCTCCTCGTTTGTTATTCGGTCCGCTCTCGTTATTCCACAGCACCTCCTCCAATATTCCATCTCTGTTGCAAGAATCTTTCTTTCATTCTTTTTGTTAATAACCCATACTTCCGCTGCATACATCATAATGCTTTGGACTATGGTCTGCTATATCATTATTTTGGTGCTTTTTCTAATATTTTTGTCCCATATAACACTGTGTAATTGTCTAATACCTGTTCTAGTCTGCACTTTTTATTTCCTCTTCCGTTGAGCCTTGTTTACTCAGTGTGAATCCTAGGTACTTGAATTTGTCTGTTCCTCAGGAGTTAGGGTTAATACCCTCAATACGCTGATGAGGGTCTACAACTACAAGAGTGCATCGAGGACCTACATCTATTTCTGGACACAATTTCTAAAGTAGAACAAACGACCGGTCTGGTCGTGAACGGAAACGGGACGAAGTTCATAGTCTTCAGTCGACAGAGTCATGGCCCCGCGTTCCTCTACGTTAACAACAAGGATATCGAGGTTCGTTTTATTCAACTATGTTGGTAGTGTTATGTGGTACGATGGTTTACACGGCCCCGGTGTCGTTTTGATTGAGATTACCTCCTGAGCTGTTTGGCCGTGGTCTAAAGTTTATGACAAAACCAGACGTTACGCCAGTGCCAGTGTAAACGTGAGATGATACCCTATACATTAGGACCACAGTACTGTGGTTAGTTCTAACAAATGTGGTTAAGGCATTAGGACCACAGCCTTAACCACAGTACTGTGTTCCTATATCATCTCACGTTAGCATTTACTCGTTTACACTGTAGATGGCAGTCGTTGGCACTGCCGAAACGTCTGGTTTTGTCATAAACTTTAGACCACGGCCAAACAGCCCGGGAAGTAATTTTAACGAAAATGTTGGTAGTGTAATCACCAAAGATCTAGACGCGGACCGCGAGGCCAAATGCAGGATAAAAGCTCCCCGTGTTGTCTTTAATAAAGCGAGACCTTACATTTGTGACGACAACGTGAACAACGTCAGCGCTACGTCAGAGGACGGTCAGATGTTATGTCTGGCCTGGCCTTCTGTACGTGGACCCTCAAGATAACTACTAGCAGACGCTTGGAGCCCATTGAGATGTAGACAATGAGAAGAATTCACCGGATCTATTGGGTGAAAAGGGTCTCCAACTCTGAGTTATTCGAAGAGCGTATTATCAGTGCGAACTGATAAACACCGTTAAAAGTAGAAAAATCGTTTATTTTGGAAACGTCTTGAGTGGGGAGAAATACTGCCTTATACAATTAATCCTGAAAGGAAGAATAAACGGTCGTCGCAGTGTTGCAAGAAAACAGTCCTCACAACTAAAAAACATAAGGGCGTGAAGTGGCACTCAAAGGGCAGAAGAGCTTCCCTGATTGGCAGAAGCTAGGGAAGCCATCTGAGCAGAAGTGATTGCCAACGTTCGGCAGACCGAGCACAGCAAATAAAGAAGAATAATTTATAAATTTTATATCTTAGAACGATTTCCCTGATGCGGCAACCGATTTCTAACACAGTGTAAGCGTTCCTTTTACAAAATTCAATCGCCGTCTTACATCAGTTTCAACTTTGAGAACAGGTAAAGACAGAAACAACAATTGAGAACAACTAGAAATATCGATAACGAACAGAACAATTGAGGTGTAATTTGACCAGTTGAAGACAAATATCTTTCTAAAATTATGTTTTATGGTTTTTTACAGAAATTCGAAGCCAATATTGTTTGGCTAAATCACACTTGTTCAAAAAAAAAAAAAAGCAACTGTGAAAACTGTTTCATTGCAACGGAACGTCTGCTAGGCGTCGCAGAACTGTTGTTACGTAGTTATCTGTTAATTCCGTTTATTTTTCTTTTAGACACGGCCTGGACTGAAAAGTGTGAATTAAACAAACAAACGTAATTGGTGTCTTCAGTTTGGAGAAGCGTTACCGGAATGTGTGTCAGACAGAAACCGTTAGTCCAATTCACACACAGCTGTCACTCAACGCTGCTGCACCACATTCGCGTGCGATACCGCTCTGCACAGGTGCATCACACACACACACACACACACACACACACACACACACACTCACTCACATACAATGCGTTTACTGAATAGGGACCCAACTTGTATCGCAGCTTTGACGTCACCATACCAATTCGTACCTCATTTTTTTTCTACCGATAGTCTACCCGTTTCGGATGTTGGATATCATACAGACTATTTTAACTTTCCGCACTGCTGCACGGAATAAGTCTGTTGTATTCATGCCAAACCAGGTCTTTAAATTTCTTTGCCATGATATTTTCGGGCGCCCAACTTCTCTCTTTCCAAATACTTTTCCCAGTAGTATGGACTGCAATATGTAAGATCGCTATTCATTTCACATGAGATGTCCCAGATACTGAAGCTTCCTTATCTTCACTGTGTTAATAACTTCCCTATCGTTCTTCATCTTTCTAAGATAAAGCCTTATTCGTCTTTCTAAGTAAGCCTTATTTTTACTGGCTCTAAATCACCATCATTTTCCAGTGAGAAATTACCAAGAGATTAGTAAATTTTATAAGTTTAGATTGTACTGCATTAACTGTCGTTCTTCTAACTTTATGCGTATACTCGTATCGGCGACGTGCTCACAGTCCCATCTTCAGTGTACAATATTTTAAGATAATTGCGATATAAACACAACAAATCGCATAGAACAAAAATCAAACTTTTTAATGTAGAAAGTTGTGTTACTGGTTATAATCACAAACAGAATTAACGCTCTTGCACACCACTACAGAAAAAAAATTATTCCGATTAGTGCTTTGAAGCTTCACAGCTCATCATCAGATCGGAAATCTTGTTTAAACCAAACTCGGAAACCAAAACCAAGCTCGTTTATAATCTCTAGTCGCTAATTGATAGCCATTTTCTGCATCGGTTTTAATATCTTGGATATGATGATTCGTTTTATTCGAATATTGTAAATTTAACTATAGACTACAGAAGGTCCTATACTTTCAGACTTTCGCACATTTTACTCTTTCGGACATTCAAAATTGATACCCTTAATTCAAGTTTCCTACTACAGGTTCGGAACTTTCGAACACTGACGGAGGTGTGAAGAAGTGAATACGCGTTAAGACAAGTGCACATATTTGTTATTTAATCTCGCTACTATGGTTTTTCATAAGTAACGTAAAAACTATTAATATAAAGAATGCAGTGTTATAATAATTAATTTCTTTATAGGCCTATAATAAGACTATACAGAGTGTCCGAAAAGTCCCGCACTATAGGGATTTCATTAATTGGGTTGTGTTTTTGTTTGTTGCAGTACTGGAAAATTTTGACTACTGAAGAGCGGGTAGAGCTTATCCTCCTCTGTGGAAGAGAAGGATTCTCAAATAGAGACGTTGCAGCAGAATTTAATCTGAGGCACCCGGAACGAGAGCCAGTGTCGCACACCACGGTTGGCAGACTGTTAAGGAAATTCCAGGCTACAGGTAGTGTGGCAGATGCTCCTCGATCTGGACGTCCAAGGACACCAGAAGATGTGGTGGAAGTGGTTTTGGCAAAGGTAGCAGCAAGTCCAAAGAAATCAATTCGCCGAACAAGCTTGGAAGTGGGCGTTCCTCGATCAACAGTCGCGGACATTTTGAAAAAACATAAGTTTCACCCGTACAAGTTACAAGTGTTACACCACATGTCAGATGATGATCCGGATCGGCGTGTGGAAATGTGCGATTGGTTTTTGGCACAGTTGGAAGAGGACCTACAGTTTTTATCAAAAGTTATGTTCTCTGACGAAGCTAACTTTTACGTAAACGGAGAGGTGAACCGACAGAATTTACGTTACTGGTCCGAGAGTAATCCGCACTGGTTTTCCAGCAGTAAGGAACAAGGAGCAGCTCGCGTCATGGTGTGGTGTGGTTTGTGGAAAGACCGGATCATTGGCCCTTACTTCTTTGACGGAACAGTTAACAGTGAAAATTATTTGGAAATGTTAGGAGATTCATTATTGCCTGATTTGGATCTGCTGGGTCCAAGACCAGAATGGTTTATGCATGACGGTGCACCCCCCATTATGGTACACAAGTTCGTGATTGGCTTGACGAAAACTTCCCACAGTGGATTGGCCGTAGGGGATGAGTGGAATGGGCTCCACGATCTCCAGATTCAAACCTAATGGATTTTGCTGTATGGAGTTATGTAAAATCCAAAGTTTATGCTGTCAAGATCATGGACATAAACCATCTGCGTGAGCGAATCACAACTGAGTGCCGTTCTGTAACACCTGGCTTGGTGGCCAACATTCTGCGGAACTTGGGAGATCGTTTACAGTTATGTTTCGACACTTCCGGTAACCATATTGAACACATATTGTAAACCCCTATGGTGCGGGACTTTTCGGACACCCTGTAGTTTAGGCTGTTTCACAATCACTATTTATAAACTTTACTATTGTACGATAATGATTAACGATTTAGTGATGTAAATTTAAGCAAGAATAAATCCGACGAGTAAAGAAATACGCCTGAAGTTCTACTGGATGATGGTCTTCACACTTCTTTATGGGTCTGAGAATTGGACTTTAAGGAAAACCCAGGTCAGTCGTATTCCGGTGGCCGAAATGAGATTTCTCACGCGCGTGGCAGGATATGGCCTACTCTTCAGGATCGGAAAAGTAATGTCGATGTACGGCAGGAACTAAATATTATGAATTAATATACTTGATTGAAATCCTTAATGTGGATAAAATGGTTGGTCCGAAGAAGCCTTGGAGTGACCCGCTCTAGACTGTCTATGTTTGATACCGGAGCAAATCATTTTTGATCTAATTTTAGCTGAAATGATGATGATGTCGACGACGATGATGATGATGATGATAAAGAAGATGACGAGTATCCGATTTCACGACGGATATTACAGTACAGTGTATTACAGTACACAGAACCGATCTTGTTAACTTACGTGCACAGTGCGCCTACAGTATTGTACGCACACCAGTTTTGCTGCCGAGACGCCTGAAGAGCGGGGGCTCTACTGAATGATAGTGCGTGCTTGTGTTGGTGGGGTATTACTGGTTCTGAAAACATTGTTCAGACGTCGGAAGACGTATTTAGTTGTAATTTTGTGTGCGTATTAGTTTGAACGTTTGTACATTACATGTAAGTGTAATTTATTGAATGTTTTGTTGAAGTGTGTTTTTTATCCGCTACAAGTGTTTTTTAATACCTTGTGAGAGACAATCAAGTCACACCGAAACTGTGTTAAACGTATTTTAAATGTGTAGTATTACAGTGATGCGTGCAGTGGAATGGCATACGTCACCACATTCCTTGTTCGGTAGTAAAGGTGAACTGCTGATAGTAAATACCGCATACCGTTCGTACTTTACAGTCATCGACATTCGGACAATTCGAGTTTCGAACACGTTTTCTCTAACTCATTTTGTTGGTAAGTCCAGGACTTTCTGAATACATTTTGACCGCAGTCTCAGTCAAGGTACTGAGTGTGCCTGGAGACACAATGGGCACAAGCCCAAATTTAGGTGTCCTGCCGCACCTAGGCACTATTGTTAGCGCCGCCCACCCCCCAAAAAGTGACTTCTATATATTAAATTCTCCTTGACTGCTGAAAAAACGTTGCTGAAAATAGTCATTTCAACTATCTCTATTGCAAATATCTCATTTGATCTTACATCTAAAAGAGAAATGTAATGGAATTGTGAAAAAGACTACATTTTTTTAACTTTTATTAATATTTATTTACGTGTAGACTTTGTCCAGACGTATAATACAGTGTCCAGACCTGTATATACGACCGTGCTCCGCTCCGACCGCCGCTATTCATAGGCCCAGTGTCAATACCGTGTTATTCAACGATAAAATTAAAGGTTATTTCAAAAACATTTTCTTCAATTTGGCCATAATGCAAGTGCCCAATACAAATACTGTAATTAAAAAACCGTAAACATGAAATTTTAACAAACAATTTTTCACCTCGTGCCGCCTTTCTGAGCCTGCCGCCCCTAGGCACGTGCCTAGTGGGAAATCCGGGCCTGAATGGGCATGACGTTTGTTGTTGAAAAAAAGGAACAACTGAATCTTTTTAAATTAGTAAAAGAATTAAATTCATATTAGCATCAGCCTCGTTGATTCGTTAACTGGTAGGCTAATGTAGTTCGCTTTGGTTTACAAATTGCTAATGGTGGGTACTCAAGGGGCTTTACTGGTAGCATTGTTGTGACCGCTTTTGGGGAATATTTTTGTTGTTTTGTGACTGTTTCCAATGTTCAGTATTTCAATCATTCTGTTTTTTACGCACTGACTTGAACTCGTTCGGGCATTAACTTATCTTGTGTTTCGTTGGCCTATTCCTATATGCGTAAGGTTTCCCAGATTTTCAATATCGTGCTTTTGTATGTCACAAGTTTTATTAGTGTTATATAACTAATATCTAAGAATCATGTGATGTATTCATGTAGAATAAAACAGTGTATGGTTTGGTCTTTTGGCTAGACAAGAAAACTTCAAAATCTATAGATTTCTGTACTTTTTCTACATTAAAAGTAGGGCTAACGACCGATTGGTCACTGGTGGTGACATAACTAGACGCCTCGGCCACCCACTGGAGGACTTCTTGGTTGAGGTTTAGGTTCAACCAGGGATACGTTCGGCCTGCTATCCCGAACGCGAAAATCTTTTAATTTTTACTACCGAACTTTCTATTGTAGTGTAGTTCATAACCTAAAGGTATCATACATATGATTTGCAATATAATTTTAATTACTTATAGTCTATTCTTAAACATGATCGATTTCGGTCATGTCATATACAGCGCACATGACGATGGTCTATGACAGAAATCGATTGTGTTTAAGAATATTAGTAATTAAAACTTTATTGCGAATGATGTGTATGGTACTTTTAGGTTATGAACAATAAATACACTACAATAGAAAATTGAGATTATAGATACCATTAGTAAACAATAAGTGTGTGTATATTATAAATACATCACATTATCATTAGTTTTACTACTGAAGAAGGCATTCGGTGGCTGACCGAAACATCTAGTCATGTCAGCACCACTGAACAATCGACTTCGGCCCAACAGCCCAGAAATTAATCTTTTAAGTAACGAATTCGGCGGTGATAGCCTCCGTAATAACCCTAACACTATACCTTACTAACCGTAAAATGATAGTACGTTGACAGTTTGTTTCTAATTTGATTTTTTAAACAAATTCTTTAATAAGCATGTTTTACCGCTTAATTGTAGTTAGTTACGTTTACCTGTGCTCAAATGAATTTTAATATTAATGTTTAAAATAATATTCCCTTTATGTCAACATCACATACTGGAATTCAAATACAGAATTCGATGAAATGGTCGAATAAATCAGATCACATTAAACAGTAAATGTCGGCTATATACAATGTCCCTCGTCATAGTTACGTATATACGTTTTGCGCGTAACAGCGAATAAAGCGATGCACTCTTGAGAGGCCGTGAGTTCGATGTCGCTTTTAATAACATTAATATACGTTTATCTTTGTGTTAAAACGTCCATTTTCTTTTACGCACAGAAAAAAAACGACAAAATATATATGCAGACAAATTTACGTAACTCTGTTTCCTGTTCTTTCTGATTTCGGCTCATCATCAAACGTTTACAGATTATATAATTACGTGGAAATTACGTTTCCGTTTCATCAAAAATACGCCGCCGCCGACACACAGCCATTTAAAAACCATTTGAACGCAACGCGAACGGTTTCCTTTGAAATGTAATAGTAGGCCTACATCACCGATTGCGAATAATATTCACCGGCAAACGGTTACTGTAACGAATCGGTAATTCGGGCAGTGCGCTAAAAACGTTTTTTTTCCGAATATCAATGACCGTCGCGTCGCTTACACAGAAGCACGAATGATGATGTTTTTCATACACTTTCGTTTAAATATGATTTTAAATGAGGATGTGATATCACTGGACGTGAATGCCATCTCGCTTGCCTAACTTTCTTTGAACCAAAATTAATGCAGGAAATAATTTGACTGATATACTGTGACTACGCACTATCCATCGCCGCTGTCCAGCATGCCCGACGTCGGTGATGGATGTTCGCACCACACTGTCGTGCAACTCGTCCAGCGTGCCAGACGTTCTTTAGTTTTCGTTGTTTTGTAAAAATAATTTTATTGATTTTTTCTGTATTAAAATTAAAAAATTGTTCTGATAATTAAATTTGTTGAAAATCATGCCACCTGTTTCATCAAGACATCAATAAATGGGTGTTGTTTTATTATTGCATTCGGTTTGTGCATGTAATCTGCCGAGAATACGTCCCACAGACATCTATTTAATTTATATTTTCCGATAAATTTTGATGTTATTTCACGGTCCATTTTGAATTGTAATTAAAACAAATTAATAATAACAATATCTAAAATAATAACTGCTAATTATATCTGAATGCATTATGTAAACGAAGAATAAACTAAACTAAATATTAAACTGATATTTTATCTGTATCGTTACTTACTAAATATAAACTAAAGAATGAATGTAACGTAAAATTAAACAGTAAATATTTATTAAACGAATGTACTCTAAAAACATGTACCCTACTTGGTCGAAAATGACGATTTAATAGACAACAAGCGTACGCATGATCAAACATGCACGATGCACGATTCCTTGACATCCGTCAACACTACACACGATCCATCCGCACATCGTGCGGTTTGAACTGATGGACTTGCTGGACTCATTTTTCGTCCTTCACATCCTTCAAAAAATACATGACGTGCGGATGGACGTCAAAGCTACGCACTGTCGTTTTTGACTTGCTGTCCGTCATGACGTCCAGCGGGGATGGTTAGTGCGTAGCCGGCACGGTAACATTTTCGACAACTAACATTTAGATCGATTCTGGATTTAATATCATATCATCATCGCCGTCTTCATCATCATTAATTTCAAGGGTTAATCTACTATTGGCTCGTTGCGCCTACGTTTTACGTATGATAACTCCCAGCGGTACCGACACTATCCTGAGCAGTGTTTCTCCTCGAAAATAGGGTGGAATACATTCCACAGTAATAGATAGCTTTTAGAAGTTTATAAAATAAATATATGTTACTGTAAAAGTGCGAACTAAGGTAAATCTTAAGATTTACCGGTATATCGTAAGATTTACCGTTTTATGATGGTAAATCTCCGAAGACTCTTTTAAAATGTTTGCACTTCGGACTTTTACCAACAGGCAATGGTAAATATGACAAGATTTACCAATGCGTTGTGGTAAAAGCTGCACTCGGAGATTTTCGTTGGCTGCCAACCTATTCAGACATGTTCCAACATGTTTGTTAGTCACATTCATTGTCAATGTGTTTTATATCGCAAAGACTCAGTTTCTATCTAACCTTTATTACTTTTTCATTTTTTGGATCAAAATTATTGGACTAAAAAAAAACAGTAAAAAGGACTCGTATTTGTTTTCGTCAGTAAAATTACGTTCTCACAAAATGGTTAAAAAATGTTTTAATGTTTTTTTTCACAAAATGGTTAAAATGGTTTTAAATGTTCTTTTCTTAAGTAAACTTCTTTAATTTGATCAATTCTTATATTTTTGGCTGTAGGTTTTTTTTAGTAGTTTTACAATAATTCATTGTACAATAATCATCTAGATAAAAATTATTTCAGAAACAAGCAGTAGTGTAATGCGTTATTTTTTGTCACCTTTCTTCTTGCGTTTTTATGGAATTTATTTAAAAAAAAATTATTAACTATAAATGTCTTTAAAATTAAAAATATTAAAACAATGCAGCGGTAAATCTTGACATTTACCACTAACTGTTCGTAAAAGTCCGAAATGCAAACATTTTAAAAGGATCTTGGACACTGACCATCATAAAATGGTAAATCTTAGGGTATACCGGTAGATTTTAAGATTTACTTTACTTCACACTTTTACAGTAACATATACATGGGTAAAATAAATTGATGCTACAAACGTGGTAATCCACGGATTAGAAATGTGTCCTTTCTCCTTAGCCAAGGAGAACATGCTTAGGTATTTTAATATAATACGTAATGAAACCAGTAAAAGACGGTGAACGATGAATGGAAAATCAAAGAATTGTGGAAGTGTGAGAACTTACAGAATCGAAAATTTATACAGAATCTCCACCGAAAGGGTATGGTACCGTTCCGAACCGAACGCTAAACAAACGCTTAATTACACTATGAGAATCGAAAACGTGACCACTGAAAGTTTCAAAATTACTGTCAAACTGTCTGCCGCCTTGATCTGTCGGTGGAGGTCTGCACTCATTCTTCGGTTAAACCGCATGAAACTGTGACACGTATAATCGATCGTGACAAATGTACTAACGTCGTATCGATTTTACTAATGGTGAACTATCGCCTGTTTTACATTTGTTATTTTGCTAGAAAGGTAGTAGAGCAATCGGAGATTTCATAATTTTTCTGATAATTGAAGAATTATGTAATACTTTCAATAAAATTTACCTCCACGATAAAAGTATGTCGTCCAAAATATTGAGTGAGTTTTGCAGCTCAGGGAGCTTACTTGTTACGTAAGGGTCAGAATCCTGGACAATCAACGAAAAACGCGAAGAAAAATAGAAACAACTCAAACAAAATTTTGACTAAAAGTAGGCGATAAAACAATCATGAAGAAACTAAGTGAGTGAGTGGTTACAAATGTAAATATTTACTTAATGTAAAACAAAATTTACTCATATAAATAAATATTAAAAACAAAACTTATAAAGCATATATAATGGAAGAAAAAAAAGTAACGTGCTTCGGTCATACCACGAGAACGAACGAGGGAAGGTCAACTCGACAACTGTGCGAAACAAAACAATCAAAATAGTAAAAAACGGATCTAAAAAAAAGTAGATCTAAAAAAAAATTGAGTAAAACGTTTGAAAAAGAGGATAAAACTGTTCAACATACTAGGAAACCGTACAGAACAGGGAGAAATAGAGAAGAGTCTCTACAAAATACTCAACTCCGTTAAGTCTAGAGAATGCATGAGGACTATGTACTTAACATTGTTTGCAAATTGGAATTACAGTGTTTTCTGAATTGAGTCATTTCCGAAATTAATTTAAGATTTCCGGTCTACTCGGCTCGGTAGTGTTTATGTTTACATCCAGTAGGTCTTATATTTACCGGGACTGGATTAGCTGCTGCGTTTGTCCCCTGTCAACAAACAAACGCAACATGACCTCAAAGCGAGCAACAATCTCCTCGACGTATTGACAACACTGTTCAGGTGTCGCGCGTACAATCGATCGTGACAAACGTAGTAAAGTCGTATCGATTTTACTATTGTTCAACTATCGCCACCACACCTGAAGAGCGTCTACTGAAACAAACTGTCTTACAACGAACGTATGTTAACTCAATTCGACAGAAAACTGGTTGAATACAGCCAGCAGCGTTAGGTGAATGGAAAGTTTATCATCATGAGCAACGTTAATGAAATTAATTGAACAGGAGACAAGGCAATGGTACACGGACAAGTTGCGGTATGTAGTTGGCAACCGTGAAGCAACCGCCAAAGTTAACTTTTCCATATCTTTGAGTGACTGAACAGTTCTGTTTGTATGTACGCGGCGAGTAGCGTATGGCGTCAACTTCAGGATAGTCTGAAGTATACACTGACGTTATTTCTCTACATAGTTCCCTGTAGTTGTGTAATTAGCAACGTACCAACTTCTCACAGAAACATAATATAGGCTTCTTCTCTCTGCGTCCAAATAGAATAAAGATACTAAAGAAAATATTCAGAAATTTTTTAATGGATTTAATTTATATTTAAAATTCATCTTTATGATTATAGCTTATCTCAGAATTTTATTTCTGCCCACGAAAAATTCTTCATCATCAACATCATCTTCACGGATTAAAAAAGCATGGTTTGTTCCGGTCTCAAATAGGCAAATATTACAGCTGGTCACTCGAGCGCTTCCTCGGACGTCCCACACCTCTCCATCCCCTCAGCTTATAGTTCCAGAGTTGTTTGGAAATGCGGCAGTCATCCATTCGCCAAAGATGTTCGCACCAATTCAGCCGATACTGGGCGTTCCTGTCGAGTATATTCAGTTTCTGTCGTATATCTATGTTTCTTCAAAGATCATGGAGAGTATACCCTGCCACGTCCCTGAGAAATCTCATTTCAGTCGTTTGGATGCGACTGGCCTGGCCTTTTGTTTAAGTCCAATTCTCAGACCCATAAAGAAGTGTGGAAAGAGCCTTGTAGAATTTTAAGCGTGTTCCTTTACTTGCTGACTTAAGGGTTCGCCTAATGGTCCCGCACTTAAGGTTGAACCTATCCAACTTATTCACAACGTCGTTGCTTGCATTATAAGACACACTTTAGAACTTTAGACCAGGTATTCAAAATTGCTAACTTGTTCCAGGACAGTACTAAGTACTATCTATAACAATTTTTGCCCGTACGGGATCAGTTCCACGAAAAGCCATCACCTTGGTCTTACGTGTGGATATATATTTGTAATCCAGAGTCTTTGCAGATTCGATTTCACAAATGTATACTCAACCCACGAAAAATTAAAATTAATATTAAACAAATTACGTGAACATAAAAATATATTAGCATAAAAATTTTGGTCGATAATTTAAGACTTCTATACAGACAATACAGACTCGTAAATATTAAAGAGTTGGAATACACTTTTAAGCATTCTTCTTTTACATCCCTGGAGTAGGTTGGTAAATCTGTTCGGGTACCGTGACAATTTCATTCCCGGACGGCAGTTACAGACATTATATGTCAACTCTTCCTCCATGTCTGTGCTACGTAGATAACTGCTTTAGGAATCTGTCTTACGCCTTCGTTATAATTTCAAGTACCGTCTTTTTCTCCTTCTTCGCTTATGTATAATATCCTCGTTTCTCTTGGAGAGTACAGTTTAATGTATTCCGAATAAATAGCATAACATCGCTTTCAACTTCACTACAGCCGCTCTTCAATAGTGACTACGTTTCTCTGACGTAAGTCAACACTAGAATAGCAACAATGTAGGCGTGTAATGTTCTTCTCTTATTCCTAAGATTGCTGTGCATTACAGTACGAACGATCTTCAATTTATTACTTCTATAATTTGTTTTATTATCTACTACTTAGCTAACGGACTTTCCGTATACTTAAAATGGCTCACTTGCTGTAAAGTGTTGTTATATAAAAGAATTTTAGTTCTCACTAGGTGTTCACCTTTAAAGGTTTAGTCCAGTGGTTCCCAAACTTTTTAGGTCATGGAGCACTTTTCAGTAGAAAAGTTCATCACGGAGCACTAATTTTCACCTAGCAATTACATGACCATACTATTTGAGGATAGAAGGTAAACATTCAGAATTTAGAACTTCAGACATATGAAACAGGCTTTATTAGTTTATTTCATTACAAAAAAATATTTTAAACTCTAATTTCACTACAAAAAAAAAAAAAAAAAAAAAAAAAAAAAAAAAAAAAAAAAAAAAAAAAAGTGGCAACACATTTTAAAACGAACTAAAAGCAAGTATTGTAAATCCATAATATATCCTCATAGATCTGGTACATAAAACCATTTTTAATGTTGCAAACCAAAAATGCTACTTGGGGCCGTAAAAGAACTATTCTAATGAGAGGGATGAGACTGAATTGATTTCATAACTTAGCTATATCTGGTTGAATTTGGGACAGCTGGAGCCGAATATCTTAAGTCACATTTTTAAGACCTGGTCATTTCTTTATTCTTCCAATTTCTTCAAGGAGCACTAGATGATGTTTCGCGGAGCACCAAGTGCTCCGCGGAGCACAGTTTGGGAACCGCTGGTTTAGTCTTTTTCCCTGAGATTTTAAACGAACAATATTTTGCTACTAGTGCTAATGATAACCTCAAAGAGTATTCGCTTTAATTTGTCATAATTTGCTTAGATAATAATTTTATCGACCCCATATAGTGGTAAGTACAGCATAAACGGAACCCAATATATTTAAAACCATTGTTAGAAGTGTCATGACTTACGGCTCAGAAGTTTGGGCTATTAATGAATACACAAGACCAAAATTAATGACAGCAGAGATGGACTTCTGGAGACGTTCATCAAGGAGTATTCAGACGTGATAAAATTAGAAATGAAGTCATTAAGAACAAAATAAATGTGAAAAATTCAATTGTTGATTTTATCCAAACAAAAAAATTACAATAGTATGGACACACGAAAAAAAGGCACAGGAAAGATTGCCAAAGAGAGTTATGGAATGGACACCACCAGAAAGGAAACGAGGAAGAACAACTATCACCCGGATAGAAGAAATTCAGACTATATTGAGGGAACGAGACATTGAAGAAGATCTTTGGATGGACAAGCAGCAGTGGAAGCTGAGAATTCAACCAAATCTGTAATCTTTGGTCTGGAAAATGTGTAAACACTGTACAGCCTGAATAATAATAATATAGTGGTAAATTGACAAGCAAATGATCGCTAAGTTGTATTCCAGGCTATGCTGTGGGCTCCTGTGTTTATTTAAAACTTCACTTAAAAATTCAGGAACCCTGCAGTGCGGAGAAAGCTTTGATATATTGTGAATACCGAGAAAGTATATTTGTCAGATTTCGGAATTTAAAATCTTAAGTGGGGTCTCCTAAAATCGGAGGCTTCCCCCGACTATGGGGTCTGCAGGTCTGTTAGTTAGGACACTGGCACCCAATTTTTCCAGAGTGATAGTACATCTTGGGTTCGGCTTGTTACACCAGCTTCTCGACGGAAACACAAAGATTTTTAGAAATTAAATCTATGATGATCCACCAACGGTTTTTATAATTTAAAGTAGAGACGACATCACGCTCAAACACTGTTGACTGAATCGACACTGAATTATCACAGTTTAGACCATTTCTGTTTAAAGAAGAGAAGAGGTGTATTATGTTGTGATTTATTCACAGCGTATTGTATCAGAATAACACGGAGCGGAAACAGGGCTTTTTTACAGACACAATCAGTTATTTAACGTTATTCACTTGTGTCAGTTTTCATTTATGATATGCTATTCAGTTTACTATTACGGCTAAATTGCTTATATGATTTTAAAAGTGACAGGGACCAGTGGCACATGAGGGGAGTTTGAGTTGATTAAATCTCCACCCTACACAGGTATAAAGAAAAAATTAAATATAAAAAATTAAAAAAGTACCATCAGAATTTAGGCTAATTAATTTTGTGATTACCAACGTATTTTAATAGCGTTACATACAAGCACTACAATCATATAGGTGTATTTATTTATTACATTGGTTAGCACTAGTAACATTGAACAGAACTATCAATAGGTAGAGAAGATTCGTGTTCACATTGAGATGAAGTTGTGTCTGGAGTGTTTGTTGACAAGGGACAAACACAGCAGTTGATCCAGTCCCGGTAAACACATTTGCTGAACATAAACATAAACACCACACACTACTGTCTGGCGAAGACATTAACCCGTAACTTCGGAAACAAGTCAATTCAGAAAACATTATAATTCTAATTTGCAAACTAACTTAAGTATTTAATCACTGCCTTATTAATCGTAATACACTTAATGTTTACTGCGTATCCTATTATTACTTGTCCTTTATCATCATCATCATCATCATCAATGGTTTGTTCCGGTCTCAAATAGGCAAAGATTAGAGCTGGTCACTCCAGCGCTTCCTCGGACGTTCCACACCTCTCCGTCCCCTCGGCTTATAGTTCCAGACTTGTTTGGGGATGCGTCAGTCATCCATTCGGCAAAGATGTTCCCAACAATTCAGCCCATACTGGGCGATCCTCTCGAGTATACTCATATTATTCAGTTCCTGCCGAATATCTGTGTTTCTTCTGTGATCATGGAGAGTATACCCTGCCATGTCCCTGAGAAATCTCATCTCAGCCGCTTCCTTTTAATTTGAAATCTTATTTATGCCTTGTCTACACTTACAGAGTTGAGTAATTTTTTCAGAGAGTCTTTCTCATATTTCTTATATTTTTCTCGTCCTGAGCTGGTTCAACTATGTTTTTGTCAGTTTGTCTGCTATTTCTTCAAGAGGTTTAGTTATATTTAAACTTGTGTCCAGTGTCTGCGCCCGCGCGTGTAGCTTCTTGTGCGGGATGTATCTGTTGTTTTATCAATTTATCAATTGTTTATCTTGTACCACCGTTATCACCCGCGAAAGGGTAGCTGTGATTTGCAACCCCCTCTTGGCTCACGAGTCGTTTCTGCTTCCCGAATGCCGTTTGACTAACCAAGGCCCATATCAGGAGACACGCTCGGCATTGAGGACTCGTAAATGGCTCACGAGTCGTTTCTGCTTCCCGAAGGCCGTTTGACTAACCAAGGCCCATATCAGGAGACACGCTCGGCATTGACGACTCTCATAAACTAATGACTAGACTGATTTATAAATTATCGCTACTTTTTAACCGCAATCAAATATCACAAGAGGAGAGACACAGAATAAATCCACAAACAGACGATACACTTTTTAATTTACTTTAAAATCATCTCCGTTTTTCGTATTTCGGCAGAGATAAGAACAGAATCTAGAGAGACAGAGAGAAACGCTAGAAACAGTGAACGCGACAAGGGGATTAACTCGGTGGAGAGGTTTGCAGTCTAATCCTGCGAGGCTTTTATTACCGCAAGCTTCTCCTAGTGTGAGATCATATCTGTGACAGACTTAAGTTGAATTAAGAATTCCTCTAGGGTTGTTGTTACAAAGAGGTTTAATTTTGTTTAACAGTCGCCGAATTACTCTCCGCGGTAATGCCTTTTAGTTTTGTACAATTGTTTGCTTACTTTTGTTTAAACGAAAAATAAGCTTATCTTTGCAAACATTTAAAAAACCGTTGTAAGGGAATCCGTACTCGCAAATTGTCTGATTTAATTTTAACGTAATATCATATGTATGAGGTTAGGTTAAAAGTTTATGCTACTTTTTTATTTAAATAATTAAATTTTTATTTACCTATACTTACATTGTCTCTTTCAACATAATCTTAACCGGATGTAATAGTCTTCGCCATCGATTCTCCCAGTTTTCAAAGCATTCCAGGAAACAACTTTTGGAGTAGCCTTAAGCTCGTAAGCGATTTTTGTTTATATATCACTTCCAATTTATCTCCTTCTTTAAATAAAATAAAACGATAACTCTACAGTTTAGCTTTCTAAAGGGTTAAAAATCGTCCAATATACCACAATACAACTTACTTATAACGTAAACTGTCCAATAAACCTAAATCATTCTCACAGACAGAAGTACCAAATACCACAAAAATAGTTTTAGAATCCGGGTGTTTCAAATGCGGGAGATTACAACCTGGTATGTAGAAATCGAATTTCGGTATTTTCTCTGAGAATTCAGCAACAGAGAGCTAGGATAATTATTGATGAAGCCCGATATTCACAGCCAAAAAGTTAAACCTTTACGTACCGCCATGCTTTTGAATTACCGGGCCGAAATTGTAAACGCTGCACTTCAATACATTGCTGTGGTTCTTATTTCTACACAAACGCCCCTACAATGAATAAAAATGGAATTCTATTACTGTGAGTACGGCGTATTGTGTTGTGTTGTCACCAAGGCCTGTCCGAAATAACATACAGTACTACACTGGATTACACGTGTACAGTATCGCGTGATAAATACGTTATTAACTCCGTTATATCAGTTACAAGGATGAGGATATTATCTTTCAAGTGGTGAGATTCATGAAGGAGCAGGAGTAAAATCTTGTCAAAAAGATGGGGTGTATTTTAACCGGATGAGAGTATTCTGCAGAACCTAGGATACCTAGGGTACAAGTTCAGATCAGCCACGGTAGACGGAGAAGAAGAGATCGTTGTCCAACGGCTTGGAATGCGGAAAAGATCATCTTTCAAATGAAAATTGGTCTCTCAGGTCCGGAAAGGCAAACGCTATTGCTGACGGTTCCCCAAAACTGCGCTCTGTGGATCCATATGGGTTTCTGATCTGCCTTTTATAGCTAAAACGCAGTAGATGTTATAGTTTTATGTATGCAGTAGATGTGTTTATTGTTAAATAAATAAATAAACAAATATTTAAAATAGCCAGTAGAACAGGCGTAAGAATTTCTGCAGAAAAAGAAATTTATCACGAATAATAAAAATGGGCCAAAATTCCTGGTAACAGACATTGGTCGAATAGAGAGGGTTCGAAAATTTAAGTATCTAGGAGAAATAATTCAATAGAATGGCTTAGAAAAATCTGCTATAGAAGAAAGGATTCATAAGATGGAAAGGGCATATGCTATAACTAAAGATATTTACAATAAAAAGTGCATATCTAAAAATGCGAAAATAAGGCATTACAGTACAGTAGTGAAGCCAGAATGCCTATATGCAAGTGAATGTCTAGCATTGAATTATAATTTAGACAAACTAGAAAGATTGGAAAGATGAATTATTAGAGAAAATATTAGGCCCATGAAAAACTTCTGAAGGTTGGAAATTAAGAAGTAATGATGAAATGTATCAAAGTATAGAAAATACAACAGAAACAATGAGAAAAAAAGACTATTATTTTTTGGACATTTATATAGAATGGACGACAATAGGTTGATAAAGCAAATCTTCAAACATCTGTGGGGTAAGAAGTCAACTTCAAGTTGGATTAAAGAAGTCCAAAAAGATTTAGAAAAAAATAATATACACACAGAAGAAGCAACTGAAAGAGAAGTTTTTCGGGCAAAAGTGTTAAAAATAGAAGGAGTCCAGGGTAAGAGAGAGAAAAACGCAGGTTCAAAGGGGACTGAAGACAGGAAGAAGAGACACGGTGAAAAGATGAAAGAATATTGGAGAAAAAGAAAAGAGCAGAAAGTAAAGAATTGAAATTGGCATGTGGTCCTTAGATGGCCGATACAAAAAAAAACATATATTTAATTATGTCTGCACATTGTCTGTTGCAGCTGTCTCATTTTTAACACTAACTGTTTCCGTGTATTCAGTACACGCACTATCATTATTTGGGCCAGTTGCGTCGACATATTTGGCGTGGTTCGGGTGCAGTAGTTTACATTTAGTATTTATATGGGGATGGAAACAGTTTTATCTTCTGACAGTGAATGTCACTTGTACTGATGCTGCTACTAGGAAGAAGCGATGCCAGAAAATGATATGTTCCATGAAGGCGGAAACAACACCGATCGCTGTATAAGAAGCACATCTGTTTAAAGATTCCCACATATTGACTATTTCCTGAATATGCTCACACATCACGTTCAGTCGTGACCCGGCACCACTCGTCTAACTAGTAACAATAATAATAATAATAACAACAACAACAAATCCCATTGTCACGATTCAACATAGTCATTATAGAGATTAAACGTAGTGCAGTGACGGATCTGTGAAGAAGAGCAGTTGTCAAGATCTTCGTCTACGCTCTGCCATTTATGGAAGACGGCGCTTTCGGCTTGAAACGGAACATCTCTCGTTGCGCAGGAAGTTAGTTTGTTTGTTGAACGCCGTCAGCACCATATAAATCAAGGAAGTATTTCACTTGTCGTAGGCTAGGCCCATATTTACATATTACAGTACTATGCGGAACATTTCGTGAATCAAGACATACAGACTGAAGACATGTTCTGCAGGTGAAAATAAAAAATAAAAACATTTATATCACAGGTCTGGAAAAGATTTGTTATCAAGCGACCTCTAAAATGTAACAAAGAATAACTTTTAGATATTTCGGTAAACGATTGTCGGGATGGTCCATTGCCTTAAAGTTGCTCGATGATAACAGCATTGTCCATAAACTAACCATAACAAGCTTAACAAGATTTACATTACAACAGAAACCAGACGCTTCCGGCGTGCTCATGACGGCCTTACTCAAGGGGGGGGGGGTGAAAGAGTTAACAGATACCGTGAGAGACTGAGATTGTTCACAACTTTGCGGTAACAACCGTAATTTTAATAGTGACGGCTCACAATCTGAAAGCCCACCAATTGCTTACCACTCAGATACCGACCGTGAAAGTCTGCGTTCTTTACTTTAAATATTTGTTTGTATTTGAGAAAATTGTATATAACACATCTGTATAACCTCTGTATAATTGAGACTAAATGGGGGCAAAGCCTTGTTTGAATTGAGGAAAAATCCGTATTATAGAATGTCGTCCTTCTTCTTCTCTTCAAGTATTAGGTTCTATAAACCTGTTCCGGCACTCATCTCATCCTCGGACGACCCACGTCCCTTCTACCAATATGGCTTTATAGTTCAGTGCCGCTTTCGGCAATTGATCCTCTGTCATCCATTGCAGATTATCCCACTATTGTCTTCTGTAAATTGAAATAATTTCATTTTTGTCCTCTACTTTGAGTTCTGCTCTGACATCCTCATTCCTTACTCAATCTTGCAATGTATAATTTAAATGTTTTAGTGGATAGTTAGTGAGGATCGGTCAATAACACAACTTTTAGTTATTTTGCGTCGACGTTTCGACAATATTTATTGTCATCTTCAGGACAATTGTTGCTGACGCCAAACACACAACTGTTGTCTGACGTCACAGTTGTGTGTTTGGCGTCAGCAACAATTGTCCTGAAGATGACAATAAATATTGTCGAAACGTCGACGCAAAATAACTAAAAGTTGTATTATTGACCGATCCTCACTAACTATCCACTAAAACATTCACTGATTGACGGTCACTAAAAATTTAAGGATATAATTTAAAGTATTTCGAAGAAGCTGCATTTCAGCACTCTGAATCTAGTCCCATCCCTTTTTTGTCATTACCCACGCCTGTCAATGTGGATATTGCATTATACTGGCACTATACTCGCATATGTCAATGTCTGTATTGCAATTGTCTTATAAAATTTAATCCTTGTGCTGTGTCATGTTTTATTTTTAAGATTTCTATGAATCGTACCACAAGTATTCCTTAAATCTGCATTAAAGGTCTAGATTAGAGTAGTATAAAATATTATGTAAATTTTATCATATTAACATAGCCGATTAAATAGATTTAAAACTACGTAAATATTAAATAGAAATTAAAATTTGATGTATAGCTCCCTCGGTCAGAAGGGCAACAGTCGGAACCCTTTCATCTAATAACGTGTTTTTTTAATTGCTCGGTACTTGCCGACACTGTTACTGTGTAACAGTCAGGTCGCACCGTTAGTAAGATGAGATTACCGTCAGGAATGGGCGTTGTCGATGTGTTGCCACAGTTGACTAGTCATAGGTCGTCACCTTCAACGGAGCCGACCAGTCGAGTCGCCGTCATAAACTGTCGGTATAGCCGTTCAGAAACGTGTCAATAACGTAACTACACTAAGGCGAGTAAAAAATTTATTTACCACTGGTAACAGTCGTTTTGATGCCGATTGTTATCCTTTTGACTGTTATAGTTATATCTACAATGTTGGGTTAAATGTTGGGTTCTGCAAATCTATAGAATCGGAAAGTGTAGCGAATTCAAATATTTGGGAAGCATTATTTCAGAAGATGAAACAACAAAAAGAGACAACAAAAATAGGACACAAAAGGGAAAAAAGCCTATTCGTTTGCTAAACTCATTACTTTGGTCGAACAAAATGAAACTTCAAACTAAACTGACAATCTACACAACTATTGTGGAACCCATTTTAACTTATGGCTGCGAATGCTGGCAACTTTCAGATAAAGAGAAAAAGTTTATAGGAACTGTGGAAATTGACATCTTAAGGAGAGGCTGTAATATTTCTAGAATGCAACATGTTAGAAACGAAGGTATAAGAAGGAAAGCATATTTACAACAGCAGAAAGAATAGAATCCAGACAGTTGCTATGGTATGGTCACGTAATGAGGATGGAGGAGAAGCGATGGCCAAAGAAAGCATTGACTTATATAACGTCTTACCTACGTTATAACATCGGGAACCTGTGCGTAATTGCCTCGGATCAATTGGATAGGCTGCCATAGTCGTAACCAACTTCTAATTATTAATTTTACAAGCTGTAGTTAGAATTAAAGGAAACTTTACAGGGGTGTCTGATGATTTATTCACTCAGTGTTAAGTGTTATGTAATGGCATCTCTTTATTAACAGATTTCTTTAACAGCTCTACATGAGGTTTTCACCATAAGGTTTTCTTAATATATAGTTTACAGTTTACAACATATTTTCTGAAGGGGCCCTCAAAATAAGGAATGTTATATGCTAGCATTTTCCACGGATCCGGGATATTAAACTGGTTTGTAAGTAAAGCTCACTTATTCATAAACTATCATACTATTTGGGGGCCATTTGAAGAATGGACTTGATTTAACTTTTAGTATCAGAGAAGCTTTATAATATAAGCATTACTTGCTACTACAAATATTTTTAATCGTATGACATACTACATGTTACAAAGTGACTATTATTAAAGTCTTTTATATTGTTATTTAAAGTGTCTTTTACAAATCATTTGTTTGAATGTTAATTAACCACGGAAGACAGGCTTCCGCGTCACCTTGCTATACTGATGTTTACTCCGTGTCCTGCTCCTTGGTCCTTGGGGTGTCTACAGATGGTCGATCTTTATTGTAGTTTTCTTTCCTGCTGAAGTTCCTGAAGTGATTCGGTCATTATGAAGCTGGTATGCTGTTCTCAGAAGTCTGGTAGCTAAGCCTCTTTAGTAGTATTACTCAAGTTAATGTTTTTGTTTGCCACAGAAATGCACGTCACATCATTATTGATAAAAGGTTGTCACTTTAGGTACCTCGTACCTTTTTTATTTTAAAGAAACATTGATATCTTACACACTAGTCAGTAGAGATGTCATCCCGCACACTTAATTATTCCTATTTTTCTTATAGATTACATGTTTACTTTATGACACACTAATTTACCGCTACATTCCTCTGCACATTGTTAAATCAACACTTTAAAAAAACCAAATATTGTCGTACTTTTGGGGCATGGTTGCGGTATGTACTGTTTACAACGAGAACGCTCCATCTCGACTGATTTACTATGTTAGGACAGGTAAGTTAACTGCGCGGAGTTTACGCTTCACCATAAAATAGTTCCACCTTTATTCGATAATTACGGTATTAATGTTTGACCTATTAATTATCCAAAGATATGCTTTACTTCAAAATTAATTATAGTATACTACTGTGTTATTGTTTATTTATTTATTTAATTGCAATTTACAGGTATTATTAGTTTTGTTTATGGGTCTGTATGCAAGTTGATTCCGGTTACCGCATGTCAGTGCATGGTAAATTATTAAAGGGTTTCCTTAACTTTACACTCGCATTCCTTTTGGCCTTTTAAATCTCTTTATTAAATATTATTTTGAGTAATTTCAGGGGTTTAAAATTTGTTTAAATATGCGATTTATTAAAAATTTCAATTTCTCTCCTTTTTACATTTCCTAGTTTTTTTTTTTACTTTTTTTTATTAAGAAATCGTCACACTTACACACCACAAAATAAGAGAAGAAAAGGAAGACTGACAACACAATGGAGAACAGGAATTAGGAAAAGCATGAGAGATCAAGCTATTGAAGACGATGACTGGAAAGATAGGAAGAAATGGCGATCGAAATGCGGGATGCGGCATAGACTGTAGGACCCCCGATAATAATAATAATAATAAAATGTTGGGTTTACGACAGTCTTATCTGAATTTTCACCACTGTTTAGAAGTCTAAAATCAATCAATTTTGTCATATTCAGTTTTGTTAGTTTTATTAGCAGCCATCTTAACACCAACTTTGTCACTACTTATTACCACACTGCTAAAAACCTCTTTCTTGACGAGGCCTTTCGGTGTCTCCACCATCTTCAGGTCTTAAACGACCTCTAAACCTGAAGATGGTGGAGACACCGAAAGGCCTCGTCAGGAACGAAGTACGTATTTAGCAGTGTGGCAATAAGTAGTGACAAAGTTGGTGAATTTTGTAATACATTAATAATGTCAATGTACACAATATTAATCTTAAAATGAATTCTTTTACGCATAACTGTGGTTAATTGTTTTTGAGGCTTTGCACCACAGAATAACTTTGTACTTTTTTTTGGCATCACGTAAATGGAATACTAAAAGCTCGAACGTTATAGCCTTGTGCTGTAAGATTTCCACGATTTGTTGTCGGACGAATTAAACATAACAGATCAAGATGTTCAGCTGGAAACATATAGTTTAATTACCGATACATGTCGTAAGTCTTCTTCTTCTTCTCCTCTTCAAAGATTAGGTTATATAAACCTATTCCGGCACCCATCTCATCCTCGGACGACTGACGTCTCTTCTACCAATGGCTTTTTATAGTTCAGTGCCGCTTTCGCCAATCGATCCTCTGTCATCCTTTGCAGATGATCCCACCATTGTCTTCTGTAAATTGAAATAATTTCATTTATGTCCTTTACTTTGAGTTCTGCTCTGATATTCATTCCTTATTCTATCTTGCAATGTATAATTTAAAGTATTTCGAAGAAACTGCATTTCAGAACTATGAATCTTGCCGCATTCCTTTTTTGTCATGACCCACGCCTCACTTGCATAGATCAACGTGGGTATTCCAATTGTCTTATAAAATTTAATCCTTGTGCTGTATCTTGTTTTATTTCTAAGATTTCTATGAATTGTACCACAAATATTCCTAAATTTATTCATCTTCCCTTTTATACATGTCGTAAGGTACGAAATAATATATTACGAGACATTTATTCGAGAGAACTTTCAAATTACATTATTAATTAATAAGGCCTACGTGAATGAAAGGCTATTAAAGTATTCACACACACACACACACACACACCGTACAAACCAATTAAAGGAAAGATTGGAAACAAATGATTGTTGTGTCCATCTATTATGTCGCAACGTAATCCACAAAATGGAAGACTGTCCACAGAGATTAGTTGCACCAGTCGTCCCACTGCCCACTTGATCTCACTAAACTGTCCAGATACAGTGGAGATGACAACCGTTCGTCCTTGATTTCACTCCGACGACGATGCAGCACACACACACACACACACACACACACACACACACACACACACACACACACACACACACACACACACACACACACACACACACACACACACACACACACCAGTCTGTCCGCCTCTTTGTTGTATATAAATTAAATACACAAAGTTTCACTCAAATACGTACTTTCGTTTTTTAATCGGCTGTGAAGGTCGTCGTCAGTCAGTCGAAGGAGAGACACCTTTCTATATCGGCTTTGGTTGGAATTTCTTAAATAATTTTTACGTTCCGTTGGATGATATTTATTGCCTCTACGTCTGCACGGCACTTTTATATGTTTGTAAAACTTTAAATAGCTTCTGGTGTAATCGTAAAATTTTGCAGTGAAACGATCAGTAGCAGGCAATTCTCCTATTTATTGTCGTTCCGACAACGCCAATAGTAGTATTAGCAGATGCAAATTTATAAAAATTAGAAATTTTTTTCTCGAGAGCAGAGGGCATTTTGAATTTAACATTTAAAATAAAATTAACAGATCAGTACAACATTTTTTTAATACCGATTTCGTGAACTGAAGAATTTATACTTTTCCCAACCACACAGAGGCTGTAACTCTAGAATATCGGTGGAGAACTGATATGTTCTAAGACTTATATTTAAAATCATTTTTGGGAGCCGTAAGTAATCGTCATTCAGAAAAGTTGGCAAGACTGCCTCACTCTTCAACATTACTACAGCTCTCTAAAATAGAACTAATGTTTTAAAAATAATTAAAAGATGAAGCAGTAGAAGTAAAAGAAGAACAATACTACAAAGAGAAGAAGAAACTTTATATTATTGTTTGTTATTTTAGATTATATTATTGTTTCTTTCTTTGAGAAAAAGAGTTGCAGTCTGTCGAGTTATGGTGTGTACAGAATTCAGTTGAACAGAACGTGTTGTTAGCACTACAAGGGAACAGCATTGATATTTTATGAGAGTGTGCTGTTTATTCAGCTATATGCGCTGCACCCAAGTATAAGTATGTTGTGTTTCTGCAGAGAAACTGCGGGGAATACGTGAGGCTTTCAACGAAGGTATTGAAGCACTCACACAACTTATTTAAGTGGAGCAGTAGATAAACAACACTAAGAGAAAAGCAGAACACCTAGAGTCAAAACAGTCGTAAATTTGTGTTCGTTTGAAACAGCGAAAATAATTTTACTGTCTTTTCTGAAACAGTTATTCTGTGAGCCTACTGCACTGCGACAAAAATACCGCCTACTTAGCCAAAACGTACTTTAATACTTGTCGGTAGTTTTGAAACTTAGTTTCACGTTATAGTTTTATCTTGGTAGATAAGGCGCAGACACGTGCGATCGAGCATGGCAAAACATGTGAGCCTAGACTCGGCGACGTTTTTACAACGTTTTTGAACAATCATCGTCACTTGTTGCTGCTTATACACGGATCTCGATCTGGTGGGTACGTTTCTGAATTATTCTGCCTGACTTTATTTTGGATTATTTTTTATTTCCATGTTCCGTAAGAAAATGGAAGTATGGTGATCGCGAAAAAAATCGCAAATATCGGTACGGAGAACCATACATGACTTCCATGTTCAAAGATTTATATTTTAAATCATTTTCGAAATGAAATATCTTCGAATATCTTCTTTCTACTTCTTGCTTCACCCTTAACCACAGTACTGTGATCACTAACGTATACCACCTCACGTTAGCGCACTCGATTTTCACTGAGGCTGGCAGTCGATGGCACTGCCTAAACGTCTGGTTTTGCAGAAAACATTGGACCACAGCCAAACAGCCCGGGAAGAAATTTTAACAACAATCTACTTCTTTGTTGCCGATAACGTAGTACACATATAAAAAATTATCCCCTCCTCCTTAAACTATCATTTATCATTTTTCATTTATAGATACTTCATCTACCTTTCTACAGTGGATTATTATGACCTTCTATTCAGGATATTTTATTTATCAAATTTAAGTACATTACTCTTGTTAAAACGTAAAACGTTGCAGGTAAACTACCTCTTCCCGTTAACCATATTTACCAACATCAATAGGCCTTGATTCCTCTACAACTTAGGTACATACACAAAAAATTATTTGATTCTGTTTGAATTTGAGGCAGTTATCATTCGCCATTGAATAATTCTACACACGGACACACAGACACACAGACTCTTTTCAGAAGATCACTTTTCTTCATGTTTTGAGGATAGTACAATCAGGATCAGCCCTTATCTTGAACACGATTTTTTTCGCCATCACCATACTTCCATTTCCACATGGAACATGGAAGTAATAAGGGCAGATTCTGATTGTACTACCCTCGAAACATGAAGAAAAGTAATTTCTCGAAAAGTGTCTATGTGTAGAAATTGTTCTATGGCCAACGATAACTGCCGCAAGTGCAAATACAATCAAATAATTTTTTACATATGTACCCGAGTTGTAGAGGACTCAAGGCTTGTTGATTTCGGTGAAGATCGGTTAAGAAGAAGGGGTAGTTTACCTGCAACGTTTTACGTTTTAACAAGAGTAAAGTACTTAATTTTAATAAATAAAATATCGTGAAAACATGGTTATAATAATCCACTGTAGAAAGGTAGATGAAATATCTATAAATGAAAAGGGTAGTTGAAGGGGGAGGGGTAATATTTTTATTGCTGTTATAAATTTATTCGAGCAAAAACACAAAAATTTCAATAAAATATTAACAACCGATATCGTTCCATGCTATGTAACCACGGATACGTAAACAAAACAATTTTTCTTTTTCAGAAAGTCACAGAAAACAAACGGTGGGCGGTATTCGCCTTTTTTCGTGTTGTTTAAATAAAAGATATGTAATCAAATTAATTCTTTATTTTTAAAATAACAACTAGGTACAATTCGATTTTGATTATCTTTCTCAGCGTTTTTACCAAAATCACGCTGATATATTTAGTTTCGTTCTGAGGTTTTGTCTACATATTAAAAATAATTTGATAATTGATTAGAAAATGGAAGTCATGTATGGTTCTCCATACCGAATTTTTACTCTTTTACATTATTTTCTCTTATTCTATCCATCGTAAATTAGGCTTCCTGTTCCGATAGCGTATAATTTCCTCATAAGCCGTTTACTCATTGTTTTCGTATGGTCTGTCTAGGAAACTATCTCCCATTCGTTTTCTGTCTACTTCTCCTGTTTGTATCAGTGTATATTGTGCAGCCTATCTAATAGACACTTTATCATTAATGTCTCTGATACTATAACTCATTGGCGAGATTTAACTTACACCAGAAATTGGCTGGGAACTACTTTTCCAACGGTCCCGATCAGACGCGACGGCTCTCCAGTCCCTCAGTCCAAATAGTTTGGCATCTTTGTTCACATCATCAGTTCATCGCAGTTTTGGTCTACCTCTCTTTCTTCTTCCATCCAACTGCATCTTCGAAACGTTTCTCCGTATTTAGTCCTTCGTCGTCATCATCAAATACTCGGCTCACCTCAGCCTTGATAAATTGATATATTCCTTAATGTCTGCATCCCTAAAGAGTGCGTATAATTCTTGATTATACTGTACTCACCATACACACCTTTGACAGATACTCGATCACGAATATTCCGCAACACCTTTCTTACAAAAGTTAAAAGATGTCTTTTACTTACTTTGGCGACTGTTCATGGTTCTGCTCCATTGTGAAGACTGGTATTATTTAAGTTTTGTACAGGGTGCATTCTGTCGATTTTCGTATTAATCTACTTCTCGTTTGTTTTGACAGTCCAAAGTAGCATCTATTTGTGCTGAGATTCATAATGGACGTTTGGAACCACGGCAATTCAATCGTACAACAATCGCAATGCAGCCTGACTAAATTGTACTATATTCACTGTGGAATACGAATAAAACGTGTAATGCAGTCACGTATATATAAAACTAACCTAACCTAATCCTAACCTAACGTAAATGAAAGCTTCAGTTTCAGTTAGAACTGAAATCATTTCATAATTTTGTGATATTGTTCAATATAGAGTCTTCTGCAAGTAGTGTATTGCGTTTTTGTCGTTTCAACACCTGACGCACGTTTCACTGACATATATCAGCATCATCAGAGGTTTGTAAGTAAATCAATAACATTCGAAATAATTATACGTTAATAAAGAAACTAACGAATAATCGATTTTATTCGATTTCAATGTAAAATAACATATAATAGATTTAATTCCATTAGTTAACGATTGTCTTAATGTTTATTAACTTAATCAGCTGATTTGATGGTGATATCGGAATTATTTAATGTTTATATTTTATTTATTTTATTGAATTTATAATTTTAAATAAATCTTCTTGTTTTGTTTTTATTTGAGTTTTTACTTTAATTAATAAATTATTGTTATTGTGTTTGTAAACATTAAGATTTTCTCAAATAATTATTGTTTGACCTTTTTGTATGTTTTTAATTAACTTTATATTTGTAATGCCTGGAAATTGGTGATTATTATTTAGCCAATTTGTGGCTAAATTGGATTGATAAATATTTTGTTTATAAATGTTATATTTATAATTATAATTTATAATATTTATAATTACAAAAGTTTAAAAATATTATGATTTATCATATCATAATTAGAATGATAGCTTTTCAGTTATTTGGAAAGAATTATTTTTATTTTTATTTTGTGTAAAGCGACCTTCACGGAATCGTCACTCTACATCAGCGGCCTGTAATATCGTACAACTCAGTGTCAGGAAATCGTATAACTGTATAATAACCATACGAGTACAGAGTAAGTGCACCACAATGTGGACGGAATATAGTCAAGCACGTCATTATGTTACTTTATACAGTCCAGCTTTACCGGAGTACTGACTGAGAAATTTAACGTTTTGTTAGAGATTTACTTCCTTACGTTAGGAAACACGTTTCCTTAATAAGTACACTTTAGACAGCTTTATCATTTCATATCCGTTACACTATAGCCTATTGTCCGTTACTTTCAGAGATCATGTGCGCGTTTTTGTCACGATTCCATACTGTGTGTGTGTGTGTGTGTGTGTGTGTGTATGTTTTCCATTATATTAATAGATGATTTTGTTATCACCGATTTACCTGACTTCACTTGCTGAGCAAGTCAACGTTTTTTATCCATATTTTTATAATAGCTATTCAGCTAGTATTGTGAAAGTGTGTGTGTATGTTTATGTCCGACATTTTTAGTATGCAACAAAATAATATGAGAACAAGAATGATAGGAACACCCAAATACACACACACAAAGAGAAAGAGAGAGTGTATGTGTGTGTGTGTGTGTGTGTGTGTGTGTGTGTGTGTGTGTGTGTGTGTGTGTGTGTTTGAAAAGAGAGAGAGATGGGGACAGAATGAAGAAGACAGAAGATGAGAACATTAATACAGAAATGAGTAGAAAAAGGAAGAAATAATGAAGATAAAGGATTGAAATAAATGTTCCTTAGAGAAAAGAAGAGTGTGGCAGAGAAAGAATAAAAGATTTGAGTGAGTGAGAGAGAGAGAGAGAGAAGAAACTCCACAATTCTTACCTTAATGGAAGGCCGCAGAGGAAGAGAAAGGGAGAAGAGATAAAATAAGTATTACAAGGAATCAGCGAGGGATAAAAGGAGAAAGGAAAAAAATAGGGAGAAGAGAGACAGAGGAAGTCAGAACAACTGTCACCCCAGTGAAAGACGGAAAAGACAAATGATTCAAAAAGAATAAAATTGGTCAAAATAGTGAGGGAGAGAGAGAGAGAGAGAGAGAGAGAGAGAGCGAGAGAGAGAGAGAGAAACAGAGATGAGAAATCAATACAGAGATAGGAAGGCTAAAATACTGTTACCTTGAGGAAAAGAAGAGTAACAAAAAAAAACAAAAATGAATATGATTTTATAAAAATAAAGCTAACAAAAAACAAAAGAGCTAGAGGAAGTAAGTGGAAAAGAAAGGGACAGACAGACAGACAGACAAAAGGGGAGAAGAATGATAAATCTTACGTAAAATCACAAAAAATTTCATCAAGATTGTTAAAAAACAAGAGAGAGAGAGAGAGAGAGAGAAAAGAGGTAGTGAAAATGAAAGAATGATTCAGAAGTAAGAGATAGATAGATAGTGAGAGAGAGAGAGAGAGAGAGAGAGAGAGAGAGAGAGAGAGAGAGAGAGAGAGAGAGAGTGAGAGAGAGAGAGAGAGAGAGGGTAAGAAGACTGAAAACTATACATTATAGTGACAAGAAGTAATGGCAGTGCAGGAAGGTTAATGCAGAGCACGCGAAGACGTGTAACATTGTGTTGGTGTCGGTGTTTCCGGACGATTATATCGACGGACACAATCGGAACACGATAAAAACTGCGCGCAGTACGTGTAGTTTGTACAAGCATTATGTGTACGTACAGTATTATCTTGGTCAACACGTCAGTTTTTCACAGAGTGCGGGGAAAACTATCACAAGATAATGTGATGTAATTTGCTCTTATAATGTACTACTGTACATGCTACACACACACGCGCTCTTTTGTGTGTGAGTGTGTGTGTTTGTGTGTTCATTGCTATTTTAGTAGTCTTTTAATCGTTGATATTTTATGTCGTATGCAAAATCTTGTCTATACAAGATTATAGGTTTATCTTGTACGAAGCAATTAGGCCTATAGAAATCATATTCTAAATGCCTAAAGACACAGGGGCAGAGACAGATAGACAAAAACCGAAATGGAGAACCATACGTGATTTCCATGTTGTAAGATTTATATTAAAAGTCATTTACTTGAATTCGATTCGATGATTTCTAAAAAAAATATCAGCACCCTAAAAATATTTTCACTATTTATAGATATTTGTTACTATGGGGTAGTCGTTTAATATAGTAAACGCGTTACTTTCGAGTCACTTTATCTATAAAACTTAGGTACTTTATTCTTATAAAGAAACAGAACTACTCAGATAATCACGCAATGATTACATATTTATATAATTATGTGGCCATAAATTATAATGTGACCTACTGGGCCATGGTTACCGATCATCACGCATAAATGGTTTAAATTATAATTTTATTGCCTGGCAACAAAATTATTTTATTTTTAACAATTATCATTGTTTGAAAAAGTTTAAATGCATTTTTAGTACTTCCATGTTCCATAAGGAAATGGAAGTATGGTCATGGCGAAAAAATTCGTGTTCGAGGTAATGGCAGATTGTGATTGTACTACCCTCAAAACATGAAAAAGTCATTTTTCGAAAAGTGTCTCTCTGTCTATGTGTAGAATATTTTTATGGCAAACGATAACTGCCGCAAATTCAAACAGAATCAAATAATTATTTGCCATACAGTTCTGAATTGTAGAGGACTCGAGGCCTATTGATTTTAGTGAAGATCGGTTAAGGGGAAGGGGTAGTTTACCTGCAACCTTTTACATTTTAACAAGAGTAAAGTGCTTAATTTTGATAAATAAAGTATCCTGAAAAGAATGTCATAATAATCCACTGTAGAAAGGTAGATGAAATATCAATAAATGAAAAGGGTAGTTGATGAGGGAGGAGATAATTTTTTATAAGTTTTATATGTGTACTACGTTATTGACAACAAAGAAGTAGTTTCTATGGAAACATTTTATTTCACTTTGACAAAATTCTAATTGTAAATTGCCCTATTTCTTAATGTAAAGCAAAAATAAATGTTGTTTTCATTTGGTAGTTAGGTAATAATGGTTTTGGGTTTTTAGTTTACTGCTAAAATAAATAAAAGCTGTGGTTGAGAAAACATAACATTAAACGTGTAATACGATGCGTATAACAGAGTAACACTTAAAATAAAGAACCTAACGTTTTTAAGTTTACAAATTGGAAAAAACAACAGCAAATACAAAATGAAAAATACAAATTTATGGTTAATGAAAAAACAAAAAACACTGTATTAAGGAATGACAACATATGCTCTACAAATTGTACATAATGGATGTTTGTTTTTTGTTAGTCACAAAACGAGTACTTGTCGGAAAACGAATTTTACCAAAACAACGAGTTCTGCCACAAAAAAGTGACATGTAGGCCTGTAATAATAGGCAAGGGGTTGACCCTTGGGCCACTCCCGCCTTACTTCGAGTTGGGTTTTTCATAGTGTTAGAAAAAAAATAGTTTTACGTTACACACGTATTGGTTTCCATGTATAATTTCAGTTTTCATGTTAACCTAACATAATCAATTTTTGGTGTTACAGCCACGACCCGGTGATAAATTAGTACTACAGTCATTTACCATTAAAAATGACAAACGAAATCAATTGCAATCACCAGCCAACTATTTTGCAACATACAAAACTAAAATTTCTATAATTCTTTCACTACATAAAATTATGTGTGATATTCACTACATATCGAAGCCCAAAAATCGTATTATCGAAATAACTGCTGGAACGCATAAAGGCAGTACCATATGATTTTATATATAATCTGAGAACCTGAAAGTCATGTATGGTTCTCCATACCGATTTTTTAATTTTGTCAAACTCACTAAATCAATATCAAACGTGAAAAGAAATACCCCCTCCCCTTTCAACTACCCTTTTCATTTATAGATATTTGATCTACCTTTCTGCAGTGGATTTGATCTTCTTTTCAAGACACTTTATTTATCAGAACTAAGTACGTCAAACGTAAAACGTTGCAGGTA
Organism: Magicicada septendecula; assembly: GCA_034769895.1. Classification (NCBI taxonomy): domain Eukaryota; kingdom Metazoa; phylum Arthropoda; class Insecta; order Hemiptera; family Cicadidae; genus Magicicada; species Magicicada septendecula. Next base: position 442,599,656 of record CM068372.1, on the reverse strand, counting down.
AACTACCCCTCCCCCTTAACCGTACTCCAGAAAAATCAATAAGCCTCGAGTACTCTACAACTTGGGTACACATGCAAAATATTATTTGATTCTGTTTGAATTTGCGGGAGTTATCGTTCGCCATAGAAACAATTCCGCACAGACACTTTTCGGAAAATGACTTTTCTTCACGTTCTGAGGGTAGTACAATCGGAATCAGCCCTTATCTCGAAAACGATTTCTTTCGCCATCACCATACTTCCATTTCCTCATGGTACATGGAAGTAAAACACACATACATACACACACACACACACACACACACACACACACACACACACACATTGATCATAAAAGTAAGATTTATTTACATTCTTATACGTATAGCTGTGTAATAGTTCAGATATATAATCTCTGAGAAACCTTTTCGTCGACAAAAATTTACACTGATTCTTACGTAGGCTCGCACACGAGTGTGAGTAACAGAGACGGAATAATCTCTATTTTTCTTAGACTTTATAATTATCTTTATGTGTATTTACTTTACATTTTACTTTATATTTAAGTACTGAATAGTGCCAAGTTCAATGCATGCTTGTGTGTGTGTGTTGCACCAGAGGAGACCCACACGAGCCACTTTTCGTACTGACAAACGTATAATGTAAACTACTGCCCTTAGACGTTTTAGAATAGCTTTAAGTTACTTGTAATGTTTTCAATATTTTCAAACAGAATAATCACTGTTGCACACCGCTATAAAAAATGTATTCCGATTAGCGCTTTCCAGCTTCACAGCTCATCGTCAGATCGGATAACCTAGGTTATTTCCGATCTGACGATGAGCTGTGAAGCTTGAAAGCGCTAATCGGAGTAATTTTTCTATAGTGGTGTGCAACAATGATTATTCTGTTTGTGATCATAACCACTAACACAACTTTCGTATTTAAATTTCTATATTTTCGTCTTTATTTCTGTTGCGGCTTTCAAAACTCACGACGAATTGTAATAAATAGTTTGTGACAGATAATATGTAATATATAATACAAAAATAATAAACAGAATTATCACTGTTGCACACCACTATAGAAAAATTACTCCGATTAGCGCTTTCAAGCTTCACAGCTCATCGTCACATCGGAAAATCCGATTTTCTGATCTGACGATGAGCTGTGAAGCTTGAAGGAGCTATCGGAGTAATTTTTCTATAGTTTTGTGCAACAATGATTATTCTGTTTGTGATCATAACCACTAACACAACTTTCTTAATTAAATTTCTATATTTTCGTCTTTATTTCTGTTGCGGCTTTCAAAACTCACGACGAATTGTAATAAATAATTTGTGACAGATAATATGTAATATATAATACAAAAATAATAAACAGAATTATCACTGTTGCACACCACTATAGAAAAATTACTCCGATTAGCGCTTTCAAGCTTCACAGCTCATCGTCACATCGGAAAATCCGATTTTCTGATCTGACGATGAGCTGTGAAGCTTGAAGGAGCTATCGGAGTAATTTTTCTATAGTTTTGTGCAACAATGATTATTCTGTTTGTGATCATAACCACTAACACAACTTTCTTAATTAAATTTCTATATTTTCGTCTTTATTTCTGTTGCGGCTTTCAAAACTCACGACGAATTGTAATAAATAATTTGTGATAAATAATATGTAATATATAATACAAAAATAATAAACAGAATTATCACTGTTGCACACCACTATAGAAAAATTACTCCGATTAGCGCTTTCAAGCTTCACAGCTCATCGTCACATCGGAAAATCCGATTTTCTGATCTGACGATGAGCTGTGAAGCTTGAAAGCGCTAATCGGAATAATTTTTCTATAGTGGTGTGCAACAGTGATAATTCTGTTTGTGACTACAACCACTAACACAACTTTCTTAATTAAATTTCTATATTTTCGTCTTTATTTCTGTTGCGGCTTTCTAAACTCACGACGATATTATAATAAATAATATGTAATATATAATAAAAAATAATAATGTATAATGAACAGTTTTATAATTTGTGATATGAACAGGGCTAGCACATTCAGAATGGGGTTTATTGGGTCTTGAGCAACAAAACATTAGCACAAATATTTCTTTTTACTTAAAGCAGATGAAGCAAAAAATTAAGAAATCTGAGCAAAAAAAATCTTTTATCTTACCACGTGGCAATTAAGGTACCTCCGCGTACCGCGGGTTGGCCCCCGACCACTGTGTTACACCGTCAGCTCCAAAGTTTTTTCTGCAGAAATTTCGGAAAGTTATTACTTCCTTACCGTTTTGCGGCCGGCATCAACATTGTTAAAATTATTGTTATTATTAGCCGGGTTGTTAGGCTGTGGTCGACGTTATTATAGACAGGCGTTTCCGGACCCACCATCGGAGACCATCTTCAGTGTCGGAAAAACGTTTGGCAAGGTGTCAGCCAATTCACCCGAGTACTGAGGTAGAGACTCTGTGCCAAACGTTTTTCCAACACTGAAGATGGTCTCCGATGGTGGACCCGAAACGTCTATCTATAATATCGTCGACCACAGCCTAACAAACCCGCCTAATAATAACAATAATCTTAACAATTTCGAAAATAATAATTATAATTATTATAATTCAACATTTATTTATTTGTTTATAGTTTATAGTACAAAGTATTGAAAGTGTATAAACAGAGGAAACCATAACAAGGAATATCGAGACACCTCCAGAAATCAAGTGAACAGGCTAGAAAACTAGAATGGATTACACAGTTATACTGAAAAAAACGTAGATGAAGGGGTCATCTAGCTGGGCGAGATCATGATTAAAAAGTTTTCTCTGGACAGAAACCACTGCAGAAATACATCACACAACAATGAACCCCTATTTTAAAGCCAAGTCTTCATTAACACATGCTTAATGATTTATATGATTTATTTACTGTTGTTTATCTATTTAGATCTAGTTGTGTTTCCATCTGCAAAAAACTCGATAAATCGTGAAACAAAACTATTATGTGTTCTATTTATTTAAATACTTAAATGTTATACCATATTTATTATTGCATTCGTTTGATCGTATTAATTAAAAAATATTTAATTTGAGTTTCACTTTAAAATGATAAGAATGCTAACCACGATATTGTATGTTAAAAATTGTAGGAAACTTAATAGTTATAATATAATGAAACGTACATATTCGACAAGAGAAAATACAAAAAAATCACATCTGTACTATCCAATGTCGATGGTTAGAAGGAAGTAAATGAAAACAGAAATAAGACAAATAATTGCAGAATGAAATAAAAAAATCAACAAAACGAAAGATAATGTTTAAATTTTTATCTCATTACTTATTTATAATTTTTGGCAACTACTTGCATTATGCGTGCCCATTATCAAGTAAGGTATTTAAATATAAATAATACTGTAATATTATTCAATATAGTTTCTTCTGCAAGTAGTGTATTGCGTTTTTGTCGTTTCAATACCTTAAATGTATGTATATAAAAGTGTCTTGGTATAAAGAAACAGTGATAAATAACAATCCTGAAGGAACAAATCTGTTTTTATTATATTCTTGAAGTCTTCTTCTGGCATGGATCGCGTCAAAAACGTCTTGCATGACAACGTTTCAATCATATTACAACGAGTATCCTCAGGTCTATGTGTGACCCTCAGGGTCACGCAGATCTGATGATATTCATTGTAACATGAGTGATACGTTGTCATACAAGACATTTTTGACGCGGCCCATGCCAGAAGAAGACTTGGGAAACATAATGGACACCGGCCGCGGAAGCGTACGGGAGAATAAAACCTATTTTTTTATTTTACATATTTATAGCATTATCTTTGAGAAGATTACAATTTTAAATATTTTAAAACTATCTTTTCGTCCTCTATGCTTTATAATTACAAAACCTCCAAAAGACGTCCTAAAATTATAATTTTGTTGTGACGTCCAGGGCTGTAACATAACAATATCTTTTTTGACATATGTTTATGGAATTAAATTCTTTAATTTCTTTTGCCAATTTGCTAAAATACTTCGCTCCTTCGAGCTTACGTTTAAGGAATTTTGCTTATGTTTTTTAAAGCTGAGCTCTATTGAAATCAATAAATTATATAATTACTAACTATATTAGTAAATCCTATTCGGATATTATTTTGTTAAATTTGCTTTGTTAATTCTAATTCATAAAAAGACTCACCGTTTTTTGGGTTTCACTTTCTCCCCGTTATGAACACAAACCTTGCATGTGTTAACTTTACACCATGTGTTACTCTGCTAAACTGTAACTGTCAAATGAACCCTTATAATTACGGCTTGTTGACTTTATATACACGGGGCGGTGTAACTGGGTTATTGAAACTGAAATAGCGTTGGCAGTGGCAGTGTTACAGACTTAACGGTACCGGTGGTGCGTAAAACTGTGTCTATAGGTCGCAGCGACTCAACCCCTTTCCAACTTTGGAACGGAATTCAACCGGCCGCGGGCGCGAAATATTAATTCTGGGACCCGCTGTGCTGCTCCGTTCCGGTAAAATCCTATTCTAATCCCTCCGGCCCGGAGCTAAACGAGCGAAATTTGTTCTAGTGTTTTTTGTCTATTACTTTGTATTGAAATCCTTAAGTTAGTAGTGACCGTCAATCAACAAATGTTTAGCGAGGATCGGTCAATTAGTATAGACACAATTTTTACATTATTCGTGTCGACATTTCGACAATGTTTATTGTCATTATTAGGACCTGTGTATAGTCAACCGATAAATAATCAAACACACTGACGGATCAATTAATTGATTTAACGTGTGTGTGGGAGGGTAGAGACAGTATATTTTTCTTACAATACAATATGCTGATAATATGTAATAGATGTTGGACGCGGACAAGTGGAGAAATAACGAGCAACAAAAGAAGAGTCGAGGAAGTTTGTTAAAGTTTGAAACAAAGAGCAGTGTAACCCAAGGTTTTAATTATATTATAATGCATATGTATTATGTGCTGATTGTACGTGTGGAAGATAGACAACAGAGCTGTGAAGAAATTATTAAATGTGGATCCAGGTGGGTGAAGAAGAAGAGAGAGACTCTAGGAAAGGTGCGGAGAAGATCTTACTTACAAATATTTTGGTGTTACAGTGGATAGTCAAATCACATATGTGGAAAACTCGCGTAAACAATATAAGGGAAAAAGTAGAGAGCCTTTTGAGAAAATTTTATTTCTTAAAAAACGTGTGCCGGCAAAATATTGTTAAACATATTTATTTCTCTTTAGTTCATTCAAAATTAACATACGGAATCGGTTGTTGGGGCGGGACGTACGTAGCATATTTGAACCCTTAATTAGTTTTAGAAAATCATTATTCTTGGATTTCGTTGTCCATTACGTGTCCGTTGATTAACTAAATATAATTAAATTAACTAAATATAATTAATGTAAGATTGTGTTCGACGAAGCTTATAATAAGCGAAAACTGGTTCAGGCTACAAGGTAAAACTTTTACGTTTTCGCCCATAAAAACCTTTGTGTTCCGAGTCGGCAGTGATTTAATTATATTTAGAAAATCATTATATTCGAATTTTCTACAAATAATGAGTAAGGTATAATTCATTTCTTTGCTTCAGAAAATTAATTTTTACATTTTTACGTACATAAAGTACTTAAAATATATTTAAATAAAATTGGAGATAATGGGAAAATGAACGTTCGACAAGGTGTGAAAATGAAACTATTTTGATACCTTTAACTAGGAAGAAAATATAACAATTTTATTCATGTTTTGTATTCTGGATTCTATAATCGTTTACCTACCGACATAAAAAAATTAAAAAACACAATTTTTCTCAAACATTTAAAATCTTGGCTAATGAGTAGGTCAGTTGAATACCTTTATAATCGTGCATATCATTAATAATAATTTTAACTACGCGAGATGCTATCATTAACAGAAGAAACTTAATTTGTGTTTGTATTTTATTTGTCAAGATGATAGCTAGATTTAGTTTTGATGTAAAAGTATTCATGATTTGTTTATTATTGAAAATTTTTATTAATTAGACCTATAATAATTTCACTTCATTTGCAAAGAGCCTATTAGATTTAGTTAATGTGAAAGTGAGGGGGGGGTAGATATTATGTTGAAACTTTATTAACTGCCAAATATTAGGTTAATTATTTTATATTATTAATAATTCATCGTTAATACTATATCTTAGTTGTAACCGCTGATGTGAGTTAAGGTTTAAATGGATTATTTCAGTTGGGGTTAATTGAAATGTTGCGGGTAACATTGAAATGTTAAGGATCTATTTTTTTCTGGTTAGTATTTAGTGTAGGGTCTATATAAGGTTTCAGTGGCTACACAATAAATATGTGACAAAATTGTTGACGACAACAGCTAATCGGACCTATGAAAGATTGTTTTTTGTTGAATTAAATATATAACAAGGACATTAATAAACCTTAACTTGTCACTGCTCACAGTATGTGGTGAGCAGGTAATTACTAGTGCCGTAAATGTAACGAACAATAATAATGGAAATAAACATATTTACAAAACAAAAGATCTGTACCGCCTGGGAGTTAGGCAATGGAGCAATCTAGCGCAGGACAGAGGTGAATGGAGGCGAGTAGTGTTGGAGACGGCCTACACTCTACAAGGGCTGTAACGACGAGGATCATAATCGACATTGTCATCGCTGATCGATTTACTGTATATATGTTATAATGACTGTATATAGTGTAATATTCTTCTTCTTCTTCTTCTTCTTCTTCTTCTTCTTCTTGTATGGCATCACAGTTCGGAGTCGAACATTAGCTTCCATAATCATCCACCTCCATTTTTCCCTGTGGTTTGCGATCGATTTCCATCGTTTTATTTTAAGCAAAGTACCAGCATCCCTCACCACTGCGTCAATCCAGCGATGCTTGGGTCTTCCGACAGGCCTTCTACCCTCGATTTGACTAAACAGTACCTCACTAGGTATTCGGTTCCCTTCCATCCTAATGATGTGTCTTGTCCATTGCAATCTATGGAGTTGGATGGCTGTGGCCAGATCATTGTCTTTATATAGCTTGTATAGTTCCTTATTGTGACGCATTCTCCATATCCCATTGACTTGGATTCGTCCACATAATCTCCCCAAAATTCTCCTTTTAAAGGTTTTGACTATGTTAGCGGCTCGTTTGTTCAGAGTCCAAGTCTCGCTGCCATATGTTATAACCGGTAATAACGGTTATTTCCGTAATATAACTGGCATCAGGTTATGTTATAACCTTGGACTGACGGTGAATGTTCCTTGTCTTGAATATAGTTGTCAACGAAGCATATGGTCCATTTGCGGCCTGTATCTTTTTCCTTATTTCAGGTATACAGTGTAATATATCGTATAAATGTATTGCAGTGTACGCTATTGTATGGCATCAGGATTATCGATAATAAACATTTGAATGAAGCACACAATGTTTCGGCCATTCGGAATCAGTTTTGTCTTCTGGAGTACAGAGTATCTTAGCATAAAAGTGTTCGATAAAGATCGTTTTGTACACCAAAAGATTTCGTCGCAAAGTAAAGAAAGAATAAAATAGAATGTCTTATACAAGTGCGACTTATGAAAACTCAATTTACCAGTGTAATTGAGTTCGCGGACTGATGATGGGCTGTGCGAGATTCCTTCTACACTATGATTAAATGAACCAGGTTAACATGGTAAACAAAAGCAAAAGGGCAAAGGAAACGTGAATATAACTTAAACGTTTGTCCAATAAACACTGGAGGGATACACATTGTGGTCAGCTGTCTCTCAACATAGTTTGTCGTACTCAGCATCGTCATTGTGTTCACCAAGGATTAAAGCAAAAGTGGTTTGTTCCGGTTCCAACCCAACAACAGACTACAGCTGGCCACACCGACGCTTCGTTGGACGTCCCACACTTCTCCGTCCTTCGGGATGTAATTTAATACTTGTTTGGCGATGCGGCAGTCATTCACTCGGTTGAGCTGTTCCAAATGTTTCAGCCAATTTTGGGCTATCCTGTCGAGAGTATGCTCATAATATTCAGTTCCTGCCGTACATCGACATTTTTCTTGCGATCTTGTAGAGTATATCCTGCCACTTGCCTGAGAAATCTCATTTCGGCCGCTTGAATATGACTGGTCTAGTATTTCGTTACAGTCCAATTCTCAGCTCCACTTAGAAGTGTGGGGAGGGCCATCATTTTGTAGAATTTCAGGCGTGTTTCTTTACTCGTTGGTTTTAGAGTTCCCCTGATGGTCCCGGACATACGGGTGAACTTATGTAGCTTCTTCACCACGTCATTGTTTGTAATAAAATTCACATTATAGCCCAGATGTCCAAAACTACTGACCGGCTCCTTAGTACCATTTACAACGTTTTTTGGTTGTATGGGATCAGCTCCATGAAGAGCTATCACCTAGGTCTTCGATGTGGACGTCTGTAATACGTAAGTCTTACAGATTCGACTCAATGAGATATACACAATCATTTATTATAAATAATATTTACAAAAGGACAATTAAAGGGCACAATGTTATTGTCTTTTACCTTAGTAGAACTTTCTGTGGGGATTAAACCTCCCCTCTAATAAATTGTGGGATTGAAACACCTTCATGTAATTTTCTGCGCCCAACTGCTGGATCACAAACTAACAGCCGATCACTTATGCGATAACGTGTGGTACTATTGTGTGTATGCGTGTGTGTGGAATGTGTATGTGTATATTCTCAATCTTCCAGCGTCCGGTTGTGTGTACATACAAGCGAGGTACATTATCTGTCCGTCTATTAACATTATTTCAATCGAATTCTGGATCTGTCCGTGTCTCGAGAATGACGGAACGCGAGAAATGTAGAGAAATAAAGAAAGCAGAGTAAAGCGGGTAGAGACGAAAATGAAAAAAAAAACGTTTATTGGAAAGTAACGTCAAAGTCGTTGGGATGGCAGAGAGTGGAATTTGGTAATATTTTGTCAGACCAGTGAGTACCGTATCGACAGACTGCAACGCATTCACTTTCTAATCGACAGAAACAATCCGGATACGGTCTTGCCTATCTACGGTTTCGCAATGCCTTGCACGGTCCGGTCCTCTTCACCCAAATCAATGCAGTCGAATCCTTCTGTATGGTTCCACAAGAATGTGCTCTCGCTCTCTCTCGCTCTCTCTCCCCCCCCATCTCTCTCTCACTCTTTCTCACTCTCACTCTCTTGCTCGCTTGATCGCTTTCTTCGTGTCTCACTATGTACCTCTTAACGCCTGAATAATGTAGTTTAATGTATTCTACTTCTTCACTTCACGGAGTAGGTGTATTCCCTGTACCGACTTCACAGTTTATCTCGCTGTCTTGCTCTTGGTGTTCCTACATCCCTTTGTTCCAAAGGTTCTATACCTAATACGCTAGTTTAAGTAGCCTAGTTTGTGTAGTTTAAACTACTACAAAACTACTTTTGTAGTTTAAGTAGTATTATAAGGATTGTTTTTGGGGGGGGGGCGGACGGGACCGAACCTTACTAGTGGGTCGTAGGTTGACGAAAAATTTTGTTATTCTCTTAATTTTTAAGCTGTTTTATTAATTCTCAGCTATATATGCTAATACAGTATTAACCCTTTTTACTTCCACGTTCCGTAAGGAAATTGTGAGTTTCCGTATGGAATAAAATCGTGTTCGAGATAAGGGCTGATTCTGATTGTACTATACTCAGAACATGAAGAAAAGCTATTTCCGAAAACTGTATGTGTGTGTGTGTGTGTGCGTGTGTGTCTGTGTAGAATTTTTTTTATGGCGAACAATAACTCCCGCAAATTCAAACAGAATCAAATGATTTTCTGCACATGTGGCAGACTTGTAGAGGCCTCAAGGCCTATTGATTTTCGTGAAGATCGGTTAAGGGGAAAGGGTAGTTAAGCGGCAACGTTTTATGTTTTAACAAGAGTAAAGTATTTTCGATAAATAAAGTATCATGAAGAGAAAGTCATAATAATCCACTGTAGAAAGGTAGATGATATCTATAAATGGAAAGGGTATTTGAAGAGGGGTAGTTTTCTACAAATGAAAATGATGGTTGAAAGCGGAGGGAATAATTTTTTATATGCGTACTATGTTATCAGCAACAAAGAAATAGTTTATATGGAAATGTTTCGTTTCTTTTGTCAAACATGAAACTCGATTTACAAGGAACACACCTAACTTGTTAGAAATTATCGGATCGAATTCAAGTAAATGATTTTAAATATGAATCTTGGAACATTGAGGTCACGTATGGTTTTTCATACAGATGTTTTAAATATAGGACTGCAAACAAGTTTCTTACACAGCTTTTGCGTTAGTCTTAATTTGTTTTAATTTCTGTATAAAGCGGACTCGACAGGACCCCCCCCCCAAAGACTATATTCTAGATACTCCACTGCCGTCTATTCTCCATTCTGTCCAGATGTTACGATGTTACGACCATTCGAGGCTATATTTCATTACGCAAACGGTCTCGCCGTGTACAATCCTATGTTCGTCTCAGAAACCTCATTTCTGAAATTTGAACTTGGTTTATAATCTTCCTTGTAGGGCACCCATGATTCGCATCCATACATTAACACAGTCACTGCAATTGTTTTATAAAATTTAATCCATGTTTGTTTCCTTCTTCTAATCTTTACTATTCCGTATATGACGCCACACATCATCTAAAACTTCGACATTCAATAATTTCATAGTGACACCTTGTCCTGTTTCATCCCCAATACTGAAAACTCAACCACTTAAAGACTTGACCCAAAACTGTTCCTTCAGGGGAAACTTTTGATCTCACAGGACACATTCCTCAGAGAGCCATGATCTTTGTTTTCTCCTATGATATTTTGAAATCGTACTGATTTCAAACATGCTTTAAACGATGTAAAGAATACTGCAACTCGTCCTCAGTTTATTGTATTAAAACTGCATCGTCAGCGGATAATAAAATACCCAAACTAGTTCTGATCAATTTTAATTACTAACCTATATGTGTAGTGTATATATGAATTCGTATCCCTGCTTAGGTATGTTTCAGTTGTACTTCATCTTCTTTGTTTTCTTCTTACGATTCCTTTGTTTTAAGTTTTTTTTTTATTCTGACCTCCATCCGTTTTCAGTTGGATGTTGTAAGAAAGTAACGCCCAGCCAGAAAGTACATTCTTCTAATCGTTCGGTCTGTTTAACTTTTTGATGTACGCGTACTCTTATTAGCAGTGACAGCAGGGCCGCCGCTAGGGTGTTTGTCGTCCGTGTGCAGTTTTAACTTTGCCGCCCTCCTGAATATACTTTTCATATCCCTACTTTGCTACACTATTTAATATTATTTTTGTTAAAAATTGGTAGAGACACAAATAGTAAAATTAACAAAAAATATATATATATTTTTCGAAAACTTATTTAGCTGAGTACTTACATGATATAAGTGGAAGAAGTGCTCGTAGAAGTGTTGAATACATTTTCAAAAATATAATAGTTTACTTGCGCGGTCGTCATTTCAGAGTATTTATAACACTATTGTTTATTAAAAGAGCGCTTTTCGTGCTTCGGTTTCAGAAAATATTTTAATAATATTTATCAAAGTAATTGATAGCTTCACAGATTTCATGTTCTATGGATAGAGTATCTAGGGCTGATAATCTCTCTTGACTCATGGAAAACCGTAAATAGTTTTCTATAATTTTCAGTTTAGAAAACGAACGTTCGCCTGTTGCCACTGTAACCGGCAATTGACAAATATTCGAATAACAATGGTTAGATTTGTAAAAGTCTGATGAATTTGGCAGTCTACGGCCGCCCGTGTGCGGTGCACATTTCGCATATATGGTAGCAGCGGCCATGCGGGTGAGTTCCAAGTGTCGTTCAAAACAATATTATTTGCAAATTTATAGGCTACTTGTATCTGAAAATTCTGTTTGATATACTAATTGGGGAAAATCAGTGTCTCATATTCATGTCAGTTACAAAAAGTGAATTTGAAATATGAAGAGCTTATTGATTAGAGAGAGAGAGAGAGAGAGAGAGAGAGAGAGAGAGAGAGAGAGAGAGAGAGAGAGAGAGAGAGAGAGAGAGAGAGTGAGAGAGGTGGGAGAGAGAGAAACAGAGAAAGTGTAAAAGAGGATAGTGGAGTGTTCGATGGAAAGCATAGTTTCTCTGACCTTTCCAGTATACTTTTCTTCATAGTTCACTGCCAAGTGTCAAAGATGTTAAGTTTACAAAGTAAATTACTATTAATTACTTTTGAAAACGACAGTAATTTCAATAATGTGTAAAATATTTTTAAAAGCCTGAATAAATGCAGACGAGATGAAATTAGGGAACTAAAAGGACAATTAGAGAAAGATAAACATAAAAAGTTTTCAGATAAAAAGAGAAAAGATAAAGCAAAGACACACAAAGATGATTAAGGCAATTAGAAATCTTATGTAAATAGCTGGATGGAAGTCTCGACAGCAGAACGTACGAAATAATAGCGTAATGATCCTATAGAACAGTTTTGTGTGTGTGTGTGTGTGTGTGTGTGTGTGTGTGTGTGTGTGTGTGTGTGTGTGTGTGTGTGTGTGTGTGTGTGTGTGTGTGCTCGCTTGTATACTGTTTTAGTACTTTAGTGCCTGTGAATTTGGAACAAAAGCAGTCGGAACAGTTCAAGAGGTTCCAATATCTAGTAACTTTAATCACCTCAGATAGACAGACTGACGAGGAAATAGTAGCATCATGTACAGGAGCCAAATGGAATATGTTATCAAACTTCCAGTGTTGTTGAGGATAAGAATGATGTTACCGAGTGAGTATACTGCAAGACAGTTTACCTATCCTGAGTTCTATATGAGACAAGAAACGTCAGCCCGCCAGACAAGTGTAAAACATATTATAAGCATGAGATTTACTCAGACTGACAGTTAAAAGTACTAGGAGAAACAAAAATTGGAATATGAGCACCTGAAGTCAGTTTTAGTGGGAATCAGTTACAGAGAAACCGATAAAGAGGAGAGGGCTGCAACGGGATGGACATGTACCAAGAATAGATGAAAGTAAATCAGAACTCACCTTGGGAGTTTACCCAAAAGAGAAAGAGGAAGAAAAGAGCAAATCGGAATGAGCAGACTGTACTGAAAAGATGGATAATAGAAGCGAGAAGGCTGCATTAAAAGTTTAATGCCTCGCGCAAGATAGTAGAGAAATTTGACATACATATTGTTATTTTTTTCAAATTTTGTTGCTTCCCTGCTATATACACTTTTTCCTCGAACGAGGCCTTTCGGTTTCGCAACCATTATCAAGTTTTTCCTACAACAACAACTTCCAAGTTGTTGTAGGAAGAACCTGATAATGGTTGCGAAACCGAAAGGCCTCGTTCGAGGAAAAAGTGTGTATAGCAGGGAAGCAACAAAATTTGACAAAGTTGTTATGAAGACTGCTAACATAGAGAAAATAACTGATCATACTGTTATTGGTATCCAAGTCACTTCGTTATTTATAAATTAATAAATTACCTTAGATCCGTCGTATGACTTCGTTTTTTATTTAAAATAACGCGTTTCGTAACATATGTTCCATCATCAGATTAATTCACTCAGTTGAGATCGTTACATCTCAAAATCGCATTACTTCAAACCGGATCGGTCAGCCTCCAAAGGGTCCGCACCCGTACTGACGTATGTAAGTACAAAGTAATGCGATTTTTAACATTTAAAGATCTCAACTGAGTGAATTAATCCGATGATGGAACGTGTGTTCCGAAACGTATCGTTTTAAATAAAAAACGAAGTCACACGACGGATCTAAAGTAGTTTATTAATTTATAGGAGGTAAAATGGCTGAAAGTCACCTCCTCTCGACGGAAAAATAGGATGATAAAGAAGAGAAGAAGAAATGCCAGCTTGTCTGTGCGCAGAAAAAAAACTTTAAAAAAAAAATGGATTCCCAGATAAAATACTTTTGTCAGAGTAGGTAGGTATATGTGATTCAGAAACACATAAAGCATTTGACACACAATATCTTCAGAGTCACCAAACACATTTAGGTTAAAACGAAGGAACAAAAAGGAATCTAAAAAAAAATGTTTTTCATCGCCACAGACAGACCACACTGTAAGTGGTCGCTGCTATTCTCTCTGATTCTGGTGTTTACTTTGCAGTTTATGTGTATGACCCAGTTACGTTTGTTTGGAGAACAGCAACGTTTGTCTGTAAAACACACAACACACACACACAACTTTCTAGGTCACTACTACAAACAGTGAGAGTGGTGGTAGTGATACAATTACAAATTTCATGATTGTCCGTCTGTGCTGTACAGTAAAACATGTAGTTTTATTTTTTATTTTTTTAATTGCATAGAGACGCGCACGCACTCGATAGAAAATAAAAGAAGACAACGAGCGCAGTGGAAAGTTGTCCATTTCACGGTGTGTTTGCTGGGCCGGTGACACGATGATGCACGCTTTGATAACAAGAAAGTCTCTGCGACGACATCGCGTCGAAATAATAAGGAATTTACTTGGTTCAGTTTGGACAAAAGCGTCGCGGAATAAACATTACCGGATACACGCACGTAATGTTTAGCGAACTTGCACTCCAACTGTCAGCTGTCAACTGTGACTGTTGGTTCCCACTTTATACTGCGTCTTGTATATGAATACGCGACCGTACGTGTAAACTATACATTATCATCATCATCATCATCATCATCATCATCACCACTCCAAGGACTAGGCATAGAAATTAAAAGGTGTTTACAAGCAGTATGGATCTTGCAACAAAGGAAAATTTTAGTTCTATCGCCAAGCTGTAGGTGTCGCTCGGCAAACCTTTCAACGGACCCTCGTATATGCAGCACTTTGCATCTCAATCTTACTTAGTCTTCGTCTGGTATGTACCCAAGTGTCTGATACATATAAAAGGGCTGTAACTTCCACAAGCTTATAAAATTCAACTAAACTTTTTAAAGGTTTCAGTCAGGAGGTCCGCCATTTATGTGCATTTTGAATCAGTGGTCCGTGGACACCTCAAGTTTCGAAATCAGTGATTTAGGTGAGGAAGAGAATGTACAGTTACTTGTTGATAGTACTTATAAGAGAGTAATACCATGAAGTGTAGTTAAATCATCATCATCACCACTCCAAGGACTAGTCCTTAAACCTGTTCCGGAACCCATCTCCTCCTCGGTCTACCGACACCTCTCTTTCCAGTAGGGTTATGACCCAAGGCAGCCACTGGTAGACGGATACCAGGCATGCGATTCACGTGTTCACACCATCTCCTTCTATGGTCTTCAATCTTCTGGGGCAATGATACAGTGTTTAAATCGCGTCTAATATCCTCGATCCTTCTCCGTCACAAGAGAGAACAGCCTTGCGTCCCTCTTAGAAATTTCATTTCGGCTGCCTGAATCCTCTGCACGTCTCTTTTATCTAGAATCCATGTCTCACTAGCATACAGGAATGTGGGGACAGCCACAGTTTTATAAAATTTCATTCGAGTATCCTTCCGTGTTTTACTTTTCAGTTACCTATGAATCGTTCCACAGATGCGTATAAATTTTGTTAGCTTAATATCCCAATCAATATCAGTTCCATATGAGATATTACAACCCAACTAATTAAAATGACTAACCTGATCCATAATCTGATTATTCAAGGCTATCTTAGTTTTTATAGGATACCAGCCCTGAAATGCCATTGTTTTAGATTTTGTAGCAGAGATTACATATAGCCCATAGTCTTGTGTGATGCTATTGAACGTAAATATCGCCCATTATAACCGGTCTTCTGTTTTCTGTATCATTACCTTGACACCTGCATAAATCAATGCATTCACATGAATATTTCGCTGAAGTGATATTCGCGAGTCAACTTTAACTATACATCAAGTAACATTTATACACTTAATATCTTATAAATGACCGTTGATAAATAAAATAGACATTGGAAATGTTGCTTGGAGAGGTAGATGACTGACAGAAGGACTGTGGATGAACTCGAAGCCAAAAAGGGTTAACAGTGTGGTTTGAAGACGGTAGAGAAGTGAGACAAGGATGTTGTTTGACGATGACTGTTTAACACACACACACACACACACACACACACACACACACACACACACACACACACACACACACACACACACACACACACACACACACACACACACACACACACACACACACACACACACACACACACACACACACACACACACACACACACACACACACACACACACACACACACACACACACACACACAGGTAGCATACATTTTTGATAAACAGGAAGAAGTTACCGTTACAGACAGGAAACATAAACGAAAGGTAAAATATGAAAGGTTTTGCAGCTAAGAAAAACATTCGTTAAATTAACTAAACACATTTGTGTCAACATTTGGCAAAATTGAAAATATTAAAAAATTGTGTTCAGTTATTTACCCAAACCTTATTGAACGCTTTATTATCTATTATTCCACGATGCAAGAATAGACAAAGAATCCGTGTATAAAGAATGTTATAAAAATTAGAAGAAGAGATTGAATCTTTATCGCCGAAATTCTAGGTTCTTGGTTCGTTGACCGTGTCAAACCTGATGTGCTTTTCTTCGAGGAAGCACACCTGAATCTTAACAAGAGATTTGCAACTACGGGAGAATAGGGCTGCCAATCAGGGCATCGCAGTGATCAACTTCAGCGTTTGTTGACCAACCTGATCTTTCTCTTCGGAAATACTTCCAGTGTACCGCGGTTGAGCTCCGTTGAACCTTCGACAATATAGGCTATTCGTCAGTCTGTGTGATATCAGCCTGTAAGCCTCTCCATCAGAAGACTTGATTAACAAACTCTAGGCCATCTTCTGAGTCTCAGGCCGGTCAACGTCTCCGTCATTCCGGAAGTGACGTTAGGAGTGGTGCGCATCTGAGTACTGCCCACCAGCCCACTGTTCGAAACGCGTAGGCGTGCGCAATGGACGGACTAGAGGGACCTTGGTCCTCCCATTAGTTTACAAAAAAAATCCAAATTCGGAAAAATTAGAAGATGAGAAAAGGCAGTGAAAAAATGTTGTGTTATAAAAAAATACACTAATGTAAAAGTACATGTAAGAGGGATTTTAAAATCTAGTTTAATTTTGTAATACCTACGAACTTAGTTATAAATGTGTATTGAAATCATCAAACTATGTGCATATTGTTAAATGAATAGTATTTGAGGCTTTTGTTTATTCCATTCCATCTTCTCATTATTGTTGTTTAGGTCGCAAAATAAGATATTGATATATTTTAAATTAAAATACTCTCTTTTTTAATGTTAATTTTATAGACTGTTTTACTGTGGGTATTCCATATCCCCCGGTAAAGCGATCCCCCCCCCCATTGTAATCGCCCTGCGCACGCCTATGTCGAAACGGTCTGTGTATAACTGATTCGGCCGGACCTTGTTCCGCCGGTTGTATTAGCGAACACCAACGAAGACAGTCTAGTAAGACGAACGTTCGATATCGTCATCGTCTCGGAGATGGAGGTGTCTTCCCGACTGTCAGCGCATTCCCGTCGCACACGAGGCGAATCGTTGGGATTGTCTGTGATCCTTGTGACAATGTTAACAGAGGTAAAAAAGAAAAAGAAAACTAATGAAGACTTGCTCTATGGGTTAAAAAATTAGAGGACGATTGGGAACGAAATGCCTTAATGCCCAGTTTCGGGGACTGGGAACGATGATGACGATGACGATTTTTTGCTGTTGCTGTTGTTGTTATTGTTGTTGACGACGACTACTACTACTACTACTACTACTACGACGATGATGATGATGATGATGATGACGACGACGATGACACTGACTACGAAAAGGCGATGATGATATGATAATAACAATCAAATGATGATGATGATGATGATGATGACGTATCTCTTGTTGACGATTTGTGTGTGTGTGTGTGTGTGTGTGTGTGTGTGTGTGTGTGTGTGTGTGTGTGTGTGTGTGTGTGTGTGTGTGTGTGTGTGTGTGTGTGTGTGTGTGTGTGTGTGTGTGTGTGTGTGTGTGTGTGTGTGTGTGTGTGGACACTCCTACTGTAGTACTCTAGTTTTCACTTTAACATGAATCGTGCTCGGAAAGGTTAGAAACCAGAAGAGTACAATTTTACGTAACGTCGTTCAATTAGATTAGTTGAACGCCTGTAGTAAACGATCGCTTCCTGTCGTGCGCTGACGAGGAAATGACCGTCGTCGTCCCCCGGTCACGCTACACTCCATGCCCGGAAACTATCCGTGTACCTTTGCAGCCTGTACTATCTTATTAAAATAATGTTGCCCACTCAGTCGGTGACGCCATTTTTCAAGAAAAAAAAACTTATTACACTTCATTCACGCACACTGATATAGTCTATAGTCTATGTGATATGTTTAATACACAGTACAGACCCGTAGGCTGTCTTTAGACTGTTAAGCGTCGGTTATTCTTCTTCCGTTTCTATTTTATCTCGCCTTAGGGCCCTTCTATGCGTCTGATTTATTTCGCACAATAAAATATCGTGTCCGATTAGTTCTGCATCCGATTCGACTCCGATTTCTGTCGTGCAGTGGGTGTGAAAATTGGTAAAAACTTTCAGCGCTGCCATCATCTCTACTGAAGATCGTGTTGTATTCCGCTTATCGGTTTATTTTGAAGAGAAGAAGGAAAAGAAAATGGGATGGTCATCCAATTAACTGTGCACGATATGTAGACGGTGCTTTTAGAAATCTTCACGACAAATCCACTTAATCCACTTGTTTCTTCTTTAATTTTTTTTAAATATAATCTTCGGAAGCGAGATATCCCATAGTGCTCTCCTGTCTTGGATTTCGTCAGTGAGTCTTTCCGTACTAATGCCTTCCATATTTACAAAATAAATTAAGGAACTCACATCACGACGGTAAATATCATCGATTACTTGGCACACCTGATCTAGACAGTAAGGTTGGTAGCACTTGTGTCTCAAAGTCATACTATACAAAACCCGCGCGAGTGCATAAAAGGAACCATCACGGCCCATGTATTAAGGAACTCACATCACGACGGTAAATATCATCGATTACTTGGCACACCTGATCTAGACAGTAAGGTTGGTAGCACTTGTGTCTGAAAGTCATACGATACAAAACCCGCGCGAATGCATAAAAGGAACCATCACGGCCCATGTATTAAGGAACTCACATCACGGCGTAAATACCATTGATTACTTGGCACACCTGATCTAGACAGGAAGGTTGGTAGCACTGGCGTCTGAAAATCATACGATACAAAACCCGCGCGAGTGCATAAAAGGAACCATCACAGCCCATGTATTAAGGAACTCACATCACGGCGTAGATACCATCGATTACTTGGCACACCTGATCTAGACAGGAAGGTGGTAGCACTGGTGTCTGAAAGTCATACGATACAAAACCCGTGCGAGTGCATAAAAGGAACCATCACGGCCCATGTGTTTAGACAACTCGTCCGACTTTTTTTCTGATGCGTTTCTTAGGACACAACGATATGTTTTTGAGTACGGAACGATATATTGATCGTACGACAGTGCATAAAACGGGACTCTTGTTTCTGATGTTCTACATGTCGTATGAGGTTTTATCGAAGGTTATCGTACGGTACAAAATGGATACATAAAATGGCCCTTTTTCTTGAGTATTCTTTGTCAGTACTCTTGAGTTTTCTTTGTCAGTATTCTTGAGTATACTTGAGTACTCTTTGTCAGTACTCTTGAGTATTCTTGAGTATTCTTTGTCAGAATTCTTGAGTATTCTTGAGTCAGTATAAACATATAGAAGCTTTCGATGTTGTTATTATTATTATTATTATTATTAATATATATCACAGAATAATGCTGGGGAGTGAACACCACTGGGATCAGGTGGCAGCCTACATAGAGAAGGTACTAAGGAAAAATAAGGAAGCCAAAGATGATCTTGCTAGGGCCGCTGACAGAATAGCAGAACACGGGTAATATGGACCCGCTGAAGGTTTAAAACAGGTGAACGTCCACAGGACGAAGTACAAATGGCACCACCTTGAAGTATTGCGAAAGCTGAGTCCCGAGGTGGATCCATGCCGTGGACAACAGGGTTTGTGGTTTTGGTGGGTGCGAGCTCCACACAGCGTAGGAGTGCGTACCCTCCTGCGGTGAACATTAGTTTTTCACAGTTATTATTATTGTTATTAGATCGTATGTACACTAAATATTTACTAAAATATGATTCTATTTCTCGGGGTATCGCGCCGAGTGTATTAACGTATAGATTTCTTAATTACAAATTTTAATCTTTCCACTCTGTCCTCATCGGAAGGTTCCATTCTTCTTTACACCTCATCAGCAGACTCCGGTTTATAATCTCCAGCTTCCCTGCATCTGTGTGCACCAGGTTCATCAGGATTGACTTTGGTGTCGTTCTTGATCTGTTCGTCGGTGGTCATCAACACCTTACATAAGGTGGGTCTAATAATATCGCTTCTGTAACTCTACTGTTCATGTGTCCATCCTCCTGCACATCTTGCTTTACATGTCGTCTTATATTCTCCTCGGTAGGCAGCTCTTAAGATTCTTCTATTTACAGCCGTCTATGCGTATATTCTCAATTGGGAATTTCCTTCGAGCCTATAAGTTTCTTATTACCTTTCTTTCATATGTCATCATCATCATCAAGGCTTAAACCAAGAATGGTTTGTTGCGGTCTCAAATAGGCAAATATTACAGCTGGTCACTCCATCGCTTCCTCGGACGTCCCACATCTCTCCCTACCCTCGGCTTATAGTTCCATAGTTGTTTGGAGATGAAAGGCAGTCGTCCATTCGGCAAAGATATTCCCACCAATTCAGCCGATACTGGGCGATCCTGCCGAGTATACTCATAATATTCAGTTCCTGCCGTATAACTGTGTTTCTTTTATGATCATGGAGAGTATACCCTGAGAAATCTCATTTCAGCCGCTTCGATGCGACTGGCCTGGCCTTTCGTTAAAGTCCAATTCTCAGACCCATAAATAAGTGTGGGAAGAGCCATCACCTTGTAGAATTTTAGGCCTGTTTCTTTACTTGCTGACTTAAGGGTTCGCCTGATTGTCCCGCACATAAGGTTGAACTTATGCAACTTGTTCACCACGTCGTTGGTTGCATTATAAGACACACTGTAGCACAGGTATTCGAAACTGCTAACTTGTTCCAGGACAGTACCCCCTATAACAATTTTTGCCCGTACGGGATCAGTTCCACGAAAAGCCATTTCTTTCAGATGTCCTGAGGTTATATTGACCCTATCATTGACAGCAAGACACATATCTTCGGCAGCATATATATCACCAGAGTCCTTATAAATGCCTTGTACATTGTCATATCTGTTTGTCTACTAACATTTCTATGTCTCCATTATGCTTCTTTCCCCCCCTTGCGTATTTACGTTCTGCAATTTCTCTACTTCTTTCATTTCTTCTACTCCATACTGCTCACAAGTCGTTTTCTTCTTCCTCTTATACGTGATATCGTATTTCATCTGTCTGACCGACGTCGTATCTCGTTTTGAGAATACCATTTACCTTGTCTTAGTTTACCTTATCACCGTACCCCTACGTCCTGTGAAAAAGCTTTGTATCACGTCATCAAAACATCTGTCATCATCATCGTCTTTAGGGGTTAAACTAAAATTGATTTGTTCCGGTACCAAGTGGCCAAACTCTGAGACTGGTCATTTCTGCGCTTCTTCAGATTTCCTACAGTCGTCCATCCTTCCTGCTGATTGTTCAGTAGCTGTTTGGTGGTGCGGCGCTATTCATTCCGTTGAGATGCTCTAACCAGTTTAGCCGACGCTTATAATTTATGCAGTTAATGACGTATACCGTATGCTTTCTGTGATCATGAAGTCTGCATCCTGCACATGCCTGAGGAATCTTATTTCAACCGCTTGAACACATTTGTCAGACCCGTGAAGAAGCGTGCCGAGGGTCGTCTCGCCTTGTAGACTTTCCTTTACTTGCTCACTTCAGAGTTTTTCTGAAGATCCCGCGTATTTGGTTGAAACTATGTAGTTTAGATAAACTACATAATTCAAACCAAATGCGCGGGATCATCAGACAAACTCTGAAGTGTGTCAGATGACACATCAGACTTTGTAATATTAGAAACATTACAGCCCAGATATTCAAAGTTAATGACTTGATCCAGGAATATGCCATCAACAACAATTTTTGCACCTATGAAACTAATCAGTTCCCTAAAAGCCATTACCTTGATCTTTCCTGTAGACGTGCAATCCAAAGGTCTTCAAAATGCTACCTAACGAATGTTACAGATATCTTTGGCCGGACTGTTAGGCCGTGGTCTAGAGTCTGTCCAGATTGACATAGAGTCATAGAGTCATTGTTATCACAGTCTCTACCTCACCACATGGGTGGATTGGCACACACCGTGCCAATTGTTACCGACACTGAAGATGGCGCCCGACGATGAGGCCGAAACGGCTGACAGCACATACTGTAGACCACGGCCAACACAGGCCGGCCAATGATGTTTCCAACTGTATGAACGCCGGCCGTGAAACCCTTTGAAACACTATTACAAACCAGTTTCAGCACATCTGCGTAGGCAACACCTTGTGTTTCCTCCTGCACTACGTATTTCCCTAATTCTGCTGTCACTTTATTTAAAATCACGTTAAATATATTTATCTATGTTGGCCTATCTACATTATCTGTAGACAATGTACCTAGATCATATGCACCTGTCTGTATAGTATTATTATCTGTAGTTATTGTTATCGATATCATTATGTAACTACCTGTCTACCTGTTATATTTGCAACTGTTACTTGTTTATGTATCTAATTATTTATCGGATGTCTGCTTTTACGTATATATTCTGCATGACAGCATGTTTCTACTCCTGTTTGTCTCTGACTGTTTACCTACCTATAACGTATTTGTTCATCTCTTTACCTATTAATTCATCTGCTCATCTGTCTCTCCATCCGTCCGTCCATAGGCCTACCTCGTACTTATCACCATTAACCGTTGCCATGAACTTCGTCGTTAACCTAACAACTCAATTATTACGAGTGGAATAAATCATCTTCTACTGCTGCTTGTTCATCCAAAAATCTTCTTCAATTTCTCGTTCCCTCAATATAGTCTGAATTTCTTCAGTCCAAGTGACAGTGGTCTTCCTCTTTTCCTTCTTCCTGGTGGGGTCCATTTCATACTCTCCTTGGCAATATTTCCTGTGCCATTCTTTTCGTGTGTCCATGCCATTGTAGTTTTTTGTTTGGATAAAATCAACCATTTAATTATTCACATTCAATATTTTGAATGTGATAATATTTTGATAAATTTATTCCATGTTACCTAGGTAGCCACAACATTTGCAGATACAGACTTTACGATTTTATACGGTTTTTTGTTTATTAATTATTGAACAGAAAACACAAATGCGTTCTACTAGCTCGTACTAGAACATGTAATATTCAGTTATGAGGAACTGATCAGCAACAAAATCTCGGTAATTTTGTTATATAAGTGGTCAATAGGTCGTAGTTTTTTGTGTCTTCTACTGTTCTCTCTCCATAAATGATTGGAATTTAATGGTTTTTAATTTTTCGTGGTATTTACCGCTATGTACTCAATGATTTCTATACGTAAAAATTTCGATATTAAATAATTTCTCTATTGCAAAAAAAATTACGAAAATCTCGATTGATTTACTATTTTTTGTTTAGTAAAGTTGTAGAGGCATCGTATCATAAATTCCAAAAATTCTAATCAATCGGATTTGTGTAAAAATTTCCTTTGTCCGACATCCGGTTGTATTTTTTGCAATTTTTTAAAATGTTTGATCCCATTTTCGAACGCTGAGGTCAACAGTTTTTGCCATTTTCAAAACTGTACACTATAGTCGAATTTTTGTTAACATTTTTTTTTAATTGAATAACACATGAATTTTTGCAGTTTCATCAAAATTTTCACTAATTTTTTATTTAAAAAAAAGAACTCACTCCAGAAGTTTAAAACTATGAAATTTTTAAAAACCAACACAAAATTCATATTTTTTTTTAAATCAGAATGATCAATATTGCACACCACTATATAAAAATTATTCCGATTAGCGCTTTCAAGCTTCACAGCTCATCGTCAGATCAGGAATGCATTTTTTTTAAACGTTGCTTTACCACTACTGCGATTTATTTCAAAATTTGGACCCTCCACCCTTTACCCATAAGTTACGGAAAATTGCATTTATCGATGTTGCAATATAGCACTAAACTGTATAAAACCATATTAAATATTAAAATGTACCACATAGTAATATATACTACCTTATAATATAATTATATTACCCGTTCAATCGCAGAGGTATGGGATTGGACTCGACGCTGGAGGATCAAACTTAATGAAACGAAATCAATACACACCAATTTTACCAACAGAAAAATAGAAATACAAAAGATCTACATTAATGAACAAGAAGTGCCATACTCTAACACTGCTAAGTATTTGGGTATGACTCTGGACGCAAAACTTAAATGGAAGGAGCATGTGAAAAAAAAGAAAGAGGAACTCAACATAAAATTCAGGAAATTGTACTGGCTGTTAGGTAGGAATTCACAACTAACAGTTGAAAACAAATTGCTGTTGTATAAACAAGTGCTGAGACCTGTGTGGACTTATGGTGTACAACTTTGGGGATGCACCAAGAAATCTAACATTCAAATGATCCAAACTTTTCAAAACAAAGTACTTAGGAGTATCGTTGATGCCCCCTGGTATATTAGGAATGTCAATCTGCACAAAGATCTCAAAGTAGAATATGTCAGTGAAATCGTAACAAAATATGCAGTTAACCATGACAGGAGAATTCAGACCCATATAAATCCAGAAATGCTTTGCGTGGTGGAAGAAGCTCCGCACACGTTAAGAAGGCTTAATAGAATGAAGCCCCAAGATTTGGTGACACACTAGTGCATTTAAATCTGTAAAACTCTAAAAGAGAGAAAGGCAATAATCTCAATCCGGGGAACAGCCAGTGGGCTTCTACCCTATAAACCGTGACTGTAATATTAAAGAAAAGCAACTTGTTGGGCTCGCTCAGTTGTTGCAAAGGGAGGTGTTTTTAGTGGGTTAGAGTCCCACACTACCTGGAGCTACGGGGCTCCAGTGTGTCTATAGAGATTTTCACCTGCCCTGCCGGAAAAAAAAAATTACCCGTATGCAGTGTATATTACTACTGATTGCGATAGTAATATTTTTGTCTATGGCTACACCCGTTCCGAGACCATTGGCGAAGTTCCTAGTCGTAATTTTATTTTACATGGACGGATTACAAGACAAGCCAGAAAACCCCCCAACCAGGACGATCAAAGACTCTTCTCTAGGAAGAGCAGCATCACGCTATACTCGTATGTGCAGTACTATGTAACGAAGACTTTTAAAACAAAGCTAGATTAGAGACACGAGTCCGCCTGTACAGTACTTTGGCTCTCCCTGTAAGGGAGTGGATCATAGACATGTAAAGGAATAAAGACTCAGAGCATCGAAGATGAAATCTCTCAGGAGAATTATACAACAAGAAAGCAACCATAGGGATTTGTTGAATGTAGAGCTAATGTAAAAGAAAGATGTAAGGAGAATTAGGAATTCTGTCGAGAACGGATGAGATCCGTATACCGAGAATGTTGCGTTGATATAAACCTAGGGACGGCATAGTGCGGACGGCCACTGAAACGTTGGTAAAGCGAAAGCGAAGAAGGTCCGGTGACCTAAGCCGGCTTAAGGACACGACGGTTACTCCCACAAAAGGTAAGTGTTCAGAAAAATGTAAAGGCTCATTGTGGCTAATAAACAACAAAGGCTTTCACAGCAGGTGTCAGATGAAGTAAAAAAGATGCCGTGTAGGGCTTGGACGACTGTTGATAAAGTTACAGCCATACGTACGGCAGCCATCTTCTATAGGAATGGCCAAACATATTATTGTCCAAATAGCTTTATCAACGACATATTCGTCTTGAAAATTTTTTTCTTGATGATAAAATTGCTCGGGCAATTATATCGCGTCCGGACCACTGAATACGGCTGGCGGGAGAGCCACGAGAAGTTAAGCTGTAACCTTACCAATAACAGACCACGGCCTAACAGTGCGACATCTTTTACTTGACGTCTGTGGCTGGTTATGCAGGTTTATGGCTCGTTTTAAGAGGTCGATATATAAATGTCGGTATGGAGAACCATACATGACTTCCATGTTCTAAGATTTATATTCAAAATCATTTTCGAAATGAAATATTTCCATAGAAACTACTTCATTCTACTTCTTGCTTCAGCCTTGACCACAGTATGTGGTCACTAACGTATACCACCTCACGTTAGCGCACTAGATTTCCACTGATGATGGCAGTCGATGGCACTGACAAAACGTCTGGTTTTGTAGAAAACATTGGACCACGGCC
Source organism: Magicicada septendecula (assembly GCA_034769895.1). Classification (NCBI taxonomy): domain Eukaryota; kingdom Metazoa; phylum Arthropoda; class Insecta; order Hemiptera; family Cicadidae; genus Magicicada; species Magicicada septendecula. Next base: position 442,573,213 of record CM068372.1, on the reverse strand, counting down.
AAACAGCCCGCGAAGGAATTTTAACAGCAAATTACTGTCTTTGTTGCCGATAACGTAGTGCACATGACATATAAATAAAAATTATCCCCTCCCCTTCAACTATCATTTTCATTTATAGAAAATTACCCCCATCCCCTTCAACTAACCTTTTTAGTTATAGATATTTCATCTACGTTTCTACAGTGCATTATTGTGACCTTCTTTTCAGGGTACTTTATTTATCAAAATTAAGTACTTTACTCTTGTTAAAACATAAAACGTTGCAGGTAAAGTACCCTTTTCCCGTAACCGATCTTCACCAAAATCAACAGGCCTTGAGCCCTCTACAATTTAGGGATGTATGCAAAAACATATTTGATTCTGTTCGAATTCGCGGCAGTTATCGTTTGCCATAAAAAAAATTGTACACAGACACAGACATTTTTCGAAAAATGACTTTTCTTCATATTTTGAGGGTAGTACAATCAGAATCCACCCTTATCTCCAACACGATTTTTTTCACCATCACCATACTTCCATTTCCTTGTGGAACATGGAAGTAAAAAAGAAAACATATGTACAAAAACGAGAAGTGGGGATCGTTATTTATAGCCGGATTCAGTCCCTTCCCCGCCGTTTTCAAATTAAGTTCAGTAAGGACTCGAAAAACTGTATACACTAAAAAGTCTCAACCGGTACTAATGATCAGTTCGACAATTAATAGTGGCATCTGCACAATTAACAATAATAGCCGAAGTTCTGGTGGATGAGACGCGTAGTCACTGCAGAAGACCGCGTTATCATAAAGATTGCTCGCGGAGGGGACTAATTCGTTCCAGCTCGGCGTAAACCACGACTCATTACAATGATTGAACGCAACAAGCGATAAATCATTACGCCCGGTTGTGTTGTGTGACAACCACTGTTTACGCTACATTAGCGTTAACAAGCGTTAAGTACACAACGTTTTACCCAATTAGCGAGTGTTGTTTCGTAACACATACTTACTCCTTGTTGTTTGTTGGTAATCAATTACCACCGAGTCGCGGACAATTTATTGGGTTAACAGATTTATAGGATTTTTATTTCTTCTCGCTTATTTTTTGATGTTGATTTAAATCTGTGTAAAAATTCGATAAATTCCCACCCGGACGAGTGAAATGTAATTAATTAAAAAATATCACAAATCGGGTTTATTTAAAATGAGGATAATGGGGAAATATTTTTTTGTGTGTGTGTGTGTGTTTGTGTGTGTGTTATTATTTAACTACACTTCATGTTAGTACTCTCTTATAACTACTATCAGCAAATAGTTGTACATTTTCTTCTTCTTCTTCTTCACCACGTCAAGGTTTAGGCTTACAGCCTGTTCCGACTTCACTGAAACCACCTCTTCCTTGGGCTACCTATATCACGTCTTCCCTGAGGTCTGCATCGTATTACTTGTTTAGGTAGCCTCATGTCTTCCATTCTCTCGATATGCTGCTTCCATTTTATTTGTCCTTCCCTTATTCTGCTGGCCGTAGAGTATACATTTAGCTCAGTTTGTATATCTTCATTTCCTATGCGATCTCTAAGGGTGCAAGCTTTGGTTTTCCTCAAGAACTTCATTTCACTTGTTTGTATTCTTCGTTCATCATTTGAGGGGTGTCATAGCAAAATCAACAATCTCCACTTTTACAGATTTTTCAGTATGAGCAAAAAACTGTTTTATATTGTTATATAGTTTGCAGCGGACATTGATTTTTAAATGATATTTTTAATGGAAATTTGTTGGTTTTGATCAGAATAGAGTTCAAAATTGAAAAGAAACGGTCCTAAAGATGTAATATAACTCATAAAACGGAAATGCGCAAACAGTGGAGATTGTTGATTTTGCTATGACACCCCTCATTTGTCGTCATCGTCCAAGTTTCACTTCCATAAGTTAAAACAGGTGTTGCCACTACTTTATAGAATTTTATCTCGATGTATTTCCTTGTCTTATTTCCAAGTGTTCTGTGCATAGCACCACATATCATGTGAAATCTGTTTATTTTTATACCGATGTCGCTGTCGTACTCATAAGTTACATCAGAGCATACGTTAAGCAATAAACTAGGCGCCACTAGTGCCGCCTAGAGAAGGACGTAGTGGCGCCTAGTGGCAAGTATTAGTGCCGGTTCCTATAAGTGACAAAAGGGGGAGAAATCGACAAATCACGAAGGCTCAATTACAGTACTTTACATACTTTTAAGTAGACCAGTGACAAAGGCTTTGAATTTGTAACAGGCCTCCATGTAGTAGTAATGTGCACATCACACTGTAATGTACTTATTGAATCTTACATAATTAATTATATTGAATCCATTTGAGTGTTTGTGGTGTTTTTTTTCATTTTCCTAATGTCTAAAGCTTTGTGTCTATTTTTACAGTTAATTTCACGAGTACAGAATGAACATGATCATGGTCAAGCTAAACTCAAAATACATAATTTTCAATGTTATAAAGGGTGTTCCATATAAAACGCAACCCATCTATGTCAGTAAATACATTTAAATAAAAAAGGCATATGTAAAGTATTTAATTAAATATTTTATTTCCAAACTTTACAATACTTAAAATTCTAGAGTAAATGCTGGAAGTGGCCGCCATCTTCATGAATACACACTTCCACCCTTTTCACTGTGTTTCTTGCAACTTTTTTTAGAGTATTTGGGTTGATATTTAAAACAGCTTGTTCGATATTGACCTTTGTTCAAGTGTTCGTGGTTTGTTGCCGTAGGTGCTTGTTAATAATAATTTTTAAAATGAGTGCTGCGATTGAAAATCCCGCGAGCTGTGAAGTGCGCTCAGTAATACGATTTCTGCAAGCAGAAAACTGCAGACCGGTGGACATTCATCGGCGACTGTGTGAGGTCTATGGGAAGAATGTAATGGAGTAAGTGGTGTAGTGGTGTGTTCTGTTTAAAAATGGCCGCACCAATGTGCACGATCATGAGCGGAAGTGTGTGCAGACCTTGTCAGCAAGGAAAATGATGGTGACAGATTTTTGGGACAGAAAAGGGGTTCTCCTGGTAGAGTTGATGGAACGGGGTACCACAAGCAACTCCAAGGTTTACTGTGAAACCTTGAAAAAGCTGCGGAGAGCAATCCAAAACAAGCGACGCGGTAAGTTGAGCTCCCGGGTATTGTTCTTCCACGACAACGCCCGACCGCATACAGCATCACGAACGCAAGAACGTCTGGGAAAGTTTGGATGGGAGCTTTTCAATCATCCCCCATACAGCCCTGATCTGGCACTGAGCGATTGTCACCTGTTCATGCGTATGAAAAAGTGGCTGGCAACACAGGGCTTTGAAGACGACGAAGAGCTGAAGGCGGGCGTTAATGAATGGCTGAAATCACAGGCGGCAGATTTTTACGATGAGGGCTTTCAAAAACTCGTAAATTTTATTAAACTCGATGTCTTGTTAGGTGCTGGTTTATCACGGTACTTACGGCGAAAAGATTCTTGCACTGCAACCACTGACCGCGTGCTAAATTACGACTCAAGAATAAAAACACGTTCGTCTTGCGAAAAAAACATTTTCTCTTTAACAATGCACTGAGCGTTATGATCGCTTTGTCATAGGTATTAGTGGCAGTTTACTGCGCCGGCGCAATGTTCGATTGTTGGTCGAGTCTATTCCAGTAAAACGTAGGGGAGTTTGGCGGTAAATTCAAATATTACAGAAGGCTGATTAGTGGGTTGCGTTTTATATGAAACACCCTGTATAACAATTATATATATATTCAATCACTTTCTGCTACAGTTCGTTTCTTGATATATATAAAGTATTTAAAATTTATTTTTATATTACCTCAAGATGTTATTTTTACTTATTTGGAACATGTTTCGAGAGCTCCCGTGCTCTCATCCTCAGCCTTCGCGATCTTGTTGCGTCTGGTGAAGTATTTGTGTGTTGGCTGGATGCTATTAAGGTTTCTTGTTGGTCTCTGGTATTTTAAAGTTGTATTATTGTGTGTGATTGTGGTATATGTATTTGTATTTTGTGTATTTTCGATGTTGAGTGCTTTGAGTATTGTGTCATGTTTTGTATTGATTTGTATTTGTTCAGGTATTAGTTTGTTTTGTGTTTTATGTTTGTATATTTGTAAATTTTCCCAAATGATCATGGTGCCTTTGTGTGGTATACCTCGTATGTTTTATTAGCGTCATGTTGGTTATGTCTGGGAATTGCATGTCTGTGTTTATTGCATGTGTGGCTAAATTGGATTTATATATTTCTGGTTTTTGTATGCGTTTAGATGTTCAAAATAACGTTTATTCAGCTGTTTTCTTGTTTGTCCTATGTAACATTTATTGCAATCTTGGCATTCAATTTTGTATATACCGTTAATTGTTGTATTATCTTTGTTGTGTGGGCTATTTAGTTTTTGTAAATTATTTTTTTTTTAGTTTTGTATGCTATTTTTATATCTGTGTTTTTAAATAGTTTTGTTAGCTTTGTCATTTTATTATTTATGTATGTGAATGTGGCCCATTTTTTGTTGTTATAATTGATGTGTTGTTCATTTTGATTAATTCTTAATTGTTCAGTTTTTATTTTATATTTAATTTTATTTTCTATTTTGTTTATAGTATTTTATTGTATCCATTGTCATAAACAATTTGGTATATTATATTTCTCTTTTTGTCAGTTTCTTGTTTGTTTAGGGGGATTTTGTACATTCTGTTAAATAACGAATAGAATGCTGCCATTTTATGTTGTGGTGGGTGGTCAGAATGGTTAGGTATAATGATGTTGGCAGAAGTTGGTTTTCTGTATATTGCATATTGTATGTGGTTGTTGTTTCTTGTGATGGTTATGTCTAAGTAGTTGATTTTGTTGTTTTTCTTTTTCTTCTGTGAATTGTATTTTTGGATGTATGTTATTGATTTGTTTTAATATGTTATCTGCATTTGTATTTTTGTTACTTGATACATATAGCCCATCATCTACATATCAAAAGAAAAACATAACAAAAACAACTATTTAGACATACGCATGTAGCAAACAATATTCGTACAGAATAATACGAAAGTGGTGTTGACGCAACCTATAAACATTATTATTTGAACATGTGAAGAATTCGTTTAATATATTTAATAAATTCAGTTAAGATCCTTTACAAAAGAACATGTGTAGTCCTGGATCTAAATGGTAGGCTCTCAGGTGACAGTCCAATAATTAAGAGAGTTTGGCAAGGATGTTATGTTTCCCCAACTTTGTTTAATAGATATAGTGACAACATGTTGAGAGGATGGAAATCTAGAGTGACTTTGAGAAAACAGCTTAACAAATCAATTTGTATGGGTTCCTCGCTATACGCGGATGACAAATTTCTTATTCAAGAAGATGAGAATAATTTACAAGGAGCTATGTTTCAATTACAAGAAGTGGCAAGAGAGTACTCACTAACAATTTCAGTAAGAAAGACCAAAACCATGGCCTTTGAAGGTAAATATCCAGTGAGCACTCATAAACAACAGTACTTTAGAACAAGTGAGCAGTTTCAAATATCTCGGTTGTGCAGTAAGCTATGCATCTGAATATGATATAAAAGAGAAGATAAATAAATGTAGGAATATTTGTAGCGAAATTCATAGAAATATTAGAAATAAAACAAAACACAGCACAAGGATTAAATTTTTTAAGACAATTGCAATACCCACATTGATTTATATGAGTGAGGCGTGGGTTATGGCAAAAAAGGAAAGCGGCAAAATTCAGAGTGCTAAAAATGCAGTTTCTTCGAAATACGTACTTTAAATTATACATTGCAAGATAGAATAAGGAATGAATACATCAGAGCAGAACTCGAAGTAAATGACATAAATAAAATTACTTCAATTTACACAAGAGAATGGTGGGATCATCTGCAAAAGATGACAGAGTATCGATTGCCGAAAGCGGCACTGAACTATAAAGCCATTGGTAGAAGAGACGTGTGTCGTCCGAGGATGAGATGGGTGGTTGCCGGAACAGGTTTATATAACCGAATACTTGAAGAGGAGAAGAAGAAGAAGTGTGAAGAACGCAGCCAACAAACAGAACCGCGATTCGGTGTGGCTGACTGCCACATTCAAACCAAGGTTCGAATCAAGTTCGAATCCCATTTTGCAGGGACAAGGTGTTTTTTATTAAGACGAAAAAATAACACCTATAAGGTGTTAGAACACATCTGAGTCTAGGGTGGTTTTGTGCCTAGACCCAGGTGTACTATGTTAAAATAGTATCAGTTGAAAAATGTTGTCATTGCCTGTCATTTATTCAGCTGTCTTTCCTCGTTCATTTATTCTTCTATTTACTTTTAACGGTGTGTTATTTTTCTACTTTCGTCTACGTTATCTGATAATTTTTCTCATCTGTTTCCGTAAATGAAATGTAAAAACACCTTCTTTATCTTACTTCTCTTTATCCCTCCCTCTCACACGTTTTCTCCTGTATCTGTCTATCTGGCGTGCGTTTCCATCTCACTTCGTCATTCCGTAGTACCTTTCTCACGACCATCAATCACCGAAAAGGGTGTAGGCATATTACCCAACTTTGGGTGTTATCTCTCACTCTGGAGATCATTGTCACCGTCCGTTTTATCCGTTAAAAAGTTTTCCGTTTCGTCTTCATACATTTGTTCGGCATCCTACCCTTATTTCTTCACCATTTTTCGTGTGCGTTCAGATGTATACTACACACTGGCATGTACACAAGCAACCGCACACACATACGTGTGTGTGTGTGTGTGTGTGTGTGTGTGTGTGTGTGTAATTCACATGATACACAATTGCTTGGCCAAACAACGACATGTCAAGAAAATATGTGTGCTATGTAAACCTATGTTACTGTAAAAGTGCGAAGTAAGGTATATCTTAAGATTTACCGGTATATCCTAACATTACCCTTTTATGATGGTAAACGTCCGAAGATCCTTTTAAAATGTATGCATTTCGGACTTTTACTAACAGTTAGTGGTATATGTCAAGATTTACCGCTGCATTGTGGTAAAAGCGTAATATTTTTAATTTTAAAGAAATTTATAGTTCATAATTTTTAAAAAAATAATAATTTCCATAAAAACGCATGAAGAAAGGAGACAAAAAACAATTCATTACACTACTGCTTGTTTCTGAAATAATTTGTATCTAGCGATGTACAATGAATTATTGTAAAACTACTAAAAAAACCTAGAGCAAAAATATAAGAATTGATAAAATTAACGAAGTTTACTTTAAAAAAAAAGAACATTTAAAAACCATTTTGAAAAACGAACATTAAAAATTTTTAATCATTCTGTGAGAATGTAATCTTACTGACGAAAACAAATACAAGTTCTTTTTACTGCTTTTTTAGTCCAAATATTAATTGATACAAATAAATAAAAAATTAATAAAGTAATAAAAGTAAAATGAAGTAATAAAAAATGAAATGGCTTGTTTCTGAAATAGTTTTCATTTAGCGATATACAATGGATTGTTCTAAAATTACTAAAAAACCTACAGCCAAAAAAAATTGATAAAATTAACAAAGTTTACTTAAAAGAACATTTAAAAACCATTTTGTGAAAAAAGAACATTTAAAAACTTTTTAACCATTTTGTGAGAATGTAATCTTACTGACGAAAACAAATACGAGTCGTTTTCACTGTTTTTTTAGTCCAATAATTATTTGATCCAAATAAATGAAAAAGTAATAAAGTAATAAAAGTAAGATAGAAACTGAGCCTTTGCGATATAAAACACATTGATAATGAATGTGACTAACAAACATGTTGGAACAGGTCGGCAAGCCAACGAAAACCTCCGAGTGCAGCTTTTACAACAACGCAGCGGTAAATCTTGACACTTACCACTAAATGTTGGTAAAAGTCCGAAATACAAACATTTTAAAAGGATCTTCTGACATTTACCATCATATAACGGTAAATATTAAGATTTACCTTACTTCGCACTTTTACAGTACCATACACATAAAACACACATACCGGTAGCATATAAGTTCATATCAGTTTGATACTCAATTCTCATTTTTCCGAAAGTTAAGATTAGCCTAAAATTGTTTCAACTGTCATTATCGTCTGCTACAACTTTTGTACAAACAATTTGTTTAACGGTTTCAATGTTTCGAAGCTGTGGTTTTGGCACTAACAATGGTCCGAAGGAATGGTACCAAGTGGTCCGCAGGGTGACCATAGGAACATTTTTGTTATTTTTCAATTTATTTCGAAACATCTGCCGGTTTCGAGGTATCAATATCAGTAATTATAGACATCACTGGTATTACACACAACTGAGCTGTATAAATATACAGTGGAACTTGGTTATAAACAGAAAATAATTTTTTTTTAAAGTTGCTTGCGGTAGTGACACTTTAGGCTTCTAATGACGCCTTGGTCCATAGGTTGCAGGACTCTCGTACAGTTGGCCGGTAAGAAGACCAGATTAATATTTGTCAAATTTAACTTTGGATGGGCTGCACAATTGTCAACTAGAAGTAGAATTTTTCTGTTTTTCGATGAGAGTTCTTTATCCCACTTTCTTAGTTCATCTTCAAAAATACTAGAAGTCATCCACGCTTTTTTGTTGGCAGTGTAACTTACAGGAAGTTTTTTGATGTTTTTAAAACATCTAGGATGCAAACTTTTCCCGATAACTAAAAGTTTCCTTTTTTCGGTTCCCGTCATGTTCGCACAAACAAAAACTGTAACTCTTTGTTTAGAGAGCTTCCCACCAACGCACTTTTCATTTTTAAATTTGAAAGTCTTATCTGGAATTAATTTATAAAAAATTCCGGCTTCATCTCCATTAAAGATGTCTTCATCTTTATATGATCGTCTAATTTGTGGCCAAGTGTTTCACACCCAATGGCCTGTAACGTTCAGACCACAAATTTTTGCAAAGGAAATCGAGTGTCGGGCCTTAAATCGATCTAGCCATCCGTTGGAGCACGTAAAATCAATTCGAAACAATTTTCCGAATTCTGTAGCTTTCTCTTTCAGAATTGGTCCACTCACAGGAATATCTGAACATCGACACTGTTTGAACCATTTCAATAATGCTGCATCCACGTCACCATGTTCGCATTTCCTAATATTTTAAATTTTTTCTCCATCTGGCGCTGGCGCCGGCGATCCTGTTACAGTGCTTATCGCTTGCATACAATGTATGTCTGTAGCCATGGGCGTAGCGCGCGCGCGCACATGTATGTTTATATGAAATTTAGAGTAAAATATCTGAGAAATTTTTGACGCTATAACAGAGTAGTACAATATTTAGTGACGTTAAAACCGGGAATTTTTTTAATGTTAAAGATATCAGTTTGACCGGGCTTATGACAAAATAACGCTACACCCGAGTTGACGTAACAGCCGAGGCCGTAATAACCAAGTTCCACTGTATACAGAAAGACAAAGTCAATATACACATCGAATCATTGTTATACTATTAAATTCAATCCGTTGTTGAAATTATTTTTTTAATTGAAGAACGTAAGTAGTTTTTTTCTAGAGTAGATAAAAAGATTAGGGACTTTCCTTGATCCAACATTGATTGACCGAGGCAGGCGCCGTCCGTACCGAGTCATTCGGGGGCACAGTCCCGCACGATTCCGGCAGCACCGGATGTCCCTTCCATCAATCAAGAGCCTAGTCGTTCCAAAGTGCAAGAGTTTGGGACACAGTCACGAACATACCTACCAGACCATGTTCCACCAAATACAACTGATGTAATTGTCAATTGTAATTACCGTAATTATATCATAATTGTACTTAGAAGTGAGAAGGTAAGAAATTGTCAATTAGTAATAGACACAGACCAGGTTGTATAACGAGACTAGCAGGTGTTTTGTACATAAAAATAGTTTTAGGGAACTTTTCCAAGGTTTGTTAATTAGACCTCACCCTGTTTCTTAAAAACAACTGTCAGGAAGTTTAGTAAAGTTGTAACGATTGTTTTAACAATCGTAAAGTTTAGTTTATGGGCGACCCCAGGTTACTTAAGCCCTTATCTTGACAAGCAGCTGTGGGAGGTTAAAAGCCACTCTATTAGGATACCAGGATGACAGATTTATGAAAAACAGAGAACGTCTAATGAGAGACACGAGTAAGAGTTAAAGGTGGCAAGGACCAGACAGAGCACATAAATGTCGCCATAAATTTGATATGCTTTTAGGAAAAAGTCGTGTAATGGGTCAGAGTACAAAGATGTATCCTATTTCCGTGAGAACCTTTTAATCTAAAAGGAGGACTCCCCACCAAAATGACGTAGAGTCACGTGATGCAGTCTCTGACGAATAGTGGTAGTTGTTATAAAATTATAAGAGAATTACCCTCACTTCCACTAGATGTAGCCTATCGTAGTTAAGGTTTTAGAATTAAGAAGAGGGAACAGCCCCACCACTAAAACTAAGTGTTACACCCATGATGGTGTACTATAAAAACTAAAGCAAACGCTGGAGAAGCCAGATTTGACTGTAAGAGACCCGAGAGGACTTACATTCTGTCTCACTTTGACTTTGATGTGTGTTAGAAGGTGTTCTGAGAGAGCCTCTCTAAGCAGAGATGGTTATATTTTGTCTTTGTAACATTTAAAGAGTAACTAAAAGTAGTTACGTTATTTTGTTGAACTAAGTACTAGTAAGTGAAGGTACTTAAGAGTTTAAAAGTAATTGACTTCATTGAATTATATTAATTCCAAGAAGAATTGTATAAATTAAATTGTAGAAGATTTTGTATTTTGCTAATCATCAATAAATTGTCTTCAGAGAAGAACGGTTCATATCAATGATTCAAATTCACCTCCGGAACCACGTTAACAAACACTTGTAGCCTAGCAGCCACTCGATAGGTTACAACACAACCACGCAGCTTGCAGCCGGTGAGCTGACAGACAGATTCCGTGTTTCGTCGGTTACTCGTCACAAATAAACAAGCGAATTAGACCTCTAATTTGTTTGTAACAGCGAGAAGCTATACTGGTCGGAACTGCGCATGCGCCGTGTTTCTATGACAACCAGATTGTATTTATCAGCCAAACGAAAGTTAACTTTAGAATAACCCCCGTATGTATACGCTAAACTAATACTGAGAGACGAGTGGTCAAAGAGTTATCGAACGTTAACCATTCATAAAAGAAAAAGATTCAACCCAGCAACAGGAACGAAATGTACACCACATGGCAGAGGGAGAGCATGGCAAGCGGAGAATTTTAAAATGGATGGTTTCAGACTGATAACAGCTAATTCTTATAACAGAAGAAGTGAGAAAGAAAATCTTTGTGAAACTCATATTCTATACGTGTCTATGAGTCGTAAAGAGAGAGAGAGGGAAACGAGAGACGAAGAGACTAAAGAGAAACCAAGGATGTGCTACCATACACTGAAATATTGTTTTGTTTTCTCATTTAGTATTTATACTGATAACATTTTCATCATTAAACAGTTATAAAGGTGTTTTCTACCTGTTTTTCAGAGTTAAATTCTCAGTTAAGTAGGTAGTTATTAATACTATTGGCAGGATTAGATCAAATTGTGTAAGTTGAATATTCTCAAAAGCTGTCGTCTGGGCAGGTTCCTGTACTTCCGTTGTCGCCGCTGGCAGTGAGACGACAAATAAAATCCGGCTACAATAGAAATTTAATATCAGGGATAGATCAACGTCTTGGCTTTTGTTATTGGAAATCGAATTTCTGCGGGCGACGGCAATGAACGTGACAGCAATGTAAACTACATTGTCGAACCTTCGAACCATAATTAACGTCTCCGTCAGTAAGGTTTCCGATTGTTTACGCCAGCGTAACAAACTGCATAGCCGTTGAAACTGTATTATAACGAATTGCTGCGAATAGCGAACCCTGTCAAAGGCATAGAATGCTATTAATCTACGCTTTACGGTAAAAGATAAGACAAAGTAATATTTATTTCAATTAACATTTTTTTTCTATTTGTATCGGCCATATAAGGATCACGTGCCAATTTTAATTCTTTATTCCTTTTTCTTTTCTTTTTCTCCATTATTCTTTCATCTTTTCGCTAAGTCTCTTATTCCTGTCTTCAATCCACTTTGAACCTGCGGTTTTTTCTCTCTCCTGCCCTGGACTCCTTCCATTTTTAACACTTTTGCCCGAAATCTTATCTTTCAATTGCTTAATATGTAACAATCTCTTTAACAATTTTTAACATTTACCATTATTATTTTTCCTACTACAAATCATTAAATTATTATCTACATCTATTGATCATTTAAGTTTCTTCTTAGTCTCCGTGAGTACTAATACGTCTATTTGTCTTTCTTTCATTACATTTATAATCTGCTGTTGTTTCGTCGTCATATCTCATCTGATGTTCCAAGTCCCTATGTCCATCTCTTTCGAAATCCAATCTCGTGTCCGTTTCCGTTCGGGAATGTCTTCATCATTATATCTGTCCTGGTTTCCGAGGCTGCCGTCGGAACTGTGAGTTGTTGATTGAGACCACCGTATAGGGCAACCAACCCTATGCCGACTAGATTTTCATCGACCTTCTCTGGTCTAGATCTGTCGTGTTCTGTTGTAGGACCACCTCGAAAAGAGTGTGGCTCTTCACTTCACCACGCACGACGGTCTTGAGTAGGTAGAGGCTGAGGCTCTGGTCGAAACGGCTCTATATTCCGCATATCCTACTCCTGGCTGTGAAAACATTCCATTCTATAAGGTCACTTTATAGGAAATAAAGTGGCGAATTTCATAAGAGTGTGTGAAACGATTTGGAGTACGTTGGGAAATAAATGTAGAAAAGAAACCAAAAATAAAATTTTATAAAACAATGGCAATACCTACACTACTGTATGGTTCTGAAGCTTGGGTCATAAAGACAAAATGATGAACAGAAGATACAAACAGCAGAAATGAAATTTCTGAGATCAGTTAAAACGTCTAAGAGACGAGATCATATAAGAAATGAAGAGATAAGAAGTGATTTTTGCAGTTAATGAAAGGATTAAAGAATGCAGAAGAAAATGGATTCAACACATCAATAGAATGGAAGAAAGTAGAATACCGAAGATGGTGAAAGATTACAACCCTAGAGGCAGAAGAAAAATTGGTAGACCTAAGAAAAGGTGGACTGTAGAATAGGAACAGGCTGCCAAAGCCTAAACCGTTACGAAGAAGATGATGATTATTATTACTTCTTCTTTCACTTTCCTTCTTCTTCTAATCTTCTTATTTCTTCTTCTGTTCTTCTTCGTCACTTACGTTTTCCTCAAATATCGTATAATATTTTAATTTTTTATTTTGTTTGCAGATTCAAATTAAATATAAGTAGTTCTTTGTTCTGTCATGTTACATTCTTATCTAGTCTTCTTTCCAAATATCCTTTTATGTGCTAGCAAATATTTCTTGTACACTAGTTTTCCTTTTATTTTGCTCAGAAGAAAAGACTGAAGAACAGCGACAAAGAAAGAAAGCTAGAGAGAGAGAGAGAGAGAGACTGAGAGAAGGCCAAGGGGGATAACAACCTAGCATGAAAGAAAGGCAAGAATAGTGACTAATCAAGGAGGGCCTTGTAATAATAGTAAACATATTACCGTGTATGATTAGTGAACCACTGACACCAGTGTGATAGAGGGAGATCTCTTTGCTGTATCTCGGGGATAAGCTCCCATATCATAGAGTCTTTATTGCTCCTATCAAGACCTAATTGGTAGGTGAAACTACATCAGTTTTCCAGGGAGGGGCAGGAAACATTACCGCACTTAATTCTGTCCACTGTTGACGTCACCGAGCGGTACGGGAACCGCAGAAAGTAACGCACTTTCAGCGATTATGACATATAAATCATACAATGCTGATACAAGACACAATGCTGCCCAACAGGGGCTGTGGAAGTGATGTTCATTAGCGAGGCTGGCAATGTGGGACTGCCCTTCTTCCCCGGCAAAAAACCCGTAGGGTCCTAGCAATGCTGCGCGTACACACTCCAGGCTCGTGGGCAGATCGAGAACCTGCGGTCCCTTCCCACCAGCATCCAGGCTTACACTACATCGATGCAGCCAAAGAACGACTTATCACCGGCCTAGTAGGGCAGCATGGGAGGGAAGAGGTTTCAGAAAGCAAAGAACCGGCGCAATCGGTCCTGGCCCGGAGTCATCAGGTGGAGGTCATCTGCCACGCAGTGTATCATTTCAATCGCTCCATATATACCTGAGGGATTCCGTTTTGTGGAGAGGTTGATGCGCTACTATGGCCTCAAAGTGGTACCCGAACGGGAATATTTTACAGTCCGTCAGCGTGTACAAACGAATTCCCTTGCTTCCTCATTCCGCCCGGCGCGCCACTGGATTTATCCTGCTGCGAAGATATTGGACTCACTGTGATTTAGAAGTAATGTATCAAATTGACATAAGTCCTTAACATTGGGTTACTAATTTGCTTATTTTAGTTTGGTATTTGACAAGTTGGTATCACATGAAGCAAGTCTGTGTCGATGTTTCAGACCAGGTCGCCCAATTCCTTTCACAATTTGTCGGAATTAGTTTATCGTGAGCAAAACCAGTCCTGGTTACCGAGATTCGGAGCTCCAGTCTATCGGGTAGCGTGTTCGAAGATCATTAAACCGTCGTGGTATTGTATCGGTACCTTCCCATCCTACTTCACGGGGCACTAAGTTGTATTTATTTTCTCCAATGGGTTTGGCTGCAAATTTCCTTCGTTTCACAGAAAAAAGCTTATGACCTTCCAAGGTAAGTGCTCTGCGAGATTGAATACATGTTCTTCCATTCACGCAAAAAGAAACCTATGGCCTTCCAAGATAAGTGCCCTGCGAGTTTACTTGTCAATAACAAGTCAATTGAGCAAGTTTCTTACTTGATCGGTTACATTCCTTTTTTGGGTTGTGACAGAAACAAGGATTACAACAAACAATTACAAACACATAACAAAAGTAATACAGGCACAGATAATAGAATACAAAAGTTTCATGAGATTTATAATACAATCAACAGAGTAAAGAAAGTTAGAAAAATTAATTTCTCCTTCAGCTGTCAGGCTGAACCATTAACATCAAACTTCGATGGCAAGATATTGGAAATTAAAACAGGATTAAAAAACCTCCCCATAAAAACATATAGTCTCAACAGGTTGTGATTCATGTGACTTCAAACCATTACAAAGTCGCACAACTCAGTGACAAAGGAATGTTGCAGAATTATAAGTGATCTACTAAATGAGGGTAAAAATCTATCATCTTTTTAATTTGGGAAAAATGACTATATCTACATTAAATGGAATCCTGTGGCAAAAGCATATTACACCTGAAACTAAAATCAAAATATTTAAAACCATTGTTAAAAGTATCATGACTTACGGCTCAGAAGTTTAGACTATTAATAAACACACAAGAACAAAATTAATGACAGCAGAGATTGCCTTTTGGAGACGTTCCGAAAGAGTATCCAGACGTGAGAATATTAGGAATGGAAGTCGTTAAGGAAAGAATGAATGTGAAAATTCAATTGTTGATTTTATCCAAACAAAAAAATTACAATGGTATGGACACAAGAAAATAACGGCGACGGGCAAGATTGGCAAGGAGAGTTATGGAATGGACCCCACCAGGAAGAAGGAAAAGAGGAAGACCACCTATCACCTGGATAGAAGAAATTCAGACTATATTGAGTAAACAAGAAATTGAAAAAGATCTATCGATGGACAAGCAGCAGTAGAAGATGAGAATTCAATCACTTCTGTAATCTTTGGTTCCTGAAAATGTGTAAACATTGTACAGCCGGAATAATAATAATAATAAACTATCATCTTTCAGTGGATTCCATCCCATTGCAAACGAAACTGCTGAATGTCTAGGAAGGAAAGTATCCCAGATCCCAGATCTTACTACCACGCAGAACAGCTATAACCTACACTTCAGTCAAAATCTATATCGATGAAAAAATAAGTGCCACAAACGTACAAAGAATCGAAAATATTATAGAAGAAGTGAAAGTCACTGTATTAAAATACAACAGTTATTGCATGCACCAATAAAAGAGCCGCAGTTGCTCTGGTCCCGGATGACCACTGGACATAGCCAGACATCTCAACAGGATCTCTGGCTATCCTACCAACACCACAAGTGTTCTCTGCAACGGTACAGATGAAATTGATGACCAGAATCTTCTATCCCGTCGAGCCGTCTCGTCTGAAACCTGCATAATGACCAAATACTGGAAGGCCAGACTGCTATTGACTTCAGTATTCATTAGAATTTGTAATTACTAATTAGCCAACCGACCAATGAAAGCATGGGAGCACCAGTACCTATGAATGGTAGCTAAATGCGGTAAAACGCTAAGAAGCATGACAGTATAATAAAGTTAACGGAATGAGGTATCTGAGGACCGCACAGGAGCAATTTGTTAACAAATCTCGTCGTGCAAACTTACGGAAATGTGAATGGCGTAAATGACAGAAATGCTGAGCCCAAAGAGAAAACGGGGACAAAATGTAAACCGAAAAGAGAATGAAAGAAATGTACCAGTAAAGTTCACAAACATCAACCGGGAGAACGACCCGAACGTAAGAGAACGGTGGACGTAAATGCTGTAGATCTCGAAACAGACAATGGCCCAAGCCCTATAGTAGTGACGATGATGATGATGATGATGACGACGACGACGACAAGAGTGAGAGGGTGGAGAGGGGGTATTTCTTTCCAGTTAATTATAGTTAACGTTCGCGTGTGTAGCGTGACTTCCTGAAACGAGCAGCTTCCGTTACATTTTTGTCGTTCCCTTTGACGTGAACGGTATTCTGTCAATATTACCTTTGGAAATACTGTACTGGTCATTGCCGTTGTTAACTTGCAGTACCTTGTTGATATTGGGGCAAAATCGTTTATTAATTTATAGAACAAACAGCATTTTTTATCACAGTTGCACATGTAAATTAATTTTGCTTTCTTTCTGTATGAACTAATAATTCCATCACATTATTTATTTAATCATGAATATGAAAAATAAACATTAGTCTTAGCCGAATAACGTAAAAAAAATATGTAAACTGAACTAATACAAGAACTTAAAAATAGGGACACCATGGACAAGACATGATCGAAGTTAAACGTATTAACTGAAACATGTTTCCGTTACATACCATGTGGGCTTTAGTACAATTTCATTTTGTCACTTACTATTGCAGATATTATATTTATGAGTCTTGGTCAAATGTACAGCGTTCCCAAACATTACTGTGCGTTGAGTTACACTACCCGCCATTTTACAACATGTATGCCAGCAATGGAATGTTTAAATGCGAAACTTGAAACATGTTACTGAGCTTATATTTTTTGTGAATTTTGATTGCCTGGACATTTAAATATCACTTTACTACTATCTGACATGAAAAAAGCGATTCGGAAAAAAATATCATTCATTATATGCTTAATAAGAATACACTCAATATGTATGTATGCATGCATGTATATCGTAAATATCCCTACGCCATCTAAAACCAATCTTCGGTATTTAATGCTTAGTACCGCTAATTCATAATTTTCACTACCTTAAGCGTTGTTATTTGAAATGTAGTCTATTCTTGTAGTAGGCTTGTTTCAAAGGAGCTCTTCGTTTTCAAACTCCGAAAAGTCCAAAAGTTCGTCATAGCTCATTCGGAGCTATGAGATCGACGGCCTCGCACATTGTGGGCGTTGCACTCCGGGCGACAGACAAGTTTTTCAAGTCCCCGACAGTCTAGTAATGACTTTTACTTTCTTCACAATTTGAAAATGTATTAGTGAATTTAATGGTATAACCGTTATTGGAAGGTTGAGCGAATTCAGGACGCCAACAGTGGTGAAATTGTGCTGTATGAGAGAGAAAGAAAGAGAGAGGGACGGAGAAAGAGAGTGAGAGAGAAGGAAAGAGAGAGGGACGGAGAAAGAGAGTGAGAGAGAAGGAAAGAGAGAAAGGGTTTAAAAATAAATCGGTGTCGTACTAAATCCACATACATAACATGTTTCTAAACGCACAAAAGATTCAATTTTCTTTCTATTAACACTTCATTTTTAAAACGATATATATATATATGTGTTTCTTTTGAAAAATAAAAAGTGATATTTGTGTTTCGCCGGCCATGCTAATGTCATTTGACACTGAAATTCAATTCGTTCCTTTTGATTACAGAAATATTTTGTTATGGCTTCCATAACTGTTCCACACGTCTAAGCATAGAGGTACACAATTTCACACTACATAAATTGCTTTGCTCAATGTTTGACATCAATTAAATGGTTTCCATTTCCTCGCAATATTTCAGATAATGTCCAATAAAGAACGTGTTTACACGCACCCCCACAAACTCACACAACAACACACACGTACAAAATGTAATTATTGGCAATTAGAATGTACATTCTAAAACCAATCTGCTGACTATCGTGTAAACTGAAGTAATGTAGAACTAGATGTCGTAATGAGGTCTAATACCCAGTGGGATCAACTCGTGGAACTAAAAGTCGGATCCTCTGGGATAAGGAAATTAGAGCAAAAACTAAAACTAAAACCAAAATATTTAAAACCATTGTTAGAAGTATCACGACTTACGGCTCAGAAGTTTGGACTACTAATAAACACACAAAAAGAAAAGTAATTACTACAGAGGTGCACGTTTGGGGACGTTCGGCAAAAGTATCCAGACGTTAGAAAATTAGAAATAAAGTCACTAAGGGCAGAAGAAATGTGAAAAAATTCCATTGTTCATTTTATCCAAACAAAAAAATTACAATGGTATGTACAAAAGACACGAAAATAATGCCACAGGAACGATTGCCAAGAAGAGTTAGGAGAGTTATGGAGTGGACCCCGCAAGGAAAAGAGGAAGACTACCTATCACCCGGATAGAAGAAATTCAGACTATATTGAGGGAACGAGACATTGAAGAAGATCTTTGGATGGACAAGCAGCAGTGGAAGATGAGAATTCAATCACTTCTGTAATCTTTGGTTCCAGAAGGTTCAGTTGCCCCAAGATAGTCTGTCCCTAAGCTTCAGTTGGATCCACGAGCTCCTGACACACCCCGTCTGCTTTCTCCGATTGTAAACAGCCAACTCTTGGGGAACCCTCTAATCACAAATTTATCGATATCAGAAATCAAAAATTAAAGTTTGTGCAGGACCAACTGTCAGCAAAAAAACGATACATTATGTAGATCCTGAACTACGACGCGTCCGTCTCATCGATTCAGCTCATCAGCACCTTGTCTGTTCTCATCGATGAGTGATGCTGACTATTCCTCGGCCTATCTCTAATTTCAGTTTCTACTTCTTGAAACTACTACATTCAACGCCGTGCATTGCTAATATCTACTACAGTACCTTCATGAACGTTTATCAATCGATTATGGATGTGCTTATTGCACAAACGTCTTTCTCCAGAAATACAATGACAGGTCACAATTCTCTCGTTTTAGATTCAGATCCATGGTTTTGATTACTCAGTCTAAAAAGTAAAAGCTTACATTAGTAGAATAATGATAGCTGTGTAATATCACACACGGATATAGAGTGACTCTAATCATAATTTTTTTTAATAAAAAAGGAAGGCATGACTTTTTGATGGACCGTAGTAATATTTTATGTGCATCAAGAAACGAACTGTAGCAGAAAGTGATTGAATTAATATTTTATTCTATATATTTTTAGTATATTATCTAATATAAACGTAGTTAAGACTCATCAATCATAAGGAATTAATTAAGATGAAATATAACACAAAAAGGGGACTGTATTGTATTTTTTATGAAATATACTGCTTTATGTAATTGTGCGTAATTACAAGAAATTTACCATTCTACGGTCGTTGTTCGGTTTATTCGTAGTTTTGTTCATTCGAATTTTTCAGAGTATTTCAATAATTAGGAAGTGATCTTTTCCCCGAGGTCAAAATTAGCGAGGTTTTCAATAGTTAAAAGCGTAGATATGCTCAACAGTGAACATTTTCCAACCCACACTGTTATCCAGTATATTGTTACGACTGTCTACTTGATCATCGTAGGTACAGTGGAAAACAAAATACAAGACACCAATTAAGTCACTAATCACCAGCTTTAATTTTCACAGTTAAACAGTTCGTAATTAACAACACTGTCTCTTAGAACAAATCAAATAAAAATTGTTCACACACAATAAAGTGTCAACTACTATAAAACTCAATTGTATTACAATTATACCGCCCGATTATAAAACACAACACTTCACTAATAACCACTTGAACGCACACAGTAATCACTTGTAACAGCACGACAAATAACTCGAACCGCACGTAATATATCGCAACTATAACTGAACTAAGGCCCTCTGCCGCCTTGTATTTATACCCCCGCTCACAGACCAGAACATTCCAAACTACGCGTTGTCTCTACCTACGACGTAATTAATTGCGGCCTTGACACAGTCCGCGCGGCTTCTGAGACAGTCTAGCTAATGCGTCGAGAATCACGTATTACGCCACACGCATTACAGCCGGATTCTTCTGGAACATTCGATAAGCACGTAGGCTATTCTGTAAAGTCGTAACAATATCAAACAGCAAGCGCTTTTTAGTTGACTCATCATATCATGAATTAATCATCACTGAACAGTGACAGTTCATCATGATCATATTCACAGCACGGCGTAGGCAAAGTGCTGCCTGTTCCACCTTCAAATATCCTCCAGTTATTTCATCCTGGGTCTACCCACACACCGGTGTCCTATATGTTTGTATTTCCACATGTTTTTGGCCAGTCTAGAATGTGACGTTCTTTCTAGATGTTCTTTCCACCGTTGTTTGTAATCCTTTAATTTTGCATTCAAGTTAAAAACTTGTAACTCTTCTCTTATACGGTCAAGTTTAAAAAACCTTTAAACTCCTCGTAAGAATGCCATTTCCGAGGCTTGTATTTTACTGTCTTCTTTTTTGGTTGTTGTCCACAATTCACACCAATAGGACAGTACAGGGACCGCCATAACTTTGTGAAACTTTAATTTTGAATGTCGACGTACCTTGTTTCTAAAAATACGGTTGATTGTTCCACAGATCGTCTTGAACTTACCTCACTTAACATCACTGTCATAATTTCTATCATAGCCGATATCATTTCCCAAATATTTGAAGTGGCTCACCTGGTCTAAAATTCGATTACTAATCATTATTTTGTTCTTATTGGCTCCTTACCTCGAAATGCCATTATCTTTTTTTTTATAGTGGAGATTTTCATATTGTATTGTTTGGAAACCTGTTGAAGATTAAAAACACACTTTTGTAAATCAGATTCTGTATTTTGAAGTACAAGCAAGTCGTCAGCAAACAACAGCACATTCAAATATCTGTCTCGTCCTAACTTAATACCAGGGTTCACTAAATGTTTCCATTCCTTTACCAGATCGTCAGTATAAATATTAAAAAGAGTAGGTGACATACTGCACCCTTGTCTAACAGCTTGATTGAAAGATATCTGTTGAGCTATCCTACAATTATTTTGACAGCTACTCTTGTTCCATCGTATAGACCTTGTATAGTTCTTATAAGTTCTTGAGGGTATCCCCGACCTTCTGATATTTGTCACAGCAAATTTGTACCTACTCTATCAAAGGCCTTCTTAAAATCAACGAAACCTACAAGCGTTTCTTTATTGAACCCGTAATGCTTCTCAATGATTTGGGCAGTAATAAACGCATTGTCTGTACAAGATCTGCTCTTCCTGAAGCTGTTTTGTTCTTCCAAAATAAGAGGCTCGGAAATAATCTGCAGACGGTGGTTTATGATCCTGGCATATATTTTGTATCCAGTCTCAATCGAACATATTCCCAGTTATTACCAGAAATAGCCCGGTTTGAAAAAATGTTAACAACTTGGAAACGCTTACAGACAGCTCTTTAATTACTTAATTACATTCCAATATTTTGCTTCCTGAACATAACTTGAATATTTACTACTTTATATTTTATATTTCTTACTTCTTCTGCCCAGTAATTACTTTGCATTTAATTGTACGAGCGACGCGAGTTTTAACGGTCTCAGTTTTAACTTACACGTTTGGAATATTTTTATCTGTCTGTTTGTATATCTCTCTATTTATCGTAGGTCTCATATTAACTTTTGACCGCATCAATCAATTTTCGTAAAACCTGGCTATAATTTTACCCTACAGAACTCTATTGTTCCCATCATAAGAGAAAAAATTGTAAAAAAGTCACAAAAGCTCTTGTGGTGAATCAATATAAAAGGAATTTTAATCACAGCCTACATGTAGTGTTTATTTTAGAAAATTTCAAAATTTTTGGACGTCAGAGTCCAAAAATTTGGTGAAGTTTTAACAAAATTGCAAAAATTGATTTGGGGTATCAAATAAAGAGAATTTTAACTAACATCTGAATATAGTATTAAGTTTTCGAATTTAAAAATGTTGTTACCACAGGGCTGTGCCGTGGCAATTTTGAATTTAAATTCCACGGCAAGTTTTAAACGTAAATTGCCCGTCCATATTACGCGCCGGCTGTGTCGTTGACAGCGATATGCCGACTGGATTAGCGCGGGGACAGTAAGCGGTGACGTAGTATAGTCGCTCTCCGTCGACGAAATCGAGTCAGCTCTGATCAGCTGATTGCGTACATTTTTCCAACGTGGTTCATTGAAACGCTGCCTCTTTCTCATTTTAACTTTGGGCCTCCGACAGAGCACTATTGGTCCGACGGCGAATTGTTCTACTAATTGTTCGAAGTGTTCTACTACTATGGCTCCGTACATTTATAAATTGCCTCAGGTAAGCTTTTATTACCCATTTGCTAGTAATTTAATAAGGGACTATGTGTGTTAAATGGATTTGATAATCTGAATGCAGGTTTATTGCTGTATATGTGTGTGCCCCACAGCTTGTTGCTTCCGGTAGCTTAAACCATCTGCCAAATTGTACTTAAGAAAAGTAAATGTAAAATTTAAATGTAAATGTGTGGACTAATGATTTATTGTACAAACAGAATTGTACTAAAGATATGTACGAATGCAATCAACAAGAGATTGTCAAATGTTGTGAACGTAACTTAAACCACGTGGCAAATGGTACTTAAGAAAAGTAAATGTAAAATTTAAATGTAAATGTGTGGACTAATGATTTATTGTGCAAATAGAATTGTACTAAAGATATGTGCAAATAGAACCAACAAGAGATTATTACATATTTGGGAACTTAACTTAAATATATTAATGCATGTATCGCCAACTGTAATAGTAATATAAAAGGTAGTGTGAACATAAGTTGGATGGTGTGTGTGTGGGGTCTGGGTCGAGTCTCAAGAGAGTTGGTGTTACTTTTGTGACGGCTCACTACAAATGAAAATTGTTTTAGGGTCCTCGACCCGTCAAGAGAATCGGGATGAACAGATGGTGAAAATGTCAGCCTTCACCATCGGCCGAGCGATGCTCCAGAACGCTCCCCATCGCCGTCGGACGCGGAGGAGTCTCCAGAATTGGAGGAACACCTGCCCGGAAAACATGGAGCACTAACAACTCCACCTAACATCCATCACCATCACAGGATTCAACTGGTACCTGCTGTTCTTCATGCTGCAGGTGAAAAACTTCCATTTTATTAAACCTCGACCACCACACGCAACAGTTTTCAAAATATAAACGATAATGTATATAATCGTTCACTGAATGTATATAATGTATCACTGAATTCTCATAATTATAGTGATTGAAAGTTTGTCACCACAAAACTTGTGATCATAGTTGTATATGGTGTTTCATGGTAATAACTGAGTAAAAGCATCCATTTCTCATACTGCTCTATTAAAGATTCTTGTTAATAACGTTGGTAATTGTTTTAAAATGAAGGCATATATTTATAGATAAAGAATATTTACTTAATTATAATGATTGAAAGCTTGTTAGCACAAGTCTTGTGATCATAGTTGTATATGGTGTTTCATGATAATAACTGAGGATGAGCATCCACTTCTCATACTGTTTGATTCAAAGAGACTTGTTAATAGCACTGTGACGGTTTTAGAGAGAAGATGATATATATGTACATGTTCAAATACGAACATGTGCTCTGGATGCATACTTAATATTCGTGTTTTAACTGTGTTAAGCACATATACTTGTTATACCTTGTTTTTTTAATGATTAAACGTATTTATCATGTTTGCTACTACACTATATATCGCGTATTGGAATATGTATATGTAAATACATGTAATGGATGATAATAGAAGCACTAATAAAAATTTTAAAAAATATATAATCACAAAAAAATTGTTACGTTTAAAGGAGTGTTTCATTTCAAGTCCTGTCACCACGGCCATTTTTTCATCTAGGTCAAGTGCCTAGTTTTAATTTAATTGTGTAGCGGCAAAACGCCGTTACAGGGCCTATAAAAGAGATTAAAATATCAGAATAAAAGGAATTGTAACCTAAATTCGAATAATTGGATTTTTTAAAGTTTACTTTAAAAAAGTGTGCTCTCTAAAATAACAAGAGAGTAATTTGGATTTTTGTAATTTTATAATTGAAAACTTATCTAATATAGAAATTTGTGTAAAAATTAATGTACTCCGTTCAAAGTAGTGAGCAAGTTCTGCATCTCGGGGAGCTTATTAGTAAATATTAAGGCATAATAATGACACTTAAAGTAGGAAATGATGTGAACACTTGAATCGCATGCCTGATATTCGCCTACCTGGTTATCACCCTACTGGCAAGAGAGGTGTCGATAGACCGAGAGGGAGGAGATGGGTTCCGGACTAGGTCTAAAGCCTAGTCTTTGGAGTGGTGATGATGATGATGATGATGATGATGACACTTAATCTATTATGTCAATTCTGTCACTTATAGACTCCCGGACACTATTCAAAGAAACTGAATACTCAATGGACAATACTCAAACTATACATTTCTGATTGTAGTTTCAGAATGTTAGTGGCAAAACATAAGACGCTGACATTTGCCGGGAAAGTTGTAATTGAGGATTTATGTACTAAAAAAGTACAGCGTTTTAAAGCCTTGACCTGCGATTTTTATTTATTTATTATCAAAATACCCTTATACCATATTGGTGTCGGGTTACATAAATATATGATAAGTACATCAACTACACTCTATATACAAATTTTTTCCATCTTACTCTATCCATTGACAATGTCTTCGCTTCCCTCCAGCCCAAGCCTCTTTCTCCCAAAATGTTTCCCATCATTCCATCCCAAGTCAGTCGGGGTCTTCCTCTCTTCTTTCTCCCCCCTGATTTTGCCTCCCAAACCTGTTTTACCATTCTATCACCATTCATTCTTTGCATGTGTCCCCACCAGCATAATTGTCTCTGTTCAATAAAATCCAGAATCGATATCACTTCTAGATCCTCTCTTATTTGTGTATTCCTAACTCTATTCTTCCTTGTTACTCCTACTACTCTCCTAAGATATTTCATTTCTGCCGCCTGGATTTTACTTTTTTTGTTTTTGGATAGCACCCAAAAGCCGTTATGTACTAAAAAAGTACAGCGTTTTAAAGCCTTGACCTGCGATTTACGATTACAAAAGCGACAAGACAATGAATCTAATAGACATTAGCTAAATTTGTGGAAAGTACAAAGAGGGTAAAAAATAAGACTTTCACACAATTTATAGCAGGATTTTTCTGTGGAAGGACTATCTGTGAATATATTGCAGGTGATTTGTTTATAATTAGAACGCACCCACAGCGCGCTCCTGTAGGACACTTCTCCACTTAAATAATGTACCCACAGTTCAAAATCGTACGTCAACATCTGTCGAAAGGACTTCCTGTAAAAGCTTATGAATCTCGATAGGATCTACACATTGCAACCCCCACCCCTTGAATAATTACCCTTGGCAAAGAAACTGATTAGAGTTGTCTTAAAAAAAAGTGGCTATTCCCTCCCTGACAGGGACGCTCAGTGGCTTCGGTATTATTAGAAGAAAAGAGAAAAAAAATCAAGTACAGGCTGCGAAAATGGAATTTTTACAAATTGTCAAAGACTAGAGGGAGCTTTAGAAATGAACGATTTTTGAGAATATAATTGCAATAACATCCTGTCATATATCAACAGGAGAAGAGCGTCTCCTCTTGTCGATCTTGCGATCTTTGCGATCTTGAAGAGTGCATTCGTTTGATCTGTCCGGTTACACCTACCTAGCGACAGTTTAGTAACTAATATGTCCGCTGAATATGTTACTAGCTGTCACCTTTGGGCTTAACATCCAGCCCGATTTTCTGTTTTGGGTTGTCTCCCATAAACTGGCTGATTAAAGGGACCAGTTTAATCAGCCAACTGAATCCAACTAGATTCACGCCAGTAATATTCCAAAGACAGAATCATTTCCCTTACGCCTTAACTTGGTACTGGTGGCTTAACTTGGCTACTGCATTCCACCAGGAATATTTATCAATCTTCTGGTCTTGATCCGTAAAGTTCTGCAACCACATGGTCACGTCTTGTAGGATGTGGCAGTTCACCATGCAGTACGGTCTTGGCTGGAGAGAGGCTGAAGGCTCCTTTTGCTGCTAGCCTAACTTCTATCAACCCTGGGAATTCGTGAGTATCAGTGTCCAGAAACCCGATACAAAGGTATTACTTCCCCAAATTCCCTCGACCCCACAAAATCGGCTAAAACGATTGGACATCTTAACCGAATGGAAGACTGTGGCATCCCAAATAACTATTGAATTATTAGCCGAAAAAGGACGGAAAGAATGGGGCGTCCTTAGAAGCGTTGGAATGAACAGCTCTGGTCTCTCTGCTTGGGATAGGAACAAACCATTTTTAGTTTAATCATTGTTGAAGATGGTGATGATTGTAATAAGTGAACACAGGCAACAGAGGTGTGTGCCCAGGTGAGTGAATAGAGGTCTACAGCGAACAATGACCCACCTGTGAAAAAGCAAAACACCTGCAGCCAGGACGAGGAAGCACTTGCCTAATCCAGACAGGATGATGATGACGATGGTGGTGGTGGTGGTGATGATGATGATTATTAATGAGACAAAAGACGTGTTTGTTTACGCAAGAAATGAATGGGAAGTGTTTTCAACACTAGGTGACTTATATTTACAATGTGTGTTTTTCCTTCTAACCGTAGCGTGCTCTTAAATTAAGAAGGCTTTCTCAGCGCGACACGTAGCAATTAGTGTGAAGATGCAGCTCGTACGCTGGCCGTGTGAGTGAGTGAGCTAGACGAGGAGAGCAGCAAGCGAAAGTGAAAGGACAGCCATTGTGGGAAGTCGAGCTAATTGTCGTAGACCTCTCGGAAGTGAGCACACACATATATACACTTCCGGTTCACGGAACCAAACGATTTCGTAGTTTCACAGTCGGACCTCTCTCAGACCTCTCGGTTCCCATGGTAACGACGCATGCTGTGTACGGTAATTCAGTCTCACTCGGTACATCGAATTCGTTTTACAATTGCGTTATTCCGTAGAGGAGAAATTCATCGAACTGAAACAAAAAAAAAGTACGTAACAATGGGTGATGTGCATCTTACTTCCTTTTGTTATTTGGAGGAGGACGTAAAATTGAGTAAAAACCGGTGATTCATCATATATTCTACTTCCGGTTTTAATGGTAATGCAGTTTTTTAAGATTCGTGCGTGTGTGTCCGACAGAGAGATTAAGAGAGGCAGATAGACAGACAGACATACGGAAGCAGCTAGACAGATAGACAGATATGTTACATACATCATCATCATAGGTTCATCTGCTGTATAGCAGGCTTTCTTTATGAACTCCTCCACTGTTCTCTGTCTTCTGCCAGCCTTTTCGTGGTAATGTAGTTTTCTACCTTGATGTTGTCCATCAACTGCCTTCTCTTTCTTCCTCTTCTTCTTTTTCCGCTAACCATGCCTTCTAGACTGTCTTTTATAATAGAATTTCTTCTTATTCTTTTTCCATTTTTTCCAAAACTTGGAAAAATCATTTAAATCGAATTTAGGTTCATTAAAAAATGAAGGGTATTCAGAATCGCTAATAAATATGAATGAAACAGTATGAACTACTTATTTCTAACGACAATAAAATCATCACCATCATTATATTGGTAACACGCCTTCTTTAGGACACTCCATCTATTACCGTCGCCGCTACCCTTTCACTCCATTCGTTGTTAGATCCTCTTTTATATTATCCAAGAATCTTGTTCTTGGTCTTCCTCGCTTGCGCTGACAAAAAGGACACCCCAACAACGTTTTTCCACTAGCGTGGTCTATAAACATTCTCATCAAAGTCTACTTACTTTAATTCATAATAATCATCTTCTTCACGGATTAAACCAAGGACGGTTTGTTCCGATCTCAAATAGGCAAAGATTACAGCTGGTCACTACAGTATAAAGAAGTGTGGGAAGGGCCATCACCTTGTAGAATTTTAGGCGTTTTTCTTTACTTGCTGACTTAAGAGTTTGCCTGATGCTCCTGCAAAGAAGGTTGAACTTATGCAACTTATTCACCACGTCGTTGTCTGTATTGTAAGACACACTGCAGCCCAGGTATCCAAAATTGCTTGGATACTTGTTCCAGTACAGTATCATCAACCCCGTACGGGATCAGTTCCACGAAAAGCCATGGCCTCGGTATTAGGTTATTTGTAATTCAGAGTCTTTCCAGATTCGATTTTACAAACGTACACTCATCTACATCTGCCGTTTTATTCCTCTAATATTTCTTCAGCTTTTCAGATCGTTTATCCTTCTTATTTTCTGTCAAGGTAGTGTTTGTTTTCTTTACCTCTTCTTACTTAAAATGTTTAACATCTTCACCATTTAGGGACAATTTCTCAGCCCTAGGAGAACAAAACAAAGTCCCCCAACCACTAGTTACTCGTGTTCACCAGAAGAGGCTACTGACAATTAAAGGGCATCATATACAGTGTGTCAGTAGGTCTCTAGAGCTGCCGTGTCAGGCATCATTCGGCGCCCATCCGCCACCACTTGGAGGCGCGGTTGGACATTTCCCTTCATCTGGGAATTATTCACCCTCTTCACTACTTTGGAAGCAATTCCAAGCACTTATTTCAACTTACAACTTACTAAATAGAGTTTATTCAGTTCCGGTTCTCTTACACCGAAGTTGTTACCGTACATTTATATTAATTTTTTCCTGTTCCATTTTCTTTTAGTTTAGCTCTGCCTTGACGTTAGGCCCGGATTTTTGCCAGTCTACCCCTGCTCAAACATCTTCGTCATCAGCCACTGAATCCATCCCATTTCCGAGGTTTGGTGTAACTAGTTATGGCGACAAGAAAATTTTGCATTGAATACGGCTACAACCTATTCCATCTGCAACGCCAGGAGGTTGAGTCAGAAAAGTCAACGGATTCTTCCACTAGATAGAGTTGTTTACATAACCAACTACATTCATAATTACATAACCTAGTCCGCTCGTGATTTATTTACAGGAATTCCATTCCACTAATCTTTGGATTAGATAGATAGATAGAGATGGAGGCAGAGAAGGGCACACAGACAAATGGATAAACAAGTAGATAGATATACACATTAATAGGTGGACATATAGAGGAAGAGACAGACAGACAGAGAAACACGGAACCATATACTAATTGGGGCAGGGGTAGAATCTAAAAACATATACGAAATTTTGTTAAAATAAAGGTACAAACTTTGACGGAAGTAAGAGTGGTAAATAGAATCTTAAAAAAAAGAGTCGTAAAATGAAGAGGATCGTTGGTGTTAACAGGTTGTGAGCCTAATGCAGAATAAGAAGAGGAGAAGATGAACGAAAAGGAGAAGGCACTGTAGCCAGAGAAATAATAGGGTGGACACAGAAAGTTACAAACAAGTTTGTAATATACTGCTACTACTACTCCACGGCGTACAGCTCATAGAGAGCGCTGACCTCCAGAATAACGTGTCTCCACTCTTCTCTATCCTGTGCACTCTTCTCCACCTTCTGACTCACAGTCTTCTCATATCTTCATCTAAACCGTCCACCCATCTTCTTCTTAACCGCCTTCTTGCTCTTCTCCCCCCTGGTCCTTCAATGAATACTTTTTTCACTGCTCTTTCTTCTGTTATTGGCTTTGTACGTGATCTGCCCTCATAATTCTGTTTTGCTTTATTGGTATAACGATGCCAGGTTCTTTGTATAGATCGTACAATTCAGCGTCTGTCCTCATACGCCACATTCCACTGTCTAGTACACCTCCATATATCCTCCTCAGAATCTTTCTTTCCCATCTTCTGATCATATCTTCTTGGGCTGAGGTCACGGTCCAGGCTTCTGAACCATACAATACTACTGGCCGCGATACAGCTTTGTAATTCAGGACCTTGGAGGTTCTAGAAATGTTTCTCGACTTTAGGATAGGCAGCAAAGAAAAGTAGCACCTATTTCCAATGGCCAGTTTGTCTTGAATTTCCATTGCCATCTGACTTTTTGATGTCAAGAGTGATCCAAGATATCTAAAGGTATCCACCATCTCAAATTCATTGCCATTGACTTTAAATTTTGGGACTATTTCTTGTCGGAATAGTTTTTAATATAGCAATTATAAAGAGATTGGTGTAAAGCGTGAGATTTAGTACTAAGTGGATGAAAGTAGAGCCGTAATACACTAAGGTTACACAAATAGGGGCCTACCGGTTGACTGTCACAAACAGAAAGAAAGAGTAGTAACGAAAGGAAATACACAATGGACCCGAAACAGAAACGAGTAAAGACAGGGGAAGAAAAACTGATTAACAATAAATTAAGTAATGACAACATATGTGTGAGTGATAGTGGATTGGAAAGAGAGAAGAGGAGAAGAGATAAAGAGGTAGCTAAGTGTGAAGCAGATCCCACATTCATAAGGTAGTCTCCCCTTCACTCTGAACCATCACAATTAATTGTTTGCATACAAAACATAGTTGTGGCCGTAATGAACTGCTAACAAACTGCTATTTACACACGGTTACGCTGAATATGCTTTATTAACGCTGTATTTTATATCTGCCGTGCTTCTTCCTCGTGTAGCATTGTTCTCATGATTCACACAAAACTCGCGGTAGTCTTGTGTGAACTCGTACTTGCTAAATTAATGAGTGTTAATTGTAACGGAGTTTCCTGTTATTACGGTAGTTCTAATAATTTGTTTAAGTTCTTTCATTATGAGGCAATTCACAATTCATGCTTTTATTTGAAATTTCCCCGGTCGTTGACCGAGTTTCTTCTTTGAAGACTTGTTTGTCTGCGCCTGCATGAATACTGCCTCATCCACCAGATTAACAGTAGGAAAAAATTTGATGCAATAACGGGTTCTTAACTGAGCAGTACTGTTCCGATACTTAACCAGCAACGGTAATCACGCTATCAACCAACCAACAATTACACAGTCACACACACACACACACACGCACACCACCGACACTCATCGCCTTCACCTCCCCATGCCGCCACCTTCTGATCGCACGGTACGCATACCCTGACATCTCCTAAAAACATTCATTACTCGTTGGCTGTACAGGCTTGTCTCCAGAGCAGGTCGAGAGTCGTCTTTTATCCATGTCGTGAATCTCGAAAGAAAGTCGCGACAACTCCCTTTCTCGTGACACTTCTCTTTCTCCCTCTTTTCCCTCCTCAATTCTTCTTCTTCTTCTTCTTCTTCTTCTTCTTCTTCTTCTTCTTCTTCTTCTTCTTCTTCTCCTCCTCCTCCTCCTCCTCCTCCTCCTCCACCTCCTCCTCTTCTTCTTCTTGTTGTATACTTTTTACAAGGAGCAGGCGGGTTGCTTGGTACGGTAGACAGGACTTCCTCGGTTACCCCCATACTTATGTGGCCTCGCATTTTTGGTATGCATGGATTTGCCTATTTTCTAGTTTTTGTTTCAGTCGAAGTCATTAGTTACGACTGCTAATGGCTTTGGTTCCAAATTCATACGTTAAACAACAACAAAATGTTTGCACTCTCATCATTCTCTCGTTACGTTTGTTGTGCGTACGGACGACTCAACATTCCAATGCAGTACACTCAGCGTTCTCCAGTACCATCATCGTTATCCTAACTATAGGTTCTTTGTTGCCTTAGATGGGCCTATTTTCATATTTCCCTCTATACAGCCTATTCGATTTGTTTCTATCTTTGTTTGTTAGTCACAAATTACAAAACTTTGTTTTACGCGTATTACAAAACTCCAGTAGTTGCCCGTCCGATCGATCGGTCGTTGTCTCATCCGGTGTCTCGATACGATATTGTAAGAGGCGACACATTTTACATTTCATTTTCGAAGGCTGGTAGCCCGATACAGATGCGGCGAAATCGATAAGAGTCACGAGAGGGAGACAATGCAATAAACGTGAAGCCGTTGTTATTTTTTCTACTGCAAAATAGCAATCTATGTACAGAGGAAACACGGGTCGTTTGTATATGAAACTAATCTGGAAAAAGGAAGATGAAAGACAGAGAGATAGAGAACTGAAGGAAGAGGGAGGAAGATAAAGAGCGAGACAGTGTCATGAGAGAAATGTTTCTTATATAGGTTCATATTTAGGCTGTCACGGAGTCTATGCAACTGTAAATTCTCTACGCCGAGAATATACTTACTGAAGTAATGTGTGCACGCTCACACACACGTACATAACAAAACTATAAAAGTGTGTGTGTGTGTGTGTGTGTGTGTGTGTGTGTGTGTGTGTGTGTGTGTGTGTGTGTGTGTGAAAGAGACAGAGAAAGAGACAGACAGACATACAGAGAGTTCCAAGCCGTTCTGCCGTCTCTTCTTTACTGTTTTCTTCGTTTCGAACTAGTTGTGAGCGATAGAAACAATTACAAATTAAATAAATCTAAAGAAGCCTGCGTATTAATACTGCGACTGTTCTGTTCTCCGTCTTGACATCTTTCTGCCTGTACATGTCTATCTACCTCTGTCTCTGTTTCTCTCTTCCTCCCTATCTCTGACACTGCCATCTCTACCTTTACTGCACGCACACACACACACACACACACACACACACACACACACACACACACACACACACACACACACACACACACACACACACACACACACACACACACACACACACACACACACACACACAATGTTCAAAGTGTGCGTTACCTGCATTGCCGCTACCGTTCCATTTGCATCACAATTACGTCGCCCAATCCTGTTCGTACACCGGTTACGTTTCGGTTTCTCGCGTTACGTCTGCCTATAGCCTATCTAATCGCATTAAATAATATATTTATTATAAGATTACTGCGGCTATGTTCGTTTAAATGTAGATTAGGATGGTGACATTAAAAAAGTGTAATAAATTGCAGGAATTTAGGTAAATCGATAAAATATTGTATTAACGATGACATTGGTAGCTTGCTAAAAGAGTTTTTCTAATGACGCAGTTATCCAATAGCCACTATGCTCGACTAATAATAAAAGTCACAAAAGTAAGCAACTACAACTGTAATACCGCAAGACAAACAACAATCAAGCTTTGATGCTTTCGCTAATACCGGTGTTTCATCGCATTGAATAAACATCAAGTTGGCAAAAGCCCAATATCAAAAAATTTCAAAACAAATTCTTACATTTGAAATTGGATTAAAATTTAAAGACTAAAATTCCCTTTAGTCTAACAGCCGTTATGGATTTTTATAATGTTTTGAAACTTCTGTCACTTTTCTGGAACATGGTGTCTTCATTTAAATTTACAAATTTCAATATTATATCTAGGGTTTTGTTAAAATTCTGTTTAATATGATACCCACGTAAATAGAACAATGTGGAACACAATAGGGGTCTTTGCGTGTAAACGTATGGACACGCGTGCTAAGTTTCACGAAAAATGGATTGATGCATTAGTAGGGGGAAAATGCTGGTTCTAACGCACAAAGGAATGCCGCCTTTCCCACGGTCCAAGATTTTTTCCCACGCTCTCCCCACCACCGCTGGACCCGCAGCATCCGCGAATTTCCACCAATAACATTTCATGCCGCCTTTCGCGCGCCAAGTTCAAATATATGCCGCCGTTCCCACGGTCCAAGATTTTGTCCCACGCTCTCCCCACCACCGCTGGACCTGCAGCATCCGCGAATTTCCGCGAATAAAATTTTTTATTTGATTTTTTTATTTTTTAATTAAATTGATTTGCATATCAGGGGTGGGTGGGGGGTGGGGTGGGGTTCAATGGACCACCCGCATCCGGGAATATAATTTTTTATTTTTTTTAATAAAGCTGATTTGCATATCAGAGGTGGGTGGTGGGTGGGAGGTTCCGACTTGATGCATTATAGTGTATATATTAAAATATATGACCGCGAATATAATTTTTTATTTTTTTTTTTATTTTTAATAAAGCTGATTTGCATATCAGGGGTGGGCGGTGGGTCAATTCTCTCTTTGAATGTAAATAACTATCTCTCTCCCTCCCTCTCTCTCTCTCTCTACACCAATCTCGTTCTTCCAATGTGCGGTAAAGTGTTACGCAATTATAATGTTACAAATATGAAAAAATATATATTTAAACTAGTATTTACAAAATATGTATAAATGGTACACCTATCTATCAAGTGAAAATGGATATTTGTCCGCCAGAATCTGAGACTCGAGAGAGTATGTTTGTCGTGCATGCTTTATTTTTTATTTTTAATGAAGCTGATTTGCATATCAGGGGTGGGTGATGGGTCAATTCTCTCTTTGAATGTAAATAACTATCTCTTTCCCTCCCTCTCTCTCTCTCTCTCTCTTTATGTCATCGGTTTTACATAAGCGTCAGTAAGTCGTGCTACTTATGGATTATTGTAATTAGCGATACTAAAATGTAATCACCAGGAAATATATTTATCGCCTACCTCGTTGCGTTCTACTTCTAATTTTGGCACATGACGGTCATTGACTGCAATTTAGAAATTAATATACACAACATATGTGCTAGCACTCTCTCTCTCTCTTTATGTCATCGGTTTTACAGTGATATATCATCTCTCTCTCTCTCTCGCTCGCAGACGTCGGAAGAAATTCCTAGTTTATAATGTAATTACCTGTGTGTGTGTGTGCTGTTACAGATGACTCCTCAAAAATCTGTTGTACAACATCTCTCGCTCGCAGACGTCGGAAGAAATTCCTAGTTTATAATGTAATTACCTGTGTGTGTGCTGTTACAGATGACAAATCCATACGTTAACAGCTTCACAGTAAATGTTAGCCTATTTAGTGTGTGTGTGCTATGTAAATTGTTTGTACATCAATGAATAATATAATCGTGATAGTTTTAATGTAATGTGTATTGTGTATTGCTGCTGCTGCTGCAAACGTCGGTAGAAATTCCTACATTCAAATAGTTGAATGCACCAATAAGGTATTATTTGAATCTTTCGGTGTAGCATTTCACATAATTTAATGTACTTTACAAATAATTGCTTACATGTTCAGAGGTTTATAACGAAATAAATTAAAATAAACTATAATTTGTTTTAAATGATTAAATATATATATATATATATATATATATATTTACACCACTGTATACAAACTTAAAATATAGTTTACAAACCGTTGTAATACAATTATTCAAAAAAATACATTTTACATTGATTAAATATATATATCACAAACAAACATTGTTTTATAAAATAAATACAATATTAATAATAATAATAATATTGTTTTAAATGATTAAATATATATTTACAACACTGTACACAAACTTAAAATATAGTTTACAAACTGTTATAATACAATTATTCAAAAATACATTTTACATTGATTAAATATATATATCACAAACAAACATTGTTATATAAAATAAATACAATATTAATAATAATAATATTGTTTTAAATGATTAAATATATATTTACAGCACTGTACACAAACTTAAAATATAGTTTACAAACCGCTGTACAATGTGATAGTGGTGGTGGTGGTAACGTCGTCATCAGAAAAGTCTGTGTCCCACTTTCATTTACAGCTTTGCATGTATGAACATGTCCCCACCCAGACGAAATTAGAGGCACCAAAAATATAACAATGTCATTAGGAAAGTCTACATTCCACTTTCATAAGGAAATAGTCACCGCTTACCGCTATGCATGTATGTACATGTCCACAACAGAATTAGAGAGATATAAATGTCATCATTCGCTGTGACCTACTTTCTAAATTTGTTACATTAAAAATGTTTGTTTAAAGCAAAAATCATGAATCATCCATTCCCGAATAGCATGCACCTTATAGTTGGCACATCGGTCAGAAGAATTGAAATGTCTAAGACATTCTGTTCCATGAAATAGATACGGTATGTTTTTAGGACAACCAAAGTCATCGAGATTGATGATATTATTGTGTATTATCTTTGATTGTAAAAAACGTTTTTTCTCAAAACCCTTCACAAACACATATTTATATATACGTGTATGTGATGTTAACAATGAAACAAGATTGTCGTACGGTGTCTCTCCTTCGCTCCATCTAAGTCTATGATAATTTGACGTTAACCAGTGGTTTGTCCTAACGTATTTTGGATTCGTAACGGATGTAGCAGGCAGAGTCAAAATCCAATGTCTACCAGCAAATCTCAGAACGTCCATGATTGACAGTTCCATCACAATATATTTTCCGTTGTCATCGAAAAAGCACTGGAAGTCAATTATAACTGCAGTGTTATCCATAATACTGTAAGACAAAGAAACCACACATTACAAACTCTATATATACATATATATATATATATATTATGTTTAAACACACAAATATCGTTGCGATATTAATATGTGAACTTACGTTTACAGACGTCTGGACTGAAGCACCGAGAGACATCAACTGACGAAAGAAACAAGTGTTGAGGGGGTACTATACATGGAGACGAATTTTTTTAGCAGGTGGGGAGGTGTCGTCATCATCGTTCTCCATGTTGATGCGTCGTATTCGATAATTACCGTATGCAAGCGTATCATAACCATTGTCTAGTATATAGCGCTTATCATCATACGGTGACAACGCTTGCTTATTTACGCGCATCGTGTACAGCGTATGATGATCGCTACGTAAACAAAGCGGACTGGTAGAAAACTGACAATGATCAGTGAGACACTTGCGATACATATCGTGTCGTAGACTCCTCTTAATCGCAACTCGAGGTACACCTTTACATACACGTTTTTGACACTCTTTGGTAGGATCTTCGTGGGCCACAAGGAACGAATAACATTTCGCTCGGAGACCCACGAATTCTCTAATAGGACGACCACACGTTTCATCCTTGAACAGTCCAACAACCTTTTTGTTCTTAAGGCTATAACAAGGATGAGACGTAGGGTATTCCGATGTGTCAAAAACGTGTAGGTCCTTCTTCATATCTGCATACAAGTCTGATGTTTGAATACTATACATCAGACTGTCTGTATCAGTCATTAACAATTTAACGTTGCGACCGTACTTGGCGACAGCATAACGATAATGAAAGTCGTACATTATTGTTTTGCTAACGTCAAGCACCGTGAAGCCGACATACACGGGACGAGAAAGAACAATGGATTTTTTACGGAGTGAGAGCCCCACCAAATCGTTCGTATAACGAATCATACGTTTTAGCCTAGGTGTGGAAACTAGTTTTTGAAGCCGTCGTTCATCTGAGACTAGTTCAAAGTCTATATGTTTCCGTACGTTCCCCAGCGACTTACCGTATACGGCGTTGTTCATCAGTTTGAAAAGGTCTTTTTCAAAGCTGTTGACGGCTGCTTGCCTCTTGCGGGTGTTGAAATCGATAAACGGTTTCAACCAAGCGCTTTGCTTAAAACACAACACCCTATAAGTCGCTTTCAGCTCTAAGCCAAAACTTAAATACAATTTCAAATTTCGATAATGGAGAACGTAATTTTGTTTGTCCTCCAAAGTTGTTAACAACTTCTCTACGGATGACCCTGATTCGTTATACGATGATCTGTATATACTCTCGTGTAAACGTTTGGAAAAGGGAGAAAGGATATCGTGTGTTACGCGCTGGCGCACAGGTGCAAGCGGGTAGTCGGAATGCAGGTCGTGTAAGGTATTAGGATAGTGTAGGTCGACTTCGAGGATGTACCCGATGTCGGAATCATCACTCACATTACGTACGTCCAAGGACTCGATTTCGTTACGATCGAGCCATCGGAAGTCTGCGTAAGGGAGTGGTTGCGACATGGCTGCACCGTATAAATTGTTACAGTCCGTATACAGAATGAAGGAGGTCGGTTTCGAAACATCGTACTGATCTGGGATCAAAGGATTGTTAGCGACTGCATGACGGTTGGATATCATCGCGCAGCCTCCGCGGACCCCAGACTCTACAAACAGATGTTGATTTATCTCTGTCAACAGCTCTAATTCGACCCCTGTCATTTTTAGCATCGCGTTCCAAGCGAGTCCGGGAAGCGAGTAAAAATGACATGGGTCCAAGCAGTAATCGCGTAAGGCCATGTCTCGAAAACTTTCAAAGACATCAGCCAGCAGCATTACGTCTGTCAACAAATACAAATCATGGTAATCTCCAAACGTACGCAGATTGAATGCACTCCACACGTTTTGTGCGTGCTCGTAATCTGCGTCCGAAATGGACGATTCCATCAACCGGTTATCAAAGTGTTCACGAGCGGGTAGACTTGTTTCGTTGAACCGATCAATGCTGTCAACGTACTCGTAAGGGTATACCCCCTTGCGTACGAGAAGATTGGTCTGTTCGTCGAAACCCCGTCTAAGCATTTCCTCTCTGAGCAAAGGAAATTGGCTCCCGGACGTGGACAGATTGGTAACGAGTGTGTCCAGAGAGCGATTAAGAAATTGAAAAGAGTCTACGAAACGCAAGGGACCCAGGGAGAACGACACGTAACGCTCACTAGATGTTGCAATGCAGGATACGTGTTGGTCCTTATATTTTCGTAACCCAGCATTAAATGGTGACAGTCGTAGTCACGAAGGTTGTGAAAGAAGACGGGGATATGACGAGGCATCTTGTAGCTTAGATTACAGCTATTGTGGGCTGCTCCCAAGAATTTCCCCGTAAGATGACAATGATTGCGTACCTTGTCATCGTCTGTCAAAGGGCGCTCACACAAATGACAAACGGTGGCGTTAGTGCACGCAACATTGTCATCATCGGACATAATTAATTGTACGTTATGTCGTACTACCTTCATCATATCCTCGGCGTCTTTCATCAGCCACGAGAAGAAAGTGTCTACGACGTTTTCACCCCATAAACTTTAGCCTCTCTCCAGACGCTGTGCGTGTGATCAACGATAGCATAGGAGAAACCTGACGGAATATCCATCGCTTCGTATGATGTGGACGATACAGGAGGAGAAGTTATTTTCTGACGGGCACCGCTGCTATCAACTGAGTAGAATTCACCTAACTCGTGCACTGTCGTTGGGACGTTGTTACCAGGTGAACACGATTGAATGGGGGTGATGAGGGACTCAAAGTCGGCGTAGACGGTAAAGGGTACTTTGAGACAGTGTGCGTAATTTTTAAATGACATAAACTTCTCCTCCTCTGTGGGCATTTTGGTTTTCTGTTCACCATAAGGTGTACAGTAGGGGAGATGATCGGACAGACCATGTTCTGTGGAGAAACGATGCAGGCAGTAGTCGCAGTAAAATGATTTACGATTGACTTTTGTTAGGGAAAATATCAATTTATTAATGCTACTGATAAGACAGTAGTGTTTTCGGCTATTTGTATCGGACAGAAGTAAAAGATTAACATGATGTAATCTGTCCTTATTGGGGGTAATTCTTAACGGATAAACCTCATTTTTTGATTCGTTTCTGATATTGTCTTCTATATCATAGCCGAAAACGTTTATAGAAATATTGGGATTCTGTGTTTCAAATTTAGAAAGTGAGTTTATAGAAACAGGGTACTCGATACCGGACATATTTATTGTGTTTTTGAATAAGAGGTATTTTGAAACACGTTCTTTATCTCTTACTTGAGGGTGTATGTGGGCTAGAACGGACCATAGAATACACATTTCATCTTGGGAGTTCTTGATGTTGACTACTGCCCTGGTGACTGCAAGTTTTCGGGGGGTTGGAAGGTTGGAGGACGCTGCTAGAGGCCGGTACCGTCCAACAACCAGTTCCAGCTTCAGTACAGCATCCACCGATTATCCGCTCCCGTCACGGGTAAAATTGGATATGCTATTCATGATTTTATCGTAGGATTCATCGAGTAGACAGTTTAACTCGTCGTTGTCGTCCGTGAGCAACGTACGACAACGTCCGTGGAAGACGGCGTCTTTGGTTACCTCTTTTTCTTCGCCGCTGTCACCATCTAACACAGTTTTAGTGAAACGTATCCTGCACGCAATATGCCATTTGATACTGCGTAAACGTACTTGTTCTGCCAGAATATCCTTGCACAATAAAGGTCGCACCTCAGTCATTATCGGTAATATATCTTGATCTTCTTCTGTGTCCGTGTACACGGGCAGGTAATTAAAAGTTGTGAGGGATCCTCTAATACTGGTGTTTCGCACGATATAAAATCGTGTCATAACTGAAACAATAGAAACACATGTATTAGCTAATAGGAATGATGAATAACACACACACACACACACACACACAAATTCATGTTTGTAGTAAATAAATAGATAGTACACGTTAGTAATACGTTAGTTTATTGCAAACTGTGAAGATGGCAGCTACTCCTGATTTTAGCATTGAAAGTGAAAGAAGAAAATCGTTCAAGTATTGGGAAGTGACGTTTGTCAGCCCCAACGAGTTAGCGTTTGCTGGGTTTTACTACTATCCGCTAAATTATGATGTTTGTGGACATAGTATGTTATTCATAGACGATAGAGTTAAATGCTTTTGTTGCTGAATTGAATTAGTTCATTGGAGAGAAGGTGACATACCTATGGTGGAACATGAAAAATTTTCTCCGTCATGCCAATTTCTAAACGATGTCAAGAGACAATACATTGGGGAGAAGGTGACAAACCTATGTCAGAACATAAAAAATTTTCTCCGCCATATCGATTTCTAAACAACGTCAAGAGACTATCTTATACATGTTAGACAGAGTTGAATCATATGTTAATTCATATCAAACAAATTTGGTTTGCTACATAATTATAGAGAGAGAGAGAGACAATTGGTATTTAAAAAAAAATTTTTACCTTTTTGAGGATGTTCCTGTTCCTGCTGATGTTGTTGTTGTTCTGGATTCTGTTGAAGGTCGGACATGATGATGATATTCAGACGAGAGAGTGAATACTGAAAAACAAAGAAACTGTTATAGATATATATAGTATTTTTAACGCTGGTATTATGTTAGTGTATCTTAAACCATGAACAACGCACGCAAGACTATAGCTCTAGAGCTACACAGAGCAGCGAGAAGGAATTTCGTTAGGCGCGCGGTTGAATTGAAGGGTCTACACGACTTGTACCAGGCAGATCTTGTGGAGATGATACCATACGCTCGAGTGAACAAAGGGTACAAGTACATGATGACAGTCATCAATGCGTTTAGCAAGTACGCGTACGCTGTACCATTGAAAACAAAGACAGGAAAAGAAGTAAAGCACGCACTAGAGCCTATACTAACTGCTAATCGAATGAAATATTTACAGACGGACAACGGGAAGGAGTATTACAACAGCACAGTACAAGCGTTGCTAAAAAAGTATAATGTTAAACATTACTCAACCTATAGTGAGAAAAAAGCTTCCATAGTGGAACGTTTTAATCGCACACTGAAGACACACATGTATCGAGCTTTCAGCGAACAAGGACACTACCGCTGGTTGGATCTACTACCTATATTACTGAAATCGTACAACAATACCACACACAGAACCACTGGTATGAAACCTAGTCAAGTGAATGACGCCAACGAACATATAGTGTTGGAACGAATAAGGAAGAACACAGCGCCTAAAATCAGTCCAGCGAAACCACCCAAATTTAAAGTCGGTGACCGTGTTCGTATAAGTAAGCACAAAATGACGTTCGCTAAAGGTTATACGCCGAATTGGACTAACGAAATATTCACTGTGGATAAAGTACAATCCACTACCATCCCCGTTACTTATCTGCTAAAAGATCATCTAAACAAAGTGTTGGAAGGTGGTTTTTACGAGCACGAGATTAGTAAGTCCAAAGTCGGCGACGTATACCTAGTGGAAAAGGTGTTACAACGCAAAGGTGACAGAGTGCGTGTTCGTTGGCTCAGTTTCGATGGTAAACACGATGCATGGATACATAAGAAAGATCTAATATAAAAAAGGTGACAGCACGTGCTGAAAACAGTATGCTTTCGGTATTCACAAAGATGAAGATTGTACAGCAAGCAAACAAATTACCAATAAAGGATATGGACTTTTTGGCTGGTGACGAAGTCAGTGCTAAACGTAAACATGGTCCGCTATTACCGAACCGTATTCGCTGTATCGTTACAGGCCCAAGTTCCTGTGGGAAATCCAATGTGCTATTCAACCTACTGTTTGATGCCAACGGACTACGTTTCCGCAACGTATACGTGTTTTCAAAATCATTATTTCAACCAAAATACAGAATGCTAGAAACAGTGATGAAATCACTCGCTGATGAAGGTTTAGGTTATCATGCATACAGCGAGAACGAAGAAGTCCCACTACCGAGTGAAATCACTGGTCTCGACTCTGTTATCGTATTCGATGACGTATCGTGTGAAAGACAAAACAATATTCGAAAGTATTTTGCTATGGGGAGACATAACGGTGTGGACACATTCTATCTATGTCAGACATATAGCCAGATACCGAAACAATTGGTACGTGACAACGCTAACTTGTTGGTATTGTTCAAACAAGACGATCTAAATTTACGACATGCATACAATGATCATGTTAACATGGATATGAAATATGATGCTTTCAAAGACGTCTGCACGGAAGCGTGGAAGGATCGTTATGGATTTCTAGTCATAGACAAAGACTCGTCAATAAATGAAGGTAGATATAGAATCGGCTTTGATCGATTCATAATTGTTTCCAGCGAAGTATAAAAGTGGTTGCACTGTAGTAATGTAATCAGTCCTCTTGCTAACACGCGATGGCGATGAATAAGGAGGAACGACTTACGTATGATATAGATACGATAAGCAACAACATAAGGAAAAAATATCATGCATTACAACACGGTATCAGAGAAAGCGACGAGAAGTTTAGAAAAAATTACAGACCGATTCTGGAACCGTTAGAAGCTATTTCACGAAAGTTAAGTGGTGATATGATGGAGGAGGAGGAGGAGGAGGAGGAGGAGGAGAAGAAGCAGCAGATAAAACAAGAAGAGCCTACACAACACGTAATAACTGAAAACGAAAGTGGCACGCAGAGTCATAACGCTTCTCATTTCAGTGACGAGGACGCCTGGAACCCTAACACTTCACATTTCAGCGACGATTCATTAGCAAACAAATATATGCGTTTGTGCGAATCGGCGGACTGTAAACGG
Source organism: Magicicada septendecula (assembly GCA_034769895.1). Taxonomy (NCBI): domain Eukaryota; kingdom Metazoa; phylum Arthropoda; class Insecta; order Hemiptera; family Cicadidae; genus Magicicada; species Magicicada septendecula. The sequence continues at coordinate 442,529,775 of CM068372.1, read as the reverse complement.
ATTATAGATCGTATGTATGGTGTTCGATACGAAGGTGGTAAATTTATGATAGGTGATTCAAATGTGAAAATCGATGATAACGACAACTTTCATGTCAAAGGAAAAATTTACGCGGGTACGCCCGGTCTGTATGAACTTTTGTTTATGAAACTACCGAAAAAATACAATAAGGACGATATGAGGAAATATAAGTCTATACTACTAGCAACCAACGGGCACAAACAAAAATATAAACACAATACGCGAATAAACAGTAACAGTGGCGTCAAGTACCGACTAGTAATATCTAAATTGTTTGCATCGAGTGCACGAAAACGTACAGGGAGTGGCTATATGGAGATGAAACCGAACACTGCAATCGATTACGTGCATTGGGATGATCCTAACTAGTTGGTTAATCGATTGAGAATGTTAATGGCGTCTCAAAGTAGTGGCCATACTGGTCATAGGAATGAAATCGTTTCGATATTGGAAGAATTACGTGAAGCCGGCATTATCATATAAAAGCAGACGCACCGTTCTATAACCACCAGTTCTTCATAAATATGAGTGTAGACAAGTTCGGTAGACACGACAGCACTGTAAGAGTGCGAAAAGAAACTCATCGAAGTCTGCGTGAGGATATCGGTTTAGGAGTGACTAACGACGGTCACTTTGATGTGAAAAACAAAAAGATACGCAACTTGAGTGATCCTGAAGAGCTGCACGATGTTGTTTCTTTACAGTACGTAAAGGACGCATGCTTACAGTACAAGAACGACGACGCTACCGTAGACGCAAAAGATCATCGAATAATAATGCTAAACGATCCGCTTAAATCAAGAGATGCAGCCACAAAACGATACGTAGACGAGAAGAGTTTGAAAAAAGATCGTGCAGGTAACGTAATCGTTAATGACTGTCGACTAACGCGTGTGCAAGCGCCTGTTGACTTCAAAGACGCAGTGAATTTGGAATTTTTACACGCACACACAATCAGTTTGCAAAGCGATGCTTTCTACGCTGCCGGAAGAAAAATTACGAATATAGCGAACGGTGTCAATGACAAAGACGCAGTCACTGTGCGACAAATGCACGAATTAAAATTACATATAAAGACCGAATTGTACAAGGTCACTCAGGTATTTCACGCTCAGATAATCAATCTAATAAAGTTTGTCTATAAATATCAAGACAGCGCGACACAGCGTTCAGTCCTGTCTGAATATATTGAAGAGGTGGGACGTTTAATAGACGTTCTCGATACGGAAACGGAAATCAAGGATTGGAGATCTGTTTACAAGAATGCACGTACTTTGTAAGAAAAGAATGGGGCGTGGTGTAATTGGAAAAATACTTAAAAACACTGTGCCCGCTATCGTTTCGTCAGTACCTACTTTGATTAATCGAGCGGTGGACGCATTACCAGTAGAATTACACCTACCCGGCTACCGATTCTGTGGACCTGGAACAAAACTCAAAGAGAGATTGGCACGTGGCGAGCGCGGAATCAACGAGCTGGACGAAGCCTGTCGCGAACACGATATCGCCTACGCAAGGTACAAAGACAACAGTCGAAGACGTATAGCTGATCGCGTTCTTGCCGACAAAGCGTGGGAACGAGTGAAAGATTGGAATTCCGGTGTTAGTGAAAGAGTGTATGCTGCAGCTGTAGCCGCTGCAATGAAAGCGAAATCAGCAGTGGGTGGAGGGAGCTCGCGTAGTGGTTGCAGAAAAAAGAAGAAGAAGAAGGGTTCAGGAATTAAAAGTCAATCCGCGAACAAACGCAAAACGACCTGCAAACGCAAAACAGTCTCAAGGCATAAACGTAACAATAAAAAAATAGCGTCAGGTCTATACCTACGTCCTTACAGACAAAAAAACTAATTTGCATACCAGTGCGTGCATTGTCTGACAGTGATTTGTATGTGTACGCAAAACTTTTGAAAATACCTTATTTCAGAGGAGTTTTTATGCGTAACACTTTACCACACACACGACCATGGAAGAATGAGAGTGCAGTTGTTAATCTGGACAGTGCAGAAGGACCTGGTACGCACTGGGTTTGCTACAAGAAGCGAAACAAACAAGTTTACTACTATGATGCGTATGGTAATATGCAGCCACCTCTTGAGCTGACACAGTATTTTGGAACCGACACTGACATTTACTACAATTACGAGCGTGAACAGCCACCACACACAGTCATCTGTGGGCATTTATGTTTGGACTTCTTAACGCGTGAGTGATCAGTAAGCGACAAGATGTCTTCGCTGTCGGTCACCTTAACGGGTACGAATGCTGCTGCTCTTGTATGTGACTTTTTCCCGCCTCTCGAACTAACAAACGGCGAATGGTATGTAGGTCTATTGGACTTTACTACATACAACAGTATACCGAACGTGATTGAGGGAAAAAACAATGTGTTTCCAGTACTACGGGACGGAACAACGTGGGACTTGATAACTTTACCTACAGGTGCTTATGAAATCGGTGACATAGAAGCCTTCCTCAAAAAGCAGTTAGGAGACTCAAAGATTAGTCTACGTCCTAACAACAATACACTGAAATGTGAACTGATTTGTGCACTGGATATTGACTTTCAACAAACAGTGTGCGGTATCGGTGATATGTTGGGTTTCGAGGAAAAGCGTCTGCTTGAAGCGAATAAAACTCACACGTCTGACGCCACAGTTAACATTATAAAAGTGAACAGTATACTGATAAGGTGTAATATAGCGCAAGGATCATACAAGAACGGTAAAAACGAGCACACGCTGCACTCGTTCTATCCGTCAGTCGAACCAGGATTCAAAATAATTGAATCACCTACAAACGTCATATACCTACCTGTGAATGTGAGTCGTTTGGACAACATAACATTATCTTTACACGATCAGGACGGTGACGTAATAGATTTTCGCGGAGAAGTCATCACTGTGCGTTTACATCTAAAACGACTATAGACATGGGCTTGTACTTTGTTTCTTCGCCACCGCTGCTACCACAGTCGTCAGTAATAAAAGAAGAAGAAGAAGAAAGATCAGTTAGGAAACGCATCAGTACTCGTTCGAAACTGAAACGATTAACATCAGTTAACCGTCGTTTTCTGATTTCACTGGGTTTTGTTGTAAACAAGTATCATGGCGAGTGGAATATTATCTGTGGAGCAGCAACCGTTCTTTGAAGACAGTATCACGCACTTTTCATTTCACTCACACGCACCGTACGCAACAACAAGATATTGAAACAATGATGAAATACGTGTGCCAATACAACAACAGGACGTCTTTACACTGCCGTCAGAAAGTTTCCTCTACATCGAAGGCAAGTTGGTTAAAAACCCTAGTGTGGCTGCAGATACTGCACTGAATCTGGAACTGGTGAACAATGCTATAGCATTTCTCTTTGAAGAGATTCGTTACGAGTTGGCCGGAGTGGTAGTGGACCATACCAGAAACGTCGGTGTTACGTCAACTATTAAAACTTTTCTATCACTCAACAACATCACACGTGACGCAATGGAAAACGCAGGTTGGGTGGTGCCGACCACGAACATATTAAAAGTGAATGATGACGGTGAATTCAACTTTTGTATACCACTGAAAATGCTAATGGGATTCGCAGAAGACTATACACGCATCGTGCTGAACGTGAAACAAGAACTTATACTCCTACGCACATCTACCGACATAACCCCTATGGTTTTAGCAAGCGGACAAACGACTGCTAATTGTGTTCTTGAACTAGATAAAGTTTACTGGAAAATGCCTTATGTACATGTAGCTAATGCGTACAGATTACCACTGTTACGACTCATAGAGAAAGACCACCCGATAACTATGCCTTTTAGGACCTGGGAGTTGCACGAGTATCCTGCCTTACCACAGACTAAAAGGCAGAATTGGATTGTCAAGACCTCGAGTCAGCTAGAAAAACCACGCTTTGTTGTGTTAGCGTTTCAGACAGCAAGAAAGAATGTACTGACAGCACACGCCGATGAATTTGATCATTGTAACGTGATCAATGCGAGACTGTTTCTAAACGACAAGTATTATCCTTACGATAATTTATACTTGGATATTGGGAAAGACCGTTTTGCATTATTGTACAATATGTACGCCAGTTTTCAAAGTTCGTATTACCACCGTTTAGACGTCAGCCCAGTACTGACACCAGAATTATTCAAATCAAAAGCCCCGCTGTTTGTATTCGATTGCAGCAGACAAGACGATGCGCTTAAGTCTTCAGCAGTTGATGTACGTTTAGAATTTGAATCGTCAATGAATTTTCCTACACACACGACTGCCTACTGTATGATACTACATGATTCGCTTGTAGAATATATGCCATTGTCCAACACAGTACATAGACGTGTTTAAGTCTTATTTTATACAAATTTTGTAAATACTAGTTTTAAATATATATATTTTCATATTTGTAACATTATAATATTGGAGCTGTGTGTGTATGTATTTTAATTGTAAAACTAGTTTAGATATATTTTAATACTTGTAACAATATAATCTTGCAACTGTGTATGTTTTTTTTAAAAAATTGTAAATACTAGTTTAGATATATTTTCATACTTGTAACAATATAATAGTTTAGATATATTTTCATACTTGTAACAATATAATCTTGGAGCTGTGTATGTATTTTTAATTGTAAAAACTGTTTAATATAATCTTGGAGCTGTGTATGTATTTTAATAAATGTATATAGTACACACACTTTATTATTATTTGTATAACCCACTCCATAATGTATACTTACTTGCAGCAAACTAGCGAGCGTTGTCCACACACACGTACCCTTAAATGACGGACGTTGTATGCACACTGAAGGCTTGCACGCTTAAAATTCAGCTATACCTAAAATATATCTTCAATTAGAAGTGTAATATAAAAAGTACAGTAAGAATATATGTTCAGAAATTGTAATTTGATCACACACACACACCATACACACACGCACACACACATGTATTAAATTCAATAAATAATGCGCTTGATAATGTTTTAATGCAAATAATTTTTACGTTTAAATAAAATCTGTACATACAATAAAATTAATAAAATTGTAATAGACATAATAATTTGATACACACACGCATACACACACACACACACACACACACACACATGTATTAAATTCAATAAATAATGCACTTGATAATTTTTACGTTTAAATAAAATCTGTACACTTACCAAAGAAGTTGTGTATACTGAAGACTCGTAAGACGTACAATAATACAACAGTCTTTTAACTATTAAAAATGCAGTGATAGATTTCACGATGTATCAGCACACGCAGGCGGTCAAATGAGAAATTGCCACTAATTTTCTGCGCGTATATATTGTACACTGGTAGTGGGGGAAAGCTTGTGTGTGTCCGTTTTTAGAGTAAATACTTTCTAATCCATAATTAATCCTAATTACTGTCAGCGCTGCTAATGATTGTCAGGTGTCAAATTAGAAAGTAGGTCACAGCGAATGCACATTTATATCTCACTAATTATGTTGTGGACATGTACATACATGCATAGCTGTAAGCGGTGACTATTTCTTATGAAAGTGGAATGTGGACTTTCCTAATGACATTGTTATATTTTTGGTGTCCCTAATTTCTTTTGGGTGGGGAACATGTTCATACATGCAAAGCATTACAACGGTTTGTAAACTATATTTTAAGTTTGTTGCAGCAGCAGCAGGAATACACAATACACATTACATTAAAATTATCACGATTATATTATTCATTGATGTACAAACAATTTACAAAGCACACACAATAGGCTAACATTTACTGTGAAGCTGTTAACGTATGGATTTGTCATCTGTAACAGCACACACACACACAGGTAATTACATTATAAACTAGGAATTTCTTCCGACGTCTGCGAGCGAGAGAGAGAGAGAGCGAGAGATGTTGTACAACAGATTTTTGAGGAGTCATCTGTAACAGCACACACACACACACACACACACACACACACACACACACACACACACACACACACACAGGTAATTACATTATAAACTAGGAATTTCTTCCGACGTCTGCGAGCAAGAGAGAGAGACATGATATATCACTGTAAAACCGATGACATAAAGAGAGAGAGTGCTAGCACATATGTTGTGTATATTAATTTCTAAATCGCAGTCAATGACCGTCATGTGTCAAAATTAGAAGTAGGACACAACGAGGTAGGCGATAAATATATTTCCTGGTGATTACATTTTAGTATCGCTAATTACAATAATCCATAAGTAGCACGACTTACTGACGCTTATGTAAAACCGATGACATAAAGAGAGAGAGAGAGAGAGGGAGGGAGAGAGATAGTTAGAGAGAGTGCTAGCACATATGTTGTGTATATTAATTTCTAAACCGCAGTCAATGACCGTCATGTGTCAAAATTAGAAGTAGGACGCAACGAGGTAGGCGATAAATATATTTCCTGGTGATTACATTTTAGTATCGCTAATTACAATAATCCATAAGTAGCACGACTTACTGACGCTTATGTAAAACCGATGACATAAAGAGAGAGAGAGAGAGAGAGGGAGGGAAAGAGATAGTTATTTACATTCAAAGAGAGAATTGACCCATCACCCACCCCTGATATGCAAATCAGCTTCATTAAAAATAAAAAATAAAGCATGCACGACAAACATACTCTCTCGAGTCTCAGATTCTGGCGGACAAATATCCATTTTCACTTGATAGATAGGTGTACCATTTATACATATTTTGTAAATACTAGTTTAAATATATATTTTTTCATATTTGTAACATTATAATTGCGTAACACTTTACCGCACATTGGAAGAACGAGATTGGTGTAGAGAGAGAGAGAGAGAGGGAGGGAGAGAGATAGTTATTTACATTCAAAGAGAGAATTGACCCACCGCCCACCCCTGATATGCAAATCAGCTTTATTAAAAATAAAAAAAAAATAAAAAATTATATTCGCGGTCATATATTTTAATATATACACTATAATGCATCAAGTCGGAACCTCCCACCCACAACCCACCTCTGATATGCAAATCAGCTTTATTAAAAAAAATAAAAAATTATATTCCCGGATGCGGGTGGTCCATTGAACCCCACCCCACCCCCACCCACCCCTGATATGCAAATCAATTTAATTAAAAAATAAAAAATCAAATAAAAAATTTTATTCGCGGAAATTCGCGGATGCTGCAGGTCCAGCGGTGGTGGGGAGAGCGTGGGAAAAAATCTTGGACCGTGGGAACGGCGGCATATATTTGAACTTGGCGCGCGAAAGGCGGCATGAAATTTTATTGGTGGAAATTCGCGGATGCTGCGGGTCCAGCGGTGGTGGGGAGAGCGTGGGAAAAAATCTTGGACCGTGGGAAAGGCGGCATTCCTTTGTGCGTTAGAACCAGCATTTTCCCCCTACTTGCATTCAAAAGTTCTAGTGAAACACGCCCCAAATAAACAGACAGACACGTACCAAACCCCATAGCAAGAAGTTGAAATACTATTAATAATAATACTCTTGTATGTATGGATGAGTTGGTCGTGCGCGCGCGCGCGTTTTTCTGTGAATTTTATCCTATCACATATCTATAAATAATATAACGCGGTAGGTAGTGTGTCAGTCATCGGTATAGGAGACCAGAATTCATTACCATAGTAACAAGTAAATAAACAAATGATATTTACCTGCATCGAATGTATACCTTTATTCCTTTCTATAGTTTTTAATGTTTTTACTATGCGATTGTATTGATATGTTTTGTAATTTTGTATACAGATACGTCTATATATTTTGTAATTGTCCTATATTTCTGTATATGTTTTAATTGTAAAATTTATGTTTATACATATTTCTGATGATCCAATTAATAAGTAATGAATTTGTTCAAAGTAAGTATTTATTCCAAGAGTTATTCTTGCACCCAGTGACCCTGACCTTCCCTTTACATTAAGACGAAAACAGTTTCCATTTAGACTTGCTTTTGCTATGACCATCAACAAAATCCAAGGAAAAACACTGGATTCAGTTGGTATTTATTTGCCATCTCCAGTATTCAGTCATGGACAACTTTATGTTGCATTTTCAGGTCAAGGTAAAAGTCTTAGGAACTGACCAACAAGGCAACTTGAAGAAGGAGCACAGAGTTTACACCAAAAATGTGGTCTACAAAGAAGTTTTCGCCCAATAATTAAACTTCATAGCCAGCCGTGGCTTTATCAATATGTGCCAATAAAATGCTCGCCACCCGGGCGTAGAACGGGTACTTTTCAGCTAGAAATGTTATATGCGGATCGGTCGTGGCGTTGTGTGTCGCTACTACCGCTATCGGTGCGGGTTCGATTCCCGAGTCGTATCTAATCGTATCTCATTTATATACGACCTTCCCAGTCGGATATATAGAAGCTCTGTTTGTGTGCAGTGATGCTGTTCCAATTTATCGGTTTATAAAACAAGAACCGGGGCGTGGCGTGGACAATTGGCGCACACATTTGTTCAAAAATCGGGTCGCTAGTGAGTTGCTACTGAAATCACAATACAATATTTTAAAATCACATCGGCGGTCAATATAAAAAATATAATCCGGATGAGTTGGGCTGCATTCTTACGCTTTTTGATGAAAATCGCAACAAACATCCGCGAACAGAAAATCGAGAGTGGATCGAGAAGTAGGCCTAGGGTAACCTGGGGTAAAAGTACGCATGGGGCAAAGGTACGAATTAGGGATTTTTCATCTATCGCTTGCATGTCGGCAGCTCTGCTACTACAGCAGTAAGTTGCCATTGTGGTGTGTCCTTGTGCGTAGTTACTTTACGCTTCGTCATTGCTTTGCTTCAAAATGAGGCAAAAATTACTTTTAATCTCTTCAACTCTAGATGTTAAGCGATAGTCTGATTAAAAAAACGTAGTGCTCTGAAACGTTCAAGATCCTTCAAATATGTTATGATAATACCCGTATTTTTGTGTGTAATTAGAACAGTTTATACTTCTAAGTTAACCTATAATAAGGCGTGGGCAGTATCGACAAACAAACGTGGCGTTCTGGGGCAAAGGTGCGCGTGTGTACCTTTGCCCCATGTTGGTACTTATCACTATAGCCTCGTCGGTTTCTTTTCTGTTTTAGAACATACAAACGGAAAACAGACGCTACTCCTATCACCGACGAATTATTAGAAAAAGCTAGGAATCTGATAAGTGGAAGCTTTTCACGTAGGCAGGCAGCTACTAAATTGCATTTAAAATAATCCTCCCTTAGAAAACGATTAAAATTGTTCTTATGAACAAGGAGATTTTATCTGTGACTATTGTCTTTAGTATTAGCCTTAACTGTTGTGTTTAAGATTTCTGAAATGTTTTTAACGTCATTTTTTTATATTTACTATTTTTTAATGTTTGTTGTTCATAACATTTTTCAATTTTTATTACACGTTAATAAATATCCAATTTATGATAATCTCTTACTGTTATCATATCATGATATCAATTTCTTACTGTTAATAAACATATATATGATTAAAATAATTGTTACAGATGTTCTATGTAAATCCTACAATACCAAATTAAAATTGCTTTATTTACCTCAGAACGTTACAAGGTATGCGCACTTTTGCCCCGACCACGGGGCAAAAGTACGCATTTGCATTACGCTGAAATATTTGTTTTCATTAATTACTGTGTGCTTCTGGCCAGACTTTTTATACGTCTTAATGTAAAGCACAGACGTAAGTATAGCGTAGAATTTTTTTTATTAATAAGAATTTCAAATTGATTTGGAAAATATCCATAACGTAGAAGTTGCGCACCTTTACCACAGGTTACCCTGTATATAATTACAAGAGTATATACACATGGGTTCAAGATAGATTGTGGTCTACAAGGTCTCCGTGTACTCCGTGTAGGATACCAGATGTTGTAGCCATATCCACGGCAGCCATTTTCAGTCGAACGGAAACCGAGATCTCCACAGTCCGCGTAGGACTAGCCTCTCCATTTATAGGGTGTTCCAAACCGGATGCCACCTAAGGGATTAGAAAACACTTACCCTCGCACGCGCACTCACAACCGGCCAGGCACGACCCGTTATAAGTATACGGTCCAATTCAAAACTTATAATCCAAGTTTATAATTCAAATTAAACTATAATTTTTGTTATCTCCGTGAAATTGTGAGAAAAATGAGTCAAAACAACAAATAATTGCGACAAATATGCGTATTTTATGGATTTCTAAAGTAAACGCAGAATTGGAGTACTTAATAAAGATAGACTTAGTTGTAGGCCTACATCTAAAATACATCACAACCACGTCATGTTTGGTGTCATTTTCTTTAAAATGTTATAAAGATCACAAATATGCTAAGCTCGTTTGTTAAAAAACTCATATTATAAATGTTGCAGTTACGTAGTGGACGCCCCAGTAGATGATTCATACCCCACGCGTGTGCTGGCCAGCTGCGTTTGTAAGTGTGTGTTAGTAAGGGTCTCCTAATCCCTCAGGTGCCACACGACTTGGAACGCCGAATAGACCTTCTGGGACAGCTGGGATCTCGGTTTCCGCTAGACTGATGAAGGTTGTTGTGTATACAACTGAAACGTCTGGTATCCCGCACGGAGGTCTTGGACCACGGTCTAACAGCCGGGCAAGTTTTCATTGTAGCGGCCTTGAAAATTTATGTTTATGTGTGTGTTTTTTTTAAATAAAAATATAATCACTGTGTTTACCAGTGGTCAAAAATGTTTCATAAATGATTAAATTGAAAACTCATTACACTGTAATTGACACTGGAACGTGTTTTTTATAATAATTTACGTCAGACGACACTTCATATAAGAAATAATTTGTACGCATATATTGTGCTTCTGGGATGTGTGATTGTGCGTCACAGAGATGAATGTCTGAGCTCCGACTACCTTCTGGAAGTCCTGCCTCGTGGCCTGGCCCTAGTAGAGCGATTTGCTCTGTAGCAGGCCTACAACGGGTTGTTACATTAGCACAATACATGGCGAGATCGTTTCCACGTATCACCAGGTACTGTCCGAGAGGGCTGTTTGGTTGGCTTGCCGTAAGTTTGTGAAGCTTGTGTGCAAGACGTCCCACGGCGTCGTCCAAGGATCGCACCCCGAGTCCGCTTCTCAATAAACGAGACGAGAATCGACGAAGATCTTTGGTTGTTAACGACAGTCTCCCCTGTCGAGGACGGTTTGCAACTTCCTTTCATGCAATGCGGTCAGGTGTCCCCAGATCGAGGCGGCGTAAGTAATGATCGCCAGCAGATAAGCGCTGACAATTTATCTGTCACAGCCCGACTAACCAGTAATGGAAACAGTTGGTCCATACGAGCGGACGCTCGCTTATGAACTGTCTGGGTGTGTATATGCTACGTGAGTCGATGATCAAGATGTATGCGGCGGATGAGAGAACTCACCGGTAGCCCTCTGGAATTCTGTCCTCTTCTTACTTGCAGAGTAGAGCCGGCTGCTGGATGTATTACGACGAAGCAACTGATCAAGTTTCGATTGAGCGCTAGTTGTTGCTGTTCGTAATGAGGTCTACTTCTGAGTTGGAGAGCTTCCTTCTCCCTTTAGCTGAGGCAGCAGCGCAAGGTGGTAATCCTCGTCAATGAAGTAGAGACAAGACGATTGTACTCTAGACCAGTTGTTCCCAAAATTTTCAGTCCGCGGATCCCAACAAAAAAATAGAAAATTTCACGGGCCCCGTCTGAGTTCTGAAATAAAGCAAACAGTAAATATACTGTAAACGCTTATATTTTAATTAAAATGTATTAAAATCAAAACTCTCTAAACTTGCAAAATTATAATATTAATTATATCAAACACAGTTTAATGTGAACAATGAAGCTGATTTTGAACAATTAGATCTGCAATATTGGGTTTAATGTCTGATAATTTCAATGTTAAGTCACTCACGACATCAAGTTTATTTCTTAACTTTGACTTCAAGTTCGTGAGCTGGAAGATTGCGGTTTCACATAAATAAGTAGACGGAAACACAGTTAAACACTTCAAAGCTTTTTTTACGAGTTCAGGATAGTAGTCAGTCATTACATATAACCAGAAGTCAGCTAGCTGTAATTGTGAAAGCTGTAATGTTAATGAACTGTCAGTTGGAAGTTCTGCCAATGAATCTTCTTCTTGTAGTGTAAAAGAGAGGTTAGTTGACAGCCCATCAGCAAATGGATTCCTTATCCACATGTCACTATCATCCGTCACCGGAAAATATTCTCTTAGCTGCAAGTGCAGTTGCTCCAAATGAGAGTTAATAACATTGAGGATCTCCTTTCAAGAATTTTCTCCTGACATCTAGACGAAGAGAGGGAAGGGAATCGTTTGAAGATTTCAGAGTCTAATTTCTGAATCCACAGCTTCAATTTTTTGTTATCTACGCAAGCATCAATGGCCGCGAATGACTTGCCATGGGCCATGAGAACGATACATTGCGTTGCGCAGCCAGCGTTGCCAACCTCGGTTCTATCTTTCCAGCCACATGAGTCGAAATCCAGCTACCTAGGCGTAAAATCAGCTACACGAAAAACATTTAAATACAGTGCTTATACACGGGCTAAAACCGAGCGATCAGTTCTGGGTTGATGCGGCGCTCTAGTCAGTTCGGCTGACAAACAGATCTGCTATACGACATGATTTATAGACATTATTAATGTCATTAGTTTGAAATTACTTTTACAATTATAATTAGTTTGAACCAGAAAAAAAAGAAAACTGGAATCTTCTACTAATTATTTTAAGAAACTAAAATTTAGATTTTAGTGCATATAAATCGGAGAAAATTACGGTACACTTTATTTTTTCTTGAAAGTGTCCGCGGACCCCACTTTGGCAACCACTGCTCTAGAGGCGAGCAGGTGCTGTTCTTTCTAACAGCAGACCATGAATTCGTTAATACAGGACTTTGAATAAAATTTTCGATGTACCAATATAGGCCTACTATTTAACGTAATACAGTGAAACTTGATTATTACAAGATTCAAGGGACCGGACAAATGTGCTCGTTAAAACCGGGTGCTCGCTATATCCAAGTTGTCGACTCGCAAGACTAAATTTTTATACCGTGATTATCGAACACACAAAAAAAAAGTTTACTGTAGAAGAGGCTTTGCGCAATAAAATTTTGACATGATTTACATTCTACGCTTAAAAATGAAATTTAGACTTTAAAAATTTTTTAGACGCTAACATTCTATGCTGAATATTGGCGTATAATGCGTTCGCAAAGTATAGTAAAAGTAACTGTGTTGTAAAAACTTACCAAAAGTCAGCAGACTATCTGGAAAAAACGCAAAACTTCCATGTTACATGTACAATATTTATTTTCAGATTAAAAGAAAATCCACTCTAAATTATTTGTCTTTTTGTTCTTTGTTCTCAATGGAATCGTCAAAATTATATTTCGCACACAGAACTTAATTAACCTTAAAAAGTCATCTGTTTTTGTTTGTTTAGTAATTCTGTATCTGTAAATACCAAAACAGTTTTGTAATTTATTTAAACGTTCCGCGAATTCATCATTTACATTATTAGTTTCACTAAATTTGCGTTAATGATTTTAAACGAATTTTTAAAACGCTGTATTTTAGCGAACTTTTGTTAGACCTTAACCCATGAACAAACAAGCCTGCGATAAAATGCTGGTTATAACCTAGTCTCTAATGCATTCCTACGCATTAAAAGCGAGTTTAATTATCATTACTAAGATACAAAATCAAACAAATCTCGTACTCTTGCAGTAATCGGACTGTCTAATTGGACGAAAACTTTCCCAGCGGAACTACTATTGACTCAGTGGGCTAATTAACCCTTCGTGGTGCAAACACTGAGCTACATCATAAACACCCTCGGGTGGATTTGCTTACTGACCGCAGCTAGGAAATCTTGTCCACACAACGCTACCGCGATCTGTACTCTCCTTACGATATAATCCAAAGAAAACAGTGGCGACGCCTTACAATAATCCTGTTTGCTTACGGAAACACTGTATCGCTTCCCAATATCGTCGCATAAGTCGGCCAGAAGGTCAAGGCCCAAGTACGAGTTAAGTGGCCAGTGCTGCCAACTTTCCAAAAATCTTCATCCTGGATATTTGTGGACTTAGCAATCTCAATTAAGTAATTTATTTAATTGTTTATTTATTTTCTACTATGTCAAACAGTTACAATGAAAGACGAAGAAATTATAACAATAAAACAGCGTCAAACATTACGACTGCAGAAAAGTATGCCGCACCATGATAGCTTTAGCATAAAAGCGCTCATAAAGTAAACACTAAATAGATTGATACTATGTTATACACTACAATAACAGAATACATTATACTAATTTGTAACTATACTCAATGTTCGTCTGAAAAATAAAACTGGTATTTACAAACTAAATTGCTCAGATTGCAACAAATTCTACATAGGCCAGACAGGACGTAGCTTCAAACAAAGATACATTGAACACACAAAGGCACTCCACTCCACTACAGAATCCACCTTTGCAAACCACCTCATTGAAGCAAACCACACGTACAAAAACATCGACAATAACACGGACATTTTACACGTACACACAAAAGGCCGAAAACTAGACACTCTAGAACAATTGGAAATATACAAACGCACGAAAACACATAAAAACGACATCATAAACGAACAGACGCAATTCAAATCACACGCACTATTCGAACATGTCACACCCCACACACACAATATCGATCTTTCAAAAGTCGATATCGTCGCCAACAACAAGACGGATAGTGCTCCCAACGGCAGCCTCTGAAGAAGTTTTTTAAAAGCAAAAACCGGTTCAGGCTATAATGTAAACTTTTACGTTTCTACCCATAAACAAATTTTGTGTTCCGAGTCGGTAGTGAATTAATTATATTTAGTTAAGTAACGGACACGTCATGGACAACGAAATCCAAGAATGAAAAATAAAAAGTAACGATTTAATATTTAGCAAATTAATCTTTAGTAATCCGCCATGTGACTTCAAGTAGATTTTGAAACTATGCGTTTCGGAGCATATGCTTCATCATCAGGTAACTTCAAATAAATTAAATCACTCTTTCGTCACTAATTAAAATCCACTCAGCATATGGATTGTACACGGAGTTAGGTGCGCACCCACTCAAGCTCAATCTACAACTGCACGGTCGTTAGTCCTTATCCGAGCAAGCAGGTTCAAGGCTGTGTCGTACAGCTGATTGAGTCTAAAGTTCAACTGATCATTCAACACAGAATCGCGACTGTTTACTTTGGTGTATGCTCCATAAATCTCAAACTCTTCCAAGACATTCATAAAACATGCTCCGAAACGCGTAATATCAAAATTTACCGGACGTCACACGGCGGATTACTAAACATTAGTTTGTTAATTCGATACAAGTGACTTGGATCCCAACCAGACATGAATGTTAAATTTAATATTTGTTAAATAATCAATGTTTTTAAAGAGTACCACTGACCACATTATCGTAATTCCTATCGCGTAGTGGGGGGGGGGTTAACTAGATGAGTATCAAAAACATGTCCGTCGTTTTTGATGAGTATCAAAAACAGAGTATCTAGTCTGTTTTGTAATGTCCGTCGTGATAGTAATGGCGACTGACTGATAAACACCTTATCTATAAACTACGTACTCGGGAGACACAAATAATTCGTTTGATATTCATCAAAATCGGTCTAACCGTTCCCTCCATTCTGCCAGCACATTGAGAAACGAACTTGTAAAAAACGTTCATTTTCTTTGCTTGGGCGCAGTCACAAAAAACAAAGAGTCACTCTTGGGATAGAATAAAACATGCAGGGCGGAAGGAAGGTTGAAACAATTTTCCAGGTTCGTTACAATAGCATACTCACTGATTACAGGCCCGGCTCCAGGCAGGGGCGAACCGTGCCACCGCCCAGGGCGGCAAATTTTAAAGGGCAGCAGATTCCGGGATGTTAAGTTTTGAAATTGAGGGAAAAAATAAAATTATTCACCTATTTTCATCACATCATGTAAGATCACTAAGAATTACTTCATGTATAAAGTCAGCAGAGTTTAAGGAAGAGTCGAAAACTCGTGAACGAGAGAACGTAAACTTTTCCAATGCTCAAACTTATTAAAACTTATCTCAGATCGAATATGTCCGAGACTCGCCTGAGTGGTCTGGTGACTATATCTACAGAACATCAGTTAGATGATTACAACGAAGTCATAAAGGTGTTTGCCAGTGCAAAAGCTAGACGAGTATTTTTTAACTAAGGCATATGATACATTACTTTTGTTATACTTAAATCATAATGAATTTTAGTTAGTACTTTAATTTTAAGTCATCACATAGGCATACATTTTTATTGTCTCACGATTCCTTGCATTGTCTCTACAATTTTTATTGCAGCCGTTCGCCGCATCGTAAACGCGAGAAAGTTCTAGTTAACTGATAAACACAACACTGCAAACAATCCTATTTATAGTCATCATTTGAAGGCAATAGCCGTATCTTTAGAGTAGGCCTAGTGTGCGTGAATGTGTTTAGAGTAAAAATAGGGAGGGGGTGGCACTCATAAATATAAATACTGCACAGGGCGGCAGAAGCGCTGGGGCCGGTCCTGAATGATTATTGCTATAATAAAAGAGACCAGTGCCGCTCCTTACGATGAAATTTTAATCTTTATTGTCGAAAGATCCAACTGTTAATTGTAGATTTGTAAATTACCTAAAAATCTTCGAAAACACGAATAAACACACATTATAACCGGCAACTAGCATGCTGTTTTAAAACTAGACTGTCAGTGTGAAAACCAGTACACATTTTCTTGAACTGTCATTTTTACTACTTTATGTCTTTTATTGCAGTTCTGTCCTGTTTTACTGTCGTAAATCATCAACAAACACTATTAGAGCTCACTATTTAAGTGTACAGTACAGTACAGTGCAATACAGTGGAACCAACATTTACCGAAACACTTTTAACCGAAATGCCGTTTAACCGAAACGACCGACAAGAAAAAGTATATTCCTGATTTTTACAATGAAAATTTGTTTTCCGGATAAAACACGAAAATTCATGTAATTGTTTGTAAAGTGTGATTTGTCATGATAAATTTTGTTCAAAACAAACAGGTTTCCTTAGTTTGAGATAGAAAGCAAGGCATAGAATGTCAACCCGTCAGGTCAACCATCTTCGTGGATCTATTTTAGACAAAGGGATGGGTAACGGGCGCGCGCAGGGTTGGATAAAGGGACTGTGATCTTGACCGCTTGCAGTCACGTGTCTTCCAAACTGTCAAGTCAGGTTGTTTTGGCACTTTCGGTAGTGGTGATAGTGTGTTGTGGCTTCTGTCATATCTTGTATGAACTGGGTTTTATAAAATTTGCGTCATGTCAACAAAGCGGAAACGGGTCGTGATAACGATTGAAGAAAAATTGGAGGCAATTAAAAGAATTAAAATGGCGATTAAAAATGTTTAAATATAATTAAATCACTACCGACTCGGAACACAAAGTTTTTATGGGTAGAAACGTAAAAGTTTTACCTTATAGCCTGAACCAGTTTTCGCTTTTAAAAAGCTTCTTCAGAGGCTGCCGCTGGGAGCAATGTCCATCTTGTTCTTGGCGACGGTATCGACGTTTTCTGCCTTTTGTGTGTACGTGTAGAATTTCCATGTTATTGTCGATGTTTTTGTATGTGTGGTTTGCTTCAATGAGGTGGTTTGCAAGGGTGGATTCTGTAGTGGAGCGTAGTGCCTTCATGTGTTCAATGTATCTTTGTTTGAAGCAACGTCCTGTCTGGCCTATGTAGAATTTGTTGCAATCTGAGCAGTTTAGATTGTAAACACCAAGCTATTTGCAGAATCCAACAGATACAACAGAACAATAGTCAATAATCACCTACACAAAACACAAAACAACAAATAAAAACAAAACACAAAGAAAAAAGAGACAAAGATAGAAAACAACAAATTCATAACACTAACATACATCAATGACCAAACTGAAAAAATAGCCCACAAATTCAAAAAAGCTAGATACAGAATCGCATACAAAACTACAAACAAAACAGAACACACACTATCAAAACACACACACGAAGCACAACAAATTCGATCTACCTGGTGGTGAAGACGTGTCAAAACGAGAAAGTAAATGAGGCTCTGTTTTTTTTTGGTTTACGCAACAAAGGGTGGGACGTATACGATGACAGCAGAGAGCATCAGCCATTACACCCCTGACGAGATCTTCAATGCCTTAGAGGTAAGAGTCTTTATTTTGGGTTAGGGCATTAAATTAGGCTATATGAAATACGCGTTTTTCTCACAGAGTTTTATTCATATTTTCAGATATCGTTAGGGTTTGTTGAACGATCTGAAGAGTCAAAGCCCTCTGACGTGATGGCGAGATATTGCTGCAAGAAAACGATGTGAAAAGAAAAAGCAAAAGGAAATAGCAGATTTTTTCAAAAAAAAAAAAAAAAAATCATAAAACATGACTTTATGTAAATAGCTTGATTTTTACTAAAAATTTTTGACCGCCTCCCCCCTTAGTTTCGGTTAACACAGGTTCTGCTGGTTCAAAACTGAGAGGTGTCTGCAAGAAGGTCGGAAGTAATCCGTGGAGCTACCAAGATGTAGAGCTAAGTACGACAGAACATACTCATCTAGTCTGGTTTATAATAATGTCTGTCGTGATAGTGAAGGCGATTGACTGATAAAAACTAAGTACACTGATATCAACCGGACACAAGTAACAACTTACGGCTTTGAACTTGCAGCAGCGGTGTCAGGCCAACCCACGGTGAAACAGATGCTACAGAATTAGCTACTCTCTACATAACTACTCGCTGTAGTAATAGCCATACAGTTAATTCTTACTACTATATTGTTACGACAGAACGATCTCGAACAGTCGAGAGTGTCGTTCTACACGTTTCTCGGCTACCTGGAACAGACGCAGCTTTTCAATCAAGGCCGCACACAAGTACCCTCTGGACTTTTCGAGTGCTTGTCAACGACGCAAATATGGAAAATTATTCTCGAACATCAGCATCCTATAAATAAGCAACAGCTCCCGCTTACTAGTTAGTTATAAGTGGCGATTTATTCAGCTCGGACCAAGTGATTGTTGAGGAAAGTGATTACTGTGTTATAATTAGTGAACAACTCTTAATACTGGACATTGTTATTGTGTGTGGACAAATTTAACTTGAATTAATGTAAGAGAGTATCTTGTTGATTTCAAATTATTATTTGTGACTCATTAAAGCTGGTAATTAGTGATTTAATTGGTGTCTGTATTTTGTTTTGCACTGTACCATACGACGATCAGTGAGACCGTCGTAAGAAATTATTAAAACAATTGTTGTGGGACAGTTACTCTACACTCTACTTACAAACATCATATTGTTACGATGGTCTCACTGATCGTCATATGGCACAATGGAAAACAAATACAGACACCAATGAAGTCACTAATCACCAACTTTAATTAATCACAAATAACAATTCGTAATCAAGTCGTATAATAATTCAACTGAAATTTGTCCACACGAATAATAATGTCAACTATAAAGAATTCCGCACTAATTATAGTACCACAACCACTTGATATCACTTGATAAATCGCCCAACATAAACAGACTGAAGCGGCAGCAGCTGCCTATTTAAAGCCTCCAGGATTCCAGGTCAGGCACGACCCTTAACGATCCTTAACAAGCACTCAAAAATTCTAGAGGACACATGAGCGCGGCCTTGGCAGAAACACACGAAAACGACATTCTTCATTATTCGAGACGTTACGCACTGGAATATGTATATGCTGAAAAACACATATTGTCTGCACTTATCGTCTCTGTCTGTCTGTCTATCCGTCTGTCCCCCCTCAAAAAAAAAACACACGCACACACACAACTCTGAACCCCTCACACAAGGCATCATGACACTGTAGAAACTCTTTATCGAGTGATAATCTGGAATTTTAGCGTCCCAAAAGTAATGGGCAACTCCATACAATAGCGGCATCATTGCATACAACTGACTTCAGTTACAGTTAGAACAGCATATGATTAATAATATACAGCTTTGTTCAGAAGTATGAAAGCCCCAAAGTAACTTTAACAATTATTATATCCTTAAATTCGTAGTGACCATTAGTCAATGAATTTTTCGGTGAACGGTTTGTGAGGATCGGTCAAAAATATAACACACTGTGTCGCCGTTTCGACGATGTTTACTGGCCATCATCAGGACAATTGTTGCTGACGCCAAACACACAACTGGCCGATCCTCACAAACCCTTCACCGAAAAATTTATCAATTATATAATTAATTATGTACTTAGCTGTAATCTGTGGTTGCTATATTTCTACACATTGTTAAACAACTGTTGTAGTGACAGCAGAATGACGACAACACGACGGCTCAGCTCCAATGAAGGCGATAAGCAGTGATTGATGAATACTAATTTCGGCAACACAGCGACAACGTGGACTCAAAACGGTAATCTCGTCTTACTAAAGGTATAATATGATTGATGCACGGTGAAGACTGAATACTACACAGAGCCATTGTCGGGGAGTGCAGCGCCATTGTGTGTAGGATATTATTACATCAACATTTTCCGACTGTCATCCTTTTGGCCGAGGCAGTTTTGACCACTATTCTGTTATATCACGCCGTGCAAAAGTCTCAGATTTTAAACAACGCAGATACAGATCACCTCAAGTAAGATAGTGACATCTACAGTTTATTTACTTATTGAAAACGTAATTGAGTAAATTAAAATTACTTAAATTGAAATAGATAAATTAGAAGCATGTACCTGGCTGTTTGGCCGTGGTCCAGGGTTTACAAACAAACCAAACGTTTCAACAGCACCACTGGCTGCCATCTTCAGTGGAATACGAGTCTACCTGAACGCGTGGTGTCAAACAGGCGGCCTGACACCCCGCGTTCAGGTTTTTTTTTTTTGTTTTTAAATTTATTGGAGATCTGTAATCTGTTCGACTAAGCGAACATTTAACAAATTGGCTGACAACACACACAGGATTATGAAGAGCATTGACATCTCTTCTTGTTTTTGATAATAGATTAAAGAGGTTCACAAAATACAAAACTAAATGATAAAACATGTAAACAAATGAACAAAAATCACTTCCACTTCCTGCTGGCATGATACAATAAGTTCAAATATTAACCACTGGGCCCATAAGGCACATATACAGGTTGACATTAACACGTATGAATGACACGAAAATTTACGGCAGTTATCGTTCGTCATGAAAAAATTACTCTTGTTAAAACATAAAATGTTGCAGGTAAACTACCCCTTTCCCTTAACCGATCTTCACCAAAAACAATAGGTCTTGAGTCCTCTACAATTCAGGGATGTATGCAAAAAATTATTTGATCCTGTTTGAATTTCCGGCTGTTATCGTTTGCCATAGAACAAATTCTACACACAGACACACAGACAGACACACAGACAGACACATAGACACTTTCCGAAAAATGACTTTCTTCATGTTTTGAGGGTACTACAATCAGAAACAGCCGTTATCTCGAACACGATTTTTTTCGCCATGACCATACTTCCATTTCCTTATGGAACATGGAAGTAAAAAATTTTAGTTGAATACCTGGGCTACAGTGTGTCTTGTAATACATGCAACGACGTTGTGAATAAGTTGCATAAGTTCAACCTTATGTGCGGGACCATTAGGTTAACCCTTAAGTCAGCAAGTAAAGGAACACACCTAAACTTCTACAAGGTGATGGCTCTTCTCACACTTCTTTATGGGTCTGAGAATTGGACTTTAATGAAAGGCCAGGCCAGTCGCATCCAAGCGATGAATTGAGATTTCTCAGGGTATACTCTCCATGACCATAGATGAAACACCGATATACGGCAGGAATTGAAAATTATGAGTATACTCGACAGGATCGTCCAGTATCGGTTGAATTGGTGGGAACATCTTTGCCGAATGGATGACTGCCGCATCCCCAAACAACTCTGGAACTATAAGCCGAGGGGACGGAGAGGTGTGGGACGTCCGAGGAAGCGCTGGAGTGACCAGCCCTAATGTTTTCCTATTTGAGACCGGAACAAACTATTTTTGGTTTAATCCGTGAAGATGATGATGAAGTAGAAAATGTCAAAGCGTTAGTACTTGTTTATTTATGCATTACAAAAATGTATCTGTTTTCAGAAAAGAAAAGCGGAATAGAAAGCTGCAAAATTAAAATCGATTTTAAAAGTGAGCGCCCAAGAAAAGTATTGACGATCACTAAAAGAAAAGAAACAATTACGTATTTGCATTTGTTCATTTTTTCCGAATAAAGTTAAATTTGAATTATATATTGATGTGTCGTATTTGAATGAAGTATAAACATAAACACTACTAAAACAGAATATCTGAAAATAGAAGATATGCAACAAGAAAACCCAGATCTGCAAATCCATAGAACCGGAAAGTGTAGCGAACTGAAATATTTGGGAAGCATTATTTCAGAAGATGGAACAACAAAAAATGGCATCAAAAATAGGATACAACAGGGAAAAAAGGCTATTCGTTTGCTAAACTCGTTACTTTGGTCGAACAAAATTAAACTTCAAACTAAATTGACAATCTACACAACTATTGTGTAGCGCATTCTAACTTATGGCTGCGAATGCTGGGAACTTTCAGATAAAGAGAAAAAGATGACAGAAACTTCCGTCCCCCCGTTCCGTCGTTAAGAAGTCCGTGAAAATGGTCTTCTTAAGAAGAGCGTGTAATATTTCTAGAAAGCAACATGTTAGAAACGAAGATATAAGAAGGAAAACAGGGCGCGTATTTACAACAGCAGAAAGAATAGAATCCAGACAGTTGGTATGGTATGGTCACGTAATGAGGATGCAGGAGAAGCGATGATCGAAAAAAAGCATTGACTTGCATACCACAAAACAGGAGAAGAAAAGGGAGAGTGACAATACGATGGAGAACAGGAACTGGGGAAAGCATGAGATATTGAGCTATTGAAGATGATGACTGGAAGTTTAGGAAGAAATGGCGATCGACTTGCGGGATGCAGCATAGTTTGTAGGACCCCTGCTAATAAAAAAAAATTGAATGAAGCATTGTTTCCAATGAATAAAATATACTATCTTACGACAAACAGTATCGTATTGTGTATGCTTATTTTTTTAAACGATAATAAATACTAAGAAATTTTATAAACAAATGATTGAGTTTTTTCATCACAGTTACTCAGTTTGAAAACCATTTAATTGTTCCAATGACGTAGTATTTTTATTATCAATCTCACGCTGATATGTCGGATATATATTGCAGCGTATCAAAATAAATATTGCATAGACAGGTAATAATAATAATATGAAACAAAGTCTATATCTGGAGGTAAGAAATTTATTAACTAACACAAATTATAATTTTGTGTTATTAAGTTTCCAGACATAAAATTATTTATTCAATTGTTATGTCTTTTAAATAAAGAGTTTAATGATTCTTTTTTCTACAACTGTTAGTTAACTTGGGTGTAGAATTTCACACTAACGTCGAGGTCCGTCGATCAGCTGTTGATCTTGACCTTGCCGTAGCTGACGCTCGCGTTTCACACACACGCCCGCGGTTACCTATCAGTTATTGTTTATTAATTAATCTCAGGGTTTTCGTATACGGGTAAATTAATAGATCTGTGTATTATGCGTACACAATCCGGACTCTTCAAGCGTTTTCGCGTCAATCAGTAATACCCCGCTGGACATTGCTGTTCTAAGCGGAAAAATCTTGCACTCACGCGAAAAGCACTTATATTGATCTATTTTAAATCTTGGTATTCTTTGAGTTCTGCGACTCTAGATAACGTATACAGGAAACTTCTATCGTATATCTAAGTTGTACGTCACTTATAGAATATACACATCCTGACATGAAAACCTCGTGACAGTTAGTAAAACTTTCTATGACGAGATGTCGAAGCGAACCGACCGAAGTGTTCTCGGCAGAGGAACGACTCGAATAATTTTTAGAACTTCTGATTGGTTGACATCTTAGATACGTCATAGATTTACATTATGATAGACTGAATTCGAGTTAAAACTATGTCCAAGTCTGTCTAGATTTAATCTACAATTTTTGTTACCCTCTTGCAGACAACGAGTTAAAAGAAGAATTACTTTCGTTAAAAAAATCATATTAAAATTATAGTTCTGCACTACTGAACGTATGAAAAACGTAGCATACTCTGTCCAAGATTCTTGAAGAAACGTTAATTGTTAACGAAGTTATTCAATCAATGTGGATCACACGCGCACTCGCGCACTCGCACACTAACATTGCACTTTACATGATAGAGTATAAAATTATGGGTATTTTGACACAACTCATTTTTTTACCCATATCTTAATTCAAAACTAATCATCTAATTTACAAAAAAGAAGAATACAATCAATTTACAACTTGTCTATGATCGTCAGAGAATGTGGTTACAGCACTAACATCCAGTATTGATGCCTTTCATTGCACGGGTTCCGTTGCAGTATTTTGTTTTACTTGTAGAACCGTATGTTCACATTCCAGATTATTCCAGTTTCTCTACCCGTTGGCCTTACGACTTCATTGTACAAATAGCAAACCTAATTTATAAGATTATTCAATTAATATATACGTGCGTAGGAAGTTATCCGAGTGACAAAATGGCTGCGCCTGATGAATACAAATTGCGTAGCGGTTTTCCTGCGTTCAACTGTCACACACTTCCTGCGCTTTCCCCGTCGTTAGTTTTAATTTCCACACACTGCCACGTAATTTTTCTTTTCAGTACTGTAAAGTGTGGCAAAAACTATTGTGCGGGTGTGCCCGCGCGCGCGCGCGTGCTTTTGTGTGGATAGTTTAATAAACAACGTCAGAATTAATTAAAACCAGCTAAAGAAACAAAGAATTGTTTTAAAATATAACTAGCGTTTAATCCTGTTTTACTGTTTTAAGTTACTGTCATTCGTTATATTATTACGATTATTATCATTCCATTTCTTTTGTTTGTAGTTTTTCTTTTGTCTACAAACGCGTGTATAAACTCGTTTACCCAGTTAAATGTGTTCTGTTTGATGTGAATCTGCCGTCTCCCTTGTTGAAACTGTTTCTTATTTCTGACAGTTTTGTCACTTTTCAACTTGTAGTTTTTGAACAAAAGCAGAATCGAGAATAGGCCACGTGGCATTACTTTTGTTTAGACGAATAAGAACTGAAATATTTCTTTCTTGCTTTGTGCATAAACTTTCCCTTCTTCTTCTTCTTCTTCTTCTTCTTCTTCTTCTTCTTCTTCTTCTTCTTCTTCTTCTTCTTCTTCTTCTTCTCCGCGACCTCTTTCATCTCTTTATTACGGTTAACCTATTTTTTTACACGTCTTCCAGCACCTCTATTATGTACACCCATGCCAAATTTCACGAAAATCGGTTGATGCATTCAAAAGTTGCAGTTAGTCACACGCCAAAGAGATATTAAAATAGCCAGACAGAAAAATGCGAAACGGTCGAGTTGAAACTGAGAACTCGCCTCACCTCGCCTTCATAAACAAGTACCTAATAAAACTGCAACTAAAACTCTACCTATTAATATAAAATATACAAGCTTTACGTATTATGGAAATATAGCTGAAAACCTAAGTGACACATTTAAAGATACAAATTTAAAAACATCTTATAACACAGATAATACAGTTTTCAATAACATGGGACCTAAAACTGAAATCAAATCAACGTAATAGGCTTTGAGCCTTATACTTGCAAAGAATAAGAACTAGAAGGAGGAGGAGGAGGAGGAGGAGGAGGAGGAGGAGGAGGAGGAGGAGGAGGAGGAGGAGGAGGAGGAGGAGGAGGAGGAGGAGGAGGAGGAGGAGGAGGAGGAGGAGGAGGAGGAGGAGGAGGAGGAGGAGGAGAAGAAGAAGAAGAAGAAGAAGAAGAAGAAGAAGAAGAAGAAGAAGAAGAAGAAGAAGAAGAAGAAGAAGAAGAAGAAGAAGAAGAAGAAGAAGAACTAAATCCAATATTCAGAATTAAAATGGAACATTCAAAATAGCATGTCCAGATTGCAATATATTTTTCGTACAAAGAAATAAGACAAAGAAATAATTACTCGATAGATTTCTTCAGCACCGTAAAGCGTTTTTAAAATCGAATATTATGAAATCTAATTTAGCCATACATTGTCTAAATAATAAACATTAATTCCAGATATATAAAATACGGAATTAATTAAAAATCCATAATAAGATCTATGGAGATGGATTACTGGCGGAGGTGCTGTAGACTAACAAGACTAGATAGAGTGAGAAATGTAGAGATAAGACAAACGATGGGAATCGACCTTGACGTCATAGAAATAATAGAAACAAGAAGGCTGAATAGGTTTGGACACCTAAAAAGAGTGTTGGATGAGAGATGGCCAAAGAACAGACTAAAGAATTTAACCCGTAAAGAAGTAGTAGAAGAAGAAGAAGAAGAAGATGATGATGATGATGATGATGATGATTATGATGATGATGAAGAAAAAGAAGATGAAGAAGAAAAAGGTACAGATGAAGACGCCGCATACAATATGTCCAGCAGATCAAGAAATATGTTGGTTGCGGCAATATGATGATATGAAGACAATCTAGCCGACTTGAGGACTGTCGCAGACCAGTCTTCTACGGACTTGCTACACAATAAGATTGTTTCTTTGCAGAACGTAAAAGTTAGGGTAATTCGTCTTCTCAATATATTAATCCGATCTGTGAACAGAAAATAAACTGTGACTGAGGAAAAAATTATTTCAAAATTTCTTACTCACAACTATATTTGTTTATAATATATTTATTTAATTTTATTTATTTACTGTATTATAAATAAATACAGAAATACACGCGTGCACATAAACTACAAATTCTGCAAACTGTACAAACATTTAATTTCGCAAAAACAGGAATACAAATAAAAGGTCAACGTTCGACTGTTAATCGATAAAGAAACCAAACATTTCAAACTAGTTTTATATGGATGAGTTGGAAGTAATGACAGATGGCTGCATCAAATGCAAAATTGCCTTTTCAGTAAATATACACAAAATAAATGGTCGACGCAAATTTCCGCAAGTAAAGGGAACGTTATCAGTGAATTAACGTTTTACAGTGGATCAAAATTTACATAGTCTGGCGCACACTGTCTACTGGGAGTTTTATGAAACGGGAGAACAGTGCAATACGGGAGGAAGAGTAAATATACGACGTTAATAAAGCAGTTTGTTCGTTTGCAAATAGCAGTTTGTTAGCAGTTCATTATAGTGAATAATAAAGTATAATACGTTCTATTTGTAAGTAAGCAATTAATTTAATAGGATAAATGAGGATCAGAGTTAAGGGGACTGTGTTATGAATACGGTCTACTCCAAATATTTCGGCTCTCTCTCTCTCTCTCTCTCTCTCTCTCTCTCTCTCTCTCTCTCTCACTCTTTTTCTATCTCTACCTTCCTCCTCCCACTCTCAATTTTGTTATTCTATTTGCATCTTTCTTTGCTATCTTTTAGACACACGAATAGTTTACAAAAAACCACCTCAAACACAATAACTAACACGGACACCCCGTCTCCCTCCACACAGACACATATATAATAACCTATATTTAATACATTCATAAATGCTCATATTTTTCTTGTATATATAATTTATATTATTATTAATAATAACAAAACGTTTTACAAGAGTATATTTTACTTCCATATTCCTTAAGGAATTGAAGTATGGTGATGGCAAAAAAAATCGTGTTCGAGATTATTGCAGATTCTGATTCTACTACACTCAAAACATGAAAAAAAGTCGTTTTCCGATAAGTGTCTGTCTGTGTGTGTGTGTGTGTCTGTGTGTCTGTAGATTTTTTTTCTATGGCAAACGATAACTGCCGCAAATTCAAACAGAATCAAATAATGTTTCGCATACAGCCCTGATTTGTAGAGTACTCACGACCTGTTGTTTTTGGTGAAGATCGGTTGAGGGAAAGGGGTAGTTTACCTGCAACGTTTTTTTTTATCAAGGGAAATTTTTTTTTTGGCAAACGATAACAGCCGCAAATTCAAACAGAATCAAATAATGTTTCGTATACAGCCCTCAATTGTAGAGTTCTCAAGACCTATGGTTTTGGTGAAGATCGGTTAAGGGAAAGGGGTAGTTTACCTGTAACGTTTTATGTTTTAACAAGGGTATTTCCTATGGCAAACGATAACAGCCGCAAATTCAAACAGAATCAAAAGATTATTTGCATACAGCCCTAAATTGTAGAGTTCTCAAGACCTATTGTTTTTGGTGAAGATCGGTTGAGGGAAAGGGGTAGTTTACCTGCAACGTTTTTTTAACAAGGGTATTTTCTATGGCAAACGATAACAGCCGCAAATTCAAACAGAATCAAATAATGTTTTGCATACGTCTGAATTGTAGAGGTCTCAATGACTTTCGATTTTGGTGAAGATCGGTTAAGGGGAAGGGGTAGTTTACCTGCAACCTTTTACGTTTTAACAAGAGTAAAGTACTTGAAAATTTATTTAAACTTTTTGAAACGATGGTAATTGTTAAAAATAAAATAATTTTGTTGCCAGGCAATAAAATTATAATTTTTTCATTTTAATGTAATATAATATTTTTCATTTAATACAGCAATAAAAAGGCAGGTAAGACACAGCCTGGCTGTTTGGCTGAAAATGATTTTAAATATAAATCTTAGAATATGGAAGTCATGTATGGTTCTCCATACCGATATTTTTATTATTTTCTGAATTTCAAAATACAATGTCTCAATACTATTCAACTATCATCATCAGATTCAAAATTAAGATATAAGTAGCCTAAAGCTAAGAGCCAGATATGAAGAATCGCCTGAAACAACAAACAGTACATGTATGTTTGACAGTTGAAAGTATACGAAAGTTTAATTTTATAACTATTTTCATAAATGCGATACGGTGAAACTACCGGATATCAATTTATTCTACACTAGTAGACTACAAAATGAAATGGCTTAATGTTTGTTGAGTTCCATTAGAAAAAAAGTAGAAGAATGAAGTTAACAATGTAAAAACACAGGAGTTCATTATCTCAAACATGAAATCCACATTCGGCCGAGAGTCAACAATCTGTTACCGGCCGGTATATAAGAAGATGCCCATATTGACCAGTGTCTTTTTTCTGTCTGGAACATGCATTCTCCAGCACAAGACAACACGCACGAGTTTAATTTGATTTCTCCTCGTATAACAGTGAATATAATTTACAACGCTACGTTTTAATTGAGAAGCAATAATTATAACGTGTAAGAAGAAATGTTTCAATCGTGTACGATATATAGAAGAGCACCGAATTCGTCTGTAAAGGATAATAAGTAATAAACGTGCAGAAGGAAAGCGGGCGCACATAAGATACTCTTCTTCTTTACTGTGAAAAAAAGTAAGAAGGAGAAAGTAAGAAAGTAAAGTAAGAATTGTCTTCAAAAAATTCTAAAACAATTTGATACAGTAATAAAAAGGTACCCAATATAAATATGAGCAATTAAAATTGCAATAATATGTATAATAAAAATCTTAAGGCGGATGAGGAATCTCAGTTCCCAAGTGCAGAGAGAGCGGAAGAACGGGTGGAGTAAACCTAGTGGCGTAAACCACGAAAAACTATCATTTCGGACTAACAATCGGATCTATCTCGGAATTTAATTTCTACTTTTGCGCTCTATACAAGTGGACTGAAGAAAGGAAGAAGAGACACAGTGAAAAGATGAAAGAAAATTGGGGAAAAAGAAAAGCACAAAGAATAAAGAATTGAAATTGGTCCTTAGATGGCCGATACAATAAAAATCTTAAATTCGACAAATGTGTTGATTAAAATTTCATATGTTTCAAGTCACGTAAATTAAAGAAACATTTCACTTTAACTCACAGTGTCTTTTATGCACGTATTTATCAAGATCCCAACGTTTTCTGAAACAGTGAAGCGAGTTCTCAGTTTTAACTCGACCGTTTGACATTTGTCCGTCTTTCTGTCCATTTGGGGTACGCCTCACGATAATTTTTAAAAGCGTCGACCGATTTTCGTAGAACTTGGCAGCATGTCCATTATTTTACTCTACAGCAACTTGCTGTTTTTGAGGTCGATCCCTCTAAAAATAGGCGGGTGGCAGGCAAAAATGTGGGGCGTCAAAAATTGTAAAAAAATTTTCAAAACTGCCCGTGTAGAGTATCAAATAAAATTAAATTTAAAGCATAGTCTGAATGTAGTGTTTATTTTTTTAAATTTCAAAACGATTGTACCCAAAAAAGAGATGAAAAATTTGAAAAAATTGTGAGAATCCCGCAGGGTGTCGTACTAAAAGGAATTGTAACACAGCACACAGAATTGTAACAGTGTCGAATTTTTAGTGTTTACTGTATGATTGTATGCTGTACTGATTGTAAGCAGTACTACAGTTGTTATAGTACTACAGGAATAATAGAGAGAAAACGGGCTTTTTGTAATTTTTCCATAAATTATCTAATATCAAAAGTCATGTAATAATAAATGTCCTTCGTTGAAAACGGTGAGCGAGGTGTGCACCTCAGGGAGTATACTAGTTTTAAAAGATGACATGAAGTTAAAGATAACCTTACGACCTGCTGGGCTTCATGTTACATGCGTAAAGGTAAAAGGCCGCCTATATTTTGCAAGTACTTACATACAAACGTTGCGAACGTTACAACACACACACACACACACACACACACACACACACACACACACACACACACACACACACACACACACACACACACACACACACACACACACACACACACACACACATTCCTTCGCTGTTTAAATAAAGGGGGCAGCAAACACCACTTATACTGTTTTTTTTTACGGATACTGCTTCTACACGTTACGATTCGGGTGAAATCATATTCAGGGTAAATTTTTTTTTCAAATACGACTTGAATAATTTAACGACTTTAGTGATTTTGATTGTTTATAAAGACACAAGTGTCTAGAAATGATTATCATCTCGGACGAAAGGGGTGATGAAGAAACAAATTTCTGTGATGAGGAAGCCAAACAGAAATTTAGCATCAAATCTCTAAAGTCATTCCGGTGGTTAAGAAAGAGATAACAAAGGAAACCGATATACGGAGCTGCAAAGGAATTTACCTGTTTATTGCTATTGTATGAAATAAGCAGACTGCGAGTAACTGGGACAGGAAGCGGGAAGGAGTAAGCGGGACAGAATTTAAAATACGATTAAGAAAATGTTTCATCAGGTATCAGTCACGAAGGCAGTGAAAAGGAAAATACTGCAAAGGATGAATAACGAAAGGAAATCAAACTTGCTATAGAAGTGCTACTAGATGAAGGAAGTAGAAGAGGAAGATATAGATCTAAATGGATGGATTATACTGACGAAACTGGGTAACTGGCTACCAAAAGGACAAAGAATTTATGTATTTATGTAAAAAGGAAACGTCTTATCTAAGGTACAAAGTGGCTAAAATACGACGACGCTTAATGGTATAAAGAGACGATAAATAAAAAGGTGGAAGAATAGGAGGCGAAAGAAGAAGAAGAAGATGATGATACTGAAGAGGAGGAGGAGGAGGATGAAACAGAAGAAAAAAACGTAAGCAAATAGTAAAACGTATTTTTGTGTTTGTTAAATTACTGTGCAAGGTTTGTTTCAAAAGTAACGAGTCTATAAAATTAATTATTGGCACATTTTATATAAAAAAATGTTAAATAAATAAATTATTGACAACTGATATAACAATTTTAATCTCTTTTGAAGCAGTCTGTGCTGTGTTTGGTTGCCCTAAACAGAGTTGACCTTCTACAATTTCATAACTATCCAAAAACGCTTTGTGCTGTCAAAAATCCTGATTCTTGGACACTCTGTAAGCACATTTCAACTTGTTAAAAACATTTGTTGCTCCGTCTAAAAGTCTGACACAGAATTTAATTGCATAGAGCTACTCAATGCGATTGAGGTCTATTTCTGTGACAGAGAACAGATGCTGAACTGTCACGATTTTCATTCCTTCCTAAGATCTTGCCTTCCAAAATTGTTATGCTAAAGCAACTGTGTATTCTGCCATGGCTTATAAATTTAATCATCATAAATGTAATTTCTTGTAATAACTTTTCACAAAACGTTCTTCTCTTTATGGTGGTATATCAACGAAAAAACATAAAAGTAAAACAGATTATTTACATTAAGCTGCGACTTTAATTTGTTTGTTAGACCTAAGCATGTTATACGAAATGAACTCATTTTAGCGGATGTAAAATGAAAACTACAGATACAAACGAAACTACAAATGAAACTACTCCAAAATGTAAAATGACATTTTGGAAGAGATAATAGAAGTCGTCGTATAGAGAGAACGATCATGAGCTATAGTTTAATAAGAAAAGGCATAAACAAACAAATCACAAAAGTAAACAGAATGTCAGTATGTATGAATGTCTGAGACAATAAACATTTAAGATTAGAAATAAAAACCAGAATATAATAAAGTACAGTGAAAGGAGAGATAATTTAAGAGAATGGTTTGGAAAAATCTGTTATAGAAGAAAGGATTCATAAGATGGAAAGGGCATATGGTACCGTATAACTAAAGATATTTACAATAAAAAGTGCGTATCTAAAAATGCGAAAATAAGGCATTACAGTACAGTAGTGAATCTAGAATGCCTATATGCAAGTGAATGTCTAGCATTGAATTATAATTCAGACAAACTAGAAATATTGAAAAGACAAATTATTAGGAAAATATTAGGCCCACGAAAAAATTCAGAAGGTTGGAAATTAAGAAGTAAATATGAAATATATCAAAGTATAGAAAATATAACAGAAACAATGAGAAAAAGAAGACTATTATTTTTTGGAGATTTGTATAGAATGGACGACAATAGGTTGACAAAGCAAATCTTCAGATATCTGTGGGGGAAGAAGTCAACATCAAGTTGCATTAAAGAAGTCCAAAAGGATTTAGAAAAAAAATAATACACGCAGAAGAAGCAATTGAAAGAGAAATTTTTCGGGCAAAAGTGTCAACTGGAAGGAGTTCAGTGTAGGAGAGAGAAAACCCCAGGTTTAAAGTGGCCTGAAGACAGGAAGAAGAGACACACTGAAAAGATGAAAGAATATTGGGGAAAAGGAAAGAACAAAGAATAAAAAATTGAAATTGGCATGTGGTCCTTAGATGGCCGATACAGAAAAAAAAGAAAAAAAGTACAGTGAGACTTCTACTGACGTCCAGAACAGAAGCAAGACCAGAAATGTGAACGGCCAGTAGGCCAACACAAGTCGCTGAAACGAAAACGTTTACAAAAACAGCAGACAAAACACGCCGAGGCAGAATAACGAGTGGAATTAATCGAGAAACGGGCAAATAATAGATTGAATGGATTGGATAAAGGAAAGACAAACAGTCTGAGACTCCACGACCACGTTGACAAGACGGATGACGACAGGTTAGCCAAGAATAGCCGAGATCATCATCCAAAATGTAAACAAAGAATTGAGCGACTAAAAATTAGATAAAGAAATTGTCTCGAGAGGTAAAGTTAGTTATAAACACAAGAATCTTCAAAATCAAGTGGAGAAGATGAAGATGAAGAAGAAGAAGAAGAAGAAGAAGAAGAAGAAGAAGAAGAAGAAGAAGAAGAAGAAGAAGAAGAAGACAACGGGTGTACAAAGTGAACATTTACAATGCAGTCTGTCTTGCATCTACTTTATTTCTTTGCTGAACAACACCGTCCAATGTTTGTTACATAAGTCGTGCCATTTATAATTATCAAATTACGACAAAAACTTTCTAAGAAGTTTCATACAATTTTTAGCTTTTAAACTACGGCGCCTCCGTAGTTTTGTTTACAGAATGTTTTAACGATTATGCGAGCAACGATTTGTAGGGGGGTCGTTAAAATTAAACAAGAGACGCGCAGAGAAGAGGAAGTTAAGATTTAATCTGTAGAGCAGCGCACAGCGCTTAGATTAAGAAATTCATATCGCGTTTTGAATTCAGAACTACTTTCTTCCGAGTGTGTAGTATAATTTGTTTAGGTCGCTTCGCTCGCGTACGTACACAGACAAACACACACATGACCTTTGACCTTTCGTAAGCGGTACGCTAGCAAATAAAATAGTAAAGCAGGTGGAAGATGATGAGCGCTTTGTACAAACAGTGTGTAATTAGCCGGAACGCGTTTAAATTAAAAAAGAAAACAAACTGGTTTTACTTACATAAGATTGAAACAAGTATACGACGTAACAAACTAAATATACGATAGTGGGATGGAAAAAAGAGAGATATGGCATAAGTATTTCGGTTGAAACGGGCGAATACAGAATTGAGGTTAAGAAATTAAAACATTTATTACTCCGTCCCTAATAAATTATGTTATGATTGCGTTCTTCCGGCGCATGCGTACGGTGTCCAACCGTAGTTGGTTATCAAAGAAGTTCATCATCATATCACCACTCCAAGGACCTTCTCCAAGGACTCCTTATACCTGTTCCGGAACCCATCTCCTCCTCGATCTACCGACATCTCTCTTCCCAGTAGGACGATAACCCAAGGCAACCACAGTTAGACGGATATCAGGCATGCGATTCAAGTGTTCACACCATCTCCTTCTGTGGCCTTCAATCTTCTGTGCAATGATACAATGTTTAAATCGTGTCTAATATCCTCGTTGCTTCTCCAATCAAAGAAAGAACAACCTTGCGTCCCTCTTAGAAATTTCATTTGGCTGCCTGAATCCTCTGCACGTCCCTTTTACCAAGAGTCCATGTCTCACTACCATACAGGAATGTGGGGACAGCCACAGTTTTATAAAATTTCATTCGGAATCCTTCCGTGATTTATTTTCCAGGTACCTGTGAATCGTTCGTTAGTTGGTACGTTAGTAACTATGAATCGTTACATCTTGTTAGTTTACTATCCCAACCAATATCAGTTCCATATGAGATATTACAGCCCAGGTAATTAAAATGACTAACCTGACCCAAAATCTGATTATTCACGACTATCTTAGTTCTTATAGGGTACCTGTCCTGAAATGCCATCGTTTTAGCTTTTGTAGCAGAGGTCTGTAGCGATAGTCTTGTATGACGCTATTGAACGTAAATAATATCGACCGCTGTAACTGGTCTTCTGTTTTCTACATCATCATTACCTTGTCGTCTGCGTAAAGCAATGCATGAACATGAATATTTCGCTGATATTCCCGAGTCAACTTTTGCTGTCCATAGCCGAAATATGTTGTCCATGTAGACATTAAAAAATGTCGGTGAAATAGGGCACACTTGTCTCAGACCTTTATTTGTAGGAATACCTTCTTATAATTTAACACTCAAATCTACGACAGCCGGTGTCTTGTAATATAAGCTTCGAAGAACGTTAATTAAATGCAAAGGGAGTCCATTCCTTCGTTCCATTATGCTCCAGAGTAGCGAATGTTTTACATTATCAAAAGCTTTCGACACATCTATGAATGCTAGATGCGTCTCCAAGTTAAATTCCCTTCTCTTTTTAATTATTAATTTAATTGTAAATATAGCATCTATGCATGATCCCCAAAAAGATATGGACGAAATATGAAAGACGTAACGACAACAGGAAAGGCAAAATACAGGAATGACGTATTTACGTCCGGAATGGAAAGAGTAATGATGGTGTCAGATCAAAAACAAAAGTGGCTAACATAAAAAGCGTGTAGCAGAATTTAAATAATGATTTTAAGTATCGGGGTGGCAAATTGACAATCGTTGGAAGGCGAAAATGGCGTTCTTGGTTGGTAAAATAAAACGAATAGAAGACAACGGAGACTAGCAAACGATATAACAGGAATGGCGGGATTACCGCGGTAAAGACTGACGATGGACAGAGAGTCGTTGAAGAACCTGCACAATACCCATACTGGTAGGTGGGCCGAAAGAGGTCAAAATAACTAAGAATAAGTAATCTAGAGAACAAACCAAGGCGTAAGACAAGGTTGTCGTCTGTCACCATTACTTTTTAACTTTTATC
Source organism: Magicicada septendecula (assembly GCA_034769895.1). Lineage (NCBI taxonomy): Eukaryota > Metazoa > Arthropoda > Insecta > Hemiptera > Cicadidae > Magicicada > Magicicada septendecula. The sequence continues at coordinate 442,493,715 of CM068372.1, read as the reverse complement.
TAGATGATCTCCTTAAAAAATGGAAAGAACAATCCGCTGACGGTATTAAAATCCACCAAAATAAAACCTTGAAAACAATTCTCTTCGCGGATGACCAAGCTATATTCGCCACTTCAGAAGACGATCTCCAGCGAGCAATATACATCTTACATAAAATAGGAAAAGAATATAACTGTAGCATATCTGAATTAAAGATAAGAGCAATGGCCTTTATAGGAGATGGACCGGTTCGGACCAAAATATGCATAGCCTATACAACAGGTGCATAGAACGAGTAAGACATTTCAACTATCTTGGACGTGACATTACTTATGATCAAGATAGAGATATAGAAAATGAAGTGACCAATTTCACAAGAATATGTAGAACGGTTTGGAGAACGTTGGGAAATAAATGCAGAAAAGAAACCCAAATAAAATTTTATAAAACAATGGCGATGACTACACTACTGTATGGTTCTGAAACTTGGGTCATAAAGGAAAGAGATGAACAGAAGATACAAACGGCAGAAATGAAATTTCTGAGATCAGTTAAAAGGTGTAATAGACGAGATCATATAAGAAGTGAAGAGATAAGAAGTGATTTAGATATTTTTGCAGTTAAAGAAAGGATTAAATAATACAGAAGAAAATGGATTCAACACATCAGTAGAATGGAAGAAAGTAGAATATACCGAAGATGGTGAAAGATTACAACCCCAGAGGCAGAAGAAAATTTGGTTGACCTAAGAAAAGGTGGACTGTGGAATAGGAACAGGCCGCTTAAGCTTAAGAAGAAGAAGATGATGATGATGATGATCATGATCTGGAGAACCTGAAAATCGTGTACAGGATGTAAGCTAGATGTAACGCTATCTACAAATGCTATGATTTGACATAAATAAGAAGTTAAAGAGACTCAATAAAATGAGATTATATTAATTCGCCCCGTACAAGTCTCACGCAAGATCAAGTACAGCTTATCCCGCTTTATCACACTGCTTTTACCCCGCCAAGCTGCTGCTGCTTGAATTAAAACTAAACAAGGTATGTAATTTAACATTTTTAGAGAATTAGTAAATTAATATTATTATGAGTTTGCATCAATCAAATACAATAAATCCTTTATTTATGACAGAAGTAACTTTGACTGATTTCGTTAAAATTCATTCCCGGGCTGTTTGGCCGTGGCCCATTGTTTCAAACTAAAAGAGACGTTTCGACAGTACCATCGACTGCCATTATCAGTGTACAATTGGAGGTTTAGTAACGTAGGGTGGTACACGTTAAATCAGAGTTATTACACAGCCTTGACCACAGTACTGTGGTCTTTACTAACGTTCGAGCTTTGCTAACGTAGGGTGGTACACGTTAGACCACAGTACTGTGGTCAAGGCTGTGTAATAACTGTGGTCTCTAACGTGTACCACCCTACGTTAGCAAAGCTCGAACTGTACACTGATGACGGCAGTCGATGGTACTGTCGAAACGCCTGTTTCAGTTAGAAAGAATGGACCACAGGCCAAACAGCCCGGGAATGAATTTTAACATTGACTCCGGCCGTATAAGCCTGTGAAACTTTGATTGAGATTTATTCATTTAGGTAAAGTTGAAAAATGATATTAATTTACAATTTCTTTTGAAACGACATTAAATACTAACGATTTACAGTAACGAATATCTTTGTAAACTCTAGGCGCGTGCTTAAAGAACAAAATTTACTTTCGTCGCAGGTGTGTTTGGCAGTTGACATTCAGTGATCATTTGTACATTGTTATCTGCAACGCTTATTTCTTTTCATTTTAAACTATTTAATAGTGAAAAGTCTGAGTTACTATTTAAATAATATGTATCTATTTAAACATATGCCAAAGTCTGAGTTACGAATTTACCATCTACAATAGTGTGCACATTATTTTTACAATCAACACGTTTTACGGTTATGAGTCAAGGTGAGAAAAATGAGAACAACTGAGAAAAATAAGTAAACAATTTGAAATAATAATTATAAATATATCACTACCGACTCGGAACACTAATTTTTTATTGGTCAAAAATGTAAAACTTTTACCTTGTAGTCTGAACTAGTTTTCGCTTATTACAAGCTTCGTCAGAGGCTGTCTGTCTTGTTCTTAGCGACGGCGCCGTCGTTCGAAAGATCGGTGCTGTGTGTGTGTGTATGTGTGATATGTTCGAATAGTATGTGTGATTTGAATTGTGTCTGTTCGTTTAGGATGTTGTTTTTATGTGTTTTTGTGTGTTTGTATATTTCTAGTTGTTCAAGAGTGTCTAGTTTTCGGCCTTTTGTGTGTAATAAGCGAAACTAGTTCAGTCTACAAGGTAAAAGTTTTACATTTTTACCAATAAAAAATTAATGTTCCGAGTCAGTAGTGATATATTTATAATTAGTTAATCAACGGACACGTCATGGACAACGAAAACCAGGCATTTGAAACAGTCGTTAATCCCGGTGGCGAAGGCGCGGTAGGAAGCTGAGTGGTGGGGCACAAGTGAACTGCTTGACTTTGGAGCATCGATTTTATTTTCAGCATTGGATTCGTATATGTATATGCAGAGTTGACTAGTGCTGGAAAATATTAAAGAAGAATATTGAAAGATATATTTCTAGGAAGCAGATAGAGGAGAGAGTTTGCTGAAATCTAACAAACCAGAGTGTAAGCGGAAATACGAAAAGAGTGAGACTGTTGTTCAGATTTAGCAATTTATTAATTTATGTAACTGACGACAAATTACAGCTTCTCCTGTATCTCACCATTTCAACCGTTCTTAACCTCTGCCTGTTGTGTTTAGATATTCGCTTACTCTATACCTATGCGTTTCATCCATAAACGACTATCGCCTTTATTATGTGCTTCTGTATTAGTTTTTACTCTCTCCGATATTCATTCGTCATAAATAACAGGACGTTTCATTGAATAGACTAACGTATTCCTGTTAGTCATAAATATAACTGGATGTATCTTTGTATAGATGGAGCAACTCACTATTTATAGACTTACAGAAAGCTTACGATAATATACCTATCGTCAAACTATGAGAGGTGTTTCAAGATACCACCATCAATAATACACTTATTAGGGCTGTGCGCCTTAAAATTGGGAAATAGAGTATCAGCACCGTTCATAATAAATAACAGATCACGACATGGCTATTGAATCGCTCACACGCTTTTCAAAATTTACGTTGGAAAAGCTCTAACCCATTGGAAGAAAAAATACAATGGGATGGGTATTGAAACTGACGATGACACTTGTTTGTACACCCTGCAGTTTGCAGCCGATCAACTGATGTGTGCAAATGAAAAAGAAGACCTGGGATATATAACTCCCAAACTGAAGGAAGAGTTTGAAAAATTGGGATAACTGATGAACGTAGAAGAAACGCAGTATCTGTGTGTCGAAGAAGAAACCACAGATTTAATCTTAGAAAACAACAAACGTACAAAAAATGCAACAGCTACAAATACTTAGGAATAAAATTTAATGAAGAAGGAACAGATGATGTTGAAATAAAATCAAGAATAAACAAATCAAAACAAATAATTAGATCATTCAATGGGATTCTATGGAGCACAGAAATTGGAAAAGAAAGGAAGAAAAGAATATACGGTATATGATTAAAAGCACGTTGATGATGGAACCGAAACATGGAGAATAAAAGAACAGGTAAAAAGAAAGTTAGAAGCTACAGAAATGGATGCTTTGAGACAAGCTGCGAGAACTTCAAGGTTGGAGCGAATACGAAATGAAACGATCGAAGACGAAATGGGCGTTTAAAAGACAATCATCGACTGCATTGTAGAAAAACAACTAATCTGATAGATGGACACGTACAAAGAATGGAACAAGACCGACTACCAAAGACAACAATGATATGGATACCTAGAGAGCACAAAAAGACCCAAGAAAACATGGATAGAGGGCATAAGAAGATCAATGAGCGATAGAGGACTAAACGACGAAAACTGCAACGACAGACAGAAATGGAGATTCGACATTGGGCAACGTCGTAGGACGTTTTGACCCCGAATTAATAATAGGCCTAATTATCTTTGTATAGCTGTTCGTCCTAGCTCCAGTCGCCCTTATACGTTTCTTTTGTAATCAGTTTTATCCATTATTGTAGATTTCAGATCATTGTACTTGTATGTCATCATTACCGTTTGCCTTCTAGAGAAAGAGAGAGAGAGAGAGAGAGAGAGCGAGAGAGAGAGTGAGAGAGAGAGAGAGAGAGAGAGAGAGAGAGAGAGAGAGAGAGAGAGTAATTACATTAATTACAATAATTACACGGTAACAACAATTTATTAAATAATATTATTTAATATTTAATGTTCAATAAATGTTTATTGAACACGCTTATAATGCTGTAAGGCTCTTGAATAATCTAGAAAACAAATTACTTAATCATATTTTGCAAGGTTTTGCAGATACATTTCCATTATTGTTATTCCGTTTCAGTAGACGAGTTTGTGTTGCGAAACTCGTTGTTAACATTACGTATGATTCAGTTCTAAGGAAACCGACGCTAGTCAACGGGTAATAACTGCTGATGTATTTGTTTCTTGTTTACATAAATGTACAATGTACTTGCTTCAGGGGCAGATAGCGAGAACATGGGTGAACTATAGTTTAAAACAACAAAAGATTTGTATTTGTATTACACGAGTAATATTATTTATAGGTACACGAGTCTACCTCATCGTCTGCCATCAATAACATCTCTCCTTTTCGATCATTCTTTCTAATATCTTTCCCACTGTGCTTCTCATATATGTGTCTCTCTCCACTTCCCTCTGTATTCACTCCCTTTCACCTTCTCGTTCTTTATCTATATTTGTACTGTAGGCACACATATGTGCCTACATATTCGATATACGTGCAGATACAATAAGTCTTTAACAGACATAAACATACATCGTATGAGTTTTTAATGCTTCAAATAACACGTATGGAGAAAAAAGAATACGTTTCAGTACATTCCAGTACGAGAGAACGTTTTAATTACGTGCGGCACCCTTCACGACTATACGAATAACATTCATTTGCATAATGACTATTCCGGAGGTAACGCTTTAAAAAGCTACGCTTTTCTAGTCCTTCAGAAACTGTAAACAACAAACTATGCTATTATACTTCGTGCTTATGAAAGTCATCAAAGCCGGCACTACATGCTTCTCACCGTAACCGTATGTGAGAGGCTTTAAAAAAAATCTTTTAATTTACAAAATGTAAAGAATTTAAAAAACATGTACCTATCTTCCTACCAATCTCTACCCGCGTCAACGAACCTCATATCCCTAGTTTCTTTATAAAATACATGTTTTCTTCTTCACCTCTTCAAGGATTAGGTTACATAAACCTGTTCCGGCATCCATCTCATCCTCGGACGACCCACGCCTCTTCTACCAATGGCTTTATAGTTTAGTGCTGCTTTCGGCAATCGATCCTCTGTTATCCTTTGCAGATGATCCCACCATATCTTCTGTAAATTGAAATAATTTCATTTATGTCCTTTACTTCGAGTTCTGCTCTGATATCTTTATTCCTTATTCTATCTTGCAATGTATAATTTAAAGTATTTCGAAGAAACTGCATTTCAGCTCTCTGAATCTTGCCGCTTTCCTTTTTTGTCATGACCCACGCCTCACTCGTATAAATCAACGTGGGTATTGCAATTGTCTTATAAAATTTAATTCTTGTGCTGTGTCTTGTTTTGTTTCTAAGATTTCTATGAACCGTACAACAAATATTCCTAAATTTATTTATCTTCTCTTTTATATCGTAGCACAGCCAAGACATTTGAAACGGCTCACTTGTTCTAAAGTGCTATTGTTTATAACAATCTTAGTCCTCAATTAGTCCTCACCTTTAAAGCCCCATGGCTTTGGTCTTTCTTACTGAAATTGTCAGTGAGTACTCTCTTGCCACTTTTTGTAATTTAAACATTGCTCTTTGTAAATCATCTTCATTTTCTTGAATAAGAACTATGCATCTGCATATAATAGGGGACCCATACAAATTGATTTGTTAAACTGTATTCCCGAAGTCACTCTGGGCTTCCATAATCTCAATATGTCGTCAATGAATATATTAATCATGACAAAGATACAATTTTTATAGCAGAGTACCTGCAAGGAGTTGAGAGCGATTGAAAGATCGAAAGAGTGCGCAGACGTATATCAAGCACTGTTTATAATTCGACGTTTTATCACCCGGCATTGGGCCAGAAGGATCACGAGACCAAACGCCTATAATAAATGAAAAGAGAATACATTTGATTAAACTCGGACCGAATATAGTCTCTACTTCGGCGACGATCAAGTAGTCGCAAGAGAAAATCAGGATGATAGGATTATCCGATAAGACAACTAGAAAGAAGCTATCGGGATCGGGGTCTGACAGTCAGTACAAACAAATCTGAGTACCTATATCACGGGGTTGTATGGCCCCGTATGTACTTAAGGAGTAGACCTTCAGGGCTGCGCAACCAGATATAACATAGCATCGTACAGACAGGGGCGGACTGGCATCCCTGAGGGCCCTCGGCTAGAAGTAGTCAAGGGGCCCCCTTTATTACGGCGGTGGAGCCCCCTTTAGCTCGGCGCCCGGTCCATTGTCACTCCGTCCCACCAATCCATAGCCGCCCCAGTAGCGTAATTTTTAACCGGGCCCTTTTCGAATCTTGACATAAGGCCCTGAGGCCCTTCTAGCTCTTGGTGCCCCCAGCCCTGAATGCTGCAATGACATTCAAAGAAAAATGACAATAGCCTACTACTCGTCGCGTCAGTCAGTTGCCGCGCGGCGCGCCTCTACAATAACCTCCTTCGTTTTCGTCTATTAGTAAATACTAAATAGGCTGTATATAAAGAAGTCTGAGAAGTGATCACTTCAAATCTGACCAAAATAAATTCTGAAGATTTATTTCCAACCATATTTAGACGAGAAAAGTTTTTTTTAACACTAGTAAAAATATATACATTTCTCGTAATTTCTCGAAATAAAAATTTTTACGGCTCGGGGGCACCCTGAGCCTCCTCGGGGACCGGGGCCCTCGGCGATCGCCGACATGGCCAGTCCGCCCCTGCGTACAGAGATGCCGCTGAAATATCCTACGAGCTATCGCGGATGCGCTGTGGTATTGGTGTCACCATACACAGACCCCACACGTCCGTGAAGTCATTCATGAATGCGTCACCAGACACCGCGCAAGACACTCGCCCACGTCTACACCCTGCAATCAACAGGAGATTAAGAAGTCATTGGCCAGAGTAGCGGACTAAAGGGGGGCGTGGGGGGCGTACCACCCCAAACACGGTCTATCCAGGTTGAAAGCGAGAAGTTAAAACACTTGTTAAAACTGTTTATACCTGGCCTGGATAATGGCAATGTGTGAAAACTGCTACAGAGAAACGGAAAAGCTACGACCTTGTAGTTGAACTGGTTGGCACTTGCGGACTAAAGGTGGTGCGGGGGCCTCTAGATTTGGAAAATTAAGTTGTTTTGGAAATTTGTTAAATTTATTTGCAAATGTTCTACTGTCACATCCTCAAACGCAACACTAGGAGAGGTCCAGGATTTAATCGATCGATTCCAAATATTTTTCATATTATTTTTGAAATCTACCTTACAACCCTACCTCATAAAGTAGGTACAGATTTTTTTTTACAGACGTTAAAAAAATACTTATAAAGGTAAATTTATTATTAGAAGTATATTCATACTAAAAATTTAGCGTCAGTTTTGCCTGGCGTCAGTGCCTCACCACGCAGTCGGAAGTCGCAAATTGAATCCCAAACAACATGAACGGCAACGGCAGCAGCAGCGACTCAAGAAGGCCGTGCCTCGGTACGAAAATGTAAACGGCGGAGCGAAATACCGGGCGAAAACATGTAGCCCTGTGCTAAAAGAGATTTCACCAGTGCAAAATATTTAACATTTCAGGACACCAACCAATTTTAATATTTAAAATCTCTCATCAGAATGTTTACCGATAATTCGGAGTGTGGAAATCGGGTCAGTTACTTTGAACAAACGAATTCCCAAAAAAGTGCATCACATATTGTGTGAGTGAACAAAACCGTGAGTGACATCGAAGACAGGAGCACGTACAACTGTACAGATATTATAAAGTATTGTAATAAATTTAATCCAGTATATAAATAATACGACTTTTATTATATCTTTAAACCTTGTGTTTAGAATGTGAAAGTGGATTTTTATTTCAAACATTACTACAGCTTCTTATAAAGTTTCCTTACTAGATGTATCAATACAGTAATTAGACGATAAATATATGACGGTAAAGTGTTTTGCTATGTATTACATAAAGATAAATTATATTATAAATACTCGTCTTATGGCCTCAGAAACCAATCCGCCCCTGGCCTCCAGTAGGCTAGGTACGCCACTGGTTGGCCATCCGACCTTTAAGGATAACGAGGTAACATCGGTGGATAGAACAGCTCATCACGTCATATAGTTTAGTTGTCCGTTTCTTAAGTTCATACAATAATCAACAGATTAGATTATGGAGTGTGTACATTATTACTCCAAATAAATAAATTAATTAAAACAAGGAGTCGACAATATGCACCAGGAGGGTCGATTTTCAGTGCCACGCTGGAGCAGTTAAAATAAGTGACGTAAAATCAATATAAATATAATATGAAATCCACACTTCATACTTCACGCGCTTTTGAATACTTCAAAAATTCAAAAGAGTAATCTAAAATTAAAAAAGAAACAAAAACAAAAGATGCATCTACTATTTGTATATTATTACAAAGCTTTTGACAAAGTACCAAGGTTGGTACTGTGGAGAATTTAAGAAAATAGAGGCATTCCATTACATTTAATACAAGTGATCAAAAGCATGTATCTAGGAACCAGGATACAAATAAAGCAACGGAACCCCATAAAAATAAATGGAGGCTTTAGACAAGGTTGCCCTTTATCAACCGCTCTGTTTAACCCGTTTTTGGATGGAATTGTTAGGATTTTGCTTGACAGTGTAAATGGAGGAATCAGAGTTGCAGGCAAAATTCTTAAGACTGATGTTTGCAGACGATCAGATTTTATTGGCCACAAATGATAGCCAAGAATGCTCCACTCCTTAAATAACATTGCAAAGGAATTTAATATGGAAATATCTAACAAAAAAGTATGGGTTTCAAGGGATCATGGTCAGTTAGATTTAAAATTGTTTTGGATAGTAAAATTGTAGGAAAAGTCTCAGAATTTAACTATTTAGGCTATAATCTCTCATATAAAAACGAAGTAGATATTAATGGGAAAATTAATAAATTGAACCAGATAACAGGATGTCTCCGACGTGCTCTGAAACAAGGCAAGGAAGAGTCCATATTAAAATTATACAAATCTATGGCATACAAATCTACAACACTACCGAAAGCGTGCGTACTCCTGGTCTACAAAAAATGAAGACGTGGAGAATTTTAGATGGCCAAATAGGCTGGGTAAAATAATGTTGTTTTTAATGAGTGAAGATAACAAATAAATAATGAAAGGCAAGTAACGAGTCTTTAAATTGTGGGATAAAAGTATTGGGAAAGACAGGAATAAAAGTTGTTCTTCCTTGCTATAAACGTAACTGTTCTTTATAAAAATCAAACGGTCGTTAGAAAACGTTTTGTTAGTAAGAGACTAACAGTAGTTGTTGTAACCAATCCCTTAATTGTGAAAACTTCCGTAAATTAAGAGCGCTTTCCGAGCGTTCTTGACTACACACTTTCCCCACCGATAATACTCACATCTGCGTTATCGGAATCGTCATTACTGCAACAACAATCTATCTCATTGTTGAACAACAAGAACGGAATCCGCAACAATACCGCCCGATTTCAATAAAGGAAACCTAATATCATGCATCGTCGTTATTGATTCGTACGTCGTATTGTTATTTCTAGCTTTGGAATGTGAAAAGGAGTGGATATTTACGTCTGCAGCGATGAAAGTTTGCCGTATTAATGGGCAGACTGGTGACATACTTAGCTCCTCATTGTGACCGTCCTTTGAACAAAACCCAACTTATTAAGTGATACTTTTCACATGTGTTTCATTTCTCACTGTGAAAGCTGAAATAATCGTTTATGGCCTTAAAAGCACCATAAAATTATATTCTGTATGTTATTAAAAAGACTTCTTTCTTACGACGGAATTGCAATTGCTGCATATAACTCTTATATAATACAATAACAAATGGACGCCTTCGCTGAATGTCACCTGACGCTCCTCCAACAACCAACACTTCTCAATTAGATTCCTGTTATCGCTTCGTTAAGTTATCTTTTCAAATTGTTGTGTCTCACTGTCACCATCGTCTAACTCAACACCTGAAACCCAACAAACCATTTTTTTAAATTAACCTTTCCATGGAATACTGTAGACATGCGCCTTCGTCTTCTTCAATGTTCAGTCGAACTGTTTATTGACAAAGAATCTCAAACGACTCCACGCGTTTTGCATTGACCTTAATCTCTCTTTATCCCGACCGTCCTTTAGATCATCTAACATCTCATTCCTTCCTCTGCCTATGTTGTCCTACGACTTTTCCCTCAATTGTCATCCTCTGGATACAGTTATGTCTCAATATGAGCCTTTTTCACTTTGCCTTTCTCTTCGCGTTTTAGAATTATCTTTGTACATTTATCAACTCTCTTCAACACCTCCTCCTTAGTCAGTCTGTCCCTTCAAATGAGTTTTAGCATCCTTCTACACACCATTTTTCAAAACCTTCCAGGTATACCAATGGATGTCTGTAGTATATATCTCGATGTCTGTGTTTCCGTACTGTTGAATACTATGCTCCAGACATGACACACTGCAAACCTCTTTTGCAGACTAAGTGGTCGTCTTTGCAGTCGTTAAATCTTTAAATACAATAAATTTAAGTATTTAATGCTATTTTTTCATAGCATAATTACTTCACATATTCTTATTACTCTGGAGTTTTTGGTGTTTATTTTTGTTCCGTATTCCTCCTAAGTTAGATGTACTTTGTTTACCATTCTCTGCGACTGTCCCTCACTCGTTGCCAGTACTGACTCGTTATATATACGCTTCATTGTTTTTATCTTCTCGCCACCTGCCTGCACAAAATCATTGTTATCCGCGTCTTAGGCGAGAATGATTACAAATCTATATTACAGACTGGTACATTTAGGAAAAGTCATCAATACTTTTGGTGAAGCTAGTTGTAGAAAACTAAACGAGATCAGCTGGCTAGCATAGGCCTAAAAAAAAATAGAGGCAGTTCCAGTAAGTGGTAGGAAGAAGGTTGGACGTTGGCAATTATGCAATTACGTTTCGGCTCTACAGAGATAGGCTTACGGGGGAATATATCAAACATCAAATGTAAACAATCTCAAAGAGAACGCAAGACTTTTAATAAAATCATCTGCTTGATGTTTTAATAAAATCATCTGCTTACAGTTATAAACTATTTTTCGTTATAAATGTATGACTTCCCTTTCTACAGAAGTCTTAGAAGAAGAAGCATCAAACTGTATATTCACTTTGCAAAACGGAAAATATGACAATAAACAAAATTAAGCTAACATTTTATAAGATGGTGGCAGGTGCCGCACGTTTGTATGGTTCGGAAGTTGGGCACCTACAAAAAGAGATCTTAGGCCGATAGAATCATCAGAAATGAATATTTTTAGGTCAGTAAAAAGCTGTGTTAGGGGGAGATAGGATACAAAATATAACCATTAGACAGAAATTAAACATTCAATCGGTTGCACTAAACGCAGAAATATATAAAGAAAAATGTAAAAAACATGTACCCAAAAACGTGCAAAAACAAAAATTCCAAACCAGGCCTTGAATTATCATCCGATGGGTAGACGACGCGTAGATTGTTTTTTCGATTCCAATTTCGATGGGAAGGCGTAGGATTATATAGTGAGCCGGCACAGGCAGGGTTTCCTAAAGCTGGAAGGACAGAAGGAAAAGAAAAAAGAACAAAACGAAAACGAGGTGCTACGTTGTTAGTACAAACTGATGTTTTTTGAAAAGTACAATCATAACAACGTCCAGGGTTCGTCAGTCAAAAATAAGCTGCAATTGTGTGCTGACGCATGTGCACTTGATATCATTCGCTGTAGCATTTCTGCTACGTCTAATCTACTTTAGTAGTTAAATCGTTGAAAATATTTGCATATTTTTAAATATAGCCTACATAATATTTGTTTTCTATATAAATTATATTTTTTAACTTCAAAATTACACTAGACACAGATATGTAATACTACATTAAATCATGTAACTTGTGAATGATGTAAATGAGGTGTGTGTGTGTGTGTGTGTGTGTGTGGTGGTATACAACTCGAAGTTATCGCCTTAACGAAGTTTCCTTGTGTTTGATAGGTCTTTTAGTTACCGTAACCGCACGGAACATGAAGAGATTATCTGCTACTACACCTAAATTGCCTGTAAATTTCATAATCGATTGTCTTGAGTGTCCCTTGATAGGATTTGATGGACCGCAATTTGACAAGCAAAGTTTACTCTTCTCGGTCCGGTCGGTGCAATTTATGCCCACAGGTGGCGCACGAGCTGTCCCCTTGCCTCTGCCCTTTACCCTTGAAAAGTTTGATAATGATATTAGCTTCCCTTTAAAACTATGTTTCCTCTTTCTCCCCGTCCTCCTCCTACATCATCATCATCATCATCATCATCATCATCATCTTCTTCTTCTTCTTCTTCTTCTTCTTCTTCTTCTTCTTCTTCTTCTTCTTCTTCTTCTTCTTCTTCTTCTTCTTCTTCTTCTTCTTCTCCTCCTCCTCCTCGACCCAAAGGTTGGTGTGCCTGCTATTCCTTCGTTTTCGTAGACAGTCTGTTATTGTCCACATAACTAGAGACTCAATCATCATTCTGACTCAAAGGATATCTTACTGGATCTTTCTGGCGTTAACTTAACACTGTGTCCGCCTTTAGAGACGTTTCCCACCCGAAGAGCAAGAGGGTGCCCTAACCTTTTAACCGCTAATCCACCCTCCTTGGAGGTCACTAGAACTTGGTAAAGTGTCAAATAGTGAATGTCGATTGGGCGGATATAACAAAGAAAACGGACTGATTTTTAGTGTTCAGAAAAAATTTGAGTATTGTGAAAAAATGTTTGCGAGGACACAAATGTGAAGTTCTACAGCTGATACGTCTTGACAAAAATCAAAGTCACAAGGTCGTTATGGGAAAGACGAACTTGACGGATGATCATTGCTCCATTGTTGCACTGCTCATCAGTAGACTTGCTCGGGTCAGTTGTAACGAAGATAGCGACAGTCATAAATATTGTCAGTCTCCGTTAGGAGAAGGCACCATAAGAAGAAACACAATCTGGTTTGTTGAGTATGGATACTGCGAACCACGTATTTCTTTTAAAACTAATTGACCAACAGAAAAGTATAATTATTTTAAACATATAAAATAATATATTTTTAAGCTCTTTTCTTTTTTTAAGCTGTTTAATTTATAGGTTTAATTTATAGGATTAAAACTTTTGCTTGGTCTTTCTCGCATCAATTTTTGTTTAATACTGTACCTATTGGATTTAATGAAGTTTTCCACCAGCCTCGTACGGGACTTTCTATTTCTTTTTCCCTGGTAACACAAAAAATGAAGCAACAGTAAAGCAAAGAGAGAGGGAAGGGAGAGAGAGATAGAGAGAGAGAGAGAGAGAGAGAGAGAGAGAGAGAGAGAGAGAGAGAGAGAGAGAGCATAATAGTGTGTTCTATACGTTTCACAGCTCAGGAAGCTTCTTCAAATACTAGTTCCGCTCCTTTCGGGCTTAATGACCCTCATCACTCACGGTATCCTTTTGATACATTTCAAGCCGGATATGTGTGTGTGTGTGTGTGTGTGTGTGTGTGTGTGTGTGTGCGTGTGTGAAGCGTCAAGACGATCTAAAAGTTGTTTTACTGCGGATATCCGTATGAAAGAAAACTTGAACGAAATGACCGGAAGGAAGGAGAGAGATGAATATTGAGTAAGAATCCTAAGGCGAATAGCTATAAAGTGATGTCTGTTACGAGCAATTAGAGAAAGTTAAGTGGATGTCAGGTGTGTAACAGATGAATCATCCGTTTGTACTAATTGAATTAACACGAGTCACTTGTAATTATTATTAACTTCTTCCTTTCTCAAAGTCGTAATTTCCTCGAAATCGTTTAGCTATTTGGCGGGCCACGTTTCAAGCCATCCTTAGCTCACCCAAACGTATTCGTCGGATTCAAACACATATTTGATTTAGATGTCCTGTTATCTTCCTACCTCGACGGGCCGGTGTCTTCAGACTTCCCTGTGTGCTTATCTGAGAAGCATATTTTGCAAAGTTTCATGACTTTTCGCTTTGTCTTTACCTGAGTTTAGTGAATATGTTTATGGAAATTTGGTCCCAGGGTTATCGAGGAACTTAATGACGTCCCCTCACTCTTAGTCGAAGGAGTATATTGAATCATGACAATGGATCCGATCGTAGATTTTCCGCGAGTTTTTATGCCAACTCCACATTCAATAAAAATGGGATACGTCGAAATGTTAGTCAACGCCACCGGTAGAGTCTTGTCGACACCTCGTACTGATGTAGGTTAGACTGGAGAACAGGAAAGTCCTGGATTCGGTTCCGGTCGAAATTATGCCACTATAAGTTACCTTGAAGTAAATGCCCTCTTTCGGTTCGGTCGTGTTGAAACTTCTCAAAACTGGGCTGAATCGTGAATGGCTCTGCGTCGTTTTAGGAAGTGTAGTTTTGTTCTGTATCCTCTTATCTCCCCCCCTCAACAACTTTTTTTTTTAAATAGTGGGTGGAAACTAATAAAATTGCAAATATTATATGGGATATCAAATTAAAGAGAATTGTAAACTAAATTTGAATATAGTGTAGAGTTTTCGAATTTCAAAATTTGTCTAACCTAATGACAAAAAATAAATCAAAAATGTGGTGAAATTGTAAAAATCAGCCGGCGTCAGACTAAGAAAAATTTAAACACACGATCGTTTGGAATTTTTAGTGTTTATTGTCTGTCTAAACTCTGTTACCTGAAAAACAATAACAAAATAGCAGGGTAATCGTGATTACCGTACTTTTCCTGATAATTGAAAAATTACTAAATACGTATCAAAACGTATCCCAAATAAATAGATAAATAAATAAAAACTTTGAAGAATGGTTTAGAAAAATCTGTTATAGAAGAAAGGATTCATAAGATGGAAAGGCCATATGGTATAACTAAAGATATTTACAATAAAAAGTGCATATCTAAAAGTGCGAAAATAAGGCATTACAAGTAAAGTAGTGAGGCCAGAATGCCTATATGCAAGTGAATGTCTAGCATTGAATTATAATTTAGTCAAACTAGAAATATTGGAAAGACGAATTATTAGGAAAATATTAGGCACACGAAAAACTTCAGAAGGTTGGAAATTAAAAAGTAATGATAAAATATATCAAAGTATAGAAAATGTAACAGAAACCATGAGAAAAAGGTTGGATTAAAGAAGTCTAAAAGGTTTTAGAAAAAAATAATATACACGCAGAAGAAGCAATTGAAAGAGACGTTTTTCGAGCAAAAGTGTTAAAAATGGAAGGAGTCCAGGCTAGGAGAGAGAAAAACGCAGGTTCAAAGTGGACTGAAGACAGGAAGAAGGGACACAGTGAAAAGATGAAAGACTATTGGAGAAAAAGAAAGGAACAAAGAATAAAGAACTGAAATTGGCATGTGGTCCTTAGATGGCCGATACAAAAAAAAAAATTCGTTCAAAATAGTGAGCGAGTTCTGCTGCTCAGGGAGCGTAATAGTATAGTTGAGTACAGGTGTTTCCTCTTTTCTCAAATGCTTTAGTTTTTTGCATCCTGCTCTAAACAATCTCAAAACCTATCTTGACCTCTTTTATCCGGCAGAAATTTTTACGTCAGCTGCTTTCATAAGATTAACAGTAGCACCAATACTAGCATTAGCACTAACTGAAACTACAGCTTAGCGTGTAACAAAATCTAAAGCCTTCATGATTTTTTTGGCTTTATCGCTTTCCTTGCGATTCTCTACATACGGACCGCTTCCAGTCTTCTCAGTTCGTCTCCTACTGGGCTTTCGTCGTGCCCTAAACTTGAGATATCTGCGAATGTCGGCGACACGTGTTTTTGGGCGTGAGAAATGTTTCGAATGTACGTATTTCTCACGATTTCATATTCTAAACGTTCAATTGCTTTTAGATTATTAATTCCTATGAATTCTAGATTTCATTTTCTAGTAAAGAAGGCATATTTTCAGCTGTTCTGATTTAGACTGGAAACGATAAAAAGTGGCTTTAAAAACTGTTGGAAAAATAAGGCTAACAAATAATCTCCAAAACAAAATCTAAAAAGTATGAAACAAAACTGTTTCCTCCTCCTCCTCCTCCTCTTCTTCTTCTTCTTCTTCTTCTTCTTCTTCTTCTTCTTCTTCTTCTTCTTCTTCTTCTTCTTCTTCTTCTTCTTCTTCTTCTTCTTCTTCTTCTCCTCCTCCTCCTCCTCCTCCTCCTCCTCCTCCTCCTCCTCCTCCTCCTCCTCCTCCTCCTTCTCCTCCTCCTCCTCCTCCTCCTCCTTGTCTGTTTTCTTGTATATTTGTCACTAGACATATATTTGTTATGATGCCCAGTTTTTTCTTGGCTTCCCCAGACTTGTATTTGTTTCGAGGCAGCGCCATGTACTGAAAGTAATTCAAGTTTTACGAGATTTGGTTACAACAAACAGTACATACTACTTTGACATGGTTATCAATCAAGTAAAGTCGACAGTGATGCGGAGACGTCCTGGATTTCTGGAGAAAGGCGTCATTCTCCTTAATGATAACCCCCGTCCTCTGACAGTTAAGTTAACACGTGAAACCATCAATACATTTATTTGGGAGACTCCACCTCGCCCTCCCTACAGTCCAGACTTGGTTCAATCTTATTTCCACTCGTTTGGTCCACTCAACGAGTCGTTAATTGATACAAAGTTTTATAACGACGACGAGGGTCAAGGAAATGTCTTAAAGTGGCTCCGACATTAATTCAGCAGCCATAGAAAAGCGTATTTACGATGGGACAAGCGTATTAATATTGCTGGGGATTATGTTGAAAAGTTAAGTTGAAAAGTGAAAAAAATAAATGTTATATAGATTAAATAAACCGTTTTTTCTATCCATGTATTTGTCTCTTTAATTATTGAACAGCCATCGTAATTTAATATAATTTTAAATTTGCGTTGCATCCGTTAAACTCGTTAAACTTTATGTCTGTACTATATATTTTGTGGAACATACAGAACAGAGGAAAAGTTCGTGGAAACTGCTAGCAAAAAGTGTTCACAAAAATGCTTTCATAGTAAACACGACGAGTCTGACATGGGTAGCGTTTGTTACTGTTAGGATTGGAATTTCTGTATGGATATTTCTGACTGTCGTTGAGAGTGCAAGGCAACGATTTGCTTCTTATCATCAGCCAACAGTCAGAGTAACATCACATACACACACACATTCTCCGGATTAACGAGGCATCATCGCGTGCGCTGTGGATTATCAACAACCGCAAGGCCAGGCTTTCCTGTTACGTTTCAGTTAGTCAATCCACTATACGGGCTTGTAGCGAAATCCGCACTCGATCCCTTTGTCTATACGTTTGGCTACTCTTTCCTCTCACTCTCTCTCTCTCTCTCTCTCTCTCTCTCTCTCTCTCTCTCTCTCTCTCTCTCTCCTATAAACGGAATTGTGAAGATCCGTGTGCTGCTTCTGGGCGCACTGGCGGAGACAAAAAAAAAAGACAGCTTAGCAAGAAAACGTAATTTCGTGAGATAAGTCAGAGAATATTTGACCTTCTGTATGTTATACCCCTTCTCCACACAAATGAGCTCCCTGAGCTGCAGAAATTGCAACCTATTTTGAACGAAGTAGTCCCTTCACTGTTGGATAAATTGTAATATATTACATAATTTTCAATTATAGGAAAAATTACAAGGATCCCGATTAGTCTTCTATTTTTTTTTAGTTTAATATCTTCAAATAATTACAACTGCAAGTAGGTTTATTTACACCTGACGCACGTTTCACAGAAATTATTCTGTGTCTTCTGCGTTATTTCTTTAGTGATATAATTATACTTGTAAATCTTGTGCTATCGGATGTCACGTTACAAAGGTTATGGCAGTCCTCACTCTTTTATACGGTTCCGAAACGTGGGTATTATCTAAAAAAGATGGAAGTCATATATGTAAACTGCAGAGATGAATTTGTGGAGCTGTACACGTAAAGGGAAACACACGAAACGATAGAGTTAGAAACGATGTGATAAGACATGAATTGGGTATATTCTCTGTAAATGCAAGACTCGAGGAATGTAAGCTGAGATGGATAGAACATACAGCCTAGGTAGAATGGAAGAGAAAAGGCTACCTCAACAAAAAGGTAAAAGGCCTAAAGGGAAAAGAGGTGTGGGAAGACCACGCAAAAGATGGCTTGAAAATAGAGACCGGAACAGCTGGTGTCGCCTAATACTGGAATGAAGAACGAGAAGAAGAAGAAGAAGAAGAAGAAAAAAAAGAAAAAGAAGAACTTGAGACCCGCTGAGGACAAAAAGAAAACTCCTCGCTGAGGACTAGGTTAACAAAATTTTCTTTCATTTCGCACATGTGCACAGCAGCCATGCACTGTGTTTCGTAGTGTGCTCATCGGCAGGAACTACAGCACAGTGGCGAGAACTTCAGATGCATAAAAGTGTTGTTTTAAAGCGACAGTATGTAAAAGAGGGATAGTGTGTGAGTGAGACGGCAAACGGTCATCCCGAACTCTCCTCTCAAGTCACTGAATAATATATTTTTAAGTAGGGGTTAATTCTTTCAATGACCCCTGTCACTGTTAAAATAGGGTCTACTATTGTTAGGGTCTATAATAACTACCCTTTCACGAATCCATTCATGTCCAGAAGAAGCAATGAAGATTGCTGTGAAGATCTGAAAAAAGAAGATTCAAAGTTAAAGAGAATACTAGCTCCAAGATGAACAGTCAATGGTGGTACCCAGTCTAAGAGACCAGAAAAGAGAGAACATTTTTTATGGAAAGAACAATACGAAAGCACAGAGTATGATGGTTTGGCCACGTATAGCAAAGAATGTCGGCAGACAATGAGGGACTCGGTGAGAGGGAGACACTAAATAATATTTAAGGATCAGGTACGAGCGGATGTTAGAAATGTTTAAGTTCAAAACAACAGTAAAAATAAAATATCCAAAGACATTGGAAAGTATAACATATTAGTGAATCTAGCAAAAAGTCATAAAACTTTCTGATTATGAAAGATCAAGTTATGAAACAGGTGAAGTGATTCTTCGCAAAAGTCGCAGCAGCTTCAATATAAAAAATAGTCGATATTTAAATGAATATAGGTCAGTTTCTAGGAATTTGTAAAGAAATACACGCGTACATCTCAACAAATATTAATATAGATACAAATTGCTTGTTGGGAAAGATAAGCTTATGATAGAGGAAGTGCTACGGCGATAACAATGCGAAAGAAAGCGATGTATTACATAAACGTCTTGTACTAAATTTTGTATAGTGTGTTTAAGCAAATCTATTGTTCCTTTTTTATCTCTCTGTGAAGTGGGTAGAGAATTTGTGAAAATCGGGGGAGCAATAAAAGGGTTCTTGAAACTCCTTAAATAAAACTTATAACTCGTGTCGTCCGCACAGAAGCATTAAAAGCGCTGGCGGGAGCTGAATCGATTTCTTAAAAACGTTCACCAACCGAAGTAAAGCCTCTTGATTTACGTCAGACTAACGTTAAATACGTTGTCTCGCCAGTACAGTACAGTAGAGTAATACACTTTGCCGCTGAAATGTTCTCGTTACTTTAGAACAAACGAGCTAGCTTGTAGACTAACGATCACTCAATTTATCTATTGTATTGTACACGAGAACGAGCTAAATTTATTACACAAGACGATCGAGTACGTTAGACTCGTGATTATGTATTTATATTCATGTTTATATAATATATGATCAAATTTCTGGGTGTTCGTGTTCCTTTGAATTCTTTGGAGCACATGAACTCTACAAATGTTCTCCATCCGCGTTTATACAGGTTTGTAATTTCGCTTGACCCCCAAAGTTAAACGCACCCTTCATGCTCTTTTCCGTCGTCTTCCGCCATGTAATCGTTGCTTTTCCTTTTCGTTTCCTTCCTTGAGGATTCCATTCCATAGCTTGCTTCGCTATATTATCGTAGGAATGCCTAACAGTGTGACCGATCCACCGCAACTTTCTCTTGTTTATCTGCTATTCGACAGAGCACGTGAAAGCCATCCGTTTTTGTTTACACAAATCTGGACCACAAGAGTGATGGTACTGGTCGGTCGGTGGTAATGCTCGGTCAGGTCCAACGTTTTACATCCACACAGTAATGTGGATGAAACGGTAAAACCTAGTATCTTTAATTTTGTGTTTTTCTTTAATAGCACAAGACTGACTTAAATGGCACAATTGAGCAAAAGCCGATTTTTCATAAGAAGAAGAAGAAAATGGAAAGAAGAAAAAGAACAACATTAGTTACCATTTCCTATTTCGTTTTTCTCCTGAATCACTTTACCCGTCTTAAAAATCTCATTTCAGTTAACCGAACTCTTCACTGTTGTACGGTTAATGTCATGTATGTTTTTGTTTTTGTTTCTCAAATCAGATGGTTTCTACTTCCATGTTCCATAAGGAAATGGAAGTATGGTGATGGCGAAAAAATCGTTTTCGAGTTAAGGGCTAATTTTGATTGTACTATCCTCAAAACATAAGGAAAGTCATTTTTCTAAAAGTGCTTGTGTGTAGAATTATTTGGAGAAAAGTCATTTTCCGAAAAGTGTCTGTGTCTGTCTCTCTGTAGAATTTTTTTCTATGACAAACGATAACAGCTGCAAATTCAAACAGAATCAAATAATTTTATGCATACTTCACGGAATTGTAGAGGACTCAAGGCCTATGGTGAAGATCGGTTAAGGGAAAGGGGTAGTTTACCTGCAACGTTTTATGTTTTAACAAGGGTAATTTTATCTATGACGACAGATAACTGCCGTAAATTCAAACAGAATCAAATAATGTTTTGCATACGTTCCTGAATTGTAGAGAATTCAAGGTCTTTTGATTTTGGTAAAGATCGGTTAAGATAAAGGAGTAGTTTACCACCAACATTTTATGTTTTAACAAGGGTAATTTTTCTATGAAGAACGATAACAGCCGTAAAGTCAAACATAATCAAACAATGTTTTGCATACATTCCTGCATTGTAAAGGACTCAAGGCCTGTTGATTTTGGTGAAGATCGATTAGGGGATAGGGGTAGTTTACCTGCAACATTTTATGTTTTAACAAGAGTAATGTTTTCATGACGAACGATAACGGCCGTAAATTCAAACAGAATCAAATAACTTTTTACATATGTGCCTGAGTTGTAGAGCACTCAAGGCCTATTAATTTTGGTGTAGATCGGTTACAGTGAAAGGGTAGTTTACCAGCAACGTTTTATGTTTTAATAATAGTAAAGTACTTAATTTTGATAAATAAAGCATCCTGATAAGAAGATCATAATAATCCACTGTAGAAACGTAGATGAAATATCTATAAATGAAGAGGCTAGTTGGACGGGGTGGGGGTAATTTTCTATAAATGAAAATGATAGTTGAAGGGGGTGGGGATAATTTTTATTTATATGTCATGTGTACTACGTTATCGGCAACAAAGAAGTAGTTTGTTGTTAAAATTCTTTCCTGGGCTGTTTGGGCTTGATCCAATGTTTTCTACAAAACCAGACGTTTCGGCAGTGCTATCGACTGCCATCATCAGTAAAAATTGAGTGCACTATCGTGAGGTGGTATACGTTATTGATCACAGTACTGTGGTTAAGGCTGAAGAAAGACGTAGTTTCTATGGAAATAGTTCATTTCGAAAAGTATTTTATATATAAATCTTAGAACATGGAAGTCATGTATGGTACCGATACTTTATATTTTGTGCTAACATTTGCTCGACTACAACACTGATGTTAGTATCAGACGCATGGCTTGTGTTTGTATTACTTATTAGGTTATTAGGTCCATATTTTTTTTTATGCTACACTCACTTGTTGCACACACCACTAGTCACTGTGACACCGATTAGCGCTTTCGAACGTAGCCTACCCGTTCATCATCAGATCGTAACTGCCACCTTACGATGGAAACAAGTGAGTGTAGCATAAATTATTTAACCACTAATAAAATTTGTAGTTTAAATATTTTTTTTGTTATGTAAAGATTAATATACAGTTATCTGATGTGTTTCTATTGTTTTATACTTTCACTATATAGTATATCACAGTAAGCCGGCACCAATCTTTCTCTAGCGTATAACAACAATCCTGAAGACTAGACGTTATATTACTACTATTACTACTTCAGAGTTTTCTATCGTTTCAATGGGAAAAATATATCAGTTGCGTGGAAAAGTCAAAGTTACCCCCTAGATTAGACATCGAATATTATCCTAATTGAAGATGCAACTCACGGCAAGTGAGGGAACTTGTTCAGGTCGCATGGCCTAATCCGTCACGGACATGATATTGAATTTTCTATTGCATTCACAAACGTTTTGATTCGCTTCATAAACTGCCTACTATACAGTGAATTTTTACCCTATCAATTCTCCTCTTTCTACAGATGTAATCATGAGATCCATTGCTTCAATTCGCTAGTGAAGACTAGAAGAAACTTATGCGTATTACGAAACAACATATGATTCACAGTGAAAACATTCTTAATTTTCAATAAGGATGTAAAAAAGAAGGAAGTGTTTCTTTTTTATTGATAACGGACAAATTTCTGAATAGGGAAGAGTAAATGGTATTAAAGTTTATTACGTAATCTTCGATCGGCGTGCGGCGAATGAAATCGAGGAAGTTATTAACTGGCTTATCATCCCGTCGCATTCTTTCTAAATCGTGATTCAATTCAAACATTACGTCAAACATTTCAGGAGTCGATTTATCAATTCGCTGACAAAGAAAGAAGTGTCCGGCACAGAAAGATGTTGTCTCTTCGTTTTCTTGCAATAATCGAGTAAAACATTAAATGTCTGTCACCGGTTATTTTTTTTTTGTCCTTTTTAGTGAAATTGTAAAAATGCGTTTTGATCCTGACAATTGAGGAGACGACTAACTAATAATATTCGTGGTTTTTTACAATCTCTGTAACCCTCACCCCCTAAACCAAATTCTGCCTGTCTGTCTATCAGCCTATCTCTGTCTGTCTGTCTATCTACCCCTCCTCCCTCCCTCTCTCTCTCTCTCTCTCTCTCTCTCTCTCTCTCTCTCTCTCTCTCTCTCTCTCTCTCTCTCTCTCTACCTCAGTGGTGCATTTACAGGGGAGAACGAACGGGACCGGACCGCCTCCCAGAGAATCGGAAAAGTTGGTGAATTTTGTTAATCTCTTAATTTTTAGGCTGTTTTATTTTTTCAGCTGTGTACGCTAATATAGTAATAGCTCTGTTTAAAATATGCAAACAAGTTTACTACAGAGCATTAGGCTATACGTTTGGAGTATGAAATATAGGAAAACCAATTCAGTCAATAAGTAGATTTTAATTATCTCTCAATAACACGTATTTCTTTGTGTTATTACCGTTTACTATACTGGAACTGATTTCAGGATGTTATCACGCGTTTTTCAGACACTTTAAAGACAGTAATGTTGATTAGTCTTAACTTTACTACCTTTAACGTTACCAGCCGACCCGATCCCGGACCCCCATAGCCAAATTCCAGATACGACAGTACTCTCTCTCTCTCTCTCTCTCTCTCTCTCTCTCTCTCTCTCTCTCTCTCTCTCGTTCTCCCTTCATTCTCTGTGCCTGTTTGTCGATCTATGTATCCCGCTGTTTGTGGCTCTTGATATCATCGTTCTTTTCATTCTACACACACATTTAGTGTTCAAAACATACTGTTCAAACGTGTTACTATGAAACACGAATTTTTGTTTCAATGCTGCAGGTGAGTATTTGAATTTTAGTACACCCTCCCTCAGCTTCTTTCCGCATAGAAGCGCGCGACGCCATTGAGCATTTATACGTTTCCAGTGTGGGCCTTCTTAACTAAAACACATAAAAAAAAATTGAAATCACTATTGGACGAGGATTACGCTGGCCTTCCAAAGCTTACTATTTCACCTCCGTCCTGACGATTTCTCGTCAACTCCCTTGGTGTCCGTTATCTGAACTCTGTCGTGAGAACACGCTCTGCTAAAAATTCCCCAGAAGGTACTTAAGTATCAGGCCAGTCCACGTATTGAACGAGAGAAACGAGTTCTACGTTTAACTCGACCGTTTGGCATTTGTGTGTCTGTCTGTCTATCCGTAGGGGGGCCGTGTCTCATGGTGACTTTTGATTGCATCAATTGATTTTAAAAAAATATTCGCATCCTATTGTTTTACATAGGCCTGTTGATCGTCTAAAAAAAAAGTAGGAGTCAGGGAGAAAAATATGAGCGGACACAACTGTGAAAACAAATCGCATAATTCCGCGTAGAGATACAAAAATAAAAAGAATGTCAACCACACTGTGCGAATATAGTTTTGGAAATTTTAAAAATTCTTAGACGCCAGGCTCCAAAAAGTATACCAAAAGTCTGAAAAAAACAACAAAAATCCATGCCGGGTATCAAAATTTTAACCAGAATCTGAATATTGTATTCTGTTTTGAAAATTACAAATATTTTTGGATACCTGGGTTTGAAAAAGCGACATTTTTTAATTGTAAAAAATCCACGCCTGATGTAATACTAAAGATTTAGCTATTAGGCCTGTGTTTATAAATTTGACTAGGAAAACCAAAGCAGAGTTAAGGATTTTTACTATGTATTCTGTTCGTTATAATAAAAAGAATACAACATAAACATAATAATAATCATAATGGATGCCTGTTTTATAATTGTTATTTTACTAAAATAATTGTACAGTTTTGGGGGTTTTCATATGTTTTTGTTACTTTCTTACTTTTAAGGTATAGAAAAATCTCACTAAACCGTCGTCACTGCCACATGATGTTTCTCGGCTAATACTAAAAATCATAAATACGAAGAACGTTCCTTACAGCTTTAAAAAATTAAAATTTCTCGTTTAAACTGTTTCTAGTAATAAATGTATTCATTCAAAATACTGAACGAATTTTGCAGCTAAGGGAGGATTTACATACACGATCAACACCAACCTGTGCCAGTTTTTTACCCGATCATGTCGAATATCATCATCATCATCATCATCATCACCACCACCACCACCACTCCAAGGACTAGGCCTTAGACCTGTTCCGGAACCCAGTAGTTCTACTTCTCGGTCCCTCTCTTCCCAGTAGGGTGACAACCCAAGGCAGCTACAGGTAGACGGATATCAGCCATGCGATTCAAGTGTTCACACCATCTCCTTCTGTGGTCTTCAATCTTCTGGTGCGATGATACAATGTTTAAATCGCGTCTAATATCCTCGTTCCTTCTCCGATCCAAGAAAGAACAACCCTTCGTCCCTCTTAGAAATTTCATTTCGGCTGCCTGAATCCTCTGCACGTCCCTTTTACCAAGAGACCATGTCTCACTAGCGTACAGAAATGTGGAGACAGCCACAGTTTTATAAAATTTCATTCGAGTATCCTTCCGTGTTTTATTTTTCAGGTTTACGTCGAATGTTAATTGTGAATTATACAAGATCTAATAAATAAATACAACGGTGCACATCCACGTCGGTAAGATTAACTGATTGCATCACTACCGCAGCGGAAGCTCAAGCTGAAACTAGGGATTGTGAAACGATGCAATTAAAGGCGACGGACTTTTCACGCGCGCAACCGGGCTATCGCAATCTTCTGGTTGCGTCGGGCTAATGAACTTTATCGGCAGTTCTTTCATAAATTTTATAGTCAGGTTAGAACGTCTGCTGACCTTTTCCGCTGCCCAGTCGCTAATTGTCTCTCGGAGGGCTCTCTCACTGAACGCACCTTTGACGTTGTAAAACCAGTCTAAGTCGCACGCCATCGCTTTGTCATTCAAAGTAGTTTACACCCCGTATGGTACAGTGGAAAACCAAATAACAGACACCAACGAAGTCACTATCAGGTATAGACGGTGTTAAGAAGGTCTCACTGATCGCCGTATGGTACAGTGGAAAACCAAATAACAGACACCAACGAAGTCACTATCAGGTATAGACAGTGTTAAGAAGGTCTCACTGATCGCCGTAAGGTACAGTGGAAAACCAAATAACAGACACCAACGAAGTCACTATCAGGTATAGACAGTGTTAAGAAGGTCTCACTGATCGCCGTGTGGTACAGTGGAAAACAAAATTACAAACTCCAATTAAGTCACTAATCACCAGCTTTAATTAATCACAACTAACAGTTTGTAATCAAAAAGTTATTCAACAAGATTATACTCATACAATAATCCAAGTTAATTTGTCCACACCAATAATAATGTCAACTAATAGAGCCCCGCACAATAATCACTTTTCAATAAAACACCACTTGAAAAGCACTGAGTAAATCGCCCGACGTAAACTGAAACTGACCGTCGCTGGATGGTTATATTTATACCCCGCTGAGATGCCAGAATAATCTGTCACTTTTTCGATGACGTGTTAAACAAACGCTTCTCGAATCCACTAGAAACAGTGTCGTGTCTGGACTTGAACACGGTGCGCGGACCGTTGCGGTCTGGAACAGACTCGGTTGTTGACGCATGATAAGTGCCATTCTTCTCAAATTAGCAATATGTACCCTCACAAACATTACAGCTGGGCTCTGCTGGGATAGCTGAGAAACATGCAGAACGACACACTCCATTGTTCGATAACGTTCCGTTGCGTAACAATAGATTACAGTAACATTCTGTATAGTCACTCAGTTATTGTTTCGACTTCGACATTGACCGAAAGGAACTACAAAACTAAGTGTTGAGTCAATAATCTACAGCCACGGTAGTAAGTGTATTGAAATGTCAGTTCCGCCTGAGCTGGTGACGGAGACAAATCTGTTGGCCTGTTTCTGTTTTCAGATAAACTGTTTTACTATTCGCACAGTTGCAGCATTACCTGTACAAACTGATTCCAGATATACCTTACTTGCATCTGTTACCATGCTTTTACAATAGAAAAGAACATGTTTGCAAGCGATATACAATAAGTTTAACCAGCGAGCGAGGTTTTTGTGGTTGAACCCCTTCAGTCGGACGGAAAAAAGTGAACTGTAAAAAATTAAAAGAAAATATATGCTGGTAAAAAATGCAATCATACTTATCAAATTAAATAAATGGAGTAAATAGTTGTATATGTACGAATATTTCCGGCGCCTATAATTAATTGGAACATGTCGGGTAAGGGAAGACCACAATGGCGGTGAAGGCGGAGAAAAGGAACTTTGGTACGGCGAATCCGGCAGAGGTTTGACCCCAGCTTTCAGGGTAAAGCTAGAGCCCCTGCCAGGGTATGATAAAGCTACTGCCTTGCAGTTAGGCGTAGGATTACCAAAGGCTAAACGAAGAACACCTTGATTACAAATTACATGGTCCTCCAGGTTGGAGATCCTCCGATGTGCTGGTAACCATTCAAGTAAAAAAAATCATATACTCATAGGAATAAGCCGGATGCTACTTGCCTAATCCGTAAAGAGTGACGACGACGACGAATATTTTTAATCCCGGTATGCTACACCTGTCGGCGAGTATAAAGTTGCTTCCTGTAAACATCGCCCAGTTTCAGCATGACGATAGTTTTTTATTCTATACTGTTTTGACTTAGCCAATGATTACGTGACCTCTCTATGACTAAGTTTATGCATTTGTCTGCTACTTG
Organism: Magicicada septendecula; assembly: GCA_034769895.1. Classification (NCBI taxonomy): domain Eukaryota; kingdom Metazoa; phylum Arthropoda; class Insecta; order Hemiptera; family Cicadidae; genus Magicicada; species Magicicada septendecula. Next base: position 442,465,828 of record CM068372.1, on the reverse strand, counting down.
GGGTTTTTGCACCTTTCCATCACAAACACCGATTTTGATCACAACACATTGTACGACGATTACAACAGATTTTTTACTGCGTTTATTCGGTAAAATAGAGAACAGCGAAATTTTTATTCTAGATTTTGAGGTTGTCTTCTTAGCGCGTAGGAAAGAGGTAGCCTTTGAATGTTTAGTCAGCCCTCAGTGTATCCAATTCATTTTACGATATTTACCATAAACGCGCAGTAATTTATTAGCAAGTCTATAAAACAACGACCTTGTATTATAAACGTTCTCCTAATTAAATGATTTTTCCCAATACAAATTTAACTCAAGCGTGTTAAAATCAGCAGACTAAATAAATACAATAGTCATCATCATCATCATTAGGTATCATCATCATCTTCGGCAAGGATTAAACCAAGAACCAAGGTTTGTTCCGGTCTCAGGCCAACAGACTACAGCTGGTCACTCCAACGTCCACACCTCTCCGTTTTTCGGCTTATAATTCCATAGTTGTTTGGAAACAGGGCATTCATCCGTTAGGGTAAGTTATTCCACCCATTTTAGTCGATATTGTGCAATTATATAATTGCAACAATGTGTAATAAAATAAACAATTAAGCACTTAGTACTTTTATTAATTAACGTTCTAATAGTAAGGTCTTCTTTAACACACCGATAAGACTATCAACGCACATTAAATTTCGCTGATAATTTAAATCCACATGAAATTCAGCTGTTCACAACATGGTTATACCAAGGTCTCAGCTATCAATTAGGCTCAAGAGCCAACCAAGATCACAAGTAATAGGTCTATACTAAGCATCCTTCCTCACCGCTCTTGTTACAATTAATGCTCAATATAAACGTTTATATCGTGAAAACCTATTGACTAGTTAGAGAATAGCGTAATGTACACGAATTAAACTCAAGCGATTCTCATAACTTTATTCGATTACACTAGATAGCTTGTCACCGGACAAAAGGCTTGCCGCATGACAAATGGCGCCAATCGTACACTCTAGTTATTTTGGTGGCCCTAAAAAGGACCTGGTGGCGAGAAAGCTGATGTTGGTAGTGCCGCGCTGAGATGTTCGGCGGCTGCGCCCGCTGTTCGTGGCGTACTGCAATCCTCCTCTTCTTTTGGCATCGGATGTAGAGTCGGCTGCCGGCCCAGCGAAATCCATCGCTGGCGCGGAACTGGAGGGCGAAGACGCAAGAACGCCGGTTCTATTCTTCGGCCGTTCCTTCCGGAGCAACATTTTGTCTCTGTACAAGGAAGATCTGGCAACACTGGACCAATGACAGAAGAAGAAGTAAATCAATGGTTACTAAATTAATCATTGCGTTACTCAGATAGTGTATCTTATGATTGCATTTGAAATAATGTCTGAGCGATTGAATAGGCAGTGATCTGGTCGTGAGAGTAACCACTCTGATTATGCACATTGTGTATACGTGTATGCAGTAGTAAGAGTAATAAAATAATAAAATTATAGGGAGAGTCACGGACAGGACCATCGTCAGCTGACGACAACGTTACAATAGAAAGCGATCCGATTGTTTAAACCGTAATTGTGCATATACAAACTGTGCTCTAAAGTGTGTAAGCAAGTAGTTAACAGACGCTTTGAAGTGGGAGAAAGCTACGCTCAGTTAAGTCGAAGATATTATGAGTACAAATTAAAAGCAGAACGTAGACGATTTAGTGTTTTGTCAGATATGACGTGAACGCTTTTCAGCTCGTAGTCAGCGGAACGTTTGGTACAAATGATTATCAGGCTGTGACACGACTTGAAGCTTTTCTCGCTATCTTTTACCTTTCCTCGCCAAAAACATGTCTACCACACACACACACACACACACACACACATGCACAGATTTTTTTACTTATTTTGCTCTGTTCCAGTCATCTCACGTTGTGCCTTTTCTTTCCAATACTTTTTTACAGTTTGTCTAAATCTTCATTACGTTTACTTTTCTAAATTCTTACAGAATTTCTTTCACAATCCCGTTTGTCGATCTCCGCCGATAGAATTGCCTTTATTTTACAAGTTTTAACTTAGATAGCATTTCCAAAACACTTCTGATTCCTACACTACTTAGTCTAGCTCTCTTCATAATAATAAGTATTTTCTCAGGCCGTCATTTCTACAGCATCAGCTTGTCGTCTGTTGCCGCTACCTCGTACATGTCGCCCACAATTACTGTAATATTATTCTTCCATTTCAATCTTCACATCTTCTCTTTCTTATCTAATGCCAAGTACTTTAGTTTATTTTTTATTCATTATTATTCTACTTTCTTCAAGTACTGTACTCAATTTAGTTAAATTATCTTATAATTGTTTCTCAAGCGGAAATTTCTTCTTATTTTTCTATTTTTTCTTCTTCTTTCCTTTTTCTGCTACTATTACTACTACTACTGCTACTACTACTATTACTCCTGCTGCTGCTGCTGCTGCTACTGCTGCTGCTGCTGCTGCTACTACTACTACTACTACTACTAATACTACTACTACTACCACCACCACCACTACAATTATTAGTACTATTATTACTGCTGCTGCTACTACTACTACTACTACTACTACTACTACTACTACTACTACTACTACTACTACCACTACCACTACCACTACTACTACTACTACTACTACTACTACTACTACTACTACCACTACCACCACTACTACAACTTCTTCTTCTTCTTCTTCTTCTTCTTCTTCTTCTTCTTCTTCTTCTTCTTCTTCTTCTTCTTCTTCTTCTTCTTCTTCTTCTTCTTCTTCTCCTTTTACTACACTTCATGGGTTAGGCAAAACTGCGTGATTTGGAAACCATCTGTTACGAGAGCGACTAACATACGGAAACTGTTAAGTAAAAATTATTATCGTAACATTATAAATATACATTTCGCACATAGAGATGTAGGCTTTGAGACTGCTATGAGTTATTTTCGGTAGTTCAAAAAACCTCAAAAAATTCTCTTTTAAATAAAAAACATTTATTTAAGTTATTTCGATTTTTAGGTTCACCATCAATTATAATCATTTAGAAATTTAATTAAGAAAGTTGTGTTAGTGGTTATAATCACAAACAGAATTACCACTGTTGCACACCACTATAGAAAAGTTATTCCGATTAGCGCTTTCAAGCTTCTCAGCTCATCGTCAGATCAGATCTGAAAAGCTTGAAAGCGCTAATCGGAATAATTTTTCTACAGTGGCGTGCAACAGTGATAATTCTGTTTATGATAATCATTCAGTCCAAGAAGACTCGTAGCGTTGTTGCCAGAATTAGTATAACACCAACTGCAACTTCAAAGAAGGCGTCTTGTCATGTCGTCGTCATTCTGCTGTCAGTATACGCGTTTGTCTAAGTGCGTATACAGACACATGGCAACAACGTAACTGCAGAGCCGGACCTTGAAAATCATTAGCGACTGATAACGGTTTGCCGATGTTATCCGTTTTGACAAACAAACACAAGTCTGTCGAATAATTACAGACCACAGAAAACTGTTAATTCTTTTTCTTCTTCTTTTTCTTTCACTACATTGTTTAGAGCTGAGACTGTTCCAATGCATTTCAAGGTTTAATGCCCTTTCGCTAAAATGTAAACACATAAATCTATACGAAGGTCAAAACATGTAATTTTAGTCAATAGAACATAAAACTCGGAGGAGTAGCTGCACTATAAAAACGTCGTTTGCTTAATGATGGGAACAATAATAGAGGAGAAGGTAGAAATATGGGATACATAGTATGTTTTCATCAATATGTACACTAAATATAGATAAAATGTAGATTTTAATAGTAAAATGATATGCTTGTTTATTTTCTTAAGTGTTACATGAATATGGCTCATGTAGTAAGTGCTATGTCGGTCGTAATTTTATTTTTGTTATCTAATGTCATAAAATGGCAAAACCAAAAGTTGGTAGTAATATGAGACACCCGTCTGCGTCAACATCCACATGGTAATTTATACAAAAAAAACTTGTTAAGACTCTTATGTTAATATAGTTTATTATCTTAGATGTTTGTTTTACATTTGTATTGCAGGACTTTGAATCTTACATAATTCCATGTATTCCTTAACGTTTAATAATCTACAACTACATAAACTTAAAACTTTTTCATACCATTACTTCTGAAACTCAAATATATCACAATAAACACTTTAATTAAAAACTCGTTATATTTATAAAACAATTGAGTACCTGTTTTATTGCTATGTATGTCTATACATAAAAACTAAAATAAAATCAAAAACACTAAAGCTAAAACAAATGTTATCATTAAATTACGTTGAATTCAGTTTGTTTTACAATAATCGCACACATAATTGTCAGTTTCTGAACCAGCACAATCAATATGGGCCCACAGATCACATACCAAACACTGAATCCACATTTCACCGCGAGTGTCATCTGAATATTTTCCATCACAAAACATACACACTCCGTGTTGTGAGTTTGGAGGAGACTGGCCACGCTGGGGAAAGCAGTCATCATCGGAGTCACGTGTTGATGATAGGTCTACACAATCTTCACTAGAGCTAGAGCTACTGTCTTCGAACACCACGGTTTTTCTCTTTTTAAACTGTTTATTTTTGTTGAAATTGGTGGACGTTTTGGAGTTTTTTGCAGTAACTGATTTTTGTATGGTGATGATGTGATTACCGAAGCACCAACTGATTTTCTTCCACAATTTGAAGCCCTAGCTTTTAGTGAAGGAATTGGCGAAATATCGCTAGGACCAACTAATTTCTAAGCAGAATTATCACTGTTGCACACCACTATATAATAAATGTGCACACCACATCGGAAATTTTTCCGATCTGACGATGAGCTGTGAAGCTTGAAAGCCCTAATCGGAATAATTTTTAGATAGTGGTGTGCAACAGTGATAATTCTGCTTGTGATTTTAACCACTAACACAACTTTGTTCATTAAACAACTAATTTCTGTTGTTTTAGACTGATTACTTTACATGCAATATCTGCTGTAGTTGGGTGACAATACCACTCGTCTCTTGGTATAAAAAGTTTAGCATCTGCATCGACTGAAGTAGCTTGGTCTGATGAAGTAGATGGCAAAATGTTAGTATCATGTACGGGTAAACTGGTTGAGACCTCTCGCTGTCGTTCAGTTGCTAGAAAGGTGTTATCCCCTGGTTATTAGTAGATACAGTATCTGATGGAGTTTTCTGTGAAATATCTTCTGTTTGTGAATTCTGACCTGTTATGTAATCGGCATGTGTAAAAATATGTCTGTTGAACGGATAAATTCCTGTGACAGAGAACCCATTCACCGCTATTGCTGCAGTTTGGACCTTTAAATATGCCTGTCCAAGTAATTCTGCAATATCGAAAGGGCTCAAAGCTCTACTTTGCTGTCGCATGAATGTACGAATCTCCTCGCTATAGTACGTTTTGAGTGGACCCATGAATGTCTTATCCAATGGCTGTAACTTATGAGTAGAGCTAGGATTCGTATGTAAATACATATTCTTTCCCTTTACTTATACATAACTAAAAATGATAAATGTCCGTGAATTAGAACCTTAGCTATCATATAATGACATTTTGTTGTTACATATTTTACATATTTGATCATAATGACATTTTTTTACATATTTTTACTTTTTTTGTGTAAAATTACATATTCTGTCTCTTCATCAACTTCCTCAGCTTATCCCGCTTGCGCAGGGTCGCTGTTTGCACGCACTAAGGCGTGCAAGAGTTGTGGCCGGGGATTTAAGGTCGGATGCCCTTCCTGACACCGCGGGATTTTTCAACTGAAAATCTCGCACCGACATACTGGGATTCGAACCACGGTCGCCGGCGTGAGAGGCGAGCAGCGAAGCCGCTACACCATCCCGCTCCCCTAATATTGTGTCTCTTACTGTAAAAAAAAGTATTTTTTCGCAAGTGAAATATACGGTAATTTAAAACAGTCCGTATGACAATATTTGTTCACTAGAAACTCAGGTACCTGAAACGGATTTTCCAAGCTATTTATAAGCTGCTTAGAAAGGGTCAGGGAAGAATTCCAAGAAAGATATTAGTGGAGAAAAGAACAGTTCGTTGCCGATTGTGTTTTGCTTATTCACTTCGTTTTCAGAAACGATAAGCAACAGTTGTTTTGGACAAATAGCTCCGTTTCTAGGAAAACAGTCCGTTTTGCTTACAAACAGAGTGCGTGGTGGGGTGGGTACTAGTAAATGGAGAGGCTATGTGGAAGGGGCAGAGTAAAGAGTAAACTGTTTGTGTGCGTGAGAAAGAACAGTTCGTTCGTTTTTCTCGGCGAACTGTTTTTTTCAAACAGTTGAGCATTTTTGTACCCACCACTATTCTTGAGTTCGTACGTTTAGTATCGCTTTGGCAACCACAGTGTTTAATTGAATTCCACCTGTGATGCCTCCTGTAGCGTCAAAATTATCATCGAAGTTAAAGTCGTGAGTTACAATAGATGATTCGTTCACTACTGATGGAGCTGTGGTTCTCTGCCAGGCTTGTAATAAGAAGATTACATGTTCAATGAAATCACAACTTGAACAACATGTGCGCAGTGGCCTGCATACTAGGAATAAAGCACTACAAACATCTAAAAAGCAAGTCCTATCTCAAATGCAACAGTCTTCAAGTGCAAGGAATGCATTCTACTGTGACATGTGTACTGCTATGGTTGCCGCAAATATCCCGTGGTACAAACTCCAGGTACCTAAATATCGGGCATTTTTAGAGAAGTATTGCGGGAGGCAGATACCTAACGATTCTACGCTCCGAAAAAACTACCTGCATTTGTGTTACGAGGAAGCGCTGGCATACGTGCGACGTCATATAGGCAGCAACTATATATGGATCGCTGTCGATGAAACTACGGATGTTAAAGGGCGCTATGTTGCCAACCTTGTGATTGGTAAGCTGGATGGAGAAGAATCCCCTACACCTTTTCTGATTTCTTCGAAAGTGTTGGAACACACAAATCATGCAACAGTTGCTCGTTTTGTGAATGATGGACTTAAAGTGTTGTGGCCTGAAGGCGTTCAAGAAGATAAAGTTCTTGTTCTTTATTCTGATGCTGAAGCGTACATGCTAAAGGCGGGAACTGCTTTACGTGTGTTCTATCAAAATATAATCCATTTCACCTGTCTCGCCCATGGACTGTAACGTGTCGTCGAAGAAGTGCGAAGTAAATATCCACAAGTGAACAGCATTATTTCAAACACCAAGAAAGTATTCGTTAAAGCCCCCCCCCAACGTGTGTTGCACTACAGAGAACAATTCCCAAATGTGAAATTGCCCCCTGAACCTGTCCTGACTAGGTGGGGTACGTGGATCGAAGCTGCCTGCTTTTATAGTGAATATTTTAAAGATGTGAAGTCTGTGATAGATTCGTTTCCAGGTAAATCAGCAGTTTCAGTGAGAGACGCCCAAAGTGCCTTCAGTGATTCTGAAGTACAGTGCCAATTAGCTTATATCCAAAGCAATTTTGGATTCATTGCTGACAGTATTTTAAAATTAGAAACTCGTGGCATGCCTTTGAAGAAATCATTGGACATTGTGGAAGATGTGAAATCCAAGTTAATTGCTGTTGAAGGGACTGTTGGAATAGAAGTAATGAAGAAATTTGAGTCTGTTATGGAGAGAAACCCTGGCTTCTCGACAATGACTGCAGTGTGCAAGATCCTCAGCGGCGAAGAAGAGAATCCTCCAGACGATATCTCTCCTGAAAAATTTAATCTACTTAAATTTGCACCAGAAACTTCCTGTGACGTGGAGAGGTCATTTTCTGTATACAAAAACATCCTCTCTGACCGGCGGCATTCCATGACAATGGAAAACTTGGAGATGTATGATAGTTCATTGCAATTCGGAGTGAAGTAAGTAGATTGAGTACTGCAAAGTAATATTTAGTGGACAGATAGTTTAAACAGTGACTATAAAAATTATAATAATTGTGAAACTTCTATTAAATTTTCGCATTTTTTCATACATAATAATGGAATTTATTTAAGTTTACTATAATATGGACATGCTTAATTAATTAATTATTGTACCACACTTTATTTTGCAAAAATGTAATTAATAAAATGAGGAATCTTCAAGTAATATAATGTTTAATATATCATTTATATAAAAATTAAATTAAATTAGTCTTACATATTTTAAAATTTTTTTATGTAATATTACATATTTCACCTAATATTATTACATAAATATGTACATATTTTGCATGATGATATTACATAAAAATCCTAGCCCTACATGAGTAGAGTGTGGGGGAAGAGAAAGTATGGAGACATTATTGGCTCTTGCTAACTCAATAACGTCCATTTTCCGGGTATGGCTGTAATAGCCATCTAATATAAGGAGGACAGGAGATTCTTTTGTGGGTTTCACATGATTCAAGATATGTTGAAATCATTTTGTGAAGAGGGGACCTTGAATCCATCCTGAGGGATGGTATGCAGCCACGGATTCATATGTGGCACCTTTCATCAACAACTTATTTTCATTTTTTCGTGGGAAAATAATTATTGGAGGTACAAATGATTAATGCTACTGTAAAATGACAATTATACACGCAAAACTAAAAACAGCACCCAAACAGAGAGAATTCATAGATAAAAATATATAATAAATGTGAGTACAAATTTGGGACAGTATCTCATATTGGTACCACATACATATCTCATATTACTACCACTGCTTACTTCTAGGTTATGTGAAAATTTCTGACAAACGAAAACACTTTTTGCCTGTAGTTTGCGGTTGTATAAAAGAACTGATTTTATGCTACAACTTACACTGATTAGTTTTTCATTCGCAGGAGTGTTTACAGTTATCAGGCGTTGAAAACCTATATACAGAAACTTTTTGAAGACTCAGTCACAAAGAATAAGCGTCACGCCTCTAACAACAATTGTAACCAACTGACGCTCTCTGCACACACTGGAGGGACAAAGAGGAGTATTTCACATCACATTCAATAGGTGTCAGTACCGTGCAGAGAGCAAAACATTGGTATCTCATATTTCTACCACGTCTCATATTTCTACCTTCTCCTCTAATTGTGTTTTGAAGCGATATTTCATACGGATCGTACACAAATAGAGGAAACAAAACAAACAGTAAAGTCAGATGAAACTTTTTACATTGTGAATCAATAAAACGAGGAGTCTTGTTAATAATCGCCTCCGCATAAATTTATTCTTATCACTTTTGTTTCTTTTCTCTTGTTTATTGTTACACTTCTGTGACTTTAAATATTGTGGTATTATTACGGTACAACCTCTTTTATACGAACCTCGTTGAACCGAATTCCTCTGTATTGCGGATTGAAAATAATTAGGCCTATACCGTATATATATATATTTTGTGTTTAATTGTAGTGTTTGTAAACACTTGGTTACTCACCGTCTTGTGTGACTTCTTTAAAACTTCCAATAAAAACGCGTTTCAAGGGTAAATCCACATCATCAGGTTATAAAAACACCAATCCTGGTGCACAACACTCACGACGTGGCGTGAAGTGCTTTGTGATGTTTGGTAATAATTTTGATTTTTTTCACGACTTCTCCAGAAGGATTGGTGTTTTTATAACCTGATGATGAGTAATTATCCTTGAAACGCGTTGTTATTGGAAGTTTTAAAGAAATCACAAGACGGTGGGTAACCAAGTGTTTACAAATATTACAATTAAATACTTATACACGTGACTTGTAGACTATAATATAATGAATATTTTTTGTATTTGGAAATTGTTTACAAAAGAAGAACTGGCTTTACAAGTACAGTACTGCAAATACAGTAGTACAGTATGTATTATACCTGAATTTGGTTAGTCCTGTAATACATATTGTATATCATTTTATAACTACGCGGTGAACTTTATGGCTTTGCCTATCGCATGTAAGAAGTAACAGAATGACAAACTAATCAAGTAACTGTCGAAGTGCACTGACCAAACATTTCGACGTGCAGTTACAGTAAAGTTCAATGAACTACACAGTTAGTAGTGTACTGTATTAAGTAGATCCGCGCTACCTGCAAACCGTCTTTTCAAAGACATGTTTTGTTATCATTCACTGATCAGCCCCTTATTATCATTCACTTCATACACCGTCTAGTCAAAAGTTCTGTGCTTGCAAATTCCCTTCTCTCCGAGCAGTGTCTGATGAGAGTTTAAAAACAAGAGATTCTTAAAGCATCTGAAAAAGATAAGAGCTCATTTAACAACGGGAACATACTCTGGAAGATTGAATTTATGAAAAGAATAATTAAATTAATCAAAAGAAAATAATAGGAGAAAATTGCAGAGGAATACCCATACTTAAGTGCAAAAATACTATACTTAAGTGCAAAATATATGCCTAAAGGTAGAAGAAGTTCGGGTCAGCCGATGAAAGATAGAGAGATCAGTTGTAACAACGTAAGACGTAAGAGCTTTTGAGCTTTCGTCAAAAATACTATATTTAAGTGCAAAATATATGCCTAAAGGTAGAAGAAGTTCGGGTCAACCGATGAAAGATAGAGAGATCAGTTGTAACAACGTAAGACGTAAGAGCTTTTGAACTTTTACTTGCAAAGAAGAAGAAGAAGAAGAAGAAGAAGAAGAAGAAGAAGAAGAAGAAGAAGAAGAAGAAGAAGAAGAAGAAGAAGAAGAAGAAGAAGAAAAAGAAGAAGAAGCAACTAAATACATTTAAACATAACTTATACTATTAAATAAATATCATATCACTGTTTATCCAATTGATAACTCAGTTCCTTAGTTTGGAGTGAATGAACTTGCAGAGAAATGAATGTGTAAGCCGTGACAGACATAAAGTTTGACTCGTACTGGGCAATGAAGACGAAGACTGAATTTCGAGAACCTTGGAGAGGAGCGCCAAGCAGCTTGTTAGACATCAGGGAGATGGAAAATTAATATTATATACACGGATAATTGACAAGGAATGATGCATTAACTAAATTTTTTAAGTTCTATGGATAAGAATTCTATTGTATGGACACTTTAAGAAGTGTGTGTGTGTGTGTGTGCGTGCGTGGGATGCGCGTTCGTGTCTCCAGACCGAACAAGTGAACGCATTAAAAGAGGCTTTTACGTTCATAAGCCTCATAAATATGTAAATAATGATATAATGCCAATGTCTCGAACACATTTACGATACACCTCCCACCCAACACACACAAACACACAATCACGACCACTACTTAAGTAATCTATGACATAAACTTCGTGGAACCGCTTTCTATGTACAGAAGCCTGTGCTGTTTGAATCTCAACTTCTCATTATACACTTGAACCATTTTAAGAAGACTTATATACATCATTCTTACAATCGCAAACGAAAAATTTAAGATTGCTGAACTCTGAAGGCTATTATAGAATATAAATATTAGTAAAAGTACAATACGTGCAATATATAAATTCCTTTTTTAGGATATTTTTTACCATAAATATGTTCTCTTCTAGTCGTATATATTTAATAAAGTACTAAATAAATGGATGAAGATAAGATTAAAAAAGTAAATAAGTATTAGATGATGTGTGGTACAATACAACGAACATTAAGATACAAAACAAGAACTGATACTAAAATGATGTTGTATAAAGTAATGGCGATACCTGTTCTTACATATGCTAGCGAAACATGGACGATAACTGGGAAAGAAAAGCAGCATATACAAACCATTCAAATGACATGTTTAAGGCACGAGAGTGGTTATCGTCTAAGGGGTCGAACGCGTAATGAATATACAAGGGCCGAACTGGGTATATTCTCCATCGATGTTAAGTTAGAAGAACGAAAGCAGCAGTGGATGGAGCACGCCTACAGAGTGGACCGCCAGAGCGCGCTGTAGACTACAAACCAGTTGGCAGAAGGCCAGTAGGTAGGCCCTGGAAGAGATGGCTGCAGTGAAGACAGAACAGGATGTAAGCCTACACCGTGGAGTGACGACGTCGGCGACGACTGAATAAATAATGAGGAAAGAGGAGCAGCAGGAGTATCAACCTAGTTCCTTGGTCCCTCTGTCTCCGAATGGTAGCACCCAGTTATAGGGCATAGAGTAACGGGTGACAAATGGTTGATGGTTTGGTCTCGAAGGCGGAGGAGAGAAATTTCCAACGGCGGACAGAGCGGAAGACTCTAGGAGGTGTGTCTCCGAATGAAGCTCAGGGCAGGTCTGGAGGCTTGAAGGTGGCAGATCCATCACCGGACTTTCCTGCAATCAGATCGGTAGCTCACTTAGGGAGAATTAAACACATTCAATCGTCTAAAAAGGACTTATATTTTCATCAAAAATACTATACTTAAGTGCAAAATATATGCCTAAAGGTAGAAGAAGTTCGGGTCAGCCGATGAAAAGATAGAGAGATCAGTTGTAACAACGTAAGACGTAAGAGCTTTTGAGCTTTTACTTGCAAAGAAGAAGAAGAAGAAGAAGAAGAAGAAGAAGAAGAAGAAGAAGAAGAAGAAGAAGAAGAAGAAGAAGAAGAAGAAGAAACAACTAAATACATTTAAACATAAACTATTAAATAAATATCATATCACTGTTTATCCGATTGATAACTCAGTTCCTTACAGACATTTCTCGTGCAGTATCACGATGCTAACAGCGACGTGTCATAGAGTAACTAGAGTGTCACGTAGGGGTGTAGCGCCAGAAAAAGAGGGAGAGAGAGAGAGAGAGAATATAGATGACATTTGAGTAGTGATGTTGAAAGGCCCGGGTCAGCAACCAATCATGGGACTAAAAATGATTTTCAGTGGCATGCTGAACAATTTAAAACAACTTGTAACATGAAACAAATACGAATGACTACATTGAACACATGGATTAAAAATAAAGACTAGAATGAGCTGTAACTGTGGATTTAAAACGTCTAACTGTGGTAGACGTCACTATCGTATCCAAAAGACAGTGTCAAATTCAAAGTGACAACTTACTCTGAACAGTTAACCAGGGAAAAACAAGGAAAGGGACTGTTGAGAGAGCTGAGTTCAAATGTTAGTAACAAGTCTTAATATTTAAAACTTGTGACCAAAAATTTCATAACAACTTCAAAAATAAAATTTTAAATAAACCGTAAATATTGATATTGTGTGTAATTTTAACATTGAAAATGTTTATAAGGACGTGTCGCACATTTGCGGCCGATCGCTGGTGCGTTATCGAAAATGGAACCGGTGAGTTTTCATAGAAACTATTTCTTTGTTGTCAATAACGTAGTACACATATAAAACTTCGCTTATGAATACGACTACATTTAACTTATAATCTGTACATTGGTAAATGAAGAATGATTTATTGATTGGTGAATGAAGAATGAATTAATTGATTGGTGCATGAACATAAATATATACATTTTTTAGATTTATTGAAGCATTTTCAATGCCCTTCTGTGTGCATTGCATTTGTGCAATGCCTGTAAATTTTTATATTAACTCGTGCCAAGTAGTAGGCTATTATATACTGTATTTCAGAAACAATAACACTTTTTGTATTGAATTCTATTTGGATTGGTAATAGATAATAAGAATACCCAAGATAGTAAAGACATTAAATATCAAATTAATATGTTGTTTTGTAAGTATTTATTCCATTTTGGATTTGTTCATTTGGAACGCTAATTCATATCATATATTACTTCGACACAACACTACTAAAAGTTGTGGGCTCTGCTGTTAGGGAGGTAAATATAGAAGTAGTAAATTATACGAAAGAAAGTTCTTGGCTCAAGTGCTTGCAGAAACTAGTCTGAAAGGTTGAACAATTTTACGAGATACACCGCGACCAAGTGAACCGTATGATGACGTCAGAACATGACCACCAACCACCACCGTATAGAGATTACAAAAAGAAGAGAACGACAAAGGAGAAGAAGATTAATTCATAACTTAACTGTAAACTCTTATAAACGTCCAATATCTTTATATTAATCTTTACATCGTCAGGGTATTTAAACAGCACTTTTGTTTATTACGAGAATTGTCCAACGTACATTTTGGCCTCGTAGTGAATTTTAGCAATGTTGGGGGCCTTTAAAATTCGTCGTGTCAACCATACGTGAAGCCTAATTTAGCTGTAGACTTCCAACTTCCAACTCTTTCGACTTTCATAACTAATAACAGAATGGACGCACACATACGCTCCAACCTGTCAGTTATGGTATGACTCACCGGATCGCCTCGTAATGCAAAAAATTCGAGTTTCTTTGAGTTGGAAAGCTTTCCTGACCCGCCAACTGCTACCATCGGGTTTACTACTACTGGTTGTTCTCAAATGGTATCTGTTAGTACCTTTACGTTGGTGTTTCCAAGCAAACGTTTGTAAGCCCGAATTAAACAAAACATGTGTGATAAGATACTTCTCCTCCTACGCCTCCTCCTCCTACTACTACTCTTTCTTCTTCTTCTACTACTTCTTCTTCTTCTTCTTTTCCTTCTACATCTTTTCTCCATCCCATTTAGCAGTTAGCAACTTCCTATACTGCCTTCTACCCACATGGGTGAGGCATTTGACTTCCAACATGGTGTTTCCCCTTATAGTAGTCAACTTCTCGATGTAGTCAACCCATTCTAATCTTAATCCTGCTCCGCCTTCCCTTCCGTCTAGGGAGCGAAGTTCTTGACAAGTTTCTACTTCCTTTCATCAATCCTCATTACCTTCAAACCATGCCAGCCCTCGAACATTCGCTATGTTCTTCTCTCTGCTATCTCCACAACTGATTTCTGCTGACCATAGCCTGATGATGATGACCATCATCTACACATCACGGCATAGGCAAGGGGTACTGCCTGTTCCACCTTTAAGGATCCTCCAGCCATCTCTTCCTGGATCTACCCACATACCCGTGTCCTATAGGCTTATATTTACAGGCTTATTCGGACAGTCTTGAATCTGACATTCTTTGTTGCTGTTCTTTCCAATGTCGTTTAAAATCTTTCAATCTGTCATTCAAGTTGAAGACTTATAAATTCTTCACTCTTTATACGATCATGTTTAGAACACCTTTTAACTCCTCTTAAGAACGCCATTTCCGTGGCCTGTAGTTTACTTTGTTGTTTCTTGGTTGTCGTCCGTAATTCACACCCACAGAAGAATACAGAGACTACCATAACTTTCTAACCCTTTAATTTTGTTCTGTACCTTGTGTACAGAAATTCTAAATTGAATACATAATTAAATTCTAAATTGTTTTTTAATTGACTACAAGGAACTTGCGTAACTTACCACATATAGTTTGGAACTTGCCAAACTTAATATCATAGCCAATATCATTCCCCAAATAGTTAAAATGGCCCATCTCTTCGACCATTATATGGTTAATTATTATTTTTGTTCTTATTGGTTCCTTGCCGCAAAATGTTGTTACTTTTTTTTATAATCCAGATTTATATAGTGTGTTGTTTGGATATCTGATGGAGCTTAACAACTTATTTTATTCTGATTATCACACTGCTAATTCGTTCTCTACTGGTCCTTCCAACTGGCCACCTAAAAATCTCATAAGACTGGCTTGCTATTGACTTGTAATGCTTCTATAGAAGGCTGAGGCTTTCTCACCAGTATATCAACATGAGTAGATAAAGTGTCTTGCATACATGTAGCTTGATTTCATGGTTATATGATTCGATGACTTTTTTCAAATTGTCCTTTAACCTTGCACTTTTTAATTTTACGATAATCATACTAATTTTAATCACACGTTCCCAATAAATTGTCCAACGAGAATTTATTTACTTAACTGAAAGATTGGAGTGCGCGTGTAAATTTGACAGCAAGATCAGACCTGTGGACGAACAGGATGGTCACAAAATCACTCCAGGCAATCTCCAACGGCCGAGCATGTTCAGTATTGGCGCACAATCTTAAATGTCCCTGACTGTAGAAGGAGAAGAAGCAGAAAGAGACGAAAACAAGAAGAAAAAGAAGAAGACAAAGAAGAAGAAAACGTTGATGACAATAATAAAAATATGTTTGTTTCACAAGAGGTTGTTAGGTTACTATGAGAGCGCAGTAATAATGTTAATTTATTAACTGACATTCCAGTGTTTAGGTTCGAGACACTGAGCATGCGACAAATGTCACGTCAGCCACTATTCAGCAGAGGGAAAGATCACGTTATTCTACTTGTACCGGTTTTAAAACATGTCTGTTTATTAACCAATTGTGGCTGGGGCAAGCGGTGGACGATATTCACTAGTCACGTCCACCAGAGGTTCATAACCTCTCAAGCATGTGAGTATTGCATTGTGGATGCGGGGTGTCTTTGCACCCGTGGCTTGTTTGCAGCATCTGGAGCGTGTGCAATGGCTGCAAGAAGACATGTGAGTAGGAAAACATATTAAAAAAGAAGAATGGATTTTACAACCTCTCGTTTATAAATTCGTATTTTTTGTATTTTCAAAAGTACATTCATAACGCTTCAGAAAAGTCAGTACTTATCCGAGTCCCATTTTACTTTCACGTTCCTTAAGGAAATGGAAGTATGGTGATGTCGAAAAAAATCGTATTCGAGATAAGGGCTGATTCTGGTTGCAGTACCCTCAAAACATGAAGAAAAGACATTTTCCGAAAAGTTTACGTGTGTCCCTGTTCTGTGTGTATGAGTATGTGGAGAACGATAACAGCCGCAAAGTCAAACAGAAAAATAATTTTTTGCATATGTGCTTGAGTTGTAGAGGACTCAAGGCCTATTGATTTTGATGAAGATGGGTTAAGCCGAACGGGTAGTTTACCTGCAACATTTTATGTTTTAACAAGAGTAAAGCACTTAATTTTGATAAATAAAGTATCCTGAAAAGAAGGTCATAATAATTCACTGTAGAAAGGTAGATGAAATATTTATAAATAAAAAGGGTAGTTGAAGGGGAGGGGGTAATTTTCTATAAATGAAAACGCTAGTTGAAGGGGAGGGGATAATTTTTTATGTGTACAACGTTATCGGCAACAAAGAAGTACTTTGTTGCTAAAATTCCTTCCCGGGCTGTTTGGCCATGGTCCAATGTTTTCTGCAAAACCAGACGTTTCGGCAGTGCCATCGACTGCCATCATCAGTGAAAATCGAGTGCGCTAACGTGAGGTGGTACACGTTAGTGATCACAGTACTGTGGTTAAGGCTGAAGCAATAAGTATAAAGAAGTAGTTTCTATGGAAATATTTCATTTCGAAAATGATTTTAAATAAAAATCTTAGAACATGGAAGTCATGTATGGTTCTCCATACCGCTATTTTCATATATGTACTCGAAGCGCCCGTTCATTTCTCCATTATTTCACGTTAAGAAATCAATTCTTATGTCAATCCAGCTTCTTCTTCAAGTTGTTGGTTTTCTCTGTGAATTACACCCGTGGTTCACTGTTGAATGGCTCCGTCAGTCTTGTGTTTTAGTGTTATTCGTTTCCAACAGCTGGCCATTGTGTAGGCAATGATGAACCACTGCAATGCCCGTTGATTTAGGAATTAAAAGGCCTTACTCGGCTTCACCATTTCGTCTTGGATATATCGTCATCATGGTAATAATGATGATGTTTTACGTCATGGAGCGGGATATTTTAGAAACTGAACAAATTTGTGACACACAAACATTAGGAACTTGAGTTAGAGGAGACACTAAACTGACATTAAGGTGCTGATGTACTGTAGCAAATGTTGGGTGCCGAAACATTAGGAACCTGAGTTAGAGGAGACACTAAACTGACATTAAGGTGCTGATGTACTGTAGCAAATGTTGGGTGCCGAAACATTAGGAACCTGAGTTAGAGGAGACACTAAACTGACATTAAGGGTCGTGCCGGTGCTGATGTACGGTAGCAAACGTTGGGTGCCGAAACATAAAATACAAACAGGTGTCACGAGAATTAAAATTTATGGGAAAAACGATAAGTTGGATGCTCAAGAAAAAGGTGATTTTGAACGAGGGTGGAACAAGCAGTGTGTGTAATCCGTGAAGTGAAAAGAAGAAGAAAAGACGAAGTTCGGTTATATCATATCGATTAGAAGAGTAATATCTTCTATTCGCTCTGGTAATATTATTGTTTTAGCCGAAAAAGCATAATTAGAAGTCGGAACAGGTAAAAGGGCACTGTTCCATTGTAGGAAAGAAAGGGATAATTTGTTTAAATAGATAAGTGTAAACGGGAACCAAAGAGGGTGTGACGCGAACATATGCTTTCATAGAAGAGAAATGCAGCAGCCGCTGCACCCCAACTCAACTCTCACCTACACGTCGGTGGACCCTGTTACGCCGAGCAATCCACTCCAAGGTTGTGGTAACCAATCCCTTTGGCGGAGTGGATCGGTAAGCAAACGAGAGATGGGGGTTCTGTCAGGGCAGTCTGGAGATATCCTGGACCCCGAGCTGGCAGGATGGTGCACATTGTCAGCAGGATGTGCATCTAGTGTGGAGGCGGAGGAGGCTATAGTAGCCCAACGGCCGCACACCGGGCTGAGTCTCTGCACACCGGGCAGAGAGAGCTCGTCAGCTGAGGTGAAAACAACTCTCTAAGGGAAGAATACCTTGAATCAAAGTCCCTGGTCCTCCAGGTTGGGGGTTGGATCGGAGAATTCACATTTCCCAGCTGTGAAACTTTTTTATGTGCAGAAACCAATCAGTTTCTCAGCCAGTCAGTTGTCTGCACTTGACCGGGACAACTGGCGGAGCCTGTTAAATGAAGCCTTGACTCAGTAATGGATTGTTGCGCCGCTGAAGAAGAAGAAGAAGAAGAAGAAGAAGAAGAAGAAGAAGAAGAAGAAGAAGAAGAAGAAGAAGAAGAAGAAGAAGAAGAAGAAGAAGAAGAAGAAGAAGAAGAAGAAGAAGAAGAAGAAGATAAGTGTAAACATGCATCACTTTATTGCTTGATGCTAACAGAGCTATCGACTTGTAACAATGTATTTTTCTCTGCCCAACACGGCGCAATAGTCGCGATCCCGGGGCTGTGCGGGACGAAGGGCTTGCCCGCCGCCCGCTCGTGTACTACGTTCCGACCTTCAGAAAGAGCTCCTGCCGTAGGGACTATTGATAATCTGGATTTAGGGTGTGGCCTGCTACCGGCTGTGGTACGTGGCGCAATAGTCAACACATCACTAAATCAGCGCCAAACTTTTCCGATTAAACTTAAATACACCATTCCGTTAGACAGAAACTCATTGCCAAATGTGTCCTTTTAATGGTAATTGAAACACTTGCTTGTCTCTCTGACGTCGGCGACACGAATCAGCAGCCGTTAGCTCTGATCTGATTCCAGTTTATAGGGCTAATATTGGCGCTCTCTGCTGGGTAATCGATAAAATACACGACGCTAAAGTGTTTGCTACCCAAGCAGTCATGTTTACACTCGGTTGTTGTTATCGACTTGTAGATAAATAGACACGGATTGGTTAAATTGCCTATGCTCTTCCTGAAAATAGCCAACTTCAATATTATACTATAGTAAGCTCCCTGAGTTGCACAACTCGCTCATTATTTTGAACAAAATGGGCTACATTTATTACACAATAAACATCAATATTAGATAATTTTTCAAAATGTTTAAATGACAAAAACTGTATATTCTTTTAAGATTTAGGTTAAAAGTACCATTAATTTGATACCTCCCATCAAATCCCATGATAAATCCAATGATTAATTTGATAACCCCATGATAAATCCCATGGATTTTTGCGATTTAATCAAAATTTTTACCCAAATGTTGAGCTCTCGTATCCAAAAATTTTGAAATTAAAAAAGAACTACATGCATATTTTGGTTAAAAGTTATTTTAATTTGATATCCACATGGGTTACGATTTTTTTTAACATCTTTGCCTCGCGCTTCCCTATTTTTGAGGGATCATTCTCAAAAACAACAGGGTTATATAGATTAAAAGTATAGACACACATGCCAAGTTTTACAGAAATCGGTTGATGTGTTCAGAAGTTATAGTAAGACACACTCCAAACAGAGAGACCTATGTCATACAGTCGAGTCAAAACTGAGAACTCGCTTCGCTCGTTAAAAATCGACACATCTGTTGTAAGTCGTAGAAAATAAAAATTTTTTTTATACTTTCTTGTTAAAAGTAGTCTACGTTAAAAGCAGTGGATTTCGGAAACAGAATTTCACTAGCAACAAACATAACAGAATAAAGTGTCAAAACGTACATAAGTAAGAAATGTAGGTTATATCAAACTTATAATAAAGTTATTCAAAGAGATGTCGTACATTAAAGGGAGAAAGGTTTATCCATTTACTAAAAACACAAAGTGATTCTTAATTTATCATTAAATATGACACTCAGACAGCGTAATAACAGTAAATAAAATATTAGCAGAATAGTGTACATTTGAACGAATAATAAAGTCCGAATGTCATGGCAATTACTATTACTATGCCTAACATTTCACTTACTTTCTTAAAAGAGTACATTATAATTTTCACTTTTCGTAAAACCATTACACTCGGCTATTAAAATTACTACCCAGGCTGTAAGGCCGAGATCGTCCATTTTCTTCGTGTCGAAAGGTGTTAACTCGAACATACGTTTCGGCCTCACCTATTGATTGAGGGCACCTTCAGTGTAAGGCCTTAACGCACTGGACAAGATGGACGTCCGTACAACCGCAGTACTCCGGCAAAGTATGCCGTGAAAGCCAAAGAAACATATTAATTAAGAGAGTTGAGCTTGAGCAGAGGTTTATTATAGTCATAAAATACTTCAGATTCCACAAGATCAGTAATAAAATATTATTATTTATTAGATATTTTAATTTTTCATTTTATTTTTAATTTAATCTAATCACTTTTACTTAGTAATCCATTAGTATTTACTTAGTATAAAATATTTACAATAGAATGAATCCTTGACCATTTTATCAGTGGCTTTGCTGGGTAAAATTTTTTACTTAACAAAAATTTCAATAGATTTTACTTTAACTTCTGTTATTTTCAGAGTCAGTCACATTAGCATTTAACTTTAATTCATATAACAATATTCAAGATTAGCTACACAGGACAGACTTTTTTTATAACTGTTCGGATAAATTTAGGAAGTCATATTTTTATAAAACAAAAACAGTAGATTCTGTTTAGGATGTAGGTAGTAGACAATTAGTAGACAATTAACCTCGTATGGTTTTAAGGAAATTGTGTAAACTACGTGAACTACGAACAATGCGTTACAGCAAACGAGGTCATGCTCACGCGCTGCGGTCGTAGTTTACAGTGTGTTTGCAATTTATAATATCCCTGTATTATTTTTATCCACTCGCTGGTCGTGTACCAGTCTAGATTTAAGAAGCGTAGTGAACAAAACAGTAACAGTGGTGAGAAACATTTGTGAAATAGAACTGGTATCACGACTGTACTATACACGAAATAAACGTTATAACCAAAAGACTGTTGTTGATAATTAACTGATTTAGCAGACTATCTATATAGACTTAAACTATCACGGGGACTGTCTTAAAAGGCATAACACATTTAGAAAGTATTAACCACCAGAAAATTTTTAACATTTTATTTGCGCCTCTATGGATCAATATTTAGGCCTACTTCTAGTGGTAAAACCAGAATGTTGAATTACACAATTTACGTAATACAAATATAGGCCTACTATAGCCTGATTATAAAATTGTTCTTTACTCCTCGAAAGTGAGGTGCGTTCGGCTTGGCAAACGTTCGTTTCTATTGAAGATGGCATCCGGAAATGTGGCCGAAACCTTTAGAAATAACGACTCAACCAATTGACTACGGCCAAAAAGTCCGGTTTCTATTTTCTTCTTCTTATTTTTTTTTTATAATGTTGGCTTCGGCCGTGACCGCCAACGATATACAATTTATCATACACCACTATCAAAATAAAAATCCAGAGTTAAATTTGAACTCCCTGTTTACCCAATACGTGGAAACGTCACATGGTCTGCAACGCGTATTACGTATGTCATATGTGCGTTACAACGTGACACGGTTCACGCGTGTACATAAGTCTGTAACGGAGATATATAGGAAGTGGATCGTGAACTAAGGGAAAATGAACATCCGTAAATTCTTCCGTGTATGCAAGACATGCGTTTTTTATGTCTAACAAGTTGACGTGAAAAAATAATTTGGAGCTGGAGATACAACTGAGGCGGATTTGACGTTGTGCAGGCAAAGACGTTCTAATATTTAATATTATCTAACAGTAGTATTTTAGAAAGTAGAATTTTAGAATCTAAATTCTTTTAGTTAAGGTAAAATCTGAAATCTGTTGGATTTTAGGTAAAATAAATTTTAGGCCTACCTCTTGTTTTATTCAAAATGAGAGTAACACGAAGTTTTGACTTTTACGTAGTTCAAAAAATTTATTATTAAATTTTAATTGTTGCAATGTTAACACTAAATTGTCTGTTTCTAAGCAATTGAACGAAACTAATGAAATTCTTTATTTTAGTTAAATTGTCAACGACTACAGACGTATTCCGTTGGTGTCTCTGCAAATAAATAAATCTTGTGGAATGTTTACCCATTGTGAAATACTCGAGGTATACGGGGTATTTTGCTGTTTTGATTGCTACGATTAGGGCACGGGCATCACACTCACACACACCCGTCTGGTACGCGCAAGCATATGTCGCCCACGCGTACAGACTCACACCGCACCGCTTGAGCCGAGGTGTCCCGCGTGGGAGTCTGCGTGTTGTGGTTCAGTGCGAGCGCGCGCGGCTTGCATTGACTCCAGCACGCACTCTGGCACGCGCGCGTGCATTTTGCACTCGCGGTGCACACACATGCTTTGTTGTTTTGATCACTCAGAGTAGTAAAATTTTCCAACCTGAGTATTTTCACATCGGGCAAATACAACCAGGGATGAATTTACTGCAGAGACACTAAACATCAAAACACATTACTGTGCAGTCACATATCCTCAAACGAATGTATGAATGAGTAGCAGAGTTTTAACTGTGAAGTACAGAATGAGTGCCTAGGGCTTCTATAATGTAAAAATTTACAGGCATTTCACAAATGCAATGCACAGAGAAGGGCACTGAAAATGCTTCAATAAATCTAAAAAATATATATATTTATGTTCATTCACCAATCAATGAATTCATTCTTCATTTACCAATGTACACATTATAAGTTAAATGTAGTCGCATTCATAAGCGAAGTTTTATATGTGTACTACGTTATTGACAACAAAGAAGTAGTTTCTATGGAAACTCACCGGTTCCCATTTTCGATAACACACCAGCGATCGGCCGCAAATGTGCGACACGTCCTTATAAACATTTTCAATGTTAAAATTGGTGTAGACATAGCAGACATGAAAAGTAGAATAGTTTGTGCTAAAACCTTTCGGGTATTTTTACACTAAATCTACACATTTTGCTCATTTGCTCATCATCCATTAAACTGTCTATGTAATAATGAGTATACTCAATGTGGTCGACCAAACGTGAATAGCTGCTCACCTACTGACGAGTATGCAGTGCAAACGATTGTTAACCGATGACAACCTACGAGTGATATTTTATTATCTGATCTTGAAGCCTATACTTTGAAACGCGTCATCTATATATTAAAAAGAAGTCACAAGGCGGACTGAAAAAGGTTACTTTGTCTGAGTATACTCGTTCATTATTTTCAAGCAGTGACGAAACGTGACGAAATAATTGGGTAGACATAAAAATACCAGTCAAAAGCACCCTCCTACTAAGATTGTTGACGTTCTTAATGAACCAGTAAAACTATAGTAAATGGAGTTAATGGTACCTCTATCAGATAACAGCTAAGTGACTGTCGCATTTCATTATATGTATAATTAGGCCTAAATATAAAGAAAAAACTATATTATTGTTATTAGTGTCGTTTATGAATCTTAATTAGAAAATATTGTTCAAAAAATATAAATTTTACTGACATTTTTTGAATGATGACAGATCCGGATTTCTGTAGGCATTACACAGTCGTTCATATTTTCTTGTAAATGAGTTCCACACGCCGCATCTTGAAGTTTGCAAAAAAGTATCTACTGTATTACCCTTTCCTTGAAAGTTGGGTCCTTTGTGTACATAAATGTCAATTCTTTTTCTATGCACAAAGTAGCCAATTGTGATAATCTTTTATTTTTCATGGCATTACGAAGGTACGTTTTGATCCTCTTCAGTGTACTCATTGAACGCTCAGTCTTTGCCGGTGTAACTGGAATACTCAGTACTAATTTCAGTAACTTTAATGGTTGTTCATACACACTATCGAGTTGATTCTCCACAATATATTCTAGCAGTTTAACACACGGAAGATTTTATCATCACTGTTGTAGATATTAAATAATTCTTTGCGCAATGTTACCAAGTCAATGAATTTTGGGAACAAACATTTCAGCTTGTCAAACTGGTGTTGAGGAAAATTCCTCCGAAATTCAACAAACTTTGTCTCATTTAGAAGTGCTACAAAAAATATACTTTCAAATTCGCCGAATCGGGTGTCCAGTTGCACTTTTACAGAATCAAGAATTTCATAATCAACTCGTTTATGGACTTCACTTACAAATTCCAGCAATAGATTATTACGGTCAGCATTCATGCGCTTACATTCGTCCATACAGTTTTGCAGCACCTTATTTGAACGCAGTGCTGCGATGTTTTCTTTCACTGTCCTAATTCATTAATGCAGAGATTTACATCACTGCTAGATTTTGCCTGGAGCACATTAAACAGATGTTGAGTATATACAAAAATTCGATCATATACGCACAAGTAAAACATGAAAGATGTCGACTTTAAAATATTTAGGAGACGAACTGCAGCACTCACAGACTCAGGATCCCAGTCATCACACTCGATAATGTGAGAAACCGCACGATATAGTTCTTTGTAATGTTCGTTGATTGTTGAAACTGCCCGCGAATGGTAATTCCAACGGGTTGATGTTGGGTGAGGAAGTAAACCCTTGTTCTCGGAGTAAATCAGATCTAGCAGCATATCTACTGAAGAAACTATGAAATGCAGTTAAATTACAAATAAACAATTTAACTTCTTTAATATTTTTTGCACTGTGTAACAAGACGAAATTAATTTGGTGAACATACTACTGTAATCCACAAATATGGACACTGTTGACGAACAAGGGTTTGTACTCCACCGTGACGACCAGCCATCACAGAAGCACCGTCATATGTTTGGCTTACTAATTTATTTTCAATGTTATATTCTTTCAAAACTGAAATTATTTTATTAGCCAACCTTTCTGCGGTTTTGTTAGAAGAAACACCAAAAAAGGCTAAATAGCGTTCCTCAGTTTTCAAACCACGAACATATCGCACAATTATACTCAGTTGTGCTTTAACAGATGCGTCGGTTGTTTCGTCAGCTTGAACGGAAACAAAATCAGCCTTGTTTATTTCATCACGAATTGTTTCATTAATAGCGATGGAAACAGACTCGATTAAATCATTCTGAATTTCAGAAGATGTGCCTTTAAATACAGTGCTGGTTTCCATATGTTCCTTCATGAAAGACTCTTCCATTGGCAGTAAATTTGAAGTTTTTAAATAATTGCCCTTATTAAGAGACTGCTCATTTTCCTTATGGCCCCTAAACGCTAACTCTTGCCTCCCTAACTAACAAACTACATCTATCAAACACCCTAGTATCCTTTGATTTTGAGCCACATTTTCATTGTGCTGTACTGCTTGAATTCTGGCTGATTCGGATAAGCAATGTTCTATTCTGTTACGTCCTAGCATGTGAAACATCTCAGAATTTTGTATACGAGTTTTGCTACCAGCCTGTTTAGTGTCTTTAGCTTCAAAATTTTTTATAGTGCCTACTCCAAATTTGCTCCATGATTCCTCTCCATTAAACATCAAACAATAATAGCAGTGCAGAATTCTGTTTCGCGTACAACAAGAGAGCCATCTATATTTACTATACCAAACTTTCTGAAATTTTCTGACAATGTTTCCATCCTTCTGCGACAAATCTAAAGGCGGCCGAGATATTTTTGACTTTAGCAATACCTTTTGATCTAAAGGTAACGTAGCCTACTGATTTCGTATTTTAACAAAAATTCTAGTGAATCAAAGTTGTCAGAGTTCATATTAAACACTTCTGTGACAGAACTGGTACTAACTGTATTCATTTTGCTGCATTAAATCAATTAAACAGTATGCTTGAAACACTTAAAGGACGACACCTAACAATTTTTATTAATAAATAATTAGTACGTAAATGATCACCCACTTCTTAGTCTATAACACTATATACAAAGTTAAAAATAATTTGTAAACTCAACAAAAACAAATATTCACTACGCGCGCATGACGAAACAAACACAGGCGGCCAGGCGAAAATTCTGTACTATTCAGTCAGGGAAGACGTGCCTATGACGTGATGTACTGGACACATGATTACGCTGCGCGCGCAGGTCCCTTCCCGTTGTCGTCTCCAAAGCCCTCCTCACCTCCACGTACAGTTTCATCACATAGCAAGGTTCCATGGACCAGACGGTCGCATCATGTCGCGTAATATTTAACTAAATTAATTTTATACCCTTTCTGAGTATCTTACGCAACTTAATTCATAAATAAAAGTTAACTACTTTATGAATAAATTATTTGGGGAGACACTGTTTACCTTGTCTCCCTGATGCTTCGCCACTATTTTCAAGTACGTTATCAGTAGCCACCTCCAATAAAAATCCCATTGTTTTTACTACTGGAGCTTTACTCCTTTCTCCTCTCCTCTCTCTCACTCTCTGTCTCTGTCTGTCTGTCTGTCTGTCTGTCTGTCTCTCTCTCTCTCTCTCTCTCTCTCTCTCTCTCTCTCTCTCTCTCTCTCTCTCTCTCCAAAACCACCATCTCTTACACTAATTACGGAAATTTGAAATGTACTTTGTTGGAAAGGTTGAGGAAATACGAGGTGAACTCAGAATCCACAACGTTGTGAATGTAAAGATACCGTGAAGCGAGACAAAAGGCATTTGTGAACCGAATGCCAGTGGGACGTATTCGTTAGGCGTCTCCGCGAACCCTGGGTCACCGAGAAACATTAAAAGACTCTTCGGGTAACCTTCCAAATACTAAAATCCAAATCGCGTATGCTCTAAATTTACTTAATACAGTACTCTTTATTGCTTTCTAGATTTAGTAAGCGCTGTAGAGCAGACTCTATTTTTCCACATTCTATTTGTCTCGGGTTAGACCACAGCGGATCACTGACAAAATAAAGCAAAAGAGATCAGATATCAAATTCCGGTCGTGAAAAATGTGTAGAATACTTTGTTTTTGTATGACTTACAATGGTATGGTGTCGGAAGAAAAACTTGACACTTTAGTTTTTGGTTAATTAAAAATAACGATTTATTAAGAATTTTTTGATAGACAAATCAATCGACTTGAATCGACTGAAAAATTTAATTCACGTAATTAAACTTTAAAGTTTTTACCTTAATCCGTCTATGTGACCGCTTAATTTTTCTTCTTTGTCTTCTTACGCGTTTCGGATTGTGTTAATCCATCATCAGAGATTAAAAAATTCGTCGGTTAAGACTTCGTTAAACATTAAAAGTTACACTTAAAGACATTTAAAAATATAGTCTACAAACACAGCGACGTACGCGGATGTGAGTGCGCACTCAATACTGGTTAGCGACGTACTGCACAGTTTATTGGAGTTTTCATGTTATCTATTGTTGTGTTGGGGCGTGTATTCTATGGCTATGTTATCTATAATCTTATCGTATAGTGTATGCGATTTAAATGCCAATTGTTCGTTTAATATATTATTGGGATTATTTCTGAAGGCTCGGTAAATTTCGAACTCTTCTACCGCATCCATATATCGTCCCTTTCTGCAAATGTGTAAGGGTTTGCAATTTGCCTCAAAATTTGTATAATTATGATTCAATGAGACGAGATGTTTAGCGTAGTTTGCTTTATTTATATCTGAAATGATCGTGGGTAAGTGTTCTTTATATCTTTCGAAAAAGCTCCTGCCAGTCTGACCAATGTAATGCATGTTGCAGTCATCACACATCATTTTGTATACACCCGTTCTTTTTTCAATTGATGTACGTGTGGCATTATTTAGCATTTTACGGATATTGTTGGTTGTTCTAAATGTGATGTGAATGTTATGTTTTTTAAAAGTATTTCTAATAAGCATTGAAAAGTTGTTAGTATAATCAACCGCCATATACATTGAGTTCGTCGTGGCACGGTGAGGGTTGTTAGTTCTGCGTTTGTGTCTAAGCATCAAGTGTTCAACTAATGAACTGCGGTAACCGTTCATAATTGCAATGTGTTTAATTATATCTATTTCTTCTTTGTGGTTTGCGGGATCTAAAGGTACGCTGTATAGTCTGTGTATCATACTATTGAATGCGGCCATTTTTTGTGAGTGCGGGTGGAAAGAATCAGCATGTATAACACCATCAGTTGTGGTGGGTTTTCTGTATATTCTGTATTGAAATTTATTATTATGTTTCATAAAGGTTAAGTCCAGAAAATTTATGGCGTTGTCTGACTCTATTTCAAGTGTGAATTGTATGTTTTTGGTGATGTTATTCATGTAATGTAACAACATGTTTGCCTGTCTCGTTGTCCCGTCAAAGATTACAAACGTGTCATCCACATATCTTTTATAAAATGAGATTTTACGTTGCCATTTATTGTGTGGTGATAGCAAATATGTATTTTCAAGGTTGTTCAGCAAAATGTCAGCCAGCAAACCGGACAAGGGTGGACCCATTGCAAGACCCTCCTCTTGAATAAAAATTGTGTCATTGAATGTCAAAGAAGAAAAATTAAGCGGTCACATAGACGGATTAAGGTAAAAACTTTAAAGTTTAATTATAATAATTGTGACGCGGATACCAATACAATGACTTTAATTGACGGGTTCCTTAGAAAAAAAAGAGAAACAAAAAGCGAACACAGCAGCAGAAATTCCGAGAAATTTTTTTACAAAGCTCACGCAAAGTTGCTGAACTGAGAAACAATTAATGGCGATAGTTAATTAAAGTCGGACAAGGACTCGGTGTCATTCAGATTAATCAACAACTACGCACTACGCAGTGAGGTCTGCTAACTTATAGTAGTTAACGTACACACTGTGTACGCTAATGTTGATTTAAAAAATTCAACGAAAGACACCGAATGCCGTGCAAGTTTTGAATGGATCAACGGTGTCAAGGCCAGTTAAAATATCGATTTTCTTCGAAACTCGATACAGGCTATGAGTAAATTAGTAAAAATCGATGCCCACAATTCTAATAATACAATAAAATAGTAGTAGTAGTAGTAGTAGTAGTAGTAGTAGTAGTAGTAGTAGTAGTAGTAGTAGTACCATACTACTACTTTTTCATCTCGTATTATATCGGTACAATCGCATCTTAAAAACATCAAAATGTACTGCAGAACTGATAAAGGTAGCCCTACAGTTCCGATGCCGGTAAATACCATTTGTTTATTTAATTGTTACTATGGTAATTAATTCTAGTCTCCATGGTGTTGTTGACATCTTTATACACGTCAACAAAAGGGCATAATTAAAAGTGCCTAAATCGTGCGAACGGGGCAGAATATCAAATTCTAAGTTAAACAGTGTTTTTCGCTTTGTGTCAAAGGTTATGTGTGCAAACGTTTGTGGCAATCGGTATAGCGGTGTGGATCTGTATTCAGTACAAATAAATCCTCAGACTTTGAGTTTTATGTATATAGACAAATGAAAAATTGAAGAACATATTTGAAAATGAATTAACTAAAATTTTCTGGAGCAATGTAGATTTTATTCCGTACATCATGCTAAGGCATATAAACAGTATCACTTAACAAATTAAATTAGGCCTATTTATTTACAATCTGCTTTGGAAGCGGTATGGATTTATTGGCTGCAGCCTTGGGAAACCGCCTCTTGTCCGCATACAGAAATCATAGAAATGTTTCATATGAGAATTATACAGCTGCGTAAATTCTCATAAAATTCGATAACGTGATGTTGTAGCTTGTTACATCACCGAAAGCTGAAGGTTTATCACATTTCTAACAATTTAAACTGCCCACTTGTTCAAGTCAGATTATCCCTACCGCGTCCTTTGTTCTTACATTACGTTTACCTATAAACGCCATTATTCCTACTTTTTTGGGCAGATATTCTTAAGAATGTTTATAAATGTTATATATGTTTATAAAATAATATTAATAATCAAATTACAAAATTTTGTAGTAAACTCGGGTTATTATTGGACCAGGTTATTATTATAAACTCGGGTATAAGGAAAACTTAACATCCCTGATAATATGTACTGTAACGAGCAGAAAATTTTAAAATTTTTTAAATTCTCACCTCGGCAGAGTACGTTCACACGAGGCAAGTGTCAACGACTTATGGTGGAGCAATAAATAAGGAGTAATGAGAAGGTGTCAGTGAAGCGTTGCTGACTTGACAATAGAAACGCATTAAGTTCTATCCAACTATAGAATTTGGTGGCGTAAGATGACAGGGAAAGTTTCGTCCAGAATTATTGCTCTCCGCAGCTGTAACAAAGTAAGGAGGACATTCACACCCGTACCAAGAATTGTAGCAGATGTGGCCGTATTACGTCAGTAGACGATAAGCGACAAAAACAAGTAATGCTCCATACTACAATGAAACGGAAACGCTGCACCTTAAGTAACAATACTGGAAGATAGGCTGACAAAAACTAAAGTCATGTTACACAGCTGGAGGTATCGTCTAATTGACAGACAAGAATTTACGAAGGGAAAGTTAGAGTGATTTCAACGACCAGCAGATGTTCGAAATTAGTAATAGCCAGAAAAAAGGGGTAAGAGCATAGAACAATACGCCAGGAAGACTGTAAGTACAGATAATGGGAATCTATAGAAACGCAGAGTTTACTCAGACAATAGGCTGTTAGACAAATTGTTTATAGCCCTAGTTTCTTCGAAGCGGGTCAACGATCGTCTAGCTGGAGAGCAGGGAGACCTACGGACCTATCAGAGACCTTCAGCCAGCGAGAAATTTGATGGTGAGGGATGTTTCCATAGCAACTGAGACGAAGAACCTATCGAAAGAACTATGACGTCGGATTTTGACAGAGTGGGACAGTATTTTCCGAGAAAATCAAAAACTGACCAATCTCGAAAAGAAGTGGGCGTGAAGCGCGCCAGAGACAAAATTTTGAGTAGGGACGAATTAATAAAACTAGCTGTCCAGGAAGACGGAGCGTCAGTTGTACTCAATTTTTGGTCAGTTGTACTCAATTTTTACGCAGCCACACTCAAAATTTCGTCAGTTATACTAAAGTTTTTGCAGTTAGAATTTTCAGACAGTTTACATTTCAATTATTAAGTAGTTTAACTTCAAGTGCGAGAGACGGTACATCATAAACTTTCCATTGTTTACTCGAATCATTCGGAAGTTAGATAAATAACAAGGAACTTAAAACTTAATACATTCATATCGCGGTAGTAGAACTATACCGACGTGCGCATTAACGGACTTAGTGAAATTTACACCAAGTGAACAATCAGACCGTTACACTAACAGACAGCATCACTAAACGATATACAACTTAGTGGAACTTAATATTGTGTATCATCGACATAATGAACACGAAACATTAAACAAACTAACCAATTATAGGATCGTTTGTGGAAGCAGCGACAAATGAAACTAGACATGTTTATTGACTTTAAAATGAACACACAGCAAACACAGTAAGATAGAACATTGATTGAACACTGAACTTCAATTACCCACACATATACAAACACCTACGCGAGTGGTCGGAAGAATAAAGTGATAAGTGGCAGTGATAAAACAACTAACGACGGAATGTATCTACGAGCCATCTCCATCACCAGAACGAGACTACGTCAACAACTAATGGATATTCACTAACCAAGTAACCATTATTATAATTACTTCTAATTTGTAACTTCTACTGACCTGGTTTCTTTCAAAGAATTCACACCTGAGAATTTATTAAGAAAAGTAATGAGTAAAATTGAAATAAGTAGTTAATGAACGTATAAACAAAAGCTTATTTGGGATTTAATGAACGCATTAAATAAGTAAAATATTGAATTGTAACATCATTTGATTTATATATGTATGTATGTTTTCTTTATTTCAGCATATATTGAGATATATCTTTGTTTATTATAAATATGTATGTATTTCAGGTACAGCGACGTATTCTATGTACTATTATAATATGTCATAAACGATAATTAAACTAGTATTTTAGTTAACCAGAAACATGCGTTCATTATTACCAATGCAACCCGAATATTGACTTAAAGTTTGAAAGAATGCAAATAGATTTTAAGAGTTTCTTATGTTCAATTAAATAAATGATATCACGTATGTGTTGATGAACGTAGATAGTTAGAATCATCATTAAGATTAAATTATACACATACTTGTCAGTGATCGTTAAATTTATATATTTAATAATTAATTTATTGTGCTATCAATACGCATATTAAATGAACGTTGTAAATGGCGTCCAACTTAAGGGCTAGATAAATTAAGAAATTATTAAATTAACACATTAAGTAATTCAATCGCGGTTAGCACAATAGATTTATAACTTATTCATGTTATAAATGGCGCCCATTCGCACGGCATGATACGTATTAACACAGACTGTTAACACGTACGGCTTAGGTAAAGAACAGGCAGTAGAAGTAGTAGAAAAGTAGTGTCATAGAAGTAGAAGTAAGATAAGTGTTATTAGTGTAAGTCAGTTTGAATGATTACACGCAGTAGGGCTAAAATGGCGAGCAATTCAGACAATGTAGAAACTGACATTGATAACCAATTAGGAGCAGTAAATACCGAGGACAATACTACACCTAGTGAACCAAGTAGCGTGGTAGAGAGTCCAGAAGATAGGGCGCGAGGACAGACATCAAAACTAGAGGATGGAACTATACAAATGTTGATGGAGTTCATCCGTCAACAGAGTGAAAAACAAGAAGAAAGTAATAAATTACTTAGTGAAAAACTAGAAGGAAGACTAGAGAAACAAGAAGAGAATATTAATAGAAAATTAGAAGAAAGTAATAGAATAATTAATGAAAATTTAGAAAAACAAAATGAAAAACTCGACCAGCATAAGGAAGAGATGACACAAATAAGGTCCGAGATACGTGACTACCAGCAGACTTGGGAAAGAAAGGTTGATGAATTACAGAAAAAACAAGATGATGTCGTGAGAGAGTTGAGAGAAGAAGCCGACAAGAAGTACATAGAAATACAAGAAAAACAAGATAACGATCGACAAGAATGGATGGCGGCGGTACACTCTACCCAGACGACCGTTAAAAAGATTAATCACAAGTTCGATGTTCACGTTAAGGATTACAATAAGAAGCACGAAGAACTCAAGGCCGAGGTGCATAATACCATACTGCAGAGACAACAGGAGCAAGAAGGAACAAATAGCAATATTATACAAAAATTAGAAGACGTAGACGGTAGACAACGTTCAACAGAACAGAAGTTGGACGAGACTACGAAAGAAAAGACAACTAGGATCGAAGAATTAAAGGGACATTTAAATAAGGTAAGAGAAAACCAAGAGAGGTTACAGCGACAATTGATGGAAGGTGATTGTGGAATGTTAAATCGAATTAACGGACCTAACCACAATGATCTCAAATATAATGGCACAGACAGATTCCCTATGGAATTCCTCAAAGAATTGTCCGAAGTTCAAGAGTTATATTATCCCGCTGACAATATCAAGTGGATTGGCAGACATCTGGAGTTAGACGCAGGAATTTGGTGGCGAGTGATACGTGACCAGATATCAAACTTCGCAGAATTCAAGGAAGCGTTCTCTCTAAAATATTGGGGCCAGGAACGACAGGACAGTATTCGGGACCATTTGGAGTTTGGCAGATTTGATTGGCGCGGACCAGTTACTGCTATTCAGTATATTGAACGGATTTTATTGGAAAGTAAGCAGTTAACACCTACTTTATCTGATTATCAGTTAATACGTAAGATCTCTCGTCACTTTGGGCGTGACATCCAGCTTGCGGTGGTTACAAGAGGAATTGTGACGATACCAAACTTCGAATCTCTGATCATCGAGTATTCACAGATTCAACCAAGAATTAATAGAGAAGCGAACTATGCAGCGGCAAACGAGGGCAGAAATGCTTATAAGGAAGGTGAAAGTAACTTGAACAAAGGAGGCGGTATACAGAAGAAGACATGGGGTGACAGACCCGCCATAAATAATCAGCCCCGTAACACGGACCGGCGCGCTGTCAACACAATAGAGTTTACAAACACGACAGCTGGTGCATCGGGCACTCAACCTAAGAGAAATCGTCAACAAGAAGAGGAAAAAAAAAATCCCTCCACCCATTAACGAAGATAGCCATCAAAACAAATGACTACCAGACGAATATTATCCTACCGGACTTACGAAGCGATTTGTTGTGTAATGATGATGAAGAAATTTCTCAACGAATAATCAGGTGTCCAGAGATAAATATCAAGTTCAATAATAATGTTAGTGTACAAGCGTTAATCGATACTGGATCTGTAATAGCTGGGTTGTCTGAGTCGTGGTTTCACCAAAACAAACATGACATTACACCTTATGAAATATTACCGATGTCTAACACATTAATAGTTAGCGCAGTTGGTAATAAATCAAAACTAATCAGAAAACAAATATTATGTGATATCTATATTGAAGAAATGAAATATGAATGTGTTTTCCTAATAATACCAGATTTGATAAAACCATGCATATTAGGAACCAATTTTCTCCAAGAAACAGGGTGTCTCATTGACATGGGAAGAAGAATCGTCGAGATAAGAAGAGAGGATAACGAAGCGACGTACACGGTGCCTATGATGCATATAGAAGTGGTGGACGTAGGAGAAGAAGAAGAGATCATCAGAAACATTAACAAGAAGATAGAAAGTATAGAATGCGGAGATAGAGGAACGTTGGAAAGGTTAAGGGAGATTCTAATAAGAAATTGTAGTTTATTCAGAGAATGCCCCGGAAGAATCGATGGGTATGTCCATGAGTTCCGAGTCACCGACCAGACACCGTACTTCCAGAGAGGATGGCCTGTCCCATTAGCCTATAAAGGGAAGGTAGATGAGGAGATTCGGAAAATGTTACGGTATGGGGTCATTGAGAGATGCAACAGCGCATATATCAACCCACTAGTTACGGTAATCAAGAAGGACGGTAGCGTACGATTGTGTTTGGATGCGAGAAAGGTGAACAGTGTGACTATCCCGGACTACGAGGGAGCCCCTCCAATAAACGACATTTTGGCGAGATGTGGAGAGATGAAGTACCTATCTACCGTAGATCTAACTAGCAGTTTCTGGCAAGTACCACTGAAGTCGGAATGCCGGAACTTCACCGCTTTTATGTACGACGGCAAGTGTTATCGTTTTACAGTTACACCATTTGGCCTGAGTACCAGTTCTGCTGCACTGACCAGGGGATTGGACACAGTATTGGACGAAGAAGTAAAAGAAAATACCATTATTTATGTCGACGATTGCCTGTGTTATTCAGAAGATTTAGAAACGCACTTGTTACATTTAGACTTATTATTATCTAATTTAAGAAGGGCAAATTTAACCATCAATTTGGAGAAGTCGCAGTTCTTCAGACAAGAAATCGCGTACCTCGGTTATCAACTAACAACGCAAGGAATACGAGCAACGGACGAGAAGATAGATGCCATTATGAAGTTCCCTGCACCTCGGAACCAAAAACAATTAAAAGGTTTCCTGGGGTTGACAAATTTCTATAATCGTTTTACAGACAAATACGCTGAAACTACTAAACCATTACTCGAGTTGCTACGGAAAGGACAGAAATTCACCTGGACACAGGAATTAAATGAGTGTTTTCAGCAGGTTAAAAGGTTATTCGTAGAAACAGTCATCTTAAAGTTTCCCCGAATAAACCAAAGATATTATATGCAATGTGACGCCAGCAACTTTGCATATGGCGGACAACTATATCAATTAGATGAAGAAGGAAGAATTGGAGTAATAGCTTTTACCAGCAGGACATTCAAGGGTGCGGAAATAAATTATTACACTACGGAGAAGGAGCTTTTGTGTATTGTAAGATGTCTT
Organism: Magicicada septendecula; assembly: GCA_034769895.1. NCBI lineage: Eukaryota > Metazoa > Arthropoda > Insecta > Hemiptera > Cicadidae > Magicicada > Magicicada septendecula. Next base: position 442,429,718 of record CM068372.1, on the reverse strand, counting down.
GAGCGGTTCCGTATATACATACTAGGACAACCGTTAACCATCATTACTGATAATAAAGCACTGACTTTTATGAATAAATGTCATTTAAACAACTCGCGTATTACACGCTGGATCTTAAGTATTCAGGAGTACAAATTTGACATTGTCCATTGTAGAGGTAAGGACAATATTATTGCCGATCTTCTGAGCAGAAATCCAGAAGATGCCACACGAGAGGTAATTAGTGACAATATTTCCGAATATTTAATTAACCACCTGACAATCAAAATGGATAAGAAGGTAAGCAAGATCCTAATGGATATTGGAAGGCACCAAATTCAAGATCATAAGCTTAAGTATATTATTGATAAGATTAGGGAAAATTGTGTAGATAAGAAATTAAATAAATTTTATAGATTCGTCGATGAGAAATTGTACAGATTACGCAAAGGAGAGTGGAAACTATACGTACCGAACAGTGTGTCTGGCGAAATAATTGCTGAAATACACCGTATGTATGGGCATCCCGGTGCGAAGAGATGTATCAAATTATTGCAGGAGTACTTTACCATGGACGGAATGTTAAAGAGGGTGAAAAATTACGTACGGACTTGCGACACTTGTCAGAAAAAAAAGGATTCCGGCAACAGAAATTCGTTTGGAGGAACAAAAGCCATAATACCGTTACGCAAGGGTGACCTAGTGAGCGCGGACTTTTACGGACCGTTACCTGCTTCGTCTAGTGGGGTGAGGTATCTGTTGATAATGGTTGACAACTTTACCAAATACGTACGACTTTTCACACTTCGAAGGGCAACGACCGTCGCTACACTGAGGAGAGTACACCAATATTGTGAAGAACTAGGATCTCCTAGAGTGATTATCACAGACAACGGAACGCAATTTTCATCTAAAAATGGTTAGATGGATTAACTGAACTAAATATCCAACCATGATTAACCGCAATAAGGAACCCTTGTGCGAATCTGGCTGAAAGAATCAACAGACAGCTTGGGAACTTATTTAGGATCTTTGTTGGTGATCAACATACAAAGTGGTCGCGTTACGTACCAATCGTCGAGAGTTGTATTAACGAAACGTACCACGAGACGATAGAAGTAACACCGTACGAACCTCAGCTCGGAAGAAAACCTCCCAGAGCGTGGGAAAAATACATCAACAAGGATATGCTCCTAGTTAAAGGGGTAGATCATAAACAAATATATATCAAAATGAAGGAGAAGAGAGAAAAACAGGCAAAATTATGTAATGAGACTAAAACCATTACAAGATTCAACATTGGTGAGAAAGTGTTAATCAGAACATATCATCAATCGGACGCGGTCCAGAAAAGAATTGAAAAATTTTGCGAACTGTACTGCGGACCATATAAAGTGCATCAAATTCTCGGAGAAGCCACTTATCTACTCGTTGATTGCGATGATGACAAGAAACTCCGTGGAAAATTTAATGCCAGACAATTGAAAAAATACTATGAACCAGAGAATTGAAGATGAAGGAAGAGGAAGAAAGAGAAGAAGATGTCTTAAGAAGCTAGCCGATGCTGATGAATCAACTGCGTTAGGGTAATTGACGCGGTGATATCATTCAAGCTGGCTTATCCAAGAAAGTTATGTACTTTAATTGTTGTAACATAACATCAAAATGTATTTAGTCAATTAAGCACTAATTAAATGTTAAATAATAAGATAAATTAACACTTAGTGTGACATTTCATAAAATTATTGCAGTGGATGTAAAGGACATTTAATTGCTATTAATTGATTTATATGGTAATAAGTTAAAAGGACAAAGTGAGAAAAATGGACACTTAAATCAGATAAGTGATAATATTCAACGAACTAGATAGTGAATGAACTTTATTAATGTGAATGTATGTAATTAGTAGGTTAGGATTATAAATGATGTATCATGAAGTAGGTCAATCATTGAAACTAAATGTTATACGTGTATGTAAATTATTAAGATAATTACAGTTAACGTAGCGATTGTGTCAATTAACAATCTAATTTTAAAATAATAGTTTAAAAGATTTTATTGGTAAGGTCATTAATAGTGCACAGAGGTGTATATGTATAGGAGATTTTCTTTGATATCATGTAAAGGTTACATTGAACCGCTTAACTATTTGATAATATCTTGTGAATATGATATTTTAGAAGGTAAGATCTTATTCAATTGATGAAATTATTTAATTGCTTATGGAATTTATGACTTATCTTATAAATTATAAAGATAAGATATTTATATGTCAATTCGACAATGTGAAATGCGTTCAGCTATCCCAAATAGCTGGCAATAAATTCAGAGAACTAATTAAAACCAAAAGGGGGTGTACCACTGGTCATATAAGCTTTTGAAAGTAGGTTATTGTGTATACCTTCCCCGAAGAAGATGGACACGAGGCGACGTACAGGGCGCAGAATTTAGATTTGAGTTGTTCCCAGAGGTCACATCGTCAAATCGAAATTGAGGACACTGTAACGAGCAGAAAATTTTAAAATTTTTTAAATTCTCACCTCGGCAGAGTACGTTCACACGAGGCAAGTGTCAACGACTTATGGTGGAGCAATAAATAAGGAGTAATGAGAAGGTGTCAGTGAAGCGTTGCTGACTTGACAATAGAAACGCATTAAGTTCTATCCAACTATAGAATTTGGTGGCGTAAGATGACAGGGAAAGTTTCGTCCAGAATTATTGCTCTCCGCAGCTGTAACAAAGTAAGGAGGACATTCACACCCGTACCAAGAATTGTAGCAGATGTGGCCGTATTACGTCAGTAGACGATAAGCGACAAAAACAAGTAATGCTCCATACTACAATGAAACGGAAACGCTGCACCTTAAGTAACAATACTGGAAGATAGGCTGACAAAAACTAAAGTCATGTTACACAGCTGGAGGTATCGTCTAATTGACAGACAAGAATTTACGAAGGGAAAGTTAGAGTGACTTCAACGACCAGCAGATGTTCGAAATTAGTAATAGCCAGAAAAAAGGGGTAAGAGCATAGAACAATACGCCAGGAAGACTGTAAGTACAGATAATGGGAATCTATAGAAACGCAGAGTTTACTCAGACAATAGGCTGTTAGACAAATTGTTTATAGCCCTAGTTTCTTCGAAGCGGGTCAACGATCGTCTAGCTGGAGAGCAGGGAGACCTACGGACCTATCAGAGACCTTCAGCCAGCGAGAAATTTGATGGTGAGGGATGTTTCCATAGCAACTGAGACGAAGAACCTATCGAAAGAACTATGACGTCGGATTTTGACAGAGTGGGACAGTATTTTCCGAGAAAATCAAAAACTGACCAATCTCGAAAAGAAGTGGGCGTGAAGCGCGCCAGAGACAAAATTTTGAGTAGGGACGAATTAATAAAACTAGCTGTCCAGGAAGACGGAGCGTCAGTTGTACTCAATTTTTGGTCAGTTGTACTCAATTTTTACGCAGCCACACTCAAAATTTCGTCAGTTATACTAAAGTTTTTGCAGTTAGAATTTTCAGACAGTTTACATTTCAATTATTAAGTAGTTTAACTTCAAGTGCGAGAGACGGTACATCATAAACTTTCCATTGTTTACTCGAATCATTCGGAAGTTAGATAAATAACAAGGAACTTAAAACTTAATACATTCATATCGCGGTAGTAGAACTATACCGACGTGCGCATTAACGGACTTAGTGAAATTTACACCAAGTGAACAATCAGACCGTTACACTAACAGACAGCATCACTAAACGATATACAACTTAGTGGAACTTAATATTGTGTATCATCGACATAATGAACACGAAACATTAAACAAACTAACCAATTATAGGATCGTTTGTGGAAGCAGCGACAAATGAAACTAGACATGTTTATTGACTTTAAAATGAACACACAGCAAACACAGTAAGATAGAACATTGATTGAACACTGAACTTCAATTACCCACACATATACAAACACCTACGCGAGTGGTCGGAAGAATAAAGTGATAAGTGGCAGTGATAAAACAACTAACGACGGAATGTATCTACGAGCCATCTCCATCACCAGAACGAGACTACGTCAACAACTAATGGATATTCACTAACCAAGTAACCATTATTATAATTACTTCTAATTTGTAACTTCTACTGACCTGGTTTCTTTCAAAGAATTCACACCTGAGAATTTATTAAGAAAAGTAATGAGTAAAATTGAAATAAGTAGTTAATGAACGTATAAACAAAAGCTTATTTGGGATTTAATGAACGCATTAAATAAGTAAAATATTGAATTGTAACATCATTTGATTTATATATGTATGTATGTTTTCTTTATTTCAGCATATATTGAGATATATCTTTGTTTATTATAAATATGTATGTATTTCAGGTACAGCGACGTATTCTATGTACTATTATAATATGTCATAAACGATAATTAAACTAGTATTTTAGTTAACCAGAAACATGCGTTCATTATTACCAATGCAACCCGAATATTGACTTAAAGTTTGAAAGAATGCAAATAGATTTTAAGAGTTTCTTATGTTCAATTAAATAAATGATATCACGTATGTGTTGATGAACGTAGATAGTTAGAATCATCATTAAGATTAAATTATACACATACTTGTCAGTGATCGTTAAATTTATATATTTAATAATTAATTTATTGTGCTATCAATACGCAGAATAAATGACAGTTATAGTACGGTACATGGATTTACCAAATACGTGGTGTTTAATGTGACGCTATTTACATTGGACTATGTGCTCGTCCTCTAAAATAAGACATTTCAGAATACAAACAATTAATGTTTATAAATCAAATATAAAACCCGGTTTCACAAAAATTGTAGAATAAACAGGAGTGGATACAACTTTTGGTTTTAACGGAAGGTGGAGAATGTGGTTACCTGTTCCAAAAATAGAAAAATAAAAAACCTAATAAGAACAAATATTTTTTCGTGTTTTTTATTTCTAATTTATTGACTAGATTAAATTTATAAAGGAAAGAATAAGAAACAATAAGTTACTGTAGAAAACAATATAATTCTGATGTTATGTCCAAGATATCACAATACATCGAGTTTTTAAAGTAATACAAGAAAAAAATAAGTTCATAAAAATAGTGGACGATTTGATAAAAATTTGTTACAATGAAAAAATGAGAAGTGTCTTAAACAAATTATTGTTTAAAAAATTAATCTGTCAAGATAAACACAAGTACAAATTCTTAGGAGGCGCGCGACAAAAACTTCATCATCATCATAACCAGCAAGGATTAAATAAAAAATTATTTGTTCCGGTCCCAAGCTGACCGAACTTGAGCTGGTTACTCCAAAACTTCTTCGGACCTTCCACTTTTCTCCTTCCCTTTGTTTTACAATTCCATGGTTGTTGGGGATGCGGCAATCAACATTAAGATGACATTCGATTAAAATGCGGCAGTCGTCTATTCGATTAAGACATTTCAGCCATTTTAGCCAAAATTGGGAAATCTTATAAAGCATACTCATAGTATTCAATTCCTGCTGTACATCGACGTTTGTTTTGCGATCTCGAAGGTTAGCCTATATCCTGCTCCGTACCTGAGAAATCTCACATTACGTCCTCTTAAATAGGACTGGACTGGTATTTCGTTTAAGTCCAGTTCACAAACCTATAAAGACGTTTGGGGAGGGCCACGAAAACATATCCTATCTCAGACTGGACACTTATATACTCTATTCTATATTCCCACGTAGGCTTCCGCGGCCGGTCTCCGTTATGTTTTGAAGTCTTCTTCCGGTGTGGACCGCGTCAAAAATGTCTTGACAATGTTACACTCATATTACAATGAGTATCTTCAGGTCTAACTTATATACTCTGTTACTTTAACTACATTAAATAACTATATTAAGTAACTTAAGTAACTATATTCGGTGTTACTTTATTATTTTCAAATTTTAATATATTAGAATAATGAAACAATACTTATGTTAAGTCTTGAGTGTGAGAATTAAATATGCTATTTGATTTTAATGTCTTAAGAAAAAATAAATTTGTTCGTAATTTATGAAATTTTTTTAACAAACCGGTTGTTTACGATGGAGCGAGTAGCTGACCTACTAACTACTTATTCCAGGCATGATTCCAAGACTGCGTAGAGGCTTTGCATTCTGCAACTGCCAGTTATCATCACGATGCTGGGCAGACACACAGTACGGAATCGAATCTACAACCTCCGCTCTGAACGATGAAGGTTAGTCACTGTATCAAGTAACACGACACACAGCTGGAAACTCGATGCAGGTCTGCAGCATCCACTCAATGAGCGTAAAATAATTAATGCAAACAAACAGCTATACAATTCTCTAAACGCGATTGTACAAAAGGAGATGGATTTCTAACACATTAAGTGTCATCAGGCAAGCGATAAGTGATTCTGTCTTTTACTTCCTTCCTGCTTCCGTATTGCCACTGCTTATTAATTACCCACTTCTCTCTTTTAGCGCGCGAGTTAGAAATGCTAATGCGACCGCCGAGCAGATAGAATTCATTAAAGCAGCGCATCGTTTATACTACATAACTGACAGTCGTCTCGGAACCATCATGGTTTTATGTTCAAAACACGTTTGACGCGATTGTCTAAAATGCAATGAGATTGAGGCTTTTTCCCCACGAAGTGGCAACACTGTGAGACCAAGAATGAAACACTTGGTTATTTTCGTATAAAAATGTTAACTGTTTGATCTTACCAGATTAGACTGTGTCATAATTGTTTTATGCGAGTTAGTTTTGTCTCACTATATTAAAGTGGAGGTGTTTAACATTGAACAGCGTCAAGCAATCAACAGATTTTGTGTAATAGCCATACGGAAACTGTAACAATTTCATTGTTACTGTGAATAAGTTGCATAAGCTCAACCTTATGTGCGGGACCATCAGGTGCACTCTTAAGTCAACAAGTAAAGAAACACGCCTAAAATTCTACAAGCTGGTGGCCCTTACCACACTTCTTCATGGGTCCGAGAATTGGACTTTATTAAAATGCCAGACCAGTCGTATCCAAGCGGCTGAAATGAGATTTCTCAGGCACGTGGCAGGGTGTACTCTCCACGATCATAGAAGAAACACAGGTATACGACAGGAACTGACTATTATGAGTATACTCGACAGTATTGCTCAGTATCGGCTGAATTGGTGGGAACATCTTTGCCGAATGGATGACTGCCGCATCCCCAAACAACGATGGAACTAAAAACCGAGGGGACGAAGAGATGTGGGACGTCCGAGGAAGAGCTGGAGTGACAAGCTCTAGACTTCGCCTATTTGAAACCGAAATAAACCATCCTTGGTTTTATCCTTGCAGATGATGATGAGTTTGTCTTGTCTCACGATATAAGAATGGAGGTATTTAACATTGAACAGCATCAAGCAATCGGATTTTGACAATTTTACATGTGAAAACAGTCCTACGAAGATGAACCGATGCCCGTAGGTCCAGGTCCCAGGTGTTTACGTGACACTAAACAATTATTCAGGGGCTATGAAATAATTGACGATGAACGCTGTTATGCACAGCAAAAATCCAGGGAATTCATCTGCATCGTCAAAGATTTATAACATGTATTATCAAATGATGAAGTTAATAATAAAAAATAACAGTCATTAACAAATAGATTAAATTATTTGTTAATACATTTTATTTATTTATTTTTTTTTAGGCGTTTTAGTTACAGCTGGCGCCGCATCTCGCATCCTATCTTCCACTGGCGCCGGTCTAAACAGTCCTGTTCTGTAAGTCCTCTTGCATTCATTGCATCTTTGACGTCCATTTTCCACATTTTCCAAGAATGTCATGTTTAGGTCTTCCTTTTTTTCTTCTAGAGGGTGGAGTCCATTCCCATACCTTCCTTGGCCATCTCTCATCCGACATTCTTTTAGGTGTCCAAACCAATTCAGTCTTCTTGCTTCTATTGTCATAGGTACATGGGTGTATGTTATGTAGCAGACCGAGAGATGATTAAGGGCGAGTTTCCACCGCCCATTAATTAACTGGAATAGGCCAGTTAAGGTATGATAAACCTAAAAGAAGAGTTCCCGGTCCTCCAGGTTGGGGGTTGAGGATAGGGCCAGCTCCTCTAGCCTCGGAAATCAAATCAAATTGCTAAAACTCCTAGAAAGATACATTTTATAAGTTCCTAAATATGCAGATTTAACTTATGAAGTGTACACAAAGCAAAATAAAATACACTTACAGAAGCAATTAATTATTATTGTAATAATTTTAAGACTTCGAAATATGAGTTACCGCCCAATAAAGAAACCGAGTAGAAACATGTATATTATTACAAAAAAAATCTAAATAAAGTTTAAAATGCATATTAGTTCTTGGTATCCAAGTCACGTATGAATAGTAAATTATAGATAAATAAATCACCTTATATCCGTCGTGTGACTTCGTTACGTCGATTAAAATGACGCGTTTCGGAACATCTGCTCCATCATCAGATTAAATCGCTCTACTGAGGTCGTTAACAGTTAAAATCACATGTTACACATAATTGTCCACTACGTAATTCACTCGCTTTCTAAATGGTGCGCACCACGACGAAGCCGATCGGACACTAAATTATTATCTGAGTGATTACGCCTAAGCAGGTTCAATGCTGTATCGTATAGCGGGTTGGATTTAAAATTTAAGTGGTCATTCAATATGAAGTCTCGGCTGTTTATGTTATTATATACTTTGTATATTTCGAACTCTTCTATTGCGTCCATGTAACGGCCTTTGTTGCACACATGTAGGAGTAGTAAATTAGATTTAAAATCAGTATAATTATGATTGTGTAATATTAAGTGGCGGGCAAAGTTGGATTTGATATTATTTAACAAAGTGAGATTATTTAGGTGACGTTTTGGTGTGTGCTTTTTAAATCGTTTGAGGAAACCTCTCCCCTTTTGACCAATGTAAAAACTGTTGCAGTCGTTACATGATAATTTATATACGCCGGATTTCTTTTCTAAAGGTATGGGTTTTCTATGACGTAGTATTTTTAATAGACTATTGTTTGTTTTGAAGGTAGCGGTAATATTCAATTTATTGGAGGTTAGAATCTTTGGCATTATATTTGTGTATGCGGTAGAAATAAATGTTATTTTTGTATCCTTATCTACTGGGGGCTAAATAAAGTTTTATAAAATGAACACTAAAACTAAACAAAATAAATTCACCACACATTTTTCTTGCCAAGTTCTACAGTTTTAGAACTGTTTAGCTAAATAACGCTTGCTATCAGTAAGTTAATAACAAAAGAAACGAGTCATAAGGCATTACAAAAGGTAAAGACAAATGCTATAGACTTTAATACTCTTCCGAAATTTGTGTTCGAAACTCGCACAAACGTGCCCATTCTCATATACACGCACACATTCAGATGTGTGACGATATATGGAGATGTATTATATTGCTACGATGGCCACACAGATTGTAATAGGTACACTGTAAACAGAATAACTGAAACCTATGAAGTTACTAATTACAACGTAAATTAGTCACAAACAACAATTAATAATCAGCAAGGTACTGTTGTACAACGATTCATGTTACCAATTTGACCAAGACCAACAATAAATGTCACTTTATTACAGTGTTGCACTAATTAACACAACGATCACATCACACTAAACAGCCACAATAACTAACACTCCGAACTTTATTATCGCCAGGTCTAAACTGAACTGAGCCGGCCACTGGACGCTTATATTTATACTCCCCTGGGATACTAGAATTATCTTCCATTTTTTGGGCAGCGCGTCGCAAATAATTACGTAGTTACAGGCGCCAGAACCTGGAGACTGTAATCTGGAGACTAGGTCAAACGCAACTCGCCTACCGACTAGTTGAGAAACGTGTGGAAAAGCAATCTCAAATTATCTAGAGCGATAAGTATAAGGAAATCGTTGCTCAAAGTTTCAACTGCGTTTTTAACGGAGTTCTGGAGCCATCAGAGTCACTGGACATTTCCTCCTACAGCTTTGTCGTTACTTCTTTCTCTGTTTAGATTCTCCTTATGTTTTCTTTCAGCATTTCTCTTTGTGTCATTATCTATCAACTATATAAAAATAATCATATATTTCTCCGGCATTAGGCGAATCCTCCGCGACATTTGCACGTAATTATATCTATCTCAATTAAGAAATGTTTATAAATTCTGGTACAGATTGTATTGTTTACGCTTTCGTTTTGATTTGGACTACATCCATAGAAGCATCTATTCAGAGTTGAGTTTGAGACATGTGTCAGGAAACTAGACTTATAATCTCCGAGAAGCCTTGTATCAGACTGTGTTGATGTATATTTGCTGAAGTCCTCATACCTATTATACTTAACAAAGCCGAGAAAAAGAAGAAGAAGAAGAAGAAGAAGAAGAAGAAGAAGAAGAAGAAGAAGAAGAAGAAGAAGGGGAAGGAGGGAGAGTAGAAGGAGGAGGAGAAGGAGAAGCAGAGGAAGAGATAATGATAATGATGATGGTGGTGGTGAGCTATTAAAAACGTGAAAATTGTCTTTCATCCCATTAAACATTCTGAAAATTACAAAGTATTTAATAATAAGATTATTATTATTATAATAATTATTACGATTAAAATTATAATGATAATAATTATAATTATTACTAGCGGCTCAGTAGACCAGTTGGTATGGCACCTGGTTACTAATCTAGAGGTCCCGGGTTTAATTCCCGTGCCCGCACCATAAAATCAAGGTGCGTTTTTCAGCCCCCAGGTCGACTCAGCCTGTTGAAAATGAGTACCTGGGATAACATCCTGGGGATAATAATGGGCGGCTGAAGCGTAGTGGTGGCCACACTGCCTTCCTTGTATGCCGTATGGCTCACATAAGGCAGCCTACCCTGCCTTCTCCTAAGCTATTTCAGTGGTATCCACGGGAGCCATTATTATTAATAACAAGACAAAAAACAAAAATTAAGGATCTTTATCAAATTGAGGATTTCGTCTATACGAAGGCTTGCGCGCGTATTCTGTTTGTGTGTGTGTGTGTGGGGGGGGGTGTTTGTGTAGAGGGTGGTAGGGAAGCGAGTAGGCCTGCGTGTAACGCGTCAACCGTGAAGTATCGTATCGCATGTGTGAACAGCAGTGTAATTTTATTGACACCTGTCTGTCACTTGAGACAAGTGTTTGCATAATTTGGACCGGAATTCGTAGTACTAATACTGCGTGATCGTAAGGGAAACGTAGGCCCACACTGTACGTGGTTGCGCGCCTCAAGGAAAATTTTACCCTTTACGAGGTTTGTGTCTAAAGTAGCGAGACAAATTTCTCCCCACGAGTTAGCAACACTGGGAGACCAAGGATACGACATGAACTCAAACCAAGGGAACAACTTACACAAATTTCTCCCCACGAGTTAGCAACACTGGGAGACCAAGGATACGAAATGAACTCAAACCAAGGGAACAACTTACACAAATTTCTCCCCACGAGTTAGTAATACTGGGAGACCAAGGATACGACATGAACTCAAACCAAGGGAACAACTTACACAAATTTCTCCCCACGAGTTAGCAACACTGGGAGACCAAGGTTACGACATGAACTCAAACCAAGGGAACAACTTACACAAATTTCTCCCCACGAGTTAGCAACACTGGGATACCAAGGTTACGACATGAACTCAAACCAAGGGAACAACTTACACAAATTTCATGTTTTTAACTCTACCACATTTAGCACGCCAATTAAAAAAATTTTCCTTAATGCCAAGTCTCTTTTTCCTTTTATTCATATCTGTGGTGGGCAATATCTTGCTTGCGACAGTTTAGTAATTAATATGTGCCCTCGATACGTTACCAGCATGTCGCAGGGTAAGATGATTATGGGTTGTCCCACCTTTTGTCGTAACGTCCAGCCGACTATCTGTCTGGGTTGTCTCCCATAAATTGGCTGTCTTACCGGACTTAAGAGACCAGTTTTCCCTGTTTGAGACATCCGTAAGTATCTCTAATGTAGTAGCTTCTCCTTGTATGCACATCCGCCTTTAGGGGCAATTTTATACGCCAGGGCAAGAGACTGCCCTAACTTATACTTGGTGACAAGTAGAGGAAGAACAGCTTATACCGACTGTCACTCCTCTCCAGACTCGCGTTAGGCCTCGGTTTCTCGGACGCGTCGTTTACTCTTCAAGGTCGCAGAAGGGTATGTGTACGTCACGATCTGAATATTATGTGGATACTCGATAAGATCGTCAAATATCTGCTAAAATGGATTGCTACCGCATCCCCAAGCTATTATTGCGCTATAAACCGGAACACTTATCTAAAATGAACTTTTTCTTGTGAAACTTAGACTACTGTTTTTCGTTGGATGTGTTTCGGCGTACGTATCCGCCTTCTTCAGCTTTGATACAGACTGCCATCATTTTGTAACGGTTGTTGTGTGGAAGGTGTATTGGGGGTGGTGTGTGGAGGAAGGGGGTTGGCGCGGGGATTCAACTTAATGTTTGTTTTTTGTATAATTGTGTCAAAAAGTGTATGTGATTTATATTGTAATTGATCTTTAAGTATGTTGTTTGGTTGTGTTGTGTGGTGTTTATATATTTCGTATTGTTCAGTTGTGTTGTGAAAGAAGAGATGATTAATCAAGACAACTATAAACCGGAAGCTCGGAAATTTGTGGGATGTCCGAAGAAGCGTTGGAGTGACCAGCTCTAGTCTGTCTGGGAACCGGAACAAACTATTGTTGCTTAAATCCTTGTTGTAGATGATGATGAACCTTACTACCACATTTGACGGTACTATGGTTTTTGGTGAGTGCTTTTTGTCTCACATCGTAGGGAGAGAGCTCAATAACTTTGAGCAGAGTCAAGCATTCAACTTGTGACAAACGTAAAGACAGATCAACAGAAAGTTCAACGAATTAAAACAAGCTTAAGAAGCCGGGTCCTAGCACAAAGCGTTTTTGGATGACTATAAAAATGGAGGATACATGGATAATGTCAGGAGTACCAGTCACAGCACTAACTGATCAAAAACATTGTAAGACATCTAACCTCATCAATATTATTGGAAATATCGTATACTGCACTGTTGGGTCGTTGTCGAGTGCTTACGTTTCTGGCTCGAGACGTTTCGCCCACGCCTACGGAGGACATCCTCAGTAGAAAAAGGTTCGAAAAGGTAAAAGGTAGGGCCGAACGCACCTCACTATTAAATCGAACACTCACTGTATGCTATTGCTTTCACCAAATTTCACCGCCCTGTCTTTTAAGCAACGTGAGAACAAAGTTCATGAAAATCGACTGTTTAAATTGATTAGATAGGAGTGTCCGGATAGCCTTAAGTAACTCGACTGCTGATGAAACTTTATTTGATAATTTAAGTCTAGCTAGAGACGTTGATTCATGGATGGTTCATAGCGATGACTCTCAACATCACACTTTATGTGAACAAATATTTAGCTCAACAGGGAACAATACTTGTAGTATTGCAGTCACTTTGCCACAATGATCGTGGCGCTTCCCAAAATTAAAATTAAAATATAATAAAATTAAATGATATTATTTTCAGTTTCCCAAAATTAAAATATTCCTTCTCCCTTACTGATTTTCTACAGAAATCAAATTTAAATGAGGGGATCCACGTACATCATGTAAATTTCACCTTATTCTGGTCAAGACGTTTTTTGAATCTCCAGAAAATTATCCAATATTTTATGTTCTTTTCATGGAAGGGAATTTTCAAAAAATAAGATGACAATACCATCGTAATAAATAAAATGGAATATCTGTGTTGTGTAAGTGGCAAAATTGCGATTAAATATTCCTACTGTGCATTATAGTTCAATTTCTAAAATAATAATTTGTTGTAACTTTTTAAGTTTATTGGACGGGGATACTTTGTTGTAATTATGGGTTGTTTGTAACATTGTGCCCGGGCTTACCGTATAAATAGGGGTTGGTCGAGACTTTCGAACCATTGAGGATGCCTTATCGTAACGTGGCCAAAACGTTTGGTGTTAAAGATAATAAGAACACGTGTGTTGAAGAGAAAAACAGTGCTGTTAAAATTAGGAATATGACCATCAAAAATCTGTTCCAACGGGAATCGACTGTTAGGCTGGTAGAGAAAGAGGACTAGAATGAATGACGATGTCATGTGGTCACGTAGCATGTAATGAGATGGACGCGACGTAGAGAAAGAGGACTAGAATGAATTACGATGTCATGTGGTCACGTAGCATGTAATGAGATGGACGCGACGTAGAGAAAGAGGACTAGAATGAATGACGATGTCATGTGGTCACGTAGCATGTAATGAGATGGACGCGACGTAGAGAAAGAGGACTAGAATGAATTATGATGTCATGTGGTCACGTAGCATGTAATGAGATGGACGCGACATGCCATAAAAGGAAGCCGAAACTCATGATGTAATTGCACCCAGACGGAGGGAGAGGATGAAGAACATAAAAATGGAAATGGATTGATTAAACTGAGTAGCCGTCCAGAAGACTATGCGTTAAATTGTAAGAAGTTAAGATATTTACCCATAACAGACGGAAAGTTAGGAAGTGGATGAAAGACCCCGACGCTTGAAATAGAACGGGATGGAAAGAAGAAGAAGGATTTCACGAAATAATCAGCGTGTTATTTATCCACGTGGAATTATCTGTTGTTGTGTAGCCCATAAGACTAACTTTACATATTTAATTGTTTCAAGCAGTCACTACATTTTTGCAGCTCTACGTTTTGTTTCGTTAAATTCGTTTATATAAAGTAGACGGAAAATTAACTTTTTCATTACTTAGTAGGAGAACAGGAAGCGTTTTATAACTCTGACAATGTTACCACGAGTATTAATTATAATGTGATAATATCAGCAGACAAAAGTAAGCTTCTTGATTTTAAAAGGACGCCTCTTGTAAGAGGGAAAATAATTCATAATAATAAGTTGATATTAACAAAAATTGTGTCAATTAAATCATAACTTAAGCGGTGAGGAGGGAAAGTATCAATATTTCTGAACATGTGGAAAAACACAAGAATAGAAAGCTAGAATTTTATAAAACTGTGAATGTTCCTGCTTTTCCTTATGAATTTGAATCCATGGATGTCAATTGAAAAGGATTACCAAAGAATGCGAGCCGCTAAACTAAGGTTACTGCGAGCTGCAACAGGTTATACGCTCGTACGTCATAAGGAAAACGACGACATCGGAACTTGACTGGCAGTATCTCTGTGATCATATTTACGAACGCAGAATGAAACTGGTGGATCATCAAGACCGATAACTGTCAAATAATATATCAAGGACGGCGAAGGACAAGACGGACTGAGCAGGATACGTGATCACTGTTGTGCCTAATCCACAATGGGACGTTGTTCCCCGTTGCTGTTCTGGTATCGACACGCTTTGCCATCGACTTTTGCCAGTTCAATAATAGAGACTTTACGTTCGAACTTCCCATACACGGTCTCTATCCGGGTTGAAAACGAGGAATTAAAACATTTGTTAAAAATCAATGTTTATACCTGGCCTGGACGATGACGATATGTGGGAACTCCTACAGGGAAACGGAAAAGCTACGACCTTGTAGTTGAAGATTGCCTTCAGAAAGAAGGCGTCAACAAAAATGACTGGTTGGCAGTAGCGAACTAAAGGTAGGGCGGGGGCGCCCTGGACCCCACTTATTAGGGGCCCTCTATATTTCGAAAATTCAGTTTTTTTTTGAAAATGCTTTAATTTTTTGCAAATGATCTATTGTTAGATGCTGATACGCAACAGTAGGAGAGGTCCAGGATTTAATAGATCACTTCCAAAGATTTTTTCATATTATTTTGAAATCTACTTTACAATTCTACCTAATAAAGTGTTTGTAGATATTAAAAAAAAACTTATAAAGGTAAGTTTATTAGTAGAAACCTATTCATACTAAAAAAGAAGCATTAGTTGTACCTGGCATCATTGGCTCACCACGCAGTAGGAAGTCGCAGATTGAACCCCCCCCGAACAGCACGGACGGCAACGGCAGCGGCAGCGACTCAAGAAGGCCGTGACTCGTTACGAAAATGTAAACGGCGGAGTGAAATCTCTGGCGATAACATGTAGGCCTACGCTTAAAGAGACTACACCAGTCAACAATATTTAACATTTCACGTCATCGACAATTTATTCAAAATCTCTCATCAGAATTTTTACCAAACATTGGGTAATTTGGAGTGCGAAATCGGGTCAGTTACTCGAATGAGTAAAGTATTGCAATAAATTTAATACAGTCTATAAATACTACTACTTCTGTTACTTCTTTAAACTTTGTATTTACAATATGAAAGTGGCTTTTTATTTCAAACATTACTACAGCTTCTTCTAAGGTTTCCTAACTAGATGTGTCAATACGGTACTTAAGCAATATAAGAGTAAAGTGTTTTTGTTATGTATTACTTAAAGATAAATGGGATTATAAATACCCGTTGTATGGGAGGGGGGTCTCAAAAACAAATCCGTTCCGGGCTTCCAGTGGCTTAGGTACGCCACTGGTGGTTGGTCCTCCAAGTGAGTGTTGTAGCGGTGGCTTTTCATTTTATTCTGCTGAGTTTTTTATAGGGAACACTAACTAACCTCAGAATGCATTTGAAAAATCCGTTTCCAAAAAAGGAGTGTCTGTTGGGGCGCACGTTTTATGTACACATAATAGATCATTTCTCGTATTGGTTGCTTAATAATCCCTCTGTCAAAACGATGACAGTCGGCATCGAAGCAACTGTTATTAGTAATAATTAAATTGTTTTCTCGCGTCAGTGTACTCTTTTTTACATGTTTCTGGACATCACTGAAACAGAAGCTAAACTGACAGTAGAAGAAGGAAGACAAGTTGAGTCGGCTCCATTGCAGTGATTAACTGGGGTAGATGAATACCGACTGTTGTGATGTAGTGTCCACGTGTACTCAAGACGGTAATCTCGTGTTACTGACTGCAATCTGATTGGTCGACAGAGACAGTGTCGGGAAATGCTGCTCAATTAATAACACGCTATAACAGCAGTCGGCAACCCTGCGCCCGCGAACCAGTTTGTAATTTTCTTTTCTTTTGAACGAAGGAACTCACCCGCATTGTACCTGCTTCGAAGTACTGTACTGTAAAATAGTAGGCCTATAAGCCGTTTCAAATTTTTCTGTTTTTCTAATACAATAATTACTGTAAGTTTTTGAAGAAAATTAACTGAAAGGTTTATTTATGTTTTAAATGTGACTTTTTCAGGTTTTACATTTTTGTGCACTTTATAAAAGTAAGTAAATAGTGCTATTGTGGCAAGTTGTTTATTTATTTTTTATTAAAATGTTTTCCTGTTCCATTTTTTCCGTTTAAAGTTTTGTTAGTTTTAAAAAGTGCGTGTGCATGATGACAGATAGTTGATGATCTACTCCTAATGTGAAATGTTTTCACAAATCTGTATGGAAAATACTGCAAAGCGTTTTTTGCTTCGGTGTTCCACGTCGCTAAATGTAAGCGCAAGGGTATAATATAGCGACAGTTAATGTTCGTAACGTTTAGCTATTGACGATTGATTTCCAACGTCCAGCTTTCGCACCTTTCTATTTTCCATTAATGCGGTGCGGAAGGGTGCGCCCATCGAAATGGTCCTCAGTTATATACGGGCCCCCATAAATTCAAAGGTTGCTTATGGCTGCATTATAACTTCAAAGACATCCGTTATCCTTTGGTAGAGGCAGTATTACGTTGATGTCTGATGCAACCGCGTATATTATAACGTCTTACCTACGTTATAACGTCGGGAACCAGTGCATAATTGCTTCAGATCAATTGCACGGGCTGCCATAGTCTTAATCAACTTCTTAACAAGCAGTAGTAGTTAGAATGAAAGGAATGTTTGTTGTGGTGTTTGATGATTTATTCACTCAGTATTTTGTGTTAAGTAATGACATCTCTTTATTAGCTGCAATCCTTTATAGTTCTACATGGATTTTTTACCATAAGGTTTTCTAAATAAAAGTTTACCAAAATATTTTCTGAAAAGGTGGCCACAACAAAAGTATTGTTATGTGCTATCTTTTTCCACGGATCCGGGATATTAAATTGGTTTGTAAGTTAAGTTATTATACTATTTAAAAAGGGGGCCATTTGAAGAATGGGCTTAATTTAACCTCTAGTATCTGAAAAGCTTTATACTACAAGCTCTAATTACTATTACAAATAATTTTAGTCATATGACATAATACAATTTACAAATTGACAATAATTAAAGTCTTTTATATAGTTTATTAAACTGTCTTTTGCAAACATTTTGTTTTAATGACATTTAACCACGGAAGACAAGTCTCCGTGTCACCTGTGATATTGTGAAGTTTACTCCGTGTCCTGGTCCTTGGTCCTTGGGGTGTCCACAAAAGGTTGAAGGTTATGGTAGTTTACTTTCCGGGTGAAGCGGCTGAAGAGATCCTGGTAATTATGAAGCTGTTATGCTGTTCTATGAAGTCTGGTAGCAAGCATCTTAGTAGTACAACTCGAGTGAAAGTTCTTGTTTCCCACAGAAGTGCACGTCACATGGTTATTTATGAAATGTTCTCACTTTTGGTACCTTGTACCCTTTTTGATTTAAACAAACATCGGAGATCTTATACATAGTCAATAGAGATGTCATCCCTTTCACTTGTTTATTCCATTTAATTTAATAGATTACATTTTTCTTTATAAAACACTACTTTACTGATACTTTCCTCTACACTTAGTTATATCTGCAATTTTAAATTAAAATATCTTAGTACTTCGGGGCATGGTTCAAGGGTGTAGTGTTTACTACAAGAGCGCTCCATCTCGACTGCATTATTGTGTCAGAACAGGCAAGTTAACTGCGCGGAGTTTACGCATCACAAGAAAATAGTTCCACCTTTATTCGCTATTTACGGTATTTAAAGTTTGACCTTTTTTATTATCCAAAGCTATGCTTCACTTCAGAATTAAATAGTATACTACTGTATCATTGTTTATTTATTTGAATAATTTCAAGTTTTACCAGTATTATTTGTTTAGTAAAAGAATCTGAATGCAGGTTAATTCCAGTTAATGCATGTCAGTGCATGGTAAATTATTAACTAGTTTCCCTATCTTTACACTCGCGTTTCCTTTTTGTCATTAAACTTTTTATTAAATATTATTTTGAGTTAAACAAGGGAGGTAATATTAACTTTAATGTGCGATTTAAAAATAAATTTTACTCCATATTACGTTTCCTATTTTAAAATCGTCACAATATCTTCCTGTCCAATCGTTGCTTTCATCGTAAGCGTTTGTATATCGCCTATGTTTATTTTCAACGTCAGAAATAATATATATATATATATATATATATATATATATAAAACCTGCGCGCTAGCGAAACAAATCATGTAATTTAAAAGTAAAATTACTTCAAATGATTTGTAAATACATACGCTTCGTTGTACGTTAGGAAATGCATCTGTAATGTTGTATTGATTCAAACTGTTGCTTTATGTAATATTCATAACGAGATCTGTAGAGGCATCTCACCATCTTCTGTCTTTTACATTGAAACGAGAATCACTGAGTGCTCTTATTGGAAGCTTTATGCTTGTAATTCTAAGAACACAACACATGCTACTTTATATGTTTCTTTCTAATTGAACCGAATGAAAGTGCTAACTATAACATTCAGATTATATAATCGTGTATTCAGTGTTACACAACACTGTTTTTTATTAACATTATGTCGACCATTTGTTATGCGTTATATGGATAATGGTCTATCTGAGTGGTTCCCAAAGGGAGTTCGCGGAAACTTTAAAAAAAAAATAGAATACACCGTAGTTTTCTCCGATTTTTTGTAGTCTAAAATCTAAATTAAAATCTAAATGTCAGAATCTTAAAACAATTAGTAGAAGATTCCATTATTTTTTTTTGTTTAAACTAATTGTAATTGTAAAAGTAATTGCAAACGAATGTCTTTAATAATGTCTTTAAATCATGTCATGTAGCAGACCTGTTTGTCAGCCGAACTGACTAGAGCGCCGCATCAACCCAGAACTGATCGCGCTGTTTTAGTCCACGTACAAGCACTGTATCTAAGCATAACGTTTTTCCGTGTAGCTGGTTTTACTCCCAAGTAGCTGGATTTCGACACGTGTGGCTGGAAAGATAGAGCCGAGGTTGGCGAAGTTAAGAAACAAATTTGATGTCGAGAGTGATTTAATATTGAAATTATCAGAGATTAAACCTAATATTACAGAGCTAATTATTCAAAAGCAGCTTCATTGTTCATATTAAACTATGTTTGATATCATTAATGTCATAATTTTCTAAGTTAAGAGAATTTTGAAATTTTAATTAAAATATAAGAGTTTGTATCATATTTACTGTTTGTTTTATTTCATAACTCAGACGGGGTCCGTGATTTTTTTAATTTTTTGAGGAGGGTCCACGGACTGAAAAGTTTGGGAACCACTGGTCTATCTGATGAAAACTGGCTCACGACACTTACACCAAATATTACAATAATATTTGGTGTTGTTCAAAGCGAATGGACAGTTGCAATGAACACAGAGACAGTTTGGATGGTGGGGATTTTTGACAGGCAGTGTAAATCTTCCGTCCGTATTATATTATTTAATATAGTAATAGATTACTTCTGCAAGTGTCTTTTATGTACTGTATGTTATACAGATGTACATATGTACTAATAAAAATACATTTATATAAGTTATCTATTATTGAGTGTAATAATAAAATATTCTTGGACAGAAATTCTGTAAGAGTTACTTAAAAAATCGGTATGGAGAACCATACATGACTTCTATGTTCTAAGATTTAAATTAAAAATTTGTAAATGTAAATTGAAAAATTTGACTCGTTTGACAAATTGGAATGAAATATTTTAATAGAAACTACTTCTTTGTTGCCGATAACGTAGTACGCATATAAAATATCGGTATGAAGAACCATACACGACTTCCATGTTCTAAGATTTATATTTAAAATCATTTTCGAAATGAAATATTTCCATAGAAACTACTTCTTTCTACTTCTTTCTTTAGCCTTAACCACAGTACTATGGTCACTAACGTATAGCGCACTCGATTTTCACTGATGATGTCAGTCGACGGCACTGCCGAAAGGTCTGGTTTTGCAGAAAACATTGGACTACGGTCAAACAGTCCGGGAAGGAATTTTAACAACAAACTACTTCTTCGCTGCCGATAACGTAGTACGCATATACAAATTACACCCTCCCCTTCAACTATCATTTCATTTATAGAAAATTACCCCCTTCCTCTTCAAATACCCTTTTTCATTTATAGATATTTCATCTGCCTTTCTACAGTAGATTATTATTACCTTCTTTTCAGGATACTTTATTTATCAAAATTAAGTACTTTACTCTTGTGAAAACGTAAAACGTTCAAGTTAAACTACCCCTCCCCCTTAACCGATCTTCACCAAATCAATAGGCCTTGAGTCCTCTACAATTCGGGCACATATGCAAAACATTATTTGATTCTTTTTGAATTTGCGGCAGTTATCATTCGCCAAAAAATTACACATCGACACACACACACACGCACTCACACACTTTTCGGAAAATACCTTTTTTCATGTTTTGAGGGTAGTACAATCAGCATCAGCCCTTATCTCGAACACGATTTTTTGTGATTACCACAGTTCTATTTCCTTATGGAACATGGAAGTAAAAGAAAAGATGAACTCTAATCTATTGTGTGTTAAAAAAGTATAAATCACTAGTTCAAATCCCAACTTTTTATAAATCTCATAAAGTAGCAAATACTCAAAAATAAAAATCATACAGTCTGTATTTTTCGATGATAATATATTTTGTTTTACTTAGTAATATTTAAATTGGGCTGAGCGCTAATTGTTTTAATTGATTAAAAATGCGAGTTTGACTTGATCAAGTCTTTGAGTTTACTTACTG
This sequence comes from Magicicada septendecula, assembly GCA_034769895.1. Classification (NCBI taxonomy): domain Eukaryota; kingdom Metazoa; phylum Arthropoda; class Insecta; order Hemiptera; family Cicadidae; genus Magicicada; species Magicicada septendecula. Next base: position 442,407,778 of record CM068372.1, on the reverse strand, counting down.
AATTCGTAGGAGTTTCTGGTTTTAAGACAATTTAAAAGGGCTTACATGAAATGAGTGCCTTCAACACTCTTTTTGCACCATAATTACAAACAGAACTGTGTTCTATTAAACGTAGAGATTGAAAACGTAAACCCGGTAAACTACATCAGAGAATATTTGAGACAATGCGGATTGCTTCAACTTAGACAAGTGAGACTACAAAAACAAAATTGACGTATATAATTAGAGAAATCGGTGAGTGAGCCAGATGGGCTGCTGGCCCCTCCTTTCCAGATAGCTGCAACCGTTACGAACACGTAGTAGCCGCAGTCAGAAGGTTTATTTTCCGAAATCTCTGACCAAATAATGACTTCTTAGCAAGGACGGACTGCATGTAGACACCAATAAGATTGTCTCCTTAGTAATATGACAGGAAGGTGTTCAGTCCACCTTGGGTCAGGCACTGCAACTTATCACCTTCAAAAAAGCCGACCCGTCGTCTCGTCGTCATTCTGCTGTCAGTGTAGGCCTCTGTTTAAGCCAAAGTGTCAACAACACAACTGCAACGGTGGAGCTTCTCCTCCTCTTCAAGGATTAGGTTATATACACCTGTTCCGGCACCCATCTCATACTCGGACGACCGACATCTCTTCTACCAATGGCTTTATAGTTCAGTGCCGCTTTCGGCGATCGATCTTCTGACATCCTTTGCAGACGATCCCATCATTGTCTTCTGTAAATTGCAATAATTTCATTTATGTTCTTTATTTCGAGTTCTGTTCTGATATCTTCATTCTTTATTCTATCTTGCAAATGTAGAATTTAAAGTATTTCGAAGAAACTGCATTTCAGCACTCTGAATCTTGCCGCTTTCCTTTTTCATCATGACCCACGCCTCACTTGAATAAATCAACGTGGATATTGCAATTGTCTTATAAAATTTAATCCTTGTGCTCCGTCTTGTTTTATTACTAAGATTTCTATGAATCGTACAACAAATATTCCTAAATTTATTTATCTACTCTCTTATATCATTTTCAGATTCACAGCTTACTCCACAGCCGAGATATTTGAAACGGCTTACAACGGTGGAGCTAAAAAATCAATTACGACTGATTAGAATTCCTTTGATATTCGACATTAACGGTTTCAGCTAGATCTGCTACAGATTCCCCCCCCCCCCCCGGTGCAACACTGCCAAAGTTTTTTGCCGCGAAGAAGACTTACAGCGAGACAATGCGGAAAGTATCGGCTGTTAGTCGTCCAACAATATCACTCTCGTGGGGCAACTTCGCTTATACGTTATAGCGGTACTATTGACCTTTCACCCTCTCCCGCCGAACCACCGCTGAATCTACATAAAGTACGTATTTTATTGTCTATTCGTTCATTTACACCGCACCCATGCGTTACTTGTTTGATACACTCACTTTTAGTATTCTGATTACCGGCATTTAATTTAAAAGTGATTTAATTATAAAATTGCATTACAGGACTCCTTTTGTCACTTGTTTTTTTCCTCCAATAACAGTTTATTATCAAATACCATATGTTTATTATCAAATCTACTATTTAAACAAAAGATAATTCCAAAATAAGCGATTATCAAACGCGTTCATTGTTTGCTAAGAAGGCATTGCAGAAATCTTTATTTTAATAGCTATTTCTGTTTAGTGAAAATCATGATGATCAACCGAACTGATTTTTAAAGTTACAAGTATTAATCTTATTTATTAACACACCTGTGTGGCATAAATGTTAGCGTGGTAAACAGCTGTAAATTTTTTTAATAGTGTTGGACGTTTTTGGGGAAAGAATTTCTTTATTCTCTAAATGAGTCACTTGACCATTGTTTTAAAATTAAGTAAAATCGGTACGAAAATGTTATTTGACGGAACCGAAATGTTCGCAAAATTAACTAAAGTTTAGAAACGGTATATTGTTAGAAAATTCTTTTTTCGTAATTCGCTTGAACAATGTACATTCTTTTTTCATAACGCTACTAGTTTACAAATTGTTTCGATTCTTTTTAAATCAATTCATCCATTTATGTTTATATTTTATTTATATATTTTTTTTTATTTTGACATTACTTGTTTTTTATTCAGTATGCTAGTTGTATACTGACATATGGTACTATTCTTTTTGTCCATCTTTTCTTTGAAAGTAACTTTTTTTTATTTTTTGTGGGTTGCATTTTGTGTCAGTAAATAATAAAATTATTCTGTAAGTATATTTGAAAACATTTTGTACGTATTTTGTTATTTAATCATAATAGCCTATATATTTATATAATTATTGAAATAATAAATAATACTTGCTTCTTCTATACAAGAATATGTTTATTATATACCGGTAATTTCCAATGTGTTGACAGTATTAACTGTCATTTTCAAAATACTGTTAATTTCTAACGAATATTCTGAAGATCATAGTTAATAATATCGAATATAGTAAATTATATAAAATGTATAGTATTGTACAGAAGAAGCAAATATTACTTATTATTAATAATAATAATTACAACAAAAATAATTGTGAGAAAAATAATCATGATATTTATATTTATACATTTCTAAATTAATAAATATAGACAGTGACAACCATTAAAAAAATACTTGCAGTCAAAATTTGATATTTCCTGGTACAGTGTACATTATTTTTATATTTTAATTTGTAGTTACGTATTTACAACTTTCATTGTGAATTACATCTTCTCAATTAAGCGTGGTTTTAGCTACGCTTTCGTTCGTATATTTTAATTAGCATTATTTCTTTTTATCGAGCATTCGTAGTACATGGTCAAATTACTTTATATCTCTTCTTTGAGTTCTTTTTATACCGGTTTCTCTTGGGTCCATTGGGTTTCTTACCTTTTCGTTCGATTCCTTGATTCCCTTGCAATTCTTGATTCCGAACTCTGTTTCTCAGGTAGTCAGGTAGTCAAGCTCTACTGAACCTAACATTTTTTTTTAAAATTCGGCCGTAGATCCAGCCATGTAATACACCACATCCATAACACACCACCGATTCGACTGTCATTCTCAACTCGCTTCTCAGTATTCATTGCGCAATAAGTTTAAACTCCTTATGACTACCCTAGTTTGATGGATTTATTGTCTAACGTAAACTTCACTTTAACCATTTTGTCGATGTAGGCTCTTTATTACTTGAATTTATCAACTTGTTTTATTTTAAACTGTTTAATTGCAATAAGTAAAATGATACATTATTAAAATCCCTCATCATCATCACTGCAAGGATTGGGCCCTAGACCTGTTCTGGAACCCATCTCCTTCTCGGTCCCTCTCTTCCCAGTTGGGTGACAACCAAAGGCAGCCACGGGTACACGGATATCATGCATGCGATTCAAGTGTTCACACCATCTCCTTCTGTGGTCTTCAATCTTATGGTGCAACGATACAATGTTTAATTCGCGTCTAATATCCTCGTTCCTTTTCCGATCCAGGAGAGGACAACCTTCCGTCTCTCTTAAAAATTTCATTTCAACTGCCTGAATCCTGTGTACGTACCTTTCACTAAGAGCCTGTGTCTCCATAATTAAAATTATAAGATTACTTAATCTTAATAATTGATATTAATAATTAACTGATATTAAAAATTATTGTTAGTTAAAATAATAAACTTTAGATTAAGAGAACACACCAAACGAAATAATTATCCGAAGATAGGTACATAAGACAATGGAAATAAAAGTAAATAAGGTAATATAAAATTAATAACGAAATTAAGATAGAAACGTAAATAACTGAGATTCATTCAAGATACAATTCCTATTTCTCACTATTGTGTCTTTGTAACCGGCGAATTTAAAATTATAATTTAACGTATCAAATTCTGGAAAAACAACAAACAAAATTCAACCTCGGTGTATATTTTAAGTAGAAATCGGTTAGCGTGACTTCCGGAAACAGGAAGCGGCCCGCCTATTGTTATTGTAATCAAGTCGACGCGTAATTATAACAAGAATAAAAGTGCGAAACTGTTGTCAGCTGGACACAGCGACGAAATGTCGCAACAGTGATTCGCTGGTCGTTAATCAAAACGAACCTGTGACCTTCCGCATCCTGTGTACTTCTAGTTCCGTGTTCTATACAAAACTTTGTTTCTGTTGTTCGCCTTTACGGGTCAACAAACGCTGCTGAAAGCGCCTTGCAAAAGAAAAAAAAACTGGAAGTTGGTTGTAACTTTTACTTCACAGGACCGAACAAATATTTTTCAGCCCTAACTCCTCCTGCTTGTCTTCCTCTTTCCTCCATTCCTCCATTCTTCTACTTCTTCATTACCTGACTTAGCTCTGTGCCTTCCACTATCTATATAGTGCCCGTCTTCTAGACCCATCTTTTATAAATCACAGTTCACTGAATAACGGCGCATTGCCAAGCTACAACTTTAAAATTGTCAGAACGCTGTGCAATGATAAAACACATTCCTTAACGCATTTACAAAATTAGTTGTTTATTGTTTTGGTCAAGATTATCTATCTGTGTTTAGTGTCTTACGGGACAAGAGAATAGTCGTTTGAAGGCCGCAAAATCCTTATTTTTAAAGTCTATTATTCTAAGTTAAAAAATTAATTATTATTGTTGTTGTTGTTGTTGTTGTTGTTGTTGTTGTTGTTGTTGTTGTTGTTGTTGTTGTTCTTCTTCTTCTTCTTCTTCTTCTTCTTCTTCTTCTTCTTCTTCTTCTTCTTCTTCTTCTTCTTCTTCTTCTTCTTCTTCTTCTTCTTCTTCTTCTTCTTCTTCTTCTTCTTTAACTTTCTTGTTAGTACTATCTTCTGTTGTATAACAGCGGTCGTACATGCTGCCATTCCATCTCTTCCTGGGCCGACCAATGCTCCTCTTCGTGTTACGTTGGCTATCTCTTGTCTTTTTCACTACGATTGTGTCATCCGTTCTTGATATGTGTTCATTCCATATCCTTCTTCTTTCCATATCCTTCCATATCTGTTACATTACACGTTTCTCTTATTCTGTTGTTTGGCAACCTATCGTACCTTGTCTTTACTAGTACCCTCTGTAATATAGTCATTTCTATAGTTTGTCGTTTTCTTGAAGTTGTTGCTGTTTCTGGCTAGATCTCCGATGCATGGCATATTACCGGTCGCTTTTGTAAACCCTAGTTTTTGTTTCTTGTATGAGATATTTATTATTCCATATAAGGTTATTCATGCATCCATATAAGATTATTCATGTTGTATTTCTGGCGTGCTTTGTTAATATTATACACAAGTCTTTGTTAGTCGTTTTCATTTCTCTATAACAGATTTTCTGGTTTAATTTCTAATAACATTTCTTATAAAGAAGTATCATAACAGTTTCTACTAATCTATTATACATAACTCTTACTCAGGGTATTTTAATAATTTAATAACACAAATATAGATATTATAAATAGTTATTTAATAATTCCTTTTCATTCTCTTATTACATTAATATAAGCTTTATAAATTCAATAATATTACAATATCAGTTTGCTCAGAACGTTTGAGATTTTCTTTTAGTGGCTTCTTTTAGAACGGATTGAGTTGCCAATATGAATATAATAAACTTTAAACATGACAACAATATAATTTGAGTCTTCTATAAGCTTTACTTGTTTATTGAGTTCCCAAATCTGCGCTGAGGATTATCCACTCGAAAGTAATCGGTCCAGTCGCTCCGTGGTCATCCGCTGATACTGTAGATCCTTGTCATCCGCACTCGCTTGATTATTAACAATTTGCATATACACTGGTATCACAATAATATATGCACCTCTAATTATATTAGTTACACTACGTATATATATATATATATATATCGTATTAACCAATATACCTTCTTAACACCTTGGTATATTTTAATTAAGGTAAGTGCTTGCAACACGGAAAGTACAAATCGATACCGCCGGATTTTTTATTAACTTGACGAATTACTCTGTGGAATCCCGCTGATTCACTGTTACTGTAAAGACTGATCACTTTAACTGTTGATTAACCGTTCTCTGATACTTGACTTGACAATTACGATTTTAATACTTGTAACTTCTCCGCCGCTTTCACTTCCGAATTCACGATTACTTATATGATTCAATAAAGACTTCGAGTCAATAGTTGTGAATTGTCCGTTGACTTAAGTAACGGTTACGATTCTTTAAGATAACTATTACAAGTTCAATTGTTATAATATCTCCGCTAACTTAAACTAACGGTTACGAGTCCTTTACGTATAATGCTACTCCGATGACTGACTTACATTTTCAACTACGCTTTTTTTATACACGAACTACTGTTACCCACACTTAATATTTACACTAAACATTCTCATTGGACTTAAGTGCCGCGATATTCAATTCTACCCAATGTGACAAGAGGATTTAACCGCAAAAAAACTGACGCTTTTTCTTATTCGCTAACAAACTGCGCGTTCCGAACTTCTCTCGGTGTACTGGAAACTGACGCATAACATCGTTTCTCTCTCTAATTCTCTCGCTTCAACATAACGGTACTCATTGTTATAAGCACTTAACTTTTACAGCTCCTTCCCTATTTTTGGCTGTTTCTTAAATATAATACAATTTTATTACCTTATGTCCCGTACGTGACTTTTGCTTATTTTCTGCCGTCTAACCGTCGCCAGACGGCAGGGTGCGTTCTTTTGAAAAAACACCGCTCTGATATTTTCTAACGGTATTTCTTTAACTTTACTTGTACATATTTGTTCTGATATCTGTTTAATATTGATTTATTCTCGTAAAATTGCAAGGTATACAATTTTGACGTTATATCCTGTCATTAGAACAACGTTGTCTGCATAACATATAATATTAAACACACTTCTACCTATACTATATCTCCTCATATGTTTTACCTCCTCAATAGTTTCATCCATAAATACGTTGAAGATTATGGGGGTTAGGGAATCTCCCTGCCTGATATTCGTGTTCTCGTTCTTGTTGGTATAAAGAAAATAATTATTCTTAAATCTTCCGCCTAAAGATGGGTCCCATGGCTTGACCTGCAGCCTTCCTCCTTCAGTTTTCTCTTTTTATTTAAATCGTCCAAGAGTTGAATTTCTCTTGTCCTCCCAAACCTAGACCCTTCCAAGTTCTTTCCAACATATCGTGCAAAGGGAATTTCTTCACACACTATGTCCTATCCATTTTACTTCCGTGCAGTGAATTACATTCAGGATTGATCTTTCCTCGTCCGCTTTTCTAAGGATTCTTCATTTGTCACCTTGACTTTCTCAGTCTTATCCACCAATACACTTGAAAGCTTTCAAGACATTTCATCTACATTTTTCTTAGCGTCCGTGTTTTCGATCCACACAAATCAATGCTCTAAATGTAACACGTTATCATTCTCTTTCCTAGGTCCTAGGAAGCTTGAATTGCTGGTCTTCTTAGTGAATGCAGTGTTAGCCATGGTAATATCCGATCCGATGTCGCTAGCTCACTTTGGCGTTCTTTGTCAAAGGATCTGACAACGTTTTCTAGTTCTTGGTTTCTAGTTCTTCTTCTTCACGCTTTTGCCTTGTCTACGTTTATTTCTTTTCCACACGTCCTTCCTCTTTACACCAGCGTGTCCATTTTGTCTTGAAGAGTTTCTTCATTCCTCGCCAGCAGCTGTAAGTCTTCCGCTATTTGATGGTGCTAATTTGTCTACCCTCTACCGTAAAGTGACCGGCTTCTTCCAAGTTTTCCTTGGTCAACCATTCTTCATAAAGATTAAACAGATGGATAATATACAGCATCCTTATCTCACGCTTTTTGCTGATTACTCACCGTTAGTCGCTCTTCGTACAAGAAGCGCCTTTACTATTGACACAGATACAGGTTGAGAATTAATACTGTCCTTCTTCTGGACTTCCATAGACGTTTTCCAGTAATATCTGTAGTAATAAAAAATCTAGTTATATAATAATAAGTTCTAGACCGAACTCTACGGTGAAGAACCGAAGTCTATGAGAATTGTCCTTATTGGCGAAGAACAGTACTGATTTAAACCAGAAGGACAATAAACGTTCCTAGTGAAGGCAACAGTATCGTCGAGTACCACGTTACGGCGTAGAGAGAAAGTGATCCTGTGATCCTGTCCCGCCGACTACGATGTTGTGGTGTTTTTTAATGTTTCACTAATCATGCTTCAATTAAAAATTAATTAGCGCGAAATGTTATATTTAAAAACAAATGTAATTATGTTAATGAAACATTGAACTTTTTGTTGCAGGTAACAAAATTGTCCCGTGAACGTCGATGTGAACAAGTGTGTGTCTATGTTAATTACGACAATTCAGACTGAACTATTTCTCTAAGAGCAGAGAATAATATGATCCAAACAAATGTATGAAGTAGAACAATAGTAGACGTCTAGTATGACTGCTCCAAGATAATCTTTTGTTCTTTAACTTTACCGAGAATTATTTTAAATTATATATAATTACGTCGTTCGCTGAAGTGTCTCACTGTTGACTCACGAGTTTTGATTATTATTAAAGGTGTTATTTCTTCGAATACCGTCTGTTTGGTACCGTTGTGTAGTCGATGCAATTTATCATTGAGTACGTGCAATATTGTAGACAAATAGTGAATTCATTAAGAATCAGTATAATCGTGACTCTGCGGTAGCAAATACGCTCCAGTTTTCATTAACTAGATTCTTTAAACAACATAAAACAAAATAGATTTATTTCTGTTTTATTGTGTCTCACTACCGAAGTTGAGAAACATTGTAATCCTCGAGCTTTCCCGGTCGATATCGTATACAGACAATGAAATAGAGATTTATTAACGCAGTCGTAGCTAAAAAGTGTAATCGTGACTTTAATTACATCGTCAACAGATTTGTAATCATTTTAAGCGAAATATCGTTGTACATGATGGATGTGTCGTAGAGGTAAATCGCCACACCGTTTTAGTGTCTAGAAAAGTATCCGAACTGCCAAGCCGTAAAGCAGATAGGAAACGTGCCAGATCGCAAAGGATGAACGTCAGTAAAGGCCCCTACACACCTTCAATCCAATCCGATCCGATCTCCAATTTAGGAAAGGAAATCGCTATCCTTACTGTCCAATTTCTTTCTCCGATCTCGTCATTTTAGTCAGTACCATTGAGATTCCCGACCTGGTCACACCCTCGTATTGGCACCGTTTTTTGTCGAAAAATCAAAAAATCGGGGTTGCTCTTACAACACTTTGGGGTTGATCCTCCAAAAGCCCCCACCAGAATAGAAATTTTGGGCAAAAAAGTGGTTAAAGGAAAGAAAGAAATTTACCCATTCGATATTGTTGAAGCAATTGGTAAGTAAAAAAGTTGATGATATTTGTTTCCAATCGTCCTCTGTGAAGGATGGAAAGCATTCTTCTTGTAAAATGATCCAAATTGCCCAGCACGTATTTCTTACAATTTGACAGAGGGTCGAATGCCCGATTCTGTAGGAATAATGTAAGTCTACGAGTGTACATCCGCTTCCAAGATACGTACCTAAAAAAATAATATTAAATTTATGTAACTTGAAACAAACTTTATTATTAATTAGATGTTAATTTTAATGATTCTATTAGAAAAAAAGCAAATTGAAATAATAGTTAATTTTTAATCAATTTTTAATGTTTCACTAATCATGCTTCAATTAAAAATTAATTAGCGCGAAATGTTATATTTAAAAACAAATGTAATTATGTTAATGAAACATTGAACTTTTTGTTGCAGGTAACAAAATTATGAGCAAATGGCGAAATGAGAGACACATTTATGAAGAATATGGAAAAAAGAAAAAAATCCGGCCAGGGAGCTGATACTAGCAGACAATATGTTTATGCTCGCCAATTGAGCTTCCTATTGGGCACCACACCAGCAGAGACGGAATCAAGCATTCTAGATGAAGATCCAACGGAGGTAGTGGAGGAGCCTTTGGAAACTGGACCACCTGTTGAAAAGAGAAGAAAAACCGGTAGCTCTAATCGACAAAACGTAGAAGAAAGTTTAATTATGTTCATGAATACACCTGTAATTGCGCCGAATCCCAATATGCGTTTTTTGAATCGCTGAGACCAGCGCTAGATGCTTTTACTGTTGATCAACAATTACAATTTCAGACGGAAGTGGTAAATATTTTAAAAAACATAAGAGCACAAACAGGAGGTCCTCATTCGTCAGCTCACTACCCTTACCAACCTCCCCACGATTTTCATTACCAAAATGTGCCCTCTTCTTATAACCAAGTGCCACATTATTCATCTGCCCCCACCTACTACTCATCTGTTACAGTTCCTCAGAATGTCTACCCACGAACATCAGCTCCCCAAAGTTATGAAATCCCAGCACTATCTTCAGCTCCACCAAACACTGCTCAATCCCAATGTGAACGATTTTCTGCGCTTTCGCCAAATGATAGCGAAGAATCGTTAGAACTATTTCCAATGAATTGAAAGTTTAACTTCTTTTTCCTTCATAATTTTATATATTGTAATTTCGAATTTAAATATTTTTGTTAGTTAAGTTTCTATGTAAGTTTTTGTAATTATATATATTTTGAATTGACAATACAAATTTAATTTAAACAACTCGTCTTTGTCTATAAAACGATAATCTATAAAAAGGAGGAGGGGGGAATTTAATTTTGCCTCACCCTTTATATAAAGCATTGAAAAATAATCGTTTTAAACCTTTTGCTATTCACTAGAAATGAGTTAATTTTTCACTTACCTCAATGTTACAGCTAACTTTTCAATTGGGTCAATAGCGATTCTCATATTCGTATCCTGACAGCGTATCTTGTCTCCTATTCTTCCAGCGAGCTCTTCAAAAGAGTGTTTGCTCATTCGGAAGTAATTAATAAATTTCGATTCATCATTACACAAGTAATGTAATATAACAAAGAAACTTCCCCTTTTAATAATCTTGAACTCACCAATGGGTGAACTCAATAACTTCTTTTTCTATATTTTAAATATTTATATACTAAGTAAGAAAACACAACTCTTTTTCTCGAGTACACTGCCAACTCCATGTCTGGACTCCTACTGTTTCCATCATTAATCTGTGACGTAATTTCACCGAACAGCCAAAGCCGCAACAGATTCGCATGTCGTGTGAATTGAAGGCTGCGGAGCAGGTGCGAATACGCAACGGCGCCGCACCGCTCGTGTGCACCTTGCCTTATAGACATACAGACAGACAGATGTTGGGGGCAAATGCCAAGTAGTCGAGTTAACAGCGAGAAAAAGGAATTGAAAATATTAAGACAGAATAAATAAAAAAACATGCTGTTAAAGTTTAAAAGAATTAATTAAAAATTCAAATAATTGTAAGGCATCTGAAATATTTATTTAAAAAATATTTTAACAACAAAAACAATGTAAAAAGCTTCTTCTATAGAACAGAACAGAGCTTTGAAACGTGTTATTCCAAAGTAGACTGAACAAATGTGTTCGTGTATGCATGCACATCGTGTGTGTGTGTGTGTGTGTGTGTGTGTAAATGTAAATATGATTTCAATTGTAGAGGACGCTCGTAGCGAAGACATAAAGAAAGAAATATTTCACGGAGAAATAAGGTTTTAATCATTGCAATTTGTCACTGGCTGTACAATATGTATTTAAGTACAAAAGGCTTTGTCAGTTTCGCAATCGTGGGTAGCAGCGCGTACTTTGACGAAGTTAATATTTCAGTGTTGTGAATCAAGATGTATATATTATGAACCGTACAGAATAGATACGCTGAGAGTGATTACGAAGAATATTACAATAACATCTTCTCTTCATTTCAACATTATGAATCTGCGCGATTTTCTTGTTGCCGGGATAGTAAATATAATCGCTTATAGTAAAAGTTTCTCACACTAGCGTAGTGTAGTTTTTATTATGTCTACGATTTAAAGTGCTTAGTTTTCTTAGATATTTTATCGCATACGGGTAAATTTTGAAGCGTAATTGTTTTCAGTTATATAAAATATTTTTCTGGTCTATAATGAACAATGTCTCTAATTTCTATTCCTACCTATTACGTATCATCTCTTCCGGTAGTGCTCGACCCGCCATAGCGTCACTTACCACTTCTTGCTAACTTCTTCTAGTACGCTCTGCTTTCCGACATTCAGTGGGTTTACATGGCAGAGGTGTTACTACCAACCTGTCTCTATTCATTCGTTTAACATCTGTAGTTCTTTTTTAATTCCAGCCGATATTGTGAGTCATTTGCCTAGAAACATCCACCTCTAAAGCCGCCTTTTTAGCTTTTCCTACACATCCACGTTCGGAATCCTTATATTTCTAGTTTTGTTAGTTTTATTAGCAGCCATCTTAACACCAACTTTGTCACTACTTATTGCCACACTGCTAAATACTACCATCTTAAACGACCTGAAGATGGTGGAGACACCGAAAGGCCTCGTCAAGAAAGGAGTATTTAGCAGTGTGGCAATAAGTAGTGACAAAGTTGGAATCCTTGTACAACAATAGCCTTTATTATTGAAATAAAGATGCATAACTTTCAATTTTTTATTATCCAGTTTCTCCATAAAGTCAAGTTTAGAAACATCCAGTTGCTTTGCAGCAATTCTGCTGTTACCTTCTATTTCATATGTTCCTTTGCATTGCTTTAGCATAATAAAATGATTATTAAAATATTAAGCGGCTGAATTGAGATTTCTGAGCCACGAGGCAGGGTGTATTCTCCATGATCACAGAAGAAACACAGATAAACGACAGGAACTGAATATTATGAGTATACTCAACAGGATTGCCCAGTATATCTTTTCCAAACACTGGGCAAAGAAGACTGTCGCATCCCCAAACAACTATGGAACTGTTAGCCGAAAGGACGGGGAGGTGTGGGACGTCCGAAGAAACGCTGGCGCGACCGGCTCTAGACTTTGCCCGTTTGAAGCCGGAACAAACCATCCTTGCAGATGATACCGATGATGATGATGATTATCAAATGATCAAGTTAAAACAAAAAACAGTCATTATCCTTAGTCATTAACGAACAGATTATATAATTTGTTAACACATTTTATATATTCGTAATGATGCAGATTTAACCTATGAAATGTACACAACAAAAAATAAAAGAAGTACACTTACAGAAGGAATTAACTGTCATTGTAATAACTTTAAGACTCCGAAATATGAGTTACCGTCCAGTAAAAAAACCGAGTAGAAACATCTATATTGTTACAAAAATAATGATCATGATTAAAATATTTATAAAATAAGTAAATTATTTTAAAGATATTTATTGTCTTTTAATGTTATAAAGGAAATTTTGTAGGCTATAATAAGTTTACCAATATTTGTATACATTTTACTACTGCATACGAACGCAATTATCGTGGGTGGGTTCCAATAATCGTGAATTATCCAATAAACGTTTCTTCTTCTTCATTCCAGGATTAGGCTACATCACCTGTTCCGGCTCTGTTTTGAAGCCATCTTTTGCGTGGTCTTCTCATATCTCTTTTCACTTTATGCGCATATTGTAAAACTTGTTGAGGTAGCCTTTTCGCTTCCTTTCTACCGATATGTTCAAGCCATCTCAGCTTACATTCCTCGATTATTGCATTTACAGAAATTATTCCCAATTCACGTCTTATAACATCGTTTTGAATTCTATCGTTTCGCGTACATCCCCTCAAAAATTCATCTGTGCAGCTTGTGCATGACTTGGATCTTTTTTAGAATATAGCCATGTTTCGAAACCGTACAAAAGAGTGGGGCCTGCCGTAACCTTATAGAACATCATTTGAGTTTTCTTCCTTGTTTTCTCCCAAAAGTTCTTTTAATAGTGCGACCATTCGCCTGAAATCTGTTTATCTTTCTTTCGATGTCCTCGTCAAATTGGTACACATCCTAGATATTGAAAATGAGATATTTGCTCCAGCAATTCATCGTTGATTGTAATTTTTGATCTTGTGGGATGTTTCCTTTGAAGTCCGTTACTTATGTTTTATTATAAATAAATATTTTAAATACATGTTTCTTAATTCCGTTAATTATACGGGGAATTCATAGATATTTCCATGGTTGCATGATTTACAGACTGTGTAACTTTGGAGGTTTTTGTCCCAGTGGCGAATGCAAAGTACACATTAAAATCAGACAAAGAGGGTGAAACGCAAAGTTGTCACAGATTCGTGACTGAGTAGATTTCGGCTCACGTTACAAAGGAAGGCGTGGCAAAACGGTAGAATACAACCCGCCATTGACTTCCATTTTCTGGTTATTGTTACGCGCGTTCCCTTTTGCTCGCATTGTCGCACAAGTGTCATAACCGTACGACATTTGAGTAAAACACTGCGAGACTAGAAATCGGCCTGGAATTCGTGGCAAATATTAGGAAACAGCCAATGCCAGCAAAATCGAAAGGTTCTCTTACTGAAGTTAGAAGCACACTGAATTGTCCCGCTTTCTGAACTAAGAAATGTAACTAAATGTAAGAACTTATCTTGAGCTTGAGAAACATAACATTGTGAGAGAAGCGATTAATAGATTTTCGGTGTCTTCATCGTCATCATTATAATCAGAGAATTTTAAAAGAGTTTACACAAGGCAAGTGAATAAGACAAGGATTGTACGAGGTATGTTCACAGAAAGACCGAACTGCTACACAGAAAGCGTTGTGGTTATCTAGTACACTTTCAAATTTGTTGATTCGATCCTCTATGGACATTAGTTTTCGACCCATGTGCGCTGGAGCAATCATGTACACAAACAATATGTCAGGCTGTGACAAAGTGACAATCAAGATCTTGGAGAACAAGGCACGTAGTACTCAGTGGCGGTTCATGGTTCTGACAGTTGGAGGTTCAATGTCTGAATGTTTCTAGTAAAGTAAGAGCAATTTATCCCATTCCAAATAACACACGGGGTGGGTCGCAACATAGAGAAATGACTGTATTAGTAATATTAGGTTGTGTTTTGCTATTTGTAATTTATTCCAAAAATATATGGTTAAAATAGTAGTGTAGTTAAATGCTCACCCTACTATGGAATAACATATTTTGTGGATAAATTTTTCAGACCCAGTTGGTACGCTGCACCCAGCATCATTTAAACTTTGTGTTGGACTGTTTATTGTTGAAGTTGCTAAATGTTTATGTAAAAAATCCATCCTTCTTTCCTTTTTAGCACCAAATTTATCAATAACAACTTCATTCAAATCTACAAGTTGGCGAACAAATTCTTTCTCCATTGACAGCATAGCATTATTTATTTTATTTTAAAACTTCACTGCACACATTTTCATGGCAGAGTGTAGGAAATAGAGAAATTTGACATAAAGTAAATATAAACGTACAAATTATATGGTAAAAATCATAGTGACGGTGGTATGAAATTGTTGACATTCCCGATCGGGGCGGTTCGGCCCTCGTCGGAACGATTCGTCTCTGTCGCTAGTCTTGAATATTAACGACAGTTCAATGTAATTTTCCGTATAGTGAGTTCCCCCTCCAAAGCTCCCTACATAGCCTAGGAGGTGCTGAGGGGTGCTTTGCACCTCGAGAAGTAGTAGCGAGCAATTCGCTTATTACACGAATTATTATTGGTCACTCAACACGACCAATCTCAAAAAACTCGTTATTTAAAAACCGAAACAAATCCTTAAAAATATTTAATTTCTTTAGGGGGTTCAATGAACCACTGAACTTTATGGACGAGCCGCTACTGGTAGTACTATACCTCAGATATTATTAGAAATCGAACAGGGTGTAACAATTTGATATAATAAAGGAATAGAAACGGAGTTGTCACATTGAATGCTGACAGAATAACGGAGCAAGTGGCAATTAGTCAACAGAAACTATCACTAAGTAAGCCCAGAAAGCGCAATGCGTTTGTCAGTTACTTGCTAATCAAAAATCTGTTTTTCGACACAATTCATGTGTAAAACCTCTGTGATAAAGGCACGTAATTTATACAGGTAAGCAGTATCGCTATGGTGGAGCGTCTTTGGATCCGATGTAATTCTACAGAACCAAAACGCCACGTTCAAAACGTGGCAATTAGTAACTTGAGGAGGCAAGATGTAGACTGCTAAGAACGAATACGCAAAGGAGCAACAGCGACAATCTTATTCCTTACTTGTTCCGTTAGAAGTAAAAGATTGTTCATATATAATATTTTAAGCAGACTACGTACCCACAATTGTTGAACAATTTAATTTTTTTCTGTTTTTCAGACTTCCAGAAACTATATTTTATTTTAAAAAAAATACATACCAAATTTGTTTACCTATGATAAGCTGAAATAACCATATGAAAAGTACAAAATTTTGCGTTGGACCCCTTTATTTTTATATTCGAAATTTTATTTTTCGTTAGTTTTCTCATACAATAGGGAATGTTTAAATGTTAATAGAGCGAAAAAGTAAAAGGTGAGACATCAGAAGAAAATTATTAACAGTTCGTAGCACGGTGCAGGACTGTTTAAAACAGCTTTGTTGTGTAACTATGGTAACTCTAAGAATAATAAAAGTTATCTCAGAAATTACAATATGTAATTCTAATGAACTTTTTTCTCAGTTACTGTAAGAGATGAAAACGCATTTTTTTTAAATCGTAGGGTTAATTTCAGTGTATCTAGACAATCACAAAATGTTAGAAAAAGTAACAAAAAATATGATCAAAATTTATATTATAGTACTGGCTCCATTTATTTACCACGTAAGCAGTCTGGGAGTTGGGCAGGTGGGCTGTCTTATGTCAGCCGTTCGTCATACAGGGGAGACAGAGTGGCCAGCACTACTCGTCAGCTGCCCCCCCCCCCGCCAAGATGCAATCACCAGGTACTCATTTTCATAGTGTGAATCGACATGGGAGCTGTAAATCGGGTTTCACGTTATTGTGGGCCAGGAATAGAACCTGTGACCTCTCTAAATTAATAAGCAGGTGAAATACCCGACAGCCTACTACAAAAATTTAGTAGGCTTGATGATGATCTTCAAGGTTTAAACCAAGAATGGTTTCTTCCGGTCTCAAATAGGCAAATATTACAGCTGGTCACTCCAGCGCTTCCTCGTACCTCCCAAACCTCTCCGTCCCCTCGGCTTATAGTTCCATAGTTGTTTGGAGATGCGGCAGTCATCCATTCGGCAAAGATGTTCCCACCAATTCAGCCGATACTGGGCGATCCTGTCGAGTATACTCATAATATTCAGTTACTGCCGTATATCTGTGTTTCGTCTATGATCATGGAGAGTATACCCTGCCACATGGCTGAGAAAATCTCATTTCAGCAGCTTAGATGCGACTGGCCTGGCCTTTCGTTAAAGTCCAATTCTCAGACCCATAAAGAAGTGTGGGAAGAGCCATCACCTTGTAGAATTTTAGGCGTATTCCTTTACTTGCTGACTTAAGGGTTCGCCTGATGGTCCCGCACATAAGGTTGAACTTATGCAACTTATGCACCACGTCGTTGATTGCATTATAAGACACACTGTAGCCCAGGTATTCAAAACTGCTAACTTGTTCCAGGACAGTACCATCTATAACAATTTTTGCCCGTACGAGATCAGTTACACAAAAAGCCATCACCTTGGTTTTAATTGTGGATATCTGCAATTCAGCGTCTTTGCAGATTCCATTTAACAAATGTATACTCATCTGCAATCTGTTTTCAGAGTCTGACAGAATATCCTGATCGTCCGCAAACAACAAAGTGTCAATTGTAGAGTGACCAAACATAAATGGTCTGGAAGACACATCTGCCAGTTTTGTATGACATTGTGAATATATAAAAAAGGGAATACAAAAATTTAATAAATACTTAACAACTTTTAAAAATTAAAATGTTCAGACAATTTAAAAAATGTAACACATACAACTTAATAAAAAATAATTTTTGATTCAGATGTTTGAAATACCTTCCCAGAATACGTTGACCAAACCTCAAATTTGTGACTTTTTCAGGTTTTGAGAAAAAGTATAGGGTATAAATTTTATTAACTTAAGGCGAGGAAGATGAACGATGTATGCAGACTAGGCAAAAATGATGTGTTTCTGGGTATTATTATGTCTGTCACCGATTTAGTTTATAGAAGACAATTAGGCTTCCTGTCTACGGTCGTGTTATAAATTAGAGCGAATGAGGCGATACTCGGTTTTGCTCGCGATACTTAACAGACAAAGGAAATAAATATGACTTCCTGTATATTATTTAAACAAACTAGTTATTGAAAACTAGGGCGCCTCTTCGTTATTGCAGGGTCATGATTCTACTGCTTCTTAATGAATTCACTGTTTGTCTGCGATATCGCACGCAATCAGTGATAAATTGCATCCCATTGCAAAGTGCACTGGGCGAACAGCTGGCGTTCATTGTCAGGAAATAAAACTTTTACAATAAATAAAACTCCCTACTGAACACGCGGAACACATAAAACGGCACAATGGGACATGTTTTTTTATTAAATCCTCGAGACAGCTAAAGATTAAAATATCAAGGTGAAGGTTGTGACGATTTAATTGAATATAGAATTTTAAATAAATAAAAAATTAATTTACTAGCAATTAAGTATTTTTAAATCGCACTATTAAACCTAAAGCCCCTGTCCTAACTCAGAATAAGTATGAGATGTAAATGGAAAATCTAACTAAAGCATTAATAAAAAATTCGAATTGTAAAAAGCTATTAATATCACAATTAACCCTTTGCTAGTCATCATGCGGTGACCTGTTAATTCCGGACACAACGTGCATAGCGAGTCGTCTGTAACTTAGGAAGATATAAAAATCATAATCTTTGTAATTAGTAATTTGAAGGCACAAGAGTAGTTAAAATAATTCACTTAAATTATATATGTAGAATTATTGTATTGTTTTTTTTTGCAATAAGAATGTCAATTTAAATAAAAATAGGAACTATATTATCGCGGAGTACTTGCCCCTCTCCGTTGTAATGTGCCAGTCGAATCGAGTAGAGAGTCACAATGCTGCCGTCAGAGCGTATAGAACTACGAGCGAGAGCTCCACCAAAATGCACTGTTTAAATTTAATTTTAAATGTTAGCTACCACTGCTAAACGTGGCGAGCGAGTGTAATGTGTGAATTGTAGAAAGTTGTGTTAAAAAGAAAAATGTAATAAGTTAAAACAAAAAAACTAACAAGAGAAAGCAAGATGACGTCTCCCCTCAAGAGGTAAATTCAAGTACAACTTTACACATGAAGATGTGACCTGCATAAACTTCACATGTAGACGTATACGAGGCATAAGACGCTGACGAGGACCTACGTGGATCTACACCAACTTAAACTAGAGAAACTTCAATCTCTGCAGTGAACCACCTATCTAGTACTTGCCGAAGACACGACTCAGATGACGACGCCGACTTCAAGAATTCCCAAGAGAGACACCCCAGAACGAGGTTACCACGACCTATTGTAAAGGTGACTCGATAGCTTGTTTATCGAGAGTTAATTATATTTGAGACATAACTTACAGAGAAAAGAGACTTTTCAAAGACTATAATTTTCTTTAAAATTTAAATGAGACTAACTAAGAGTTTACTGTAATATTCAATATCATACGTTGTAACGCATTATATGTAAATGTAAATTATAATCACTTTAGTTAATAATACCATTCTTCAAATGGTAAAAGAAGTCTTGCAAGCATCTAGATGAACACAAAATACTCAGAAGTGTTTGCTATAGATATACTTAAAGTAAACTCGGATCCGAGGTAAAAGAATACATAATCAGTTTGATCCCCAGTTTTTCTGAAAACCATTCGAATATTTTAATCTAATTAATTATGTCATGGGATCTTCTCGTATCAGTTGTTAATAAAGAGAAGTCATCTTATTACACATGAAAATGAGAGCATAAATCAGTGAAATACCTTCCCTTGTTTCCTAATAATTATCTTAAGTAATTTGTTCAATTATTTTGAGTTTAATAACAGTTCGTTACAACGTAGGCAGCCCATGTAATTGGCAGGCGTCAATTAAGATGGGTTCCCTGGATTTGTAACGTGGTAAAAAACGTTACAAGGTGTCTCAGAAAGCTCACGTTTAGTATAATGTAACCTTGATAATCCATACTGTACGATCCGAACTCATCTTAGCCTACAAAAATTTACTAAGAGTTAAAATACAATTTTAACATACACATATAACTATTTAGGAATATTTGTGGTACGATTCGTAGAAATCTTAGAAATAAAACAGGACGCAGAACAAGGATTAAATTTTATAAGACAATTGCAATAAACCCATTAATTTATGCGAGTGAGGCGTGGGTTATGACAAAAAAGGAATGGGGCAAGATTCAGAGAGCAGAAATGTAGTTTCTTCGAAATACTTTAAATTATACATTGCAAGACAGAATAAGGAATGAGCATATCAGAGCAGAACTTGAAGTAAATGACATAAATTAAACTATTTGAACTTACAGAAGACAACTGTAAACTCATCTGCTAAGGATGACAGAGGAACCATTGTCGAACTGAAGTATAAAGCCATTGGTAGAAAACATGAGGGTCGCCCGAGGATGAGATGGGTGCAGGAACAGGTTTATGTAACCTAATTCTTGAAGTGGAAAAGAAGAAGAAGACATTTAAGTGACTTTCCTTAGGACAGTTTATTGGCAGGGAAAGCCACAAATTAAAGGGAAATTTTTTCCTCCCTTCCTACCAGGTAGAATGTAGCACTGACTACTTCTTTGTTAATCGTAACGTTGCAACGTACGCTCACTGAATGTATTGTTTCGTTATTAATTGGTTGGAATTGTATTTAAAAGTCAATTGCAGCAATTATTCGTAAGATACAGTAGCAAAGAAGAGAACTGTTTTGAGTGATAACAAAAGTACGAGCGATTTTCCCGTTTTAAAAATATCCCGACCCCTCTCTGTCTGATGAAAAACAAGAAGATGTGCCTTCCACTTCAAAGAACAATAAAAATATGAAAACCGTTAATAAACAGATTAATGGTAATCGGAGAATTTGAGTTGATGAAGTTGGAAACGAGTTGAATGTAGACAATGGATTAGCATTTTCCATCATCCAAAAGACATAACATATATGAAAAATATATTATACTAACCGTCTGTGACTTCTCGTATTTGATGTCTCTTCTTATTACGACATGTTTCAAGACTCTTGTCCCATTGTCAAGCATAAAATTTATAGCACATATCAGATATGTTTGTCAAACGTTAAAAACCATGTCATGATGACCACAAATAACGGATTATTAAAAAACGAACTATATTAATTTGTAATTTGAATACGCGCATCGGGCGAACAGTGTACACTGCACAGCGACTCACCGCGCATTAACGGCAACTGATTCTTGTTATCTCAATATCTCAACGCGGTGTCGTACAATACATTATACTTGAATAATAACTGGTCGTTCAAAATGTGTGGCTTGGTATTAGTGTCCCTGAACGCTTTATTCCTACTATAATATGAAGACATAACAAACTATAACAACGTAGGCCTATAACTGTGCCGACGACAATGGAAAAGAAAAAACACGGCTTGACTTCAAGATCTTAGTTTTGAGATGCCGGTTCCCGATTTGATTTCAAATAATTGTCATATTTTTCCGTCTAACGAAAGAACAGTTTCCAGGAAAGAATTGTTCCGATAAAGAGATGTGACTTTTATTTTATTCCGATAAAAGTAGTGTGATTTGGCTGCACACGAGGCGGAACGTTTCTTCCAGGAAATAATTCAAAAGCTCGTCAAATATGGTCTAAGTGCATAAAAGTAGGAAGCGTTTATATGACAAAATAATACGAGTTTTATTTTTAAAGTACAAATAAAAATAATGACTTCTTAAAAGTTTCCTTTAATTTATTATTTGTCCTGTTATCGCTTCGTCATTTATCAGTTATCACTTAAATTAACCACTGTGATACTTAGCCTAATTAAATACAAGAAAATAAAAACAGAGAAAATTGAAATCAATTTATAAATTAAAATTTTATCCCGCCATATACGAGTAAATGTCTCAACATGTGCGGAAGAAAAATGCCTCAACGCATTAGAAACTGCTTTGATTTGGTGTGAGAACAATCCAAGTTCAACTCAGCGTAGTTGTTATTGTTAAATCTTATAGATGTGCTGCAAAAGTGGAAAGACTACAATGGTACAGAGGCAGATAGGCTAAACAATTAGAATCAAAACAACTGGGCCTAAGTAATGCTGCAAAAACTAAGTTTTTGCTTAAGAGAAGAAAAAAGGTAGGATTTGTCTACGGCCAGTGTTTATTGGGAGTGTGTAGGCCTATGAATTCAATCAAACCATTATTTTATGCTTTACATCCATTTACGTCTTTTCCGTTTTCCTTTAGTTCCTTGGCTCTTAGCACTAATGATTTCTGCCAATCGTCTGCTTTTTCTCTTTCGTTTCTTTCGCTCAGCTTTTTTGTTTCTAATAGCTGCACTGCCGTTCTCTTCCGCTAGTGTAGTAGTACGAAGTACAATGCATATACGGCCATAATAGCCGTATGGCGATAGGAAAACTCATAGTATAAGTGTCACTTTGGGCCGAGTGTAATATATCAACGGTCCAGACCGTGGCTTGCAGACCCCTTACACTCCGTTCTATAAAATAAGACACAGCTATCGGTGGTTCTCTATCACCTGAAACACTACTCGAGCCGCTATCGGTATCTACATTCTCTGTTTAGATAAATTATATAAAGGCGGTGAGGTAAGTATTTGTTACATGAGCTGAAAAAAAAAAATTAAAAAATCCCCGATGATCTACAATAATTAAGGTAAATTATAGCCTATATACGTGTATATAAAGCTGCAGATTTCAAACACCTCAATAGCGGTTGATAATCGCTATAAAAGGACAAACATTTGCAAGTAATGAAATTGACTTACAAATAAAATTACAAGTTTAACTGAATTAGATGTGTATTTCAGATATGTTGTTACGTAGATAAAGATTACCACCTTCCGCTCAGTCACTATAGAATAAATTCATCAAAAATATAGGTGTATATTTAACAAAATATAAAGTAGAACTACTTTAAATTTTATACAACAGCATTGGATCACTGAGTTTTAATTAAAAAATTGCGACGATTGTCACGCGTGAGCTATTAGTTGCAAAAGTAAAAAAATGAAAAGTTAAAATTCTTATTAAAAATTATCTGTAGCACACTTTTTACTAATCTTGTCGAAATTACTCAGTGCTTGGACTTATTTTGAATGAAATCACAAGTACTAATGAATGCAACGAATAAAATTAAACAGTCATGCATAATATTATAATTTGACTTATCACAGTGGACTGTATTCAGCGAGTCATTAGCGCAAGAAGGCAGCCGGTTCCAGACTATTGTTTTGAGGCCTGTCAGTGTGTGTGTGTGTGTGTGTGTGTCCTGTCCGTGTGTGTGTGTGTGTCCTGTCCGTGTGTGTGTGTGAGAGAGAGTTAATCCTCTAGCCGTTTTCCCTACCTGGACAAAATGTAAGATCAATCCCCACCCCTTGGAAAAGTACTTACTTACTAGCCAACGCCCACCCTTGGCTGTTGGGCCATTAGGCGGCGCGCTGACCAGTAGAGACGTGAGAGCCTTGCCGTACCATCTTCGTCTTGGACTTGCGTGTCTGAGATCAAGGCTGGACATGCAATTAGGTGATCTGCATTCATGGAAGCGTATCCACAGAGAACACATTCAGGAGACGACAACACGCCAATGCGGTGCAGGTGGGAGGCCAGGTAGTCATGACCGGTTGTAGTTCTAAAAAGAGCAACACTAGTTGCTCGGGGTAGAGTTCTGTTGATGGGGCCGTCCGTAACCAATGTTGCCCATCTTTTTCCCACACAGGCTCTTAATTGTTTTTCTTTTAGCCATAGGCTTATTGAGGAGTTTATTCTTGCTTTCGCAGATGCATATGAGCTGGGGGTCTCCGGCTGAGGTAGTGCTGCGCCCATTTTGGCGAGGACGTCGGCTTTTTCATTTCTCTTGATGTTGACATGGCTGGGTACCCATTGCAGTTCAATCTGCCAGCCTAATTGCACAAGGTTCTGCAGTTCTCGCCTACACTCAATTGTCAGGGAGCAGTTTGTATCACCATTTGAGGTCACGTTTTGAATCGCTGCAGTCGAATCTATGAGGAAGACGGCTTTGTTAGGTGGTGAGATCTTGGCAAGCTCAATAGATGCTGCCTTTATGGCTGCTACCTCTCCGTCATAGTTGCTTAGCCGGCCTCCTACAGCGAGGTGGCCTTCAAATAGAGAGCTGTAGAACCCAGCCCCTGTTGCCCCTGTAGATGGTATAGAGGATCCGTCTGTGTAGATTCGTATCCACTGCTCAGCGGGAAAATGTTTTTGTACAGTGTGTAAGGCTGCTTGACGAAGCTCGGCTTCATTCGACTCTGTTTTTGTCTTATTAAGGTCGAAGAGTTTCAAGTTATCATTTGGGAGTTGGCTAAAGAATTCACGGTGATGTATAAATGGTGCTGCCTCATTTGGTTCTACGTCTTATTCACCCCTTGGAAAAGTAATCCATCCCTTTTCCATTGCCACTTTTTCTGTTAGAATACCCTCCAATTCTATTCTTTGGTTTCTTGTAAACCTCCTCATATGTTTTTAGCTTCCATAAAACCAAATTCTCTCCTCAGCAATAAAAAAAATATTCCACAGTCGGCGCTTTATTTAATTTTTATTGTTGTTTACAGCATTTGATATGCTTGTAGTTGTGTTCTCCACGTGTTCTTCTATTCCTACGTTTAAAGTGTGCTTTACATTTATCTTCAGCCCCAGTTCTATAATTCTTTTCGTAGACCAGAATGTTTTATTAGCTTACTCGCTACCTAATACTGAATCTAACATTATAATATTTAATTCTGATTTAATGTCATGCCGTTTCTATATGATCCAATTTTGGTCTTTTACTTATCTTTTCTACTAACGTTCTCTAAATACGTTCTGCGTTTAGTAACAAAGTGTGTATTCGTTTGGTCAATTCGTTTATTGACTGAATACTGATATTATTGTCTACAACTTTAAGACTGACAACATTTATCTAAATTGGGAATGTTTGTTCTATTTATAAGCAGTATTAAATTTTCAGAGGAAAATACATTTACCACATCTAAGCACGTTACACTTTTCATATACGGAAATTATTATGGATTATGATAGTTCGATTTATTATAATGTAAACTACTGTTATGCTATTACAGAATGTTCTGCATGTTTCTCAGCTATCCCAGCAGAGCCCAGCTGTACTGTTTGTGTGCGTAAGTGACACTTAACATGCGAGGCAGTGTTACGTAATGCGGGACGTTCTCGTGCGTTCGATGGTGTCCTTCTACAAGCTTCTCGACTAGCCCTGCCGGTGTGTGTTTCTGCCAAAGGCGCGCTGAATTATCTTCTAGAATTTTCAAGTGTTTCTTAAGGACGCCTATTATGGAACCCTGCAGAATATAAATAGCCCATATCTGCCGCTTATTTTTCAGTTTATGTCGGGTGGTTTACACAGTGCGTCTCGAGTGGTGTATTAATGAAAAGTGATATAGTGCGGAGTTCTTTATAGTTGACATTACTATTTGTGTGGACAGATTAACTTGAATTATTGTACGAGTATAATCTTGTTGATTACAAACTGTTTGATTGTGATAATTAAAGCTGGTTTTTAGTGACGTCATTGGTGTCTTGTAGTTTGTTTTCCACTGTACCATACGACGATCAAGGAGACCGCCGTAATGCTATGTTACATTCGGTTCTCTAATATTTTCCAATATAAAATATTGCCAGGCTCCACTCCTACCAGTAGTAGAGTCCACCCTTGCAGCAGTGTATTATTTTATACAACGGAGCGTAAGGGGATGGTTCAGGAAGCCACAGCCTGAACAGTTGATATATTACACTCGCCCCAAAGTGACACTTATCCTGTGAATTTTTCTGTCGTCCCATTTTGTTTTGGATTGTATCGCGGACAGCTTGTATCGTTTAAGTCTGACTTTATCCGTTGTAGTTGCCACAGCCGCCTACATGCTAGAAAATTCTCCTATAGTGTGTCTGTATTTTAGTGTCCGCCGCTAAAGACAGCCACTTTTGACACAACTCTTTAAGTGTATATCGGCCTTGCGTGGTACCAATAAATCGACATCAGAGACTGGCAGAGCGTATTACAATAAATCGCCACGCAATTTTACAGTCGCCCCAAATCATTATTAAAAACAGTAAAATCTGTTGTAGTGACTACTTGCTAACGCCTTGGGCGACTCATAGAGCAACCGTTTTCAGATCAAAGACAGATGGATAAAATATTTCGACACAAGTAACGAAGATAAGAGTGCTGGGACAATTTTTCTATCTGCATCAGCTCTGAAAATGTCTACCACGCAATTCGCCGAAACGCGTTAGCGAATAACAACAACGTCAATGAATAAACTTCGATTATTGCATTTATATAATATGTGTTGGAAAAGACAACAGGCCCCTCAAGACTGGTTAACTGCTCTCGTGTGGTGTATATTTTTAAGAAAGGCAAACGGAATAGAAACAACTAGTGAACCGTTAGTATTAAGATGTCGCGAGACGGATATTTGAATGTGCTGTTGTTTGCTAACGACTTGCTAGAATTCAAAATCTAGAATCTGTTTTGCAGAAATCTGTTTTTAAACTTCATCAGATTTGGAAACAATACAAAATGAGAATCTCCACTACAAAAGGTAAGGAAAAGGTTAAAGGAAAGGTAATGACGTTTCGTGGCAAGGATCCAAAAAGGACGAAAATAGTAATTAACAATCAAATTGCAGAACAGGTGAGCAATTTTAACTATTTGCAAAACGTTATTGGCTATGATAAGAATTATGATACTGACGTTAAGTTAGGTAAGTTTAAGACGATCTATCATATTGTATCTATCGTATTTTGGAACCTAGGTATGTAAAGATACAAATTTAAAGTTTTCCAAACTTATGGCGATCTCTGTAATTTCCTATGTGTTTTTAAAGTATGGACGACAAGCCTCGAAAATGGCGTTCTTAAGAGGAGTCCTAAACTTGACCGTATAAAAAATGAGGCCATAAGAGAAGAATTATAAGTTTCTATTACTCGAATGAAATTTTAAAAGATTATAAACAACGGTGGTAAGAACACTTAAAGGAATGTCAGCTTCAAGGCTGGTCAAACAAGTCTGGGAATATAAACCCACAGGACTCAGGTGTGTGGGTAGACCCAGCCAGTATCATGGCTGGAGGGATATTTGAAGGCGGAACAGGCAGCACCTTGCCTATTCCGTGATGGCATTTTTTTTTCAATTGATTGGAGATTCGTAATCTGTTCGACTAAACGAACATTGAATAAATTGGCTGACATCACATTTACAGAATTATGAAGAGCTGACCATTGACAGCTCTTCTTGTTTTTGTTAATACATTAAAGAGATACACAAATTACTAAACTAAATGACAAAAACATGTAAACAAATGAACAAAAATCACTTCCACTTGCTGCTGGCATGATACAATAAGTTCAAATGTTAAATGCTGGGCCCATAAGGCACATATACAGGTTGACATTAACACTTAATGTTGACACGAATACAAAACAGCCGAGATCTCCTTGCCCCGGGCGCCAAAAGCTTAGCTACGCCACTGGCTGTAAAACAACTGGTCGTATCTTGGCCGCTCTTACATTTATAGGCCTGCATGTTGCCCTCGAGGTCAGTAATGGCGTACGAAAGCTATCTTGTCTGTTGTAATACACTCTCGGCAATTCTACAACATCTTGTCATATACTACTAATGGCTTATTAAGCAACCTTCTTAAACCGGTATGTAGGCCTACTTACGGTAACCAACTTTGGGGTACTGCTACTACGAGTAACATCGAGATTGTACAGCGCTTTCAGTCCAAAACTTTAAGATCAATAGTCGACGTTCCATGGTTTGTCTCCAACAATTCTATACACCGAGACCTAAAAGTTCTAACTGTAAGAGAAGAAATCGTTCGCCTCTGCAGGAAACACATATCCAAATTAGAATGTCATCCTAGCCCCCTAGCAATTAATTTGTTAGTTAATAGTGAAGACATTTACCGACAAAAAAAGCATAAATTGTTAGACCTACCCTCCAGATTCAAGGGTAATGTGTCATCTGTATTACCAGTATAGTAATGTCTGTGTAATCTGTATTGTAAAATTTGTATCTTTTGTGTTCATGTCAACATTATGTGTTAAGGTCAACCAGTATATATGCCTTTTAGGCACAGTGTTTAATATATTGAATTGTTGTATCATGCGAACAGCAAGTGGAAGCGACTTTTGTTCACTTGTTTACATGTTTTGTTATTTAGTGTCTTAATTTGTGTATCTGTTTATTCTGTACACAATAACTAGAAGAACTGTCAATGGTCAACTCTTTGTAATCATGTATGTGTTTTGTCATTCAATTTGTTCAATGTTCGAACAAAACAAATTTGTTCATTGTTGAATTGAAAACAAATTACATCAACAATTGAAAACAAACAAACAATTGAAAGCACCAAATTATTATCAAAGCATCGTCACAGTCCATTAAAATCCGATCTCATTTCACTCACCACGCTATTATTAAGACAGAAAATATTACTATTATATTACAATTTTTTATAATTACGTTAAATTATATTAGAAATAAGTTCATTCTTTTATTTTTATATAAGCCTAGACTAGCGAAGCGAGCTTGCCTAAAACATTAAGGCCTACTGGCCTTGCCCTATGTGTTTATTTTGGAAAAATCATATTTTTAAATACATGTAAAAAACATATACATTTAACACAAAATGTCTTATTCAATGTTCAAATTCTTCACCGTTAAGAAACTCTTCAAATGTTTCAGTAATTTCTTTTTGACGAGGACTAGTAACAATCGTGTAATGAAAAATTTCGTAAATAAATTCCATCTCAAATATTGATTTTTTTCACTAATTGTTTATATTATATATTTTATATTGTCTCATATAATTTATATATTATGTACACAAAATATAATTATTTTATTAAATCAAACCTCCAAGGTCCAAGTAAAGGAACCTTTGGAAAATTTAAAATTATAATCACAATATAAATAACGTATTAATTAAAGTTCAACTTTAAATTAATCGTAAAAGTGATAACACTTTTAAAACGTTACATTTTATTAATAAAATAATAATTATAGTTCAGTAAATTAAATATATACTATAAATATATATATTTCTTTTTTTTATATTACAAATACACCTAGACATGCTGCAAAATTGGTTACATAAGTGGAGGATAAAGGTAAATGAACAGAAAAGCACCCATGTAACACACACCCTAAAACGCTCCGAATGTCCACCGGTATATCTAAATAATGTGCAGACTCCACACTCAGATGGAGCTAGATATCTGGGACTTCATCTGGACAAAAAATTAACGTGGAAAAACACATAATCAACGAAAGGAAGGAATTGGAGCTCAAGATGAGAAAAATGTACCGGTTACTTGGGAAAAAATCAATCTTATCCTTGGAAAATAAAATCTTGTTGTACAAAGCGATCATTAAACCAATATGGACGTACGGAATTGAGCTGTGGGGTTGCTCAAGTAAGTCAAACGGCAACATAATTCAGCGCTTCCAATCAAAAGCGCTGAGAACAATAGCAGGTGCAGAATGGTACATATCAAATCATACATTTCATACGGACTTCAACATACCCCTGGTAGAAGAAAAATGCAGAGCCAGAACACAAAAGCATTATGACAGACTGCAGAGACACACCAACAGACTAGCATCCGACCTGACCACTACAGACACCACAAGACGACTTAAAAGAAAATGGTCCACTGACCTGGGAAGATAGTACGGGCTACATCGATGGATGCAGCTCCGCCTCATGTCCATTAGTCATCAAATTGGCTCATAGAACTTTATGTGTATACATTCTTGTGTATGTAATAGTTCTGATTGCTGATTTCAATAAAGTAAAAAAAAAAATTATTACTTTTCATAACAAATATAATTATGACGATGGCTGTACGATGTACATCGTACGTGCCAAATTAGATTTATATATACAATAAATATAAATTTATGCCCACACAAGCGATAAAAAGTGAACATGAATTCCCAGACATAACCAACATGACACTAATAAAACACATACCACACAAAGGCACCATAATGAACATTTCGGAAAATTTACAAATATACAAATACTAGCAAAATACCCGTGCTTCGCTACGGAGTTTCACGTTGTACGTAATTGTACAATTATTGCTCGCTTAATAGTATAGGATTAGATAGATTGTACAAATTCTCAACTCTTAGTTTGTTTATTTACATTCATAGCAACAGCTATTTATTATTTATTTCGAGAAAATAGTTAGAGCCGTTTCCGAGAAAAAAAAGGACATACATTTATTAATTAATTGAACTTCGAAATTTTCTCGACTATAAGAACCTGCAAACAACGAAGTTTTTCAATTTAAAACAATGATTAAAAACTCAGAACTAAATGTATTCGGGGTTTCCAATAAACTGAGATGTCAACCACTTCATTTACAAAGTATGCATTTCCCGCGATAAATTTCATTATTTGGTTTTTTGCCCCTTAGGAGTGAAAGTTTTTAAACCCGTTTCTTAGTGAGCACCTAAGACCTATGATGAAGCTACATTCAAAGTTTCATTGATATCCATTCAGTGGTTTCAGAGATATCGTGATCAGTGAGTCAGTCAGTGGTATTTGGCTTATATAGATATCTATATCTAGCCGATTTACCCAGCGTTGCTCGGGTTCATAATTTATTCATAGGCTCATAGGCACCTATTCTTGTTCTAACGTTATATTACTTGTATATTGTATAATCTTCCTTATATTGTTACGTTCGCATTCTCACTGGAGGAATACTCTGTAGCGCACCTGTTTAAGAACATGTCATAAACTGTATTCTTATATCTGGAGAAGAATTCTGTTGCGCGTGATGCTCCTGCTCGATTTCTAACTCTGGGAGAGGGCGAACAGCTAAATTAGTTTTCAATAAAATGTCTACAGTACTTGCACGCGCTGCGTATTTACTGTCTTTTATAATTCATTGTGTTAATGTTGAAATAAGGCATTTGTTAAATTAGTGTCTCCTAAACTTATTCTAACAATACAATACCTCTATAGATTTCAGCTTATCAATTTTTAAATTCAAACTGAAGCAAGTGCATTTATATTGTCTGAACACTATGATCTGAATACATTTGCTATCAAAACTTTGTTTTTTATACTCGCTTATAACTTACTTCGATCTTAACTTATCCACTTTTAAATTCAAACTGAAACAACTCTGAATTCACACACTGTTAAGAAGTTTCTTAAGATGCATACACCACCTTTGATATCATAACCTATATCTTTATTTATAAGAACCGTGGACTCTGGCCCCGCCGTCTTTTGCGGGATCCGACCTAAGACTCCCCGGGTTCCGTGGATGAACTCCGGGGAAGGTCCGTCGGACGACTCCCGCGCTATTTCCTACGCGGGAGACTTCCACCAATGCTATGGTAAACAGAATCTATTCTATTGGGTTGCCATAGTAACCATATCTAATAGTTTTTAAGACCCAAAGGACCCCCCAAAGGATCGTATCGAAAAAACACTTGTCCTATGTTGGTTCTCCCGTTGCGTAAAATATTTGTGCCAAGTTTGGTTGAAATCGGTCCAGTGGTTTAGGAGAAGATGTGGAAGACCCCAAAGAACCCCCCGAAAGATCGTATCGAAAAAACACCTACCCTATGTTGGTTCTCCCGTTGCGGAAAATATTTGTGCCAAGTTTGGTTGAAATCGGTCCAGTGGTTTAGGAGGAGATGTGGAAGACCCCAAAGAATCCCCCCAAAGGACCCCATCGAAAAAACAACTATCCTATGTTGGTTCTCCCGTCGCGTAAAATATTTGTGCCAAGTTTGGTTGAAATCGGTCCAGTGGTTTAGGAGGAGATATGGAAGACCCCAAAGAACCCCCAAAGGACCCCATCGAAAAAACACCTACCCTATGTTGGTTCTCCCGTTGCGTAAAATATTTGTGCCAAGTTTGGTTGAAATCGATCCAGTGGTTTAGGAGGAGATGTGGAAGACCCCAAAGAACCCCCCGAAGGACCCCATCGAAAAAAGCACCTCACCTATGTTGGTTCTCCCGTCGCGTAAAATATTTGTGCCAAGTTTGGTTTAAATCGGTCCAGTGGTTTAGGAGGAGATGTGGAACATACATACATAGATGCATACATAAAATAGGGGGGGGGTTTGCCCCTTAGGAGTGAAAGTTTTTAAAACCGTTTCTTGGTGAGCACCTAAGACCTATGATGAAGCTATGTTCAAAGTTTCATTGATATCCATTCAGTAGTTTTTGCTCTACGTTGATTCTATGTCAGTTAGTCAGGCAAACTTCCCCCCCCCCATTTCCCCCATTTAAAGGTCGAATTTCCAAAAATCCCTTCTTAGCGGATACCTACATCACATAAGGAACCTACATGCCAAATTTCAAGTTTCTAGGTGTTATAGTTTCGGAGATTTCGTGATGAGTCAGTGGTATTTCTCTTTTATATATATAGATAAAACACAAAACAAACTAATAACCTGAACAAATACAAATCAGTACAAAACATGACACAATTTTCAAAGTACTCAACATCTAAAATACACAAAATACTAATATATACACCAAAATCACACACAATAATACCAATTTAAAGTACCAGAGGCCAACAGGAAACCACAGCAGCAACCAACCAACACACAAGTACCTCTCAAGGCTCAAAATCATTAAGACTGAAGATGGGAACCCAAGGCTTCACTTGAGGTAAAGTCATTATAAAATATATAAATATATATTTCAACAGAACACAGGATAGTAAGTTCATTTAAGTCTAATACTAATGCTATAACACATTTTCTGACGGCCATAGACATGTTTTAAATTGATTTTGTTCTTTTCTTTGTAAAGTAGTCATAAGTTTTTTGAACCAAGCTATGTTTAAAAAAGTATGTTATGTCAAAATGTTCATAATTTTATATTCTTTTATGTCATGTGATATACTTGTGTGTAAGTGAGCGGGTGCGCGTGTGATTTACATTTTATTTAATAACTTCGTTGAAAATTAACATTTCGTTCTGAAACTTGGACAGGTTATTCTCATGGTTATAAGCTACATTTTTCATATACTCAATTCTCCACAACTATAATTTTCATATGGTTTTTGTTATGAAATCAGTCTACTTTTATTTTCGTTATTTCCTAGAAAGTAATAAAATTTGTAATCTAGACAGGCCTTTCCAGAATCGGCCAGAGTTTCTGCTGATTTCTGGCTATCACTAAGAACATCTATGACATTTCTAGGTCTTCCACCAATCAGAAGGTCTAAAAATTATTTGAGTCGGACGCTGACAGCGTACGGATGGGTCAGTTTTCTTCCGAAGTCTTGCCATAGAAAGACGTATTCGTTGTCACAAGATTTTCGTGACCAGACAAGTCGATTTCCTTAAGACTTAGAAGTTGGTTCACGGTTCGACTTCTTAGTAACCATTGCCATTATAGAACTAAGATAATTTTAAGTAGATAAATTTCTTGTGCTTTTTTGCATAGAGTGGAAGATTTCCGTTAGGGGCAGATTATCTACCGAGATAGTCTGA
This sequence comes from Magicicada septendecula, assembly GCA_034769895.1. NCBI lineage: Eukaryota > Metazoa > Arthropoda > Insecta > Hemiptera > Cicadidae > Magicicada > Magicicada septendecula. Next base: position 442,374,207 of record CM068372.1, on the reverse strand, counting down.
GAGTTAACGCGAGAACACTTCAAGAATTTGTGTAAGCATAATACACGATCTATTTTTACCCAGTTTTGATCCTTGAGATTAAGATTATTCAAGGTATAAACAATAACAGTTTCATATCGCAGTGTGCGTGTGTGCAAAGACGTGAATTTGTCAACGTAGTAGTCATCGAGCAACGTTCAGAGTAGCAGCAGCGAGCAGAGCGCCTGATCTCTACGGAAACAGTTGGAATTCTACGTACAAGTAACTTACATGTAAAACAAGCCAATAGACTCATTTATTAAAAATAATTTTTTTAATAAACAATTTTGTATTATAAAATAATAAGGTAATAGTAAATTTTAATGTGATAATGAATAAAATTTTCCCACCTCCAGATATAGACTCGGTTGTAATAATTTCAATGTAACCTATCTATGCAGTTTTCATATGTTTCGTTGAAGGAATTAATTTGTTTATTAATAAACACAAATATTGTCACCTTATTTTTAAACGAAAAAGTAGAAATTTTATATGTAATAAAATTCCCAACTCCCAAGTAGATATGTGTGATGTACAGACAGTAAACAGAAGATATTTAAGCATAAGGACAATACGGGGAAAACGGTTCCACACTACTTGCGGTTTGCAAATATTTCTCGTTGACCAGACATGCCCTTGCCTTGAGCAACATCTGTGTCCGTTCACTCGCATTACCACGCAATCACTTCCTTTCCCTTCAGCTCCATACTTACATTGTCCTAATACGATTTACGCCTCTCTACGAAGAAATCTTACGCTAAAAGCAATTTTAGGTTTGACAATTCGTGCAACAAGTCTTTCCGTTAACATAACTTGTAAATAAACAAATCAAAAATCAATATTCGTGATAGAATTTACTTTCGAAATTCTCCGTTACCCAATTATTACTAGTCACCATCAAGAAAAAAAAAACGGAAATAATTGAAGAAGTTGTTAAAAGGTGAACAATTTTTATAGGTTCCCTGCTATAAGCATGTGATATAGTTCTTATTCATGAAAATGAGGATGATTTACAAAGAGCTATGTTTCAATTACACGAAGTGGCAGGAGAGTACTCACTGACAGTTTCAGTAAGAAAGACCAAAACCACGGCCTTTAAAGGTAAATATCCAGTGAGGACTAAGGTAGTTATAAACATCAGCGCTTTAGAACAAGTGAGTCGTTACAAATATCTCGGCTGTGCAGTAAGCTATGAATCTGAATATGATATAAAAGAAAAGATAAATACATTTGGAAATAGACATGCTCACTGCCCGACAGTCCGGCAGTTTTATTTAATAAAGACACCGACAGTAAAAGCTAGAACGTTATGACGTCATCACCATTATTATTATCTTCATATCACGGTATAGAGGAGGCGCTGCCTGTTCCACCTCCAGCCATTTCTTCCTGGGTCTACCCACACACCTGTGTCGTATAGGTTTATGTTTCCAGAATTGTTCCTATGTTTCCTCGAATTTGACATTCTAAGCGTTCTTTCCAAGTGTTGTTCATAATCTTTTAATCTTTCATTCAAGGTAAAAACTTGTACTTCTTCTCTCATGACCTCATTCTTTATACAGTCAAGTTTAGGGCCCCTCTTAAGAACGGCATTTTTGAGGCCTCTATTTTACTTTCTTATTTCTTGGTTGTCGTAAATAATTCACACACATAGGAAAGTACAGAGATCGCCATAAGTTTGTAAAACTTTAAATTTGTATCTTTACATACCTAGGTTCCAAAATACGATAGATCGTCTGGAACTTACCTAACTTAACGTCAGTATCATAATTCTTATCATAGCCAATAACATTTTGTAAAATAGTTAAAATTGCTCACCCGTTCTACAATTTGATAGTTAATTGTTATTTTTGTTCTTATTGGTTCCTTGTCACGAAACGTCTTTACCTTTGTTTTTGTAGTAGAGATTCTCATATTGTAAGGTTTGCAAATCTGATGACGCTAAAAAACAGATTTCTGCAAAGCAGATTCTGTATTTTGAATTAGAACCAAGACATCAGCAAACAACAGCACATTCAAATATCCGTCTCTTTACATCTTAACACTGTCGGTTCACCAGTTGTTTCTATTCCGTTTGCCTGTCTTAATAATGTACAGCACGCGAGAGCAGTTAACCAGTCTTGCGGAAGCTGTTGTCTTTTCCAACACATATTATAGAAATGTAATCGTCGAAGTTTATCAGATGAAGTTGTTATTCGCTAACGCGTTTCGGCGACTTCTCCCGGTAGACAGCTTCAGAGCTGAAGCAGATGAAAAATTGTCCCTACACTCTTATCTTAATCTGTATAATATTTACCGTATTTCTTCCGTCGTGTGACTTCGTGTTGCGTTCGATTGATTTACGCGTTTCGAAACATATGTTTCGTCTTCAGAAATAAAAATTCACTCTTAGCAAGGTCGTTAAATATTAAAATTGCAAATATTGGAAAACAATTCCACACATATCCGCGTTACATGAATGCGCACTCGAGTCGGACCGATCGGACACTCTCGAGTGGGCACTCATGTAACGCGGATATCTGTGGAATTGTTTTCCAATATTTGCAATTTTAATATTTAACGACCTCGCTAAGAGTGGATTTTTATTTCTGAAGACGAAACATATGTTTTGAAACGCGTAAATCAATCGAACGCAACACGAAGTCACACGACGGAAGAAATACGGTAAATATTAGGCTATACAGATTTTGTCAATAAGTGACTTGGATAGCAATTCAAACATGTCTTTCAAACTCTTATCTTAGTTACTATAAACTATAGTACTATATTACTATCTTAGTTACTTTATAACTATAGTGTTGGAACATTTTATCCATCTGTCTCGGATCTGAAGACGGTTGCTACACGAGCCGCCTAAAGCGTTAGCAAGTAGCGGCTACATCAGTTTTAACTCTTATCTAAAAATGAAACTTTTTCTTGTGAACTTACTGTTTATTCTCTTCTAGTCGAACGCGTTTCGGCGTACGTATTCGCCTTCTTCAGCTTAGAGACAGACTGCCATCGTTTAGTAACGGTTGTTGTGTGGAAGGTGTAGTGGGGGTGGTGCGTGGAGGAAGGGGATTGGCGCGGGGATTTAACTTAATGTTTGTTTTATGTATAATTGTGTCAAAAAGTGTATGTGATTTATATTGTAATTGATCGTTAAGTATGTTGTTTGGTTGTGTTGTGTGGTGTTTATATATTTCGTATTGTTCAGTTGTGTTGAGTTTTCGACCTTTGTGTAAGTAATGTAAAATTTCAAGATTAGTGTCTATGTTGTTGTAACTGTGGTTTTCTGTGTGTATGTGTGTGGCAAATGCGGAGTGTATATTGTTATTGGTTAAAGCTTTTAAGTGTTCAGAATAACGGGATGAAAAAGATCTTCCCGTCTGGCCTATGTAGAAACTATTGCAGTCATTACAATTTAATTTGTAAACACCTGTTTTGTTATATTTGTCTATGTCTGTGTTTGTATTATTGATGTGTTTTTTGATGGTATTGGTTGTTCTGTATGCTATTTTGTATTTGTGTTTTCTGAATGTGTTGGCGATTTTGTGTGTGTAGGAGTTGTGGTATGTGAGTGTGATGTATTTATTGTGCTGTGTGTTGATGGTATTTTGTGTTTTGTTGTTTTTGTTTTTGATGCGTTTGTGTAGTGTGTTTATTAAATTAGGGTTGTAACCGTTTTTGATTGCTATGTATTTTATTGTGTTGAGTTCGTCGGTGTAATCTTGTTTATTTAAGGGTATTTTAGTTAGTCTATGGAGCATATGGTTGAAGGCCGCATGTTTATGTTGTGTTGGGTGGTTTGATGTGTTGTGTATAACCATGTCAGTTGTGGTTGGTTTCCTGTATATTTTGTACGTGTGTGTATTGTTAGTTTTGTTAATTGTTAGGTCTAGAAAATTTATACTATTGTTTTGTTCAATTTCCAGTGTAATACACTCCGCATTTGCGACACACATACACACAGAAAACCACAGTTACACCAACATAGACACTAATCTTGAAATTTTACATTACTTACCCAAAGGTCGAAAACTCAACACAACTGAACAATACGAAATATATAAACACCATACAACACAACCAAACAACATACTTAACGATCAATTACAATATAAATCACATACACTTTTTGACACAATTATACATAAAACAAACATTAAGTTGAATCCCCGCGCCAATCCCCTTCCACCACGCACCACCCCCACTACACCTTCCACACAACAACCGTTACTAAATGATGGCAGTCTGTCTCTAAGCTGAAGAAGGCGAATACGTACGCGGAAACGCGTTCGACGAGAAGAGAATAAACAGTAAGTTCACAAGAAAAAGTTTCATTTTTAGATAAGTGTTAGTGCTGTGAAAGAAGAGATGAATAATCAAGACAGTTTGAACTGTTTTGAATAATGACTTAGCCGCCAAGCCCGGCAGTTTCGTATAATGACACGGTTAAATTTTATTTTACTAATTCGTTGCTATTTATAACTCATTGTACACCATATTCTGCGTGGAGTAAGACAAGGATGTATAGTCTACTATCTCCGCTTTTATTCAACATCTAGTCGGAAGGTATTTTTAGAGAAGCTTTAGATGAATGTGATGTAGGTATCTCTGTGAACGGTGAAAGAATAAATAACCTAGAATATGATACCGTCATATTAGCAGATAGCTTATAGGGACTGCAACAATTAATGGATAGAGTGACAGAAAGCTCCGTAGATATGGTCTAGACGTCAATGTTAACGAAACGTAGCTAATGATTGTATCTACGAACAAGTTCACTAACTGGACCCTTAATATAAACCAAAGGCCAGTTGAATGTGTAAGCCAATTTACATACCTTGGTACTACAGTCAATGAACAATGGGACCACTCTCAAGAAATAAAGAGCAGAATTGAAAAGACAAGAGCCGTGTACATTAGAATGAGCAGTTTATTTAAAAGTAACGATTTAACAATAAACACAAAGGTGAGACTTTTACGCTGCTACGTATTCTCGATCCTTTTCTACGGTGTACAATCTTGGACTTTGACTGAAGCCACAACTAAAAAAAGTGGAAACTTTCGAAATGTGGCTCTACCGTAGAATACTGAGCATTTCGTGGACAGCACATGTAACTAATGTTGAAGTTCTTAGAAAGCTGAAGAGAGAAAGGGAAGTTATTAACACAGTGAAGATAAGAAAGCTTCAGTAGCTGGGACATTTCATGAGAAATTAACAGAGATTTTACTTATTGTATGGACTACAATTTTCCGTATAGTATGGACTACTACACGGAAAAGTACTTGGAAAGAGAGGAGTTGGGCGATCGAGAATCTCATGGCTGAGAAATTTAAGGACCTGGTTTGGCATGAATACAACTGACTTATTCAGAATCTATCATCTTATTCAGAATCTATCAGAAGAAGATACACCATATTGTTATATAATAAGTCATCACAAACAGCTGCAAACAGCAGCACTAGACGTTGTCTTTAGTTTTCTGTCTGTGACAGCAAAATTTCCGTTATAGGCTATTCTCTTGCTGATTTTAGCGCTTATTGTAATTCTGAAATAACATATTGTATTTTCTGTAGAGACGCCATCGCGGCAATAATGTTATCCAATAATATACTGTATTACGATACAGGAAGTTCGCGTTGAAACTGCTGACGCGAGCGGCCATAATATATCGATTGTCGTACGCAGGACAAATTTATTGGTTACGGGTTTATACGCCTTCCATTATACAAAGTGCTCTCTCTGTCTGTTGAACATTACTTTTAGTTACATTTATTTCCTTTGACGCTTTAATCTACGATATTGAGAAAGTTTTAAAAATAAAAAAAACTTCCTCACTCTTTGACGTGTGTTGTGTTCCAACTTGTTCATTTTTCTTCCGTTTCCTTTCATTAACATATTTTATTCCAATCTATCCTGTGTTGATTCTAAATACGTTTACAAGACTGCAGATAATTTAATTTGTTATTCCCCTTTCTGGTACCTAATTCCTTTTACAAACTGAATAAACTGAGATAATTATAATTAATTCACCACCGACTCGGAACACAGTGTTTATTATTGGTAAAAACGTAAAAGTTCAACTTATAGCCTGAACCAGTTTTCGCTTTTAAAAAGCTTCTTCAGAGGCTGCCGCTGGGAGCACTGTCCGTCTTGTTTTTGGCGACGGTATCGACTTTTGAAGGATCGATGTTGTGTGTGTAGGGTGTGATATGTTCGAATAATGCGTGTGATTTGAATTGAGTCTGTTCGTTTAGGATGTAGTTTTTATGTGTTTTCGTGTGTTTGTATATTTCTAATTGTTCTAGAGTGTCTAGTTTTCGGCCTTTTGTGTGTACGTGTAAATTGTCCATATTATTGTCGATGTTTTTGTATGTGTGGTTTGCTTCAATGGGGTGGTTTGCAAAGGTGGATTCTCTAGTGGAGTGTAGTGCCTTTGTTTGTTCAATGTATCTTTGTTTGAAGCTACTTCCTGTCTGGCCTATGTAGAATTTGTTGCAATCTGACCAGTTTAGTTGTAAACACCAAGTAGATCGAACTTGTTTTGTTCTTTGTGAGTGTGTTCTGTTTTGCTTGTAGTTTTGTATGCGATTCTGTATCCTGCTTTTTCGCATTTTTGGGATATTTTTTCAGTTTGGTTATTGATGTGTGTTAGTGTTATGAATTTGTTGTTTTCTGTCTTTGTTGTTTGTTTTGTGTCTTGTGTAGGAGTTTATTGACTATTGTTCTGTTGTATCCGTTGGATTCTGCTAGATATTTTATTGTGTTTAGTTCGTCTTTGTAGGCTTTTTCATCTAGTGGGATGTTGTTAAGTCAATGTATCATAGTTCTGAAGGCAGCTAGTTTGTGTTGTATTGGGTGGTTGGAGGAGTTGTGTATTAGTGTGTCAGTTGTAATCGGTTTTCTGTATGTACTGAATTTGTGCCTGTGTTCAAATTTTTTGATTGAGAGGTCTAAGAAGTTTATGCCATTGTTTTTTTCGTATTCGGCAGTGAAGGTTATGTTTTTGTGTATTTTGTTTATGTGCGTTAGTAACTGTTTACGTTGTCTTTCGTTGCCCCTGTATAGTGTTAGAATGTTATCAACGTATCTGTGCCAATATAGTATTTTATGTGAGTGTCTGTCTTTGTTTGTGAGGATTCTGAGATCCTTTTAGCACGTATTCTACGTTTGTGCGTATTCTACAGTTTCCTTTTATTTATTTTGTATCACCGTTCTTCTTCTCCTTTTACCACCTATTCTTCTTACACAAGGTAGAAAGTGTGTCGTTTTTCGTTATAAAAAATTTGAAGGCTGTGACAGCGTACTAGATGCAATTTTTGCATTTATGTCTGATGTGTATTCTAGGTACAGTCTATTCGGCATTGTTTACCCCAATCTTAATGCATGTCCACGCTGAAAGCTAATACTTGCTACGCTAACATTTGATTACAATTAAACTATTTCCTTATCTGAAACAAAGTTACGGATTTTTCTGGGGGCAAATCATATTAGAACAAAGATTGGCATACAGGACTCGCCAATAGAACAGGTGCCAGACTTCAAGGGTGCAGCATTACATATCAAGATGATAAGGAGTTTGAAAGCAAAATTAGTCTCTTCCAGTCGCTTTGTGGCCGTATCATTAAACACTTAAAGAAGAAAACAAGGAAAGAGACGCAATTGAAGTATTATAATGTAATGGCCATAACTCAACTACTGTATGGTAGTGATACTTGGATTAGAAATGACAAAGATATATCTAGAATACAAGGAGCGTAAATGAGGTTCTTGAGGTCTGTAAACGGTTGTACCAATAGAGATCGTATCAGAAATGATCATATTAGAATGGAGGTAGGCATAGCTGAAAGCTTAAATGAGAAATTCTCCCGGTACAAAACGGAGTGGCGGTTAGACGTAGAGAGAATGGATGCAACTAGATTTGCAAGAATAGCCCTTGACTATCATCCAAGGGGGAAGAGAAGTGTGGGAAGACCCTGTAAACGATGGGTGGATAAATTCCACTGAGACTGGAACAGACTAAGCCGTATAGAATGACGACGACTAAAATTAAAAAAAAAATAATAATAATGGAATTTGTTCCACTATTCCACGTTCAAAAAACGCATATTTGAATGCGTTGGTTCACACAGAAGGCTGTTAAGTTAAACTATGCCTTACTGGGTTGCCGGCCGGAAAATTCGCAACTCAGCTTTTGTTGTGCTTGCGCATTAACCCATTTTGCTTGCCAGACATTTGTTTAGTTGTGTTTTATTTTTCAATAGATTTCTCAAAACGTACGGAATTCTTAATTCTACTACTGAACCAGTTTACATTAAATTTAAAATCGGCGGTTTACAGGAATCAAGCTAACTCGAAAGAACAACTCTTGGAGGGAAATATATAGAACCAAAAACAAGAGAACGGCAACTTGTCTTAGCTTGGATCAGCAATGTGCGTTGAGACCAAACTGACAAAAACTAGCGCAGAACAGTAGGGTGACTAATGTTTCAGTTACTGAACTGACCTCTGGACCTGAGCGACTCTTTATAAACAGTAATTTAAAAACAGCCGAGCGGGTTGAACTACACTAATGATGGTTACACAGCCGAAGAATATATGATACAGACATAGCAAAGAGTAATGTTGAAATTTGTTAAGCTTCTTCTTCTTCTTCTTCTTCTTCTTCTTCTTCTTCTTCTTCTTCTTCTTCTTCTTCTTCTTCTTCTTCTTCTTCTTCTTCTTCTTCTTCTTCTTCTGCTTCTGCTTCTGCTTCTGCTTCTACTTCTACTTCTGCTTCTGCTTCTGCTTCTACTTCTACTTCTACTTCTACTTCTACTTCTACTTCTTCTTCCTTTTAATCTTCTTCGTTCTTCCTGTTATTTTTTTTTTACTCTTTGTTCTTCTTGTGAGCTAGTCTTAAACATTTTTTTTTTTAGTGGAGAATGGAGGAACTCAAAGCTCGTATTTGTTCTATAGAACAAATTCGGACAAACTCCCACAGTTAAAGTCGTAATTTCTCTGAGTCGTCGAAAGGCTTCCATCCATAAAGCGACGTTTCTCCTCTCTTCCGAATATAAATCTGACTGCAGTTTCAATCGACTGAAAGCAAAAGAATAAAATGATAATACGTTAAACAAAGTTTTTATTTACTTGTAATTGTTTGTATTTGTTCATTGTAAAAATGAACGTGCTTCCATCGTTTTAATAACTCCTTTGAGTCGTTTAATAACCAAACATAAACAAGCGTTTGTTTTTAAATAAAGGAATGCTGCCTACTACTTCATTACAAATATTAATTAAGATTAAGAGATTAAGATATTAAAATTAAGAGAGAAATGTTCCGGGAATTTGAAAAGTAATATGTGCGAATTGTGTAATATTCTCACATGAATTCCTCAATTTTTTAAATTAACGACGTTTAAAGGAGTGATAAAATTATCGTGTCAATGACATATAGGCCTACACGTTTTGAGTCGAAGTACCACGATAATTCGTACATGTATTTTATGCAGTTCATTAGGTAATAGTTTGGTGCCAGTATCTGCTCCCTAACATGTAGGAAATGAAAATAAAAACTCATTCCGTGTACTAGAGGCCCAAGCAACCTGCTGACACCGGATCTGAAGATGGTGGGGACACCGAAAGGCCTCGTCACGAACGAAGTGTTTAGCAGTGTGGCCATAAGTAGTGACAAAGTTGGTATTATTCTGATTATAATTATTATTATAATTTCAGTGGAGCTCCTTTCGTTGAATTATAGAATCGTTTGGTATATATCTATAAAAAGAAAACCCGCAGTGAACTTAAAAGCAATGCTGCTCACTGATAATGATCTCCGATCAACTCATTGGGCTAGCAATTAGATCTATTATGTCTCAATTAATAAATATTTCCCGAATTATAAAGATTTTTTCAAAAGCTATGACGTGATAGAACATTCCTAGTGTTTGAACTTATATAAATCACTTAAGTTATATAAACATAAACATATACAAACAGAAACAGCAACATGGCAATTCTACACGTACACACAAAAGGCCGAAAGCTAGACAATCTTGAACATCCAGAAATATACAAACACAAAAACACATAAAATTAACATCCTAAACGAACAGACACAATTTAAATCTTACATACTATTTAAACATATCACCACAACACACACACGCGCGCGCGCACACACGCACACAACATCGATCTTTCAAACTACGGCGCCGTCACCAAGAACAAGATAGGCAGCGCTCCTAGCAGCATCCTCTGATGAAGCTTGTAATAAACGAAAACTAGTTCAGGCTACAAGGTAAAAGTTTTAAATTTTTACCAAATAATTAGTGATCTGAGTCAGTAGTTATATATTTACAATTAGTTATATAAAACAAGTCACAATTATAAAAAGTAAAATGCCCGACTGCAGTAAACACCATATACAAAAAAAACGCGTCCTTCAAAAACGATAAGAGATTATTAGGTTAAAATATTACACTAATCTATGTGTTAAATGTTAGTTTGTGAAATAGAAAGCTGGAACATAATGTTTCTAATATTAAACTTATTAAATGGTTATTTCCATTAAATACTGAATATGCTTGCGGAATCAAAAGGGTTGAACGGATTAAACAAACGCTACGCGATTGCTGATTTTTTTAAGAGTCCGTTGTAGGGAAATACATCTTAAAAATTAAAACACAGACGAAAAATAAAATGTATATTTCTACGCAAAATAATAAAACTTATAAAAATAATACCCTGTGTTTGCCAGTTTGATATTTTTCAAATATCTTTTTTTCATAAAGCACCGTTATTGTAAGCAAATACAAACATTTTGATATCCGTTTCATTGAATTTGGTCAAGTGGTTCCGATGATAGAGAGATTGAAACGTCCCCAGACATGAAACCATTATGTTCCTTGCTTGTATACAGTGGGTAAAATATTCTGAAGTCGGTAGCTAGTAAGATGCGGAAGGCAAAAATGAATCGATTGATTGCTGATCAGTCAGAGCCGGTCCAGCCGTTCAGTCTTCTCTGCGAGTACTTATCTGTGAAAGTACCTTTTCCTTGAACGCAGTCGGGTAATGTCAGTTAATGGTTATCGATTAACATTTGAGCAACATTAACATTAACATTATCATTTTATCTTCTTTTTCGTCGTATCGTAGACTGGACTTCATGCAGGGGCGTAGCTACCATTGGACGAAGCGGGGCAGTGCTCCAGGGCCCCCGAGGTTAGAGGGCCCCCAAAACGAAAAAAAATAATAGTAATAATTCTGTCCGGTAGTAATAATTCCATTAAGAAAGAATAAAAATATTTCCGATATGCACTCGTATTTACCTCAAAAAATACAAAGCGTAGCGACAGTAGCGACATCTGACAGCGGCACTGGTACTATGCTTTCAATAACCGACAGCTGATCTAGACTTCTATACATTCGTTGTCAATACTAAACAAAACAAAAAGCGAGGGGTTTTCGTGCAAACATTTAACATTTTTTCATATCTTATCCGATTTTCTTAGTTATTCATTAGTCAGACATTAACTTATGATTAATTGAAAATGAAGCGTAGTTATAAAAGTGGTGCAGAAAAGAGAAAAGAGAAAATACGAAAGGAAGAGACGTCTCGTTCATGCTCTGAGTTAATATCAGCTTGGTTAAGCCAGCCTTTAACCTCAACATTACCAGACAACTTAAATACTGAAGAAAACGAAAGTAAGGACATTTTTGAAACCAATTAGATACCTTATAATCACTAATAAACTTCTCTCAAAATTTATGAATTTGAATGTATATGTATAAACGTAACTTATTTTATTTAAGAGTTATGATGCTCGCACGTTTTTTTTACCTATAATGCAGCTACATTGTGAGTGTTTATATTTGTTCAATATTAATAACAATATACTTTCTCTGCAGATTCATTAAACGAAAAATTATCTCAAGAGAATTGTTCTAAGAAGAAGAAGGAACAAGAAATATACAATGCTGAAGTAACTCCATCTCAGGATCTTGGCCGGCTATCTGATAGAAACATTGTGAGTACATATATCGCGTGAAAAAGTTTTTTATGCATATTCATAATTGATGCACATGTACATATATGTGCATCATATTTATGCAAATATATGCAAACGCGTCTCATAAAAATACATACTTATGCTAAAATCGTCCCAAATTCTCAAAATTTTACTCGGTACATACGTAATTTTTATTCAGTTAACCAAGTAAAATTTATACTAAGGCCTTTTAATTATCGTAAGGCTTGATTTCGTGTACTTCGATTGTAAAACATCCTAGAAATGTTTGCTTAAATTTTTTCAGCGCATAGCACATATACGCGTATTTGTATATGTTAATGTAAAAGTTGATAATTCGACGATTATTGATAATCACTAGTGATTATCAATAATCGTTGTATTATCAACTTTCACAGTAACATATAGCCTATATACATCAATTACAAATATGCATAAAAAATTATTTTTCGGGATATATATATCGGATTCTGATCAATATTAAGTCTTGATCAAATAAGCTTTAAGCAAAACTGATATCCAAATTATCTGTCAGCTAATAGTTTAGAAGGTAACTTTTTCGTTTGAACTAACACAGTTAAGTGGCGGTAGAAAATTCCGGCATCTTGTTTGTGATTGAGAACGAATAGGGCTACTTTTAATGTATTATAAATATATTAATTTTAATACAGTTTATTAATGTATATAAAAATATAAAAAAGTATATACAATTTTTAATATAAAAATAAGATTATAATACAGTTTTTAACAATTTATCCTTAGAGATATTGGCAATAAGAGCAAAATTCAATAATGACGCATTTTTCGTAAATTGAAGATAAACTTACTATGACAATGTACAGCCATAGTTTTTGTGTAAGGCCCTCATTATAAACTTTAAAAAATTTTAGGTTTTTAAGTATACAAATCTTAAATACATATTATATTATTATTTTCTCACTTTCTGGCAAAAATATGAAATAACAAGATTGTAAACTATGTCGTTTTATTAACTAGGCGTACATTGATTTTATTTAAAAAATAAAGATAGTTTAAAATGTAGTTTACAATGTTGATTTTTTTAAAGTTGGGCTGTTATTAAGAATTTCATTTAATTTTTTTACGTCCTAAAACATTTTTAACAGATCCTATGGAGCTGTATTTGGTCTTGTAAATAATATAGCTGATTAAGTGTTTTTGTTTTTAGGCTTCTTTGACAGAAATTACTCAATCTGATGATAACAGTCACCTTGTACCAAATGTTATTGAATTTCCAAATGTTATAAACGACCTACAAACAAGGAAGCGGATCATAGCGTCAGGCCCTTGTCAACCTTGTGGCCCGTTTCCAAAAGATGTTAAACAATCTGGAAGATCATTTTCAAATCGTTTTTTTAGTTTCATCACAAAGTCTGGTATTAAGTTAAACAGAAGCTGGCTTTGCTATTCACAAAAATTGGACTGTGTTTACTGCCAAACTTGTTGGCTGTTCCCTCAACAAATGGAGTTTGTATTCTCAAACCCGTGGCGTGACAGTGGAGTACGAGACTGGAAACATATTACAGAACGTATCCGATCCCACGAACAATCGCAGCATCACACTGACTCTTGCATAGCTTATGAACAGTGGAGAAAATACGAAATAATAGATGAAGCATTGGATAAAAGTTTAAGACAAGAAAGGAATTTTTGGAGAAATGTGCTAGAAAGAGTTATAAATGTTTCATTGACTTTAGCCACGTGCAACCTACCTTTCCGTGGCAGAAGTAGTAAAATAGAAGACTCTGACAAGGGAAATTTCTTATCTATCATGGAACTCCTGTCTAACTATGATTCTGTGCTAAGAAATCTTTTACAAAAGCCGATTGGTATTGGTATTGTTAATTACTTGAACCCTACTATACAAAATGAAATTATTTCTTTAATGGCTGATGAGGTATTGAAAGAAATTATTTCAGAAATTCGCAGTGCTCATTTTTTCTCTATTATAATGGATACAACTCAGGACATCGCTAAAATTGATCAATTAAGTGAGGTGTATCGTTACGTTAAAGTCCTGAGCGACGAAAACAATAAACCTATAAAATTGAAGATTTGCGAAACATTCACTTCTTTCACTGAAGTTAAAGATCAAAGTGCGTCTGGTTTGAAAAGTAAAATAATCCAGTCTATTGAAGAAAAAGGTCTGGATATAAAGAAATGTCGAGGTCACAGCTATGATGGAGCTAGTGTGATGAGTGGCATGTACAATGGAGTTCAGAAAAAAATACAGCAAATTGCACCTCACGCATACTTTGTGCATTGTGCTAGTCACAATTTAAATCTAGTATTGAAAGACGCTGTAGATGCAAACCATGAAATATCACAATTCTCTGACGATATTCAAAGTATTTATAATTTTTTCGGCCCCAGCATAAACCATTGGCTCGGGTTGAAAAACGTATCCGAGAGTAGCTCAAACGTAACATTAAAAACTCTTAACCCAACAAGATGGGCAAGAAGATACGAAGCAGTTTTCGGCCTAAAAGGGAGGTTCGGCGATGTAATGAAAGATCTTTCTAAATTGATTGTTACAAGTGATAAGGCAAAAGAGAGAAATGATGCGATCGGACTGAAGAAAAAACTCGAATCATTTGACTTTGTTTTGCTTTTGGTTGTACAAACGAAGGTTTTGCAGCAAATCAATATAGTATCAAAATGTCTGCAATCTGAAAGTATGGACATGTTACGGCGTATGATCTACTAGAAGAAACTCTCTCGGGAATAAAAGAAATTCGGAATTCGTTGAAAGATTTTGTAAAAGAAGCTTCAAGCATTTGCTCCAAATGGGCAATTCCATGCACCTTCTCTGGAAAAAGAAGGAGTATAGTAAAAAGGCATTTTGACGAACTGAGTGAAGACCATCGCTTTCGTGATCCAGACAGCAGATTTAAAGTATTAGTATTTTGTCCAATGTTAGATATACTTTGCGTGCAGTTGGAAAAGAGATTTGAAGGAATGAAATCTGTTATCAACACTTACAAAGTGATACAACCTTATTTCCTAAATAGTGCTTCTGATGAAAATCTGATTAAAGAGGCAAAAGAATTAGCAAAGAAGTTTCCTGAAGATGTATCTCAAACGTTTCCTGCACAGATTTCCAGTGTGCGTAAGGCTTTTCTAAGTAAAATCAAGAAAATGTCTAATGTGAAGGAGCTTGTGGATTTTCTCTTTATTGAAACAGTACTTTAGTTTCAACCTATCCTGATGTCTGTACTGCATGTTTTATGTACCTGACTGTGCCTATCACAGTAGCTAAAGCAGAAAGGTCGTTTTCCAAGCTTAAACGAATTAAAACCTTTCTTAGAAGCACGATGAGTCAGGAGCGCCTAAGTGGTTTGACCCTTCTATCCACTGAAAATGATAGAGCACGAAAACTGAACTTTTCACAAATAATTGATGTTTTTGCCGATATTAAGTCGAGAAAGAAACCTTTAAAATGAAAACTTTCAGAATATTTCAGCGAGTTAATGAGTTGTAAGCTTGCTTGAGCAAGCTTTCTTGTATTGAATTGTTTTTTATTTGTCAAAGTTTGAATTAGTTTGTTAACTATATTAAAAAAAATAAACAATAAAATAGTTTTAGTGATTTTCACTCGTCAATTTATTAAAATTATAAATCCATGACAGCTGTTTCGGCAGCACAGTGCCTTCGTCAGATGGTGTAAGCTGACTCATCTGATGTCAGCTTACACCATCTGACGAAGGCACTGTGCTGCCGAAACAGCTGTCATGGATTTATAATTTTAATAAATTGACGAGTGAAAATCACTAAAACTATTTTATTGTTTTATTTCTTTAATATAATTTACAATGGATTTTCACCAAGTAAAGGCATCAAGCATTAATTAATTAGTTTGTTTGTTATGTTTTACTTGCTTTAAGTTGTAAGTAATAGTCTTCTTTCATTCAGTATTGTAAAAGTATAAAATATATTTTATATGACTTCATGCCGTTTCAACTTCAAAAATATCAGATTATCATTCCTACTCCTATTATCCTTCTTACCAACTGGTCTGAAGATCAGCACTTGTTTTTTCAATAGATGCGTCCGCCATTCTTTCAATACGATACTTTCTATTCTGATTGTTTTGTTTTGTATTATTTATGACTGCAAGTAAACTTAGTTTTTCTTTGATACCGTCATTTCACATGAATTTCAGCTTCACCCATCAACGAATCTCATTACGGTGGCCTATATCTTTTAAACCACGTTTTTTCTGAAACATCCTTATTTCACTTGCGTACACTAATGTTGAATTAAATGAAAATTATGACGTGTTTAAAAGAGGAGAACAGGATGTTGAAGTGATGGTGAAAAGACGAAACACTTACAAATAGTTGGAAAGTCCTATATCCTTTGATGACAGATGTATGGAAGAAGTATAAAGCAGAACTGCACATCCACGAAAGCGATTTCCAAGAGGGAAATTCCAAGAAAGAAGAAAGCAATTTATACGAAGTTTGGCTTGAGCCGTTTGTAGGCTACTTATGCCTTACAAATTTAGGTTTGAAGAAAAGCGGAAAAATTTGAGGGTTTCGAGGTTGTGCTGGAGAAGATTACTGACAATACCACGGAGGGAAAACCGATTGAGGAAATTCTTACACGAACGACCGAAAGGGGACGATCAAGAAACAATTCTGGAAAGGAGAGGTAATATGTATGTTAATTGCGGCAATTTAGCTGATTCATTGTCTTTGTTAAGGAAACGATGGAAGAATACAGTATGAAGGAAAGACCAAGAGAAAGGCATAGGCCTACAGATGAGATTAAGGAAAGAAGACAGTATAAAGTATAAAATACGAGCATTGACTTTGGAACGAAAAAGTTGAAGTCCCGTCAGCCTGAGGGGGATATTAAATTTAGAACGGACATTCATTCATTTTCTTTCTGTATCTTCCTTTTTAAAATCCTTTTAATTCGCCCTAAGATATAATTAAAATAATTCCATTAAATAATTTCATCAATTAAAATAATTATAATTCCATTTACCTTGCATTCTACATCCCGGCGTTTCTTATATACGTGGTATCAAAGCCAAAACGGAGGGAAATGGTTACGTAACAATTATCGAACGTTTCCATTTACTGCCGGAACTATTACTGCAACGTAACATACCGTACAATTGTCCAGTGAGCGACAGATTTAATTACAGCGTCGAAAAGCAATTACATCAACGAACACAACTATATTAGATTCTGTTACGTAACCAACAGTCATGACTGTGGATTTTAGACCAAATAACACCCCGCTGACGGTTTGATCAGTCATTACGTGCGTCACTGTAGGCCAGCACCGTCTACCACTTTCGTATAACAACCGACAACGGCGGAATACATTAAGTCACCGATGTAAGTTGCGTCATCTCACTAATGTAAGTCACTAACTAGTTGCGCAACTGCGACGTTAAATTCGGTTCCACTTGTTTTTATTTTTCGACGCTTCAAAACCTCTTTCCATTACCGCTTGTCCGGCTAATGAAGCGGGAGCCTGATGGGTTCTGACACCCGTCCACACACACACACACACACACACACACGGCGCTCGCTCGATTGATGAAATACTGTAATAACCAATGTGTTTAATTGTTAATTCTTTTATATCTTTACGCTTTGAATGGGTAATTAAAATAACTTTTAATGTACTGCCTTTTTTAGAAACCAGTTCGATCACTGGTTAGCCCATTTTAGTTCTCAGTCCATTGGCACTTTGATTTCAGATTACTTGGTCGTGCGAGAAGTGACAGTGGTTGGGTTCTTTTTACTAAACGACTTCCGTATGCGAAGAAAGGTTTGTTGTACAAATATGGTTAATATCTTCCAATAAATATACTGCAAGTAGGTTTATTTATTTATTTACATTTATTTATGTAAGATATGACATACGAGACCTGCAGGAATCTCAGCGAGTTACTTACAAAAAAATATCGTTAAGTTTAATAATATTTTTTGGCTAAGTACAATTATTTATATACAATTAATTTGCATAAATTTGTTTAACTCATACGGAAATACTTCACGAAAATTAAAATAAATTATATAATGTAATTCGTTTATTAATATTTATTATTTTTCGATCGTTTACATTTCTTATATTACCGTCAATAAGACTGAAACAAAACAGTAAGTTCTTAACTTGCTACACACTATCTTATTTTTGTTATTGGTGTTGTTCTGTTGTTTTCTTTTTGTCTTTCTTTTCTTCTTCTTCTTCTTCTTTTTCTGCTGCTGCTGCTTTCCCTCACCTTCTTACAAGAAAGTCATCATCATCTTCATCATCTCCAAGGATTAAACCAAGGATGGTTTGTTCGGTCTCACACAGGCAAAGTCTAGAGATGGTCACTCCACACCTCTCCGTCCCTTCGGCTTATAGTTCCATAGTATTCACAGCTGTGGTCAACAACTTTTGATCCGTCCTTATTTGTATGTTACTAGCGTATCGCAGGGTAAGACGTATGGTAGGGCTGCCACCTTCAAGCTGAACGTCCAGCCGGATTTTCTGTCTGGGCGTTCTCACATAAACTTGGTGTCGTATCAAACTAAAAAGACCAGCTTTCCTTGCTGAGATATCCATAAGGGTCTTTAATGTGGTGGGGTTTACTTGTCTCCCACATCCTACTTGGTTGACTAATGGAAGGTCATCCGTCTTTAGGGGCAATTTCTCACCTCCAAGGGCAAGAGGGCTTGGGTACTTGCCCAAGGAGAAGTAGCCGAAGGACTATTCCTACACTAAACAACTGAGTTCGCTTGCCAACCTATTCGTCGCTTAGACCTGAGGATATTCGTTGTAATATGAGTACAACGTTGTCATACAAGGTATTTTTGACGCGGAGCATACCGGAAGAGAGACTTCAAGAGTTATACAGGGTTACACGCAAGGACTCTCAGTGTTTTATGTAAGCCAAACAGGAAGGTCATTTAGTAAGAGTTTTTTTTTAAAGAACATACTCTACCCAAAAATAAATCCTAACAACAAGTTCGAATTTTGGACGGCATTCAATAAATAATTATCATAATTACACTGTTCTTGACACAAATCTTGAACCTTTATACATACGCAATAAAGGCAAATACATGGATGCTATTGAAGAGTTTAAATATACAAGGCAGTTCAAACCAGCCCAAATTACATATCAAATCATCAAATTTAGTTCACATCTAGTGATTTTTTTTTAAAAAAAGGTAGGTATAATTTTTGTGTGTTCATTTTGGGACAAAAGTATTTGAAAATCCCTGTATAAAGAACTAGTATTTGATACCATCAGGATGTCAATACACAATACTTTGGTGAAGACATAAGGTAAACAAAATATCTGTAATCAAAGCTCAAAGAAAAGTAACTTTCGGGAAACGAGAGGTGAAAAGAGCGAAAAGAAAAGAAAGGACAGACGAATCCTGATTTAAAAGCAATATAAGTTTTAGGAAATGTTTGTATAGTTTGGGTACGTTCAAAATATTAATTGTTATACGACATCTTAAAGAGGAGGTTCCAGAGAATAACAATAAGTAGACATTTTTTTCCGTCTAGAATTCCCTTAACAAGATTTATCTGTTAGTATAGTGTTTTTATTGAGTAGTATACAACCTTGTGTGTGTGTTTGTGTTTATCTGTTTGCACACCTAAAGATGACCAGATGATTCAAAGTGGTGTACTAAATATTGTGATTGTCATTGGTGATGTACGATGACTCATGTATAGAATTTAACTTATTAGGAAAAACCGTCTGATTATTTTCCAGATAAGTACCATTAAGATTCAAAGTCCCGACACTACAGCAGAATTCGGGCACCAAAGCATCTTGGTTTTTTAATCACTGGTCAACTCTGATCCATTTGTGAATAGACTCGAGGTTTTCACAAGATGACCTTCCAGAGTTGTGACGAGAGGAAAACGCAAAAAATGCAACTGAAAAAAAGAGTACAAAACACAATAAACGATGCCGTTAGCCTGCAAGCGAGAAAGCCGTGGAATTAGCAAGCGTAAGCTGCAAACCCAGTGAACGCAAAAAAGGAAAGAGAAGTCAAACGAACGGAATTGTCAAAAGAAAGGGAATTAACTTCAACAAATACGTCGAATCGTACTCAGATTGCGGAGGTAATCTTTTCAATTTTCAATTTGTAATCGTTCTGTCGTTATTTTTAAATTGGAAAACGCATTCTTTGGTGATAGAAACAATATAAAGTCAGAAACGATTTTATGACGCTTTAAAAGATAATTAAGAAAACTTAATAATATTGTCCTGCTGTAAGACGATTATTGTTGATATCAATAATAAACGACTAATTATTGTAATAAAAGGTGTTGATTTTTTCTAATTAAATACTGTAGTAGACGCTTGCAAAATTCACATTGTTTGGTTATAAGTAAGCATTGTTTAATTGAATTCGATTGACCGGTCTCACATTTTATTAAAAACACGCAGGTTACGGTAATGTACAATCTTTTGTTTTCTTAGAAGATTTTACGTTGATACTGTTATGACACTGATCGTCGTATTTTACAGTGGAAAACAAAATAAAAGACACCAATGAAGTCACTAATCACCAGCTTTAATTATCACAATTAATAAGTTGTAATCAAAAAGATAGTCTCTTACAACAATTCAAGTAAAAATTGTCCACACGCACTAATAATGTCAACTAATAGAGTCCCGCACAATTATAACACAATAACAGTTCGCCACAATACTTCGAACCTCACTTGAATAATCGCCACTTACACTAACTTCTGAACGGCAGCTGTGGTTATTTAAATAGATAGCACAAGTGTTCCAGAATATTTCATCATACGCGTCAACGGGCACTCGAAAACACTAGAGCGTAATTCATTGCGGACTTCAGGAAACACGTACCTGCTGGGCTAGGCGGAGCGACGGGTGGAGGAAGCTCTCGGTTGTTCCATGGGGGGGGGGGTCCATTCGTTTCAATAGTATTTTATGGGTAGTAAGATTCTTTCTGATGTAAATCGAGTTTTTCAATGCCATTTCTGTATATCCTTCTGTTATTCTTTTGTTTTTTTAGACCACAGCTCTCGACAAAGATGACTCACGGTGTCTTTTAACTTCAAAAGAAAACGGTTTGTGCACTGGATATAGCCTATGTGAAAACTGGAGTAACCAACCTTTTTCATAGGAATTTCAAACTGAATGTTTTTTAATTCATCTATGTTGCAACTAGTTACAGACTATTAAATAATTTTACTGTAACAACTATGTTATAAAATGTGTACAACTGTGTTATAGCAGTGTGTAGAATGTGCCCCCATTGGCGCACTCCTCACTGCAGTTTGCACTTCGTTTAAGTGCAGATGTTTTTTAAAACACTTCACTTTCCCACACCAGTTCGAACGGTTTCTGTCTCTGCAATCGCCGAACAAGTCCAGCATTACCAAAAGGTTGTAGGACTTTATTATTTTGATGTTTATGAAGTCTTTCTTGATATTTAGCCGCAAACCATTTGGTCCTATCAGTAACCGGAGGTATTTTCAGGTCTCGTTGGATGTCACCGTTCCTTACTTACCACGTTGCGGCAACAATACTGCGAAACACTTCATTTTGAAAAAATTGTACGTTTTGACTACAAAAAGTATACTCGTTCTCAGACACCGAGAGTGACAGACGACACCTTTCCTTTTTGAAAGACCTAACCAAGAATACACCGGAAGAAAATTCCTGGAATATAAGACGTCTGGCCGGAGGAATTACCCAAATTATATGAAAAAATGTTTTTAATGTTATAAACCTCACATTTTGTGATAGCCAGTTCCTGTATTAAAGTTATTCTTAGCCAAACGTTTCAACTAAAACTGTTATCGTCTGTTTTACAAACTGCCGTTTGACCCTTTCGCTCTATAAACGGCTAGATCCGTCTCTTTTCGGTTTCCTCGACATCTCTCTTTTTGTGACAGATTGTTTGCCATCCTCCAAACAAAGCAAAGGGTAACGTGTCCAGAAAATTACAACCCCGTTCTCTCAATAATCTTCACAAATGTTTCTCTAACGTTCATAAAGGACCTTTATCCTCGTTGCGTTCCCAAGTACTTTTCGTGTTGTGTAATTTCACGCTGTGTCTCCTGGCAGCATGACTCTTACACTGGACATCCATTTAGGCAACAAAAATTCTCTCTAATTATTCTGTAGAAACACAAAACTCATGCAGTTTTTAAATTCTAGGTGAAATCTAAGGAAAGCAGTACCAAACACTAGGTTTTCACGGCCTCTGTAGTCGTAGTTATTATTTAAAATTCATGGTTATTTGCGGTACAAACAGCGGTATATTTGTAAACATGTCGTGGTGCCTACATTTCTGCGGCACACCTGGAAGCAATCTTCAGAGCGGGAATTTGATCGTTTAATGTACTACAACAATTTTGACATAGTTGATTCCACTGTTTAGGAATGTTCAAGGCAAAGCATGCTCTTTCCGGTTGCTATTCTTCTCATTTCTTCCTAGTTTTGTCATGGTCTTCGCTGAGAGTAGAACCAAGGTATTGGAAACTGAACACCACTTCAAATCAGTAATCACCAAATACTGCTGGTGTTGTACACTAACTTCAGTGGAAATAGACTCTATCATAATGCCAGAATATCTACTATGAGAAAGCTGTATTTAGTAGCCTTATCTGTGAGTATCCCTCTCAACCAGCGGACTGTGACAACCATTACACATTCTCTTACAGAAAGCCAACTTATAATCTGTATAAAGCTACCGAATTGTCTCGTAATGTCAATTTGATTCAACGCGACTCTAAACGTCACTGAAAACAAGACTGAACAAACAAGACATTGCTATGACATATATTACGCGTACTTGTATTTACAATTTCTTTGTCAAGAAAATAATAGAATTACTATACATCAAAAGTTTATTTTATTATTCCATAAAGTTCTGAATTCATGTGTTTGGTATTCATAGTTATTATTCAAAACTTACGGGCTAATTGGTCGTGGTTTCTTCTTCTACTTCTTCTCTTTTTGTTTTTCATTGTCGCAACACATGCATCGTAGCTGCCCATTGATTGTTCAACCATCGTCGTCCATCCATATCTGTCCTGAGCAAGGTAGACGATTATCCTGAGCTGCTTAATCCTGAAAAGTCAGGTCATTGTCTGTTCACCGACTAGTGGGCCGTTCCAGAGGTCTCGTTCCACCAGGAGAACCCTTGCACAGTTTTTTCACTATCCTATTGTCCAATAAAACCTTATACAATCTCGAAGTGTATGTTATAAGCCAGTCTACGAAATTCAGGTTACGTAAGACTTAATTAGACCAGTCATGGTATGACCTTTACTAGGCCTACTCTGGAAATGAACCTGTTGGTCAGATTTGAAACAAGATTGCTAAGGAGGATTGTAAGCCCAACATTTGAAAACAGGACATGGCATAAGAGAAAAATTAAAAGATTGTATGCAGCCTATGAAAATCGTAGTTACCTCGGTCATTACGATACAAAGATGAAGGGCCTACGTCGTGTCCTGAGAATGGAAGCCAGCAGAATATTAAAAAAAAAAACTTTACAGGGTTTCTCCTGGTGGAGTGCGACCTGGAGTACGGCTTAGAAGTCTGTGAAGAGAAAGTGTCCTGAGTGACAGGACAGTGTTAGGCAGCTTAGGATAAACATCTCCCTTGCTCAGGACCGATATGGATGGACAACAGTGGTTCACGATGCATCTGCAGCGCCAATGAAGAAGAAAAACGAGGAGAAGAAACCACGGCCAATCGGCCGGAAGTTTTAAATAATAATTATGAGTACGAAACACGGTAAGATTGTGGCATACAGAACGTTATAAAATAATCATGGTGTGCGTAAAAAGTTTAGTGGTAACATTAAAAATGTTTATAAATGCCATACTTTGTGACAGATTTTGTAATAAGTGTCGTATTGTTGCTGTGTTCTATCTTGTGCAGCTTTGAGTTAAATTAATATCGTGTGACAATTCGGTGGCTTTATACCGAATATAAAATTTGACCTTCTGTAAGAGAGTGTGCAGTAGTGCGTCGTAGCCCGCTGTGCCAAGGGATGACCGCTGATAAACTAGAAAATACAGCCTCTTTATAGTACGGGTTATGGATAGTCTCGCACTCTTACGCAGTCAATTTCCAATGCAGTTAGCCGTCTGCTTAAAACCAGCCTTAGGGTTGAAGTCGGTTTTATTATAATCTATTCCATATATACGAAAGCCCCAGCCTGCGAAAGTTGCATCGGTATTAAATTTCCGATCTAAATATTTATATCTTTTTATAATTAACTATTAATTTTAAATTATTTTTCTTTG
This sequence comes from Magicicada septendecula, assembly GCA_034769895.1. Lineage (NCBI taxonomy): Eukaryota > Metazoa > Arthropoda > Insecta > Hemiptera > Cicadidae > Magicicada > Magicicada septendecula. The sequence goes on along the minus strand of CM068372.1, from coordinate 442,349,901 downwards.
TATAGTAAAATGGTTCTGGTATACCATCGTCTGTGCAAACTGAAACACAATATAAGCACTTACCAGTCAGGAAATTAATACCAAGGGATTAATGTGCACTTCCATTTCCTGTGTTTAGAATTTCTGTACATGTATTCTTGTTGTATAAAACACGATCAGCTATATTCTTGTTGATGATTCTTGTTGTAATATCAGCTATAAAACACGTTAAGGAAACGAATGTAATACGTAGACTACCTCACAAGAATCGGAAAAACTGAAGATGAATTATATAGGTACTTGTACCTAGAATAACAAATTATAAGTTTCCTATTATTGATCTATACTGTACACGCAAGATTATCAAGTAACTATGTAGCAAGCAACAAGGAAAAAAGTAATTTATATAAAAAATATAGATATAAAGAGGGGAGACAAAAGTTAAAAGATTATATCAAACCTGAAGGTCAAGTCGAGTATATAGTACTTACGAATGTCATAAAAAGGAAAGAAAAATAAGTTAGAGCAAATACAGAATAGAAATTAATTCAAAAACAGAAGAGTACATAAAGAAAAGAAATGGAATCTTGGTATCAAATGATTAAAGCTCTTTTGGACCAGACATACTGTAATACTGAAATCGGAGATAAAAATTATGAATAACTCGTCGATGAAGCAAAAACGTGGAAGAGTTGTTATGAAATGTTACCCTGCAGAGAATTGCTAGACAAAGCGTTTGAAATAAATCTGGAATCACAAACAATTTCTAGAGCAAATATAATTATACGGAACGTAGCATTTAATGGCTGCAAAGCCTAGACAATAGAAATAGAAGAAGGAGGAGGCTAGATGTCATTTGAAATGTGCTGCGGTAGGAAGTTGTCGAAAAGGTCTGAAAATGAAAAAACCTCTTGATAAAGTAGGCGAAAACAGAGAAATGTGGAATAAATATCGTAAGGCAGAGAGATGAATCTATTGGCCACACTGTACGCCATAAGGGAACGAAGATAACCATAACTGAAGCCAGTATTGAGAAGAAGCACCAACATGACCAAAGCACCAGTAATCAAATAATAAATTTTGTAAATTGCAATTGCTACAAAGGAATGATGTGGAAGGCACAAACGCGATTCATATAGAGACCAATCTATAGACTGGCGACCAAAGAATAAGAAAAATAATATGTATGTTATAACTTCTTCTTCTTCTTCTTGTTTTTCTTCTTATTCTTCGCCTCCTCTTCAAGGGTTAGGTTATATAAACCTGTTCCGGCACCTATCTCATCCTCGGACGACCCACGTCTCTTCTACCAATGGCTTTATAGTTCAGAGCCGCTTTCGACAATCGATCCTCTTGAGACATCCTTTGCAGATGATCCCACCATTGTCTTCTGTAAATTGAAATAATTTCATTTATGTCCTTTACTTCAAGTTCTGCTCTGATATCATCATTCCTTACTCTATCTTGCAATGTATAATTTAAAGTATTTCGAAGAAACTGCATTTCAGCACTCTAAATCTTGCCGAATTCCTTTTTTGTCATGACCCACGCCTCACTCGCATAAATCAATGTGAGTATTGCTAATGTCTTATAAAATTTAATCCTTTTGCTGTGTGTTGTTTTATTTCAAAGATTTCTATATCGTACCACAAATATTCCTAAATTTATTTATCTTCTCTCTTATATCATATTCGGATGCATAACTTATTGCACAGCCGAGTTATTTCTAACGGTTCACTTATTCTAAAGCGCTGTTGTTTATAACTATCTTAGTCCTAACTGGATATTTACCTTTAAAGACCACGGTTTTGGTCTTTCTTACTGAAATTGTCAGTGAGTACTCTTGCCACTTCTTGTAATTGAAACATAGCTCTTTGTAAATCATCCTAATTTTCTTGAAAAAGAACTGTGTCATCCGCATATAGCAGGCAACCCATACAAATCGATTTGTTAAGCTGTATTCCCGAAGTCAATCTGGATTTCCATGCTCTCAACATGTCGTCAATGTATATATTAATAAACAAGGTTGAGAAAACACAGCATCCCTGCCTAACTCTCTTAATTATTGGAATGCCCCCTGAGAGCCTACCATTCAGATCCAGGACTACAGATGTACTTTTGTAAAGGATCTTAAGATCCTTTATGTTAAAAATAAAATATATTTTTTATTAACAACGGAGAGCATTTGCTAAATCCGTAGTGGTGGAACTTACGAAATTCATGAGCAGTGTGCCTATGTCTGTTTAGTGTTTGTGTGTGTGTGGGAATCTGAATTGTTTCCAATCTGTACTGCTTCTCCGATTGCGCAGCTGGAAATAGACGCGACGGAACAGAATGCAAATTGTAACCGAACAGTATGTCAGCTGATCGTATAAGATACGGATCTGTAAGTAAGTAGCTTCCGCGAGACACCGCGACGACATTAAAACAACGTTCTGTACTTAATTTATATTCCAGTACTACCAACGTTACAGAACACTGTCCAAAGAAATCCGAAAAGATTCAGTGTTGAATATAAACGTTGCTAAATTACGCGAAATGTATGCATACAGTGTTACGTAACTCCGACTCTTCTGTGAATTGGGGTTTGACCGTAGAACATGGCTCCCTGGCGTGCAGACTACAACAGACAGATGTTTCTCCGTTTACATAATAAAAATTCCCTTTTGTCGTTCAGATTTGATTCGATTTGTTTCTTTTTTTTTTGTTTTTATAAACACTTTTAAATGGATGAGTTCTTAGTTGCTCTACAATGATGTAAAATCTGAAAATCGGCGGGCACTGATGGGCTGAATTTCGAGCTTATAAAGTATGCGCCGGCCTTGCTGCATGATCGTTTATTCAACTTTAGCAATCTCTGTTGGAACACTGAGGTCGTCCCCTACATTCAAGCAAGGAGATCGTAATGACTGTGGTAACCATAGAGTTGTGCGCCTGTTTAACACGTCTTTCGAATTGTATGCATCTGTATCCTAGGGAAACGATTGAATGTAATAACGGAGACTGTTCTCTCTCAGGCCCAGCATAGTTAGGAAGAGCAGATCATGTTTAGACCGCATCTTCACGATGGTCCAGGTCATCGAAAAGCACAGAGAATATCAGTTGCCCAAACAGATAGCTCTAATCGACTTTGAAAAGGCATTTGGTAAAGTGAATAGAGTAAGTGTGTGGACAATAATGGCAAAAAATGGATCCTTCAACACCTTATCGTAGCTATACATAGTCTTTATTTGGAAAACAAAGTCTTCATTTAGACTATAAAATAGGTTAATTACCTTCTGTCAACGTTTCTCAGAATCCTATACGGGATTACTCGAGTTTCGACACCAATGGTGTCATCATCAGATCCAATATGATTAAGGTTAAAACATTGATCGATGTATATTCACCTCGTCAAATATTAAAAAACAACATATACATTGTACAAAAATAATAAATAACACATTTTTGTACAATGTATATGTTGTTTTTTAATATTTGACGATATGAATATACATCGATTAATGTTTTAACCTTAATCATATTGGATCTGATGATGACACCATTGGTGTCGAAACTCGAGTAATCCCGTATAGGATTCTGAGAAACGTTGACAGAAGGTAAATTAACCTATTTTATAGTCTTAACCGTTTCTGGAGGCAAATAAAATGTTTATCTTCATTTAGACAGAAAGACGGAAAACAACTCCTAATGTGGGTCTGATCAATTATTGGGTACGACAAGTGTTATCATATTCTCTTTTTAATTTATCTATAGATGATGTTACACACAATTGGCATATGAGCCTTCTATAGCATTATATGATTGGTAACTCTGTAGTTGACACGTTGATGTTTGCTGATGACGAGGCTATCCGGTCGGAAAGCGGCCTTCGTGTACACTCATTGAGTCGAATCTTCAAGGATTTAGTATCACAATCTGTACATTAAAGATGAAGATGACGCCTAAAGTTCTACAAGGTGATGGTCCTTCCCACACTTCACTATGGGTCTAAAAATTGAAGTGTAACGAAATCCAAGGTCAGTCATTCAAGAATTTTGTATGAAAATATCTCACAAAAAACAAAATGTATGGCTTTTAAAGGAACATGGTCAGTTGGATCTAAAATTGTTTTGGATGGTAAAATTATAGAGCAAGTCTCAGAATTAAACTATTTAGGCTCTAAGCTCTCATACAAAAACGGTATAAAGCAGATATTAATGGGAAAATTAATAAATTTAACCAGATAACAGGAACTCTCCGAAGTGTTCTAAAAGACAGGGCAAGGAAAGATTCCATATTAAAATTATAGAAATCCATAACAGTTCCTACCCTCACTTATGGCTCAGAAACATGAACAATGTCCGCTAGACACATATCAAGAATTCAGGCTAGGTATATGAAATTTTTGCGTTTCATAGCTGGGTACACAGAATTAGATATGAAAAAAAAAATCAGATAAAAGAGAAACTGGAAGTTGGAGAAATAAATGGAATCATCATTAAGTATAGGAAAAGCTGAAAACAACACATTAGCAGAATTGGCAGTGACAGATTCCACAAGGTAGCATTATTGTATCGGCCGAAAGGGAAGAGAAACCTGGGAAGACCCAACAAGAGATGATCCGACCAGTTTGTAGCCGAAACAGACTAAACAGCCTAAGTCATGACGAAGCAGAACAAAATGATAATTACGTTTTCAAATAATTAATATGTCCTTAATTATATTTTTCACTCGCAAGAAAAAATATACTTTCAGAAATATTTACTATTTGAAAACATATTTATTATATTTCTATCTATATAAGGTGCCAATTTTATGAAATGTAATTTCAGGCATTAATAGGTCTGGCTTTAATAAACTCATTGTGTGCAGTAACGAGAGTGCTACAACAAACGAACATAGAACGTGGAGGGCTATTATACGTGTGTGCATTACGTGTAATACAGAGTTCAAACTTTAGAAAGTCAGCTGCCGGTAACAGGTGGCGTGGGAAGGCGCGAACTCGCTCACTACCGACTGACAAAATACGCTTTTATAATACAACTAATTTGGTGATGATGATGAGAAACTGAACGTTACGTCGTCGTCGAGTTGAGGACCATGAGAGCGTCTTACTTAGAGAGAGTGTGTGAGGGGGGGGAGTGAGAAACAGCCAGTGACGGACAGAGACAACGACTGTTTGAGTTAACGAAATACAGCTGACGTAAAACGGCCGCAAGAAAACTAATTCACTTTTACGTACAACTCAGCTGTTATGTCACACACTCTCTACAGTCGTTTGGTATTCTTTTCCTGTAGCCTACAGTAGTTACGTGATATGTACAGAAAAAGAAACAAATTATGTGCGTTTGATGTGCGCAAGTAAAATTAGTAGTGGTTTCAGTAGGGCCTATACTAAGAAATGTAAAAAAATATCATTCGTTAAAAAATTATTACTAAATGCATTGATAATATTGAAAAAAGACGTCAACAAATTGGAACCATATCGCACAAGAACCAAACGCAGACGTACTTAATAGTTGGACTGTTTTTGCTGAAGATGTAGCAAGCGTTTCTAAAACATGCGTCTTTGTAGATTTGAGCGGACATAGTTAAACAGATAGTTAACTACACGCATAAATCACACAGGTAGAGAGATAGGTAGAAAGGTAGATAAATACACGTACAGAATGAGGAGGGAGAATAAATAAATAAATTTAGTTATACCCGTGGAACAATAAGACTACCATTGAAGAATAAAACGCAGAGGGAGACACAGCTAAAGTTCTATAAGGTCGTGGCTGTGTCGACTTTTAATGTATGGATGTAAAACAAGGACTCTCCTTGCAATAAGATGTTTCAAAAATACAGGCCTCAGAAATGAAATTTTTAGGAGGGATGCAGTTTGAGAGATCGTCTACGAAACGACGACACAAGGAAATACCTGAAGTTACACTCGGTTCTGAAGAGAATAAAGGAATATAGGCAGGATTGGAAGTCCCGTGTGGAACGCATACTAGACACGCGTATTCTTAAAGAACCGTTTGAATATAGTCCAGTGGGGACGAGAGATGATGGAAGACCCTGGAAAAAATGGTCAGAGACTCTGTGAAGTCAGAACAGACTATAGCCCAAACCATGGAGTGAAGAAGAAGAAGAAGAAGAAGAAGAGGAGGGAGGAGAGAGAGAGAGAGAGAGGTCGTTCTTGATAGACAGAGAAGCGTAACTGAGTTAACGAAATTACATTGACGTCGTGTATAATTGCCGCAACAAAATTAATTTACTCACAATTATTCAGATGTCGTGACAGTCGTACAGTCGTTATGGTATTCACTGTAGAATATTTATTTGGGTAAGAGAATAGACATTAATTAAGCGAACTGTAAGAAGTGAGTGTCAAAATATGAGGGCTACACGGGCATTAAAAAAAATACAACATTTTTTATTGATGCGGGAGCAATAAATTTAGTGAATAATTTTGCTCTACAAGCCCTATGATTTAATGTCGAACGTAGTGCTAAATAGGCTACGCAGAGCTGACCTGACTGTTCATGAAATATTAATGTGCATCAGGTTTCGTACCACCGTGGACGCTGCCAACTTTGTGAAAGAGTTTCGCACCAAATTCGTTTGTAGCGGTTTTAGGCCACCCTTGCTGAACACAGCAGACTACCGCAAACGACTGACGACGATGAGAATAAATCCGATCCCCCACTCGCACAGTTCGGCGGCATACGGTTGATTTCCACATGTGATTTGGCGTTCTCCATCCCCTTCTGCCGCCAAGCATCGGGATCCGTTAGCCGTTTCCTAAAGTCTCTTCTATAACAGGCAGTTTAAATTCTAACAAGATCTTCGCCGTTCCAATGGACGTGTTGAGGCTTGTGTTCAAAAATCGGTTGATCTCAAGAATTTGTGTAATAACCTTGTGATTTCTTTTTTGACAGCCCCTATCCTGTAAAACGGTATTGTTGCGAAATCAGAAGAAGAAATAGCCGGACGGATGGCTGGACGCATTATACGTGCTTGTGAAAATAGAGTTATTATGAAGATATTTTAGAAATGTAGCTTTACCGTAGAATACTGAGCGTTTCATGGACAGCACATATAACTAATGTTGAAGTTCTTAGAAGGATGAAGAAAGAAAGGGAAGTTATTAACACAGTGAAGATAAGAAAGCTTCAGTATCTGGGACATCTCACGAGAAATGAACAGAGATTGTATTTATTACAGCCCATACTCCATGGAAAAGTACTTGGAAAGAGAGGAGTTGGGCGACCGAGAATATCGTGGCTGAGAAATGAGAGGGACCTGGTTTGGCATGAATATAACTGACTTATTCCGTGCAGCAGTAGAGAAAGTTAAAATAGTCGGTATGATATCCAACATCCGAAACGGATAGGAATTATTAGAAGAAGGAAGAAGATATTTAATGCAAAGACAAAAGGTAAAAGGAAAGTTGGACGGCAAAAACTGCGATGGAGGGACGGGGTGAGTCAGGACATCACTACTCTTGTAACTAGAAACTGGAAGAAAATGGCTATGAATAGAGAAGAATAGCGAAATCTTCTGAAGAAGGCCAGAGCCCACAATGGGCTGTCGAGCCAATGATGATGATGATGATGATGATGGTGGTGGTGGTGATGGTGGCAACATCAAATTAGAATAATTAGCCAATTTCCATAACAATTATTAATGTGCAAGAGCACAGAGTCGTATACATACCAGCCACCACTTGGTACCCTGATACGTGGTCAGCCTGAGGTACAAATGAAGATAAAGGCGTGAAAGAAGAGAAGATGGAGAAAGAGGAGAAGCAGGAGAGGGAGGAGAAGGAAGAGACGTATAATAAGGATAATAATAAGGAGGAAAATAAAGAAGGATAAGAAGAAGGGGAAAAGAGAGGAGCAGGTTTAGTAATTTTGTATATTCCACTTACCGATTTAAGAAATATGACAGCCTATAATTCAAAAACTGCAAACCCTGATAACGCCAAAATAACTACATAACTGAATATTTTAAGTGTACAATCTACGCTTGGAAGAAAGTTATTAGTGAATGACACAGGCGTAATACCTTAAGCGTCTCGAGTTTCGTGTTTACCATAAATTTTCCGATACATACAGTAATCGCCCTAATAAGGCAGGATTAAAACTTGACTGTAGTGAGGAGACGCTCCTCCTCTTGGAGTTTACACAGGTTTTCGCAAGCACACCGCCGAACTACTGCACACACACACACAATGCGCGCGCTCCCTCGCCTTGTCGAATCCCACATACACAGTCTGCTCGTCTCCTCGTACATAAACAAGTCTAGACTTCCACAATATGTTTACTCTCAAATACAAAAGCAATTTAGATAAATGCGATAGGCCCGTTAGAGTTTGCCTCCTTTTTCTTGTATTCCACCTCTTCCTACTCCTTCTCCTTCTTCATCATCATCATCTTCTTCTTCTTCTTCTTCTTACCTTTCTTCTACTTATTATTATTTTTATTCTTCTTTTTCTGCCTCTTCTTTTCAATTTCTTCTCTTTTTCTGCAACATCTTACTCTTCTTTTTCCTGCTGCTGCTACTACCACTACTGATACAACAACTACTACTACTGCTACTACTACTACTACTACTACTATTACTACTACTACTACTGCTACTACATCCACGCTTCGTGAGCTTGGCTATCAATAAATAGTTGTGTTTCGAATATCTGCGTGTTAGTTGAGTGTTATGCGACGAGGTGTTTTTAAGTTTTTCGATAAATACCAGCAGCTCGAATGCGGGGGACAGTGTTAATATGCGGTAGGTTTATTAAATTATTAATGAAGGTAAGTGACATGGTCATAAGACTGCTCTGGGTTATTCGTTATTTTATTGTTGTTTTATTTTATTCATGGAACGATGTTAGAGAATAGTCAAAGGTGTACGTACGTTAGATTAAGAAAAAGTGAATTTGATAAATTTTACTTCAGTACAAATTTCTGTCTCGACACTCTGGCATATGAATGGCACCTGTTTAGCGCTAACAGTAAACAAACGCCAAACAACTCGTACTGGTTGTAAAAACAACACCGTTATCTCATCAGACGAAGTAAGAAATACGGGTAATTTGATACATTCAGAGTCGCGGCACGTCGCGGATTTGGCGTCTGCTTACATTTCAGCTTTCGTCTGAGTGGCAAACGAGATTTATTTACAGTCGTATGGAAAACAAAACTGTTTAACCGGACGAAGAGAACCTTTTCAGGAGAAATGTTGGAAATACAGATGGAGTCAACATTTCTCAAAACGTCATTGTTTGTGATTGTAGTTTACATTTCTGCTGAGTTACTCCATGTACCTTTTACGATCAGCATGACACTACGTATGCTCCTCCTCCTCTTCTTCCTCTTCTTCTTCTTCTTCTTCTTCTTCTTCTTCTTCTTCTTCTTCTTCTTCTGCTTCTGCTTCTGCTTCTGCTTCTGCTTCTGCTTCTGTTTCTTCTTCTTCTTCCTTAGTTCTTACTTCTTCCTCTCTTCTTATGGTACTTTTCTTATTGTTATGTCGCTACAGCTCTTTATAATTCCTCGACCGGCTACATAGGATCATCACCGTCACCTAAAGCCCATGCCTTGTCGAGTTAGCCACGTCGCTAACTCTCTCCAACATTGTTCTATGTAAATCGCAGTAGAACAGGAAGTACATCTCCTTTACCATGTTTTTGAAGAACGCTGCTCTTGGTCGTCCTCTTGGTTTCCCCCCCAACACCTTTCCTTCAAAAAGTTACTTAAGAATTGATTTTGTCGTAACACGTGTCCGATCAATTTCGCTCTTCTTCTTCCAATCATTTTCAAAATAGACCTATTGTCGTTGACGTCTGCGAGGACTTGCTCATTATTTTTCTTGCCCGTCCAACTCGTACTAGTCTTTCTCTTCCAGACCCACATTTCCATTGCTTCCAGCTTCCTCCTTTCTATTTTGCCACGCCTCACGCCCATAAGTTAAGTCACTCCACGTAAATGTTTGTGCGAACATTTTCCTTACCTCCTACGTAGGATAGTGTAAGGAAAACGAGTGTAAAACAGTCCCCATAATTAACCATAATAACTGAATGGAGTTAATAAAATTAATGAAAGAGGAACATCCGTGTTCAATGTTACATACAAAATTACAAAGGAGCAAAAAGTGTAACTGATAAAATACACAGATTTTACTATTTCGTGTTTTATAAATCTATATATCTGTGCAACTACCCGAATACCGTATTGTATTTATGAAGCGAATGTTTAATTGGTTTTAAAAATCAATTACTGTACATCGCCAATTTATATTCATAGATTCGCTACCTTTTGAAGTCACAGACGGTGATGGCGGCTCTAGCGGACGGACGTAATAACTCTTAGAAAAATAATAATACTTTCATCAGCTTTCTTTGTTTCGCGTTTTTTTTTTTCAAATAAAAATGAAAAAGGGAAAGCTATATCGGAGAACAAAAACAGCAGTAATGGGTCTGACGATGGCAGCCAGTTGATTGTGGCGCCTCTACGTAGATTTGGCCGTGTGCCCGCTGTCTGTGTTTGCACACACACTTCTTCTTCTTCTTCTTCTTCTTCTTCTTCTTCTTCTTCTTCTTCTTCTTCTTCTTCTTCATCTTCCTCTTCCTCTTCCTCTTCCTCTTCCTCTTCTTCTTCTTCTTCTTCTTCTTCTTCTTCTTCTTCTTCTTCTTCTTCTTTTTCTTCATCTTCATCTTCTTTTTCTTCTTCTTCTCCCCTCTGTCTCCTTCCCTCCCCCACCTGTTCCTCCTCCTCCTCCTCCTCCACCACCACCAACTCCTCCTCCTCCTCGTCCTCAACCCCCTCCTCCTCCTCCTCCTCCTCAACCCCTCCTCCTCCTACTCCTTTACCTTCTTCTTCTTCTTCTTCTTCTTCTTCTTCTTCTTCTTCTTCTTCTTCTTCTTCTTCTTCTTCAACAAGCATTAGGACGTTTGGTGTAATCCTTACAAAACTCTTTGCAAGTTAGACAAACTGATCTTTTTTAATCCGTCTTGTGACTCCTTTTTGATATAGGCCTACATATGACGCGTTCCAAATCATTTGCTTTATCATCGTATCACAAAATATCCTCCATAGGAGGTCGTCGTTAGTTAAAAACCCAATATCATTATGCACTGTATACGCGTCAGTAGGCGCGCACCCAATCGCGTTTGTTCGACCACTCTTTGCACGTTTTCTTCCTTGTCAACAAATACTACCTGATTTACAGCAACGTAGTTAAACCTGATTGGCACATTTGATACAAAATTTCTTTCTTTCAATTGTCTTAACTATTAAAATTTACACACCGTTGCTTCTATTCCTTTACAAAGTTTCCTACATATAAATTTAAATGTACGTGTGAAAAACAACACCTTAGTAGAATCCCCTCGTCGAGGGTTACGTTGACTGTATCATCGGATTTTAGTTTTACATTAATCTGTACATCCGTAAACAGATTTTTAATAACCATAACTATTACGGAAGCCATCACGACCGGAGTAAGATGCAACAACTATGTGCTGTGAGGCCGTCGTTGATTGATTATAGATTGTACAACCTTAACTATTACGGAAGTCATCACGACCGGAGTAAGATGCAACAACTACTGGGCTGTGATGCCGTCGTTGATTGATTGTAGATTGTATAACCTTAACTATTACGGAAGTCATCACGACCGGAGTAAGATGCAACAACTACTGGGCTGTGATGCCGTCGTTGATTGATTATAGATTGTATAACCTTAACTATTACGGAAGCCATCACGACCGGAGTAAGATGCAACAACTATGTGCTGTGAGGCCGTCGTTGATTGATTATAGATTGTATAACCTTAACTATTACGGAAGCCATCACGACCGGAGTAAGATGCAACAACTATGTGCTGTGAGGCCGTCGTTGATTGATTATAGATTGTATAACCTTAACTATTACGGAAGCCATCACGACCGGAGTAAGATGCAACAACTATGTGCTGTGAGGCCGTCGTTGATTGATTATAGATTGTATAACCTTAACTATTACAGAAACCATCACGACCGGAGTAAGATGCAACAACTATGTGCTGTGAGGCCGTCGTTGATTGATTATAGATTGTATAACCTTAACTACAACGGAAGCCATCACGACCGGAGTAAGATGCAACAACTATGTGCTGTGAGGCCGTCGTTGACTGATTATAGATTGTATAACCTTAACTATTACAGAAGCCATCACGACCGGAGTAAGATGCAACAACTATGTGCTGTGAGGTCGTCGTTGATCGATTATAGATTGTATAACCTTAACTATTACGGAAGCCATCACGACCGGAGTAAGATGCAACAACTATGTGCTGTGAGGCCGTCGTTGATTGATTATACATTGTATAACCTTAACTATTACGGAAGCCATCACGACCGGAGTAAGATGCAACAACTATGTGCTGTGAGGCCGTCGTTGATTGATTATAGATTGTATAACCTTAACTATTACGGAAGCCATCACGACCGGAGTAAGATGCAACAACTATGTGCTGTGAGGCCGTCGTTGATTGATTATAGATTGTATAACCTTAACTATTACGGAAGCCATCACGACCGGAGTAAGATGCAACAACTATGTGCTGTGAGGCCGTCGTTGATTGATTATAGATTGTATAACCTTAACTATTACGGAAGCCATCACGACCGGAGTAAGATGCAACAACTATGTGCTGTGAGGTCGTCGTTGATCGATTGTAGATTGTATAACCTTCACTATTACGGAAGCCATAAAGACCGGAGTAAGATGCAACAACTATGTGCTGTGAGGCCGTCGTTGATTGATTATAGATTGTATAACCTTAACTATTACGGAAGCCATCACGACCGGAGTAAGATGCAACAACTATGTGCTGTGAGGTCGTCGTTGATCGATTATAGATTGTATAACCTTCACTATTACGGAAGCCATCAAGACCGGAGTAAGATGCAACAACTATGTGCTGTGAGGCCGTCGTTGATTGATTATAGATTGTATAACCTTAACTATTACGGAAGCCATCACGACCGGAGTAAGATGCAACAACTATGTGCTGTGAGGCCGTCGTTGATTGATTATAGATTGTATAACCTTAACTATTACGGAAGCCATCACGACCGGAGTAAGATGCAACAACTATGTGCTGTGAGGCCGTCGTTGATTGATTATAGATTGTATAACCTTAACTATTACGGAAGCCATCACGACCGGAGTAAGATGCAACAACTATGTGCTGTGAGGTCGTCGTTGATCGATTGTAGATTGTATAACCTTCACTATTACGGAAGCCATAAAGACCGGAGTAAGATGCAACAACTATGTGCTGTGAGGCCGTCGTTGATTGATTATAGATTGTATAACCTTAACTATTACGGAAGCCATCACGACCGGAGTAAGATGCAACAACTATGTGCTGTGAGGTCGTCGTTGATCGATTGTAGATTGTATAACCTTCACTATTACGGAAGCCATAAAGACCGGAGTAAGATGCAACAACTATGTGCTGTGAGGCCGTCGTTGATTGATTATAGATTGTATAACCTTAACTATTACGGAAGCCATCACGACCGGAGTAAGATGCAACAACTATGTGCTGTGAGGTCGTCGTTGATCGATTATAGATTGTATAACCTTCACTATTACGGAAGCCATCAAGACCGGAGTAAGATGCAACAACTATGTGCTGTGAGGCCGTCGTTGATTGATTATAGATTGTATAACCTTAACTATTACGGAAGCCATCACGACCGGAGTAAGATGCAACAACTATGTGCTGTGAGGCCGTCGTTGATTGATTATAGATTGTATAACCTTAACTATTACGGAAGCCATCACGACCGGAGTAAGATGCAACAACTATGTACTGTGAGGCCGTCGTTGATTGATTATAGATTGTATAACCTTAACTATTACGGAAGCCATCACGACCGGAGTAAGATGCAACAACTATGTACTGTGAGGCCGTCGTTGATTGATTGTAGATTGTATAACCTTAACTATTACGGAAGCCATCACGACCGGAGTAAGATGCAACAACTATGTGCTGTGAGGCCGTCGTTGATTGATTATAGATTTGTCTTCTCAACGTTTCGCCCACCCACTGGACACCTTCTTCAGTAGTAAAAATTGTTCGACACGGGATGGGTATACTTACTATAGAGAACAGACAGAAAATTTCTAAATTTGTTCAACCTGAATCATTGCAGTCTAAACTTTTTAATCAATCTTTTTTTTATGCAAATGAAGATGTCAGAAACAATATGCTAAGTATTAAACTTATTTTTTCCTTTTGCAAAAAAATCTAAGTGTTTACAACACAGGGACTGCAGTCGTCTTATAAGCATCCCATACAAACTTTTTCGAACTTTTTATTTCCACTTTTGGCCTGTGGTGCCTAAAGTTAAAGATTTTAAAAGTAAACACGACATTCGGTTTGGGTTAGGGGTCATTTTGGACCGATACTCCGCATGGTGTTTTGCGACTTTTTTTTTAAATTTTGCCCCACACATTTTTGTCGACTGGGTCTCTACTTTTTGTAGATGGGACAATCTCAACAACAGTAGGGGATATATGCTACTGTTCTATCTCAAAGTATGGTAAAGCATGCTACGTTTTACGAAATGTCGGTTGGAGGATTAGAAAATAATTATCGTGGGACATCCTCCAAACCGACGGACAGACAGAGAAAAGCCACACGGTCGAGTCAAAACGATTTGTTACCAACTGTAAGCGCCCGTTGCCTCTATGTCCCACGTTTGGAACAGACACTGGCATAATGGAGAGACCGCGGTGTGTTCATATGATTTGGCGCAATTCTGTACTTCACTACTTCAGCGGGCTTAATACAGTGGAGAACTTTACAAAATCGGGCGACATTCACAGTCAGCTGTTGGCGGGCGTATAAATCAAACGTCACACGCTCTGCGAACAACAGATGTATGTACACGCAACGTGTTTATTCGATTCCAGAGCGTAAAAGCTTTTACGCTAACGACACGACACGACGACGCGTTGAACAACGCTACAGCTCTCTCATTTGTTAGCGCCGGGTTAGCCTACCGTATTTTGCCTAGATCGGATGATTAAACTGTGGAATTACTTTGACGTGACTTGCAACAAAATAAATTATTACAAATTTAACGCAACAAATAAATAACTGTGCGCGCGCGCGCTCACTTGGCGTGATTAATTACCACTTTTGTGTTGAGAATTTCAAAATCTCTCCTCTGTTTTTTTTTGTCCGGCCGCCACTTTATAATTTGTTTGCAAGTCACAACGCATAATAGAAATTTTTTATTTAACAAGTGTTATTTTTTTACAACGTCAGAAGTAAACGAAAAGGTCAGACAATCCAAACAATGGATTTCCACCCGGAAATTTGACATTTCAATTATTAATGGATCTGACGTCTGTTGTGCGATCAATCCATCATTTTTGTTTCACACACACACACACACACACACACACACTGTTTGCCACAACCACCTGCCAATATCATATTAATCTTTATATTCTTCACTTATTTTTTCCTAAATATGATCTGTCCATTACGAGGCACTTTATTGGAACCTAAGAAACTACAGAACCCAAAACGGAAAGCGATGGAAAGAACAAACAGAGGAAAATAAAGTAAAAAAAAATAGGTATTAATTTAAATATTAGGGAGGGTAGTTTGGAGAAGCGAATGCTTGAGCCCCTATTAATGAGTGGAGAGAGAGGTGTGGCCTGTCACATGTACTACACAAACTAACGAATATTGCTCACATACAGCGAATGAGCAACGAGAGGCGGCTTAAAAGCATACTAGGAGGATCATCGGCTCAACCGCAGGGTAAGGAGTAGGCCTCGAAGAACTTGGAGACAGGATGTAGAGGAGGATATTAGCAGCAGGAATTTTCAGGAAACTGAGGAAATAAAAATTACTGGCCGTTGAAGTGCAGCATGCGACGAATGTCATAGGTTCCCGATACATATATATTGCAACGATACAAATTTATAAATGTATAGATAGGAACGATCCGCTCTCGGCAGAGCACCTGTGACGATTTAAATTGTCACATTTACAGAAAGAAAAAAAAATTTAATTAATTAAGGTTGCGTACAATTGACCATTTAAATCTCACAATAATAATAATAAAAACATGTAGGTACTAAGTGTGAATGGAAGAAGTAATTAATAAGGGCAAAGTATCCATAAAGAAAAGGCATATTGTAAATAATTATTATGTTCGTATTTAACCCTTTGCTTGCTATCAAGCGCCTACCTGTTGATACCGGACTCGACATGTTTTCCGAGTCTACTGTAATTAAAAATAATAGAGTAAACTAATGTTAATAATTAAAGTATCTGTAGACACAGAGAGTAACTAAAACAATTAATTTAAATGATGTATTTTTATCTAGCGATAGTTGGTATAAATAAAAAAGTTTATTCAAAGAGAAACAGGAACTATATATGCTCGCGGAATAAACACCCCACTCTCTCTTGTCATGTACAAGGGTAGCGGACGAGAAATACCTCTCTTGCGATGACGACGCCCAGCTGTGCAGACGCACGAGCAAAATGCTCTGTTCAAAAGTTATACAATTTGTTGTTAGTGTGGATTAATTAATTATTATTTCGTATTTTACTAACCGTTACAAAAAGTGTAACATGTAATGTTAACAAAAAGAAAATTCCAAAAACTTTGTAACAAGAAGAAAGATGTAACTACAAACGACGAGTGTTAATAAAGAAAAAACGATGACTGCAATCTTCACCGATGGACGAATCTTTTCAACATCTGACCTGTGGTCATGGACCATCTAAATGAGAACTCTAGTATAACCTACCGATGATGCAGTTCGAGACGTCTGAGAATCGACGAGTATCTGTGTAGAAGACTCTACCTATCCTGCAGACGTATTAAGCCATGAACAACCGAGACCAGACCAAGACGAGGACGACGTTTTAGGACTCCCAAGACGGAACCACATGGAGGCGATTACTACATCCAAAAATAGAGGTGACTCGATAGCACGTCTATCGAGGAATAATGATAATATTTTTGTAACACAATACTCTATTTAAGAGACTTTCAGAGACGATTGATTTTATAAGAATATAAAAACTTAAATTTGAGAATTTAATTGTAACTATTCAATATCATTCAATTGTAACAGTTTAGATATTAACGTAACGTAGTGTTATTAATACCATTCTTCAAATGGAATATATATAAAGCAAAAAGGTAAAAGTCTTGCAAGATAAAATTTTGAATTAAATATAATTAAAAGATTAGAGACTAAATACCAATGGTTACCCGGATCCGGGGGTATAGCTAGATAAATTTGTTGTGATCCCATATTCTACATAAAGCAGTTCACTTAATTTTACTAATTTAATTAATAACGTCATGGGATCTGTTCTTTGGAGTAAATGTTATATTTCAAATGTTTAATAAAGCAAGTCTTCTTGTTACACACATTTACTGAGTATATAAATCAACAGTTTCACCTTCCCTGATTCCTTGTATGTCTTACTGTGTGTTGTTCTGATTTAAATTTCAGCTCGTCTCGAATAAGGCAGCCTGAAATAATTGGCAGAACCAATTATTTTGGGTTCCCTCCGTTATAACTCTAATGAAGAGGTTATACACCGTCTCAAATAATTTTTAGACCTTTTGATTGGTGGAAAATCTAGCTACGTCATAGATATTCTTAGTGATGTGCAGACATCAGGTTAAAACTTTGTCCGATTCTGCAAAGGCCTGTTTAGATTTAATCCACAAATTTTATTACTTTCTATGAGATAACAAAATAAAAGAAGAACTGATTTCATTAAAAAAAAAAACATAAAAATTATAAGTTCAAAAGACGTACTCAGTTTCGCGGTTTTTCGTGTCAGAACAAGTCGATTTCTATAAGACTTAGTAGTTGGTAGACGGTACGAGTTCATCGTAATTTTAGCCGCATCATAAGAAAAAACTATAAAAATTATAGTTTTGGAGAATTGAGTATATGGAAAATGTAGCTTAGAACCCTTAGAATACCCTCTCCAAGTTTCAAAATGAAATTATCAGCGAAGTTATTAAATAAAATGTGAACCACACGCGCACTCGCGCACTTACACACAAATATTTTACTTCACATAAAAGAGTACAAAATTACGCATATTTTGACAAAACATACTTTTCTAAACATACCTTGGTTCAAAACTTATGACTACTTTACAAAGAAAAGAACAAAATAAATGTTTAACATGTCTATGGCCGTCAGAAAATTTGTTACAGCATTAGTATATGAAACTTACCCGCTGTTCTGTTGCAATATATTTACACTTTTTTTTTGCTACAGTCAATTTCTTGATGCATATATAATCTATTTAATATTTATAATTGTTTACCTCAAGATTTGTTTTCTTGATTTCATACTTGTTTCGGGAATCCTATTGTTCCCATCCTCAGCCCACTTAATTTTGGATCTTGTTTAGTATTTGTGTCCGGTTGGTTGTTGTTATGGTTTTCTGTTGGCTTTTGGTACTTTATCTTGGTAACACTGTGTGTGGATGCAGTGTATATATTTATTTTTTGTCTGTTTTCAATGTTGAGTATTTTGCCGTATATGCACTACTTGCAAAGGCATTTAGAATAAAATCTTGATTACAGACGCAAGTCTACGAGGATAGAGGACTACAACGCCATGCCCGGAGGCTCCCCTACATCGTCGTTCCCGTCCAGCACACACCGCCTCTACGCGTAGCGGGTCTGTATCTGGCCATTCGGCCGAAC
Source organism: Magicicada septendecula (assembly GCA_034769895.1). NCBI lineage: Eukaryota > Metazoa > Arthropoda > Insecta > Hemiptera > Cicadidae > Magicicada > Magicicada septendecula. Next base: position 442,331,186 of record CM068372.1, on the reverse strand, counting down.
TGGAACTGGTCTAACCCAGGCTGCTAAGAGTGATGCAGTAAATCCTAGCAGCTGGCGTGCAATGGTGCCAGGACATTGCAGTCACTGGTAAGTGTAGCTGAACGAAGTCCAGAGTAACGCCGCGTGTTTGGGAATCAGGGTTGTCTTCCCTTGCCATGCCACGGGTTCCGTTCTTTGGGACGCCGTCGGGTGAACCCATTTGTGCGTCCGTGAACTGTGCGCAAAAGCGTTACCCGCATGACCAAGTGGCGACCCCTGCGTGTTGCCGGTGAGGACCCCGGAGACAAACGGTTGGTGTTTACCGCCGATTGCGGGAGGACTCCTGTAAGGTCACAGATACGTACTGCTTTCGAGCGCTTCCTTCAGCACCACCGGGGCTGGTGGTTGGGCAATGTGCGTGTCACCGCGCGGGTGAATACCATAGCCAGGGTGGGACTACTGGTCAGTAGCTGGGTTGGACCTCTCACGCCACATCCACTAGAGGTGGGGCTACATACCTATAATAGGTATTTTGGAACGATATTTTTGTGGAACGGATATAACAGTGACTGAAAAGTTGAAATACCTGTTCCGATTCAACGATAACTGAAAACTGAATAGTCGAAATACTCGTTCCGATTACTCACGGCCTCGCGGTTCCGAGTCGTGGGACCCCCCTACCCAACTAACGAGTAAACGAGTGCTACGAGTACAAAGTCACGGTTATTGGCGCTGAATACTTGATTCTGCGCATGTGCCGATTGCCATACAAGTACGAAGCGAAGCAGAACAGCGAGGTTCAGAATATCTCTATGTCAAGGAGACGGAGCTGTTTTTAAGAAATACAAAATTTCATGCTGATGTAAATTTATTCTCGTGTGTTATGCAGATATATAATACAGATTATTGTAATAAATTATATATTATACTAGTCACCAACTTAGTAATTTTTGAAAAAACGAATTTTATTGTGTTATAACCTACGTAGTGGCTGATAGGTCATAGTGAGATGATTTTAACTTCACTGCACATGTCACGTAACTTTTTTGAAATTCTTTGTTGAGCTATTACGAGCACTCTAAATTTCGTTGCCTGAGTTTCGTAACTGATTTGTCTAACCAAAATAGAATCAATAATTTAATACTAAATCTATGTCAGTTTGTTTACTCCTAGTGAAAACATAAATTAGTATTCCCAAAGAGAGATAGGCCTATAAGTTCTCTTGTTTCTTATTTTCTTTTAAACAGTAACATCTTAATAAAGTCACAGTGTAAAGTAACATTGCTAATACTTTTACTTCTTTTAGTTTCAATTTATTTCTTATAACAAATTGTATAATGCAGGTATATGTGTAATAGGTATATAATAACAGTTATTTGTACGTGTTATTTTTTGGAATGGTTCCGTTCGTACCTGTTATTATCAAATACTAGTTGAGCACAACTCTATGTCCACTAACAGACAGGCGAATCCTAGTAGCGTTCTGTCTTGCCCACTTGTTTTCCCCATTTCGGCGGACTGGCGTCCGTGGAGTCGGTGCGGTCAAGTTGCTTGCGGAAGGGAGGCGGGGCATATGGCCTCACACTGGCCTGACGCGGTGGTGTTCGCATGCCCACGTTAGAAGGTGGAAGACAAGCCGTAGCCCTTTGGGGGAGATCCCGGTTTGCCACACCAGGGTTCCAACTCGAACTTGGAGGTCCGACTCACGACCATTCAGAGCTACGGGGTTCGCCGCGTAGGCCACGTGACGTGCTCAAATTTGGTACCACGAAATCGTGAACAGCCCGCCCGGAGTCCTGTCTCCCGACGTTCACGTGTTGAGGTATGGTTTCGTGGTGGTTGTGGTTTCACTCTAAGCTATGGTAGATGTTCCCATCGTGCCTTTCTGGGAGTTCGCGAGAGGTAATACGTCCTTCGGGCTGCGATGTTCTGCTCTCGCGTCTCCGACTCCAATTGTGAACAACTTCTTTGGTGCTCCTAGACAAACAGTATTATGCGCTATACAGGAGTAAAACGAATGTAGTGCTATAGAAACGTAAAGGAATAAAGACACCGAGCATCGGAGATGAAGTCTCTCAGAATAATTAAAGCATACGAAACAGCATCAGGTCCTTCCTGTTGAGTTTGCCAGTAACAAAATCTAACCCGGCTGCGTTACGAGCGCTGCGCGGGTAAGGCTAGTAATTGGGCTCCAACCTCGATGCATGATCTGTAGGCCTACTTGGAGTATCCCGACTTCTACTTGGAGAAGAAGAAGAAGAAGAAGAAGAAGAAGAAGAAGAAGAAGAAGAAGAAGAAGAAGAAGGGCTCAGAAACACTACCATACAGATTGAGTTGAATGCGAAGCCAGTAGAAGAGAAAGTGCAGAGATTAAGGCGAATTATGAAGAACACCTGTGTAGAATGGATGTGAACAGTGTACCTAAAATATTGCGTCATAAACCTGAGAGACGTGGTAAACCTGACAGGTAAAAACCTAAGACAAAACAAACACTTACAAAAACTATGGCACAAACAAATCTGTTAAAGTTAAGAAGCTGAAACTTTTTACAAATGAAAGCAAATGTTACAGCAACAGCTATTGCATTGTTGCTCTCACAGTGTTGCCACTTCCTGGAAAAAAAATTTAGTCTCATTACTTTTTAGACAAACCTCTTATACCAAGCTTAATTAAAACATATGGGAATCCATTGAAAAGTTGGTAGAGCGTAACAGTTCCATTAAGCTAAACGGGATGTCACGACGATGACGTGTCGGATGACATCATAAGACAAAAAAAATAGTATCGCCAGTTTTGATAGTAAATTATGTTATCGTAAACATTAGACGTACAAAAATCTTGGAGAGACAAGGAATCGTAGATATCGTGAGAAACCAAGAGGTGAAAGAAAACTAGCAGACAAATTTGTTTTTACATTAAGTAATGGTTGTTGTTGATATATTTTTCTCGCTTACATTGTCAGAAGCCAGAAGCTTGTTGCGTCCAACCGCGATGCAACCCAATCCCAAGAATTCAGCACGAGTTTTAACTGAGCGAGGTTAATGACAACGAGAAAACGTAACGTGTTTTCGTGGGAATTTTGTAAATTTTACTTTCGTAGTTACCTTAGGGCCTTACTATACTGGGCCACTCGAGTAGCTCGCGCGCGCGACAGACTAGACGCCCGGGTAAGCCACCGCTGTGTCCTGCCCTAGCTTCCGCGGTGGCATGGGCAGGCTACTCCTTCACTCAGTATGTGAGAAGTGAATTATGTCAAGTGAAGAAGACGAACTTTGTCTGCTTCTCTTACTAAAAAGAAGGAAACGTAGACGAATCAAGGCGATTGGTGTGCATCCATTACTATTAGGAAGACCCTCTAAAGGAGTCTTTTGCACTCTTTATGACGACCTCAAGAAAGACGACAAGACGTTTCGCCATGATTTTTCAGTCTCGACATTGTCAGAATATTCCGGTTTAGATGGATTCCATATTGCAGGTTCTGCTTCAATATGGCTTATAAAATATTCGACATTGAGTGTATCAAGAATTTTAACTACCCACTCAAGGGTTTCTTTTTTCGCCATTGTGAACGAGAGCTTGTAAACAAACCACCCGCTCATACAACGCCAAAGGGAATACTGAGTCAAGGTCATGGGTGGGGACGCGACTGTGGCGCGCGTCAGTGGCCAAGTATAATAAGCTCCACAAGAAACAATGGCCCGCTACCGGCGCGACAGACGCGCGGGTGAGCCACCGGTAGCGAGAGTGGGCGACTGTAGTGGCTACCCCTAGCGACAGACGCCACCCCTAGCTTCCGCGTTGGCCCAGTGTAATCAGCTCCATATGGTTAGGTGTATTGCTAAGACTGGCTTGTCTGAGCGTCTGAAGCTGTCGCGCGTGCGAGGTACTCGAGTGGCCGAGTATAATAAGGCCCTTAGGCACAAGGCCACTTATAGCTCTGACTGACGTACGCTGAACATGGTGTCAGATTTAAACCCAATAGTATGAAGTATCTGAGAGACATGAATGATAAGATGTGGCACTAAGTAAGCTCACTTCAGTGAAGCAGAATACTTTTCCCATCGGTTAAAATTTATTTTATAAATTAAAACAATTTTTATCTTTAAAATACAATTTTTTTACTCTTATATGTTAGCTTCTTCTTTTCTTGTTCTCAAAGTGTATTTGTGCCTACACGCTCGCACACGTGTTTGCGTGAGATATATACGTTCACGTATTGAGTTAGTGCGTGTCAATGACACTTCTTAAGTTTCACAAATTTAAAATCATCGTAACCGACTTTCGAATGTTTTGTAACAGTTGATAAAACCAAACGTCAAAAAATCATAGGCAGTTGCGAAAACATCGTGTTACCGAGTTAATGATGGGTCTGATAAATTCGCCTCCTTCGACAAATCCTCTCACTTTTACAATATACATGTGAAAATGGTATCTAATTAACGGTTCCAACTATGCAATTTGAAACACATAATATGTTATATAATAATAGTACTGTGTGTGTCAGTTTACTATCGTGATATTTATTGTATACATACATGGATACATTAGATTTTGTTATATTTGTGTTGCAATATTATAGGACATATTATAATGCTTGCCATTTTACAAAAAAAAGTTTAAACATGATTATTTGCTAAAAAATTATATAAGCTTTTGTGTTATTAATTCGCTGTAATCCTGGAAGATACAATTTTAAGACGTTTATGTTAACACAGCGACCAAATTTGTTGTTTTCTTCAGATCCTCTATACGAATAATACAAAAAATAATTTATATACAAATAAGTGTCGTATAAAACGACCTGTTTTATATCTTACATCAAGAATGACAACTGTTACACATAGATAAATTACTATTCTAATGCTAATAAAATATAACAGTCTATAAACATTATATAACATTATATAATAATGTATAATGAACAACATACTGTGTGTTGTGTGTGTATAATGTTATAGACTTATAACATTATATTGTTACTCAAATGAACAATGGAGTGTGTCGTTCTACATGTTTCTCGGTTATCCCAGCAGAGAGCAGCTGTAATATATGTGTGCGTACATACATTGCTAATTTGAGAGAAAGACATAGACGATTGCGTGACACTTATCGTGCGTCAAGAACCGAGGCTATTCCAGACCGCACCGGTCCGCGCACTGTGTTCAAAGCCAGACACGACGCTGCTTCTAGTGGAGTCAAAAGTGCCTGTAAGAGACAATTGTTTAACGCGTCATCCAAAAAGTGACAGATTATTCTGCCATCTCAGCGGGGTATAAATATAAGCATCCAGCGATGGTCAGTTCAGTTTACTTCGGGCGGGCACTCAGAGTTTCTCAAGCGGTATTTAGTGAAAATGATTATTGTGCGGGACTCTATTAGTTGGCATTAATATTGGATTAGGACGAATTTAATTTGAATTATTGTACGAGTATAATCTTGTTGAATAACTTGTTGATTACAAACAGTTGTTTGTCATAAATTAAACCAGGTGATTAGTGACTTCATTGGTGTCTGTAATTTTGTTCTCCACTGTACCAAGGAGACCGTCGTAACAATATGTTAGCAACTCATTAAACCCTGAGAAAGGTCAAGAATAGTTCTGTTGAAACGTCGACTCAAACATTTTAAAATTGTGTGTGAAATTAGTGACCGAACCTCATAACCTCTATTCGTTTATCAAATTTACTAAACTAAGGATTCGTAGCGTTTTGAATCCAACGACAATCAAACGTTTTATAAATCTACTTTCCTGTTAGGTTAGGTCGTGGATTAGTGTCGTCTGATCTTCAGCCACAAGTTTCTCTATAACTATCAGAGCAACGGAGGTGAAACTAGCTGTCCAATCTGCTACTGAAAAGTCGGCCAATTATTCTGTGAGAAACGTCCGCCTCTCGATTGGACAAGGCCGCGGTGAATAAGAAACATCACTATCCGACCCAGTCACTGTAAGTAACTAGCGTTAAGTCACCACAGTCGCTGACAGGGTTGCTGACTACGACCAACTGCGGTTGTAGTGAAACTCTTGGCTAAAGATCAGACGACGAAAGACTACTCCCTAACACCCGGGAAACCCAATCGAAGTCAAGATCAAAGTCCAGCTGTGAAACCCTATAATTCTACAGGTCAACCAACCAAAACATTTTCCAAACACATAATATCCACACGCTAACACACACACACACACACACACACACACACACACACACACACACACACACACACACACACACACACACACACACACACACACACACACACATACACATAATTATAGGTTGGTATTGGCGTATTACACAAGTTAATTTAAGTGTATTTTAAACTGTCTGGTTCTTCTTCTTCTTCTTCTTCTTCTTCTTCTTCTTCTTCTTCTTCTTCTTCTTCTTCGCGTAGCACGATAGAACTTTGCTGCACCGTAACCTCTTTCAACAACCGCCTCCAGACTCCGGTTGTCAATTAGCGACACCCATCAACTGTTTTCGTTCTTTCAGATGTAGTGTCGCCACAGTGTCTATAGTCGTATGGTCTTACCTTAAATCTTCTTCCAAGAAATTGTCTTCTTCCTTCGCGTTATCTCCCCTTCCACGTTCCGTTGTTCTCATTTGGACCATATATATTTGGTAGGATCTTGTTTCGAAAACATCGGCAGCATCATTTGAACGATTCACTTCTAAAAAACTGTTATTTGGGGATGTCGTGTTATTTGGTAGCTACTGCGAAGTGTGTTAACCTACCAACCAGTGGGACTGAGAGAGACAATGAGCATATTTTAACATACAAAACACGTGTATATCTGCCAAAATATGTATATATAATTAAATATTTTATTTATCCAAATACTAATATTCGTGTGCCTATTTTTAAACGTTTAATGCGTTTTATTAAAATAATTTATAAGCACGCTCCATTTTTAACACACTTTAAGAAAACTTGTATTCATAAGTAGTCATTAAGTCACAGAAACAGAAGTTGAGTTTACAAAAAAAACAAAATAAAAGATAGTACAGTACAACCTCTTTTATACGAACCTCGTTGAACTGGATTCCTCTGTAATCCGCATTGAATATAATTAGGCCTGTACGGTATATATATTTTTTGTATTTTGAAATTGTTGTTTATAACGGAAGAGTCGCTTTACAAGTACAGTACTGCAAATACAGTAGTACAGTATTTATTACACCCGAATTCGGTTAGTACTATAATACATACTGTACTGTATATCATTTTATAACTACGCGCTGAACTTTACGGCTTTGCCGAAGCAGTAGAATTCCCACGATAACAAAACTAATCAAACAACCGTCGGAGTGCAGTTACAGTACAGTACAATGAGATATTTTTAGAAGGACACAGTACTGTACTGTATAGATCCGCGCTATCTGCAAACCGTCTTTTACAAGAACTTACAGTAATTTACATTGAAATATTAGATCCTCTATTATCCGGATTTTCGTTAATCCGGATGACCTCCGGTCCCAGTTGATCCGGATAAAAGAGGTTGTACTGTGCTAGTAAATGTATATATCAATTGTTCAAAACAGTTGTTTTTTTCTATGTAGACTTAATTTTATGTTTTATATGTGTATATAAAATATGTTATATAATTAATTGTAAAATGTAATATAAATACTTACTATTTTATTAAATTAGTAATTTTAAAAATATTATCATTTTTTGTATTAATCTGAATTAGATTTGGTATTAATTTATTACTTGTTTTAAGTTTAAATATTTATAAGGCACACACTCAGAAATCAACAAAGGCCTTCTTATACAATAATTCAAGATAAATGTATCCAATTTGTTTTGGTATTAATTTATTACTTGCTTTAAGTTTAAATATTTATATGGCACACACTCAGAAATCAACAAATTATTATACAGTAATTCAAGTTAAATGTATCCAACAAATAAATTACATGTGTGACCTTATTATAGTTTCCCCTAATTAACACAATAATCACGTTTCACTATACAGCCACAATTCAGCTTCGAACCGTACTCTAATTTCGCCAGGTCTAAACTAAACTGAGCTGGTCACTAGATGTTTATATTTTTAGCCGGCTTAGATTCCAGAATTATCTTCCATTTTCCAAACGGCAGGCCGAGAATAATTCCCGTAGTTACAGGCGCTAGAACAATCTGGAGACTAGGTTAATATCCGACCTTGAAAGCAACATGCCGCCTGCAGCGGTGGTGTTACGACTAAAACCATGTGGAAAAGCAATTTCGTATTACCTAGAGCGTTATGTAATTGTCTTTCATCTCGTCCGAGCAATATGTATTTTCAACCCGTTGTTGTGTTTCAGCGTCTAATGTGTTCAGTGTTTCTACCAATAAAAACTACATCGCTTACAACGCCGTATGTGGATACATATTTGTTAGCCCACACCAGTGGCGCAACCAGGGGGGGTTTTGGGGGTTAGACCCCCCCCCCAAAATCTGGAAAAAATTTTGTAATCAACGTATGTACAAAGAGTAAGGACATAATAAACAAAGTATTTTCTTTATATGTTAATTACTATATTCTTACAAAGTAAACTTTTTACTATTACTAAATGATAAACTAAAATTCAGCATAGGTAAGTTTACCAGACGTGAATAAATTGTTCTTTTGCCAACCGCGCATGATAAGCAATTGTGTCCGTATTTTTAAAAAAACACCAGTTTTCATCAAAAGCGAGCGTTTAGTTTATTGCTATATTTTCCGGTTTTGGAGAGTGAACTAGATCAATCTGAGTGGCCTGTCAATTTCAGTACAACGGAAAGTCATGGATAGTTAGAGTCAGAAAATAATGTATAACGTGTACAAGTTTATTAAATCGGAAGATAAGGGAATATCAGAAAGAAAGTTGCAGGAAAAGATAGCTCAGGCGTGCGGTGTGTCTCTAAGTAGTGTTTTTAGAATTATTAAAGAAGCATCCGCGTATACGGCTGACATAAAATCTTTCAGTGCGTCCCATAAAAAATGCTCAACAAAGGAAATAAAAACTGATTTAGACGATTCTGACAAGTGTACTATTCGATTAATTATTTACGAATATCAATTCATAGAAGGGAAACGCCAACATTCAAAGTAACTTAAACAATTTTTAAGAGATAAATTAATTACAATGGTAGTCTGAGCCACACTATTCGTCAAATGAGATTTCGATGAAAACGTGCCAAAAGCAATAGGAAACTTTTAATAGAATAACTCATTAGAAAGTTAAGAGAAAATATATAAGAAAATTACGGCAATTCAGAGAAGAACGACGGCCTATAGTTTACATAGACGAATCTGAATTCAACGTCAGTTAAAAAAAAACGTGGATAGACGCCGTTGAATAATGGGATTTCTTTAGTTCATTTATCTTGACCTGAGTTCTATTCACTAAATAAACAAAGTAAACCAACATAGCTACAGAACTCTTATAATAACCACTGTTTTGGCAAACCATGGACATTACATTTTACGACTTCCACTCTGTCATCCTGACTTCCTGATCTTAAACCTAGAACTGATTTAGGCAATCGTGAAGAAGCATGCTAAAAACGTGCATTTTCCATAGACAGTGTTAGAAACTTAGCAAAAAAGGAATTTGAGTGTATTTCTTTCATAGATTGCACATCAAAATGTGACCATGTCATGAAAATTGAAAAGATTACGGGAGATCAGACCAAAGAGTGTATAATGTAACAGTTCGTTTCAAAATTAATAAATAACGGGATAGCAGCAGTGAAGGTGATTTGAGTTATAATAACAGCGAAGGAAACATTAGTGGGATGGAAGAATTGAGCTAAATATTTGTAATTGGTTGTAAGTAATTAAATGCTATATTATGTAAACAGTTTTGGTATAATTTTTTCATTAATATTGTCTCTCCTGTTCTTTATGGACAATTTACATTTGTTGTTTTTTTAAAACACACACAGTCATTTCACATTCGGGCCTATTATTGATGTTACTTATTCAAACAAATTAAGTTGCCAGGGTAATGTTGACTATATTCCTGGATTTTGTTGTCCATGACGTGTCCGTTGATTAACTAATTATAAGTTAAATATATAACTACTGACTCGGAACACTTAATTTTTTTATTGGTAAAAATGTTAAACTTTCACCTTGTGGCTTGAACTAAGTTTCGTCAGCTCGTCAGAGGCACATTTCTATCGATATTACTACGTTTTTTCCTGAATCGTAACACGTACACAAACTATTATGTACGTCAAAATATACAGTGTTTGTTAATGTCTAGGCTCGACTAGAAATCTGGAGGAAGACTGCAATAGACACAACATACCAAATCACTGTTTACAAAATAATTGCAGTAGGCCTATTACATGTTAAATATTTTCTAACTCTGTGCAATCTTTGTATGGTACCTCTGTTGTATCTATTGCTTGTTTCGTCTTACAAAACGTCCATATGTACAGTACTGTTTAGTAGTATCGAAATAGAAATCGAAATCAAAAGCTCCGTACGTAGACTCGTCATTCAGGAAGAAGGCTAATATTTTCAAAAGGCCTTTTTTCTACTCAAGTGTATAACATTCGTCCCGCCTTATCCCCACAACAAAGTGCGCAACTGCTTTATGTCTGATTATTTTAACTATATTATTGTATTATTATTTCAATGAAATCAATGAAATTACTGATTAAGTAATTTAAATTATTCAATAAGCATATGCAAATTAGTAAGCCTGTGCTTAACATGATTTTAACTCATAATTCTTACACGTGCAGTATGCCTTTGCAGCATTATAGGTGGAACGCACAAGAGTAAAATTCTATGAAACAAAGTTAATTTTTACCTGTTCTTACGATATTGGCTCCTTATAAGTTGCGTATTGTCGTTTCTCCAGGAAAGAGCCCTCCTTGTAAAGAAAAGAATGAGGAAAACCAAAATTGTGCACCTTGTTTCTAAATTTTCAACCCCCCCCGCCAAAAAAAATCCTGGGTGCGCCACTGGCCCACACAAACAGAATCACAGAGAGGAGACTCACCAGAAAAATGGATAGATTATGAATAAAATTACAACGATTAAACGATAATGAGGCTGACCAAGTAAGTATTGACCATAAGAAGAGAAATATAGAGGAAGGAACCTATTGAAGAAGAGAATAATGCAATTGGAATGATATTAAAACGAATGGAATCACCTAGAACAGCCGAGAGTCCCCCCTAGTAGTGCAGGTGTTCACTCAGTCAAGACCGCGCTCAAGTACGTTCAAGAGTCCTCTGAGGATGAAAAATTTCTAGAAGATGTGCGCTACCTATAAAAGGCCATAGCAGCCGGTTTGTCAGTTAGTTGAGCGATTTCCTTGTAGCAGTATTGAAGCGAAGTGTTGTTGCGTTATAATTAGTGCGGAAATCTTTATAGTTGACATTACTATTACGTGTGGACAAATTTGACTTGAACTGTTGTAAGAGACTATCTTGTCGATTACAAATTATTAATTGCGATAATTAAAGATGGTTATTAGTGACTTCATTGGTGTCTTGTATTTTGTTTTCCACTGTACCATATCAATGAGACCGTCGTAACAAAATTAACGAGCGATGATAAAACGGGAAAAGTGGACAACGAAAATTATCCCAGTTCAGCAGTCTTCCACCGCACAGTACAAAGACCGAGGATTAACAGTGAGTTAGTTTTTGTTGCAGAATGTACTTAAACGGAGCGGTGAATGCGTGCCTTGCCTAGGTGGATGGATACATTTCGCATACACAAAATGCGTACGTGTGAGAACTGCAAATGCAATAATGTATTTTCGTGTCATAGCTCCCGGCTTTGTTTGACGAGGACGTGCCCGTGTGTGCGCGCGTGCGTGAGGGCGTGTTTCCCTGAAACGTCCAAATTAAATAATTCAAAACGCTCTCTCGCGTTGTACTTGCGATTCAACTTTATTTCCCGTAACTTAGCACCGTAAACAGTTAGGCACACCTTCTGGGATCGTGTCTGCAGGGTTTCTTCCTCTCCGGCTCTCCGGACTTTCCCTTGTGCTATTTGTTTTAGTAGACGTATTTTACTCAGTGACACAAACCTTGACGTATCTATTTGCTTTTAGTAAAATAACAATTGCTGCATTACTAAATAACAATTGTTTAGTAATAGTAACAAGTATTATAACATTATTGCCGTCATACAATAAACAGCAAAGCTTCGAAGTACTACATTGGTTTGTATAGTTAAATTTATAACCATAATGCTTAAATGAAAAATAATTTGGTCCTTGCTTTTAAGTTTATGTATTTTTCTGTTTATGTGATCCAAATTTACAAGAAGTGTTGAGTGTCTGTTAAATTGTTACAGACATCTAGACGTATTTTAAATACTTATAACTTAATTTTCAATACACACTTTTACAATTTTCTTAAAGTATTAAGTTTTGGCCCTTAAAACTGATATCTTGTTGTTACACTGTGCCCTTTGGTGCACTGAATTAGCAAATTTTCATTGTGCATTCGAATTTAAGTTGATATTTGAACGTATTTTAAAAATTTGTTATCCTCTTTTAGGGCTCCGGTAACTGCCCTAATTTAAAAAAATTTGAAACGTTTAAACCTGTACACTTATGTTCAAAGTTTTGTTAAAACTCTCTTTGATGCCGAAAATGGATTTTTGCGTTTTTTCAATGGTTCGACTCACTTTTTAGGTCCTGGCGTCCATACGATTTAAAATTTCCCAAACTGAAACACTATGTTTAAATTTTCGTTCCCTGTAGTTTGATAAACACATGAATTTTTGCAATGTTTTTACAATTTTGCCTCCTCACATTTTTGCCTCCGGCCCTGTCTATTTTTAAGAGGATCATTTCCAAAACAACAAGGCTATGTAGAGTAAAAGTGAGACACGAATGCCAAGTTTAATGAAAATATGTTGATTCAAGGTGCTGCCTGTTCCGCTTTGAAAGTTCCTCCAGTCGTCTCTTCCTGAGTCTTTGGCAATTGTTATGTATGTTATGATTTTTTTTCGATATTGTAAGGTTTGTTATGATATTCAATTTTTACGTTTAATTTTCAACAGAATGCTGTTGACCTAGTTTCACTGGCGGTACAGATTCAGATCACGACAAAGCTTGCTACAGGTATCAGTGAATAAATGAAATTCGTATTAAAATAGAGTTTGTTGTGGGAAACCTCTTGTAAATTTAACCGATTGTAATACTGCGTCACAAAAATATGAGGAGGTCTACTATGATATATTAACCTCATAAAACAAGTAATGAGAATATTACGCTTAACTGTTCTATAATTTTTACTTCCATGTTCCGTAAGGAAATGGAATTATGGTGATAGCGAAAAAAATCGTGTTCGAGATCGGGCTGATTCATATTGTACTACCCTCAAAACACGAAGCGTTTTCCGAAACACGTCTGTGTATGTGTCTGTGTGTCTATGTGTAGAATTTTTTCTATTTCGAACGATAACTGCCGCAAATTCAAACAGATTCAAATAATTTTTTTGCATATATGTGTCCTTGTTGTAGGGGATTCAGAGGCTGTTGATTTTGGTGAAGATCGGTTAAGGGGAAGGGGTAGTTTGTTGGTAATGTTTTACGTTTTAACAAGAGTAAAGTACTTAATTTTGATTATAAAGTATTCTGAAAAGAAGGTCATAATGATCCTCTGTAGAAAAGCAGATGAAATATCTATAAATGAAAAGGGTAGTTGAAGTTGGATGGGTAATTTTCCATAAATGAAAATGATAGTTGAAGGGAGAGGGGATAATTTTTTATATGTGTACTGCTTTATCGGCAACAAAGAAGTAGTTTCTACGGAAATATTTCATTTCAGTTTGTCAAACATAAAACTCGATTTACAAGAAACACACCTAACTTGTTAGAAATATCGAACTGAATTCAAGTAAATGATTTTGAGTATAAATCTTAGAATATGGAATTCATGTATGGTTCTCCATGTCGATATTTTAATGGGTAACGATGTTGCGAAAAGAACAATGGTGATGACGAAAAAGCTGAAGAAAATGAGATTGCATCACACGTAACTGTTAACTCCAAACACAGTAACGTAAGAATGCGATCAAGTATCCACAGAACGGTACGTTTAAAAGTCAGATAACATTGTTAAAAGAGGCGGCAACAATAGTCGGTGCCGAGTATTGTTGTTTACGATGATGATTTTCGGTTTTGTCGTTTGTTTACAATAGAAGCTGTTACACGATACGGGGTCTGTATTGTTATATAAAAACTGACCCAATGATACGATTCATTTCCTGGTTTCGGACGTTTATCTTTGTTTTTCTTTTTTACACGCAACACAAGAAGACGTAATTAGAACACACAGATCTTAAACGAACAATAACGTTTGCTTCGCCGTACTCGGATTAGTAACAGCGGAGCGTCTTTCACGTGTTTTCTCCAAAGTAGATTCTGCCTTCGATAATAATGATATAGGCTACCGATTCAAATGTTTGTAAACGTCTTGTGCAACACGTACTTAATGATAGATTTTGTATCTTCTCTCGAAGAATTAGGAGGTCCTTCCTCTTCTCTCTTCGTATCTGTCTGCGACGATTTATTTCAGTCAGCACGCTCTGATTCTGATGCGTGTGTGCCAGCGATGCCGTCAGTTAACAAACGCAATTACTACCTAAAACGTTTCTTAACAAAAAAATTAAAAAAGAAAAAAAGAATTCGAGGCGGCACGCACAGATTTGTGCGTATTGACTGCAATGTAAGAATGAGGTGCTGCTAATCGAAAAACAATCCTCTTCAATAAAAACTTTCTTTTCTCATCTCTTTTACAAATTAACAAGAAAATCGTTTCCTGATTCTTCAATAAAGGCTTGCATTCTTTTCGAGCTATGTTTTATTCGGAAACGTACAGTAGCAGTTATAATTTTTCGGCGGTGCAGCAAAAAAGCTGATTTCTAGTAACTCTTCCTAGCAAGGCTGATTACTTCCTTCTTATATTTTTCTGGTCCCCAATTTAAGTAGTTGTCCGCACCGCCGCAAGAGATTTGTCGTATGTAATATTCATTTATTTTACTGTGTGTTGAATACATGAGAGCTTTTGAAAGCGTTAGTAGTTAAGTCAATAAACAGGAATTATTATATGTTTAAAGGTTTAGAAAAATGTTATTAAAACTTAAAAATATTACATATGTAGTTTCTGTAATTTGGTTTCATTTTATTTTTGGTAAATTTAGGCCCAATTGTCTACGTAACAATCTAAGTAAACAAGGATTGATCAGAAAGATCGCGTAATTTTAGTTTATTTAAAAAATTATGTACACAATTTTGTGTGTGTTTACATTGTCTCCTTCAAAGTAATCTCATTGCCCATAACAAAATGATTGCCAATAATATTAATATTAATAATAATATTATTATAATTATTCTTATTATTCACAATTATAATTATAATTTATAATTAAGGCAATAATAATTATAATAATATAATGCTAACATTTTTTCCAATCATCAAAACATTTCTGAAATGAACCTGTTGATGTACCCTTTGAGCTCGCTGACCGATTTTTGTTTTACATCTTCAACAGTCGCGAAACGTTGGATTTTTATGTTTTTTTTTTTATTCTTGCGAGGAAAATAAACTTGCTTAGGAATATATCTTGCAAGATGGCTGCTGCCAGGTACATGATAAAATGATACATGATAGATACACGGTGTAATCACGATGTTATTTTTTCTACAATCTTTAAACAAGCAATGAAGTGTATACTACTGGCTTAATGGAGTTCATTTTCTACAAATTATTGTTCATAAATTCCGAAGTTTTCTGCAGATAGCTTTAGGAATGTGGAGAAATATCCGGACACTATCTTCATCTGACTATAGCATGTAGTCATAAAAATATGCGGAACAAAATTCTACAATCTTCGTCTTCCTTTCACGATCATCAACTCATTAACTACTGGCTTTAGGAATTTCGTACTATTTGTCAACGAATATTAAATTCACCTAAACCCTTCTGTGTTAATGACGTACATGGCTGGAGAATAAGATATAACTATGAATTGTATCAAATATATAAAGAACCACCGTTAACACGGTACATAAAACTACAGCGTCTAAGGTGGGCTGGTCATGTAGCCAGGATGGGAGAAGAAAGGATACCACAAAAACTATTGTATACCAGAATCCATGGAAAAAGACCAGTGGGAAGACCAAGGAGAAGATGGGAGGATGCGGTGGATGAGGATGCAAGAGAGATATTAAAAGTGCGTTCCTGGAGGAGGATGGCTGCTGACAGAGGAGAATGGGGGGAAAAATTGAAGGAGGCCAGGGCCCAACAAGGGCTGTAGTGCCATAGAAAGAAGAAGAAACCCTTCTGTAACGCTTTCACCAAGTTAGAGTAGTTTAACTTATTTTTTAAACATCATTTAGAGACTTTACCTGCGGCATCAAACGTGGGCATTAACCCAGCCTAAGGGAAACCAGAAGCTACGACTTTGTTCTACTTAAGTATTTCTCAGCGGACGCGTCCATGTCGTGGGGAGTGGAGGAGGCCCGACAGATCTGTCGGTGGCCAAGTTCCGCTGAGCACCCAGTATTGCGGGGTATATCTCTTTTACCTTGTCCAGGGTTACGGACGAAGACCAAAGGCGGTCATATTAGAAAAAGCACCGAAAAAATGATATATCAAACCATAGTCCAAAGCATTATGATGTATGCAGCGGAAGTATGGGTTATTAACAAAAAGAATGAAAGAAAGATCCTTGCAACAGAGATGGAATATTGGAGGAGGTGCTGTGGAATAACGAGAGCAGACCGAATAACAAACGAGGAGATTAGAAGAAGAATGGGAGCGGAAAGAAGTGTAATTGACTACATCGAAGAAAAAAGATTGGTGTGGTACGGTCATGTCCGGAGAGCCCAAAATAGGTGGATCAACAAAGTGGCGGAATGGAGTCCATTAGGAAGGAGAAAAAGGGGAAGGCCGAGAAGATCTTGGAGGGACGAAGTGGATGAATCTATGCAACGTGTAGGACTTGAGGAAGGACAATGGGAACATCGGGAGAATTGGAAAGCCAGGTTGAAGGAAGGGAGATGGCACTAGCTGTAGCAACCCTATTGCCACAGCAATATATACAGCAAATATATATATATTTGTATATATATATATATATATATATATCAAAGGCGGTGAAGGTGGAGAAGAAGAACTTCGAAAGGCGGATGTAGCGAATCCGGGTGATCCGCGGAAAGTATGGAGGCCAAAGGTATGCGGGTAACAACGGCGAAGCCTCTAACGGTCAGAGATTAGCGGATGGGGCAATCCCGCATATGAGGGATAATACCACATCCACATGTTCAGTCTTGAACCACAGCGTAGCATCCCTGATACGTTACCCTCTGCGAAATGCTGGTGTAACTCTTCTAGAATAATAAATTACTCGATTTCTTCACGGTCAAAGATGGCGAGATGTACTGTGAAGATGGATCAGGCTATGTGTACTCCGTCAAGTGAAAAAGAAGGCATTTAAAGCAAGTTTCGCAATCTTCGATAGTAGAATATTAAAGAAATCGTTTAATGTACCAAACACACTAAACTCAGTTAGTTAGCAGGTCTAAACTATACACCTACATGCTTAAAAACTGACAACTGTTAAAAATAGGTGCACCAACGCGTTCATAAGAAACACGTTTTGATCGAACACTTTTGCCTGGGAAATTCAAAAATAGCACAAAAACATTTTGATCGAACCTCATACATATACCAACTTTAACAAATATTTTTTATCATCATCACCACTCCAAGGACTAGGCCTTAGAGCTGTTCCGGAACTCATCTCGTCCTCGGTCTACCGACATCTCTCTTCCCAGTAGGGTGATAACCAAAGGCAGCCACAGCTAGACGGATATCAGGCAAGCGGCTAAAGTGTTCGCACGATCTCCTTCTGTGGTCTTCAAACAAATATTTTTTAAATTTTAAATATTTTCTCAACTTACACCCATTACTGTTTCTAAACTTTATGGACTACATACAGTTACTTTATTGTATCTTCAGTGTGCCACGTTTATTGAAACTGACAGTAAATACAATTAAATAAACAATGGCTAGTAAATAATAACACAATGACGATTAAATTCCGTAAAGAGTGTGTGTTATTTTGTCATTTTTGGCAGAATAATATGTTACAAGGAGGAGATACAGTCTGGATGGAGATGTGGTCTGAATTTTCAAGATGAAGGCTTGAAAATGAAGCAGTCTGGGAGAGCCTTGGAATTGTTAGTTTAAATGAAAAGGTCACAGAATATTAGAGTAGGTCGGAAGGACCATGTGGCAGGACAAACGCCTACCGACCTGCCAGAACGAATCATATTTATACGTTAAGAGGAATCGGAAATATCGACAGGAGGAACAGTAGATGGGTCGAACAATGAGTAGCAAGAGACCTGCTTGTGGAAGACGAAAGAGAAGAAGAAGAAGAAGAAGAAGAAGAAGAAGAAGAAGAAGACGAAAGAGAAGAAGAAGAAGAAGAAGAAGAAGAAGAAGAAGAAGAAGAAGAAGAAGAAGAAGAAGGGGAGGAGAAGAAGTAATGTCACTATACTTTACTATAGAATAGTCACCATAGATACTTGTCATGCAGCCGCTGAGGATGACACTTCGCAGCTTCGTCGACACGTCCAGTACAAGAATTGTTTTTGACCAAACAGCATTGTCTTCAAAGACGGCTTCTCAGTTTAACATAACAGTCGTTACTCGCAGCATTGTTCTTCCGGCCACAACATAACAGCACTTCAGCTGCTCAAAACACGAAATCCCTCGTCATTGTTGTCTATGCAATCCTTAGGAGGAACAACAACATTGCTAATAATAATACACACTTACACACAAAACAGCAAAGCTTACACAAGAGGAGTCCGTGTGTCGCAACCGAAAATACAAAAACACTGCACAACAAAATGAAATCATCTTTGGGTCTTTCCATCGCTGTAAACTACTCACAAAGAGGCGCTCTCCGCTGTTGTTATTTCTGTCTTTTGTTATTCAATGATTCGTTTTCATCACCGTCGTCGTCACCGCGCGCTGTGTGTGTGCGTGTGCAAACACAGACAGCGGGCACACAGCCAAATCTACGTAGAGGCGCCAAACAACAGCGACAACTGGCTGCCATTGCCAGCCGACCCAATACTGCCGTTTTTGTTCCCCCCCAAATAGCTTTCCCTTTTTCTTTTTTATTTTTTTTTTATTATGAGTTGAATTCACGCGAAATAAAGGAAGCTGCTGGACGAGTTATTGTTTTTGTACGTGTAATGGCATTAAAATCCGCTAGCGTCGAGACAGTCCAGTACCTTCTGCAGCTCGTAGTAGTCGTTTCGCAATTATAAACTGCGATTCTAATGGATTTTTAAAATCAATTAAAAATTCAGTTCGCAACTACAACGCGCGGATTAAATGGACTGGAATTATTACAACAAAGTTTAAAAAGTTTCAGAGACTAGTACGCTCACTGAGCTGCTGAACTCGCCCGCTATTTTCAACAGAGTACGTGTATTATTAGATCATTTTTAAATATGTATAATATAATATAAAATGTAAATGTATATGTAATGTAAATCTGTATAAGTTATGTTTAATGTAATATATTATTATATTATTATTCGGAAAACTAACTATGGTTGCAACTAACTGACTTCGAGCACACAAAACAAGAGATCCAAACTAAAGGATGCTCTGAGTTCAAATGACTATTTATGTAAGAGGACGTACCGTGGTGTCAAGGCACCAGACAATAACACGATCAACAACTGCACACGTAAAGTAACAATCACGTTACCCCCACATCCGAAGAGCTACAGCTACGGTTAACTTATTTTTAAGAATTTTCCAGAAATATAGTCTGACTATATCATCGGAATCAGAATAGTCCTCAGACTACCAAAAGCTAACAGATCGTTACTGGGAGCTCGTAAAGGTAAACAATCCTTAGTAGGGCAAGAAGCTTTCATGTAATTTAAATGGCCTTACTATGACTTCAGCTGCTCACACATCGGCCAGTTTAACCACTGCATACGTAAACCAGTGAGTCAGGACAAAATTTAGTACTGTATATATAAAAAATTTCAAATATTCAGATTTCTGTTAAAATCCCACTTTGTCTGACATTCGGTTGGATTTTTGAGATTTTTTTCAAATTTTCAATCCTTTTTGTGTCATAAAATTTAGAAATGTTTAAAGTGTACACTGTATCCAGATTGTGGTTAAATTCTCTTTAATTTACTACTATACCACATGGAGTTTTGCGATTTTATCAAATCTTGTCCCAATTTTGAGCTCTGGCCTTTAAAAAAAAATTTAATTTACAAAGCTTAAGACTACATTTAGATTTGAGTTTGCCTCCCGCCCCCCTATTTCTTGGAGGACCAATCTCAAAAACATAAGGGTTCAGTAAAGTAAACGTTTTCCAAGTCGATTGTTAAGATCAAAAATTATCGTTGACGTATTCCACCAAATATACGGACTGACAAATGCAAAACGGTCGAGTTAAAACTGAGAAGTCGCTTTGCTCGTTCAATAAGTGGAAAAGTATAAAAAGACTGGATTAATGAATTGACTTCTTCTTCTTCTTCTTTAACTTCCATCATAGGACTCTGTCTTGTTCTACAACAAAGGTCCTACATGCTGTCACTCCACCTCTTCCTTGGCCGACCAATGCTCCTCTTGGTGTTTGGTAGGCTATCTCTTGGCTTTTTCACTAGCCTTGTGTCATCCATTCTTGATGTGTGTTCATCCCATATCCTTCTTCTTTCCGCAATCCAAGAATTAATATCTTCTATATTACACGTTGCTTTTATACTATTGTTTGGCGGCAACCTATCTTACCTTGTCTTTCCTAGTACCCTCTGTAATATAGTCATTTCTATAGTTTGTCATTTTCTTTAAGTTGTTGCTGTATCTGGTTAGGTCTAGATGCATAGGTTAATACTGGACGTATTGTGCTTTTGTAAACCCTAGTTTTTGCTTCTTGCGTGATGTATTTACTATTCCATATAAAGTTATTCGTCCATACGGATACAGCAATTCTTCTTGCTTTCATCAATTGAGGTTCAATTTCTTCATCTGCCCTACTCTTACTTGTAAGCCTTGTTTCTAAGTAGTCTACCTGCATTATTTGTGCTATTTATTCTGCCGTTTGTCACAAGTTTACACCTTGATGGGTCATGTGAAATTGTAATTCATTTTGTTTTCTCTTGAGCTACTTTCATGTTATACTTCTGGCACGCTTTGTTAAAATTGTACACAAGCCTTTGTAAGTCATTTTCATTTTCCGCTATTAGTATAACGTCGTCTGCATAACATATAATATCAAACGCACTTCTAAACAAAACAAATTGTAAGGTAAAAATCAGTCTTATACGTTGTTTGGCTTTTAATATACAATAAACAAGTACAAAAGATGTATCGTTTGCAGTTTACAAGAAAATTGCTGGAATGTGCTAATTATGTAGAGTTGACAAACCTAATTTTTTTACTTTCGGCGTAAAATATCTTTGTTAATTGCTGATCAAGAAAACTTATGTATAATATTTGTATAAAACGTGATTCTGAGAAAGTTGATGGTAGCTTCAATTAAAAACAAACAAGTTGGAGAAATTTTATTTAATTAAGGAAAGCGATTAAAATGTTAGGATTGTAAATTTATTTTTTTTTAATTTTTGGAACAAAAGTAGTAGCAATATTTTTACTTGTGCAGAACTCGTAAACAGAGCATTTCCGGAACTGTGTTTACACGACATTTTTTGTTATTTTGAACTATAGAATCACCTCCCGAAATAGTACTCTTTCCTCCAGGAACCTGTACAACATCCAGTTCTAATTAGTCAAGCGCGTTTATAATTAACGATGGCATTGTATTAAAAAATAAATAAATATTTAAATATCTTTATCAACTGTTATTTTACTTATCTCTTTCCTTAAATACGCCTCTAACATTTAGACAAACATACAAAGTTGGAAAACATACAAACATACATTCAACGAACTATCCCAATCAGTTTTATTTCTGAAAGAAAATTTAGTCTTGGTTTTCTAGCTCTGATGTAGAATGTATTCTTTCTCAGTAAAGACTGCCATGCCTGTAGTAGTGTACGTAACAATGCAAATGGTCTACGTTCAAACCGTTTATAATTTACAGGTTATCTTATATTTATCGACTGTGGAGGATATTGCAACTGCCGTGGGGAATGTAATTTTCTCTTCGAAGATGGTTGAACCAGATTGATTCTATTTTTTTCTAACAAAATTTATGCACAATGTAATATTACTTAAAACAGATTAGTCTGCGAAACTTCCGATCAAATATTTACACGTTAGTTTTATTAACTCTCAACGATGACAATGATCTGCAACATCGGCAGTATTGCCACGAGAAGAAATTAATTGACCTTAAACAAACAAAGTAAGACTTAGAATAGACATTTAGCTATTTAAAGACTGAACATAATTAATGGTATTCACTACAAAATATAATTTTAAAACTGGCTAAACCCAATTTAGTTTCCGAGATCGCCCTACTTAATATTGAACGGTAAAGAGATATACGATGACAGGTCCATTGCTCCAGCTTTCAGACTTGGAGGGCGAGAATTTACTGCAGGGGTTTCTTTCCTTAGCCAATAAACTGCGATTGCTTAAATGGTTCTGAAGATTTACCCTTTATCCCGTGCCTTCAGCTACGTAATTTGAACCCATGGTATGTCATGAATTGCCCTCATTCCAAAAGATTCATGTCTTGATGGACATAGAAGTAGGGTTTGTTACCAGAGCTTCTGCAGTGGGCGACTGTAAGTTTTTTTGTGAACATTTGCTTACAGCAGAAAACTAACGAGGAATTAAGAAATCGATTTAGTTATTAAAAACTAAAAGTTTTATTGGGAATACTATATAACAATGCATGACAAATTGTTTAGGAATCAAGACTTTAATCAAAGTTAATCTATATTAAAGCCCTAAAAGGACTCGAGAGTTTGGAAAATGCCATTAAGATCCTGGACTCGACGAAGCAAAAAATCCTGCCCTTCACTTTCCCGTGGTAGTGAGGAAGGCAATGTTTCCAAGCAAGCGGCTGACGAATAAAGGTGCCGAGTATCTCCCAGGATAAGGGGAGATAGCCTATCCTTTTCCCAAGTATCAACGACTTCCAAGGAAGGCGGATGATTGGGTAAAAGGGTAGGGTACAAATTTGCCCTTGGGTTGGGAAACCATTCCTATAAGTGGATGAATTGTACTCGTTGCATAGGACGGAGAAGGCAACAGGAAGCCACTCCATTAAACATACAACAGTATGTCCCTTGTTTTGGAATGTTGAGAATGGTGGGGCAGTCTCTACTTATGTGGCAAGAAATTGCAGGCTCACGAATATTTGAGTTAAAGCAAAGAAGAAGAAGAAGAAGAAGAAGAAGAAGAAGAAGAAGAAGAAGAAGAAGAAGAAGAAGAAGAAGAAGAAGAAGAAGAAGAAGAAGAAGAAGATTATGATGATGATGATGATGATGAAAAAGAAGAGAAAATCAAGCGATGCCTTTTTAAAGCTTATTTTAAGGACGTTTCAGTTACTGAAACCTGCAAGCATGCAATGGTCTATCTATACAATTACTGTATAGATCAAATCTGTGTCAAATCACAGAGTCGGTAAAGGATGTTGAAAATTTGAACGTAAACGAATTAATAGTTAAGTAATTAATTAATATAATGCAAGTATCACATGGATAATGCATGTAAATGTATTTATGAAAAAATGATGTACTTCATATACATATCAAAAGTAAATGACGAACTATTCTCTTAAGCCTAGTTACTAAACATTATATATTTTTAAGTTTCTCATCATAGTGGGACGAAATGGAACGGCATTTCAAACATCTCTTAGGTATAAAAACAACATAATGGCCGTCAAATTTGACCTTTCCAAGACTTGCCGCCCCTCAAATTTTGCAGCCCGTAGGCAATTGCCTACTTTACCTATGCATAAATCCGCCTCTGCTTGTTTTCCTTTTGTTCACTTACTTAGTTAACGTTTACAGTTTGTCTTAATGTATTAATTTTAAGGTTAACATTAGGAGACTTTTCTTTTTGTTGGTGTAATAAATAAATGTTTACAATCTTTTAATTCGTAAGTTTTACGGTTTGGACAAACGCCGAATTTAAACGGTAAGTAATAACATTACGTATTCACACATTTCGATTCTGGTACAAGGTGAATTTTTTTTAAACTACACATGCGACAATGAAATACGCGGGCATGAGCGCACATACAGATGTATCATTGTCAAAGGTCATTCGGAAAATAAATAACACTTTCGAACACAGTACGGGTGAAAGCGAATTACCTACACCTATTGCACATGCCTGCGACCGTTTAATAAAGTGCTCTAAATAGTCGATGTCTAAATATATTTGGCAGGCAGTGTCCACCAGTTGAAGTGAAATGGATCCAATTGAAAGTGGCCAGTGGAAACATTCTAGAGAAAAAAAACAATTAGAATTGAATTCAAGGTTGTATTGGCTCGTTTTGTCGATAAAATAAATTTTATCAAGTAAATGTGTTTTATACAATGTAATAAACATACGGACTTACCGAGTCGGCATGCACTAAGCCAAAATCAATAGTTTCCCGCTACTTTAGGTATAAAATATTATAAAATTGAGACTGTAAACCTGTCATTTGCCGGTACTCTGGTATAATTCTGATTGCTTAATAATATTTCTTGTTTTTAAGAGATTAAAAGCTACACTATTAGCAAAATACACTATACTATATGTTTTCAATAGGTTTTAATTTAAATTTTTGTCACTTTTCCAAAATTGTAAAACAGTATGCGAAAAATAAATTACTTCTAAGGCTTACACGCGGGAGTCAATGTTGTTAAATTGTGATCCCGGGCTGTTTGGCCGTGGTCCAGTGCTAAAATCCCTAGCAAACGTTCCGAACGTGCCATGTGGTCACTAACGTCCACCATCTTACGTTAGCGCAAGCTCATATTGGCACTGATGATGGCCGTGCACTGATGGACCACGGCCAAACAGCCCGGGATCACAATTTAACAGTTTGCGAAAAAGTTACTTATTTTATTCTTTCTTTCATGCTACATACATCAGAGTGAATGAATCTGGCATGTGGCACTCTCTACTCATGGTTGTAATGCACGCGCGCGCGTGCGTGTATGTAAGTGATAAGAATGTACATCTGCCTTTTAATGACAGGTCCAAAAACGGCCGAGCCCAAGAGATTTCGTCTGCCAACCAGGTAAAAGAGAACTGTTACAGTGAAGCACATCACTCGCCGATGTGCCCTAACGTTGCGAGAGGAGTGTGGAGTGTGATCGGACAGTTCAAAACGTTCTTCAACGCCTTCCGACCTCTAACCTTGATCGCCATTCCTCTCTGTTTATGCTTCGAGCAATCCGCTCTCCATCATGGCCCTTCTGATATTTTCGTCCTTTCTTTCTCCTTCTGGTTTTCGCTTCCAAAATTGCTTTCGGAAGCCTAACATCCGCCTTTCGCCGAACGTAACCATACGTTACTAATTGATGCAACTCTATCGTTTGTGATATGGTTAACAGCCCCCCTTACATTTCTGACGATATCATGTCGAACTCTGCCCAGTCGTGATTTTTTATCCGAATGGGAAAGTTACCAAACAAACGGTACATAGTTTGTGGCGTAGTGGCTTGGGCGTAGCGGTTTCATTAACAACAGCGTCCATCTCTACCGCTTTTAACCTCCTCCTGTCCGATTCATTCAACCACCAAGTCACCGCCACACCTGTTTTAGGGGGGGGGGGGAGAAGGGAGGTTGGAATTAAATATAAACATTACAGTGTTTATTACATCGCTATTTTTATTTTATTGGGTGTATATAATGTATAAATATAATACTTCATACATAATAAAGTGTAAATACAAGAAAATATTTTTTACAAACTTAAGCGCAGTAGCCTACTTTAAATTGTGTTAGAAAAAATTACTCACTACATTAAGAATATGCAAGAAGTGTGTAACTTAAACTTGTTTTTTAAACCAGTCATATGTTTCACATAAATGCACCTTTCTTAATGTGTCTTTTTTTTGTTTTTTATTTCGTCAACAAATGCATTACAACTAAGTCCTAAATGTATTTGTAGACAGTATCAACGCAGCCACTGTTGACTCCTGCATTATACCTCTGTCATCTGCCCAAGCGTTGTTCATCAATGAGAATACTCTCGCTACACTCTCTCGCCCAGTATTTTTTCTAGGAACCAAATGCACCGACCGCGACTCCCCAGTCAAACCGGGACGTATGACAAGCCTATACTATACTATAATATATCCTTAATTTTATGTTTTGATGTATTCTTACTCCATCATATTATTCCATTCAATCTTTTTCTATTCAAATCTTTCCTGCTGTATTCTCCTCTTGACGTCCTTCGTGTCTATCATAATAATAATAATAATAATAGTAGTAGTAGTAGTAGTAGTAGTAGTAGTAGTAGTAGTAGTAGTAGTAGTATAGTAGAAGTAGTAGTGGTTGTAGTAGTAGTAGTACCACCAGTACTTATAATAACGATTTAAAGTTATTTTCTTACTGCTAATGTTTGGCAGTATAAACATTTAATTATGTTTTTAATTTAAATTATATATGCCAACTTATCACCGTCAAAGACAAATTTCTCTTAAACATATTCGTTTCAATAAACTGTCTGATTCGAAAACCCAAATGAAGCTGCCTCGGTAGTTTCATCCCTTTCTGTGGAATTAATTCGCACCCTTTATCGCTTTCCAGCAGAATACACCGCCCAAACTAGAGGCAGCGCACCGTGTCGAAAATAGGATTGTACGGCACCGAATTAATTTGCTTCGACAACTTGTGTCCGTCTCGCTCGGCGCGTGAACACTTAATTTGAATAAAGTCAATTCATTTCTATGGGGACAAATTATTGTGACTCAGATAATAGGACAACATCTTATCCAATTCGCTCGTACACAATTTTCATCCGACGTCCGTCTACAGGCATGTTCATAGCGGACATATTACCGGTTAATATTTTTTTATGCTTTATGTCTCTGTTAAGCCATTATACCCTGCCTTCTCCTGTACGGCCTTCTAAGACTGTAAACAATAGGCTATACTCGACAGATTTATGAATTTTATGGAATAAGGGGGTGTAATAGGAAGGTGTAATTGTTTTTGGGTTTGACTCGAATCCAACCCGGTCTGTAAATATGACAATCGTTTGCGAACAGTGAGCGTAATATGCTCAGTTTACAAACACCGCGTTGCGAGGAGAAGAAGAAGAAAAAGAAAAGACTTTGTAGATAAACCTCGTACCAGAGGTTACAGTTGGATGGATCCTATATCCGGGCGGACGGCGTGACAAACGCAGTCTCGCACGGATTAAAACCCTCGTCGGTACGCTTTTACAGGCATCGCACAAACCAGTAACATTTGGACGTCTTCAGTGTAATTAATCTTTACTAATTGTTTATCAACACCGGTCACGTTAGTAAACGATTTGTGAACGCTTCGAAAATACGGCAAATCGAAGCCACAGTCAGACAGTAAAACATCGTAATATCGACGATCAAGATTGTAGGTACGTAGACTAGAACAAGAGTAGTCGAGCTCATAACCTCTAACCAAGGTCGCTGTCAGTTTGGGAACACAGTTAAAAAACACGTTTAATGTCTCCGTCTCTCATGAAAAATAGGGATGCGATTGGGTCGAACAACAACAAACTTATAAATAATGTCAAACGACGCCTCCGAGTTTTGTGTGTTTCTGTTGCTAGTTTTTGTTAAACGACGGTTTCTATGCCCGACCTCTGTCGTTCATCAAAGAAAAGAGATAAAAATTGGTGTAACTATTCCCATTACATCGTATGAGGCGGCTGGCTAACAGATTACGTTTTGTTTAATAACGTTAGACACA
The DNA here is from genome assembly GCA_034769895.1 of Magicicada septendecula. Lineage (NCBI taxonomy): Eukaryota > Metazoa > Arthropoda > Insecta > Hemiptera > Cicadidae > Magicicada > Magicicada septendecula. The sequence continues at coordinate 442,303,329 of CM068372.1, read as the reverse complement.
TTTCAATGTGGAAAGTAAGATGTGTCTTACTAGTATGTGTTATAATAATAAAAAAATAATAAAACAATAATAATTAGTATGCTGCCTGAGCTGCAGAACTCACTATTCCTAATTAAGGTCATTTATTATTGAACGTAGGCCTATTCTGATATTAGATAATCTTTCTATTATCAGGAAAATTATGAAAATCCCGATTATTCTAAAAATTTTTGTTTAGTAAGGTAACAATTGTAGAGCAGTCATACAATGCTATGAATTCCAAACAAACAGATTTGTGTTAAAATCCCTTTACTCTGACATCGGACTGGACTTTCACAAATTTACAAGATTTTTGATTCCGTTTTTACGCACTAAGATCAAAATCTTTGAAATTTCCAAAACTCTACAATATATTCAGATTTTTGTTACAATTCTCTTTGACTAGATCTTCCACTTGTAATTTGGAATTTTATAAAACTTTTACCCCATTTTTCGGGCTCTGGAGTTCCAAAACTTAGTAGCTCCAATTTATTAATTCTAAATTCACTAATTTAGAGTTACTACTGGACTACTAATCCAAATATTATTTATTATTGATGATGTAAAAAATAATTAAATTTTACTTTGACATTATGCTAAGTAAGGAGTATAGACTGCCAGTATACGTTGCGGAGTGTTAAATTGGTATTTCACTAATATGATCTTAGTGAACCTGATGTGTGCCAGCATCTTACGATGGTGAACGGGGTCTGTGTTTCGCTGCTCACAACGATGTTCAGACGCAGGTATTGGCTGCACACTTTTAGCACAAATTTTGTGGTTGCAGCCCACACTGATGCTATGGGCTGGCAGATGTACTTGGATATTACCGAAGGTCCATAGAGTTAGCGTTGTCGTGAGTGTTAGTTATGCCGCGGCTATGGGAAAAAGACTTTCAGCTCAGGGGTGTATTTACGATGGGAACGAACGGGACTGGACCGTCTTCCCAGAGGGTCGAAAAAAAGTTGACGAATTTTGTTAATCTATCAAGTTTTAGGCTATTTTATTATTTTCCCAGTTGTGTACGCTAATATAGGCCTAATAGTAACTATTTTTTACTTTAATACTTTAATATACAAACAGGTTCCTATGCGGAATTTGCGTAGGAATATCAGTTTAGTCAATAAGTGTCTTCCAAAAAATTTCCAAATAATTAGTCGTTATTACTTTTTAACTTAATGTAATTAATTTCATAATGTTATCACACGTTTTTCAACCACTTTAGATACGGTAATGTTGATTAGTTTTAACTCGTTTTTTTCTTTTGTATGGACCCTCCCCCATGCCAAATTCTAGATACACCACTGACGCAACTGCGGCAGACTGCGATCTTTCTTGGACACTGTGTACGTGTTACACTGTTCCCCGTCGCAACGTCTGAGCCATCGGCCCCTGGAATTTATCTACCGGTAACCCAGAAAAGTCACATAACGAAATTTTAAAAATTGAGCATCAATGTCCCAGTATGCTCCCCTGAGGTGCAAAATTCGTTCATCATTCTGAAAAAGTGTATTTATTGTCAGATAAAATCGAATTAATAAATTTTATTTTTCAAACCTGTGAGTAAAGTTCCTCATATTCTTCGATTCTTGGCATTAGCAAGGAAACGCCACAAACACCAAGACAGTATATCGTTTCCCATACTTTTTTTTTATTTTTACCTGTTTTTATATACAAATAGAAACCAAACTATTAGAATTAATATTCTAAATATATAAAAGCCATACAAAATTTCTATAACAATTCAATATCGAGAATAAAAATAGGAAAGAATTTGTCACCAGGGTTTCAAGTGACCAAAAGTTTACGCCAGGGATGTTGTCTATCACCCATGCTTTTCAACATTTATACGGAGAAAGCAATAGAAATTTGAAAAAAATGTGCAGGAACATGGAAATTTCACTTGATGGTGGTACAGTTTATTCATTACACTTTGCTGATGACCAATTACTTTTGGCTCAAGATTTTGAAGACGTAGAGTACATGACTAGAAAACTGATACAGGGATATCAGAAATGAGATCTAAAGGAAAATATGAATAAAATAAAATACATGACAATAGGTGACCTTCATCAAGACTTGAAACTAGAGAAAGACATGGGGATGATTTCCTATACAGAGGAATAAAAGTATTTAAGGATGAAAATTAAGGCCAATGGGAAGCAAGATAAAGAAATACAAAGAATTCATTGCTGCGACTTAAAAGACAGTCACACGATTCCTTCAGCTAACCATCAGAGAGTTGCCGGTAGAAACCAATGGTACAGCGAATAACAGAAACGTAGACTGTAGACTACGTACTAGACGGGTTAAATTTAAAGTGTTAAAACAATATGTTATAGTAATTTATTAGGAGTGAAAATTATGGCCAGTGGGAAGCAAGGTAAAGAAATACAATCCAGAATTAATTTGGGAAAGATGGATATATCTACATTAAATGGAATTCTGTGGGATAAGCAAATTACAGCAGAAACTAAAACCAAAATATTTAAAACCACCGTTAGAAGTATCATGACTTACGACTCAGAAGATTGAACTACCAATAAACACACCAGAACAAAACTAATGACAGCAGAGAATGACTTTGGAGACGTTCGGCAAGAGTATCCAGACGTGAGAAAATTAGAAATGAAGTCGTTAAGGACAGAATGAATGTGAAAAATTCAATTGTTGATTTTATCCAAACAAAAAAATTACAATGGTGTTGACACACGATAAGAATGGCACAGGAAAGATTGCCAAGGAGAGTTATGGAGTGGACCCCACCAGGATGAAGGAAAAGAGGAAGACCACCTGGATAGAAGAAATTCAGACTGTATTGAGGAAACGAGAAATTGAAGATCTTTTGATAGTCAAGCAGCAGTGGAAGATGAGAATTCAACCTCTTCTGTAATCTTTGGTTCCGGAAAACGTGTAAGCATTGTGCAGCCGGAATAATAATAATATTATGCTAAGTATAAAAAAATATCTATTCTATAAACGAAACAAGAATCTTAAGGAGTTTTTATGGACTGTGTCGTCTTATAAATGGCCAGCACATACTCCTATATTTTTAAATTTTGACACCTTACATTACTACAGTATAGTGATGCATAATCAATTAATAAAATATCAGGGTAAACGCTATATTCTAAATCGGGTTAAAAGTTTTTTAGTCTGACAGGCACCATGTTTTATATATTTTTTTTTTAAATTTTGACCTTATTTTAGAGCCTTACTGTCAGAAATTTTGGGAATTTTAAAAACTGCACACTATGTTTAGACATTGTTTACACTTCTCTTTAATTTAATGCTCCACATGGAATTTTACAATATTTTGACAATTTTGATCTCTTATTTCGATCTGTGGTGTTCAAATTTTTGGATTTTCCAAAACTGAATACTATTATTTCCTAAGCAAATGGAAGTACGGTGATCGCGAAAAAAACGTGTTCGAGATAATGGCAGATTTTGAATGTATTACTTTCAAAACATGAAGAAAAATCATTTTCCGAAAAGTGTCTGCGTAGAATGTTTTCTATGACGAACGATAACTGCCACAAATTCAAATAGAATCGAATGAGATATTTTCCGAGTTGTAGAGGGCTATTGATTTTGGTGAACATCGGTTAAGGGGAAGGGGTAGTTACCTGGAACATTTTACGTTTTAACAAGAGTAAAGTACTTAATTTCGATAAATGAAGTATCCTGAAAAGAAGGTCATAATAATCTACTGTAGAAAGGTTGATGAAATATCTGTAAATGAAAAGGGTAGTTGAAGGGGAGGGGGTAATTTTTTGTATTGATTTTATAAATTTATTCGACCGAAAACTTGAAAATTTCAATAAAATATTAACAATTGATATCGTTCCATGCTATGTAACCACAGATACGTAAACAAAATAATTTTTCGTATTCAGGATTTCACAAAAGATAATATAATTTTTTATTTTAAAACATTAACAACTAGGTATATTTCGTATTTTGATTGTTTTTCTCATGGTTTTTACCAAAAGCATGCATATTTGGTTTCGTTCTGAGTGCACTCATGTTAAAAATAATTTTATAATTAATTAGAACGTGGAAGTCATGTATGGTTCTCCATACCGATTTTTTCCAGATTGTGGTTACAACCAGTGGTGTAAAAGTGTGAACGCGCATGGTAAGGTTCAAGGAGATCTGTTGGTGCCTTCAACAGATATTGTGAGGCATTTGTGAGATGCTATACGAGTTAAAACTTAGAACCCGCTTCAGATAAACTAGTGATGTTACGTCTAATTCTTATCCGCGTAACTAATTTCTTCTCAACACACAGTTTCACCACTACGGTAAAAAAATAAAAAAATAAATTTTAATGTATCAGTAGTGGGCGCTTTTATTGTATGTTTTACACACTTCTTCCATTATTTTTATTTACGTTTAATGTACAAATTGACTTTCCATTGTTAAATTTAAAAATTCTGTTTCAACATGATTTGATACGTATATGGTCTCCGATAATCTTCTTCTTCTTCTTCTTCTTCTTCTTCTTCTTCTTCTTCTTCTTCTTCTTCTTCTTCTTCTTCTTCTCCTTCTTCTTCTTCTTCTTCTTCTTCTTCTTCTTCTTCTTCTTTTTCTTGTTGTCCTCTTCAAGGATTAGGTTATATAAACCTGTTCTGGCACCCATATCATCCTCGGACGACCCACGACTCTTCTACCAATGACTTTATAGTTCAGTGCCGCTTTCGGCAGTTGATCCTCTGTCATCCTTTGAGGATGCTCCCCCTATTGTCCTTACTCCGAGGCTGCTTTGGATACCACAAGTATTACATAGTTTTACATGAGCATGTTACTGGCCTAGTGGACAACCTCCTACCAGGAGGACCAGAGACTCTTCTGTCAGGGTTACTATACCTTAGCCGAAAGGCCCCTATTTTGGGGCGCACGAGATTCGCCCTCACACTTCTCTTTTTGAGATAGGATTTGGTGGCTCTGTATCAGTTATTCTAATACTGAGTTTCTTAGTATTTCCATTTCCAGTGCTCACCTATCGGCATCAGTGAGCACTCTAAGATCCTATGCCACCTAAAATTAAGAAATTAGAATTGAAAAAGGTAGACACCCTAGCCCTCGATTATTCTATTAGCGTCGGGGTCAGAAAAGAACATGAGGCAGTCAAGAGAGACTAGACAGAAACGATTAAAGGAAGGGATCTCACCCAAGACAAGTTGAAGCAAAGTGAGAATCCAGGTAGGGCACAGCGGGATTGCCAAACCCGTATCCACAAGATGTGGACCCCTGATATAACCGATAATCTTATTTACGTTAAATTTGGCCATTCAAAAAGCATTTTTCTTTATCTACATCTACTCTCAGCTCTCAACAGAATGTTGAATCAACAGTAAAGGGATAGATAGGGCGTCAGCCTTGTTTTTTTTGGGGGGGGGCTAGCAGAGTACCACAGTAGACATCTGTAGGGATCAGAATGAAGATGCTCTCTGATTGGGCAGAAAGCAAGACATGGCCATTGGCTACCTTAATTTGCCTATTAAAGGTAAGTCTACCTAATCAAGTATATCTGTAGAAGGCAAACGAACATTTTGTAGTTTTCCTATACATGAATTTTATTATTATATTTACCGACTTCTTGTTTGGTATTCATTAAAGCACCGTGTAAACATTTTGTAACCGAATTACATAAACATTTGGTTACTTAAGTGTATAACTTTATACTGAATGACGTCACATGTTTATGTATTCATATTTAAGTGTTTACTAAGCAAACTGTTGTCAGACCGAAACGCGTGTCTCGAATTAATAAAAAATTTCGTCGTCAGATAACCAAGCGTGAAATTTTTATTTTGATATTCGCTTATAATCAATCTTACATGTTCCTCTTTAAATAACGTTTACAGCGTGATACGGCTATTCGGGAAGAGACTAGAGTTCACCCCCGAAATTCATATGACTTAATTGTATTTATTTTTTCTAAGGTTTTTGATTAAGCGTCTTCTTCTTCTTCTTCTTCTTCTTCTTCTTCTTCTTCTTCTTCTTCTTCTTCTTCTTCTTCTTCATCTTCTTCTTCTTCTTCTTCTTCTTCTTCTTCTTCTTCTTCTTCTTCTTCTTCTTCTTTGTTACAACTCTGTCCTGTTGTACAACAACGGTCCTACATGCTGTCACTCCACCTCTTCCTTAGCCGACCAATGCTTCTCTTGGTGTTTGGTAGCCTATGCCTTTTGCCATCTTATTCATTGTACTATTTCTCGCTATGATCATTACCGTATCATCCGTCTAATTACGAGGCTGCCCGTTGCTTCTTTGAGCCATCCATATTTTTCCAGTGGCTTACCTTGTCCAACAACCCTCCTCCTTTATCCTGGCAGTGGTATCAAATGTGCTACTCAACTTACCACAGTCGGAGTTGATTAAGCTTGTTGGAGTATGTTAAACTGATGGAGTAGCCTACGTCCATTGAGAAAACAGCCCTATGGATAGACTGGTAAAGCGTATCAGATTTTTAATTTTTAGAGCCTTAGAAAAAAGTAATTATACGTAATGAATCCGTGGATTATGAAGAATTCATTCCTACGCTTTTTAATGCACATCTTGACGCGGTTGAAAGAATGAAAACAATGTTCCACGTTGGTTGTCAGTCTCAAAATCAATAAGCTTCCGTGGGATGTGAACAAGTGTAAACACGCATGATAATATTTACGAAAATCGGTTCCTTTAATAATTATTGTGAAACACAACCCAATTGAGCAGCCAAACAAATGCCAAGCGAGTTAAAACTCGTAATTCGCTTCAAGAAAAAGTAATTATGTTATGTCTAAATCTTATCGCGTAACTCATTTCTTCTGTACATACACTTTCATAATTACGGTAAAAAAAAAATAATAATGACCACGAATTGTAATATATCGGTAGTTAGCAGATGTTTCCATTGTATGTGTTTTACACATTTACTATAGTATTTTAAATTTACGTTTAATGTAAACATTGATTTTCCATTTTCATATTTACAAATTCTGTTTCAATGTGATTCAGTTTATATATGACATTTCAGTTTTCAATAATCTGACCATTCTAAAATCAAAGTGTACATCTACTCTCAAACTCAAAAGAATGTAGAATCAGTAAACACTAAAAATGTCGTTACGCGGTCAGTTGAGATTAAAAATCGTCGCGATCCTTTAATTTCGGCTTTTTACTTGACGTAAGTAAGAAATGCAGAGTCGGTTGATAAAGGAGGAAAGGCTTTTAACCAATAAAGGAATAGATGTTGGGATATGAAATGTGAACGTTGTAGAAAAGCAAAGAAGAATACGCAGACGAGAGTCATTGATTATTTTATTTTCCGTTTCAGTATTTATTGCTGGCGGTGAGCAGAACTGATTCAAGGGGGGGTCGTGACATCAACAAACATTGTTTTTATTTAGAATTTAAATTAAGTACAGACTGGACTTTACTTGTACACTTTGGATTGAATTACAATAACATATTTACTTCAACAGTTGCGTAGTATCAATGTGAAGCGGTTTCTCAGTTTAACTGAACCGTTTGTAATTCGCCTCTGTCTGTCGTCTGTCTGGCTGTTTGGGGGATACCGCACGATAACTTTGACCGTATCAACAGATTTTTGTAAAACGTAGCATTTGTGTCTGTACACTTAAACAACACATCCATATTGTTTTTAAGATTGATCCCCCAAAAACTGGAGAAGTGGGGTCACAATTTGTTTTTTTAATTGCAAACAGGAGTAAGAGTATCAAGTTAGAAAGTGCTGGAACCGAATCTAAACATAGTGTTCCGTTTTGGAAGTTACAAATTTTAAGGCACCACGGTCTTAGAAAGTTTTAAAAATAGTTAACATTCCTGCCAGGTAACAGACTAAGCGGAATTTTAAACCAAATTCAAAAATGTAGTAATAACTTTGATTTTAACATTGAAATCTTTATAAGGACGTGTCGCACATTTGCGGCCGATCGCTGGTGCGTGATCGAAAATGGGAACCGGTAAGTTTCCATAGAAACTACTTCTTTGTTGTCAATAACGTAGAAAATTTTGAATATTTTAGTGAGTTTCAGTGCCATATCCCCTTAAATTTATCGCAAGGTTGAGAATCAGACAAGAATTTATTACGGAGCGATGGATCAGGAGGAAGCGAGTGGAAGTACGGCTCAGACTTCCACCGAATCGAGTGTAGAAGGAACTAATTTGGCGGAAAAGCTACAATTGGAAGCAGAACGTCGAAAACGAAAGATCGAATATTGCCGAGTTATTTAATTGAAGACGAGTTATTTCGTTTATTCGACGCCGCTCTTTTGCGCTTTAACGTTTATAGCATGCGCAGCTATACGTCACGTACCGATGACATACTGGAGCCCGTTAATTATATGTGGTGATTTTAACTACAACTTGAAACTGCCCGAAGCTGGACGACTGCTCGCATATTTGGAAGAATTTTATTCGGTACGTTTAGCATCTGATCGAAATATCATAACCACTCGTAATAGTACTACGATAGATGGTGTATTTTATAAATTGCGACCAACCGAAGTGGTCCCATACGCTTCATATTTCACTACGCATCGTCCGATGATTATACTTCCAAGTGAAATCGATGAATCTCAAGAAGAACAGCGAGCTTCTTTCCGTGCGCGCTTATGAATGCGACTACATTTAACTTATAATCTGTACATTGGTAAATGAAGAAAAATAAATATCTATATTTTTTAGATTTGTTGAAGCATTTTCAATGCCCTTCTCTGTGCATTGCATTTGTGCAATGCCTGTAAATTTTTTTTTAACTTTAGGAAACTTCAGGTAAAATTAAGTAAAATTTTTGAAAAAAATTGTAAAAACGTGTGGAACAGAAAATTATGAGGCATTATATTCAAAACTCAAAGTAGGTATCTATAATAATATCACACAATCAATATAGTGTGGTAATTGTTATATATTTTTTATAATCGTTCGAGCATCTTTACAAACATCTTTAAAAACTAAAATTTATTCATTTGATTTTACGTAATAAAAAATCTATTACCTTCAAAAAAGTGAGCGAGCTCTACACCACAGGGAGGTTAATAGTATAATTAATATAAGGACAGATTAACATTTATTTATAAAAAAGAAAATAATCAGTGCTTACTTCGTCCATGACTTTTGCGCTAATAGTCGCGTTTGGACTCTAGTGACAGAATCACACCACACTATTTACATGTGACAGTAACAACGATACTCCACTCAGAAATTTTGATGGTATCTAGACATTTAGGTGAGAAGATGAAGAAGAGTCTGATGTTGACCCCAGAAAGAATGCAGGATGAGTATTCTCAATTCTTGCTACCTATAGTACTGTATTCCTGTCAAACATGGGGGGGGGAATACCTCCTAGCCGCCCCCAATCCCGCCTATGAAATTATTGTTATTATGCCACTGTTTTGTTTTGTTAGTTATATTTATAATTGGCCTTAACTCTTCCGTCCATTTTACATCTGTGTGTAAACAGTAAACTACCGCACCCCTATACGGGTCGCAAAGTTTACGGTCTACATAGATTAGGTTAGATTATTCTAGTCCCCTGTAAAGCGGCCCACACACTCTCAGTTAAGTGCCCTAAATAACTGTACAATGCATTGAACCGAAAGTGTAGGGACTCGTTACTTTTTCCCCAATTTGTTATTCAGTTTCGGCAGTTCCGTTCGGTCAAGTATACATCTTTACTTGAAGCTCCCGATTTTGTCGTATCATTAACTTTCTTTAGCTCTGTTCGAAAAGCGGATCAAATGTTATTAATTATTTTTAAAAGACTGTCACACGTCGCGTCACGCTCAACAACATTTAGTTTTTCACTCAATACATCGTATGGAGCAATTATTTTGACACGGTTAAAATATGAGGGGATTTTGATATCCTACAGCTCGGGAAGCGAACGATAGGCTTCAATGAATGCAAGGAGGGCTTCTTTTTTCGATGAGGCCATGGGGATAGCTGAGTGTCAACCACGTGTCAACTGAGTGAACTGTGCAGTTTATCGTTGCAAAAAGAGAGTCCAGTAGCACAGGCCTGCAAACTGCGTAGTTCACACAGTTTATCGCTCAGACATGAAAAACTGCGCAGCAACTGACAGTGTGTGGGCCCCTTAACCACATTGCGGCCGAGATTTTACAGTCAATCGTACATGTTTCTGTATAAACAACGTTTACGGCGTGATACGACTAATCGTGAAGAGACGAGAGTCCACCCTCGAAATTCAGACGGCTTTTATTTATTTTTCTCACGTTTTCGATTCAGCTGAACAAAACGTGCTGAGATACATACTGTAGGATATTGTTGTTAATATTTGTAGTAAAAATGTGGCCATTGCTGCGTAAAAAATAAGAAAATTGCATACCGACTACGGAAAGGAATGTTAACGCAAATATGTTTATGCTAAGTATGAGCACTGAAAATATTCCATAAGTAGAAACACGTGAACATATGGAACTCACCGTAATTTGAACACTAAACTAAGCGATTAGTAAATGGAAGACTGCTAGGATAGTAGCAAATGTAATATTTATGTACTAATAATGTGGGGTTATGACGGCTAAAAGCAAAGAGAATGCTTGTTCCATTCCAGTTTTATGTTTTACGTGTGCCATTAAGTTGGATACGCTATGATGCAGTGCTGCCAACCTACACCAAGCTTGAAGAACACAGGCTAACATGTATAAAGTAGATAATGTAGAATTAATTTAACTAAATAATAAAACGTCTTCAAATGACTTGGAAAAAGAAGTCAACGTCAAGTTGGATTAAAGAAGTCAAAAAGGATTTAGAAAAAAATAATATAAACGCAGAAGAAGCAATATTGAAAGAGAAGTTTTTCGGGCAAAAGTTTAAAAATGGAAGGAGTCCAGGGTAAGAGAGAGAAAAACGCAGGTTTAAAGTGGACTGAAGACAGAAGAAGAGACATAGTGAAAAGAAAAAGAATATTGGAGAAAACGAAAAGAACAAGGAATAAAGAATTGAAATTGGCATGTGGTCTTCAGATGCCCAATACAAATAGACAAAAATTTCTTCTTCTTCTTCTTCTTCTTCTTCTTCTTCTTCTTCTTCTTCTTCTTCTTCTTCTTCTTCTTCTTCTTCTTCTTCTTCTTCTTCTTCTCCTCCTCCTCCTCCTCCTCCTCCTCCTCCTCCTCCTCCTCCTCCTCCTCCTCCTCCCCCTTCTTCTCTACAAGCATTTAGGTGATACCACCTCTTCCGATTAGCAAAGCTAAGCCACCTGATCCTTGGTATTTCGGGAGGGGGGTCTTCTCTTTGGACTTATAGAAAAGTACTTGCCTCGGAAACCTGTCAGTAGCCGTCATTCAATATAGACGACGCAACCATCCACTCCGATATTCTTCAAAGTTTTCTCTCAGAGAAGGAATATTTAGTTCCCTGAGCAGCGTATCCTCATTACGTATTCCATCATAATGACGCGTAACCTTCACATAACGCAGAAATCTTATTTCGGAAGCTACAATCCACCATACCTTTCTGGTCATTACCCAATTCTGAGGTCCGCGTATTATAGTACGGAGTACTATGACTGTATAACACTTTCGTTGGGGCTCCTTTCTTGCTTTCTACGTGCCTCACACCACAGATTGAATTAGAGTGGGCAAGGTTAGTGTCTGCGTCACTAGTGTTGACGTCATCTACTGCCGTAGTCGACGTCATAACCTAGATGCTGGAAGTTGCAACCTTATTAGAGTTGGCAAGGTTAGTGTCTGCGTCACTAGTGTTGACGTCATCTACTGCCGTAGTCGATGTCATAACCTAGATGCTGGAAGTTGCAACCTTATTAGAGTTGGCAAGGTTAGTGTCTGCGTCACTAGTGGTGACGTCATCTACTGCCTAGTCGATGTCATAATCTAGATGCTGGAAGTTGCAACCTTATTAGAGTTGGCAAGGTTAGTGTCTGCGTCACTAGTGTTGACGTCATCTACTGCCGTAGTCGACGTCATAACCTAGATGCTGGAAGTTGCAACCTTATTAGAGTTGGCAAGGTTAGTGTCTGCGTCACTAGTGTTGACGTCATCTACTGCCGTAGTCGACGTCATAACCTAGATGCTGGAAGTTGCAACCTTATTAGAGTTGGCAAGGTTAGTGTCTGAGTCACTAGTGTTGACGTCATCTACTGCCGTAGTCGATGTCATAACCTAGATGCTGGAAGTTGCAACCTTATTAGAGTTGGCAAGGTTAGTGTCTGCGTCACTAGTGTTGACGTCATCTACTGCCGTAGTCGATGTCATAACCTAGATGCTGGAAGTTGGAACCTTATTAGAGTTGGCAAGGTTAGTGTCTGCGTCACTAGTGTTGACGTCATCTACTGCCGTAGTCGACGTCATAACCTAGATGCTGGAAGTTGCAACCTTATTAGAGTTGGCAAGGTTAGTGTCTGCGTCACTAGTGTTGACGTCATCTACTGCCGTAGTCGACATCATAACCTAGATGCTGGAAGTTGCAACCTTATTAGAGTTGGCCAGGTTAGTGTCTGCGTCACTAGTGTTGACGTCATCTACTGCCGTAGTCGACGTCATAACCTAGATGCTGGAAGTTGCAACCTTATTAGAGTTGGCAAGGTTAGTGTCTGCGTCACTAGTGTTGACGTCATCTACTGCCGTAGTCGACGTCATAACCTAGATGCTGGAAGTTGCAACCTTATTAGAGTTGGCAAGGTTAGTGTCTGCGTCACTAGTGTTGACGTCATCTACTGCCGTAGTCGACGTCATAACCTAGATGCTGGAAGTTGCAACCTTATTAGAGTTGGCAAGGTTAGTGTCTGCGTCACTAGTGTTGACGTCATCTACTGCCGTAGTCGACGTCATAACCTAGATGCTGGAAGTTGCAACCTTATTAGAGTTGGCAAGGTTAGTGTCTGAGTCATTAGTGTTGACGTCATCTACTGCCGTAGTCGATGTCATAACCTAGATGCTGGAAGTTGCAACCTTATTAAAGTTGGCAAGGTTAGTGTCTGCGTCACTAGTGTTGACGTCATCTACTGCCGTAGTCGACGTCATAACCTAGATGCTGGAAGTTGCAACCTTATTAGAGTTGGCAAGGTTAGTGTCTGCGTCACTAGTGTTGACGTCATCTACTGCCGTAGTCGACGTCATAACCTAGATGCTGGAAGTTGCAACCTTATTAGAGTTGGCAAGGTTAGTGTCTGCGTCACTAGTGTTGACGTCATCTACTGCCGTAGTCGACGTCATAACCTAGATGCTGGAAGTTGCAACCTTATTAGAGTTGGCAAGGTTAGTGTCTGCGTCACTAGTGTTGACGTCATCTACTGCCGTAGTCGACGTCATAACCTAGATGCTGGAAGTTGCAACCTTATTAGAGTTGGCAAGGTTAGTGTCTGCGTCACTAGTGTTGACGTCATCTACTGCCGTAGTCGACGTCATAACCTAGATGCTGGAAGTTGCAACCTTATTAGAGTTGGCAAGGTTAGTGTCTGAGTCACTAGTGTTGACGTCATCTACTGCCGTAGTCGATGTCATAACCTAGATCCTGGAAGTTGCAACCTTATTAGAGTTGGCAAGGTTAGTGTCTGCGTCACTAGTGTTGACGTCATCTACTGCCGTAGTCGATGTCATAACCTAGATGCTGGAAGTTGGAACCTTATTCAGTGTTGCATCTCTTATTATTATCTTGTATCTGATAGAGTTCTTTTCTCTAAAATTCTATCATGATGTTTTCTCTATATAAAACATCACGATAGTTTTAACTGAACAGATTTCGTCTTATATTTAGACGCAATCTTATCGAGAAGATAGACGGACGTTCGAAGGAAACCTTCACTCTCCTGAATAATACTTTAATCATAAAACTAGTACAGTAATTAGATGTGTGTGGCTATTAACTTCTATCCCAAATGCTGTCTTGTTCTTTTAAGCGTCTAGTGCGATCATCAATATAGAGTATAGAGGTAAAAACCCGATCAATATACCGTCAAAAGCTCGCCAGTAAAGGGTATCCTCAATAAATGATGTAGGGGGCAAACCCAACGCCCGGCGGCTCGACTGCTCACAGTCTCCTTCAAGAAAGAGGTTTCGTTGTCATCAATACTTGCAGAAACTTATAAACTTATAATAGCCGTTTATACAATCCATAAGATGTTTCGAAATTCCCTCTGTTTTTGTACTCAGTCAAATGTCCTGACATAGTCTACGAAGACTATTTGAGTTTCCAAATTAACTTCTACCCTTTTTCTATATTTTGCCTTAACATAAATATATTGTTACGACTAAACGCTCTCGACCAGTTGTGAGTGTCGTTGAACACGTTTCTGGGCTAGTAGAGGTGGTGCGTGTCTCTGTCAAGGCCGCGCTTAAGTACCCTCTAGACTTTTCGGGTGCTTATTAACGACCCAAATTATGGAACATTATTCTGGAACATCTGCAGTCTATATAAGCAACAGCTGCCGCTTAGTTAGTTAGTTACATCTGGCGAGATTGTAGAGCGCGGATTAACTGGTTGTTGTGGAAAGTGATTACTATGTTATAATCAGCGCGGAACTCTTTATTGTTGACATTATTATTGCGTGTGAACAGAATTACTGTATAAGAGTATCTTGTTGATTTCAAATTGCTATTTTTGATTAATTGAAGCTGGTGATTAGTGACTCCATTGGTGTCTGTATTTTGTTTCCACTGTACCGTACGACGATCCGTGAGAACGTCGTAACAATATTATCGCTGCAAGATCGACATCGTTTAAATCATGACGGCTCTCTAGCAGAATTGTATCAGAGGTATATTGCAATCTATCGTTCAATATGCTACTACTAGATTGTTTAATATAAAACTTATAACAAAATGTATACAGTAACAAATATTTATACAGCATTCTTTATTAAAGTCTGCGTTGTTCACTTACACAGCGGTTCATCGATTGCAAAACAAGGAGTTGGTAAATATTATAAAATAATATGGATCCTATAAATTATGTGCACCTAGAAAATTTATTCTGGGACTATTAAACAAGAGAAAATTTGTTCTAGCTTTATCATCATCATGAGCAACCGTTCACGGCTTAGGAGCATTCTCTTGTTCCGGCCTCATGTTTCCGCCACCATCCTGCCGTCTCTTCTTCCATGTGGCTGGTAATTATAGGCTAATCTTGGAATCCAGGTACAGTATTACCCATTCGTTCCAAATGGCTTTTCCATTTTCCTCTACACCACACTATCTTTTCTCTAACTGAAAATATATTCAACTCTTTCCTTACATCTTTATTTCTTATACGGTCTGCTTTTAAACATACCTTTAGTGTTCTTAAATATTGGAGAGGAGAATTGAAGCGAATAGGAGAACCTATTTAGTATTTGTGGATCTCGAGAAGGCGTTCGACAATGTTGATTGGAAGCTGTTGTTTCAAACTATGAGGAAGTCAGGACTTGACTGGAAAGTTAGAAGGGTAATCTTCAATATTTATAGGTTGCAAAGTACTGAAATAGATATAAATGGACGTAAAAAGGAAGCAATAATAAGAAGAGGGGTAAGACAAGGTTGCCCACTGTCACCGTACTTGTTTAATTTGTTTATAGAAGATGTTGTAAATCAGATGAAAAGGAGTCCTAGGGGAATTAAAATAAATGGGGAACAGATACACAGTATTCGCTTCGCAGATGATATTGTACTGATGGCTGACTCAGAAAAGGATATGACCCGAATGTTAGGTACGTTTAACAAAATTCTTCACGCTTGGAGATTGAGGATAAATGTTAAGAAAACTAAAATAATGGTTGTAAGTAAAAAAAGAGAAGACATTAAATCAACCATTATGTTGAACAACACAATATTGGAGCACGTTACTGAATTTTGTTACCTGGGTAGCATAGTTGCAAGTGGGAATAAGTGTCTGGCAGAGATTAAGAGGAGAGTATCTCTGGCAAAACAAGCATTCCAGAGCAAAAGGAACTTATTAACAAGCAACCATATTAGTATTGAAACAAGGAAAAAATTTGTTAAGGTATTTGTATGGAGTGTTTTAACTTACGGGTGTGAATCGTGGACCTTAGGGAAGGTGGAGAGTGACAGACTTCAGGCAATGGAGATGTGGATTTGGCGGAGAATGACGAAAACTAGTTGGACAGATAGGAAGACGAATGAACAGATCTTAGAGGAAATAAATGAGAATAGAACACTGCTTAGGAGTATAGAGGTGAGGAAGATTAAGTTGATAGGGCATGTGATCAGACATAGTGCTTTTTTAACTAACATCTTTGAGGGCAAAGTAGTGGGGAAGAAGCCCAAAGGAAGACCAAGAACTGCATACCTCCGCAGCACCATGAGTGTCGTGAATAGTGGGTCTTATAAAGAAATGAAGACTATCGCAAGGGATAGAGTGACGTGGCTACAGCTACAAGGCATTGCCTTTAGGAGTTAAAAAAGTATTTCATTTTTACTGCTTGAAACTTATTCCAGTCGCTCTTCCTCATCCTCCAAGAATTGTAGATATATAATAATGCTCGAACGGCCACCGTATTATAAAATTATAATTTAGCGTCCTATCTGGTCTTCTTTTTCAGAGTGTTTATTATTACAACGCAAATGTGTTGAAATTTACTCACTTGTCTGGTCAAATCCTCATTATGCCAATATGTGACACAACAACACCTTACGTAATTTGCATTTTCAACCTGTTTCAGAACACTATCATACAAGACAATTTTTGACCGAACTGGATGTTTCCCAAGGTGTTCTAGATACTGGAATGTGGCGAACGAGGACAAACGCCGAATCTTACGATCTATACAAAGAACTAGCATCGTCCCAGCAATATAACAAGGCAGAATTGTGGGCACGTCACGTACAAAGAATGGCAGAGGAAAGGGCAGTGGAAAAAGTATTCATTTGAGGATTCATAAGGAAGAAGAGCAAGAGGGAGGCAAAGAAGAAGATCGGTAGACGATGTAGATGAAGATATGAGAAGACTGGGGGTCAGAAGGTGGCTAGGAGTTGCTCAGGATAGAGAGGAATGGAGGCACGCCGTTCTGGAGGCCGGCGCTCTTCATGAACTGTAGCGCCGTGGAGTAGTAGTAGTAATAGGATGTTTCCCACGAAAAGCCATAATTTGTGTTTTTATATTTTAGTTTATATAAGTCGCACAGTGCATAAGAGCGAAAAACATAAGTACCCATTGTATTTGTCTTCCCCATTGTTTCGCGTGACTTCTGAATGAACTAGGCCTGCAGATCGTTGCTTTCCTTCTGGTCGTGGTGTTGGAACTTAAATAGTTCCACGGGCAAGAAGGTTAACAGACCGGAGGTTTGCTGCTCTTGAAGAGGAATAATGATCATTTTTGGGCTCTGGGGTCCCGAAATGTTGAAATTACTAAACCTTAACACTACATTATTTAGAGTGCAGTTAAAAATCTCTATAATTTGACACGCCACATTATTTTTGCGATTTTATCAAAATTGACACCTAATCTGGGCTCTGACGTGCAAAAATGTTGAAATTTTTAAAAATGAACATTATATTTAGAGTTCAGTTAAAATTACCTTTAATTTGATACCACACATCGGTTTTTGCTAGTATTTCATAATTTTTACCCCCTCACGTTATCGCCTCCCAACCCCGTATGTTTTGTGGAATCAATCTCAAAAACAATAGGGTTCTGTAGGGTAAAAGTATGGACAAGCGTGCCAAGTTTTACGAAAATCGGTTGATGCGTTCAAATGTTATCGTGAGACATATTTTCAAGTAGGCAGACAGATGTCAAACGGTCGAGTTGACCAAACTGAGAACTCGCCTGGGTCGTTCAAAAAACGTCATTCCAGGTTTTCTTTTAGTTTTGTATTTATATTTGTATTTGTAAACTACATTCAATTGCGTATTAATGTTATACATTCATCACATAACATAAACGTAATCTTTCGCACTACTTAATTACAATGTACATATTGCTATGCATTACATGCACTTTCATTCCGTGAAATTAAAGTTTTATAAATTTCTCCGCTCTTTGCTGTTACTGCTGTCATACGTTTGTCACCATTTTTTCAACATTTATATTGTTACATGACATTTTTACCTAGCCCTTGTAACATAAATGTACTTTGATTATCTTAATAAAAAGTACCAAGAAACATAAGATTTTTAAGAAAAACTGTTAACGAAGACTGTGATAGTTGTGTTTATTATAGTTCAAATGAGGCCAATGATGATAAGTAAGAAGGACAATGTTAATGAACTTACTTATGGAATTTTGTTTTATTTGTGCAGACTGTAAATTTATAAATACAGTCAGTAAAGTGGAATTATAATATATTACTAATAGTTATTAGTAATTAGTTTGGGTCACCTTAATTAATATTATATATGATAGTGTTAATGACACAAATGTTTTTCTTAACAAGAAAGTACCAAAATAACCAAAATAATAGTCATAGATTTTTGTAAAACTAGGCATATTGAGCTTAGTCAGTTAAGTTATATGAATAAGAATTTCCATTAAAATAATAATGAAACAATGTCAGGTTATGTTAAAGGATTACTAAGTGTGTCAAATAAATTTAAGAAAGTGAAAAGTACAAAAAGAAATAATAATAAATAAGTTTGGAACAAATAGAATAAAAAGTGTAAATTAATAACTCAAGAAATATAGAACAGAAGATAGTCACAAGTGGTGTCAAAATGATCAGTGTTTCATCAGAAGATCAAAGAAACCAATAAAGGGAAGATTAAAGCTCTTATAAAAAAGGTATATCCTTTTAAAGAAAATTACATATAAAATAGTAAAAGTTTGTTTATATTATTATTATGATGTCACCAGGGTGACATAAAACTGTTACATTGGAAACCAAGGAGATAGCTGATATAGGCCTTAGCAACTAATATGTTAATAAAATAAAATGATAGTATTATTGAGATCTGAATGAAGAAGGGTTGAATTAAACAACTCATATTGACAAAAGTAAAGTATAAGACATTTTATATCAGTGCATCTAAATAAAACAATTAAATAATTATCTTCATCAAGATTAAAATAGAAGAAGGAAGTGCTACACGACTTTACAGAATTAAACCAGGATATCTCTGAAGGAATTGAATCAATTGACACAGGGAGAGAAGTATTTTTGATATAAAACTAATCTGAACCATTCCCTGTTAAGCCTAGACTATAGGTTTCAAAGACATTGAGTACACTTTTCATAAAAACCATTTTTGAACTTCCACTGAGAACAATATTAATTAATAGTATTGCCATAAGCATAAAAAAACCATTGATGTATAGTGTTACTATAATCTAAAGCTAATTAAGTCTAAAAAACATTTTAATAACATAACCTAGACACTGAACTTTGTTACACTCTTTTTATAATCCTTTTAAGGTACATTGTAACTATTTCTAATCACATGTATTTTGGTACTTTCCCTATAAAAACTGTTGTTGTATCGTAGCCAAAAGGACCTAATTTAACACATTATATTTGTATTTTATTCATTAAATATTAAATATGAAATGTTATGCCCTGAGGTATAAGAGTTACTGCTGCCACTCTGAGCATATTAAAATACAGCTGGCCAAACTTTGTTAAGAATTATATTTGACATTTAAAACAAGTTAAGGAATAAATAAAGGATTTGAGTTTACAAAATACAGAAAAAGGTTTATTCGTTTCTTTATTTCATGAATACAAAATGGGTATGATATACTGAACAAGATATCTGGTACTGTGAGTTGACTTCAGTAATTAGATTAAGTTGGCAACACTCATCATTTGAAAGTCTTGGCAGATTTTTTAAATATGTTTTGATGAGCACCAAGTTATCACATTCATTGCTGAGAGAAAAGATTAAAAGAGAGTTAATTACAGAATAAAGAAACCATATATTATTTAAATAAATTTTAATAAAAATTTATTATTGATATTTCACCAATAAATTTTATTTGCAACCGGTGATTGCAAATTGGCGCTCAACAAACATCCCCCTGAACAGATACTCATCCTTAATCCAATATTAACAAAGTATACACAAATAATAACCGAGTTAAACAAGGTACAAATTCTGATAAATAACCCGTAGATTCGAGACTGGATGTTACAAATTGGCGATCCCAACAGTGAGGCTAAATAACATACAATTTAGAAAGTACGATTATTTGTGTCGTTACAATATTCATTGTATACTGTTCCGTTCCATCTTCTAGCTTGCGTACCATAATTGTTTAAAGTCGACTTTGAGTTTATAATTAACTATCTAAAACGTATAACGCAAAACATAGATACACCCACACTGGTATTTTTGCCAACAGATTAACAATGCTTCAAAGCGCACCCAACACGTGGGGCAATTTCAGCCGGTAAGTAGCTTACATAGAGTATTACGGCGCATGGGAATTTACAATTTTAACGTGTACACGTGGGGTTAATAAAAATGTAGTAGACTAATAGCTTTTAAAATATTTCCACGTTTTGAAAACAAATGTATACACATGCGTTCGCGCGCCAGTGGATTTTTGATAATGGAAGCGGTGTTCTCAGAAAATAGTATACGGACATGGATCTTGTTAATGGAAACTAATGTGTGGCCGTTATCGACAGGATAAGCACTGGACAGTTTATAGAGCAGATTTTAATATTGCATTCAGTTCCACGTATTGCTGCTGCTTTCTCTTGATGCTTTGATCTCTTGACGTTTGAGCAGCTCGTTACACGGTGTTAATATACGTTTAGCATTTGATCAATATGAAAAGTGCCAGACATGAACAAACTGATATGCGGCAAAATAGTGTTTTTTAAAACGCACTTTTAGCGTGAAATACTCAATTAAAATTTTACAATAATTTAGGCCTAAAATTATCAGTCGAGCTCACTTATCTGATTTTTAACAGCTGATATTTTTATAAAATTATTGGTAGGACACGTTTACCTGACTTTTTATCAGCTGTTATAATTTTGATGGTTTATGGGTAATTTCGAATCTTATTAACTGATGGTAACTTATTGAGGTACATTCGTTTTACTTTTTTATACGGAATTCTGGGAAAGAAAGCACGAAAAGATACGGAATTGAAATGTTATAAAGTAATGGCGCCACCAGTATTGATGTACGGGAGTGAATCGTGGGCACTCACCCAAAACCAGAGAAAACGAATTCAAGCTGCTGAAATGACATTCTTAAGGAGTGTCAAAGGATGCACTCTAAGAGATCGGGATCACATAAGAAATGCAGACATAAGCAAAAGCTGAATATATATTCGATAAACGATAAAATAAAATAAGATAAAGAAAACTGGACACACCGCATAAATAGAATGGGTGACTCGAGAAAACCAAAAAAGATAATCCAGTTTAAGCCTCTTGGAGAACGAGATAGAGGCACACCAAGAAAATGGTAGCTGTGAAGACGGAACAGGCTGCAAGCCTAATTCTTTGACAGTAGAAGAAGAAGAAGAAGAAGAAGAAGAAGAAGAAGAAGAAGAAGAAGAAGAAGAAGAAGAAGAAGAAGAAGAAGAAGAAGAAGAAGAAGAAGAAGAAGAAGAAGAAATTGTAATGAAAAAGCAGAAAGTATTGAGTGTATGCTGTATGGTTCTGTGTCTGGTGTACTGGTTTCATGGCAAAGAATATTTGGCACTACAGTTTTTTTAAACATTTCAATAGGGAACTGTATCGATTGGTTTGTTATGCAGTTTCCTGAACTGTTTCGTTTGAGCAATCGACTCATGAGATTACCGCATCAGTGGCACGTCGACACAGTGTCTAAGATAGTAAAGACGTCAAAAATTTCAGGCAAGGAGGAAATGTTTGAAAATAAAATATAATATTCCTTAAGTTAATTGTATTAGCCTTTTCAGTGCTCTGGACGGGTATTCCCGCCAAATTTTTACGACTATATGGTGCTCCTGACGTATTAAGTGGCACATCATTTTAAGTCGGTAAAGTGCTCAGAACGGTTTCGATTTTACATACTTGTAAGCTTATCTGTTTCTTATTTATATGATATCTATACAAAGAACGAATATGAAAGTAATTTTCTTGCCAAACAAAATATAGTAAGATTAATTATGTACCAAAAAATATTTACTATTTTTGTTTTTTATAAAACTGTAAGTTCATCTGTTAATTTACGTGTAACTACATAAGGTGCAATTGGCAAATGATTTTCTTGCAAATAATATAAATAACTTTATTTTCTTCTAAATTGTATTTGATGTTTTTGTTTTTGTACCCTTCTTGTATGTTAATTGTTTTTTATAAATGTTTTGTAATTCTTGGTTTTGTTCAATAAACTTATAATTAATATATCTCGTATATCATTAGTACTCACTGATAAGTTTTTATAACGTGATTTTTTTTTTATTGTGGGAGGAGAGGGTATAGGGACGCCAACTAAAGTTCTGCACACAGAAGCCGGACACTACTGGCGCGCCTCTGGACCGCATGCACCGACGCGTAGGTACGGAAAGGTTTTGTTTGTCTTGCAGACGCATGCGGTGGATTGCATCTGACACGTAAAGTTAAAGTAACACAACAGACTGTGGTTAGGGTACAAAGTGCGTTTGTACGTTTTAAAGCTGTGAGACAGTTTTGTAGCCTTTGGAAGGAAATTTGTATAGTTCCCGTTGAACTTCAATCGGTTTGATGAGTTTTGAATCGTTGCGTTTGCAAAAACTCATTTTTTCACGGGTGACTTACGAGTAATATAAATAAATTATTTTACGAATTGTGTTACTTACCATATTAATGGTAATTAAATATTAATATTATATTAATATTACCATATTACCATGTTACTGCTAAACGTTTTACTCGCTTGTAACATTTGTTACGACCGTCTCACGGATCGTCGTATTCTACAGTGGAAACAAATACATATACAAATACAAATACAGACACCAACGAAGTCACTAATTACCAATTTTAATTAATTACAAATAACAATTTGGAATCAATAAGGTACTCGCTTACAAATATTCAAGATAAATTGTCCACACGCAATAATAATGTCATCTACAAGAATTCCGCACTAATTAAAGGACAATAGTCGCTTTCCACTACATCAACTGTTCCGCACTGAGGAAATAGCCCATTGTAACTAACTTCTAAGCCGGCCGCTGTTGCTTATATAGGTATCGCAGATGTTCCAGAATAATTTTCCATTATTTTGGCAGCGTGCCAGTGTAATTTACGTAGTTACAAGTGCTCTCAAACACCATGGAGTGCTACGTTAGTGGATGGCCTTGACACAGTCGGACGCCACTCGTTGGTCTAGTCGAGAAGAGTGTACAGTCCGGCGTCTGTGTGCAGAACTTTAGTTGGCACTCGTATACCCTCCTCCCAAAATAAAAAAAAAATCACTTTATAAAAACGTATCAGTGAGTACAAATGATATACGAAATTGCACTTTCTAAACTTTGTAAAACTTTAATTTTGCATCTCGACGTACCTTGTTTCTAAAAATACGTTTGATGTTTTCCACAGATCCTCTGGAACTTACCTAACTTAACATCAATGTCATAATTTCTGTCATAGCCAATATCATTTTCCGAATAATTAAAGTGCCCCGCCTGTTCTAGAATTCGATCACTGATCATCATTTTTGTTCATATTGGCTACTTACCTTGAAATGCCCTATTACCTTTTTTTCATAATGGAGATTTTCATATTGTAATGTTAGCAGATCTGATGAAGCTTAAAAACAGATTTTTGCAAAGCAGATATCAAGTAGCCACAACTGTAATACATTTGTGTCGACTATTGTCATAATTAGGATACTTGGAGGACGGTACAGAAGCAACATAAAGCATATAATGTCTGTTTTTGTGTGAACGTGTGTGTGATATAAAGCACAAAACACTGTTTTTCGTTTTAACACACACGTTTTATTTCTCTTAAAACCAATCGTTTCACCCACACAAAGTTGCTCAATTGTTGTAGGTTCCGTAATTGTCGTACACACATGTTACAGTTGCCAAGCAACCGTGTTTACTTTACATTTTATTGTTAATGATTTCTTGGTATTAAAGGTACTAGGTTTATTATTTTTATTATTCTTGAATATTAAAACTATGACGGTAGTCAAATGTTGCAACCATGGAATCGAATTCGCATTCGGTCGCTGCAGCCGTCTAGCGTTCGACGCACAACGGAACCAGTTCTGATAAACTCCATTTGGCGTGTCACTGTGCACCGGCTGCATACAGTAATCACTGCTCAAACGAAACCGCACCATTCGAGAAGA
Organism: Magicicada septendecula; assembly: GCA_034769895.1. Lineage (NCBI taxonomy): Eukaryota > Metazoa > Arthropoda > Insecta > Hemiptera > Cicadidae > Magicicada > Magicicada septendecula. The sequence goes on along the minus strand of CM068372.1, from coordinate 442,279,123 downwards.
TTGGGTATTTACCGTTTTAACAACACAGGGTGACAGTCCACACGTTCATGCAGTTCACTCAACATCAACCCTCCCGAGAGACTTGCACATTCCGGATACGTCTTTACTAACGTGGAATCATCTGGAATCTCTTCGTCAACATAATACAACAGATGACTCCGGCTGCAGTATAAAGTACATTAAATAGCAGGCTGCAGTTAAATCAGTGGAATTCTGAGAATCAGTGACTACTATACGACATAGTTATATCAGCGAATCGACAGAGCTTTTAGGGAGAGTTGTTAATATGAATGTGTCAAGTTTGAATTGTTAATCGTTTCGTGGAGTATTGTTTAATTGCAAATTGGTAGCACTGTCCGTGTGAGCCTCCTGGTGGTCTAGTGGCTAACGCCGGCGCTTTTGATGCGCTCGTGGTCCCGGGTTCAATTCCCGGCGGAGGCTCCGTACGGCGTGCACTCAGCGTCGTGAGGCCGAACTGAGTAGGCGCTGAGATACCAGCGCCGCCTCCTGTCTGTGAATACCGCAACTAGCGGCTGTTGGCGCGTTGTACTAGCCACGCAACCGTCACGTTGCACACACAGCCGCGCGGTACGCCTTGGTCCTTTCAGGGACTATTGAGCGGAGGTTTGACTTTTTGATTAGCACTGTCCGTGTATAGCCTACTGTGTATCAAGTAGTTGTATAACAAGATTTTATTCCGTGTGTGAGCGCGCGCGTGTTGGTCTACAACACGTTCTTTAGGTCCTTTGGCTTCTAAATTTCCACCTTATCCAGCCTTTGGTTGTCTCATAATCTTTTTTCTTCTACTTTCGTATTAATGTCATTCCTACAACTGCACTTGGATCTATCTACTTTCCTTCTTCCACAGGAACTGTTTTGGTAAACTTTCATCACTCATTCTTTCTACAGTCTACACCAGAGCAACCGCTTAGGTTTTTATATCATCGGTCTGGGAACGTTCCATAAAAGTATGTATATACAAATTTATGAGTGAGTATTTCTTTGGTGTTCAGTCATTTAGTTTCAAGATCGCACTGTTTCAAGATCAGTGCGATCCTCGTAACAATATAATCTTTTAGTGTCCAACAACATAATATTTCAGGAGCTGTGAGTGCAAAGGGCGAATATGAACATCACGGTGTTGGGAAATCGCGTTTAAAGTTTGTGAATACTCTCAGGATAGAAAGGGCGAATATGTATTTCAGTATTAAAATATCGGTATGGAGAACCATACATGACTTCCATGTTCTAAGATTTATATTTAAAATCATTTTCGAAATGAACTATTTCCATAGAAACTACTTCTTTCTTCAGCCTTAGGCGCCGTCCATATATTACGTCACCACAAAATTCGGCATTTTGGACCCCCTCCCCCCCATTGTCACCATTTGTCACACTCGGCGAACCCCCCCCCCCATAATATTATGTCACCACGGTGGGTCAGACCCCCCCTTATTTTCCCTTCTTTGTTGGAAGTCGGCGATCTTCAATGAAAAATTACGTACCAGCAATTATAAGTTATTTCTTTATTACAACTACTTTTAAACACATTAAATTAAATTAAGTACCGTATTTAATTTAATTAAAACTATTAAACAAATTAAATAGTTATTAAATTTAAATATTATAATTTAAAACACTTTTGAACAAATTACAAACAAATTAAATACAACAAAATCCGCATATTTTCTAATTTAACAGTACAGAAGTTTGAGGACTTACCTTCCAATGTGTCAGAATGACGGGGATGCAGTCGCAAATATAGCCCACTCCGACTTAAATGAAATCCGGCTTTCTCCAAAGCATCTTTTAAATCGTCGAGCGTCTTGCAGCTTCGCACCTGTTCAGATTGTCGTCTTACCTGGGCTCCCCCGCCGAACATCGCGAGATCACAGATTGCCTTTAGAAGGCCCGGTTGTTCCTCTTCGGTACGTGGTCTACCTGAAGCGTCTCTAGATTTTAGCTGTTTTGAAATGTCAGGATGCTCGCGGCAAATTTCGTCCAATTTCTGTTTTTTTTTTTTTTTTTTTTTTTTTCTTACGACATGTTTTTTGACGCGCTGCGTTCGACTGCTTCCTTTTTAAAGCATTTTTTTCGCTGTTCAGTTCCTTCTTGAGAGATTCCAACTCTTTAGAAGAGTCGTCGCATGGAAGACCACTATCAATTTCATTACGTACAGTACAAATTTTGGCTTGCAAATTCGCAATCATCGTCTGATATACATCCTGGGAAGGTGTACGCCTTTTTTCATTTTCAGAGTCTCCGATGTCACATTTTTTAGGTGTATCACTAACTGTGAGCTGACTGGTCGGCGCAGCCGGAGCCGTGATTGTTGCAGGTGCATGTGTTGCGGTTTTCACATTCGCGGAATGTATAGTAAAATACGAAAACAAACCCTTGACTTTCTTATTAGTCCCTCTCACCAAAAGCTCTTTCACTTTCGCACTAATCTTAGCGTCAAAAGACGAATCATCCTTGCCGCACTCCTTTTTTGCTTCCGCCCAGAAGGTATTGAAGTCATTTTGGAGATTCACTTTCGGCCTGTCAGGGTAGGCCTTCTTATACGCGTCGAAAAGAGACTCGTAAAGCTTGCCGCGATTCATGTTACGAACGACCACAATGATGGTATGTATGATGGGAGTGAAGGCGTAGCAAAACGCGCGATAGGAGGACTCGAGACACGAAATCAAGAGAAGACTAAACAAAGAGCGTGCTCACAGCGAAGAACGTATGATGTGAGTAAACACGTGGTGGCCGAATTTGGGGAAATCGAGACACCGACAACACAGTGCTAGTAGCGAAGAATGTATGATGTGAGTAAACACGCGGTAGCCGAGTTCGGGGAAATCGAACTTTTGTGTGCGTGTGTTCTACGCCCCAGTACAAATTAGCGAAGAAAATGTAAATATTTAAATGCCTGTCTGCATAAAAAAGGGTTTTCTTTACAAAACTCATCCTTATAAAACGAAGAATAAAAAAGTGGTTACGTCACAACTGCTGAAACCCCCTCCCTCCCCCTTGTCGCCATTTGTCACACTTAGCCGAACCCCTCCTCCCCCCCAAAGTGGTGACGTAATATATGGACGGCGCCTTAACCACAGTACTGTGATCACTAACGTATACCACCTCACGATAGTGCACTCAATTTTCACTGACGATGGCAGTCAATAGCACTGCCGAAACGTCTGGTTTTGTAGAAAACATTGGATCAAGCTCAAACAGCCCTTGGAAGGAATTTTAACAACAAACTACTTCTTTCTTGCCGATAACGTAGTACACATGACATATAAATAAAAATTATCCCCTCCCCCTTCAGCTATAATTTTCATTTATAGAAAATTACCCCCACCCCATTCAACTAGCCTCTTCATTTATAGATAGTTCATCTAAGTTTCTACAGTGGATTATTAAGATGTTCTTATCAGGATACTTTATTTATCAAAATTAAGTACTTTACTCTTGTTACAACAAAAAATATTTCCGGTAAACTGCCCTTTCCCCGTAACCGATCTTCACCAAAATCAATAGGCCTTGAGTCTTCTACAACGCAGGCACATATGTAAAAATTATTTGATTCTGTTTAAATTTACGGCAGTTATCGTTCGTCATGAAAACATTTCTCTTGTTACAACATAAAATGTTGCAGGTAAACTACCGCTTTCCATTAACCGATCTTCACCAAAATCAACAGGCCTTGAGCTCTCTAAAACATAGGGATGTATGCAAAAACTTATTTGATTACGTTTGAATTTACGGCAGTTATCGTTCGTCATAGAAAAAATTAACCTTGTTATCACATAAAACGTTGCAGGTAACTACCACTTTCTCTTAACTGATCTTCACCACAATCAATAGGTTTGAGTCCTCTACAATTCAGGGATGCATGCAAAACATTATTTGATTCTGTTTGAATGTGCGGCAGTTATCGATCGTCATAGAAACAATTACTCTTGTTAAAACATTAAAGATGGTAGGTAAACTACCCCTTTTCCTTAACCGATCTTCACCAAAATCAACAAGCCTTCAGTTCTTTACAAGTCAGGAACGTATGCAAAAAATTATTTGATTCTCTTTTAATCTACGGCAGTAAAAAGAGACAACATTACATTCTTATGTAATGTTCGTCATAGAAAAAATTGCCCTTGTTAAAACATAAAACGTTGCTGGTAAACTACCCCTTTCCCTTAACCGATCTTCATCAAAATCAACAGACCTTGAGTACTTACAACTTCAGGAACGTATGCAAAACATTATTTGATTCTCTTTGAATATGCGGCAGTTATCATTCGTCATAAAAATAAAATTACCCTTTTAAAACATAAAATGTTGCAGGGAAACTACCACTTCCCCTTAACCGATCTTCACCAAAAACAAAAAGTCTTGAGAACTCTACAATTCAGAGCTGTGTGCGAAACATTATTTGATTCTGTTTGAATTTGCGGCTGTTATCGTTTCCCATAGAAAAAAAATTACCCTAGATAAAAAAAACGTTGCAGGTAAACTACCCCTTTCCCTTAACCAATCTTCACCAAGAACAATAGATCTTGAGTACTCTACAATTCAGGACTGTATGCAAAAAAGTATTTGATTCTGTTTGAATTTGCGGCTGTTATCGTTTGCCATAGAAAAAAATCTACACACACACACACACACACACACACACACACACACACACACACACACACACACACACACACAGTTTTCGAAAAATGACTTTTTTTCATGTTTTGAGGGTAGTACAATCAGAATCTGCAATAATCTCGACCACGATTTTTTTTTTGCCATCACCATACTTCCATTTCCTTATGGAACATGGAAGTAAAAACATAGATTCTGATTAGTTTACACTTTTGTTTTTAAATACTTAATGATAAGTAAAATAAAAAAATAATAATATAAAATATATTCCCCCTTACTCCTCCAATATTACAGCACTAAGCTCTCAGCTGGTTTTACGCAGTCCATACATTTAAATGCTATTTACAAAATACTAAGGGCGAATATATACGTGATATTGGTATTACCGTGTTCTTAAAATGTCAGAAAATTGGATTCTGTAAAAAAAAAATGGATTTTTTTTTTTATTCGCCCTTTCTCCTCCGATTTCCTGATTTACACGATGTATATTTATTTATTCGTTCAAAATAGTGATCGAGTTCTGCAGCTCAGGGAGAATACTAGTGATTAATGATAGCATTACATAGGGAAATACAGTGTTGTTTCACATGGTTAATTTAATTGAAAATTACCTAACGACAACATTCGAATTAAAAGAGGCTCTCGTTTCAATTCATTCTGAAACAACGTTACACAAGTACGTTCTCATCCTTTCACCCAACACTGACTAGTGAATAAACAAAAGTACCGTGTAACGTATGCGTTTAAAATTCACATAAATTTACATAATAATAATAGTATAGTAGTAGTAATAAATAATAGGGACCGTCTCTCTCTCTCTGGCCATTTGAGAAATTGGTGAAAGTAAAATTTGGTTAGTGGACAGTGTTGAGATTGGGTCAAGGGTTGCCGGGGAAACGTTATTAGATTTTGCTGAATGATTAGATTTCAGCGCCGTGTCTGCTGAATGAGTGACGGTACAGCGTATTAACATAATACCCGTGTGAATCGACGAAGAGATCGACTTGACATGCCATCAGAATCTCAGTGCCACGGGAGCGAGAACAAACTGCCGCGGATCCGTTGCTAACACTCCAGATTGGTTGGCCTTTTCAATCAACGTTTTATTACTTATTTTGACTAGCGACTCACAGATAGACGGCTAGTCAGTCGCCAGTCACGTTTAACGACTTACGTAACCTTGAAGATTACTTCTTATTTAGATTTAATGGGTCCTATTTTTCGACGCCAAACGTGCGCTTATTCGTTAACTAACGGTATCTGTTGAATAATTCAACGGTCAGACCGATGGCATCGAAATTGTGACGCTTACTTTCTACCAGTAACACGGAGGTTCAGAACAAAATAAACAATTTGCCACACAGAAATAATGTTTGTTAAAACGTCGTGCCCACGGAAACAAGATACGCTCTCACGAATCCGGAAGAGGACAGCAGGAAGGTTGTAAACATCGGTGACCCTGGTCGGTGAAACCTAATGGAACACTAAAACACAGTCGTAACTTGTACCATAATCGCCGCTTATATTAACGCTACATCCAACTGAGCTGTTGTGTAAAGGATCATTTATTTGCTATCATCGGCTTCGCTCGCGTATCTCCGACGGTCACTTAAATTCACATAACTGGAGAAAAACGACGAAATTATTACTTGTTCGTGGTAATAAATTCTTACTACCTCGATCTTTCTCTCTTTTCGTCCCTCTCTTTTTATTCTTCTCTCGTATTTTTCTTTATTACTGTCTTTTTCAGTATGTAGGCTGTGTACGATGAAGAATGTCTGTCCGGTTACACTATTCAGCACTAAACGATCTTATTCACTCCAAGAATTAGGCTCTTGTTGACTTAGTTTCGGAAAGCATCTCTTCTCTGTGTCTCTCTTCCATTAGGCTCACATCTCGTCTGCCACCCGTAATCTGTCACTTTGCATGCGTTTCATTGTTCGCAGTGTCTCCGCTTATTGTCCCTAATCTTCTCGTCCAATGATTTGATTTTTAATTTTCGTCATCATTTATTTTCCATATTATAAGGGACTATAAGTTTATGTACTTTTTGAAAATTTCATTCTGCAGCTTGAATGTTCTTATCGTCCTTTTTACATGTACATGTTTTACTTCATACAGGAACGTGGGGACAGCAGTAGCTTTATAAAATTTCATGCTGTTTCTTTCGTATTTTTTGTTGTTTTTAGTCTCTTATAGATCGCTTCGTAGACGCATCATAATTTTTTAAACTTACTATCACAGTCGATATCATAAAATGGCAACTACATGCTAGGTAACTGATAAATTTGTTCAAAAATTGGATTGTTCGCGGATACCTTCGTTCGAATTGGATTTTTGTCTTTAAATTCCATTTTTTAAAATTCTTAGTAAAAATCGCTAGATCACAGTTCTCTAACATGATATTAAGAAAGTAATTATGGATTTGGAATAAATTAAGTATATATATATATTGTGTGTGTGTGTGTGTGTGTTGTTTTGTGAGTAGTGAGTAGTGTTAAATATTGCCATTATGCTAGAACTAATTTTCTTTAGATTATTAAACTTTCACTTGTGAAACTTACTTTGTTTCCTCCCATACGCGTTTCGGCGTGATGTGCGCCTTCATCACCGGTGTGAGACAGACTACCAGTAACTTGTAACGGTTTTATTTGGTAGGTTGAATGGTGGTGGTGTGTGGTGGAAGGGGATTGGCGCAGGGATCCGAATTATTGTTTGTTTTATGTATAAGTGTGTCAAAGAGTGTGTGCGATTTATAGTGTAATTGATCGTTAAGTTATAGCGATCAAACATTTTTAAATTTATAATTTTCTGATCGAGAAGTGCGTTTGCACACGGTTAAGTCACCGACCCAAGCCAGAGCAACAAATAAAGACAATTAAGAACACGTCAACCCGACGCCAGCTACGAGACAATGAGAGAACGTTTGACTTAACGCAACAAAAGAAATTGGGATCGACTTTGACAGACCAAACTCAACTCAAATTTACGACATCACAACAAACCGAACAAAAGCAGAGTCCAGTGGCATGGGTACGCAGAAATTGTATCGAGGGGACGCTATAGGGTTAAATCAAAGCGTGTGAACCTAAGAAAGAGATACTCACTGACAAAGGATTTAGAAAGGTCTTACCAAGTACAGAGACAATGCAGCATACACCAAATGAATACAGACGACGATGTCGCACAGCGTGAAAACAACGCCAGAGTGACAACTGATATTTACGACGAGAAACCGTGGAGGCAGATCAGGATGACAGCGAGCAAGAAGTTGTTAATTGGTAGAAAAAAGACGAAGGGTAGTTGAACAATGAACAAGACGCTACAGATTGTTAGCAAGGAAGTAACAACGGACCTTGGGAAACTCATAAGAACAAAGGTTTGACGGACAGACGAGCAATTACTCTATATTCTCAGAAATAGTTCGATGCCCTTCGCTGTGTATTTCAAGGGATGTTCGGTAACCAACCAGAGTTTAGCATCTTCCGAAGAAGCAAGTGGAGAGAACTGTCGTCATGGTGACAACTAGGGCAGCGAATCAGGGAGTCGAGAACCATAGATCTTCACAGTGGAAGGAAATATTGGACCTATCGAGAACGACCGTAGGCGTGAAAGACAGAAAATTGCATTATGGTAGAAGACGTTTAATAAAAACTGTTTGCGGGGTACGCGCGAAGCTCAGTTGTTCAGTTTTTCTCAGTTCCTCAGTTACTTAGTTTTCTTAGTCTAACTCACTTACTCAGTTTTTCAGTCTCAATCACAGTCTTATAAAACTTTATGTTCAGTATTTCACTCAGTTCTACAGAAGTTTACCGCAGTAACGCGCAGTTAATTTACTTAGTGCGAAGTTATATGAGTATCGTTAGATGTCGAGTTCAATACGACAAACTTTAAAAGTACTAGTCAATTATTCGACTTCATGCAAATTAGAAACATTAACAAGTGAAGTAACGTCTCGATGCTAGAACTTTTGTGCGTCAACTACGGACATCGTGATTGATATCAGAACGTAATATGATTCAGACTCATGAACAGTAAGTGACTCAACACTCATAAACACTCGTGCACAACATTGCGCACTTTTACGATCAAACTAAATAAAACGTGAATAGTCACATGAAGCAGCTTTGTAATAGACATTTATTTGAACACAACCACTAATAATGGTTGCACTTACATAACACAGAACTCTATAAACTCTTATTATAGACGGATAACGCCAACGCCACACGACGCATGCCGCGAGTGAATCCTATTCGCGAGTTGCACACTGATAGTGAACATCTAATCAACGGAACTACTACTCACATGGGATCACCAGTGAACAGGAAATTTCGCCGATGGAGTTTTGGATATCCACAATATCAAGTTAAGTCCTCATGATATTAATACTATAATAATACTGCTGCTCTGACTCTTTTCCAAGAACCAACACCTTTGGGAAATTATATAATCAATTGTAAAGATAATGTTAAAGTACAAAAGCTACTCATCTGAGACACATAATGAACGCATTAGTTTAGGGTGAATAATATTTGATTGTCTATGTTTTGTGTATATTTATAGTGTTGTATGTTATGTTTTTCAGCGAGCAACGAAAACGGATTTATATTGTGATTTGTGTTCTTATATGTTTCTGAATGTATTTTCAGGTCATAATTTACATTTGTGTATCGGAAGTTAATTTGAATAATGTATAATAAATAAGCATTTTATTCGTTATGTATTTTATGCGTTCATTATTGTCACAAACCTTAGTATCAAAACGCACTAACGTCAATTGATTTGTTTCAATAAATTTTATTATATTGTTTTTTATAACGACAAACATAGAGTCTCAGTAATTATGCTAATTAATAATGAATACACTCAATTATCAGAGTAATTAATACGTTTACATAATTAGATCAATTCGACACATTTTAGTCTAATTGAATAATTTACAATTTGCATAAATTAGCATAATTAACATTATAAAGTATGCTGTTTGGTTGTGTTGTGTAGTGTTTGTATATTTCATATTGTTCTGCTGTGTTAAGTTTTCGACTTTTAGGTAAGTAGTGTAATATCTCAAGATTAGTATCTATGTTGGTGTAGCTGTGGTTTTTTGTGTGTATGTGAAAAAAGAATGTGGTTTAGTGCTGTGAAAAAAGAAGATGAACTATCAAATCAAATATAATTTTCTTTCTTCGAAGGACTTCCCGTGTCTTCTTATCCAGTGAGAGAAAATTAATTCTGGTTGGTAATACTAGAACTACTGTTTCACCTGCAGTTATTTTCATTTTTTAATTTAGTGTTGTTCTATACGCGCGCGCGCGCGTGTGTGTGTGTGTGTGCTCGATCTTAGTGTTTTTGTGTTAGACCTATATTTGAACGGCTACACATCAGATTTGCAGGTTATTAGGTTATTGTATGTAGGTTATAGAGAATTGTTAGTTTTATTATTTTTGTTGTTGTTGTTGTTGTTGTTGTTGTTGTTGTTGTTGTTGTTGTTGTTGTTGTTGTTGTTGTTGTTGTTGTTGTTGTTGTTCTTCTTCTTCTTCTTCTTCTTCTTCTTCTTCGTCTTCTTCGTCTTCTTCCACCTTACATAATTAAGCTATAAGTCTGTTTCGGTTTAATAGGGGTCCCCTGTTCTACCACTCCCAACATTTCACACACTATACCAACAACTCTCCTACATCAGGCTATATACGCAAAAACTATTTTGGTGAACTTCCTCTCTCCATCCTGAACGCGTGCCCCTATTTATTCCTAACCTTCTCTATTAACACTACCACCAAGCACTTTCGCGATTCCTCGATTTGTTCTTTAACACCGCATCTCATGTCGAAGAAGATGCGTCTTAGCTTCCCTGGCTGTAATTAGATTTCCTCGTGTAAACTCTCCAACCTCAAAGCAATGCTGGAATTGGGAACTGTCATGATCTAATACTGTCGCAGTTGCGGGCCCTTCGTGTTCTCCCTGAATATTATTCATAATCGTTCCTGTGAGAGCTTATCCCGTAATAATTTTATTTCTACACCATTATCACTCTTATAATGGCATTTCGTCACTGATTAAGTACGTGAGACCAGTTTAGGCTTATTATTAAAACATTTTTGCATTCTTTGTTGTGCTATTACGTGCACTCTAAATTTCATTGCCTGAATTTCACAAGTGATTTGTCTAACCAAAATGGAATCAATAATTTAATATTAAATCTATGTCAGTTTATTTTACTCCTAGTGCAAACTTAAATTAGTATTCCCAAAGGGAGATAGGCCTATAAATTCTCTTGTTTCCTATTTTCTTTAAGCAGTAACAGCTTAATAAAGTCACAGTGTAAAGTAACACTGTTAATACTTTTAGTTTCAATTTATTATATATATAACGATATATATATATTTTTTTTTTATAATATATAATATATATATATTTTTTTATAATAACGAAACGATTTCGTTCGTACATGTTATTTTCAAATACTAGTTTAACACACCTCTCGGCCTCTGTAGCTGTCAGTTTACAAACCTATTTATGACAACTGTATTAGTTTACTCCTGCCCCCCAGTAGCAGGTGTTACGGCATGCAACCGTCGAGATGCAAATTAGATATACGAGAAACTTGCACATTCCTGGAGAGAATTAACTTTTCTCATTACGTAGACAATGTTTCAGTCACTGCGGGAACCAGAAGAGTCTGACAGCGTGAAACGTGAAGACGAATGCATTCAGCAGGTGGCCAGTAATGTCGGCCGCAACCGGTACGGTTTATGTTGTGATGCGAGATGTCGTGTCAACAATATTCAGCCTTCTTTCTTTGTTAAGTCTTCTGATGTTCTCTGTGTCAACAGTCTGTGCTTTTCTGTTGTTTTGTCTCTTGGGCCGAGTATTCACAACTTGCCTTTAACGGATCTCTCACCTCCGATGCCTGTATTCTACTCAGATGTTTTTCCGCTGGAACCAAGTTTCAGAACCATACAATAACGCTGGCACCGCCATTACCTTATAAAATTTATTTAATCGCGTCTCTCTCTCTCTCTTTTTTTTTTTTTTTTTTTAAAATATGTAAACACTTGGTCACAGATCTGTGGAACGTACCAAGTGTTTATATATTTTTAAAAACCTTTGTAGCCAACTTGTGTTCAACATCATAATCCACATAATAAGTGATGTCACAGCCAGATACCGGGAATGTGACACCTATCGAACACAATCTTAGTTCGCAAGGAGTCTTCTGCACAAACAGACTTACTGTAACTGAAACATCGATTTCTGAAGTTCGCATTCATTGTTTTGGACGATCATCCGCAAACAGGATTGTACTCATGTATGTTATACTATTTATTTATATTCTCGGATCCACTCTTTATTTCCACTCTCAAACTATGCCGTCAATATGGATAATAGATATTAAACAGTGTTGGGGAAAATTAAATTCCTTTCTTTTTTTGAATCAATATTTTTTAATGGAACACGTCATCAATGCAAGATCGGCCATTACGAAATCGGCCCTTATATTTCCATGTAACGTGTAAGCTGTATTTAGCAAACTTATACTTATATAATTTGGTAGCACAGCTCTATCATCTTTTTTAGAAACAGAAATAACATTGGTTACTCTCCATTCTCCTCCAGCGCATATTCAGCAAATGTGATATAAGTAACTTGCTTTTTTCCAACATGTTGGTTTTTTATTAAATGATGGCATATTATACAGTGTTATTAAAAAAATGAACCGATTTCATAACGCAATATTTTATTAAGGAAAAGTAAATCAAAATTCCAACCAAATCACAAGTATTCACTAAGTATTCACAAGTATTGTAGGTTCAATAACGTCTGTTAAATGGAACGTAGTATACGAGGGTCAGTTGGAAAGTTCGCGGAGCGACATCTATAGCTCAGCGGTAGAACTACAATCTTTCGTGTGCTGCAAGATGTATATTTCGCGTGAACACCTGTTAATTTCCAGATATATCTGTCAATTTATTCACTTTTTACCAGCTATTTGAAATTTTCCTGTCACGCGTGTTTTTAAAATGCACAAAATCAAGCATCGTGTTTTGATGAATTCTCTGTTAAAAACTATTTAGCGCCAACAGAAAATCAAAACAAAATTGTAAATGTGTTAGGAGATGCTGCGCCTTCAGAAATAACGGTAAGTGGTGCACACTTGAGTTTAAACGTGGTCATACAGGCACTGAAGACTATCCCAGCAGTGGATATCCAAAAAGTGCAACAAAAAATGGCATTATTGAAAAAATATCAGAGGGTGTTGGAAGACCGCAGATTGAGGAGTGGATGATGCTGCTGAAATGATAGGCATCTCGTATGAGCGTGTGCATCATACTTTAACTCAAGAACTTGGTGTGAAAAAGTGTTGTGCAAGATGGCTGCCGCATCTGGAGTTGTTGCATTTTTTGGGCGTCCAGTGCGACCACGTTTTCAATGGTCGTACGACCACGTTTAAACTTAAGTGCCTACTTACAAACCGTTGGTTTTGAAGTCGCAGCATCTCCTGACACATTAACAATTTCGTTTTGAATTTCCGTTAACGCCAAACAATTTTTAACACAGAATAACACCACGGCGTTTGAGATTGGCCGTTTTTCAAAACACGCATAACACGTCAATTTTAAACAGCTTTTAAACGATGAATAAACTGATCGATGGATTTGGAAATTAACAGGAGTTCACATAAAATACAAATCTTGCAGTACACGAAAATTTTAGATTTAGCGCTAAGCTACAGTTGTCGCTCCACGAAATTTTCAATTGACCCTCGTAGTGTAGTAATACTGAACAATGGTTGCAATATAGTAGCGTTTGTTTACTAATAACTTACTTTAATTTACATTTTAGTGGCGCGTAGGAGCACAGCGGTAACGTTTGATACTCACGATCTCAACGGCTATGCTGCGACAATCTCAGGTCACGACTCGGTCTGCCTGCCCACCCCTATCGCTGCCGAATAATACAGCGTTCTTGTTTGGTATGGTTGCGATGGGTAAGTAATAAAGACACATTTTCACTACACCCGAACGCGCGCGCGCACACACACACACACACACACACACAACTACCTCCCAAGGTGTTGCTCGCCACTGCGGTGGTGGAACATGAGTTGTACCACAACCGCGGGGCGCAACGGGCCGCACGCCTAATGCTTCAAGGGAGAAGAATTTGTGTTTCAATGGCAGTGATAAATGACTGTTTAGAATTCTATTAAAACTACTCTTGGTATTCTTGAAACGTGTTAATATATCCCATTTTTAGCAGGTTTACTTAAAAATAAACTAAACAATCTAACCTGATATTTCGGTGAAAACAATTTACTAGATTTATATGTACTTCTTTAAGTTAATGTGCTTTAAATAAGTCAGAGTATTTAGATAAATAGACCTAACATATATAACGTCTCGTCGTTATAATATCGGGAACCTGGTTAATTGGCTCAGGTCAATTAAACAGGCTGCCATAATCTTAACAAACTCATAATTAACTGGAATGTAAACAAATGTTAAATAGGATCCCGTGAATTGAGGGATATTAATAGGGGTTTGTAGATTTATTCACTCACCTTTTTGGACCATGACATCTCTTTATTACATAATGTTTTAACATCTCCGAAGAAATTTAGCAATGAGTATATTAAAAATAAAAACATTTGCACCTTTTGTACACATAGAATTAGATTAATTAATGAGTTAACATAGCTTTTACTGCCCTCGGATCCGAGTATTTTGTTTCAGTATATGATATTAAAATTATAATCTTTATTTTTTGCCATCTGAAGAATGGGCTTATTTACTTTAACGTGTTATATTTATAAAAGCATTAAACTTAACACATATTATTACTAAGCATGACATTACAATTTTATGGTAATTAAGTCAGTCTTTCGTGTTTTACTTTACTTTCATTTGTTAATTAAGTGTCTATCATGTATTATTTTAAGTTAAGTTCTGAACCACGGAAGTTGAACTTCCGTGTCACCTGAGTGTAACATCGTCGGCGAATCGGCGCTTCTATCGGTTGTGCAGGATGTCTTGGAGATCTTCTGGCTATCGTGTTTTGGTAAAATCTGCTGTCATTCCTAAAGATGAGTCGTCTGTCGGGTCTGTAGATTCTTGTGGTAGGTTTTGGGTTGTAACTTTCACTGGTGTTCACATTGTTGTACCGCACATATTACTTACGGTTAACAGTTACATGTTAAAAGTTTAACATCACATTTAGGTGATGTTAGTTCGTTACAGAGATGTCATTGTCATACGCTCACGTCATTTACGACATTTTTACATCATCCGGCTATCTCACACAAGCTTCCCCTCGTTTACAGGTTTTATATTGACTACATACTTTTGTACGCAGTATCAGCAGCGGAGTCTGAGATACAACTGAACTAATTTACTATAGGGGTGATGAGGCTGTCCGCGCGCGGGTAGTTTATCAGCGCGAAAAGTAGTTCTCACTTATTATTAATTATATTGCTTTAATTCGCTTACAACTTAATGACATCGCTCTTTACTTTTATTACTCTTTTATGTGACGAGGGGTAGTTACGGATTTATTTAGTTTCTCAAATCTAATTTTATTAACTGCTACTTTGGCAAATCGGCAGGTTACTACCGGTTTGGGGCATGGAGAAGGGTTCATTCGTACCTTATTAAAGCCAATATTAGTATAATAAATTTTTTTTTATTTTTGTGGGATTTAAGCTTATTAAATCGTCACACATAGCTTAACTAAACCTAAACCTGTATTATTAAAATATCTCTAATAAAAGAACGACATAGGTAAATTTTGGAAGTTAGAAAAATAGTATGCTTAAAATTTGTAAGATCATGAAGACATAACATAAAAATAATGCAACCTATCACGGCTGATGTTCCATATAGTAGTGGTTTGTAATTTGATTGTTCTATTTTTGATATCTGAATTAATCTTATACGTACAATCTATCTATCTCTTCCTCATCGATCGTCCTTATAGAGTTTCACAAAATCTTCGTCAATTTCTTTGTGATATGGTTCTCTATGCGTTATCTTCGACCATCCTCGTGTGTTGCGTCAGAGATGTTCTGCTGTTTTTGTAAAAGGCAGTAACCGTGTAGGTGATCTTCCTCTTCGACGTCGCCTTGCAGCATTAGGTTTTCTACTACGTCTTTTACTTTTACGAAAATGGATGCCTTATTTTCGTGGGCGTTCATCAAAGGTGGACTGGTTAGTTCCTTTGATTCTAAAGGTCTTCTTACTTGCTCAATGATTTCTCGTGCTCTGATTATAATTAGTGCACCACTGTGACATACGCGTACGATTCCTGCCATCTCCATACTATGCCATCTCGCACTGTATATACAGACACAACAAACTGGTGACACATAACAATCTGATATCAATGTTAGAGTTTCTCAAATGTAAAATTAACATATTGCACTTCCATGAAAACAAAATTAACATTTGAAGTCGTCTAAACCACCCCTTGACCTGAATTACAGTAGGGTACACCATCTGTTCTTAATCTTCTAACATTAAGTGAAGAAGGCATGTCTTGGCACAAGTAGGTGGTGTACCTGTTACTAATGAAGGTGGCTACAGAAAATTTTGTTCCAGGAATATTCACTCAAAAATAACTATTCTTTTGAATCTGAGCACTTCTCAAACCATGAATTTAAAGTTATTGTGTTATGATGATATTTCGCTATGCATTTAAAGTGGTCAGTTTCAAAAAAGTAGTAGTCTAAATTTTTGTTAAGGCAAGTGAATTAGAAAAAGTTAGACTTAGTGTGTCTCAATATCATCTTTGTTCTTTTATACTTTGTACATTCATATTCATTAAATGACGTTTGTCTTTGGGAAATAGAACAATGCAGTCAAGGTTTTGATTGGTGATTTTCAGTTTTCTGTTTTCAGTATACTGCAGTTCAGATTGTAGTTATCAGTTTAGTCATTCTGATTAATTCAACTTGCCAACATAGAACTTGTGATTAATAAAATGTAGACCGTGTTTAGACAAAACAATGCAAATTATGAGATGCGTTTTCTAATCAATCTTCTCCAGTATGTGATTTCAAATGATTACTCGTAGTTTTCTATATTGTCAAGTAGGCTACTGCTACGCATACACAGAGACATAAACAGACATCGCAAAGCTATTCTTAAGCGTTTGTTTGTTTATTTTTGAAGTGAGAACGGCACTATGGTGCCCGGCCCACCTCGCGCTCCTAAGGCTGTAAACTGATTCTATGTGTAACGAAATAGCTGAAACGAAAAAGCGTTATCCTCGAAGGAGAGGAAAGCGGAAGACCCTCCCCTTCCTCTCTGGCATTAGCGACCAAGCTACTCGCATCAGTCCGTCAGACTATCATCTCCCACACGGATGTCTTCTAGGCCCTAGCGATCACACACATTTTGGCATACACTGTACACGTTTGAATCAGCGCTGGTTTTAAGGTGTGCATAGTGCGGTTGTGTGCAGCGGCGTTACACGTCTAGTATATGAAAAAGTAGAGTAGAGTAGTCTACTTTGTTATGTGCAAGTTTTTGTGTTAGTATGAGTTGTGTGTGAATTTACAATGGCAAACGCTGAAGAACATGATGATTCTATATATCAACAATTCAATCGATACCTAATGATCCCGGTCCTTCAACTTCGATAAAAAAAAACAAAAAAAAACAATAATTATCCGTTCGCTTTTATTTGAAGCTTAATTCTTTATAGCGAAATATCTCTTACTTCAAATGCATACGAGCAACCTTTTACACGTCGAATCAGTTCACTCGCCACTCGACACTGAAGTTCTCACTTTTTGCGTGTGTCCCACGACACATCCAATTTTGTTTTAATTGCTAAAACATTTAAGAGCTTTGTGTTTTCAATCATCCTGAAGACAGGATCATTCTCTAAACGCATAGTAATTTACGTTGACAAGACGAAGCACACAACGGATAAACTGGTAAATTAAAATTTTATTTGGAAATTGCGTAGGATTTCAGAGCTTGTCATTATTTAAAACTTCACACTTCCGAACTTGATAAGTTCGCCCACAGGGCAAGTTGAACAGCAAAAACCAAACTCTTGAAAATGTCATGGCTGCCTGAGATACTTGTTCACATTAAAGGATTTGTCAAAAAAAGCAATTTTGTTAAGGCAGTTTACCAAAATTTGTCTATTTGTCTTACATCCAAATGTTTTATTTCCTTTTGATGGCATATTAATAATAATAATATTGTGTGTGTGTGTGTGTGTGTGTGTGTGTGTGTGTGTGTGTGTTATTTTCGTATCTCATCTAACTGTTGTGAAGCATTCGTTAGATGCAACAACACCTCAGAGAAAACATTACGAACATTAGTTGACAATATAAAAAATTATCAACCATTTGAGTAGTTAAAAAAATTTTTTATGCGCAGTTTAATCCTTACTAGGTACATATTTCTGCGATGTAGCCTAACTATTTTTTTTTGTGCCTAGTAAATTATAACAAAATGTAAAATAATGGAATAGAGTATTGTTTGTGTAAGTTTATTGACCTAATAACATTTTTATTAAAAAAAGTCTCATTAAGAATATAAATATAAGGTTTAACATACGGAAAAGTATACAACTAACCAACAGTTGATTTCTTTGTTGATTTTTCCCCGCGGCTTAGGAGGTCGCGGTCCGGTCAAATTAAAAGACCGTCGTGTCCCCTACTCAGTCCCACACACTCTTATAATTTTATTCATTCTACGGAGGCAGTATTGGATCTACACCTTTGAGGACCGACGTCCGATGTATCAAACGTCTTTTAAAGTTGCCTCTGTTTTTACAGGAATCATTTCTGAGTGCTGCCAACGTGTCAGATGGTATAAAACATTCGTAGTTTTCAATCCAATCACCAGATAGCATAATTTCTTTTTATGTTTAGAAGTTACATGATATTTAAATGGCAGTGTTCTTGTGTTGTTTTTCGCTGCTGGCGTTCGGGTTGGTTATGTTTACGTTGTTTTTTGAAAGTGTTTCTAATGTATAAGTTACGTTGTTGAATAAACATGATTCTACGTTTATTTATTGTGGTTTTATAAATGTTTTTGTTAAAATAACTATGTAATAATTTCGAAATGTTGATTTAAACTTTGGTGTTGCGAAAGTGTATACGTTTTACGCTACAGACTTCGTGTATTTTGCCGCGTATAGTACATAAATTCTTCTGTTATAGACAGAGTAGCCTATACATTTTTTGCACAGTTAGACTAATATATAAGGGAATCAACTATGCTAGTTTGGAATTCACGACATTTTTTTGTAAGACAAGGACTCAGTTGAATACAATTTTATCGACCAAATAGTACATTATTATTTTAATATTTTATTAATATTTTTATTTAGAAAGCAATTAATATACTCGTCGTCGTCGTCTTCATCCTTTACGGCTTAGGCTAGTAGCCTGTTCCAATCTCAATGGAAAGCATCCAACAATCGCTTACGGGGTCTTCCAACACTTCTCTTCCCCCTTGGGTGATAATCACGGGCTTTTCTTGAAAATCTCGTTGGATCTATTCTCTCTACGTGTAATCGCCACTCCGTATTTTACCGGGAGATTTTCTCATTTAAGCTTTCAGCTGTGCCTAGCTCCATTCTTATATAAACATTTCTGATAAGAGTTCTCAAGGTACAACCCTTTATAGCCACCAGGATGACAATCCTTTACACCCTTTACCCTTTAATATTAATATAATATTTTATACATTATTCTGTATCCCCAAATTACACCTTTAAAACCCCTATATGTACCCAAATAGGTTTCGTATGTTGAAGAGGATGAAGGAAAATCATAGCCACTACAAAAACAGCAAAAACGACCTAGGTCTTTTCAAAAGTACCACTGTAAAAATGTCGGACCTCAAAGGGTTAAAGCCGTTTTCTTTCACCGTTTTCAACAGAACGTTGTGGCAAAATTACAAACTACATAAAGCGTTGTAAAACAGAAATAAATATTAGGTATAATATGAACTCCATATTATAATTAGCTATAGAAAGCACTAATTTACTTAAGAAATATTAGATCACGAGTTACACAAATCCTGTCAACCATGAGGTACTGCCAACAACGGACTGTACAAACTGTGCACTAAACAAAGCGGACTGTACAAAGTGTGCAATAAACAAAACGGACTGTACGAACTGTGCACTAAACAAGTCTTGTAGACAGCCTGTTCTACATAGTCTACTACCGCTGTCTGTGAAACTCAAAATGTAACTGGCCTCAAACAAAATTTAGGCCATATTTTGCACAGTTATTCTACTCAAGGGTAGGGACGTGGTTAGGATAACATCATTTACGATTAGAAGAATAATTAATGACACCGAAAAGAGGAAATGGTTTTCTTGTATTTATTTTTTTGTTAACACATTTTTACAACAATATATTGCATCCATAACATTTAAAAATAAGTTTTCCGTATAACAAAAACTATATATTTAAATGTAGTAAGTACTTCATTACATAAAAGTTATATCATATTTAAAAATATGTTTTTGTTTTTTCTTGTTTGTTTTTCTTTTGTTTTTTTTTTTTAATTCATTCAGGCGTGTTACAGGAAAAAAAAGGTTTTAGAAAAAAAGTTAAAAAACAACAAACAGATTATTGATACTGGTGGTGGAGAAGGTGGTCGTAGGTCATCTGGTTGACGGTAGCGTAGCTGGGCAGTTCCCTTTTGTTGTAGTACAGCCTCCTTTCGGCGCCGTAGCTGGCTGGTCCTTCGGATCGATCCATGTCTGGTTCCAACAACTGAAACAAGAAAAAATGGGCCATGAGTTCGATTGAAGTGGGTTTTGCGAACGAGTGGCTGGCTGCTAAACAGCGGATCGATCCGTGTTTGATTCTAACAACTGAAACAAGTAAAAAGTGGGTCATGAGTTCGATGAAGGTTTTGCGAATGAATGGCTGCTCCAGCTGATCGATCCGTGTTCGGTTTCAACCACTGGGAAAAAAGAGAAAAATTGTCATTAGGACAAAACAAGGCTTTAGATTAGTGTACTCATACTCACATGATAGGTCTATTAAATTTTTTGAAGCCAGTTGTATTTAATACATTGACATAATTTTTTTATTGTAAAATATTTTTATGAAGATTCGGAAGACGCGGTCGCCAGTGAACTGGCTTCTAAAGCAGGGCCATGTGCTCGAATTAATTTAAACATATTTCTTGTCGGGAAAATGAACTATAAGTATTGTTATAATTTTCAATAGTCAAGCTTTTAAAGACATATAAATACGCTTACTAAGACTTTAACATTAATAATAATGATGAAGGACGTTTTTTAAGCAAGGCTGGTATTTTTGACAAAAATTTAACAAACCTATTTCGAACCTTAGTTTAATTACTAAATTGCAAAATAGTTATATTTTAAAAATAAAAATCAACTTAACTTAAAGGGTAGGCCTAATTGTTGCAAGATTTAAAGTACATGTTTTTCAAAAGAACGTTTTTCAAAATAATTTCAAGTGGAAGTTAGAATTATAAATCACGAAATTCCGTCGAACTATGTGTAATTTTTTCCTAGTGAGTCATAATACTGTTCTGCCCGCCAAATTATATCCGCAGAGACAAAGCTTTTTTCATCCCACTAATTAATACTAACACACTGAAAATGAATTCAGAATTTTTGAAAGTGTTGTACGTTTCAGGTAATTAATTAATGGTGAAACTGTCCGATGGCTTTATCAGTCAAACTAACGCTAGTTCAACAGACAGTGTTCAATTTAATTAATTAATGGCTTATAGAGTGACTAATAATGTAAATGGTTATGGCTTTGTTACCGGGTTATAAACTTAATGGTTTAGGTTGGAATGCGTTATGATGGATCAGTGACCGCAGAGTACTTCCGGAGTTCATTTGATTCCGTTCACGTCCTCTTAGAAATTCTTATCCTGTACTGTGATGTGGCTCCCTGCGTATGCACAGAGGCTCACCAGTAGTGTCTGGCGCCTGTGTGCAGAACTTTAGTTGAAGCCCCCCCCCACAATAAAAAAAATCACTTCATAAAAACATACCAGTAACGTACAAATGAAATACAAAATATAATAATTATAAGATTATTGAATAATTATACGTTTATTATAAGTTTCTTATTGAGTTTATAAGAAATTACAAAAATATGTATAAAAACAATTAACATAAAAAAGAGTAGGCCTACAAAAACAAAAACAAAAACGTCACAAATAATTTGGAAGAAAACTAAGTAATTTGTGTTATTTATCAAAAAACTCATTTGTCAATTGCACCTTATAAAGTTTTACGTAAATTAACAGCTAAACTTACAGTTTTATAAAAACAAAAATATTAAATATTTTTTGGTACATAATTTTTCATAAACTAAATGAATAGTATTGCCTTCTTATTCCGTCCTGTGGCTTCCTTATACAAAATTGAAAGATGGACTGACTAAAAAGGTAATACTATTCATTTAGTTTATTCTATTGTGGCTCGGATACGAATATGAAGTATTTCATAATTTTTCAATTAGTACATAATGATAGTCCCATTAGTTTCAGCCACCGGCATAGGAAACCGTTCTGAGCACTTTACCAATTTAAAATGACGTGCACGTCAGAACCACCATACAGTCATACCGAACCATTTGGCGAGAGCACCGAGAAGCTTTACAATTAACTTAATGAACAATAATTTTTTTTTTTAATATTTCCTCCTAGCCTGAAACGTTTGGCGCCTTTACGATCCTGGCACCTGTGTCGGCGCGCCACTGTGTATGCATGGTGTCCAGCTCCCTTCTTAACTTCGGTCTTCTGGCTTCTCTTTTGTCATCAGATTTCCAATGGAAAGACGCTTTACGGTGGCAGAGGAGTCCATCTTTACAGCAAGTACGGTCAATCTGAACCATTCCAGCTTCACGTTTTCAGCTGTTGTCGATTCCTGAAGGTAACGGTATAATCTCTTAATTTTGTTCTTTCCTTCTACACACCTCCTTTATTTTATTTATTTCTTTTCCTTTTATTGACAGCGTCTGAAAAGTGAATATTGACCACCGCTTAAAGTGATAACAATTTCTACTTAAGAAAGTTATCATAGTGGAGTAGACTACAGAATACCGATAACTTTGGATCACATCGACAGAATGGATAGTCAGAAAGGTCAGAGACACAGACACTCGTCCAATGAGCAGGAAAAAACCGGAAGATAAAAAATGTGCTGGAGGAACTGAAGAGAACTGTGAAGATGGCTATGAACACAGCTGTCTTCTAAGTCAAGAGAAGTAACGGGAAAAGTAAAAGTAAAAGAACCAGAAGAAGAAGAAGAAGAAGAAGAAGAAGAAGAAGAAGAAGAAGAAGAAGAAGAAGAAGAAGAAGAAGAAGGAGACGGAGGAGGAGAAAGAGATCAACTTCGTATGTTCACAGTGCTTCTTCTTCTTCTTCTTCTTCTTCTTCTTCTTCTTTTTGTATCACTGCTGCTTCTGCTGCTACTGCTGCTACTACTACTACTACTACTACTACTACTACTACTACTACTACTACTACTACTACTACTACTCCACTCCTCTCGTCTGCCGTTATCTGGTTCTTCTTCCCTCCAACTACTTTTTGCCTTCATCGTTTTCTTCCGATACTTTCTTCTACCATGGTCGAGGCGTTTTACCTCTAACATGGTTTTCTTCCTTCTATTAACCAGATTTAATAATGCTTTCTGGATGGTGCTAAGATAAAGAGTAGGACTTATTGAGTGGACATTCATTCAGCTTCAAACGGAGGAAATTAACTTTTAACTTTTAACGCGCTTTCAAACCATTTTCTATTTGGTGCCAAAGAAAGGAAACAAACTGTAAGAAGTAAAGAAGGAAGTTGAGCGAAAATAGAAAGACAAAGAAATATAAAGAAGAATACAAAGAAGGAAATCCAGGATACGAGAGTTCAAAGGGGAAGATGGAATAGAAAGAGAAAGAATAAAGAAGGAAAAAGAAAAACTAGAGAAGGAGAAAGAATAGCGGAAGAAGGAGGAGTAAGATGAGAAATTACGAGGAGGAACGGTAAAGGTAAACTAACCATAAGAAAGAAAGCAAAAAATAAACACGTATATAGCAGAAACAAACATATTTAAGAAAAACAATTGCTAAAGGACGATTCGCTATAATATG
The DNA here is from genome assembly GCA_034769895.1 of Magicicada septendecula. Classification (NCBI taxonomy): domain Eukaryota; kingdom Metazoa; phylum Arthropoda; class Insecta; order Hemiptera; family Cicadidae; genus Magicicada; species Magicicada septendecula. The sequence goes on along the minus strand of CM068372.1, from coordinate 442,255,371 downwards.
AATACTGCTACAACCAACGCTTCACACTATACCGTTATTAAACAAACACATTTAAAATGCGTGTCGAAATTATCATGTGAAGCAGATTCTCTCTCTCTCTCTCTCTCTTTCTACTTAATACCTGTTGTTGTTGCTGCTAAATGGCACCGGCAAGGCAGAGAAGGCGTTTAGCGTTTGCTACTCTCAGCATACTGATGAACTACCTCAGCGACATGTGTGTTTGCTTGGCGTAATACACTCCCGACACGACGTTGACATCATGATTTCCTCCCCCATCGCTCTCTCACTGCCAGTCACACTCTCTCTCTCTCTCTCTCTCTCTCTCTCTCTCTCTCTCTCTCTCTCTCTCTCTCTCTCTCTCTTAACAATCTACACACACTACGTCTTAAACTAACAGCCTTCTACTTAATGTTCATAGTTCCCTTACTATTACATACGCCAATCCAGCTAATTAGTGTATACTTCACTTCTACACCGACTGTAAAGTACAAACGCTTTAATTTTAAACGATCTTTGGTGGAATTTTTCACGTTGATCCCGAGAAAACAAAAAAGACGAACCAGGAAAAATGTAACCAAGACGAGTCCACTATAACCGTAGCGAGATATGAACTAGGGGTATCGCGTACTGCCCACCGACCGCGATTAGTAAATTACAGAGAGCGAGAGAAGACTTTTACAGTTGATATGGACGTGTTACAATAAGCTACAAATATCAGATTCTCAATAAACTTGCTAACTATACTCTCTCTCTCTCTCTCTCTCTCTCTCTCTCTCTCTCTCTCTCTCTCTCTCTCTCTCTCTCTCTCTCTCTCTCTCTCTCTCCTCTATGGCGCTACAGCGCAAATCGGGCCCTGACCTCCACTAATCGCCACTTCCAATCCCGTATGTCCATCACCGCCTCCTTCCAATTCCTTACTCCCATGGTCCTCGCATCCTCCGCAACGCCATCCTTCCATCTCTTCCTTCCTCTGGGTCTTGTCCCCTCCTCCAGATACCTAATAACACCCTTTTAGGTATTCTGCCAGCTTCCATTCTTATGATGTGTACAACCCAGTGCAATCTTTGTGTCCTTACAAATTCTGAGACCGGGCTGCCTGTATACATTTCATACAATTCGTTATTGTGCCTCAGTGTCCATGAGCAATTTTCTTATTTTAGCCCTATAATGCGGCTAGAATTTTTCTTTTAAAACTACCTATAATTGAGTAACAAATATCTATTTATACCTTGCACACAATCTGCCAGAAAAAAACTTTAAGATCTCTAATAGTAAGACAAAACGATGGTCTTCCTAGGGAAGAACCCTCTAAGATCAAAAATTGTAATTGATAATAGTGTTTTAGAACAGGTATCACATTTTGATTATTTGGGATGTGATATGTTATATAGGAAGGACAACGATATCGAGAGAAAGTTAAATAAATTTAGTTATACCTGTGGAAGAATAAGACGACTATTGTGTAAGAATAAAATGCTGTGCGCAGAGGGAGACACAGCTAAAGTTCTATAATGTTGTGGCCGTGCCGAATTTAATGTATAGATATAAAACATGTATTCTCCTGCAAAAATGTGTTTCAAAAATAAAGGCCACGGAAATTACATTTTAAGAGCAGTTAAGGGATGTAGTTTGAGAGATCATATACGAAATGACGGCATAAGGAAGGACCTGAAGTTACAGTCGGTTATAGCATAAAGGAATATAAGGAGAATTGGAAGTTCCACGTAGAACGCATGGTAGACATGCGCATTCCTAAACAAGCGGTTGAATATAGCCCAGTGGAAACGAGAGATCGTGGAAGATCCTGGAAAAAATGGTCAGAGACTCTGCGAAGTCGGAACGGGCTGTAGCCCAAGCCATGTAGTGAAGAAGAAGAAGAAGAAGAAGAAGAAGAAGAAGAAGAAGAAGAAGAAGAAGAAGAAGAAGAAGAAGAAGAAATATCTATAGGCCTAATGTTGGCCGTTTACTGTACTATGGCCCAATCCTCACAACCGTAATTATTATAATTACTTTAGGTAATATTATAAATAGACAACGTACCATAATTTCTCAGGCTTTCATGGTACCATTCAACCATGTTATATATTAAAAATTTCTTGCTTTTTGAACGTGAAAGAGTTGTTCAAAACGGTTTCTTCCTTATGCCGTATCGTTTCGTCACCGTCAGAGTAGGAACAGGGAGAAAGATGGTGTGTGTCTAAGATAGTACCAGAGACATGGTACACAAGAGACGTTTACAAAGAGCTTGATAAAAGTTGTCTTTCGGTAAGTTAAATATAGTAATGGTTAAAAGTATCAATTAAATGTTCTACACATTTTGTTTGCCTTGCTGCAGAAACATGTTTTCCTCCCCATTAACTTATGATATGCAAAGTATTTAACTTTTACCATCACCAACGACGCTACGGGCTGGCCTGGTAAAGGATGTCTCGCCGACGGCGTCTGTCATTTGCAGCCTTCTTCCAACTGCAGGTTCCAGTTTTTTGCGCATCTTTTTACCCATCATCTTGCTGCCTCAGCTCTTATCTTCATAATTTTCTTTTACATCTTGATTATACGAGAAGAGACATTTTATAAAGTTTGAGATTTCGTTGACACACGACTAACGCTATTTAACCGTCCAAGACCATCTAGCGTATCTTATGTTTTGAATTGCGTTTATTTAAATCAGAGAGAGTTAATTATTTACAAACAAATAAAACGGTTAAGTTCCAAAAGGTCATCGTCCTCTATGTATGATATCCTTCTCAATATCCAAGACAATTTTATTGTCACCGTTATTGAGCAGAGTACTCGCATACGATGTTGTTTGGCGACCCTGTAAAAGAACGGTATGTTTGCCTATCGGATTGCGTGGTACTGTGAACGCTATAAAGCGGCCACGAGTCCGACAACTTGTGTAACTTTACGTAACAGCTGTTCTGTTATGTTGGCAACAAACAGCTGACTGACTGGCAGCGTGTACACCGTGATCAGCACATTAATCACGAGAATTAACATTTACCGAGCGTCCGAGTTATTGCCTCTTATTGTTGCTACTACAAGATACAACAAGTGCTGTTGAACGTTTCGAAATTACTCTTCCTTCTGCAGTCATCATTCGCAGATAACTGGCAATTACATTAATCGTAACATTTCAAGACACAATAGAAGCCAGAAAGTAACGTGAATTTTATAACTCGCGCAAAGCGTTTCTTCGCTTTCTTCGTAACCATAATTGCTATTGTGTGCGAGAGTTAATTCGATTACGAAGATTATGTAAAATTTCATCGCGTTGAGAGTTAAATGAACGACAGGAAGGAAAGTTATCAGCAAATTACAAAACGTCTTGAGTGATGTGTTTGTACTGGCGGTAACGCACTTCAAGACGTTTCTTTTGATTTCTTATTGCGTAATAAATATCACGAGTAAACAAAAAGTGAGGAGATGTTAAAAACAATAGCAGAAAGGAGAAGCCCCTCTTCAATTAGGAAACTAAATTAGATCGGCCACATTCCCAAGATTTGGCCAGGAGAAACTTGTAATGTTTATCATCGATCTTGTTCAAATTACGCGTAAGGATTGACGAAGCCATAAAAGAAAGGCTGAATGAATAACGTTTTATTTTGTGGTTTAGAAAAATTTTCTACAGAAGAAAGGACTCGTAAAATGTAAAGAGCATATGGTATAACTAAAGAAAATGACAATAAAAAGTGCATATATAAAAATGCGAAAATAAGGCATTACAGTACAGTAGTGAGGCCAGAATGCCAGTATGCAAGTGAATGCCTAGCACTGAATTATAATTTAGATAAATTAAATGTATTGGAAAGACGAATTATTAGGAAAATGTTAGGCCCACGAAAAACTTCAGGAGGTTGGAAATTAAGAAGTAATGATGAAACTTATCAAACTATAGAAAATATAACAGAAACAATGAGAAAAAGAATACTATTTGGACATTTGTATAATTAAAACTATACATTTGAAACAAAGACTATACATTTGGATATAACAGAAACAATGAGAAAAAGAAGACTATTTGGACATTTGTATAATTGAAACTATACATTTGAAACAAAGACTATACATTTGGATATAACAGAAACAATGAGAAAAAGAAGACTATTTGGACATTTGTATAATTGAAACTATACATTTGAAACAAAGACTATACATTTGGATATAACAGAAACAATGAGAAAAAGAAGACTATTTGGACATTTGTATAATTGAAACTATACATTTGAAACAAAGACTATACATTTGGATATAACAGAAACAATGAGAAAAAGAATACTATTTGGACATTTGTATAATTGAAACTATACATTTGAAACAAAGACTATACATTTGGATATAACAGAAACAATGAGAAAAAGAATACTATTTGGACATTTGTATAATTGAAACTATACATTTGAAACAAAGACTATACATTTGGATATAACAGAAACAATGAGAAAAAGAAGACTATTTGGACATTTGTATAATTGAAACTATACATTTGAAACAAAGACTATACATTTGGATATAACAGAAACAATGAGAAAAAGAATACTATTTGGACATTTGTATAATTGAAACTATACATTTGAAACAAAGACTATACATTTGGATATAACAGAAACAATGAGAAAAAGAATACTATTTGGACATTTGTATAATTGAAACTATACATTTGAAACAAAGACTATACATTTGGATATAACAGAAACAATGAGAAAAAGAATACTATTTGGACATTTGTATAATTGAAACTATACATTTGAAACAAAGACTATACATTTGGATATAACAGAAACAATGAGAAAAAGAAGACTATTTGGACATTTGTATAATTGAAACTATACATTTGAAACAAAGACTATACATTTGGATATAACAGAAACAATGAGAAAAAGAATACTATTTGGACATTTGTATAATTGAAACTATACATTTGAAACAAAGACTGTACATTTGGATATAACAGAAACAATGAGAAAAAGAAGACTATTTGGACATTTGTATAGAATGGACGAAAATAGGTTAACAAAAGAAATCTTCAAATATCTGTGGAGAAAGAAGTTAACATCAAGTTGGATTAAAGAAGTCAAAAAGGATTTAAAAAAAATAATATAAGTGCGAAAGAATCAATTGAAATAGTCCTCAGAAGGAGTCCAGGGTAGGAGAGAGAAAAACGCAGGTTCGTAGTGGACTGAAGACAGGAAGAAGAGACATAATGAAAAGACGAAAGAATATTGGAGAAAAAGAAAAGAACAAGCAATGAAGAATTGAAATTGGCATGTGGTCCTCAGATGGACGGTAAAAAAAAAAAAAGTTTTATTTTTCAAACGTTAGACCCATTCAATTATTTACCACGTACATCACCGAAATACATATTACACACAATATATTAAAATTGTACATGTCATATATACTTACTTCATCTACAGACATGTAAGATTATACATATTACAACATAGATTAACAAGAGTGGACCACGGAAATTATATAAACCAATTTAAATCTTATTCTCTTCTCCACAACCCAGAGGTTGCATTTTCTTCCTTTTCGTGGAGAGCCTCTTGATCACCGCGTAACTTCTTCCTTCTTTGATCCCATCCACGTACTCCTGCCTGGGCCTTCTACTCTCACTACGGCAATTGATAATTCCCTCGATCCAGTTTGAATGGCGTAGCAAGTGACGAACCGTATTCCTTCTACTTTCCACACTGGATCCAATCAACATCCTTTTTTACCCAGTCTCCTCAGAACCTCATTATACTCTCCTCTGCATCCATAGTATTCTTAAGAACTTTCTCCAACATCACATCTTGAAAGTTTCAAAGTAGCTGCTTTCCATTTTTTTCAAAATCCACGTTTCTAAGCCATATATGCCACTTTGCACGTTAAAAAAATAATCATTATATTTTAATTATGGTTCAAATTTCCTTTAATTTGATAACCCATATTGTGACTGCTACAAAATTTTGATCCTCTTATATTTTTGGCTTCCGCCCCCCTGCTTTTCGGAAAAATCAATCTAAAACCAATAGAGTTCTGTAGGGTAAAAGTGTGGACACCCGTGTCAAGTTTTATGAAAATCGATTGATGCATTCAAATGTTATTGTCAGACATACTCCAAAAGATAGACAGACAAATACTGTAGATAGGTAGACAGACAGACAGACAAATGCCAAACGGTCAAGTTAAAACTCAGAACTTTCTTCGCTCGTTCAGTTAGGTAGGCGTAAAATTTTTAATAAAATATAAGATTAAATTACAGTTTTTTTTGGCAGTCAAAATTACAGTTATCTTGTATTAAAGTCAAAGTTAAGGCTTGGACTTCGTTATCGTTGGTACGCTGTATAACCACAACATACGTATTCAACTTTAAACAAACAAACGCCGTGGCCGGAGATTAAATTTTAAAATTTCTCGTCAGGTGTTTGCCAACGAACATACCGTGTCGATGTTTTCAGTCTGTCGTGTTGGCTCTGCATAAACGCTGTCATGCATACGGCGGCCGCGCCTCGTTTACTGTTCCCATTATTTCGTGACCCGCGCCACTTTGTTTAACATCTCGGCCACCGGCGGGAAAAAATTTGTTTCATCGATAAGCCTCTGTTGACAGTTAGTTATCACACAATAATGAGTTGAATTAAACAGTGTTAGTGTTTAAAAAATTTGTTTAAACATTGGCAGAGTATTTATTCAAGCCTAGTTCAAAGAAATCAGTACTGTTTCGAAGACGCGTATTAATAGTATGCGTATGTGACGGTTGTCACTTGTCGCTGTGTATAAAGTGAAGATGCCAGTATGACTTATTGGCACTGAATTGTGAAGAAGATAACAAGAAGAAACAGGAAGGGAGGATGAGAAAAGAATAAGAAGGAAGAAGAAGAGAAGAAGGATTAGGAGGAGTAGAAGAAGACGAAGAAGAAATAATATGACGAAGAGCAAAGTATTATTTTCAACCCACAATTAGTCTTTCCCTTAGCACTGTTAGCAAAAGAATATTCATTTAACACATCAGGAGAAAGACCAATACTATGGCTTTTAAATAAGAATGTGCAGTGTGGACTAAAATGGTTTTAGATAACAACGCGAGCCATTTTAAGTACTTGGGGAGTAACGCTAGCTACGACTTAATAATATAATTAAAACAGAATTTAGAAAATTACTAATATTTATGGTGTTATACACGGAAAACTCCGTGTACAAGACAAGACATTACTTGTCTTGAAATTTAGACAAAAAAGTCAGTCGTGATTTTGGCTAGCGAACTGGCACTGTAGGTGAGTTTCGAGTACGGACGTGGGGTATCAGCGCCCAAGACTACGTCACAGGCTGTTAGCGCGACGGAAGGCTGGCTACCAGAAGTACGACTCTTACTGGCGGTTCCTCTCGAGGACCCGGACCACTTTGGTCCGACGCAATGTGGTTGAAGTGCAGTGTTCACCTCTCCGAACGAACTGCCTCGTGGTAATGTCAGCCGGCGAGGGGGGGGCATGATTACAAGGAACGAGGACCACCGGTAGTTGGCGGAATGCTGCCTACGATCGGTACCTCCCGGGAGGTGCCCACTCAGAACACACACGCACAAACCTTATTTATAGGGTGTTCCAAACAGGATGGCACCTAAGGGATTATAAGACCCTTACTCTCGTACGCGCACTCACAACCGACTAGGCACGACCCGGGCGGTTCAGGTATAAGTATTTATAATAATAATAATCCTTCAATTCGTAGTGACCGTCAATCAGTGAATTTTTCAGTGAGGGGTTAGTGAGGATCGGTCACAAATAACACAAATTTTAACTTTTTTGTGTTAAATTTTGTTAAATTTGTAACTCTCACTAAAACCCTTCACTGAAAAAAAAATAATATGTTATTATTTTAAGTATCAGGTATAAGGTCCAATTCAAAATTATAAAATTTTTAATTTAGCTTATAATCCAAATATAACTTTAATTTTTGTAATCTCCATGAAATTGTGGGAAAAATGTTTGCAAACAGCACATAATTGTGATAAATATGAGTATTTTAGGGATTTCTAAAGAAAACGCAGAATTGGAGAACTTAATAAAGATTTAGTTGTACATTTAAAATATTTCACAACCACGTCGTGTTTGGTGTCATTTTCTTTAAAATTGTATGGAGATTACAAATACGTTAAGCTCGTTTGTTGAAAAATTTATATTATAAAAGTTGCAGTAACGTAGTGGACGCCCCGGTAGATGATTACGTAGTGGATACCCCAGGCGTGTGTGTGTGTGTGTGTGTGTGTGTGTGTGTGTGTGTGTGTGTGTGTGTGTGTGTGTGTGTGTGTGTGTGTGTGTGTGTGTGTGTGTGTTATTAAGGGTCTCCTAATCCCTCAGGTGCCATGCGACTTGGAATGTCGTATAGGAAACAAATTTTTACATTCTGAAAGGTGTAGAATCAAGATTATAGTCATAGGAAACACGACATTTTGAATTCAATGAGAGTAGTTTCAGTAGTTTCATTTTACAGAACGTGGAAGAAAAACGTCTTCCAATTTCTAGTCGATTCAATTCAACCGAACTACAAAGAAACGGTCGTGTGCACACTACACATACGGATACAATGTCACTGCAGTTGATCCTAATTTGTTCATTATTCTCTCAGCAGAAGGTACCAGACAATAGGAAACCTCGCCTCGCTCGCGTTTATACGGAAAGAATAACAGCGGGCGGACAGATGTATAACCACTTACCCACCACGACCACATTTGTGGTTGTGTAACCACATATGTGTTTTCTTCTGAACCGTAGCTTCCGGTGTCCGCTTCCGCAACTTTCTTTCGAGTCCCGACGACGGCGATGGTAAGGAACTTAATTGGATTTGAAAAGCGTCAGGGACTGGTACAAGTAAACATAGTGTCACTTGGGAACGTAGGTATTTTAAGCAACCAGGTAAGTGTAAATACCTCATTCTTAGTTTGTGCATACATAATATACTACTTTGTACATAATTATGCAGACTTTTGACAGATAATGTTAATGATTACTCAATAGTATGTGCTCCGTCTTAATCGCTCATCACGATTTTGCCTTCTATCATTCTAGTCTCTCTATTTCCCACAACTGCTGAGACGCTCAGAATCATGCATTGTGTTGTGTTTGTGTTCCATCTTGCAGCACCTTTTCCTGTCTCGTGGTCCGCAGTCATCTAACCTTCGTCATAATTTGTAATCTCTCTAAAAAAGTGTTTTCATTCCTTACCTTATTTAGCGTTTTCCTAGCATGCTTTTCTATATATTTCGTAATACAATTTTCATTTATTTATTTACATATCCATTATTCTGCAAAACATATTCACATTTTTTGTTGCATCCAATTTCAAAACGATTCTCTCATCATTTGGATAGGAAGCTCAGTCATTCTATAAGAAAAAATTATAACTTATTTATGAATTTTAGAATATGTATAATAAGAAAGCGTGATACCGAGTTACAACGACAAAAAAAAATCTTAACGAATGCGTAAGGAAAGGAAGTCGGGCTACAAAATCTTGACAATGAGAAGTCAAAATACTAATGTTAAGACTCGAACAGGTAATTACAAAATCGTCGGCAAAGATGAGAAAGAAAAGAGAAGAAATAGAAGGAAACGAAGAAGGAGGAGTAGGAGAAAGATGAGAAAAAGAAGGAGAAAGAAACGATAAGAAGAAGATGAAGAAGGTGAAGGAGAATGAGGAGGAGAAGCGGAAGGAGGGGAGGATGATGATAATGATGAAGATGACGAAGAGGAAGAAAAATATAAAAGTCTAGATATATGTTTTAGTATATTGCCCCACAAGTAAAGAGTATAAAATTTAGCTTGTTATCAGAGTTTAATTTTAATCTGTGAAAAAAGAAAAGAAAGTGCAACAGTCCACACATTTAGCACAGTACGGGTGAAAACAGGAAACGACCTCCGCCTCCATGCTGTCGTGTCGGCGCCGGACGGACGAGCAGCGCCGCCGCCGCAGCCGTCTGTACAACCAAAACAAATCTAAAACTTTTTTTTTCAGAAACGCATTCTCTCGTATAATTACAAAAAACCGTAATGAAAACGAAAGGTGTCGACGGCGTCAAGTGATCTTACTAAGCGCACACAATGCGCTATAAAATGTAAAACTCCTGTTAATTCAAGTGCGCGCGGGTTTCTAATCGCATAGCGGTCTCTCTGACTCAGACAGTAGCTAATTATTTCTGCAGCCAGCATTAAAACCGCGAGTACAATAGGAAGGACCACACACACACCAGTGTAAGCTGGAGATGTCTCCTGCACATCCGCCAGAAGGTAATGAATGTAAACTGCATTCCAGCAGCAGCGAACTGTGACCGGCCTCTCTCTTGGTAAACATTACGTAATGATCTGAGATTAACTAATTGTCTTCCAGCATCATCAGCTGGTTTAAGTATCGTTTTACCTAGATTTTCGTACTTGTGTACCGTACAGTAAAAAGTACGGTAGCCTTTGACCTAACTAATCAGACGTTTACAGAGATAAGTAAAGATTCGGAAGTCGAATTGACTGAAAACAATGGATAAGGATTACTGAAGAAGACGGTGTTACGTCACAAGATTGAACGAAATAAGTAACAAAGAAGTTAAAACTAGAGCTATTGGTATGAGCACATGTACAAGAAAAACAGTTCGAGAAAAATTGTGGATTTTACAGTCAAAAACGAGAAAAAAATAATTAAAATTCTGGTCGGAAATGGTGGGAAAAAACCAATGAGAGACCATTAATTACAAATACAAGGCTTAAGAGGCGTAGAAGGCTTTTTTGTGAGGCGTGGGTCATAACCAAAAAGGAAAGCGGCAAGATTCAGAGTGCTGAAATGCAGGTTCTTCGAAATACTTTAAATTATACATTGCAAGATAGAATAAGGAATGCAGATATCAGAGCGGAACTCGAAGTAAAGGACATAAATAAAATTATATCAAAGAAGACAATGGTGAGATCATCTGCAAAGGATGACAGAATCGATTGCCTAAAGCGGCACTGAACTATAAAGCCATTGGTAGAAGAGACGTGGATCAGATCAGATGGGTCAGATGGGTGCCGGAACAGGTTTATATAACGTAATCCTTGAAGAGAAGAAGAAGAAGAAGAAGAAGAAGAAGAAGAAGAAGAAGAAGAAGAAGAAGAAGAAGAAGAAGAAGAAGAAGAAGAAGAAGAAGAAGAAGAAGAAGAAGAAGAAGAAGAAGAAGAAGAAGAAGAAGAAGAAGAAGAAGAACTGATAAATAGGTTACGAACGGTATAGTATAATTCTCAAATTACTAGTACAAAGATTCTGTTAGAATTTTTACCATTTTTATCTATTGGGTTCATTTCAAAGAGAAAATTATTAACATATGCTTAGGTGAATTAATTTCAGTGTTACCCATTAGTAGGGAATTATATACGTTTTGAGGGTACTTCGTAGTTGGTAGGTATTTCAGAGGAATTCTGAAGTTTGCGTTGCAGGAATGTACGTAATTGGAAGTATGTAATGCATGTTGGTTAGTGCATGGAGGTATGCAGGCATGTATATCACTGAACACATAACTACAATTAATTATATGAATTGAAACTAAATGCATCGCAGCCAGCGTGCGAATAGTAGACCAAAGAGTTTGACAAGAAAATCATATTAAAGAGTCCTTCCGTCTCTATATTGAAGCAAGTTAACCGTAACTCTGACATTGCCACTACCTCACTTGAAACAGCTTTCGGTGTTCTCAAGAACTGTAAAATTGACAAAAGGAATAAAATGAAAACAGAAAAGATGATAATTAGGAAGACCAAAATTTATTTGCTACTAAGAAAAGGAGATCGTATGATCTGTAGATTTGTGTCTACAAAGGAATGCTTATTTAATCAACCAAGTCCATTCAAACAATCATAAGCAGTATGCATGTGCGTGCGCGCGCGCAACAATTAAAGTAACAAATTTAGATTTGTATTATTGGTTATTATTTTGGAGAGAGTAGCTTCCATTTTGTGTTCTTTATTTTTACCGTGGAATACGGACGTCGCCTTACGTATACGAACTTGTTTTTCTGTTGTTTGCCTGGAACCGGCCAACAGACTACAATGAATAACTCTGGTACCGTATACAGCGATGGCCACATGCCCTCTGAGGACATGATCACCCAGACGTTTGCAACCAATGCCAATGGAAACTACAAATTTAATTCTATGCTAGTCTAGTAATTCTATACACTGGAACACCCAGACCGTTCAAGTAATACTCAATAATCACGAGCAAGGGCCTGTCTTAAGGAAATCCAACACAAAGGCCTGGATTACTCAACTCCTTTTCAAGGAATTGGCTTGTGGAAGTTCCTGCCCACGGCATCCTAATAGGAGAAGAAGAGATAGGGAATGAAAGTTCCCCTGATTATGGAGAATGTCCCTGGTGACGCAAAAGACCTTGAGCATATACCGTAGGATAAGTCTGCTATCATGAAGGTTGCGTTTCTGCCTTCTGCCTGCCAACACCGCCTCCATTCTTCAGCTTAAGGACCAGCAAATCATCTCTGTCTTTAAGAAACTGTAAACCAAGAATCTCTTCAGAAAATGCTTTGACAACTGCTACGGCTCAGCCTATGTGCGACTGATGAAGTGCGCGAAGAAAACCTTAACGCCCATCATACTCATTCACAAGTCATGAGTCTGACGTTTTACAGAGGGTCAGAATAGGACCAAGAGGATCCTGTGTCCAGCCTCTGTCCAGGGAGAGGAGAAATACAACTTGCCCGACGAAATAGTAGAGGATATTGTTAACACTGGAAAAAGGCTGGCCCTGGAGGTGGATATAAATGATGTGGATGAACTCACTTATGATGATGAGGAGGAACTGACAAGTGACGAATTGGCTGAGATGCTCTCCATGCAGCATACAGAGCAAGAGGGAGTTATTCTTTTTTTTTGGGGGGGGAGCAGTAGAATATCAGCGAAGCACCATTGCCAACATCTTCTATCAAAGGCATGAAGTCCGAAATTTGTGATGGTGTAACAGACCGACCCAACTGACGCCAGCAGGGTATTTGAACTGTGCAATGACAAAGTCATTCACCACTTTAGAACCGCGCTAATGAAAAGAGTGTAGCCATTTTACACTGGAAAGATTATTCAGTCTCAGCCTGTCAAACGTCAGAAAATCCAGAAGCCGGAAGCTGAAGAGGACACAGTATCAGTAAGACGCCAAACACATGCGAAGAGTGAATAGAAAGAGAAGGCTCAATATTACACACATCATAGTATAAGTAAATGAATTCCCGTAAAAAAAAAAAAATAATAATAATTGGTAAGCTATTTATTTCTTATTTTTAGTCATTTTAATTTTCATTTATTTGATAATTTTTGGCCCTTTAACAAATTAAAACTTTTCCAACATCTGCTATCAAAGGCATGTTGAAGAAGTAGCAGGAAGTCCCAGAATTTGTGATGGTGTGACAGGCCAAAGCGCTTCGCTATATAAACTTCATTTTGGGAAGTATTTAATTCGTATACTGGGTACCACTGTATTTAATAAGTTTCATAAACTGCCACGAGAAGCTGAGGAAGTATTTTGGAATGGATTCCCTAAAGGAGCAAAAAAGGGAGACGGAGACGTTTAATAACGATATTCAGTAAGTCAAGGAAAAAGAGAATTAGAATAAATAACGCACATGTTCACTAAACATACACTGTTTATATATAGTATGTTTCACTAAACATAAAGACGTTAAGGATGTATGTGTTAGCAAAAAATCATTGTAAACAATATAGGGATTTGTATAAAGTGAGAAACGAATAGAGCGACATCCGTTTCAGGCGCCCGATAGTACCTTGAATCCTATCACAAACGTTCTGATATTGTACTTATATCCATACTAGTGCCTTCATTGTTGAGTACGGAAGAGGAACGAGAAGAGGCTGCCACCCCCACCCTCTCGGCTCGGCTTCCACTTACCCCGCCATCGATTGAGTTTACATTGTGCAACCGTCTCGCTATTGTGTATCTCTTGAATTAGTCTTAGTATAAACCCGCTCGTGGAGGCCTTGTCAGGTTTTGTACAAGCCACGACTATGTACGGTTTTACGTCTACACTTTTAGTTTGAAGTTTTGTATCTTCGGTTTAACAAGCGTCAGTGTGTGATCACTGCAACAGGATATGAATTGTGTTATGTGTACGTGATGTTAATTCCCATACAGCTAATCATAATCATCAATAAACGTATTTATTTTATCCTTATGTCTTGACTTGTCTTGTCTTGGGGGCTAAAGGTTGGTAAAAGGTCTCAGAGGATGTATACAATGCCGATTAGTATGCAGCGGTAAAACTTTAAGAAATGCCTACTGTTTTCTGAGGAATCAGTCAGGGATTCGAGGAATCGAACTCAGCCGTGCCAACAAATTCTACACTCACGTCCTCGAAGATATGTGTGGCGTAGACCCTGGGTATATGGCGTGCAATGGGTGTAGCAGACGAGAGAGGGTGAAAAGGCGAGTTTCCAGCCTATAATTAACTGGAACATATCGGCTAAGGGAACAAACCCCAACAGAAAATCTGGGTGCTCCTGCAGGGGGGTTGTGACAGTGAGCTGTCTGACAGTATAGTAATAGGCAAAGGTCACCTCGCCTTACTTCGAGTTACTTTTTACGTGGATTTCACAAAAAGAGAGTATTATTTTAAAGGCATATTGGTTTCCATGTGTAATTTTAGTTTGCATGGTAACCTAACAACGCCAACTTTTGGCGTTATAGACACACATCGGAGTTTTAACATTGAAAATGTTTATAAGGACGTGTCGCACATTTGAAAACGACCGCTGGTGCGTGATCGAAAATGGAAATCGGTGAGTTTCCATAGAAACTACTTCTTTGTTTGGTGAATAACGTACTACACATATAAAACTTCGCTTATGAATGCGACTACATTTTACTTATAATCTGTACATTGGTAAATGAAGAATGAATTCATTGATTGGTGAATGAAGAATGAATTCATTGATTGGTGAATGAACATTATATATATATATATATATATATATTAGATTTATTGAAGCATTTTCAATGCCCTTCTCTGTGCAAAGCCTGTAAATGTTTTTATTGGTAGGAAAATTTTTCGTAAAAAATATAATGAAACACGATTGCAATCGTCAACAAACTATTTTGTAACATACACAAATACATTTTCACGATTTATATTATCCAACTAAAATTACATGCGATATTCACTTCACATCAATGCCAATAATCGCATAATCGAAATATCGAAAGTGAGTGCGGGTACGGTTATCGGAACAGTACCTAATCTTCTGTTAAATTGCATGGCACTTTATGAAAGCAGTCATTCATTGCAGCTTAACATTTTTCATGAAGAAAAATTGTATGCGGTCGAGGAAAAGCAGAAAAGCCAATCAACAAGGTTTTATCACTGCAGTGTTTTTACTTTTCTACCTCACTTCTCTTTATACTACAAAACACGATTTCTGCGTGTTAGCGTCGAACGTCAGGTAATTAAATTCTTCAACCAATATGTGGATTAAAATCCACGTCAGGATATCGATTCCCGTCAGCGCTTAATTACAACACCGGTCAAAGGAAGTTTTAGGTTTCCGGCGCGCGGTCCGTTATGTGTTCCAAAACAGAACACTTTGCGTTAGTCATTATTAAATTACTTCTATCCTTTCGAGGAAAGATCTTGCTGAAATTTCGGAAGAAAGAGTTTACGGAGCGTAAAAAGCGCTTCCTGTCGAAGGCATTCCGTTAGTCAATCAATAACTGCAAACGCTGGAATTCGTCGAAAAATCAGCGGTAGTAAATTCTGAGCAGGAGATTCTGTGACTCTTAACTTGGCGAATGATTGTAACCACCTTTCTTGATCGAAAGGATCAAGAGAACACAATATGTCGATTGATTATGAATTTAGTGTCCAAATGCAAGGAAACAGTCCTATCCCGCTCGGTGACTCCCAATGAACGGAGAGCGGAAACTTTTCCAGCCCTCATATGGCCGTAAGCGCTTCTTCTTCTTCTTCTTCTTCTTCTTCTTTCTTCTTCTTCTTCTTCTTCTTCTTCTTCTTCTTCTTCTTCTTCTTCTTCTTCTTCTTCTTGGGATATGTCTCACGATAACTTTTACACGCATCAACAGATTTTCGTAAAACATGACATGCGTTTCCATAGCTTTGCCCTACAAAACCCTGTTGTTTTTAGATTGATTCCAAAAATTAGGGGAGCGGGAGGCAGAAATGTGAGGGATCAAAATTGTGAAAAAATCGCAGAAACCACGTTGGGTATCAAATTAAAAGAATTTTAACCAGTAAAGTGCTCATTTCTTAAAATTTCAAAAGTTTTTGACGGGGTGGAAATTTTAATAAAATCGCATAATTTTGTGTAACGCATTAAATTAAAGAGAAATTTAACTATCATCTAAATGTACTATATTAAGTTTTGGATATTTCAGAAAATGTTGGGGTCCCAGTCCTTAAAACAGAGACAAAAAATTTGTAAAAAATTTCTAAAATTCAGCAGGGTCTCAGACTAAAAGGAACTGTAACCCAAATATGCTTACGTTACAATTTTTCAGTGTTTATAGTATGACTGTGTGGTCTACAATTGTTATTCAGCAATCCCCCATTATAACGGACTAATAGCGGTTGTGAGGTGTTCGTTGTATTGAAAGTCCAGTGTAAGAGTATATAGCAAGTAAGCTTTATTATATGGGTACAATTCTTGAAATTCGTGGGTAAATATAGACACTATTTATTTTACTGCATTTGTATAAAATAAATAACAGTAAAGGAATAAAAAATAGTTATATCTTAAATAGAGTACCGAATTAATTGTAATAAAAACTTAGTTAATTGTAAAGAACAGTTTATATTTTACACAAAATATTCATAATTATAGTAAAACCTTTGTCCAATTGATTCCTTAAGCTTCCACGTCCGGTGTCGTAATTATTATAACTACTTTCCGGTCTATCAGCCCGTGGCCCTATGTTGTTAAAAGTAGACGTTTCAACCACTGCA
The DNA here is from genome assembly GCA_034769895.1 of Magicicada septendecula. Classification (NCBI taxonomy): domain Eukaryota; kingdom Metazoa; phylum Arthropoda; class Insecta; order Hemiptera; family Cicadidae; genus Magicicada; species Magicicada septendecula. The sequence goes on along the minus strand of CM068372.1, from coordinate 442,238,390 downwards.
TTTGTGGTCACCTTTAGTGCCTGAAGGACGGTCTCAGTAACACCACAGTACTGTGGGTTAAGTAACTTCATCTCGGAAGACTTTAGCTTGTTTTCGATTTTTGTGGTTGTAAAACATGTTTCTCTACTACATAGGAGAAACAGGATACCGTCTTGAAAAATTTATTTTTAGTACCTGTTCATACTTTGTTCTTAACTGTTAACGATTACTTAGGAGCTAATATATGTTAAAACACTCTACAATTGACATTTTGTTGTTTGCGGACGATCAGGCTATTCTATCGGATTCTGAAAACAGATTGCAGATGGGCATACATTTGTTAAATGGAATCTGCAAAACTATGGATTGTAGATATCCACAATTAAAACCAAGGTAAAGACTTTTTGTGGAACTGATCCCGTACCGGCAAAAAATGTTATAGATGGTACCTACTGTCCTGGAATAAGTTAGCAGTTTTGAATACCTGGGCTACAGGGTGTCTTATAATGCAAGCAACGACGTGGTGCATAAGTTGCATAAGTTCAACTTTATGTGCGGGACCATCAGGCGTACCCTTAAGTCAGCTAGTAAAGGAACACGCCTAAAATTCAACAAGGTGATGGCAATTCCCTCACTTCTATATGGGTCTGACAATTGGACTTTAACGAAAGGCCAGGCCAGTCGCATCCATGCGTATGAAGTGAGATTTCCCAGGCACGTGGCAGGGTATACTCTCCATGATCGTAGAAGAAACGCAGATATACGGCAGTAACTGAATATTATGAGTATACTCGACAGGATCGCCCAGTATCGGCTGAATTGGTGGGAACATCTTTGCCGAATGGATGACTGCCGCATCCCCAAACAACTATGGAACTATAAGCCAAGAGGACGTCCGAGGAAGCGCTGGAGTGACCAGCTGTAATATCTGCCTATTTGGGACCGGAACAAACCATTCTTGGTTTAAACCTTGAGAATGATGATGATATATTGAAGCACTCCATAGAAATATATAACATTTTCTTTTTCGGTCACAAACATGTTCAGCTTTACTGACCTTGCTTGTCTACTAAATAATGATATTTTCAGCGGATATTCGCCTGCCGTGTATAATCTTTAGTACAAGAGGAGAGGGACTGGCGCAGTGCAAAAAGACGGAGAACTGTGTACAGCGCCTGTCAAAATGAAAAACTACCGGCAATATTAAGACTAACAACTGGGTGACAGTCCCATGACAGTGACAGATGCTGGTACACAGCTCAAACCGAAAGCCAAATAGCGCCAGACTTAAACAGCTATTATTAACGATTTTCAAAAGTAAAAATACTATTTAAAGAATTCTTTAAGGAGTCAACTATCAACGAATACTGGTGGGGCATATAAGTCAGCAAAGATCTGGTAATTCGTATAACGCATCTAATAGCTTCAATAAGGTTTTTGTTGTCCCCATTGTGTTTGCAAGTATCTGATATAACGGCAATAGCCAAAGAAGACGTACATATGGGATGCAAGATAAATTTCTTGCGGTAAGGTAAAATGATGTATAAGAGACAACAGAATCCGAAACAACAGATAACCGTTATCAGGACTGGATATGATAAATTCTCTCGGTCTGGGAAAAGTAGATTGAGAGGTTTTGGACACGAAGGTGGAATGACAGACATTAGAATACAATAATACGTTTTAAAATATGAAACCAAGGGGCTAGGAGACCAAGGAAATGATACCTTGAAAATGGAGACCGGAGCATTCACGTCTTATATATGGTATGGGGGACTATCACAAGGAGGAAAGAACGAGTAGTGTATGAGAAGAAGAAGAAGAAGAAGAAGAAGAAGAAGAAGAAGAAGAAGATGACGATGACGAAGGAGAAGAAGCAGGAAAAATGGTAGGATTAGAAGAAGAAAAGTTGAAAGAAGAAGAAGACGAGATGATTATGATGACGATCATGATGATGTTGATGTTGATGTTGGTGTTGATGTTGATGGGAAAGGTGGAGGATAAGAGTAAATGAAGTAGAAGAAGAAGATGGTGAAAAATGAAAAGAAAGCGGAAGACTCGAATAAGAAGAAGGCGCTCCTGAGGCCAGTAGCCTATCTATCAGCCTATACCTGTGGTGTACATATCAGCGTGTTGTACTTGTGTTAGTGTTTGACTTTCGACTCTCGTCTTTCGCTGTCTCGTCGTTTGTTCCCTCCAATTAGGAAAGCTGTAGGAAGCAATCACTGCTTAGGAAGGGGCTCTGCTTAGTGGGTAAGTACGGTGTTGACAATGCAACCACGTAAAATGAAATTACCCAGGCAAAAACACAGCATACTCTCGAGCGAACTTAGCATTATTACGGCAGTAAAGAAATTTTTTTTTACAACACTTGAAACTCCAGTTATAAACCTACGCGGCAAACAGGCACATTACTCGCCATGAAAGGATATAATTACCTTTTATAATGCATGCACTCCTTGTTTTGTCTGTCTAACAATTTCTTCTTCCGCTTCTTTAGAAATATGTAAGCTGTCTGTTCTTCAGCAGTTCAAGTTTTTAGAAATTATTACTCCTTTATGATAACTCTTTTGTTTCCCTTGTAACAAATACGTCTTTAACAGACATACTTTTAAGACATGTTTCAAATATGATAAATCGTCGAAGTCTTTTATTACGGAATCCGACTTTGTGTTGCAATAATCTTGTAAATTTATTTTTTGTCATTCAAACGTGATATCGTTGGCAATGTTTTAAACTTTTCCACGATAATTTCATTTGAGATGTTGTTTCTAGAATATTGTTTTCGTCATGTCTCCTTTTGTTTGAGCATTCTTCTTTAATATTTCTCTTACAAGGGATTTCGTGTAGTCTCCACATTACTATTTCTTGTCGTCTGTTTTCATTTAAACAAACTGATGTTTTGTTACCGTTTGCCATTTATTATTTTAATTACTAGTAAGTTCTATTACTATTTATAGTAATTTCTTGTTTATTCTTTTATTTTCTGTTTCTAACTTGCGCTAATTGCTTCTCCTGTACTATCCTCACTTTGTTTTTCTTTCCATAATTCCATGGTAAGTATTTTACACGTTTTAATAAACCTAAATAACAGACGTGTTATTGCTCTTAAAATATAAGATAATCGCCTTTGTGGAATGCTTTGAGGTTTTACGATGCTGTTATAGTTTATATGTCGCTGAATTCGAATGAAAGCAAAGCTGTAAATGATAAATATGCCGTGTATTAAATTCTGCAACTTTCTCTTTTATTACAATGGGTTTAGTGCACGAACTTCCGGAAGCAGACCTGTATGTAAATGTTCCTCCCATCTCTCTATATGTAAAGGACATTATATCATGCAAAATAATTGCTATGCATTGTTAAATTATATAAATAAGGCTATGCGCTTAAATTAATTAAATGTAAATTACGAAATACACAGTGACGATTTATGCAGTGTTTATCTGTGGTTTGTCATTAAGACACCGTTTGAAAAAGGAGACATCATTGAGAGTCTTCTTCTTGAGTCATCAGTCTTTCGACTGGTTTGTACCCTCCTCGTATACACCCGTGATGCGTCTGTTACAGAGTCTCTCACAGGTATATGGGACCTACAGTTTACCGCTGGATCCGAACGGCATAGTTGGGGAGAGCTTATACTAGGCAGGATACCACTCGCTGGTTAGCCATCGCCTTGCGAGGGGGGATCGGTCGTACCTAAATCAGATGACCCCAGCGGGAATCGAATCCGCGCCGACAGAGCCACACACTAGCCACTACGCCACGACCGGTCCTTGAGAGTAGGGGATAGTAATAGATACTGTAGAGTCCACAGACGCAGATAACCATGGTAAAGTAAGTCCTAAGTTTCTAAGAAGACAGACGAGAAGACCGCGGTCAACGGGGGATGCATAGAGTACAGTACAACCTCTTTTGTCCGGATCAACTGTGACCGGAGCTCTACCGGATTAACGAAAATCCGGATAATAGAGTATCTAATATTTTAATGTAAATTACTGATTGAAAGTTCAATACTTACCAATTTTTATTTTCGCCAAAATAAATTTCATAAACACTACGCTATATACTATTTTATTGTAGTGGTTTTACATATTTTATTGTAAGGGGTATTTACTATCTCTTATTTAACAGTACACTACTTTTTATTGTATTTTTACCAAATTAGTTTGTATAAACACTCCAATACATATTAAAACCTTCATTTGTTACATGTTATTTTTAATAAAATAGTAAGTTTATTCTGTTTTAACTTTTCGTAACAACGATTGTTTGATTAGTATTGTCGTCGTGGGGATTCTGTTGCTTCTTACAAAATGATATACAGTATGTATTACAGTATTAACTGAATTCGGGTATAATAAATACTGTACTACTGTATTTGCGGTAGCCCACTGTACTTGTAAAGCCAGTTCTTCTGTTTTAAACACCAATTTCAAAACACAAAAAATATATACCGTATAGGACTAATTATTTTCAATTCGCATTACAGAAGAATCCGGTTCAACGAAGTTCTTCTGTTCAAGAGGTTGTGCTGTACATGAAACCATGGATGTCACTGACTGGTAAGACAGAAAATTATGGAAACTGAGAAGCGAAAAACATCGTGCGGGATAAACAACTGACAGTAAAGTAGACCTATTTTATTTATTTATTTTTTTTTTTTACTATTTCTTTTATGAAGTTGCTAAACTGCTACAATTTTTATTCAGACAAAGCTTTTCGTCATCTCTGACATCATCAGGTCTTCAACAACGTCTGTTGCCTGTGCGTTGTAGGCTTTTATACTTTAGGCCCCTCCCCTTTTGTCATCGCCCTTCCTAATAGTTCTTGCCGCTGCCGTTCTTCACGGGAACTTTGTCCACATTTTTCGTTAGGCATTTTACCAACGTCCGTCAATTGTTTTAAGAATCTCCCGTTAATTCTTAAAACAATTGACGGACGTTGGTAAAATGCCTAACGGAAAACTGTGGACAAAGTTCCCGTGAAGAACGGCAGCGGCAAGAACTATTAGGAGGGGCGATGACAAAAGGGGGGGACCTAAAGTATAAAAGCCTACAACGCACAGGCGACAGACGTTGTTCAAGACCTGATGATGTCAGAGATGACGAAAAGCTGTCTGAATAAAAATTGTAGCAGTTTAGCAACTTCATAAAAGAAATAGTAAGGATGGCTGCTAATTCAAATAATACGAAGAAAAAAAAAGACCTATTTTACTTATAGTTACTTAAGACTTTAGTGGCAATAAATTAATTAATAATATTCATTACACCAAATAGAACGCGGTCAGTGTTTGAACTCTGACCTGTACAAAACGCAATGAGCTGCGAACGTCTACGGATACAGAATTTCTGATTCGGTCGTCGTAACACGTATCATTTCATGCTGTCTGTAAGGCACGCTTCACCGCCCTTTAACAGCAATATTCTCTTTGCCAAGAATACGATACGCTTGTTGACTGTGCCGTACTTTTATTAATCTCGTTCAAGGGATTCTGTTCGTAGCGACGCCCTTTCTACACGTTCAGTAGTACGATTTAATACAAACACAGAAAACCGTACTTTTTCTGGTTAGAAGATTCAACTCACTTTTTGGCGAAGCGAAAGCGAGTTCTCAGTTTGTCATTTGTCTGTCCGTCTACCCGTCTGTCTATTTTGGGTATGTCTGACGAAAACTTTTGAACGCACCAACCGATATTCGTAAAACACGGTATGCTATTTCATACTTTCACCTTACAAAACCGTATTAATTTTGAGAGTGATCGCCCAAAAAGTAGTGGGGCAGGAGTCAAAAATTAGGAGGGTGCAACATTTTTAAAAAAATTGCAGAAAGCCACGTTTGGTCTCAAATTAAAGGAAATTGTAACAAATATATGAATTTAGTGCATATTTTTAAAATTTGAAAAAATTTGGGACGCCGAAGGCAAATGCAGATAAAATAGCCAAAATAAATGTGTCATATCAAACTAAAAATATCGGTATGGAGAACCATACATGACTTCCATGTTCTAAGATTTATATTTAAAATCATTTACTTGAATTCGGTTCCATAATTTATAAAAAAAAAATTGGCCGCCCTCAAACTATTTTCACTGTTTATAGATATTTTTGTTATTATGGGGTAGTCGTTTAATATAATGTTATTTTTGAGTCACTTTACCTACAAAAATTAGGTAGGCCTACTTTATTCTTATAAAGAAACTGAACTGCGCAGATAATCATCCCTCCTCCTCAACCGATCCCCCCACCTTCAATGATATTTACACTTTCATAGAGTAATAGTTTTATCATATGTACTTTCTAAGGTATTTTATCCTTCAAAATTATATATTAGTACTTTACTTGATTTCAACACAACAATTTTCAAAAAATCACCCTGTCCCCCTTCAACTACTCACTCCATTTATAATGATCTCATTTACCATTTTACGGTGGATTAATATGACTTTATTTTCGGGGCACTTATTTATTAAAATTAAGTACTTTACTCTTGTTAAAACACAAAACAATTTAGGTAAACTACCCCTCCATCTTAACCAATCAATCTGGTTGCCTGCAAACAAAATTATTTTATTTTTAACAATTACCATTGTTTGAAAAAGTTTAAATGAATTTTTAAGTACTTTACTCTTGCTAAAACGTAAAACGTTTGAGGTAAACTACCTCTACCCATTAACCGATCTTCACCAAAATCAATAGGCCTTGAGTCCTCTACAATTCAGAGGTGTAAGCTATGCAAACAATTATTGGATTGTGTTTGAATTTGCGGCAGTTATCGTTCGCCATAGAAAAAATTCTACACACAGACACTTTTCAAAAAAGGACTTTTATTCTTGTTTTGAAGGCAATACGATCAGAATCAGCCCTTATCTCGAACACGATTTCTTTCGCCATCACCCTACTTCCATTTCCTTATGGAACATGGAAGTAAAAATGTTTAACTAAAATCTGAATTTTGTGTTGTTTTGGAAATTTAAAAATTTCAGGATGCCGGGACCTAAAAAGTGGGGCAAACATTTCGTAACATCGCAAATTCCTCGTGGTATATCAAATTAAGGAGAATTCTAATCAAATTCTGAATATTTTGAAAATTAATATCTTTCAATGCCGGGGCTTAAAAGTAGAATGACAAATAAGAAAAACTTACAATATATCAACCGAGTGTGAGAATAAAGGAAATTTTAACAGAAATTGGATTGGTTAAAACGTTTAGCGTTTATCGTATGATTGCTTTACAGTTGTTACTTTCAAATACAGAAAATAGGATAATCTAGATTTTCCTAATTTTTTTTTATAATTGAGGACTTCCTTAATATCAAATTTATCCAATAATTAATACACTGCATTCAATGTCTTCTTCTTCTTCTTCTTCTTCTTCTTCTTCTTCTTCTTCTTCTTCTTCTTCTTCTTCTTCTTCTTCTTCTTCTTCTTCTTCTTCTTCTTCTTCTTCTTCTTCTTCTTCTTCTTCTTCTTCTCCTCCTTCTCCTTCTCCTTCTCCTTCTCCTTCTCCTTCTCCTTCTCCTTCTCCTTCTCCTTCTCCTTCTCCTTCTCCTTCTCCTTCTCCTTCTTCTTCTTCTTCTTCTTCTCCGTGTCAAGGTATATGCTTACAGCCTGTTCCGACTTCACTGAAGCCACCTCTTCCTTGGGCTACCTATAGGTATCACGTCTTCCCTGAAGTCTGTATCGTATTACTTGTTTAGGTAGCCTCATATCTTCCATTCTCTCGATATGCTGCCCCCATTTTATTTGTCTTTCCCTTATTCTGCTGGCCGTAGAATATACATTTAGCTCAGTTTGTATATCTTCATTTCCTATGCGATCTCTAAGAGTGCAAGCTTTGGTTTTCCTCAAGAACTTCATTTCACTTGTTTGTAGGCTGTTCTTCGTTCATCATTTCTCGTCATCGTCCAACTTTCACTTCCATAAGTTAAAACAGGTGTTCCCATTACTTTATAGAAGAATTTAACTTGGTTTCTTTTCTTGTCTTATTTCCAAGTGTTCTGTGTATAGCACCACATATCATTTGAAATTTATTAATTTTTATATCGATGTCGCTGTCGTACTCATAAGTTACATCATGCCCTAGACAATTGAATTGAGATACGTGTTCTATAGCCTGATTGTTTATAATTATCTTGGAGTGTATCGGAAGCTTTCCTCTAAAGACCATAACTTTGATATTCAAAGTTTATTCTTTGCATATTTGGCTCAAGTGGAAAACTGCTAACTGGAGATTTTTTTTTTTTTTTTTAGAACCTGACCCAAGTTTTATTTCCATAAGTTAAAACAGGTGTTGCCATTACTTTATAGAATTTTATCTTGGTGCGTTGAAGATTGTGAGCGAATTCTGCAGCTCAGGTACCATGCTAGTAACACTTGTCATGAGCCCATTCCAGGGATGGCAGCTTTATTGAGAAAAACACGGATGTCTCACTTTTTAAGATTAGCTGTACACTGTTTAATAAAACAGTGAGTGACTTTGATGCAACTGTGATTAAGAAGCTACGGTGTGCGGAAACGCGACGAAAGAGTCCCTCGCAGGGTCAGTGGCGGCGCCTACGTGTGACGCCTACGTGTCACTTCCAAAAAATACCGCCATACCAGAACAAGAGCTTCTGTTGAGACCAGTAGCGTCTCACCAGACGCTGTTGCCGGAAAATAAGAGAGAATAATATTCATTATATCACAGAATAAATACTTTAGTTATTGAATAATTTGAAATCCGAACAATATTAGTAGGGAAACTTGAACAAAAGCGTAGCAATGCTTTCGAACTGTTGGGCACTTGCACCGTCTTGTGTTGCCGTCTCAGGTATTGGCAATGTTTTACTGCGTACGGTCATTGACCTCGTAGTAGTTGTCACTGTACAAACTGTGGAAGGGTGGGACACATTCGTCCATTCAATTTGTTGCCGCTGTATAAACGGCAAAACGCTCAGTTTGCAGCTATGTTCGTTTTCGGAACTGATGTGTACCAGATACTATTTCTGTTTGTTTGCTTAGTCATGTGTACTAAGCACGAAACACGAACCTATTTGTGCTTTGTTCGTTCAGTCATGTGTTCCACTGTTTGTCTTTATTATTTTTAATTCGATTATTGTGTTCTGATTTATTCTGTGTAAGCATAATGAGGGTCAGATCCCGTTGAACCGGGACCGCCTTCTTCTCCCAGTATGATAGAAAATGCTCTAAAAAGAACAATTGCTACAAGAAAAAATTAATTAGGTACAAGAATTAATTTTTAGGTTAAGTTTTAGGTCTATCACAACCGGCAACAGGTGTTACGTACCCACGCCACACCACTGGTTGAGACCTATCCCCCGCGAAGGATTGCCTAGCAGAAATCCCGCTGGGGTAGCATGAAAGGGAGGGTCTGACTTTAAGAGTTTTTAATACTTAGACCGATATCTGGGCAGTCCCGCGCTGGCAAGAAAAACGGGCCTCCTGGCAGTGCATCGATGTTTTTACTTCTTTTGAAAAAAGAAACCTATATAATATCATCATCATTATAGTGTACGTCTGTGCACTACTAGGGGAACTTCTCCCGAGTCATTCTAGAGTAAATTCGCTGCCGAGGAACTTTTCATTGTACTTTTGACCCATAGTCAGTGACTCTATTCACATTTATACAAATATAGACGTATGATACACTTAATGCATATAATAGGTACAACATCTCAATAATATAATGACATATATGTTTGGTTTGAATGATTGTAATACAGGTAAGAGATATATTTCCGTGAGCACGCATTCAAAGAGTTTATTACAACGTAAGAAATTGATTTGGCACTCAACACGGCAACATTTGAATGAATACGGTACATTTCTATTGGTGTTGTCAATCACAGTCTCCGTCATACTTCCGGGAAACGGCGGAGCATACGGCACTACCAACAATAACGCTGCAGTGAAAGCTGCTGATTGATTTAAATCGGACTGATAATAGTTTGTTTGTGTGTGCACAGATAGATTCCGTTGTGGATTTTCCTAACGTTATTGTATGAATGTTTGGCTTTGACGGAACTCGTTGCTGTCAGCTGTTGTTATCTCCGCGTGGAACTGTTCGGACGGGTTGAATGTAATAAATTTGACGGCGACTGTATAATCTATAAAGTAAGCCAACGGTTCTGCTCGTGATTATATGCCTTGTATGGGTCGTGATGCGCCCCGCTACGGGACGCCGTTGACGGTTAGCGTAAACGGTAGCTCGGAAGGGGAACCTACGCTTTCTCGCAAGTCGTCGTAAAAAAATAGTGAATCTAAAACGTTTATAGACAATCCACCAAGTTCCTGAGAGGGTAAGTTAAAGAGTAAAGTGAAATTTACAAAATATTTCTTTATTTGCACTTAAGTAAATTTACTTCTGCGATTTTCCACATAATCTATTCGTACTTCTATGAATTTCGTCAATCTCTTTGACGAGTTTTGAATTCATTCCTTGGAAAATCTTATGTATGTATTCGTGTGTAGCTAATTGTGCACCGATTCGATGATCCTCTTCATCTAACACGTTTTCCTCGCAGTGGGTCAAAAAAGACCCGTTTGTCTTGGCGCTATTCTGCTTTTGATGTCCCTCTGTTCAGTCAATTATTCTGATACTTTTACCATGTAGATGTATTCACCCATATCCTCTACGGTGTCCTTCAAATTTTTTTTCTATTTGTATCGGCCATCTGAAAACTGCATGCCAATTTCAATTCTTCATTCTTTGTTCTTTCTTATTCTCCAATATTCTTTCATCTTTTCACTGTGTCTCTTCTTCCTGTCTTCAGTCCACTTTGAACCTGCGTTTTTCTCTCTCCTGCCCTGGACTCCTTCCATTTTTAACACTTTTGCCCGAAAAACGTCTGTTTCAATTGCTTCTTCTCCGTTTATATTATTTTGTTGTAAATCCTTTTTTGACGTCTTTAATCCAACTTGATGTTAACTTCTTTCTCCACAGATATTTAAAAATCTGTTTTGCTAACCTATTGTCGTCCATTCTATATAAATACTAGTCTTCTTTTTCTGACTGCTTTTGTTATATTTTCTATACTTTGATATATTTCATCATTACTTCTTAATTTCCAACCTCCTGAAGTTTTTCGTGGCCTAATATTTTCCTAATAATTCGTCTTTCCAATATTTTTTAGTTTGTCTAAATTATAATTCAATGCTAGACATCCACTTGCACCTAGGCATTCTGACCTCATTACTGTACTGTAATGCCTTATTTTCGCAGTTTTAGATATGGATTTTGTATTATAAATATCTTTAGTTATACCATATGCTCTTTCCATTTTATAAATCCTTTCTTCTATAGCAGATTATTCTAAACCATTCTCTTGAATTATTTCCCATAGATACTTAAATTTTCTAACACTCTCCTCTATTCGACCAATATCTGTTACCAGGAATTTTGGCGCATTTTTAATGTTTGTGAGAAATTTGTTTTTTTTTCTGCAGAAATTCTTAAGCTTCTTCTACTGGCTATGTCCTCTAAAAAATTAACTTGTGTTACTGCAGATGTCAGACGTTCAGAAAGTATAGCAAAGTCACCTTCACAATTTTATTATTTAAAGAATCGCTAATACCTTTCCTACAGTGCTCTTCTGTTTATTTGTAAGTCGTATTCTCCTTATAATTTTTCTCTTAATCACGTATTTTTTTTTCTAAACCTCCCTGTTTGTCTGCATTTTTAACCAATTTTTAGCATTTTTATTCTCCGATCAGTCATAAGACTTTTACACGTCTGTTTTCATTTAGTGTCTTTTCTACAGTATAGGACTATGAAAGTTTAACATAATGAGCTAAGTCAAGATACGGGTTGTAGAGCTACAATCACGTCCATTAAAAAATCTACTTTGTACTTTCCCATAATTTATCATTTAACAATATTTACGAATTCGCTTGCAGCTTACATTTAAAAAATTATAATGTCAGCGAAGAAGATGAGACATTAGTCTGTAGTAGATAGTATAAGAAAAGAAAGTACATAGAATCTGAAGGAAGTATCATGCGGAATACGTGAAAGACGCGCGAATTCGTAAACAAGTCCAGAGCTACACGCCAGATGATGATTTGGAAGTGATAATGGCCGATAAAGTAGAAATATAAATAGCAGTGTAAAAAAAATGAACGAGAGTCCAACACATGAAGAGAACAAGAAGAAGAATGTAAAAAATAAGAAGAAATTACACCTAAGTTGTCTATGTATTAGAAGGAGTAATAAAATGCACTTTCATTTAATTTATCAAAACTTACTACAACCGCATACATATTTACAATATGTTTACAAATAATATATACTTCTGGAAATATATTTTATTAAATTATATTGTTTTCCCCTGACGTACGTTTTGCAGAATTATTCTGTATCTTCAGAAGTTTCTTTATGAAATGTTGAATAATCGAATTGTTTCGGTTATAATTAATATAAAGTAATGAATAATCGAAATTATTTCGATTTAAATTTTTGATTGTTGTAATGTTTGTTCACGTAGTCAGCAATCGAATTGTCTATCCGTTAATTTATAATATAATAGAAACAATTCGATTATTCAGTATTCTTAACGTAACCTCTGAAGATATAGAATAATTTTGGAAACGTACTTTAGGTAAAAATACAACAATATAATTTAATAACATACAGTTATTGAAGTATTTGTTATTTGAAAACATAATTGTTATACATCATATTATTACGACGGTCTCACTGATCGTCCTATGGTACAGTGGAAAATAGAATACAAACACCATGAAATCACTAATTATAACCAGCTTTAATGAGCCAAAAATAACAATTTGAAATTAAAAGGGTACTCTCGTAAACAATAAGTCAAGTTAAATTTGTCACATGCAATAATAATGCCAACTATACAGAATTCGGCACTAATTACAACATCAATAATCACTTTCAACAACAACCATTTGATATATCGCCCAACGTAAACTTACTTCTAAGTGGCAGCTGTCGCTACACATATATAGCCTGCCGATTTTCCAGACTAGTGTTCCATAATATGTGTCCTTAACAAACACTCGAAATCTCTAGAGGGTACTTGGCAGAAACGCGCACCTGCTCGGCTAGCCGAGAAACGTGTAGAAGGACGCTCTAGCCTTTTCTAGAGAGTTCCATCGTTACAATATTATCAAATAATAAACTAGTTGTACAAGTATGTTTTTCTTATTCTTTACAACGATAAGAAAAATATACTTGCACAAGTAATTTTTTATTTTGTAATATAATATATAAGACACACATTCTGCAAGAAACAGCGAGAGTTACAATGAAAAAATGTTTATTTTATGTAGGGCCTACATGCAATATATATGAGGAAAAACAACAGCCTACATGTGTTTTAGCCCGTCTGTAATATACAGGCTGAAACACTGTGTAGGTACTGGTTATTTACTTATGCATACAAAGTCTGTGACATTCCTCATAGTTATGGCAACTAATGTGAATGGGTGGAAAACTACTGATCCCGTGCCGTACGTGTTCCTAGGAGACATGCGGGTGTCAGGGCGGGTCGACGTATAACACATCGTCAAAATGCCGCTAAGTATCAGCGCAAACTTATGCGGCGTTGAACTAATGAGCTGAGGTGCAGACGCTGGTCACGGAACTGGGTCAAATGTCGTGACGTCGCTACCTGGGTAGTAGAGGTGGCAGCCAGGATAAATTATGGAAGTAATGCACAGAATCCGAGTAGCGGGGTAAATCGCACCATTACTCTACCGGCTGGAGCCCGCAACATTAATCTGTCGCTTAGCGGGAAGGTCATACTATTAAGCAAACTATGGTGTGCATTAAGTGAATTGTAGAATTTATTCAGTTTCTGTGTATAAAAAGTGTCTTCATTTTTTTACATGTTCTTATCATACAGCCTTTTCCCTATTAAATAACAAATCTCTCTCTCTCTCTCTCTCTCTCTCTCTCTCTCTCTCTCTCTCTCTCTCTCTCTCTCTCTCTCTCTCTCTCTCTCTCTCTCCCTCTCTCTCTCTCTCTCGCTCTCTCTCTCTCTCTCTCTCCTTTCCTTTCCTTCCTAACTACCCCCTCTCCAGTCGTGTTTATTTCCTCGTCGGTAAGTCAGCCCGTCCGACTGAACCTACGATTTATTATAAGGTCTATTTCAGGTGCATTCATTTTATTCTCTCCTCTTGTTTAACGGGCAAATTTCTGCTCTCTATGTCATAACACTGCGGAAATACTCGAGATCATATTGTTACGACGTCACAGAACAATCTACGTGTTTATCGAACGTTCCAGAATGATCCAGAATGTAAGCGTGTGGCGTACGTGCTTGTAGACGCATTTTGTGAGAATCTTCTCGACTGTGCCGGGCTTCGCTCGGACGCTCGGACTGTGTCAAGGCCGCAGTTAATTACGTAGTTCACACGAGAGATAAGACGCAGTTTGGAAGCTTCTGGTGTGTGAGCGGGACTATAAATACATGGCGGTAGCGGCCTTAGTTTTCAGTACAGCTGCGATATATTTCCAGAGCGGTTCGAGTTATTACTGTGTACGTTCAAGTAGTTATTATTGAAGTGTTGCGTTTTATAATCAGACGGTATAATTGTAATACAATTGAGTTTTAATATTAGTGGACATTTTATTGCGTGTGAACAATTTTCATTTGATTTGTTGTAGAGACTGTGTTGTTAATTACGAACTGTTTTTCTGTAACAATTAAAGGTGTGATTAGTGACTTAATTGGTGTCTTGTACTTATTTTGTTTCCACTGTACCTACGACGATCGAGTAGACCGTCGTAACAATATCAAGAATCTTTCGTAAAAGAAAGAAAACAGAATAGACAATAGTTGAATGAACGTGAGTACGGCTTTAAGGGCAACAGATGTAAACGAAGAAATTCTGACACTACCCTTAATTATTGAAGGAAGGGAAAGATCAATATTGTAACACACATAACACATATAAATTTCACCTAATAGTTTCCTTATCCGGTAGTCGTGACCTTCACCTGTGACAATGAGCGATTTGATAAAGTGGCTGAACGCAACCAGTAGACTAATGGTGGGGTTTACACCACTACTAGATTCGGATTTGCAGCGTGATTTCCGCGACTGACTTCGGTAATTTATCTTGACAACCACTCTTGTACATCTGTAACAATGACACGCCACTTGACCTAGTTCCGTGACCCGTGTCTGGACATCAGCTTATTATTTTAACCCTTCAGACCGGTAGTTTGTTGAAGTAGGTCTATCGTGATGAGGTTAGACCGCAGAGGACGAGAAAGGAAACAGGCCTCATGGTCCAACGTTGAAAAAACATCCGCGACTGATTCGAAATACACAGCACTGAACAAATTATTCGGTACAGCTGAAAACAAAGATCAACCAGCTAATGTAACCTAACATGGTAGGAGAAGAACAGAAGGCCTATCATATGTCAAACCCAGACTCCTAACATCTACGAGCACACATGCGCGCGTGTACACACACGCTTTTACAGAAGTGGACTCGGTAGTTCCCCACCCATACAAATATAGTATAAAATATTTCGATGTGTGGACGATTGCGTTGTTCGACATTTGTTGTCAGTATGTTTCCCTAACATTGGGTACTAAACTTGTTTCTTATTATAATTGGAAGTACTAATAAGTATAATAACTACTAAACTTAATATAATATTACATTTTTAACAGCGATATCTGAATTTCACTAGTCCCATACCCAATATTGCTTTATGGCCGCGTCTTATGTTTCTTCTATTCTACCTTCCTACGTGTTTTTCATTTCTGCGTTCTCGTCCATTTTTTTCGTAACCCCTCCCCGACCACTAAATTGTTTCTCTTCAATGTACTCCAGTATAATTCACAGCAGTTATAGTGGCGCGCGCATAATCCATAATTTGACAGTGGCGTTGTTTGTTTATAAGCTGCTCCCCTACAAAATATGCCGTTCCGGACTTTATGGGGCCGATTACAAATGTAATGTCAACGTAGTACAGAGGTTTTAGTCAACGTTTTTAAGAATAATGGTTGGGATACCGCGGTTCGTCAAGAAGTACGTTGTTCATCGGAAATCGAGACACACCTACCAATCGTTAGATAAGAGATCCGTTGACACACAGAAGTGCCTCTAAAAACAGTTCAACAATCTCACGCACAATTATTGATCCGAGGAACAGTGGCAACTTTCAGAACGTCAGAAAAAATAAGGAACATGGAAATGGTTTCACAAAAGTAGCAGCGAGAATATCAAGGCAAGAAAGTGACACATGGTCGGATTACAGGAATTATTAGTATGAATGGGTGAGGCCTTAATTGAAGAAATAGAGAAAAGAAAGTTGATAGGGTGCGATCATTTCCTAACAATAGAAAACAGTTCCGGATGGAAGGATTTGGAAAAACCCTTAGACAGTGAAATGGAAGCAATGGAAGAACTAGCAAAAATGGAAGAAGTTATTAGGGACCGAAAGACCAAACGCGGGAGAGGAGAAATTAGAGAGAAAATTTTCTAAATATAGACAATCGAACAGATAATTCGCTGATAAATATTTCTGCAACGATGTACCGATTTGTAGTTTGTCACATATTTAGGCCGTGCTGAGTCGACTACTAGACATGGTATTCCAATAATGCTTGACAAAAAGAAGCACGCATTCACACATTGCTGGTGCCCTACGATTAGCAAAGAAACATCTGGTGACTTCTCGTTTATCTTACATCACGTGTAATCCTGACCTCGCGTTTATAAACGTTATGGGGCAGCAGGAGCTAGTACGTTAGTTCTGCGAATCGTTTTTACAAGCGATTACGTACGCATTAATAGTGTGCAGCTAGATTTCTACTGCCCACCGGAGAAGTCGATGGATGGATGGATGGATGATGCGCGGGCGTCTTGCGCCCTAATTTGTGTGCGTTGTCCAGGCCTAGGTCTGATGAACGCCAGGTGCCAACAGGTCAGCGCGGTCGTTTGCTCTGCACGAGAGAGTTATGGTGAAGTCCGCGGGTCCATGATAAATTAGATGGCCACCACGGAGGCAAGCTTGAGCTTTTGCTTCAGCCAATTGTCCCGCCGAGGCGCGACACCATGGTCCCCTCAGGCTAGCCTTTGGGAACGTAGTGACGCACTGGCGAGGACAAGAGGCTCGAGCGCCCTAGGGCGTCGGCAGAAACGGTAAGGAATGACTACGAGACAGCCAGCTTCCGCAAGGAAGGCACTTGCACAACCTCGCGGGAGCCCGTGTCCCGGATCAAAGCCCTGCCGAATCGGCAAAGCCAATGCTGGCAACAAATCAATCCAATCCAATCTGCCGCAGCATGATTGACTACAGTTTCGGCAGGCGCAGGTAGTGAATGATGGTGATCAGTTCAGTCTCCAGAAGATTGGGGGGTTCATGTGATGAACTTAGGGGGGTCGTCTAACAGCGCCCTAGGGCGCCTGACGCGGTGAGGGGGCGGTGTATTCTCCACGCTATTCAGCCTTTAGGGGTGCGGATAAGGGGACTCGCCTGCCTTAGCGAACAAATTAGCTGCCAAGGACCAGACGAAGACCTCTAAAGTGGGAACACGGATGTATGGGGGAATTTCGCACATACCACGGGGACCCCGTGAGGGAGCGTAGGGTCCAGTTCTGGAATGTAGTCAGCCTATGCCTGTTGGTGGCCTGGCCGACAGGAGAGGCCACCAAGCGGGCGCCGCATAAGTGAGTACTGTTCGGAGGAACAGTAGATACAATGTAAGTTTTGTACGGACAGCCAGGCAGCTGTTTCGCGAAAGCATAGGTGATTTTCTTGCTCTGACGCCACGAGCCTTGTTGAGGGTTGCGGTCACGTGGGCGTTGAAGTTTATGTGCCGATCAAGCCGAACACCTAGGTACTTCGCAGTCCAGTTGATGGGTCTCCCCTCTAAGGAGAGGGATTGGCATCGGGAAATGGACTTATGAGTAAAGCAGATCGCCTCGCATTTCTCCGTATTGATCGCCACTCACCACTTCCTTAGCCAGTCCGGAAGCATAGCCAACTGGCGTTGTAACATTACGCTCGTCCGCCAAGGCGAAAGCGAGCTAAAATGAAACAACGCGTCGTCGGCAAATAGAGATAACGTGACCCCGGGATAAACAGGCAGATCGTTCGTGTACAGTACGTACAGAACGGGGCCGAGGACTGATCCTTGTGGGACGCCGGCGGCGACAGGGCGAACCCGAGGAAACGCCCCATCTACGCTGATCCTGGAGGTGCGATCCGTCAGATAGGATCGGAGCAAGTGGACGATAGATGCCGGGAGTGGCGAATGCGCCAGTTTGTAGAGCAGGCCTTCGTGCCAGACTTTATCGAAGGCTTTGCTCACATCCAACAGGACGGCGCCTGTTGCCTGATGATTGTTGACGGCGTCTGCTAGACAGGTGACAACCAGTACTAGCTGAAGAGTAGTCGAGTGCCTCGGCCTAAACCCAAACTGCCCCTCGCGGATGAAACCATCCACCAGGGGCCGAATACGGGCCAGGAGAAGACGCTCGAATACCTTCGAGATTACTGGCAATAGTGATATCGGGCGGTAGCTTCCAGGAAGCGTGGGCGGCTTTTTGGGTTTCTGGATCATGATGACGTTGGCGGTTTTCCACATGCGGGGGAAGTACCTCAGCCGGAGACAGGAGTTGAACAGCTCAAGAAGAACGTCAACTGCCGAAGGCGGGAGATTCTGCAACGCAGCGGCGCCGATGCAATCGGGCGATCGGGGCCAGGGGCCTTTCTCTTCTTCAGTCGGCTAAGGACAGACGCAAGGTCTTCCTCGTCGACCGAATTAGGAGGGTCATTGGGGGGAGCAGAAAAGTATCCAGAAAAGAAATCCCTGACGACGGCCGTATGAGCCGGGTCAGAGATGCCTCTATGGACGGTAAACTGTTCCTCAATACAGTCGGCGAAGACTTCCGCCTTGCCTTCTGCAGAGTATACAGTGCCGTCCGGGGTATTCAAGGGATGGCGAGTCCCCTTTCTCCTTTTAGTCTACCAGCGGCTCTCCATACGGAGGCGTGGTCTACTTCCAAGGACTCCAAATAGGAGTCCCATCGATCCGCGTTTACGTCAAGCAGAAGCTGCGAGACGTGTTCCGACTGGGCTCGAAAACGCCGACTAGTGGCAGGGTCACGGGTATGCTGCCATCTGCGGCGGAGCTGGCGCCGTAATCGGATGGCATGGAGAAATTCCGGAGGAAGGTCGGAGCGTTTATTACTCACCGGAACAGTATAGGTGTGCTTGTCCATTGCAGACTGGATGAGATCCTGGAGCTGATGTACTCGGAGATCCACGTCGTCACAAGAGACGAGTGGGTCCGGAGGGACAGATGGCAACTGCCTGGCCAGTTCATCGTGATAGGATCGCCAATTGACTCTCCTAACAGGATGATCGGGAAGTCGGGGTGAAACCGACGGCAGCAAGACAGTTACAAGCAGGGGGTCAGAGAAGTCGGTAGACGAAAACCTCTATGTATCATTCCCTAGTGGTAACCTCTGTTACCTGGATACAATACCTATAACTATGCTTCAAAATCTCCACACAGCCCAGGGAATCTTTAACGGACGTAGGGCAGACATCACAACACAGAGAATATTTTTCTCATATTAACGACTGTAACAGGCTTTTACTCTGTAGCCTAATTATGTTTGCAAAACGATAACATTTTCATAGTTATTGCAGTGAAATATCACGTCGCAGAAGAAATGAAATTACATTGAAATTACCTAATATAGGAAGGTGGGACGTAAATGGCATAATGGATTCAAACCGTATATATAATAAAATGGCCAAAGGTTTAACATTCGGAAGCATTTTACATTTTTCTAATACTGTGGTAATGGTTCTATCTACCAATAAGACAGTTCCATTAGAAAAATAATACCTTCATCTTCAGTCCACGTGGACGCTGAGTTTGCTACAATTAGTATTCTCCAATTGATACTTATCGTCTTTAACGAAGACAACAATGTCATCGTCATTTTGATGCTAGAAAACGGTGTGTTTAAATTGGATACAACAGATGGCAACAACGCAAATACACGGGCGGAGCTGAAAAATTATGTTTAAATTGCATACAACAGATGGCAACAACGCAAATACACGGGCGGAGCTGAAAAATGATGTTTAAATTGCCTACAACAGAAGGCAACAACCCGAATACACGGGCGGAGCTGAAAAATTATGTTTAAATTGCATACAACAGATGGCAACAACGCAAATACACGGGCGCAGCTGAAAAATGATGTTTTAAGATTGATAACGGTTACAGCGAAGCAGTAATACTGTATTGTAAACAAGTCTTTATAATTACCACACTGTGCGCCGACTCTGCTATTTTGTGTTCGTAAACACTCGCAAATTTCATGACATTATTTCCTTACCCATTGGCAGATGAATCCGGGATTCCCGAAAGCAATAATTGATTTATATAAAACTGCTAGTCGAATACTTTGTAGACCTTACTTCTAACACTACTTCTAAATCTTTTTTAATTTGTTCTTTTTTAAGTATAAAGCAGAGCAGACAGCATGCTGATCTGATAATAAGTTGTTAAGAGTTAAGCTGTTAAGCTTAATAATAAGCGTTCAGCTCTAGCTGGGACAACAGTGTGTGTGTGTGGGTGTAGACGTGCGCTCGTGTAAGCTAAAAGTAACTCACTGAAATACTCTAGGGTATTAAATCACGGATATTTATTTTTTCTCTGTGCTTCTGTCATTTGACTGTGAAATGGTCAGGACGCAAAATTTTTCTACTCCGCGTGGGAGAGAAATCCGTTGGCGTTCCATGTCTATAGCTCAAGGTGAGTTCGGCTCTTTGCTTTGGCTACTTGCCCAGACGGCTGCTACCTTTGTGCAGTTTGCGAATAGTCCCACAGGTACGCACATCACACACACACACACTTCACAAATTTCCAGTATTAGTATCTGCCTATAGCAGTATCCATCTCCCTCCTCTCTCTTTGACAGTCTACATGAATATGCATATATTACTGTCACCGGAAACGAGCGGATAAAACAAATTACGGGAATAAAAAACTCGGTTACAGGTGATATCAGAAGTAGACAGTGAATTCGTTACTGTACCAAGTACAACAAATTTTCAAACACAGAATCAGAAAACAAATACAAATTGACTATCCAAAAGCAGAGGTACGACAGGCAGACAAGAAATAATATGTAGAGGAGGCTGTTATAAACGTATTTTACTAAGGACCTGGAGAATGATTTTGAGACAGACAAGAAAGGGAGATACTTTAATTCTGAAATGTCGTGATCGTTCTGTAGAGTCGTGTGTAATTTTATTTGACAAATATTTGGTTAATTTGAATGACAACGTATAAAACATTATCCAAAGTCGAAAATTCCCGAAGTTCATAAAGCTTACGAAATTAACCGAGTGAGGTAGCCTTACACGGAAAGAAAATTCATCATCATCATCATCATCATCATCTGCAAGGATTAAAGCAAGGATAATTTTTTCCGGTCTCAAACAGGCAAAGTCTAGAGCTGGTCACTCCAGGGCTTCGTCGGACGTCCCACATCTCTCCGTTCCTTCGACTTGTATTTCCATAGTTGTTTGGGGATGCGGCAGTCATCCATTCGGCAATGACGTTCCCACCAATTCAGCCGATACTGGGCAATACTGTCGAGTATACTCATAATACTCAGTTTCTGTTGTACGTCGGTGTTTCTTCTATGATCATGGAGAGTATAGCCTGCCATGTGTTTGAGAAATCTCATTTCAGCCGCTTGGATACGACTGGCCTGGCCTTTCGTTAAAGTACAATTCTCAGACCCACAGAAAAGTATGGGAAAAAAAATTGAGATGTAAATTTGTAAATTCTCAACTTATGGTGTTTTTTTTAGATGAGACGAAATTGATTCTCTGAACTGGGTGATGAGGAGAAACCTAACGTTTACTGAGTTTGTATTTGTCTATTATTTGAACGTGTGATGAACATCGTCAAAGCCTTTTAACGATGTAAACAATTTGCACAATCATAATTTAGTTGAACTATTCAATACTGACCAAGCCCTTCACAATTTTACAAAAATTATGGTTGTATGATTCATGTATGCTGCCACCTGAAAGATAAAATAAGATTTACCTGATCGTAATTTTAGCTTAGAAAGAAAACACGTAGGAGCCCATTTACGAGCAGAAGGAACAAAACGAGTAGGGATATTTTTTCAGCAATTTACGAAGGACGAAAGTTCGAATAACGCAATGGTAGTAGCAATGGCTTCCAGGAAGAGGGTTTGAAAATCGGGGCGGATTAATTTTGGATTCTTAGCTCGTGTGGCACAAATGCAGATTTTATAACCAGCTGGAGAACTAATGATAATGTGATGTATTTATAATATGCACACACTTATTGCTTACAAATGGTACCTATAATATCAATTTTCTATTGTAGTGTGTTTATTGTTCATAGCCTAAATGTAACATACATATTATTTGCAATAACCTTTTAATTACTCACATTCTAAAAACGATCGATTTCGGTCAGAGACCATCGTCAGGTCATATACAGCACATTTGCGGTCACAATATCGTAAAACAGCCAATATTTACAAAAAAAAACGAATTGGTAGACATTGACTAATGAACGTGATACATACGTCGTTGTCCAAAGTTTCACGAGAACCCGAGTTTCCGTTCCGGGGAACAGAAATAGAGTTTCCCGAGAACCCGAGTATCTCGGGAACAAAGGTACGACGACGCGGGAAACTTTGGACAACGACGTAAGTATCACGTTCATTAATCAATGTCTACCAATTCGTTTTTGTGAATAGTGGCTGTTTTACGATATTGTGACCGCAAGTGTGGTGTATATGACCTGACGATCGTCTATGACCGAAATCGATTGTTTTTAAGAATGTGAGTAATTAAAACGTTATTGCAGATCATATGTATGGTACCTTTAGGCTATGAACAAAAAATACACTGAAAATTGAGCTGGAAAAGTTATAAGTGCTCCTGTCCTAGGAGTGTACAGTGTGGTTAAAATAAAACAACCTAACCAACGTCATAGGAACAGACATTAAGTATCTCATGTACCTATCGCATTGTAACAAAAACCTATAAATGTAATAAGTAAGTAAACGTAAGGACACTTAGGAACCAAGAGGTTTACGAAAACTGGACAAACTTTAAAGCAGTGATGGAAAACATAGGAACAGAAAAACTTAACAGGAAAAAGATATTGAGAAGAAAAATAACGGCTTTGTGACTCCAGTCAAAAGACAGGGAGACGCACCAACCAACGCCGCTTAACTATATACACCAATTGCAAAATTACATTTTTAGTTCACCCATTTAATCCTGACCAAGCCATTCACAATTTTATAAAAATTAAGGTTACATTGGGGGAATGCCAAGGTGGCTTTTGGAGTGGAAGATCCACTATAGACCAAATCTTCACAGTTAAAATACTGATGGAGAAGATGTGGGGAAACAATGTGGACCTAACACAAATCTTTGTAGATTTTAGGCAAGCGTATGACAGCATAGATAGGAATAAACGTTTTGAAATTTTGCTGTACTTTCAAATATCTATTAAATTAGTACAACTGACAAGATTGACAGTGATACAGACAACAGCCAAAGTCAAATTGCAAACGGGTATGACAGATCCTTTTAATGTCACGAGAGAGTTAAAACAGGGCGATGCGCTGGGACCAACACTGTTCAACTTAGCACTTAAATATGTGATCAGGAATTCAATACTCAATACTCAATACTCTAGATAGTAATTCAACATTAGAACATAAAATGGTCCAGATTGTAGGATATGCAGATGATATCAATATTATGGCAAGATCCCAAGGAAGACCAAAAGAGAACTCAAAGGTGAAGCAGAAGTGATAGGATTGCACGTTAATACAGAAAAAACAAAGGTTATGATCACCACTCGGAAGAAAACCAGGAAACCTGAACAGTTTCAAATTGAACCACTAAACCTGGAAATAGTGAATCAGTTTAAATATTTGGGATGTTGGATGGCAGAAAACAATGAAGAAATAAATGAAATAAGGAAAAGGATACAGGCCTCAAATAGAAGATTGCTTCATTGACATCTATATTCAAGACAAGGAATATCCACCATCAGTTCAAGGTCACATTATATAAAGTTATGATTAGACCGGTGATAACATATGGCAGCGATACTTGGACTCTGAACAAACAAGCCGCAATATAGGAAGGACAAATGCACTCGTTTCCAAAGCGAGGGTTCGAATATCGGGGCGGACGGAATTTGGATCTCGAACTCGTATGACCCCAATGGCTACGTGGCAGTTTTTATTTATTTTTTAACCAGCTGGAGACGTTAAAGGCGTATTAAGTGATCACTAGTGTACAGTGAAGTTAGAATAATACAGCCTTTACCCATAAATTAAGAGCTGTATCTAATGTTTGTAGCTATTTTATGAAATCTTATAAATGTAATACGTAAGTAAAGGCAAAGAAAATAAATAAACACACTAGAGAACACAAGAGGTTTACGAAAACCGGTCAGTTTTTAAGGAAGTGATTGACAACATGGAAAAAGAAAACTCAACATGAAAGGGAAATTAAGAAGAAGAAGAAGAAGAAGAAGAAGAAGAAGAAGAAGAAGAAGAAGAAGAAGAAGAAGAAGAAGAAGAAGAAGAAGAAAGGCTGTGTAATCCGATCAAAAGACGGGAAGACGCAATAACCAATGTCGCTTGGACAGAAACAACCAATACAACAGGTACATCCCAAACCATTAACAAAAAAAGAAAAAGAGCCACACACAAAGAAAAGGGATACAGAACAGTGTGCAGTAAAGGAAAGTACAATACTGCTACGGAACTTTACG
This sequence comes from Magicicada septendecula, assembly GCA_034769895.1. Taxonomy (NCBI): domain Eukaryota; kingdom Metazoa; phylum Arthropoda; class Insecta; order Hemiptera; family Cicadidae; genus Magicicada; species Magicicada septendecula. The sequence goes on along the minus strand of CM068372.1, from coordinate 442,213,601 downwards.
AACTACTGTACAATGCAAACTTTGACAATGAAAACATTGAGCAGGCCGGAGAGGGATAAGGAATACAAAAGAGAATAATCGGATACGACTTACAAATACCTACGGTATCAGGAGACAATTACAAACGAAATCAATGAAAATTAGGTTCAAACTGATACTGCGCCCACATTACACCCCAAAATGTGGTAGGGATGAACAACGTATTTCAAATGACTGAAGTATATAGGCACAACCTTACATTTTGTACTTGTTACATAGTTCCTGTGTGTACAGAAAACAAAAGATTTTGCCTACTTCAAAAGAGGATAAAAACAACTCAACAAAAAATCTAATCAATAATTATGAAGCCGTAGCAGTTCTTCTTCTTTTCTTTTGTTCTTCTTCTTTCTCTTCTTCAGGCGCCAAGCATCTGGAGTCTGCTCCGGGTTCAAAGGTTCTTTTACTGCTTTCTTGGACTTCTATCGCTTGTCAAGGTAACCTATTCTGGGACATTCTCACAATACGTACCTTTTGAGAGTTCTCTATAGCTCTTATTTTCTCCAGTTTAGTTTCTACCTCCAACTAATTTCTTGCAACATTAGTTGTTAATCAAGCTGTCAGTAGTCATCCGTTACGTTTTATAAACATAACTAACTCAATTTTAACGTTTAATTTTTGATAAGCCTCCTTAAGGACTTCATTTAGGAAGATACTAAGCTTCATATTTTTTGCAGTTCATTATATTATTTTGAAAATGCTTATGTCTCGCTCCCATTCAAAAGTAAGAGAGATGCCAGCAATCTTCTTCGTATAATCCATAAAATTTTTGCAAAAATTTCAAACATCTCATTAATTGGATAAAATTGAAGAGAAACATATGGTATTAAATAAGGTATCATTAGCATAATAGATTCAACATTCTCTTGAATAAATAAATTGAAAATGTTAAGATTATATTCTATGGTTTTATCGTTTTCGTATGTTTAAAAAATGACGTTGAATTATGCAGTAAAACAAAATTATTGGAAATTAAGTACACCTGAAAATGCCATGGGACTATGGAAGAAAGCCTTTTGAAGAACTTATTAAACAAATTTTTAATAATGAATTTGGAAACATATATATAAATTTTATATGTAAAGACGTCTGTGTAGAAACTTATCTTAAAATCAGTGTAATTGAGTTAAACTTAAATTCCAAGTTACGCTTTTATTCTTTAAAATCTGAGCTCAGTCGTTTAAAGACCATGACTTAAAAACGTCGTTTTTCCTGACTAAGACCATACGAACGTTGTTCTTTACCTGTACATTCAGAACATGTTCTGAAAATACTTGCATACGCTGCAAAACACTCTGTAGGTTTGTTACGTTCATTGGTCATTTGCTGCACGTTACAAACATTAATCAATCCAAGCCTCTTTATTAAATTTTGTTAACTTTCAAATTGTACTCGTCTTGTGAATATAGCTGAACAATTAGTTGAGAACACTACCGACTATGTTAGCTGAGAAGCGTGTTTTCCAACTTTGTCAACTTCAGTAATATCCGATTTATTATTGGAACAGCTGACAGTAGTTGAGTCTGGTAAATAATGCGCCTTCCGTGCTTTACTGACTAATCGCAGATCAGTGGTAGGACTTCAGTACGATAAGAAACTTACTAGCAACGATAACAATAACAATTCTCCTTATTAGTAAAATCATAAATGGAGCCATGAGGATGTCTGATAGACAATGGGCGAAACGTGTAATGTTAACAAAAACAAAACACTCTTACTCTTACTGTTTCTTACTCTTCTCTATTCTAAGAAATAGACAAGTTGATTGTTTTGCTTTGGTTAAGCCATCATTTATTAAGTCTATTTATGTATATATATTTTTCCTTACTGTTTAAAATGTTTATCAGTTTTGGATAGTCTTGTATTCTCCATTCGTTCTGTGCTGATTTTCTTAGAAAATTTAGTTTGCTTTATTTTTTCTGCCCCCTCCGATTTCTCCCTGAACGTCTTCGTTCTTATTCGGTCTTCTCGTGCGTTATTTTACTCTCCGAGAAACTTTATTTCATCTCCTTGATCCGTTTCCGGTTAGCTATCCCCCAACTGAAGCTGGCAACGGCACTCTGAGCCATACGACATAACAGGAGCTGCGTTGCGTTAAAAAATTTACGTTTTCTGTGTGTGTCTCTCTCTACTTTATTGCCAAACTTGTTATTCCAAGTGTGTCGCCCGAAAAAGAATTGCTGAAGGAATTATCAGCTCAACAAAAACTGGGCTGAGCGAAACGAATAAAAATTATCAGGAATCTAATGGGATATTCATCATCATCATCACCACTCTAAGGACTAGTTCTTAGACCTGTTCCGGAACCCATCTCCTCCTCGGTTTACCGACATCTCTCTTCCCAGTAGGATGATAACACAAGGCAGCCACAGGTAGACGGATATCAAACATGCGGTTCAAGTGTTCACACTATCTCCTCCTGAGGTCTTTACTCGGGGTATATATTGGTGACATTATTCGATAAACCTTAAATTCTCAAGCTGCGAAGGACTGAGAAAATCTGGCAGGAATATGAAAAGCGATGTATCACAAACAACGTGATGAAACTACGGACAGTAATATATTAGGAAGAAGACACAGCCTTACGAATAATATTTATCAAAAAATTAGAGAAATTTAAGTAGGCTATTTGAAAAAAATATAACGTCACAAGAAAGTATACCAAATAAAGAAACACAAATTAGGATGACACGTGTACCAGAATGCTAACAATTTTGGTAAGAGGTAAAAAAATCTATATCGGTAAAATGGGTTCGAGAAGAGGTGCATGCAGAACTAGCAAATCAGTACGCGTACAGAACAGAAATACGACAAATAATATTCAACAATTAGTACAGAAATAACACAACCCATATGTAATGAAAATAAAAGAATGAGGAAACGTAATCAGGAAGCAGTTAACTATATTCCAAAGAAGAGAAACAAGAAGACGAACGAGGGCGTGTGGAGGAGAAGGAAAACAGAAGAGAAAGAAACACATGAAGAAGATTTAATGAAATAAGATCAGCAACAAGAGAACACATAGAACTGTGGGGCGAGCAGAGGCCGTGTGACCGTCGCGCGTCGTGAAGATTATAGTCTAACTGTGACGAATACAGGACTATGACAGTACAGGTCTAACTGTGACGAATACGGAAGGAGGGTAGGGACCACTCTATTTGCATACCGCGTTGTGTAAATAGTAGCACGCAAATGTGTTTACTGCGAAATGTTTCGCGGTAAGTTCACACAGTGGCCACCTGCGTAGTTGTTAAATGGACGGTAAAATTAATTGATTTTCACGAAATGATAACTTATTGTGGAAGACGAAAGCTAAGAATGAGTGCGGAAGATAAAGTGCGGAAGAGCTTTTAAATTTTTACATTCAAATAATTCGGTACTCTGTCTCCCTCCCTATCCCTCAAACCGACACACACACACACACACACACACACACACACACACACACACACACACACACACACACACACACACACACCTCTTAGAGGAAGTTCAAATTGTCAACACAAAACTAACAACGTATTCAATCAAATATTGACGTCTCACTACGAGCATAATATTTAAATATTGTGTTCTGTCAGAGCCAATTTGCCAAAGGGCTCAAACCTTTCATAACCAAGTTCTACAAAAACTACGTCAGTGCTCCGTAATACATATAAAAACGCCGATGAGCACCAATAACTTGAGTATCGGGATATACCAGAAAATACAATTTTATTTGGTTTATTTGCTGTCAAAAATGAAGATATAGGCATACTTTACAGAATGGTTTTATAACGTCTCTTCGTTATAACATCGGGAACCTGGTTAATTGGCTCATGTCAATTAAACAGGCTGCCATATTCTTAACAAAATCAAGAATAACTGAAAATAAACAAATATTATATAGGATCTCGAGAATTAAGGAAAATTGGCAGGGGTTGGTTGACTTATTCACTCATCTTTGTTTGACCATGACATCTCTTTATTATTTACTGATATTAGCATCTTTACTTATGGTTATCAACATTTGTGTTTCAATAGTTTACAAAATGATTTTATGTTTTGTTCAATTACAAGGGCCCTCAAAATATAGATGTACATCTGTTTAACTTTTCCACGGATCCGGGACTTGAAAAGGTATATTAATAATGGTCACATATCATATATTATCTTGAAGTGGTGCCATTAGAAGAATGGACTTATTTCCCTTTTTAAACAATAAGGCTTTACAGTTTAGAGCTATAACGCTTTTACTAAGAATAAAAAAACAATTACTGTCAGTAATTAAAATGTCTTAATGGTGTTAATTTAATTGTCTTTTGTTGGATATAGTATTTAGTATTTCATAACCACGGAAGGCATGCCTCCGTGTCACCAGTGATATCCTCCAGCTCCTCGTTATTCCAGTCCTCGCTCCTCGGTTGCAGCATGTTTCATGTAGGTCAGGTATCTCTCGTTATCTTCGTATCCGGTGATGGTGTAGTCCTGAAGTCTTTTAGATCATAGTGGGTCCTGGTTCACTGCTCTTTGATAAGTGGTAGTATTAGCTAGTTGATTTGAATGATTAACACAAAAGTTTTATTCACCTGTATCCACTTCACATGATTGTTTATTTGTTGCACTTCACTTTATGGTCTTACCACAGTTTTAATTACATAAGTTTTATATTTTAAGATTTTTGTAGAGATGTCATAGGCGCTCAATTTTCATTATTCTTTCTTACTCGTTTACTACATATTTATATGAATCGCGGTTCAACTATATTAACGCAACACATTGTTTAATAGTATAAAGAATGCCTCTATGTCTTAACTGACGAATTAATCACTTTAGGAAACAAACTATTTTTAACGTTCCACCTTACTGCTGTGCGCAGCTTACGGGTTGACCGCTCCATTTCAAGTGGACATCGTTTAGGGGCAGATTAGTAACCTGGCGTAGTTTACTCTTCATCATAAAAGTAGTTCCACATTTATTTGATATTTACGGTAATAATGTTTGACATTATAATTATCCAAAGCTACGCTTTACTTCAGAATTAATTATAGTATACTACTATGTTGTTGTTTAATTACTTATTTAATTTCAAATTTACAAATATTTTTAGTTTAGTTTATGGGCCGGTATGCAAGTTGATTTCGGTATTCGCATGTCGATGCATGGTAAATTATTAAAGGGTTTCTTTACTTTACACTCGTATTCCTTTTTGTCTATATAATCTCTTTATTAAAAAATATTTTAAGTTATTTAGGGGATTTAAAATTAGTTTAAATGTGCGATTAAAATTTTAATTTCTCTCCTTTTACATTTCCTATTTTAAAATCGTCACAGTTTTGACAGCTCTCCGACGGGCGTGATTCCACATCATGCTGTTACCAAAGTACACTTACCAACATGTGGATGTGGATTCCGTATTTCTCGTTACATGTGTATATCAGTTTCTTCTCTTCGTCTCACCCCCCCCCCCGATGACACATCGCTTCCTGTCTCACACGCTCTCTCTCTCTCTCTCTCTCTCTCTCTCTCTCTCTCTCTCTCTCTCTCTCTCTCTCTCTCTCTTTCTCTATCTATCTATCTCTTGTCCGAACGCACTGAATGCTAAGCACAGGCTATTTAAAAACAGAGATTTTTGATGATATGATGACAAACGGTAAGTACCAAGGGTGTATTTATGGGAGCGATGAGCGCGACCGGAAAATTCGCAAGAAATTTTGTTAACCTCTTAACTCGTAAGCTGTTTTATTACGCTGTATTTCTTAGCTGTGTAATAAATCGATGTGGACGCCCCGCTGGAATAAAATTCCACCAACGCTTACGCGGACGACCAATGTGGCAGAATAAACAACACTAAAATACTGGAAGAACTTTTAAATTTTATAGAATACTGTTGACAGCTCTCCTAAGAGTGTGATTCCACGTCACGCTTTCATCAAAGTACATTCATCAACATGTGGATTCCTTATTTCTCATTACATCTCTCTATCAGTTTCTCGTCTTCGTTCCCCCCCCCCCACGCTGTCACACCCACTTCTTCTCTCGCACGCACTCTTTCTCTCCCTCTCGTCCCAACGAGATTTTGCTAAGCACACACAGTTTATAAACAGAGACTGTTGAAAAAAATGGTAAGTACACATTTTTTCTTCAAAACTATAATTCATCTGATATTGATTGGGATAGTAAGCTAACAAAATTTATACGTTAGACGCGTCTGTGGGACGATTCATATGTACCTGAAAAATAAAAAACGGGAGGGTACCCGAATGAAATTGGGCTGTCCCCACATTGCTGCACGCTAGTGAGACATGAATGGGCTCTTGGTAAAAGGGACGTGCAGAGGATTCAGGCAGCCGAAATCAAATTTCTATGAGGGACGCAAGGTTTTTCTTTCTTGGATCGGAGGAGAAACCAGGATATTAGACACGATTTAAACATTGTATCATTGCACCAGAAGACTGAAGACCACAGAAGGAGATGGTGTGATCACTTGAATCGCATGCCTGATATCCGTCTACCTGGACGGAGGTGGCTGCCTTGGGTTTTTGGGATAGAGATGTCGGTAGACCGAGGAGGAAATGGGTTCCGGAACAAGTCAAAAGCCCAGTCCTTGGAGTGGTGGTGGTGATGATGATGATGAACGAAATTCATCCTCATAACACTCATTTATCTGAATACTAGGCCTATGTGCTTTCTGTGAGAGTGGCTGAATTTTTTCCAACTATTGCTGCACGATCACACAGAACTGTGGCTGCATTGTATACAGCTAATACCACGTTACTACGACAACAACGGACAGCGAAATGAAATCGGTAGAAAGTCGAAACCAACAACATAGATGAGATGTGAAGCAAACGACAGGGCTGCCACGCTTGAATCTGAAAAAACAACAACAATTTTTTCCATTAGAACACTGAATTTTAGCTCGAAGGTGTTATCACCAACACGTGGAAATAGTCGATATTTTTAAAGAACAAACACATTTTTTCACTTCCGCAGAAAATTCCCGACAGTGTCAATAATGCAGCCTTGATCCACAAGTTCTGTTAAAAAGTCATTATAGCTATAAGCCGTGACAAAACATGATTGTGACTATGATGACAGAAAATCATTTCAAAGGAAATAGTTTCAGGACACGTTCTACAGATAAAAAAAAAACAAATAAAAATTAATGCTTCTGATAACGATTTCATACAGTTATCAAATTAATGATCTCAAATTTAAAAGTAAAATCATAAACCTGGTTTAAAAATTTACGGTCATATATTAATTGTGTCACAAAATTAGTGACGAAATAAACTAGATTAAAGATTACCTATTACTTTTCTCTTCAGTAGGAGGACATCTATACTGTATTTTAGAAAAATTTTACATTTGTTAAATATTATTTTGCTTAACGAGTGTTTATAAGAAGTTGGTTTTGGAAAAGAAGAAGCTGTTGAAGACGCAAGTTATAGGAAGATTTTTACGAGAATTCGAGACGGTTAGTGTTGTAAGTTACAGTTTTCTAGTTTCGTTTTCCCCTATAACTTACTAGGGATGTAATTGATATTTATAGTGCCCCACGTTCTTTGGGAGCCAATTATACAACGTGTAATTATAAATTATACTAACCGTAATTTAATTAATTATGTAATTATACTACTTTGTGAAATGAGATCGTGTAATTACTCAATTAGGCTGCTCATATCAAACTGATTGAAGCTACGTGATATGTTAGTTCTTCGATGTTAGCATAATTACTGCACTGAGACTCTAATCAGTGTATAAATTAATAAAATCTACTATAAATCATTCAAGTGACGTTACTTTCTTGTTCTGAGGTAAATTTGACAATAATGAACGCATATATTCTGAGTAAAATAAACACTTATTTATTAACATCATTTAAGTCAAGAGACTTCAATATATAAATATGGATGATTCCCTGTAAATACATTCATAAAAAGTACACATATATATATCAAATTACAATACGAATCCAATACGTTGTTTGCTGGAAAACATACACATACATATATAATACAATCAACATATAAAAACATAAGTAGTCAAACTATAAATCTTATACTAATGCGTTCATTTCTTGCCTCAGATGAATAGCGTTATCTAACTTTATCATATTTAATTTAAATACTCAAGGGTGTTTTCTTGAAAAGAGGCAGGACAGTAGAGTTCTTATGATAAGAATAACATAAAGATTACTTGTAAAGTGATTTATCCGATATTTCCATCGGCGTAACTCCTTCTCGCTGGTGGTCCATATGTACGAAGCTGCGTATCCGTGATCTCACTAACACTGAACACACGCGGATCAGATTCACTCGCGCTGTGTGTATTCTGTTGATGTCGGCCGTTACTGTTAGAGTCTATGAAATCATGTGCTGTGTGAGTAAGTTCATCGTTAACTATGGTGTATATATCTGACTGCCTATTATTGAACTTCTTGTGTACATTAATGTATAGTGTCTTTGATAACGTGGTGCATTTGTTCCAATTGGTATTGTATCGCTTCGCACAGTATAACGTTACGATTCCGTTGTCCGGTAAAGCATTAACACGATCTCTACGAGTCTGTTATTGATGAAACTGCGATTGGTTAGTTTAGTTCTGAATAAGCGGTAACTGAGTAAGATAAAGTACTTGAGAGTTATTAAACACTGGCGTATGTTGCATGATTTAGTCACTGTAGATACACTATTACCGGATAATTCGCCAATATCGAAATGTTTAAGTCAACTGATTAAAACACCGCGTAGCAGAGTTTCAAGTCCCACTGCTGAACGTATGTTAACCGAACTGTATTAAGACTTAGAAAATTTACGATTTAAGTTCCGTGAAGACTGTTCAAAGTATATGATTGAAAAATTTATGAAGACTGTCCAAAGTATATGATTGAAAAATTTATGAAGACTGTTCAAAGTATATGATTGAAAAATTTATGAAGACTGTTCACTCGCGTGCCCTGTAAACAGTTTTTATTAAGCATCGTTTACCACAATGCAATCTCCTGGAACACACGCCTCTGGTCGAACATGATAGGTCAGATTATTCCTACCCTTATGCCTTACCATGGTTCTCCACTTCTCATTCGTCGTTTTCGTTGCTATGATGACGACGGTCCTCTCCACCTGTGTTTGGGTAGATGCTGGCTTGTGGTTGGGTATCTTGTCTCCCCTCAAGTTCGCGTCGAAGGCCTCCGTACCCTTTTCCTAGAACAAGAGCGATTCCTCGGCTGTCGATCAAGTCTTTGTCTAAGTGTACTCCGGAACCCTGCTGCTGTTCTCACGCGAACAATGTGTCGTATTCTGTTATTGTCTCCTATCCATGACCCTTTTCCGTTATCTATCCGGACGCAGCGTGTCGTCGTTTCCAAGACGGCACTCCTTCTCCCTGTCGTAAATATCAGTTGTCGCCAGTAAGATGCTCTCCCGCTGTGCACAAGTTCGATTCCATTCTTTAGATATTGTTGTCAGTTCACATACAGGGTAAATACCATTGTGCAACTACACCCTTTTCTTACTGCTGGCACGCTTCAAATTAACCTTGCAGTGTGTGATCGTTACAATTTCTCCGTAAAGCGCTACTGACATAGTTTCCTTTTTGTTCTGCTTGTTGTGGGCTGTAAATCTCGGTTGAGTCGAGTCTGTCACGGCCAACCTTATTTCCCATTGTAAAGTTATGTGAAGCGTTTTCGTATTGTCCCTAGCAAACGTTCAGTTGACACTTCGTTAAACTGTTTCCTTATTTATTGCTCCTGGCTCGTGTTGGGGTGTCTTGGCTGCTTGTAACGTATTTCGATAAAAATTAAAAATTTTAATTCTTGGTAGTTACACCCCCTTAATTGTTAAAAGCTATTAGAAAAATGATTCCATATATATATGACTCTTTTGCACTGAGTATCTAAATCTAAAGGAGAATCAATAATAATGTTGACCATTTGTTTACTTTGTACGCACAAACGGTTATTTATAAACAGAGATTGTAAGTACTAGGAGCGTATTTAGGGGAGCGATGAACGGGACCTCATCCCCCAGAGGGTCAAAAATTCGCAAGAAATTTTGTTAATAAATAATAATGGCACCCATGTGTACCACCGAAGCAGCTAAGGAGTCAGGCAGCGTAGGCTGCCATATGCGTGCCGTACGGCATACAAGGAAGGCAGCGTGGCCAGTACTACGCTTCAGCCGCCCATTATTATCGCCGGGATGTTATCCCAGGTACTCATTTTCAACAGGCTGAGTCGACCTAGGGGCTGAAAAACGACCTTGATTTTATGGTGCCGGCCCGGAAATCGAATCCTATACCTCTAGATTAGTAGCCAGGTGCCATACCCACTGGTCTACTGAGAAATTTTGTTGATCTCTTAATTCGTAAGCTGTTTTATTAAGCTGTATTTCTTAGCTGCGTAATAAAGCGATGTAGACGCCCCGCTGGAATAAAATTCCTACATACGCCTACGCAGACGGCCTATGTGGCAGAATAAACAACACTAAAACACTGATCGATCCATTACGAGAATCTAAAGCAACACACACGCGGACGCGCCAGTGGAAAAATTTAATTGCGAGCTGCCAGCGACAGAGTGTGCATTACAACTAATCGACAATTAGCAGCAATTACGGGGTAATAATCATGAACCACAAGCATCACGTTCAAAATGAAAACCAACACCACTTTATATCATTAAAACCTAGTTGATCTGCTCATTAGTTGCTAATCAAAACTATAACTGACCTGTAGACAGTTTATAAAAGCAATTATTGTAGTGTTATTTTTAAATTGCTCTGCTCTCTGCCTGAATTGTTTACATATCGTACAATACTAATAACATTTCAATTTCATTATGTCGTCATTTCAGAACCTGTCGGTATCGCATTATTATCAACGTATATTCGAATACTTCTCCTATTTACGGTTTGATTTAAAATGTTTTTAATTACTTTAATGGCATTTTATGTGTGATTACTTTGTAACACGTGAGCAAAATAGCCACAAAATGGATTCAAATGGTCCTGAAACCAGAGTAATTAGGAAACTAATCGTATAGAAACAAAATAAGAAGAAGCTAAAGAAATCTTATAACATTTATATTAAAATATTAAATCCTAATTAAATCCTTAAATTCGTAGTGACCGTCAATCAATGTTTTTTTTCAGTGAAGGGTTTGTGAGGATCGGTCAAAAATATAACACAAATTTTAACTTATTTGTGTCGACGTTTCGACAGTGTTTATTGTCATCATCAGGACCTGTTTATGTTTACAAAAGAAATGTCAAACACAACAGAACAATTATTTGGGTGAACGTGTTCGAGTATGTGAGTGTGTGTGCGTGTGTGTGCTCACAAAATGCGTATGTATGTATCATTGTATATGTGAAGCAGTTGAGATAGTTTGTTTACATTTTTACTTATTAATATCACTAATATTACATGATATAATTACATATTACATATTTTGTAATTAATTAAAAATATCATTACATATAGTAATTTAAATTGTAATAGTGTATAAATTAAGTTCTGTGATATTATAATTTTCTCGTTATCTTAAAGAAAACATTTGAAGATGTAAACAAATTATCTCAACTTCTTCACATATACAATGATACATACATACGCACGCACACGCGTGTGCGCACACACACCCACACATACTCACATACTCGAACACGTTCACCCAAATAATTGTTCTGTTGTGTTTGACATTTCTTTTGTATTCATTCACAGGTCCTGATGATGACAATAAACACTGTCGAACCGTCGACACAAATAAGTTAAAATCTGTGTTATATTTTTGACCGATCCTCACAAACCCTTCGCTGAAAAATTAAATCTTAATTTAATGAAAACTCGTATACAATGACGAAAATTCATAAGTACGCAAACGATAATGAAACATGATTGTAATAAAACAGATTCTGAACTATTTCCTCTGTATTACTGTTCCTCTAAAAAATATAGAAAATGAAGAGGATACAAAGGAATATAGAAAAATCAATATAGCGTTTCACAAATGAATTGGTACAAGTGAGGAGACAAACCCGTAGAACGAACATGTCCCATGAACAGGTGACGATAGTTTGTTGCGAATAGCTATAGACAGGTAAACTGGTAAAGGTAGGAAATCTCGAAGACGGGCAGCGAAGAAACCCTGTAATGCGAATTAAAGAGACAATAATGAATTAGGAAAGGGCCAGAAAAGAAGAAGAAATTATGCAAATTAATGAAAAAGAGTGGGGAAGAATTCTTGAATGGATATACTAAAAATTTTGAAACCTCAACATGGCACACACAATGCGGAAACTAAAGCTGGATTGGAGTTTGTGGCTTCCGTGCCAGTCACCTTCCATGGGAATCGAAACCTAACTGATAAGGTTACGGATGCAACCGGAATCTTACATAAGTATTATTTTAGGAAGACAGATCTGCCCAAGCAGGCTTGAACTGGAGGGATGTTTCTTACTGCAACGAGTTAGTGCTGCTCTCTCCCGTATTCCACCCAGTTGCAGCTAGTTGCTTTATTCAAGATCCTAAGGATGATGGTCCCAACACCAGGTACAGGTTTGGCATAGAATTAGAAAGGGATGCCACATATTGTTGTCTATTATGAGCTACACACACACACACACACATACACACATATATATAAATTATACAAACATACTAGCTGACGAGGATTATACAAGACATAACTGACGAGAAGCGTACTGGATCATGCTAAAAACACATCCAAGTAACAAGAAATTTCTTCCGTATGGTAGTGGTCTCAGAGACCACCATTCCCATCTATTCCAAGCTTTATCCTTTCTCTCTTTATACGACACATTAAATTTATGTCATCCTAGAGCTCTAGCAGGAAATAAAGATCCTTCCTAACCCTTTTCTTTCCTCCTCTCAATGTTACTTCGAAAACTGTTGTTAGTGGTTCACGCCTTCCCAGGTACATCCAGTGCAGCTTTCCTTTCACCTCGTTGTAACCTGCGGAAGTTTTCTGTACGCCTTGATTTTTTTTAGCACTCCTCCATCGCGATTTTATCTACCCACCTTATTCCTTCCGTCAGCTTCCAAATTCGCATGATCAGCTTTTTCTCGATATGGCTATTCAAATTTTCATCTCTAGTTTGCTGATCCACGTGTATCTGTACCCATACGTACCAGCTATATTCTTCTAATTGATATTTCTATCCTCACATCTTGTTCATAATTTATTCTCATTATTGTCGTTTCTTATAATAATTTTTTTCTGTCCACTTCCATCCCATCTTCTAATTTTGTACCATTATTTCTATACTTTCTATGTTTCAACGTTAAGATCACATCACATCATCAGATAATCTTAAACACTATTTCTTTTATGAATTTGCTAACTGCTATAATTTTTTTATTGTTCGACTAAGCTTTTCGTCATTACTGACATCTTCAGGTCTTAAAAAACCTGAAAAAACGTTTTTTAAGACCTGAAGATGTCAGTAATGACGAAAAGCTTAGTCGAACAATAAACAAATTATAGCAGTTAGCAAATTCATAAAAGAAATAGTAAGGATGGCTGCTAATTTAAACAATACGAAGAATAATCTTAAACAATTCAGTTGTTTTCTCTCAATTGTAGGTCCTTTTTCTTAATAAAATATTACCTACAATCTCCTGTATTAAAATATTAAATAAGGTTAACGACAAAGATCGTTCTTGATTTACTCCCTTCCTAGCTTCCCAATACGTTTGCCAATTTGTTAATATATCAAAAAATAAACTTTTAAGTGTATACATCGGTGTGTGTGTGTGTGTGTGTGTGTGTGTGTGTGTGTGTGTGTGTGTGTGTGTGTGTGTGTGTGTGTGTGTGTGTGTGTGTGTGTAGCAGAAAACATTTAAAAAATGTTATTTCAGTTCCGCACCTTGTTTGAATTTGTCTAAACCGCAGTACTGAGTTTCTTTTCAAAAGCACAAAGACATTACTTACACACAAATTCAGGCTCGACGGAAAATATTTTAATTGGTGACTGATAATGCTAGGGGAGGTATACTGGAACAGACTACTGATTACGGGCAATTCGGAAATAGCGACCACAAAACAGCTCCATTAGCCTTAAAATGCAACAACCACTACACGTTATTACCAGCCAGCCGATCGTTTCATTAGTTGATAATCATGACTATAACCGAACCACCAACGGTTTGAAAAGCAATTATTGGAATTAGCTCCCCCCCCTCTCTCTCTCTCTCTCTCTCTCTCTCTATGACACACACACACACGCCCGCACGAACACATTTGTTTGTCTAAATTATACCGTAAAGATTAAAGTACAAATTAAAAATTTATTTTCTGATTAAGTATAGATTAAAAATGTCAACTAGTTCTGATTAGGTTAACTAGCATAAGATATTATCGGAACATAATCAAATGTTTCCTTCCATCTCTATTCGCATTTCAATTGAATACCGAGTTCAATCCTTGTATACTTAGTTCCCGCGGCACACTATCGTACGAGTTGGCAACAATGTACGTTCGTGTAAGAAACAACAAGCTCAACTTTCTCATTAATAACTCAAATCGTTTATTGTAAGCCGCGTCAGTGGCGTATCTAGAATTTTGCCTGGGGGGAGATCCGGGATCGGCTTCATACAAAAGAAAAAACAAGACTAATCAGCATTACTATCTTTAAATAAAGTGGCTCAACCCAGTCCCGACAAGTAAACCGTAATAAAAAACTAAAAATACCCGTTATTGAAACGTTGTTGAGTGGATTGATTTCCCTGTATTAGATCTACACGTTTCAAACGTATACGCTAAGGCTTTGTAATATAAACCTGTCTGTATAATTTAAAGAAGAGTTACTACTGTACTATAATAGCGAGTACGGCTGAAAACATAATAAAACGGCGTAAACTTAAGAGATTGACAAAATTCGTCAACTTTTTAGACCCCATGGGTTCGGTTCTGTTCGTCGACCCCCGTAGATACGCCCATTTAAGACGTAAACCCAATAAATCCCCTTTAAAACAAAATGTTTAACATCTTGAATACTTCTCTGGCGTTCCCTTTTTAGGATAAATATTGAGCAAAATTACTGTAATTACTTCTATCAGAAATATCACAAGTCCCGGATGTTTCGGGCGCACCTAGCGTATCTCGCAGGACAGTAGTGTAATAGAGTCCCGGATGTTTCGGGCGCACCTAGCATATCTCGCGGGACAGTAGTGTAATAGAGTCCCGGATGTTTCGGGCGCACCTAGCATATCTCACGGGACAGTAGTGTAATAGAGTCCCGGATGTTTCGGGCGCACCTAGCATATCTCGCGGGACAGTAGTGTAATAGAGTCCCGGATGTTTCGGGCGCACCTAGCATATCTCACGGGACAGTAGTGTAATAGAGTCCCGGATGTTTCGGGCACACCTAGCTTATCTCGCGGGACAGTAGTGTAATAGAGTCCCGGATGTTTCGGGCGCACCTAGCATATCTCGCGGGACAGTAGTGTAATAGAGTCCCGGATGTTTCGGGCGCACCTAGCATATCTCACGGGACAGTAGTGTAATAGAGTCCCGGATGTTTCGGGCACACCTAGCTTATCTCGCGGGACAGTAGTGTAATAGAGTCCCGGATGTTTCGGTCACACCTAGCATATCTCGCGGGACAGTAGTGTAATAGAGTCCCGGATGTTTCGGGCACACCTAGCATATCTCGCGGGACAGTAGTGTAATAGAGTCCCGGATGTTTCGGGAACACCTAGCATATCTCGCGGGACAGTAGTGTAATAGAGTCCCGGATGTTTCGGGCACACCTAGCATATCTCGCGGGACAGCAGTGTAATAGAGTTTATACGCTAGAATAATAGAGTAATAAAATGTGTCGTGGCATCCATTGAGAACAACTGTAATAGAGTTTATATCTGTCTACTGTGTCGTCTCTGTAAATCATGGCTGTGTGTGTCTACGAATGAGAATACGTAGCGGAAAAGAAATACGAGCAAGAAAATAATACAGACTTTAGAGTCGTAGTGTTGCAGGGGTTAGTACAGGTAAATAAGGAGTGTGTTGAGGAGCGCCCCATTTGAAAGTAGATTAATTAATAACCTTTGCAAAGGATTCGTTCAGTTAAAAAAAAATAAGAAAAATTGTGTAAGAGACTTCTGATTCGACGATCTGTGTGCATAGAAACTTGGAGTGAACACTGGTGAATTGTTTTATGTGAGTATAAAACATTGTCGAAAACAATGACAATGATAAAAAAGAGCTAACTTCGAAGCTCTGGAATGTGTATTTCGAGGCGCTTGTTGGGAATGAGGTGGATAACTGAAACAAGAATTGAAGATTTGGTAGAAGAATCAAGAGGAGTTTTAAAGATGAAACAGGCAAACTGGAACCAGACTGACAACGGTTGTTAAGGGAACATAAGAATGAAGAACGAAGGTCTTGGATATCATACAAACTGTTTGTTGATCATGGATTTATATAATTTTTTAAAATTGTTTGCCCCTTTTCCTGGGCCTTGGGGTCCAAAAATGTTGAAACTTCTCAAACTGTACACTGTACTTAGGTTTTGGTTAAAATTCACTTTGATTTGTACCCCACATGGCCTTTCCGATTTTATTAAACGTTTGACCAACTTTCTAGTCCCTGGAATTCTAAACTTTTGAAATTTGCAAAACTTAACTCTAAACTCAGATTTGAGCAAAAGTTTCTTTTAATTTGGTAAGTAACGTGAATTTATGCGATTTTATCATACTTTTTACCCAATATTTAGTCTCTCGCGTCCAAATATTTTAAAATTTTCAAAAATAAACACTAGTTTGCGGTTAAATTTCCCTTTATTTGGATACCCCACATGGGTTAAATTTCCCTTTAATTGGATAACCCACATGGGTTTAATTTCCCTTTAATTGGATACCCCAAATGGGTTAAATTTCTCTTCAATTGGGTACCCCACATGGGTTTAATTTCCCTTTAATTGGATACCCCACATGGGTTTACGATTTTTTCCCTATTTTGCTTCTTCCCCCCTCCTATTGTTTTGGTGATCAATCTCAAAAACAATAGGTTTCTATAGGGTAAAAATATGGACACGCGTTCCAAATTTTACGAAAATAGGTTGATTTGTTCAAAAGTTACCGTGAGTCAGTATCCCAAACAGACAGCTAGACAAACGGTCGAGCTAAAACTGAGAACTCGGTTCGCTCGTTGAGTATGTCTAATGTTATTGGGATACTCGAGACTGTAAAGTCTTTGCATTCTTCTTACTCTTCTGCATTACGCTCAAACCAGTCCCTCCATCTCTACCTTAGCCACTCAGAATCCCTCTTGCAGGCTGGTCGTGCGTCTTTTTCTTTACCAGTCAATCGTCCGTCATTCTCTGTCTGGTGTCTACTTAATGCCATTATAATGAAAAGATTGGCATTCACTACTATACAGCTCTACACAATGGTAATTGGCAATTTACGTTTTGATCACTTTTACGTTATGGAGAGAAAATTACATTTAAAAGTCAGTATCGCTACGCAGAAGAAACAGAGAAAGCTTTACAGATTAGAGAACGTTTCCAATGTTAATTCGAGTTGGAACAGCCTCGTGTAAAAAACACATCACGGAGCCTTTGATTTTGGCTTTGAAAGGCAAGTTAGCTTGATTTTGGCTTTGAAAGGCAAGTTAGCTAGCGTTTAGTTTCACCGACGAAATAAAGTTGCCCTCCTTCACACACACACACACACACACACACACACACACACACACACACACACACACACACACACACACACACACACACACACACACATCGCGTGTTTTCGTTTCTACAGTTTGCGGCTTGATACACGTATTTCTCAGACCTAAATTGAAGGCGAGTAATCAAGCGAAGACCGTCTGCTAAGTTTGCTTTCTGTATACTGTAATCATAAAACATTTTACGTAAAGTCGAATTCGTGAGAAAATTCGTGTGTTTCTAACCAACTAGTCTCGTCTCGTTCATTCAAAACTGACTTTAACGGACAAAACGTTCTTTCAACAGTTTGAAAACAAACGGACGACTTGGTTAAATAGTGGAAGGTCCAAACACTAGAGTGCGCTGCGTACTAGATTAATGACAGTAGTGTATAGTGACTGTGGTGTCACAGTAATAAGTCCCACTAACCTGTTAGAACATAGAGATATAAATACTGTAAGATGAGAATAAAAACTCCAAGCTAACAAACATTTTGTTCTGAGCATTTCAGATGATTTAGACGCTCATTAAAAATGTCCGTTTCATTGTCACTTGTATTATGTTACAATCCAACGGAAAGCCTATTCCAAAGTTTCATTCAATTTACTATTTTTTCCGTACGATTCCTGTACATAAACGTTGGCATATACCCCTAATATATTCCCTTTTTAATCATACAATTTATAAGAAACCATAAAAACATTCGGAATTTTAATTTTTAATCTATTTGTAATAATTCAGGATTTTATTTCTCACATTTTCAATTCAAGTAATTTTTTTAATAATTTTCAATCTCCGTGTATAGGTTTTTCAACAATATGAAAAGGTATCATGCTATTCGGAATCGTAAAAATAACTCAGAATTTCTTTACTATTCTTGTGCACGGGTAAAATGAAGACGTGGTTTTCACTAATTAAAATACAATTGACGAAGCAAAGACACGGACTAGATATGGACTCGATTGCAGGGATTATTTCGTTTGTTCAGTATAGTTTTTTTTTTTTTTTTTGAAAAGTAGTGGAAAAACTGTCGGAAAAAACAGATCGACAGAAAACTATGATCTTGCTAAGGTAGATATTTCTAATCATTAAGAATAATACATTGTTGCTAAAGACTAGAGACAAATTATTTTAAGATTATTAACAATAAATTAAATGAACGTATTGTAATAAACTGTTTGGCATTCGCAGATGACTTTGCTATACTTTCTGAACATCTGACATCTGCAGTAACACAAGTTAATTTTTTAGAGGACATAGCCAGTAGAACAGGCTTAAGAATTTCTGCAGAAAAAACCAAATTTCTCACAACCATTAGAAACGCGCCAAACTTCCTGGTAACAGATATTGGTCGAATAGAGAGGGTGCGAAAATTTAAGTATCTAGGAGAGATAATTCAAGAGAATGGTTTGTAAAAACCTGCTATAGAAGAAAGGATTTATAAGATGGAAAGGGCATATGGTATAACTAAAGATATTTACAATAAAAAGTGCATATCTACAAATGCGAAAATAAGGCATTACAGTACAGTAGTGAAGCCAGAATGCCTATATGCAAGTGAATGTCTAGCATTGAGTTATAATTTAGACAAACTAGAAATATTGGAAAGACAAATTATTAGGAAAATATTAGGGCCACGAAAACTTCAGAAGGTTGGAAATTAAGAAGTAATGATGAAATATATCAGAATACAGAAAATATAACAGAAAAAATGAGAAAAAGAAGACTATTATTTTTTGGACATTTATATAGAATGGACGACAATAGGTTGACAAAGCAAATCTTCAAATTTCTTTGGGGGAAGAAGTCAACGTCAAGTTGGATTAAAGAAGTCCAAAAGAATTTAGAAAAAAATAATATACACGCAGAAGAAGCAATTGAAAGAGAAGTTTTTCGGGCAAAAGTGTTAAAAATGGAGGGAGTCCAGGGTAGGAGAGAGAAAAACGCAGGTTCAAAGTGGACTGAAGGCAGGAAGAGGAGACACAGTGAGAAGATGAAAGAATATTGGAAAAAAGAGAAGAACAAAGAGTAAAGAATTGAAATTGGCATGTGGTCCTTAGATGGCCGATACAAAAAAAAAATTAAATGATTTTCTTAAAAGTAATGAACAGGTGTTAAAGAATATCGTAGCAACTGGAAAGTATGACTGAGGTGAATAGTGGAGTAAGAGTAGTAGTGTATAGTAACTGTGGAGTCACAGTAATTCCTCTCCGTGGTTACAGCCCTGGGGCTGAACATAGTAGGATCTTTTAATAATCAGTAAAATTAAAATTTCCTGTAGAGAAATAAAATTAATATATATTGTAACGTTACAAAACGTCACAGTACCACAAAAAAACAAATTTTATACTCCTAAACATTCAGATACCACAAGAAACAACCAAGTATAAACCTTTGAAAGAGGAAAGATATTAAATACCAAATTAATTTAAAAGAATCAAGAATAACTCCTTAGTAAATGAACATGAATGCTAAAGTAATGAAGACAAACCGACGTATGGACTAGACAAAATGTGACTAAAAAATACTCAATAGATTAGGATAGTGAGTAGACTAATTATGAAACTATGCAGAGAACAGAATCAGGACAACCAAAAAAATACCTTGTAAAGGAGATATGACAATTCAAAATAATGAGATCAAATTGTGCCGGAGTTGCCTAACCCGGCTGTTGAAGGCTTTATAAAATTGTATTTAATATTACGCGAAAACACATGTCGGGGTCCGCAACGATTCGGACGGCACTGGTAAACTATGGCGCCGTCTGGCGGTGTAATTTTGCGGTGGCTTGCGCTGTGAGTGCAGAAGCCAGTCGCACAGCTGTCACCGACCGGCACTCGAAGAGGCACCGACCCCTCATCCGAGCAGATTGTTCTACGCAGTTTTCTTCTACTCTGATGGCTGGCTAAATTTACGAGACTTCCCGGTAAGTGATCATAGCTCTTATTGTGTGAGTCAGAAAATAATAATAAATGATTAAATTTAATTAACGAAATGTATGCAGCCGTATGAGAAAGACGAATGCATGTGGTGCGATCCGGCAGTTGGTATATTAAACAGATTATTTAATGTTCAGTATGTACAGCTTAAGTTCCTTTTATTATTATTATAATATTGTAAGAGTCACTGTAATCGTTTTATAGAATGTTATATAAATTCTAAGCTAAAGTCAGTGCGTAGGCATGAAGTGAATTGTGCTTGTACATGCACCAAATTGCTCGCGGGTTTTCTTTAAGTAACTATGGCAGTAAAAATAACTTGTGAGACCACCCTTAGTGGAAACATTATTACTATTTTAGTTGTGTGTAACTGTAAGTGCCTTGAATGTATCATTTTTTGACAAATGGCCATAATTGTGCCGCCACGTGGTAATCTAACCTGTTGCATTCTGTCGAAGCGTGTTAAGAGCTCGTGCGAATGACTTTACTCTACGCCTTTTTAATAATGTCGTTTACTTTTTTTGAGTTAATCATCCCATGGTAGACTTTATTACTCTTTAAGCAATTGCAAAGAAATAATAACCGAAACTTTGTGCAGTTATCTTGAGTTGGTGGAAGGCCCGTTCTGAGGTTAATTACCTGGGAACTTGGGTGGAAATTTTTTATGATTAGCATTTCTAATTTTTATGAATTACCAGGGTTCTCGCCTAAAGCCGGAGATGCTGGTCTTGCTGATAGAACTTCATCTTCATCAGCCATGAACCATCAGAAACGCACCTGTTCGGAGATAGGAGTCGGATGACCCACTCAAGATGTATCACATGCTCATCATTATTAAGGTGATATGAACTCTTTTATTTTTTGTTGGCCGGGCCTGCCGTGCTCCTGATTCACAGTTTAAATTTCTTTTGAAACCATGAGCCCACGTGGCCAGACAGCCTGCTAGAGGGTGTGTTAGCTGAACATTTTTTCTGAACATTATGTGACTTAAATAAATTGACTTCATAGAACTAAGTACGATGTTTGTAATTGTGTGCTGCACTGGGGGAGCGTGCTAGAGATTTTGTTACACTTAAACATTTTCATTATAGCCAATAGTCATCACCGTGCTTACTACAAAATTTATATCACATGTTAGGGATTCTGTTCCGGCTGGTTCAGAATGGGGTTGATATTTTAATTTCATTTTGGGTTAACATGTTAGGGCTGGGGGGGTTTCGTTTTATTTTTTTTTTTGCTGTTTTCGGGGAATAAATGGGGACATAGTTTTGCCAGGCACATGTTCATGCAGTTTAAGGCAGGTTTGATTCCTGTCACACATGGTTAAGTACAGGCTGGCGCGCTCCCACATCTGCTAGGATACAGCAGTCAGTTATTATAAACTCATTTATATATAGCCATCCGGCTTTAACGGAAAAGATTTTCATATTTTTCTGGGCATATACTGATTAATTTTTTTCTTGTAAAAGCATACACTGATAAATTTTTTTTGTAAAAGCATACACTTATTAATTTTTTTTAACTTGTAAAAGCATATACTGATACATGAATCCATCGGAATTTGTAAAACAAATTAACATTTTATAGATGCAAAACAATTGCTTAAAATCAGGTGATGAGGATTTTTCTCATTTATGTGATGTCTCAGAAACTTAAAGAATTTCATATGCTCATGGTGGGGCTATTATCAGATGCTATCTATACATATGGGCGGTCCGGTCTCTCTTATGGTTTATGAGTGACTATCATCCTTTCGGGAGTTTTCCTTATTTATTTAAATTAATGGGAATTGATGAATGACGGTGACTGAAGGGCGAACATTTATGATTGCCGGTTTTAGGGCTGGGTAGAAACACTGCCTGTTGAGCATGTGTATTCCGAGGGTATTAGGTGTTTATAATATGTGTCTACAATTCTGAGTGTATGTGTCTTTATGTTTCTGTCCATGTTAAGCTTTAGCCACAAAAAGGGGGAAAATTATATAATCACTGAATGTTGTCTGATATACCTATATATATATATAATCATTAGTGATATACAGACCTTGTCTTTTGACACAGTTAAGAATATGGGACTTATTTATTTATTATGTATTTTGTGCGTTACTCCTGATATTATGTGACAAACTCATGTGATAATTTTGTGATTTAAATTTAACGAATTATGGGGTACAATAAAAGTTGTTATTGTTAGATTACAGCCGAGTTTCATTGCAAGTCCCGTCATACTGGACCCAGCGCATTTTGGCTTCTCTAGGCTCGGGCCTAGTTTTAAATAACTTGTGGCTTCTCTTTCAAAAAAAACTAAATAAAAGGAAATATAAAAAGAAATAAAAAGAAGTTTGTTTTATACATATAAAAAGACATAAAAGGAAAGAGGGGTTACAAAATGAATCATGAAAATCAATTAAATTTATAAAGTAAAGGAGAAAGAACATAACTAAACCACTATAAATAAAGAAGAGAGTATCTACAAGATAAAGAGAGTAGAAAATAGAACTCCAAATTGAAGGAAAAATAATTATAAAATAACAGACAAAACATACTAAACGACATGACAATAACAATAACTGAGACTTAAAATAAAAAGATACCCAACATGATTAGGGGGGTGAAGTAATAACCATATGATTATGAAATATATGATAATGTATAATATAAAACAATAAGATTGTATCTTAACTTCAAAAAATATATTTAATGTAACCAAATTAATATCAGACAGAACTGATAAATCATTAAAAATGTACTTAGAATATAAGACATACTGGACAATGGCGATCAGAATGATGAATAATAGATAGTACCATTAATAAATAATAATAAGCGATTAAAATAACTAGTAAAAACAAAAGCATGTGAACTAATTTTAGTCAGTGAAAGTAAAAGGGGTCAACATAACCTAACCAGCTGTGAAATTACACTGGTAAATACAAAAATATGTATTAAAAATGATATAAAACTATTATATATTATACTTAGCTAAACCTAGATGACAGAAAGACTATTCTAAGACAGAGATTAGATTTAAACATAATTAATGCGGCCCAAGTCACTGTATGATAATTATATAATTTTTGACATGCTACACGCGGTGCACCGTGTCGGTTAATAATACCCTTATAATATGTTCATTCAGTGTATTTTACGTATTTGTTTATTATGTGTTTGTTTTAATATGGATTTTATTATATAACGAGCTCCTTTGGAGTGAAGGTCTGAAGATGGGTCATATGGCCTGAAACGCGTAACCCAGCACAAATTACGCTTGACGTCACTTGACGGAAATTGTAAGTTAAATTATATAAGAGATTAGATCCCTAAGATGTTATATTGTTGTAATTAATGTAAATTAACAGGACAGTTAAAGGATGAATATGGATTAATGGATGAAAATGACAGAGTATAAAGGACTCATATTGTACATTAAAAACCCATAGAAATACCAATAAAAAGAGAGAGTAAATACTATCAATATAACCAGTGATATGTAAACTAACTATTGATAGGTAAACCAATTAATAATTGTCACTAAATTAACCATTAATAATATACCTATAATGCACATGACCTGTTGCAACAAGATGCAAGGTTCATTAGTTGAAGTAACAAAAAAATAAGAATGTCAAGTTGAAACAACATATTGTAAAACTTACTAGGAACTAAGATGTTCAATTACGAATAAGATATTAACATAATAACAGATGTATTATATAAAAATAAGGATAAATAACAAGATGCCTAGTTGTACAAGAACTCATGTGATTTTAATGATAAAATACAAGAAAAAAGGCATCTCTTAATCAAAACTAAGTTAATGAAAAGTTGATATGGTTCTTTAGAATTAAGTATGAAATGTTATAAATTATTAAGGTTCAACCATGATACTGTAAGAAGTAAATTTAACTCATAGTGTTACAGGCCTAATGAAGCTTAGAACCAGACTTTGTGTTTTATTCACAATTGAGTGTTAATAATGTCAAATATAATTACAGCAAAGGACTGGGAATGCATTGTATCCAATATAAGTGACAACAAAATATCAAATAAATAACCATAAGACATATTTTTATAAAAGAATTGTAATAGGGTATAAGTTAGAATTGTTATCTTTGTTAATGATGAACAGAATTATGCCTTGTAGGATGTCTAAATGCTTAGCAGGACAGATGCCAGATGATGGTAAAGCTAGGTTGGAGCTCACAAGTAGCATAAAGAATTGTTATCAATTGTAATGTATTTTAATAGTTTTAGGTAAAAAGTTTGGCGTCAGTTTTGTACTCTCGTACCCAAAAACCCACGCTTTGAACAAAATTAAATTATTTTAACAACGCGGGGGTGATGAGTTAAGAATGGAATGCTCGACATTCCAACCAATCAAAAATCTGATATCGAGAGTCCCCCCCCCCCCAAAGCAAAGGTAGGAACAGCGAGGTGACGCTTGATTTACGGACCAGTTTCAAAGCAGTACAGATGACAGCCTCTGCGCTAATGTAATTCCCGATTAACCCATAATGCAGTGCGATAACGAATGTAAACACGGGCAACCTAATCTTCAAGACGCAAAGTGAACCGATTTCGAGTACAAGTGTAGTGAAGTGGTGTATTAATACAGCAATGAATGCTAATTAAAATATTAATAGTGAATATAAAAAGGAATTAAGGAACTATAGTGACATTTATAAAAAATACTTAATGAATTTAGTACATTATATGATAATGCCATTCGAAATTGTTAAACACTTGTAACTATTTAGTAACACTACACAACCAACAAAACATTATTATTCTAGCACTTTCAACTTATTAAACGTAATTTAATTGTGAGTTGAGATTAACGTGGGTAACCTCACCATCACCGATTAACCTCCAAATTAGACGTCAGTGTTCAGACGAACTTTATTGTACTAGGTTAAGTAGTTAATCAACTTATATTGTAATCACTCTCCTTTTACGATGTTTTAATAATAGTAATCAGCATTTTAGTTACGTATGTTGCAGTTCAAAGAACTCTATTGTATATAAATAACTTAGACAATTTTGTCAACAAAGACGATTTATACAACATTGTGACCAACCCTGAGATATGAGTTTCGAACCAAATAACCGATTGTTTTCAGTAAAAATAAACTGACTAATTGTTTTTAAAAAGGATTTAATATTACATCTTACGATGAATAAAGAAGCATTTGAACAAAATTAATGAAGCACGAATTTATTTTATTCAGTTAACGAGCTATTAGTGGTTTTGAGTTAAGGTTATGTTTACATCTGGGTAAGTTGGTAGCACCCATGGCCCGCCGAATTGAAGTATTTCAAACATTCCATTAATCACCAACGACTATAACTAAATGAATAGTGTTGTAACCAGTGAAGGATAAACAATAGAAGTAAGTACTTATTTTTTATCAACAACATAATTATTTATAACCACAACAGAATGATTTATCACAACAACATTGAGTGACGATTACTACGGGTGGTGTTAGTCCATAATACAATTGAACTTAATGCAACTCAAGCCATTAGAGCCGTTTAATCAATTTAGTCCACAAAGGAGGCGAGTAAACATTAAAATAATTAACAACCGAAAATAATTCGTAATAATAAATTATAAATACAGTACCTAATATAACCCAAACCTTACTTCGAAAATAAGATGGCGAAAAGGTTCTTTTACAATATATAACGGATTCGTTCGGCCTAGGCCGCTTCTCCGTCCCTAGTTTCCATTCTCTTCTATTATGTCTTCTTCCAGGCCTCTAAGTTTCATAGCTTCATTTACACCCTATCGCCAACTTCTTCGTGGCCTTCCTCTTTCTTCCTCTCATATGGTATCCACTCTAAAATTCTCTTGGGCCACCTGGCTTCGTCCATTCTTTTTGTGTGTCCAAACCATACTAGTTGTTTATTTCAATGTCTTCCACTATGTTCTTCGTCAAATAAAATTGACGAATTGACGAAGACAGTGAATAAAATTGTCACTGTACCTAGTAACAATAAAATTAATTACTTGTATGATACTGATTTATTATATAAATAAATATATAATATTAATATTATTTTTATAATATATATATTAATATAATTTTATAATATAATTATAATATAATTATAATATAATATAATTATATTATATAATTTTATAATTTTTATATTTATATTAATACTAGGGGAATACCCGTGCTTCGCTACGGAGTTTCACGTTGTACGTAATGAAAATGTTAGTTTAATTAATAAAGTTCAATTAAAGTAGGTTTCTTAAAAATAAATAGCTGTTGCCCACGACTTCGTTCGCGTGGTCTTCAGTTTAATGCGATAATATATTTATAACAGAATCTATTCTATTGGGTTGCCATAGTAACCAAATCTAATAGTTTGGGGGACCCCCCAGAGGATCGTATCGAAAAAACACCTGTCCTATGTTGGTTCTCCCGTTGCGTAAAATATTTGTGCCAAGTTTGGTTGAAATCGGTCTAATAGTTTAGGAAGAGATGTGCAAGACCCCAAAGGACCCCCCAAAGGATTGTATCGAAAAAAACACTTGTCCTATGTTGGTTCAGTGGTTTAGGAGGAGATGTGGAAGACCCCAAAGGACCCCATCGAAAAAACACCTATCCTATGTTGGTTCTCCCGTTGCGTAAAATATTTGTGCCAAGTTTGGTTGAAATCGGTCCAGTGGTTTAGGAGAAGATGTGGAAGACCCCAAAGGACCCCATCGAAAAAACACCTATCCTATGTTGGTTCTCCCTTTGCGTAAAATATTTGTGCCAAGTTTGGTTGAAATCGGTACAGTGGTTTAGGAGAAGATGTGGAAGACCCCAAAGAACCCCCAAAAGGACCCCATCAAAAAAACACCTATCCTATGTTGGTTCTCCCTTTGCGTAAAATATTTGTGCCAAGTTTGGTTGAAATCGGTACAGTGGTTTAGGAGAAGATGTGGAAGACCCCAAAGAACCCCCAAAAGGACCCCATTGAAAAAACACCTATCCTATGTTGGTTCTCCCTTTGCGTAAAATATTTGTGCCAAGTTTGGTTGAAATCGGTACAGTGGTTTAGGAGAAGATGTGGAAGACCCCAAAGAACCCCCAAAAGGACCCCATCGAAAAAACACCTATCCTATGTTGGTTCTCCCTTTGCGTAAAATATTTGTGCCAAGTTTGGTTGAAATCGGTACAGTGGTTTAGGAGGAGATGTGGAAGACCCCAAAGAACCCCCCAAAGGACCCCATCGAAAAAACACCACTAATTCAGAAACCTTCGCGGGCGTGCGCACAACAACTCACCGAAGTTTCATTGCAATCCGATGAATGGTATAGGAACGCATACGGGACAAACAAAGAAACATTCATTTTTATATATAATTTCCTGGAACCCGATCGCAGCGCCACCTACCGGGTCCAATTGTGAATCTAAACCATCCAGGGACCCACTCAAACACACACACAAAATTTCATCAAAATCGGTCCAGCCGTCTAGGAGGAGTTCAGTGACATACACACGCACACACGAAATATATATATAAAGATAATTGTATAATATTTATTATATATTATATTAAATAATAATTTAAATAAATGTATTTTAAGATTTTATAAACAATAAACTTAAAGCAAGGAGACATTTTAAATTGTTATTTAAGTCACAATTCTACTTATACTTTTAAGATAAGTAGTAACACTATTGGATAAACACTTTCGTAAAATAGCCTGTATAGTGTTTCATTGTTTACGAACGAACGGTACAAAATGCCTCATTTTTTTATAATGAGACTTCGTATTTCTAATACATATATTCACGAAAACTCTCACATTGTCTTACGAAAACTTGCGTCACAAGCGTGACAAGAGTGACCGTGATCCAGCATTGCCTGTCTCTTCTGATTACAGAAGACATTTCATGCGTGTTCATAAACAGGTTGACGATGAACTACGAATCGGCCACGTTCTTGGTGATAGATAGGCAATGTCTACCTCTTGCCTCACCCGTGCCCATCACAGAGAGGGAGAGAGACAGGCAGACAGAGGGAGAGATAATACAGAGATAAAAATAAACACAAACAAGGAAGATCTATATCGCTTTCAACGAAAACAATACACGAAGACAACGTTGATGTTACGTAAGTATGATAATTTGAACACACACACACAGAAAATTGTACTGTTGCGACGAGTGAGTGTGAGAGAGAAGAGTAGACTTTCACCAAAACTGGAAGCACGGAAGGATGATCATCTCTGTTGCGGAAGTCGTTATCAGACTTGTTAACGCGGTGCATTTTGTTTCGACTTAATGTCAAAAACATTCTTGCTCACGCAGGTAGGCCTACCAACGTAACGCAGCGTAAAACAAAGAACGCAGTGTTGTTTGTTGTCATCCTTTATAATTGACTACGATTTAATGATAAACACAACACTGGCAATAAATATTACTACAGAATAGGACAACCATAATGAACGAAGATATAATAAATAACGCTACAAAAGAGAGAAGAGTTCCTTTTTCGGGTCGTCAAAATATCCAGCGGTAAATCAAAACGGAATTAGTCGGCATACCTGGTCTTGAACCTGCGGCGCCGGGTCGTTTCAAATAGAATAACCGTTGACGCAGCAAAGAGGAAATATTTCTGAGAGAAATTATAAAAATGTTGTTCGTTATGTAACATTTTATGTGTTGTAGAAAAATAAATAGCATTAAGAGATTACGGTCCACAATTTATTATGAAATTAAGCGAAATTAAACAAGCACATTATTTTGCGATACCGTATGTTCACACACACACACACACACACACACACACACACACACACACACACACACACACACACACACACACACACACACACACACACACACACACACACACATGGAGAGACCGAATTCGCAGCGATAGAATAAGGAAATCGGAGAGCATGTATAACGGGCTGGTAGGTATGAATGAAGAGGGCCAACGAATACAGACGGTTCAACAACCTCATGCGAATGAGGTAACTGTAGGCCTAGTTACAAAAAAAAAATCACTGGAAACGTACAACAAGTACAAGAAGGAACAATGAATAGATCAGAAGGTGAACACACTAACGGGACCTATTATAATAATTATAATAAAATTAACCCAATTATAATAATAATATTATTATTATTATTATTATTATTATTATTGAGAGTTAATCCAAATACATGGAAGTCAAAACACAAAATATTATTATTATTATTATTATTATTAATATAATATAACTAAAGTACTAATACTTTTGAAATATGTAGATGACTTTGTATACGTGGGGCAGTAAGTTAACAAAACCAGTGACACCAGACATAAAATTAAGACCAGTTTTTTAATTTCAATGTGAAGGTATTGGAATGTACCAATAAGAGACGCCCTACTTTACACTCTGAGCTTGGCTGATGATCACTGCGCTGACGATCTCAGTTTATGTTAAGGAAATTACGAAACGAGTACAAAGTAGAAATAAATATTCATAAAGCTGAATATATGGCAACAATAGGACAATAGGCGGGTACATAATCCGGAAGTGGTCGATAGAAAACAACTTAAAGGACAAGGAAATGTAAGTAGTCAAGTTCCTACTGACCAAGCACACGACAACAGAAGAAGAAATAAACAACAGATTGCAACAAACAAGGACAATTCGATTTCATACTATGGGATAAACATTAAAAAACATTAATATTCAATACCATTGTGTGTACTATAATGGTGGCGTACAGAGCAAAAAACTGTGTCACAAACAAAAAGTATAAAGAGAATATAACAGAGACGTGAAGGCGGAGCTGTAGAGTCTCATGATGGACAAAATCAGTAATGATGAACTTAGAAGATGACAGGAGGGAAAACGAGGTGGAAACACTGGTGTGGTATGTTCATGTGTGACGAGATGGTAATGACGGGAAGGAACTGGAACTCACGAAATTATTGCCAAAGAGTAGGAAAAGTATAAGGATTTCATTTTTAAAAATAAGAAAAGGAAAAGGAGGCGGTAGAGAAAATTTTAATGCCCCAGGGTACAAGAGGGCTGGACCTCGTACCTTTGGTTTGCCTTTGAAAAATCAAAGTGTGTAATAAGGTAGACTTCTCACGCGACTCTCACAAACAAAATCCAACTCATAACGCTTTGAAAGAGAGTGAAACGATGACTACGCTATGAAACAGATGTAAGATCAGCAGAGTTTTAAAGAGCTTTTTTTTTTTAAAGTTACGGCACCCACCTTCTTAGCTTCTTCTGCATAGTCTGCCCTTCTCAGACTTTCTTTTTCTTGCGATTTTTTGTAGGGTTTAAGTTGAAGGAGCAGACGAATCAAAACAAATTTATTATTTTAGTTGTACGACGTAACAGAAAATAATTGTAATAAACGTGAACCAAAATCTGACAAGTAAAGGCTTTTGAAAAAAAAACTTCCGCTACGTTGCAATTATAAGTCAGTAAACCCTTTACGGCATGTTAAAGAGAAGTCAGACTAAGTTAAACAAAGCAAATTATAACACAATACCACAACATGGTATGACATAACACAAAGACAGAAATAATAAGCTTGTTTCTTTTTTTTTTATTCCTTTAAGTACGACAGTCAAATTAATTTTAACAATGCGCTGTACAAATTACTAAAATTTTACAAAATGGCAAACGTCACATTGTATTATAATTCATTTATTTTCAAAACTACTTTCTCTTTATTCTTACGCGTGTGTAGGTCCCTAATCCACGCCCAACGTTGTACGCATTCGTATATGTGGAAGCCACGTCTATAAGGAACCACGAGAGTAGCGTCGCGTTCATTTTCATTAATTAATAATTTTATATACTGTATATTAAAGAGCTTAACAGATTGTAATATATAGGTTTGGCTATGAATGGGAGACGTAAGGGTCCCGGATTCTAATGTCGCGCGCCCGACCGTGCGTGTTTCAGCCGCCAAGTCGACTCAGCCCACGGCAAATGGTACCTGGAATAAGATTACGGCATAATAAGGGAAGGCTGAAGCGGAGTCCTGCCCGCATACCTTCCTAGGCAGCGTACCACGATTGTCTTAAACTACTTCCCTAGTATAAAACGAGCCATTAATTATTACAGTTTGTAAAAGATTGTCACTTCGTCGTAGTCGCCGTCACCACATAGATCAACCTAATCGCTGGAGCCACGTTTCTCTCTTTTCGACACACGTCTGTATCTGAGATGATGTTTGGCCGTTTAACATATACCCTATGTTTGTCTATCTTTAAACCTCGACATATCAGTTAATGTGACTCTAGCTTTTTTATTTTGTTTTAAAATGAAAAACACATCTCAGAGTAATCAATAGCCTTCAACCAAAATGATGGCCAATATCACGATAGTTCTAAAAAAGTAATATCAATAACATTCTTACTTAAACTATTTAGGGTTTATGATTGGGTGTTCGCAGACTAGTCTAAAAATGTTTAATATCGAATTGTTTATCTTTATTTTTCTATGACAAAAATACGTTTCAATGCTAGTAACTTCCTGGTTTTTACTTCATTTCTCTATTGTACAAGCAAACAAAAATTAATGTTAGCCAGTAACATTCAGTATTGAGTTATTGCATCATAACTTCTCAAATCCACATTTGAAATCTGCAAAACTAGTGTCATCATGGTAAATCTTAAGTTCTGTACATTGCGTAGTTTCTTCTACTACAAAATCGACGATCTCTCTCTCTCTCTCTCTCTCTCTCTCTCTCTCTCTCTCTCTCTCTCTCTCTCTCTCTCACACACACACACACACACAATATGTACCATATTTGAGCCGCTCTCCAACACAATGATCTGTGTATATGTATATACACACCCGACTGTAACACAAAGAATGCAATAACAACAATACACTGGACAACACACGACGCCCAGCAGCACAGACGTCTCCGATCCGATACGGAATTTCCTCATATGGTAGTTACATAAAGGAATACCATTGATACAGACAGAGAGCGTGAAACAGTTGTCTTGAAATTCCTATTCTCGCATACACACACACACACACCGGAAACGAAATATTCGGAACATCCGGGTCGTTTTGTCGCTATCACCAGTCCAGTCCGTACACAGAGATAGCTGGGCTACATTTGTATTGATAATCTAACTTACACGCGGTGACACGTTGTTTACAACCGTTCTTTAGCATGGTTCGTAAATCTTCTTCTTCTTCTTCTTCTTCTTTCTTTCTTCTTTCTTCTTCTTCTTCTTCTTCTTCTTCTTCTTCTTCTTCTTCTACTCTTCAACGATTAGATTATATAAACCTGTTCCGGCACGCATCTCATCCTCGGACGACCCACGTCGCTTCTGCCAACGGCTTTATAGTTCAATGCCGCTTTCGGCAATCGATCCTCTGTTATCCTTTGCAGATAATCCCAGCGTCGTCTTCTGTAAATTGCAATAATTTCATATATGTCCTTTACTTCGAGTTCTGCTCTGACATCTTCATTCCTTATTCTATCTTGTAATGTATAATTTAAAGTATTTCGAAGAAACTGCATTTCAGCACTCTGAATCTTGCCGCTTTCCTTTCTTTGTCATGACCTCACGACGCCTCATGGTACGTAATTATATACACGGTGGTCTTCAAGGTGGAACAGACAGTGCACCTAATGCCTGAAGCAGCGAAAATAGAAGAGGAAATTATGTAAGCTGAGTACAGGACGAAGGTATTCTTAATGGTGTGGAGGCAAGTGACAGTATAAGATGAACTCTGAAAGGCGAATCTATGAGGGGTACTCAAACGTTATTTTATTGTACAAAGCGATGGTACCCTTCGTTTTACTTACGGGTCTAATCTAAGGCTACTGAATCGCAGCCACGAAGGAAGGGGTTTTTTGCCAACTCGAGAAATAGACACAGATAAACTTCCCTAGTACGTGAAAAGTTATACAGGGTTAGAATATGAAGAAATGATATGACAAGGACATAGAAATAGGGCAAGAAAAATAGATGTGGGCAAAAAGTACAGAAGTTTAGTCTTGCATGTGGAGCAATACGAAGAAAACTGAATGGAAAGGTCAGAAGAGATACTCTCTTGAAATTTTATAAACAGACGGCAGTGCCATGCGGCCTTTATGGCAGTGAGACTTGGACACTGAACGCAAAGACCCAAAACCGGAGACAGGCCAGTGAAATGAGATTTTTACAATCAGTACTAGGAGGACCACGGGGGGGACCGGCTAAGAAATAAGGATATAAGGAACATCCTTCGAATATACAACCTAAACGACAGGATAAAGCAGTACAGACAGAATCGGACAGACCATGTTGAAAGGATGCATAAGAACAGGATACCAAAACGAATTTTGGTTTATAATGCAAAAGACGGCGGAATATTTGAAGACCAAAGAAAGGATGGTCGTACCAAGGAGCGCGCATCGGATCGTAAGGTCCACAACAGCCTGAAGAAGAAGAAAATGAGCAAGCGATTGAACCCTAGCTTCTACTTACGGATTTAAATTTAAGGCTTCTATGCTTACTGAATCACATCCACAAAATAATGCAAAGAATTGGGTTTTCGGCAACTGGAGAGATCGTCATAGATAAAGGTTTCACATTCGTGAAAAGTTATACAGGAATAGAACATGAAAAACTGATAATATAGCACAAGAAGTAATCACGGACACATCAGGTCACAGTCAAACTGTTGAATCAGTCTTTAATTTTAGTTAGTACTCTGTCATTACTGTCTCTCTCTCATTCTCTCTCTCTCTCTCTCTCTCACTCTATCTCTCTTCGACACTTTGTGATAACTAAACGTAACAATGCACCGTTTGTCTTTATTCATTAGCTTGGAGTAACGTATTATCAAACGCTTGGAACAACATAAGCAACAACAAATGACGGAGTGATTTACGTACGTCGTTATGTAAGACACCGAGACACGATTGACGCATACCTCGTTACTGACGTATTAATATAGTTTTCAAGAAAAATGTTATCATCAACGTTAATAAACGATTGTTTGACTGGTCGATTCCGACGTTCTGCAATTGTTTAGCTCTTAGTTAATGAAATATTACTGTCTTTTGTAACGAAATAGTAGACTTAAGCTTAACAGCCAATCTACACCTCAAACAGCTAATCGTGTTAGGGAAAATCCGGAACAGTTTCAGAGAACGAACTGTTTTTCAAGAGACCTTTTTATTGAAACTATTATTTTACACAAAACTATTACTATTAATATAAAACTCATCATCGTCATTACCACCACCTGCATCATTTAATTATTATGAAAGGCTTTCAGACACAACAATTAGGTCAAAAATTTATAATTTTTCACAATTTTTCCTTGTTCTTAGCTTTAATTTCCCAGAATTGAATAACTCTTTCCCATGACAGCGTCCCGCCACCTTCGTCATGGTCTTCCAATGACCTTCCTGACTTCTCATATACAAGAATATTTTTCCTATATTGCTCTTCTGGGACTGTTTCGGCAGTAAACACCAATACGGTTCTCCTATAGTTCAGAGTACACAGTTCTCTACATTCAATCTCAGAAGATAAATCTATTTTCTTTTCGTCTCTTTCTATTTTTCAATCTCACCGACAAAGTAAAATCCCAAACTTGATGATATTTAAAATTCAGGACAAGAAAAATCACCATCCCATTCCCGGACACTGGATTCAAGACGAATTCCGCTTTTCTGGACGATTGGTTACCCCAGTGGCGTCACGACGATTAATCCCCACCACAGAGATACTGAAAATTTCATCAAAATTTCATATTCACTTAAAGTACAGACTGTTCGTTAGATTCCTATACAATAACTGGAAATATAATTATATACAGCCAGGAATATTTAGGGAGGGGGAGTGCCCTCTATGTCTCCACGCCACTGTCTGCATGTATGCAATCGTTTATCAACCTATGGGGCGCGACCCACTACTGGGTCCCGAGGGGGCGTTTGGGGCTCGCCAAGTTGGGCTCGAAAATTTATTTACCGTGTCTTAAAAACCTATCACATATAAATTACTATATTATTATTATTTCCGGGTGTACAATGTTTACACAACAGAGATTATAGAAGTGATTAAATTCCCATCTTCCACTGCTGCTTATCCATCCAAAGATCTTCTTCAATTTGTCGTTCCCTCAATATAATCTAAATTTCTTCAATCCAGGTGGTAGGTGGTCTTCCTCTTTTCCTTCTTCCTGGTGGGGTCCATTCCATTACTCTCCTTGGCAATCTTTCCTGTGCCATTCTTTTCCTGTGTCCATACCATTGTATTTTTTTGTTTGTTTGGATAAAATCAACAGTTGAATTTATCACATTCATTCTGTCCTTAATTACTTCATTTCTAATTTTATCACGTCTGGATACTCTTGCCGAACGTCTCCAAAAGTCCATCACTGCTGTCATTAATATTAACACAAGGAAGTTTGTCCTTGTGTGTTTATTAGTAGTCCAAACCTCTGAGCCGTAAGTCATGATACTTCTAACAATGGTTTTAAATATTTTGGTTTTAATGTCTGCTGTAATTTACTTATCCCACAGGATTCCATTTAATGTAGATATAGCCATCTTTCCAAAATTAATTCTGGATTGTATTTCTTTGTCTTGCGTAATTTTCATTCCTAATAAATTACTATAACATATTGTTTTAACAATTTAAATTTAATCCGTCTAGTACGTAGTCTACAGTCTACATTTCCGTTATTCGCTGTACCATTGTTTTTTACTGGCATCTCTTTGATGTTTAGTTCGAGGAATCGAGTGTCTGCCTTTTCAGTCGCAGCAATGAATTCTTGATTATCTGTATGGCAAACGTTTGTCGACTTCAGGTGTCGCTTGATATTTCCAACCACCTCTGTATGTGTGTGTGTGTGTGTGGGCGCGCGCGTGTTTATGCGTTTTGCCGACGAGGGTCAACTGACATTATTTCACATTGCTATTGAGACTGCTTTTTAACTGTTCGAGACTGACACTGCCCTTAGTTTTGTAACTTAACTAAATTTCAGTTTCAATTTAATTTTCTAAAATTAAGTACGTATTAATTTGTTTAAGTGTAAAATAGGTCTTGAAATACTCGATTCTAGCAAAAAAAATGTGATTATATATGCTGGGTCCACACCCCTAAAATAATTCTGCCTGCGCCCAAGCTTATGGCTCTCACGAGGTGTACAAGGTAGGCCCCGGTTGAGAACCAGTGCCGTACACTATCCCTGATTTTATTGGTCGTAATTAAACATTAAACCGATACGAACAAATAAGTATTACACGTTATTATACCACTACGAAATTCAGTTATATTATACTCTACAACACAATTCGGCACAATTTATACAAAATTAAACTGCTTACGCGTGTTTACAATCGGACAGTTAGATAACTCTGTACCACCTGTGTCTCTCTCTAATATTTATGTGTGTGTGTGTTTTATACTCTCGACTTGTTTGTTTGGTTGTACGGACTACAAGTAGCCGCACCACGGGAGGTTGTTTAAATAAACATGACGTAACAACAATAACAACAACACCTTACCGTGTACACACACACACACACACACACACACACACACACACACACACACACACACACACACACACACACACACACACACACACACACATTCACGATAGTATTGAGTAAACGATTACCAACTCACTGATACAAAAGAATATCGGATGATTCCGAGTAACTTATAAAGAGAAAGAGTACTCCAAGCACAGCAAAAGCTTGGCGTGCGCACTCATTCGAGCACCCTTGCTGTCTCCAACTGATATACTACACTTAACAGCTTCCTCATTGCTAACACCTATTCCCATACCTATAGAGTCAGCAGCTACAAATACTGATCTTATTAGATATTTCTTCTCCTATTTTGACTGCCCGGCTCTTGAACATTTTTAATGACCTTCCTGCGCGGTTCTCGGCTCTTTTAGCAGACTATGGTGAAAATTTGCTGAGAAAATTACTGAAGACTACATGAACAGGAGTGATATTGATGAAGAAATTCTGAAAAAAAAAGTGAGTCAAAGGATAGGGTTGGCGCATTTGATGGTTTATCATCGCCTTGCGGTAAGAATGCAACAATATAAAAAAAGTCTTCCGGTACAGAAATATTTTTCTTATTATCCTTCTATTTGTTAAATCTAATCTGCAAGGACTCAGGAATTCAAATATCCACACTTAAAACCAAGGTGATGGTTTTTCGTGGAACTGATCCCGTATGGGCAAAATTGTTATACATGGTACTATCCTGGAACAAGTCAGCAATTTTTAATACCTGGGCTACAGTGTCTTATAATGCAAGCAACGACGTTGTGAATAAGTTGCATAAGTTCAACCTTATGTGCGGGACCATCAGAGGAACCCTTAAGTCAGCCAGTAAAGGAACACGCCTAAAATTCTACAAGGTGATGGCTCTTCCCACACTTCTGTACGGGTCTGAGAATTGGACTTTAACGAAAGGCCAGGCCAGTCGCATCCAAGCGGCTGAAATGAGATTTCTCAGGCACTTGGCTGGGTATACTCTCCATGATCATAGAAGAAACGCAGGTATACGGCAGGAACTGAATATTATGAGTATACTCGGCAGGATCGCCCAGTATCGGCTGAATTGGTGGGAACATCTTTGCCGAATGGATGACTGCCACATCCCCAAACAACTCTGGAACTATAAGCCGAGGGGACGGAGAGGTGTGGGTCGTCCGAGGAAGCGCTGGAGTGACCAGCTCTAATCTTTGCCTATTTGAGACCTGAACAAACCATCCTTGGTTTAATCCTTGAAGATGTGATGATGATGAAATTCTGAAAAAAAGTGAGTCAAATGATAGGGTTAGAAGCTCGGCAATTCAAAGTATCGCCTTGCGGTAGGAAAGCAACTGTATATAAATTAAATTCTTCCAGTACAGAAATGTTTTTCTTATTATTCTTCTACATCGTTCTAACTGTACTCCCTGATTGGTCGTAGTAATGCAAGGGTCGTAAACAGTCTGTAAGGGTATGAAGACAGCCGACTAGAAAGGTGCGATGGCTAGCTCTGACGAAGCCGCAGAAACTGAGTAATCAAGTAACTAGGATGAATTCTAAATTTAGGAAAAGCGTTTGTCATAGTGACAATTTCCTCTGTGTGACTTTCCTGTTTTTATCACTCAATCCGTTCTGTCCCAAACCTGGTGAACTGTGCTTTGTGCAATCTCCACTCAGGGAATCGGGCAGAATCGGATTTTCCGTCTACATTACAATGATACTAGAATAAATGTAGTTTACTATTTAATAAAAAGAAATAAAGTAAAGAAAAATTAACGAGTCAACTTAAATATAGCACAAAAATACAAATACATTGTCTTAACGCTAGCCATAGCCTTAGTTTTAGGGTAATATTATCTTCTAATTTAAAATTTGTTTTCAAACTTAGACAAGAGGAGACGTTGTACTCTTTTAATCAAACTTAACAGAACGTATTATGTACTTTAAGCTTTCTAATAAGAGAAAAATCGTAGATGATAGTAGGAGCATGTCAGTAATTTTGAACATCTAAGCTCAAAACATTTAAACATCTAATTTTGAACATTTTGATGTGTCTTAACATTACAAACAGGGACGTGGTGAAGAAGTTCAACCACATGTGTGGACCATCAGGAGAACTATAAAAACACTTCCGAGAATTACACTTCCCAGGCAAGTCGTATTCGAGCGGCCGATGTGAGATTTCTCAGACACGTGGCAGCGTATATTATTCAAGACCGCAAAAAAAATGTCACCGTAAGGCGGACCTGAATATTACGAGTGTAGTCGATAGGATTCGGCTAAAATGGTTACACCACATTAACCGAATAGACGACTGCCGTATCAGTACGGATAAACAACTACGGAATTACACTAAAAACTCGTTTATCCGAATCGCGTTTATCCGAAAATCCTGTTTATCCGAAACAATTTTTACTAAATTTTAAAAATACACAAAAGCATTTTCCTGTCCTTTCGTATTTGGAGCGACAAGACGAAACTTCCCCTGCAGAACTTCTAACAATGATTGGACTTCGAGATCGGGCAGCCAGCAAACGAGCTTCAAAGCTTAGGCAAAAAACTATGGTTGATTACTGTACGAACAAGCAATAGGACTGTTCCAGTACTGCAGAAACTATAATTTACAGTGCGGTGCCGTTTTATAGTTTATTGTGTCATATTCGCTGTAAGTAACTTTTAAATTATTATTATTAAATATAGTTACTGTACTTAAATATGTATTATCATTTAAATAGAAGTTTCGGTTTAACCTCGCGGTTCCATCAAATTCGGATAAACGAGTTTTTAGTGTATAAGCCGAAAGGACGGAGAGGTTGTGGAGCGTCCGAAGAAGCGTTAGAGTGACTGCTATCTAGTCTATCTGCTTGGGGCCGGAACAAACCGTTTTTGGTTAATCTTTGCTGTGGAAGAA
Source organism: Magicicada septendecula (assembly GCA_034769895.1). Classification (NCBI taxonomy): domain Eukaryota; kingdom Metazoa; phylum Arthropoda; class Insecta; order Hemiptera; family Cicadidae; genus Magicicada; species Magicicada septendecula. Next base: position 442,173,560 of record CM068372.1, on the reverse strand, counting down.
GAAGAAGAAGAAGAAGGAGAAGAAGAAGATAAAGGAGAAGAAGAAGAAGAAGAAGAAGAAGAAGAAGAAGAAGAAGAAGAAGAAGAAGAAGAAGAAGAAGATGATGATGATGATGATGATGATGATGATGATGAATTTTTTTTTAACTGGCTGGAAATCGGGTTTGATGGTAGCAGAAACCTATGGTGGCCTCGATAATACAATTTCCTAAATTTTTTTTATGTTTACAAAATTTTATCAATATAGAATTCGGAAAAGATCACAAACTTGTGGAAGAGGCTACATTACGTAACGGAATTTCCCATATGGACACAGGTGGCACAATTAGGTAGACAACTTTCGGCAGTAGAAGTCACGACTGCGAAGGCTTCAGTGTTGTGCAAACTCGAGAGAAGATGAGAGAATGTGTTCACCTGTTGGAGGAAGAAATCGCTCGGTTCCACTAGAACTCTGGGGTCATGACAACCGTTACGCATACCGAAGTGTAAATGTGTGTGAGCGTCCTTCCACCGAGGACGTGCATCGCCCACACCGCATTAATATCTCATCTCATCTCATCTGTACGCCTTTTAGTAAAAGTTGATGGACCGGTTTCGTTTGTTTACTAGATTAACGATCTCTCTCCCCCTCTATTTCTGTCTCTCTCCCCCCTCTCTCCCCTTTTTCTCTCACTGTTTCCCTTTCTTCATTTCCTTTTCTCTGCCTGTCTATCTTGTATTTGTTTCTCTCCCTCTCTCTCATTATCTCCTTTCTAACGATCTCTGTCTTTTTCTACTTATTTTCCCTCATGTCTCTCCTCACTTTGTATTTCATTTAAGAAAATACTTATTGTTACAATTTCTCTACGCGGTTCTTAAACTCACACGTATGAACCGCCCATGTCTTTCTTTTCACTTTAAATTACATGTTCACTAGATTAACGATCTCCCCCCCTCTCTCTCTTTCTTTGTAATGGAAATATCAAAACTCTCCTTACCTCTATGACATGCACATAACTCTTTACAGTTAAAATGAGACGTTGAATAAATTAACGACTCTCTGATTCTTTCATCCTGTTCTCTATCTGTCTCACCCCCTCCCTCTCACTCGCTCTGTTTATCGTTACCCTTCGTTATCTTATTACTCTGCATATCAAACTGTGCAAAAAGGATGTTCGGGTTACACTTCTCTGAGTTTTTCTAATAAACAAGCAAGAACTCCTACAATTCTGTGTTTTTAAGTATGAATTGAATTAAATCAAACAAACTGTATCTCTCTCAGCTCCCTAGTCTCTTTCTCTCTCTCTCTCCCCCCTCTCTCATTCTACCTCTCTTTACTTCTCCCTATCTAGCTGTCTTACTGTGTCACTCTTTTCCCCACTCTCTCTTTCTTAACTTTACATTATATTAAACGATTTCTCTTACTATACTTCAATACGATACACAGACACAGGCGTATCGAGTCATTTCCACTTCACCTCTTTTCACTATAAACTACATCAATATAAATATGCGTGGATTCTCTGCAAACGCACGCATACCATGGTGGGCTCGCATCGTAGCTGGAAATTGGTTTTTTCCCACTGACGAGGTCCACACAGTGGGTGAAACCGTGCCTTGTATTCGGTCAAAGCGGGAAACAGCGTGACCTTACGGAAGGCCACGGCGCTGTTCACACGCTGCCTGCCCCCCCATGCTTTACGTGTTTCCTTTGCGTCTATCGAATCAGTATCGTCACGTCTTGTAGAGACGCACTGCATGTATTTTAGCGGGCAACACTTCGTATTCACATGGCCCCTCTCTCTCTCTCTCTGTCTGTCAACACGCGCGCGCGCGCGCGCGCACACACACACAAATATTTATATTTAATATTGGGATATTGTTCAATATCGTTTCTTCTGGAAGTAGAGTATTGCGTCTTTGTTGTTTATATTATTATTTATAAATATAGTTTTATTTATATTTATATTATTATTAATAAAAAAAGTTTTTACAAGATTACATTTCTATTGTGTGTGTGTGTGTGTGTGCGCGCGCGCGCGCGCGCGCGCGTGTGTTTTCAAACACTTTTTGCTACAATCTATTTTTTTATGCATAGGCTATATAATTTATTTAATATTTATAATTTCTTTACCTCAAGATGTTTTTCCCTTATTAGGAATATTTCGGGAAACCTATTGTTCCCATCCTCAGCCTTCTTAATTTTGTATCTTGTTGAGTACAATTGTTTGGTTGATTGTTGTTATGGTCTCCTGTTGGTTCTGGGTATTTTAAACTGGTATTGTTGTGTGTGATTGTGGTGTACATATTAGCTTTTTGTGTATTTTCGATGTTGAGTGCTCTGAAAACATGAAACATGACAACATCATAACTTCTCAAATCCACATTTTGAATCTGCAAAACTAGTGTCATCTAGGTCGTTGGTCTAAAATATGGTTTATTCAAGATGATGATGAAGATGCAACGTGATTACTGGAACAACAGCAGCCTCTGGTGTGCAGGAAGTGAAAGACGCCAGCAACTGTAGCATATATATTATTATACAATATAAGTGTGTGTGTGTGTGTGTGTGTGTGTGTGTGTGTGTGTGTGTGTGTGTGTGTGTGTGTGTGTGTGTGTGTGTGTGTGTGTGTGTGTGTGTGTGTGTGTGTGTGACATGGATTTCGACTAGTGGTTTATACCCGTGTTAAAACGGTCACATCGCGTTCCCAGGTTTCCAGCGCGTTTGTGGTCCCTCCTACCGATTTATCATGAGTTAGTCAGTCAAGTGTAAAACTAAGTTCGGAAGTGGCCTACGCGTGGGCGGCAGAATGAAAATAATTGAAAATGCAATTTATTGGAAAATGCACGGGCGCAGGCCCTTCGTCCACGTCAGGTTATGACCATCAGTCACAAATTACTGGTCGCTTCACATTTTATCATGAAACATTTTCAGTTTCGTTAGTTTTATTAGCAGCCATCTTAACACCAACTTTGTCATTACTTATTGCCACACTGCTATGCTAAATACTTCGTTCTTGACGAGGCCTTTCGGTGTCTCCACCATCTTCAGATCTTAAACGACCACCATGGCAATAAGTGGTGACAAAGTTGGTGTTATCATGAAACGTTGTCGATCTATCGCTGAATCTTATTCTAGCAATTTAAATTAATTTTCTCACCATTTAAGTTTCATTTCTTTGCTATTATACCGTTTTCTTAGACATCGCTTTCCATACATAAACTCCGTACATTCTGCTGTTCTACTATATTCGACACATTTCGCATAGTTTTCAGAATTAAAAATCGAATTATTCATCCTATTGTACGTTTTGTACATTCGAGTACGTACGAGTTGCAAATTTTGTTTTCTCCCTCATAACTGGCATTCAGAAAATAACGAAAAACTCATTACTAAGCTTATTTCGAAAACTTTTGGTTGTTTCAGATTTTAAACTCCAATTTTTATACTGCCTGACATGTAAAAGTCATTTTAAAAAAACTCAATTCACAGTATATTTTAGAGGCCGGGGCCGCACGAGGCGGACTGTTGTGGTTGGGCCCTTGCTCGTTTGACGTCTAGAGGAATCGGACCTCATTCCCTAGAGGTCCGATTCCTCTAGGCGTCAAACGGGCAAGGGCCCAACCACAACAGTCCGCCTCGTGCGGCCCGACCTCCAGTTCTCTGGATTTTCACTTGAAATTGATCAAGTATATTTTAGATTAAATTATATAAAAAAATGTAAATTCAACAACTAGATGACGAAAACGTCCTTTTGCTATGTGACATCTGCCTTGCTGCATTTTTTGATGGTCTTACATCTTGATGATCTAGCCATTTTCTTCTATATAGCATTTTAGTTTATTATGAGAGATTATATAACCTCAAATTCAGCCCTCTTGCGGCTCGCGTTTTTTTTTTCTTTTAAGCGTCTTTATACGGTGTCGCACGGTAAATATTTTGTTTAAAACATTAACATTTAGTTTTCTAATTCATAAAGAAACATAGTTTTTATGTTCACAGAAAGTATTATTGAGCGATAAAACTAGGCTGTATAATCTGATAGATCCGTTGAAAAAACTAAGTCGATCACTTTCCATGAGAATTAAGCTATAAGACAAAAAGTAATTCTCAGAAATGTTAGGTCGGACAATTACCATAGTTAAAATTTATGACAAACGTTTCGATCACTAAAAGGTCGTCTTCAGGTGTAAGTATCAATATTCAATACAAATCAGGCTTATCCGAGATTCGTTCACTAACAAGCGTGCACCGTAAAAAACATTAATGAACTGCCATCGCCTACAAAGTTAGACACAACTATAGAACAACTATACAAACAAAACCGCTACTTACCCTCTAAGTTCGCTGGACACGACCGGGAAGCACAACCACTCTAACCCCCCCACCACCACGACATACACACTGTTTTACATTCTTAATCCAGATCCTAGATACATCTTTACAATATTGATTGATGACTCGTTGGGCACTTGGCGAAACATATTAATACAAAGGTTTTAAAAAATATACAAACACTTGGTAAGTTTCACAGTTTATTATTTACCTCTGACAGCTGTTTCAGCTATTCTCAGAGATCAAGGAACAAACTAAACAAAGAATGTAAGGGCGGTGAATATGTGTTTACGGTGTGTATCCGGACATGTGTGTGGGGTGTGTATGATGGAGGGGATGGAGAGAGGCTAGTAGGGAAAGGTCAAGTGTCTTAAAAATTAAGAACAATAGGAAGGAACAATATAAAAATTAACTAAACTAAATAACATCTTTTAATAAAGTGGATACATAGAATTCAGTTTGTTCGTTTGTTAAATTTTTGATGCTTTTGATTGCTTTTCTAATTTCTAGAATTCCTAATAAATCCATTTATAAGTTAAAATTGCTTTCTTATGTTCAGAAATCCGATGTTAAAAAATTTAGTTTAAAAAAACCGAAGAAAATTATTTAAAAAAATTTTATTTCAAAGAGCCAGATCAAGGTAACAAAAAATTTGATTTAACAAATTACATTCCGTTTATAACAGATAGGATTAATAATAGGTTAAAAAGTATGGTCTTAACATGGTGTCAGTAAACAAACGTAATCCTTTTTCATTACTAGTAAACAATGAAGAAAAATCAAACATACTACAGAAAAACAGAGTTTATAAAGTGCACTGTGCAGAATTCGATGCTATTTACATCGGACAATGTGGCCGTGCTCTGGAACATCGCTGCCATCCTGTGAAACTTACCAAGTGTTTGTATATTTTTTGAAACCTTTATATCTTTACAAGGCTGACTGATACAATTATCATTTACACCCATAAAAGAAGCTTCTATGATTTTTCGTTTATTAGTAATTGTTTTCCCGCCCAATGAGATCCATTTGATCCCACAGAACTTTATGTTGCTCACCCATACGTGTTCAGCTCATCCCATTTGTGTTGGATAGGCTCAGTTTGTATTTAATGTATTAGTTTAATTTACACCTGAAGACGACCACAGATTGTTTAGAGGTCGAAACGGTGTGTGATAAATTCTAACGATGATAATTTATCCGACTTAACCCTTCCGAAAATGTTCACGTACCATCGAAAGTTAGGTTTAAAAATCGAAAAAATAGTTCTTAATAATAAAATAATTCACAAAATTTAATAATATTAAAAAAATTAATGAAGTATTAGCAATAATTTATAACAATGTTTTAACATGATTTTTAATCTATATTGCTAAAAACATTCAGTTACTCGTTTCGTTTATTACCTGGTTTGGTACCATGTCAGATCCCCTGACGTTGACAATTTACATTGGCGAGTTGATCTTCGCCTACAGCTATATTGAATATTTGTTCAGCTGTTTGAATTTCAATGTGGGTCGCGGATTTGTTTTAACCATGAGAACTGCCTCCTTCCTGTTCCTCTCCTGCCTTCCATTTTGCAATTCAACATCAGTAGGAACTTACGGTATTGTTCACCTATCGAGAGCGGCCCTGATTTTGAAACTAGAAGGTGATCACAAATTACGCTGTTCCACACCACTATTTAAAAAATCCCCATTAGCGCTTTCAAGCCTTTCAGTTTATCATCAGATCGAAGAAATCGAAAAATATTTTTCTAATTTGGTGATGACCTTAAAGGTTCGAAAGCGCTAATGGGCAATTTTTTTATATAGTGGTGTGCAATAGCGTAATTTCTCTTCGTGATTATAACCATTAACACATATTTATTATATAAAATGGAAGATAAATAATAAACGTAACGCGTAAGTGAATGCTTTCAATTAATTGGCTTGGTAATTAGGTTAAAACATTGTTATTATCAATAACAATTACTGTCCGATGTAAAGCGTTAACAATAATTATTATTGTTATGAATGTTATGAGTTAATGTGAATTGTTTTGTTATTACGAATTATTTTCTTCTCATAGTGTAATTCCCTTCAAAAGTAATCAAATTAGTCCTCTCAACTGACTTATCAGATTATATAGCCTAGTATTATTGTGCAATGATACTTTCTGTGAACGATCCTGTAAATGGTACTGCTTCATGGAAAACTTGCGTTGCTCGTGAGCTCCAACAACGGGAACACGACTTCTAGTTAATCACCAAACGTCTCTCTGCTACCACTGTATGGCATTCCGGTTTCAAAGCTATAAATTCCGTCACGACTAACAAACCAGTCCGGGCTGTATTCTATAAATAAACTTTACACCATCGAATACGGTATGAATATAAAAAAAAACATTCGATACTTTTCATAGTAAACAAAAAATAAAATAAAAATTCTACATATTAATACCTGTATTCGTGTAGGTAATTCATAAAAAAGAAGCATTAAAAAACACAGCCTGTCTTCACTTCTCTCTTCACCCAGTGACTTTTGAACTGAGAAGAAAGTGAACAAGGTCGACGTGAGTAAAAGTGGACAACTACTGGCTACGGAATCTCTCTCTCTTTCTCTCTTTCTCTCTCTCTCCCTCCTTCTGAGAGGGAGAGAGAGAGAGAGAGAGAGATGTTTCTCTCTAGCTGTCTGTCTCGCTCCACGGATTACACAAAAGCGACAGCACTCAAGTTTTAGGCGCCTCTGGGTTCATCTCTTTATCTTCACTGATCTTCCGTTCCACCGTTACTACTTTCACTCTCTGTATTGTGGCAGTATTTCTAGTATTATACAAATTCCCAAGCTCGAGATGTTTTGTTCAGATATGCAGCTGCACTACGTACGCCAGCATTAAACTAAAAACTCTCTTAAGCAACGCTGTTATTATTCCGTTTGAATGACTTGTAACAACGTGCTTTTGTCTGATGCCCCGTCGTAGGGTTCATCCTCTAACTACCGGTTACAAGCATCAATAACTGTTATGCCCGTTCATTGATTTACGTTTAGTATTTCCATAAGTATGCACTCACTGATAATAAGCACAGCTTAAAGAACGGAGAGTTTCCACGTCGTTGAGTACGTAAGATGATGGCTAACAGTGCACACAGTAAAGTCCAAGATGTTTGTGTTATTGTTGATGTCATCCTTGAAACTAACCTTGAGACGTCGTGCCCTTCAAGTGAAATTCCTAGACTTTTATGTATCTATTTCTTCATCTTCAAGGTTGGTGGCCAAGACGAGGTCGGTGAGGAAGCGGCCTTCCTTCCGCCAAACGGCCTTCTATTCTTCATATCCACTGTACGGTATATCTAGGACAGCTCTGTGTTTCGGTCTTCTTCCTCTTATTTCTATTCTTACAACATTATACACGTTTGTATATTCATATCATCCACAGTTTCCCAACGTTTCTCCTTTCCAACGGGCTGTACATACATTACAGCTTTCCGCGGTTTTTTTATGAAATCCTGCACAGTACACGGTCATCCGTCCTTCTTTGTGCTTTTCTATATTATTCTCTCAATCGTCATTTCACATGCGCTCTAATCTTGTACGACAATCGCGAACCTACGATCTTTCGACTCTGATGATTCCAGTTGCAGACTATCTGTTTTCCTTTGTATACATGCAGTAAAGTGGAAACTGGTATCACTTGTAAAATGATATAGTTTTCGCTTTTGCAACAGCGAAAACATCACAAACATGAGACAACATTCAGAAATGAGGTAGAAGCTTTGTGATTTTGACCTTGTCTAGCTGATATGACTGGACTGACTTTTTATGGAGATGACGTACTTGTGATGTGTTTAATAGGAAAAATGTTATTCACTGGTACCCCATGCCATGGGTTATGGGTAAAAAACATTGGCAACTAACACAAGAACGTTCCAAAGATTGCTGACTGCGCAAACAAGCAAGGAAAGTGGAGGAAAATAGTGAAAGAATTACTGAAGACGCAACCCAAGTGAGATAAACGATATTATTGACTGAGTTAAGAAATACAATATGAAGATATTTTGCTAGGCAAGAAGATACATGGTCAGAAGTAGTGCTATATTTCAGACGGTCAAGAGACGTAAAACGATGGACAAACTGAACTGTAAAGAGATGAACTGTGTGAACTGTACCAAGGATACTGTGAAATGAACGAGACTTTTGTGCAGAAGCGAAAACACTGGAGATTCACTGCGGGAGGGATTTGCCAAAAAGTGGGCAGGAAATAGTGGCATATATTTTAAAGTACTTTTAACGTTTTCATTTAATTTCTGTATATACGAAGTGACGTTAGTGGTTCCAAACTTTGGTGATTGCAGTAACGTATTATTAGTATCGGTTATGTGCGGGAGTGGTGGGGAAGAACAACACATTCATAGTACTGTCACGTGAAAAACAAAACAAAACTGCTTTTCGTTACAGCCACATAGACAGTAATTACTTCTCAATACTTATTTTTATGTTTTAATTAACTGCGTATTGATTGGGATATTAAGCTAACAAAATTTAGACGCATCTGTGGAACGATTCATAGGTACCTGAAAAATAAAACACGGAATGATACAGGAATGAAATTTTATAAAACTGTGACTGTCCCCACATTCCTGTATGCTAGTGAGACATGGACTCTTGGTAAAAGAGACGTGCAGAGGATTCAGGCAGCCGAAACGAAATTTCTAAGAGGGACGCAAGGTTGTTCTATCTTGGATCGAACAAGGAACGAGGATATTAGACGCGATTTAAACATTGTAACATTGCGTCAGAATATTGATGACCACGGAAGGAGATGGTGTGAACACTTGAATCGCATGCCTGATATCCGTCTACCTGTGGCTGCCTTGGGTTATCACCCTACTGGGAAGAGAGATGTCTATAGACCGAGGAGGAGATGGGTTCCGGAACAGGTCTAAGGCCTAGTCCTTGGAGTGGTGGTGATTATGAGATGATCATGATGAATTAACTGTGTGTCTTCAAAATTGTTTTTATCGTCGACAGCACGATTTTACAGTTTAGATTATTGTTAAAGGAGCAGTGGTCGTCCTATTCTTTTTATTCCAATATTTTCCTCCAGTGTCCTTTAGCCAAACATTTCTAAATTACTCTTTGGTGTTAATTTTAAAGTATATAATAAACTACGCTTGCCCCACATAATATAATATAATTAGCCTTAGTTTGTTATCCAAACAACTGGGAACACAAAAGCGTGCAATAGTATTAAACACACATTAATTTTTAAGAAATACGAATACTTGAAAGTTTAGAACTATTTTCAAATGCTACTTGAAGTTCAAGAGTTTCAAACAATGGCTGACTGAACGAGCGAAGCGAGTTCTAAGTTGTAACTCGACCGTCTGACATTTGTTTATCAGTCTATCTATGTCTCTCTCAGTCTGTTTCGGCTATGTCTCACGATAACTGTTTCGGGTATGTCTCTCTCAGTCTGTTTCGGCTATGTCTCACGATAACTGTTTCGGGTATGTCTCTCTCAGTCTGTTTCAGCTATGTCTCTCTCAGTCTGTTTCGGCTATGTCTCACGATAACTGTTTCGGGTATGTCTCTCTCAGTCTGTTTTGGCTATGTCTCACGATAACTGTTTCGGCTATGTCTCACGATAACTGTTTCGGGTATGTCTCTCTCTCTCAGTCTGTTTCGGCTATGTCTCTCTCAGTCTGCTTCGGCTATGTCTCACGATAACTGTTTCGGCTATGTCTCTCTCAGTCTGTTTCGTCTATGTCTCACGATAACTGTTTCGGGTATGTCTCTCTCAGTCTGTTTCGGCTATGTCTCTCTCAGTCTGTTTCGGCTATGTCTCACGATAACTGTTTCGGGTATGTCTCTCTCAGTCTGTTTCGGCTATGTCTCACGATAACTGTTTCGGGTATGTCTCTCTCAGTCTGTTTCGGCTATGTCTCACGATAACTGTTTCGGGTATGTCTCTCTCAGTCTGTTTCGGCTATGTCCCACGATAACTGTTTCGGGTATGTCTCCCTCAGTCTGTTTCGGCTATGTCTCACGATAACTGTTTCGGGTATGTCTCTCTCAGTCTGTTTCGGCTATGTCTCACGATAACTGTTTCGGATATGTCTCTCTCAGTCTGTTTCGGGTATGTCTCACGATAACTGTTTCGGGTATGTCTCTCTCAGTCTGTTTCGGCTATGTCTCACGATAACTGTTTCGCGTATGTCTCTCTCAGTCTGTTTCGGGTATGTCTCACGATAACTTATGAACGCATCAACCGATTATTGTAAAACTTGGCACGCGTGTTTTTTATAGATCCCTATTTCTTTTGAGATTTATCCCTCCACCCCCAAATAGAAGGGCGAGAAGAAATAGAAAATTATGAAAAATGGTAAAAACCCATGTGGGATAACAAATTAAAGAGAATTTTAACTAACATCTAAGTATAGTGTTATCTTTTGGAGCCCCAGAGCCTCAAGCCCCCAAAAAGAGATTATAATTTGAAAAAATTGTGAAAACCCGGCAGGATGACAGACTAAAATAAATTATAACCCAAATCCGAACGTTTAGAATTTTTACTATTCATTGTATGACTGTGTGCTCTACAATTATTATATAATTAAAGAAGCAGTAGAGTAATCAAGATTTTCATTATTTATCCTATTATTTTAAAGGATTTATTATCAAAATTTATGCGATAAAAAATATGTGTTTCGTTTAAAAAAGGTAACGACTTCTCCAGCTCAGAGAATATGCTATAGGGAATATAATAAAGTATACTTTATGCTCAGCTTTCAACTAACATAAAAGGCTACAGTGGACACACGCGCACACACACACACACACACACATACGGGAGCACGCGCGAGCTTACAAGTGAATAAAACCGTTACTGCTTTTAATGGTGCGACTAAGTAGGCGCTACAGCGCTACTAGTGGTTACATTCCGAATCATGTGGAACTAGTATTACATTTGAAAAATTAAGAAATTACGAACAATAGTTTTCGGGGTCCTATATGCTTGTTCAGAGAGCTCTCCTTTCAAATCAGTCAGAAGATTAACTAGACTAGACGGCTGAAGATGTATATGGGCGCGTGTGCCTTTGTGTGTGTGCGTGTCCTTCGTTTTATATTATACGAAACCTTTCAGTTTTGCACCGAAAAATACTACAATATAAAATACAAATGTACGTACAAAAAATACTGCTTCTTGTCGATGATCTTGTCTAAAGCTCAAGGCTGTCTGAAACCCTACAGCAAAGAAAGGGATGTAGAGTTGAAGAGATTATTACAGAATATTGTCGCACGTCTTGAAAACGTATATTAAAGGAATCACTTATATAGTATATATATACTCAATTGGAGTCATATTAATAATTATATAATAGTACTATATAATAGTATATAATAATACTGTTATAATAGTATTAACATTGTGTAGGGTTAGAGGCCGTGATGGTGATGCCGCTGGAATTCGAAATAAGTCAGATTTCCTCCCCTTCGCGTTCACGTTATCGTTTTTTAATAGACTCCATTGCTGCGCTGTGTTGTGTCACTATACCCCCAACAACGACAGCACCATCTGTCGCTTTGTGACCTTGACTGGGTGGATGACATTGACACTGTCATCTCTCTCTCCGCAACTATATATATTATTTCGCATTTAACACATACACTTGTGTACAAAGCATCTATAAAAAGTTTATATTATTATTTATTGTTATTGAATCCGTGACGACCCACTCTCACCCAAGTCTGTGTGGATCAATTCAAGAGTCGATCAATGAACCAAACCTCTTACAAATTCAAATCCGTAATAATTGCTTCCAAAAGATTTGAGGCGGTTAAGTAGTAAATACAGTAGGTGTTAGCAAGAAAGCAGTCAAAGTTCTTACTTGCATTGTACACAGAAAATCATGCGTCAAACATCTATTTTGTGTGCTGAAATTTAAGCGAATCTGGTAACGGAGTAAAAATATATTTCTTATCAAAAACCAATTCAATTTCTGTACTTGTGTAGCTTCTTCTTCTTCTTCTTCTTCTTCTTCTTCTTCTTCTTCTTCTTCTTCTTCTTCTTCTTCTTCAGTCTCCTTCTCTCCCTAATCGTCGTGGATTGGACTTCAGCCTGTTCCGAATCCACGTAACATCGTTGAGTCACTCGCAAGCCCGTACCAGCCGGTTATAGCTCAGAACTGTTTTGCCAATCTCGTCAAAAGTAATAGGCTGTTATTATTCGTCAAAAGTGGTCTTCGGATAGTGTCCGATTTTTACTGTCGTGTCGGTAAATGAAAATAACTCAACTTGTAGGCTGTTATCGTTTGTAAGACAATCTCTCTAGCTTCCCTTCGCGAATCTTAACGATTTTGTTTGTTCAAAGGTCCGTCTGCGGTTTTGAAGTATCTTACTTGTTAAAAGTCCATCTTCGCATCCATACTATAAAGTTGGAACTTTGTATATACAAGGAAACACACCGCCTCTAACCCTACACAATTTTAATACTATTATAACAGTATTATTATATCGTATTATTACATAATTATTAATATGAGTCCAATTGATTATATATAAATGATTCCTTTAATATACGTTTTTAAGACGTTTGACAATATTCTGTAATAATTTCTTTAACTCCACATCCCTTTCTTTGCTGTAGGGTTTTGGCCGCCTTGAGCTTTAGACGGGATCATCCACTTGAAACAGTATTTTTTTGTACGTACACTTGTTTTTTATATTCTCTCACTCTCTCTCTCTCTCTCTCTCTCTCTCTCTCTCTCTCTCTCTCTCTTTTCTCTCTCGGCCACTTATTCACGAGCGCTGCATCGATGCAGAAACACAACCCACATGAATTTAATTCTATTTGTGCCCGTGAACAGTGAGTATAAATAGCATCAATACGTATAAAATAAATACATTAATATTCTATTCTTGTTCCGTGTATATATAGCAGACTACCGAATTTATTTGAAAAGGTGTTTAAAAGTGCATAGATGCGCCCAACCGAAGAAGACACACGTAAGTCACTCTTTTAATTACTGTGAGTAGGCATAAAAAAAACCTCTAAAGACAATTCAAAAACTATAACATACGCTGCCGAAATGAGATTTCCCAGACACGTGGGAGGATATAGTCTTCCGAATTGCAAAAGTAATGTCGATGTACGGCAGGAACTGAATATTATTAGTATACTCGAGAGGATTGCCTAATATAGGCTGAAATGGTCGGAACGTCTTAACCGAATGGATATATCCAACGGACGACTACAGCATATCCAACGGACGACTACCGCATATCCAGTGGATGACTACCGCATATCCAACGGATGACTACAGCATATCCAACGGACGACTACCGCATATCCAGTGGACGACTACCGCATATCCAACGGATGACTACAGCATATCCAACGGACGACTACCGCATATCCAGTGGACGACTACCGCATATCCAATGGATGACTACCGCATATCCAACGGACGACTACCGCATATCCAGTGGGTGACTACCGCATATCCAACGGACGACTACAGCATATTCAACGGACGACTACCGCATATCCAGTGGACGACTACCGCATATCCAATGGATGACTACCGCATATCCAACGGATGACTACCGCATATCCAATGGATGACTACCGCATATCCAACGGATGACTACCGCATATCCAACGGATGACTACCGCATGTCCAATGGATGGCTACCGCATATCCAAAGGATGACTACCGCATATCCAACGGATGACTACAGCATGTCCAATGGATGACTACAGCATATCCAACGGATGACTACCGCATATCCAATGGATGACTACAGCATATCCAACGGATGACTACCGCATATCCAACGGATGACTACCGCATATCCAATGGATGACTACAGCATATCCAATGGATGACTACCGCTTATCCAAATAACTATTGAATTATAAGCCGAAGTAACGGAGAGTCGTGCCACATCCGAAGTACCGCTGGAGTGACCAGGTCTAGTATCTGCTTGCGACGGGATTATACCATTTTTGGATTAACCCTTGCTGAATATGACGATGACGATGATGACCAAAGACGTCCAATATAAATGTGAATAATTACATTAACAATTAATGTGCACAACAAATTTAAAAAAATACGAAATGATAACTAAAATTTGTATGGTTGAATTCATGCAAAGTAAATAGATATTTCACTTCTATTCCCACCATTTTTTATTTATTTCTCACAAATCCAATGTCTACTTTAAATTGACACGTAAATACAAAGACAATCCCACAACTGGTCGGTATCTATACGTCCATGTGCGAAGGTAAATGACACACAATATTTTGCACATATTCGCAAAAACGTTTGCCTGTAAACGCTGGCAGCGTTATAAATTTTTTTTATCGTTGTTGAATAAAATATTTTTCATTTTAATTTTATCTGCAAAGGCTCACTTTTAAAGACCTCTAAAAACCATAGCGCGCTAATTTTGTTCTACAAAACAAAAAATGTGGGTACAGTTTGGAAGTTTTTAATTCGATTAGACAAATCACCTTACGCTTTAAGTTCGGTCGGTTTCTCTGACAAAAGGCGCAGTTAAGTTTGATTACTTTTTCCAGTTTAATTAAATTTTTGTGTCGACATGTTGGACAATCGGTTTCTGTTAAAGCGAGCTGGCAGTTTGTTTTGTTTCAAAGTCTTCAAGAAATCGTGTACTTAGGTATCTTTCTTAAGGTTTTTGTTGTTTAATTTGTGTAGAAAAACCGCCGGAGAGTTTTAAGTCTCTGGGTCAGAGTACAAAGTATAGTGGTACTGCAGGGAACATATTACGGGATTAGATTCTCTCATTACTGGATGTGGTATTTTCTGGCGACACAAATGTCTACTGTTGAGTATAGCACCTCTCAGAGTAGCCAGTAGTAATATATAAATCCAACTACTGAAACGGTCTGTGTTAAATAATGCTTGGTATATGAAACCACAGCCTCGAAACCATAACGGTGAGAATGTGCACTCTTCTCTTAACTAACAAAGAAGGAGTTATAAAACTAAATAGCGCTGACAAAATGCAAGCAGAATAATTAGCAACAACCTTGTAGAATGTTCCATGTGCCAGGATTTAATAATCGGATTACGTTTACTTATATCAGCGTTTTTATTTTAATTTTATACGTGCGGTAACCTTATCACCTAAATACCCCATCTCCTCTTATCTCCTTATCGTCCAAATACCAACTAACCAAAAATGGAAGAACAATCAGAATGATCACTGTTGCACACCACTATATAAAAATTATTCCGATTAGCGCTTTCAAGCTTCACAGCTCATCGTCAGATCGGGAATAGACAGGAAAGTCTATAGACAGGGAATTTTTATATAGTGGTGTGCAACAGTGATCATTCTGATTGTGATTTCAACCACTAACACAAATTTCTTCATTAAAAATGGAAGAAGTCGCCAAAAGATAAGGAATGAGGACAGAAGAATTGCGATGGAGGGTTCTGCTTGCGGGTCGGAAGGACAGAAGCCTTGGAGGTGGGAGAGTTCTAACGTGCAGAAAGAAAGTGCAAAAAATTGTGAAATTCCAACAGGGTGTCAGACTAAAAGGAACTGTAATCAAAATACGAAAGATTATAATTTTTACGTTCCGACGGACGGTTTTGCGTTTTTGTAGCACAGTACACATACAACGTAAAACATGAATCCTACAAACCTACTTTAGATAAATTATCGTCATTTTGCATTTTTTAACAGCTATTCTCAACAAATCGAGTTTGTCAGTCAGTAATTCAGTGTTTTATATATCCTTTTTACAAGTTACCGAGTTTCAAATATCCGTTTTACAATGTTTAACGTTTTTGTGAAGCATAAAACTCTCTCCGTGACTCAAACCGACGCAACGCCTCGATAGACTCGCTTGTACATATATACAAGCACACGGTCAGGTAGGGAGCGTTGGAATTTTGATTTGCAAACCGCAGAGTGGATGTTAACATATCAGCGTGTACGTGTAACCAATAATTTTGTGCCCTTTGTAGATCCCATACCTGTAGTGAAGCGAAACTCCGTTATCCTCGAACACAGTTAGTTCTAAATGCGTTGTTAATACCGAGTTGAAAATATTCAGTGCGAACCGTACGTATTGAGAGCACGACTACGCTGATTTGTATGGATGAGCGCGTACAAGGTATTCTCGCCCTCGGGCGCCCCGCGACTGGGGGTGGTGCAAACTTTCCCCGTCGTTTTGTTGTTTTATTATTAAAAGTGAAATGTGTCTGACTGTGTGTGCTCTCGCACTCCCCCCCTCTCTCTCTCTCTCTCTCACTCCCCCCCCTCTCTCACTCTCTCTCTCTCTCTCTCTCTCTCTCTCTCTCTCTCTCTCTCTCTCTCTCTCTCACATACATATAGAGGAAAAGAGAGAGAGAGAGACAGAGAGAGAAAACGCTTATGGCTCCCGTTTTGAATCGTCACAATTATTCTGTTACTCCAATATTTATTAAAATTATATTCAAACTAGTATGCTCCCTGACCAGCAGAACTCGCTCTTTACTTTGTTATTTTGAACGAAGTACATTTAGTATTGAATAAACTTTAATATTTGATAATTTTTCAATTATAAGAAAAATTATGAAAGTCTCGATTGCCCTACTATTATTTGTTATTATTTTTGTTAAGAACAATGGTAGAGCTATCTACGATAAACACTAAAATTCCAAACAATTGTAATTGTGTTACAACTCCCTGTAGTCTGACACCCGGGTGGATTTTTACAATTAAAAAAAAATGGGTCTCCCCATTTTGAGCTCAGAGGTCAAGAAATTTTGATATTTTCAAAACCGTAGACTATATTCAGATTTTAGTTAAAATTCTCTTTAATATGATCTTACATGGAATTTGCAATTTTCTTTTAATTTTTACTCCACTTTTTGGCGCCAGACGTCTCAAATTTTGAAATTTCCAAAACGTCCCGCTACGTATCGATTTTAGTTTAAATTCCTTTTAATTTGCTGTTAATTTTTGTCATTTCATCAAAATTTTCACCCATCTTTCGACCCCCGACATCCCAGAATTTTGAAATTTTCAAAAATGAACACGAAATTTATACTCTGGTTGAAGTTTTTTTTTAATTTGGCATCTCACATGGACTTCTAAAATTTTTCCAAAATTTCAATCCTTTAAATTTTTTCTTCCTGTCCTTTTATTTTTGGAGAGATCAATCTAAAAAACAATAGGATTCTGTAAGTGGACACGCTTGTCAAGTTTTACGAAAGTCGGTTGATGCATTCAAAGCTTATCGTGAGACGTATCCTAAACAGTCAGATAGACACACAGGTAGTTAAACACATAGACTGACAGATAAATGCCAAACGGTAGAGTTAAAAATGAGAAGAAATCGCACCCCGCTAGTTCTGTTAAAAAAATAACAAACGTTAGCCAGAACTTATTAAAAAAAAAAAAAAAAAAAAAAAAAAATCGCCTGCACTGTAAACGCGTATTTGTCATCACACCAAACATTCTAAAACATCTTTATGATCGTCATCATCATCAATCCGTTGACAAGGTTCACTTCAACTGTTCTCTCCACGCTAACCGTTCCTGCGATGCTTGTTTAAATTCTCTGTATGTATAAATTCCTAACACCGAATACATAAGCACTCCTTATTTTTTTTCTTCTCTTTCATTCTTCTCTGTATCCTTGTATTGTTGACTTTGTTAAGAATTTCCTGTACTAAAAACAGATCTATATCTTTTAAATCGACTAAAATTTCGAAGTTGATCTGAATTAACTCTGTAATCATTTATTTCGATGTCTTTATTTGCTTGTTATGTTGCAATCCTCAGTGGCTTCTGAGCTGCTTAACTATTCTTATCTCTCTTGGCCCTGTCGCTCACCATTCTTTTCTAGTTCGAAACTTTCGTTATCTTATGATTAAATCTAAAGTTTGCGCTGTCCACTTCCAGCACATAATTTGCACACATAACAATTTGGTTTCTGTAATAATCCCGGCTTCCGCACAAGCTTTTTTCTTTCTCCGTTAATCTGAAAACCCCGGAACGTAAAATTATATTGCCTGGTCCGACAAACTATTTGGTTTGGACACAGTAGTTTCAGTGTCTCATCTCGATGTTGGGAGTGTCTTGCTTTGGTGTTTCATGTGCGACCGAATGCTGTGAAGACTGTTTTAAATTTTTTCATTAATTGACTAACACGCTGGATTTGTGTGTGCAGATATATATATAGAGTTAGTTTTGATAGTGTTCACCTGTTAGAGTGATAGCTAGATAGGTAGAGAGACAGACAGACAGGCAGACAGTGATGTAAGAAAAAAGTAAAAGAATGAGAGAGATAGAGAGAGAGAGAGAAAATGGGAGATATGAAGAGGGATAGAGATATGTTCAGATAGACAGTGAGGAAAGAGAGACTGAAGACAGAAAACGAAATATGGGGGAGAGAGAGAGAGAGAGAGAGAGAGAGAGAGAGAGAGAGAGAGTGTATGTCAAGCAGACAGACAGTCAGTCAGGGACTGAGAGCAAACAGGGAAAGGACGAAACAGAATATACGAAACAGAATCTCTCTCTCTCCCTCTCAATTGGCGCTACTCTCTCTCTCTCTTGGAGAGCCTTGGCCTCCTGGACAATCCGCCTCCAGACGTCTCGATCCTCTGCTGTCAGTCTCCATCTTCTAACACTGAGCTTGCGCAGGTCGTCCTCAAGATCATCCAACCATCGTCTTCTGGCCCGACTTCTCCTTCTTCTTTCACCAGGTGTCTCCCTGTAAATAGTTTCTTTAATGTCGATATCTCTGACATTCTCTGGACATGCCCTGGCCACCGGATTCTACTTTTCTTAATGTTAGTGACGATATCTGGTCTGGTTCTCCATAGATTTGCTGGATTTCTCCATTCGTCCTTATTGTCCATGTTCCTTGGACGTTAACTGCACCAAATATCCTCCCGAGGACTTTTCTTTCCCACCTGCGCAACCACTCTTCCTCTGTCACTGTCATTGTCCAAGTTTCGGACCCGTACATGACCACTGGCTTAAGAACTGTTTTGTAGAGCCAAATCTTGGTTGCTCTGCTTATGCTTTTACATTTAAATATTCCTTGTAGAGAAAGTAACATCAGTTACCAGCAGATATCCTTTCTTTTGTTTCTTCGACCATAATGTTGTATTGCTTGCATGTTTCTGTTCTGAATGTTACTGTAGGTATCAGTGGTATTCTGGTGTCTGTTGCATACACACCATGTTTATCTGCAATCACTTGGCCCTAAATTGTTTTACAAATAAGTCATCAGTAAAACAATTACGTTTATTTTTCACTTGATGAAGACGTTCCCGGCACTGACAACGAATCCGTGGCTGTATATAAAACTCCTATTGCCCGAAAGCGGAGGCCACACGACTCTACGAAGTACCTATCCTGTTCATAGCCCTGCGTACCCATTGCAATCCAGAGGTGAAGTGGGATCAGTTGTAAACAGCGTGCGCTGTAAGCAGTCTGACATCATGTTACATCTGACGCTATGACTAACTCATCTTCGCGTAATCAGTACCAAATATTTACAGTTCTACGTAATTTTAATTCAGTGACCGTAGTAATTACAAAAATTATTTTTGACGACACAGCTTACATCAGGTAGTCTGCCCTTCGTCAGCCATCTTTCTTCTTCTTCTTCTTCTTCTTCTTCTTCTTCTTCTTCTTCTTCTTCTTCTTCTTCTTCTTCTTCAAGGATTAGGTTATATAAATCTGTTCCGGCACCCATCTCATCCTCGGACGTCCCACGCCTCTTCTACCAACGGCTTTATAGTTGAGTGCCGCTTTCGGCAATCGATCCTCTGTCATCCTTTGCATATGATTCCACCATTGTCTTCAGAAAATTGAAATAATTTCATTTATGTCCTTTACTTCGAGTTCTGCTCTGATATCCTCATTCCATATTCTATCTTCCAATGTATAAATTAAAGTGTTTCGAAGAAATTTCAGTAGACCAGTGGGTATGGCACCTGGCTACTAATCTAGAGGTCCCGGGTTCGATTCGCGGGCCCGCACCATAAAATCAAGTTGCGTTTTTCAGCCCCCAGGTCGACTCAGCCTGTTGAAAATGAGTACCTGGGATAACATCCTGGGGATGATAATGGGCGGCTGAAGCGTAGTGCTGGCCTCACTGCCTTCTTTGTATGCCGTACGGCTCACATAAGGCATCCTACCCTGCTTGACTCCTATGCTGCTTCGGTGGTATACATGGGACCCATTGTTATTATCGAAGAAATTGCATTTCAGCACTCTGAATCTTACCGCATTCCTTTTTTTGTCATGACCCAAGCTACGGCCTCACTTGCATATGTCAAATTTATCTTCTCTTTTATATCATATTCAGATTCATAGCTTATTGACAGCCGAGATATTTAAAACTGGTCATTTGTTCTAAAGTGCTGTTGGTTATAACTATCTTAGTCCTCATTGGATATTTACCTCTAAAGGCCAATCTTTCTTTTCTGTCTTGCTGAATACTTGTGTCCTGATTGGTTGTTGCTATGGGTTGTTTACATCGGTGTTACTCTGTATGGACATGGTATGCAGTGTTTTTTTTTTTTAGTATTTCCAATCTTTAGTGTTTAAAAAAATTGTGCCATATTTTGTGTTCATTTGTATTCGTTCTGATAGTGGTTTGTCTTTTGTTTTATATATTTTTGTAAGGTTAACACAAGACGAACTTTTTATGTAATATAAAATAATTTTGGCCTATATAACATGAAAGACAAGTCAAACTAATACCCGAACAAATACAAATCAGCTGAAAACGTGACACGATTTTTAAAACACTAAACATTGGAAACACTCAAAAACAGAATTATATGATACACCTATAAACAATAACACCAATGTAAACGTTAGAGAGCAACAACCAACCACCAGGACACAAGTATTAGACAAGACAAAAGAGAAAGATGGCGCTGGCGATGGGTAGATTACTTGATGCCCGAAATAGGTAGCAAGTAGGAAAAAACACCTCTTGAACGTCAAACAGCATTACAACAGGTGTTTGAAAACACTCACACAGGCATCTGTCTGTGTGTGTGTGTGTGTGTGTGTGTGTGTGCGCGCGCGCGCGCGTATCAAACAAAAGGAAGAAAGGTAAAGCACAAAAACCGAAAGACAACATTGAAAAAAGTAGAGAGTGGTTGCAGTGGGAAAAGTGTCATAATGTCAGTCACTGTCATTGGTCATCGGTTTTAGTGACCACCGACTATAGCGTCCGACTTCTGCGGTCGAGTCTGTATTATATCTAGCCATCTCTGTATTCGATTTGTAGTCAATACATACACGAACAATTTCTGCTCCATTCGTTATGCAACCTACAGTTGTTTATGATGAATCGCTCGCTCAAACATCTCTGCTCCGCGATCGTTCTAGTATTTTCTGCTGTGCCGTTTTTCTTTCTTGACAAAAAAAAAAAACAACTAGGAAAAAATGAAGTAATTTACAGGCGAAGCAGAGCGTATGAACGCAACACAAAGAATGTTCAGTTCAGTACATGTATGCATGCAGATAAACGGAGAGATATTGCTTATCTCGTCCGCCCGTTAAACTGCATCACACAATTTCTCTTCTCTTGTAGTATACAGACACTGACACTCCACTCGTTCTTCACACTTGATATGGAAAACTGTTTTTATTTCAACACTCGATTTATCGTGCAGTCTAAAACTGAATGCATACCCGCGTATGGCTCAGGGTATTCATACAACGGCCTGCACTCATTGTTCCAACAATATAGTCTACTATTTTTATCTTTCCCCTCACCTCTCTTTGTCTCATGTTGTCTTTTTCACTGGGTATAAATATTCTTCTTTTTCTTCTGCACCTAACGGAGTAGGCACTTTCAATCGTACATGTTCAATCTTCATAGAGTATGTATAAATAATAAAAAATATATATATTTGTATTTATTTTATTGTAAATGAACGAGCGACGTGGGTTCTCAGTTTTTACTAGACCGTTTGGTAATTTTTCTGTCTATCTGGGGTATATCCCACGATAACTATTGAACGCATCAACGCATTCGTAAAAACGTGGCACGCGTGTAATACTTTTACCCTCCAGAACACTATTGTTTTTAGAATGATCTCAACCAAAAGTAGGGGGCGGGAAGCAACATTGTAAAGGGTCAAAAGATCGTGTCGAGTATGAAACTAAATAGAATTTTAACCAAAATATGAATTAAGCTTCATTTTTTTAAATTAAAAAATTCTAGGACGCTGGGAGTCCCAAACAGTTTTGATAAGTTTATTATGAAAAGTTTGATAAAATTGCAAATTCTATGTGGGAAAACAAACGACAGAGAATTTTAACCAAATTCTAAATATAGGGAACAATTTTGGAAATTTCAAAATTTTTTGACCATAATAGGATCGAAAAATTGTAAAAATCAAGCCGGCTGACACACTAAAGGAAATTTTAACACAATCCTTTTTCTTTGAATTTCTAGCGTTTATTGTATGATTTCTCCAAATTGTTACTTTACTAAACAAAAAGTAGAAGGTTAATCGGGATTTTGGTAATTTTTATGATAATTGAATAATTATCTAACATAAAAATTTATCGGATAATCAGTGTACTTCGTTTAAAACAGTGACAGAGGTCCGCAGCTCAGGGAGCATACTAGTATAAACTTACCATGGAAATAATGCTTGTCTATGTGCTGGAGTCCTCTAACGTCTTCTGACTCATCCTTAGCCCCTCAAACATTCAGTATAACGCGTACACACGATTAATCCGTAACTGATTTTATAAACAAAAAATGTTATTAACATGGTTGCCTAATCAAACCTTATTGCGTGCGTGTGACTAGACCCTTTAGGCTGCTTGCACGTGGCTGTTCAGAGACGTCCATCTCATAGAAAAGTTCTATTTATTTCAATTAGCACATTTCATTGAACCGTTTCTTCAGCATCGCCATAGTTAAAATACTTAAAATACTGTGGAAGGCGAAGGAAGAAGCAAAGAATCGAGTCAAAATACTTCATTAGTCTACTGCTTGGATTTGGTGTTGACTATAGACCCCCATGGAGGAAGAACTGAACTACTTCTTCCACTTCCTTATTTTATAATACCATATATAGTTTTGTTTCTGAATTTTTGTATAGCCTATAAAAAGTTTGTATTACAATTAAAAATAACTTACACACACACACACACACACACACACACACATGTATAATTTCTTTACCTCAAGATGCTTTCTCTCTTATTTGGAACATGTTTTGGGACACTTATTGTTCAAATTCTCAGCCATCATAGTTTTGAGCCGTACAAGGTAAATAAGCCTACAGTGAAAATAGTGAACAGTAACAAGAGTAAGGTTAATAAACAATTCAAGACAACAGTCCAGTGAACGAAAAATAACGCAAAACTATGATGGCTGAGGATGGGAACATATATAAAACATGAATAAATATATTATATTACTATTTTATTTTCGTTAAATTGTTTGTACATGTCAATTGCTGTATCTGTCTACTTTATGTACCTGAAGTGACAACCTATTACTCTAAAAAATATTATAAAACTTATTAATTTTAATTCCGATTCACCGGCATTGCCGATTCGGAATTCCGATTCCGAAGTCATTTTATACTGGAATTACTTCAATTTCTGAAGCCCTCAAGGTGAGTCTATCTTTTTAAATTATTTTTATCTTATCCGGCTCGCTTCCTATGGTTGACTGCTTGGAGTTGTTTTTGTCCTGAAACACTAACGTTGTAATCTTTCAGTTCTTCCACCCTTTCCGCTAGCAGGTCGCATTTCGTGTCTGCTATTGCTGTCACGACTTGTCCCTAAAGCAATAGACCTACATCAAAAGCGGTATTAGTCTATATAACTTTATTCATCATACAAATATCGTTTTCCATCCTTCAAAGCTTCGCCAATATAAATATCGTAAAGCCACTGGTGATAGACAGCACCCCAACGTCTAATTACTTCATTATTAGAAGTGACGTGTTTTCTTCCTATTTATCTCTAACCGGATTAATTCTATAATTTTTTATAAATTTAAGAACCCTATTCCGTAAGATACTTTTTTATTTTAAAACTCTACATTTTCTTGTATTGTGAATGCAAGTTTTTTGGTTTTAGCATCGAGTATTTTGGTTTTTAACAAAAATAATACGCATTTACAAATCTTATATTACAGCTTCATTATATCCAAAAAAATATTAGTTTTTTACTTTATTTTTATCAAAAATCCGATCAAGTCGAGAATTCGCTCCGAACGAATTATTTCGAGTTATAGGCTTGGAGTACCAAGGATGGAAATTATCACAGTCGCTATTTACTACATATTTCGACGAAACGACAAGAGAGAGGGGACGTGGGATAGAGGGACCAATAGGAATTAGAATAAAGAGTGATAATTACATGCGGATTATCAAGTTATTTGTGAATAAGGAGATTAATTACAGAGTAGCACACGCACATGCGAAACCCGTGGAAACCGCATCAGAATCAAACTCTGATGGAAATTCATTAAGTCACGGTGCTTGAAGCAGGCGATGTGACACTCGGTACGAAGAACATATATGACATAACGCAATTGACGAAGAATTACTACAGCTGCCGTATGTGATTAGACAAAACCGAAATAATGGCGTTTGAGCCAGTTAAATCGAAAAGTGAGTAGTTCTGTGGAAAGCTACTGGAACATGCATCGGACTTCATTTTGCTAGAGTGCAATGTATCTTATGACTGCAAGCACCATCGTGAACACACACCAAACACCAGACATGAGAATATCACGTGATGTCCTGTCACAATAAAGAGAAAAGTCGGGAGAAAAAAATATATGAATGATAGACAGACAGAAGATGCACGGGGCGTGTTTCGTCCTGGTTTGTGAGCGCTAAATAAACGACAGTTCCTACAGTGCGGCTCGGTCGTTCGCTCTGCACAAGATTTTATGGAGCGGTCAACAAATACACGATAGGCGTGTATTACATGAGCTGTAGGCTTGGGGCGCGGCAGCGCCCGCAAGAGCTTAGAGAAGCGCTGGTGTGGTCGATAGGCTCGACGGCGAGTCGTCCGTAACGATGGGTTGCCACTTACAGACTTGCACACCTCGCGGTATCCCGTTACTCACAAAGAACATGTCAGAAGTATTCAGTCGGAGAGGAACGAAGTTCTTGAGATCGATTATTGGACCACAACCTGGCTCGATTACATACGAAAGATAAGAAGCGAACTCATATTCAGTCGGTAGCGATTGGATCCAGGGAATAAAATTAATTCAGAGCAAAAAGAAGGAAAGCTTTAAGAACCTGACACATAATTACATGTTTCAGGCAAAGCGACACTGTGGAAGGCCAAGGAAGAAGTACAGAATTGAGCCAAAATACTTCATTGGTCTATTGTTGGGATTTGGTGATGACTATCGGTGCGACTGGTGTCCCGACAGAACGTACCAGCGACAAAACGTACCACTTGACTTTTCGCGACATAACGTACCACTTAGGTCGATATCTATCTGCGAAGTGTCTCCTTGTAATCCCTAAATAATTTACACCGCGACAAAACGTACCTGTTACCTGTGTTTGTCAAATTCAAACGGCTTCCGCGTAACTGTTAAATAC
Source organism: Magicicada septendecula (assembly GCA_034769895.1). Taxonomy (NCBI): domain Eukaryota; kingdom Metazoa; phylum Arthropoda; class Insecta; order Hemiptera; family Cicadidae; genus Magicicada; species Magicicada septendecula. The sequence goes on along the minus strand of CM068372.1, from coordinate 442,147,666 downwards.
CCCTCGAGTCGTTGACCTGTGTTTGTCAAGTTTGGCATGGGGCACGGACGGCCGCGAAGTAACCTTATTACTACCATAACATTCACACTGTGCAGGTTTTAACATTTTTTGGAATGGAGCTGACTACGACTAATAAAGGCGGGTTGTGTTTGCACTTCGAGAGGTATAGTTATAGGAAGAAACGGCAGGGGAAGGACGATACGATAACTTGGATTTGTCAAAGGCAACAAAGTGAAAAGTGTTGTGTAATTATGAAATCTAGAGGAGGTGAAGTTGTCAGTGGCCCTTTAGCCAATCATGTGTGTGGATCTCCGAACGATGCTCAGTTAGAAGTTATTAAACGCACGCAAAGCGCCATGAAGAGGGCGTGGGAAGAAGAAACACCACTAACTAAAATTCACACAGACACTTTGGGCGATCTCCACGATTGAGGTAAGTGTTATTAAAGTTTACAAATTGATAATTTATTGTTTCTATTCTAATTCTAAGGGGTATAACTTTCTATTTCTAAAGGGGTATTCTATTTATAAGGGGTATTCTAATTCTATTTTTTACAGGGTATAACTTTGTTGCTGAAATGCCGCGTGAACAGTCTATCAGAAGAACCTTACAGCGGCAGAGATGTAAGGCGCAAGGCAACACCCAAGAGCCGAGCAACTGCAAAGAAGTGATTCTCGATGAAGAAACGCTGAAAATGTTCGACGGAACTTCTTTTCTGCTGGCCGATGATGGCGAAGAAGATAGAATTATAGTTTTTAGCGGTGAAAAAGGCAAAGACAGTTTAAAATGCTTCAAAAACTTTTTCTTGGATGGTACATTTAAGTGCTCTAGTAAACAGTTTACACAGATATACAGTATTCATGCAGATTTTGAAAGCACGGATGAAGAAACTAACGTAAATCCTATTGTGTTTGCCCTATTGCCCAACAAGAAGAAGGAAACCTACATTCGATTGTTTCAATTGATCCGTAAAGCTGTTCCAGAGTGGAATCCAGAAACAGTGAACGTGGATTTCGAAATGGCGGCTGTGTCTGCTATTCGAGAAGTACTGCCTTCAGCACATATAAGAGGATGCTTTTTTCATATGAAAAAATGCCTTTGGCGCAAAGTACAAGAACTAGGACTCTCAACTGAGTACCGTGAAAATGAGGATATCCGACTCCATATCCGCATGTGTGCAGCACTGGCTTTCTTAAAACCAGAGGAAATGCAGGACGGCTGGATCGAGATTCACTCCCAAGCCCCAGAGTCTCCCAAGCCAAGACTGTTTTTTGATTACTTTGTTGAAAATTGGTTGGAGAACCCGGAGTTTCCAATAAAATTGTGGAGCTGTTACCAAAAGCGTCATCGGACAACAAATTCTGTCGAAGGGTGGAACAACCGTTTGAACACGCTCTTAGAAAGGCCAAACCCTAGAATAAAAGACGTGATGATGTGTTTGAAAGGAGAAGGGGAGAAGACCGACTGCGCTTTTATGAAGTACGAACTGAACATTGAAGGTTCAAAAAGAAGGAAAAAGTACATCAAGATGACGGACGACTTGAAAGAATAATGAAGCGGTATGAAGCAAATGGAAACCTAAGATCCTGCTTGAGAGCTCTTTCATATTCGTAGAACTTGGAGTGAAACTTAAAAATACAAAAAAACCATAAAAACAAAACAAAAATATTAAAAAATTTAAAAAAATATAAATTAAAAAATCCAAAAATGACGAGAGCTTCACCACAGCTGATTTTAAACACGCCAAAATGATTTTGCCAGTCCAAAGCCTGGATAAAGTGTGATGGGAATCAGAACCGTGAGGGACTCGAAGTTTATATTTATATCATTTTTATATAAATCAATTGTTAACAATTGTTTATATTTATTTATTCGAATTGTAAAAAGAAAAGAGTTTGACACAAACAAGTACTGTAGGTAGGTTAGTTTAGAAATAATAATACGCAGGGGGCGGGGGGGGCGAAGCCCCCCCGCTACGTGCGGGACTCGAAGTTTACATTTATATCATTTTTATATAAATAAATTGTTTACACTTGTTACTGACTAACAGCACTTAACTGACTATTAGATACACTATAAGTGAACGAAACAAGTTGCGGAGTACGTTTTGTCGCATCCAAAATATTCTGATGTAATTAGCAGACCCGTCGCAGGTAGCCGGCCGGTTAGACGGTACGTTTTGTCGGGTGGTACGTTTTGTCACTGGTACGTTCTGTCGTGTATTCATGACTATCGACCCCCATGGAGATGTACGGTAGGAACTGAGTATTATGAGCAAACTCGACAGGATTGCCCAATATCGGCTGAAATGGTTGGAACATCTATGGAAGGGAATGCCGCATCCACGAATTATAAGCCGAAGGGACGGAGAGATGTGTGGCGCCGAAGAAGCGCTGAAGTGACCAACTCTAGTGAATGTAGTTGGGATCGGTACAAACCATTTTTGTTTAATCCTTGTAGAAGACGATAATCACGACTCACAACTATACACGTGGATCAACCGTACGTCACGAGAATGATCATTTACGACCTATGCCATAACGAACCACTTCTGCTGATCCGTGCTTTGTACAGTGCAGAGGATTGAAAGACTGAGCGAGTACGGTTAACGGTCACAGAGGCAAAAAGGTGAAAGTGAATTCGCTGTCCAAGAGCTTTCTAAATCCTCCTGTACCGCGCACGCGTGTTTCTACATAAGTTTGAATGATGTTGCCCTTACTGCCCGCTGTTGGTTACAAAAATTTGAATACTCGAGTTTAAACTTGCACAAAACAACAAAAGAGGATACAACGTAAGTTACACCAAACGTTATTTGTGTAGTTTGTAGCGTTACTTAAAAACTAAAATGCCGCACTGTTAGGCCGTGGTCAACATTATTAAAATTATCGTTATTGTCGAAAAGCTGGTTCATAATAACAGCACTGTGAACATAAACTGTATAAAAAACTTAACAAATTCACAGTAAGAACGAAACCAGACATTTTAGGCGTCTTCAGCGATGCGGGAAAGAGGTAATTCGCACTGCCAATTATTATTGTCAATTTGTGTTTATTACTTCCATGTTCCATAAGGAAATGGAAGTATGGTGATGGCGAAAAAATCTTGTTCGAGATAAGGGTTGATTCTGATTGTATTACCCCGAAAACATGAAGAAAAGTCATTTTTCGAAAAGTGTCTGTGTGTGTCTGTGAGTCTGTGTGTAGAATTTTTTCTATGGCAAACGATACCTGCCGCAAACTCAAACAGAATCAAATAATTTTTTGCGTATGTGCCCGAGTTGTAGAGGACTCAAGGCCTATTGATTTTGGTGAAGATCGTTTAAGGGGAAGGGGTAGTGTACCAGCAACGTTTATGTTTTAACAAGAGTAACGTACTTAATTTTGATAAATAAAGTATCCTGAAAAGAAGGTCATAATAATCCACTGTAGAAAGGTAGATGAAACATTTATAAATGAAAAGGCTAGTTGAAGGGGGAGGGGTATTTTCTATAAATGAAAATGATAGTTTAAGGTGGAGGGGATAATTTTTTATGTTTACTACGTTATCGACAACAAAAAAGTAGTTTGTTATTAAAATTCCTTCCCGGGCTGTTTGGCCGTAGTCCAATGTTTTCTGCAAAACCAGACGTTTCGGCAGTGCCGTCGACTTCCATCATCAGTGAAAATCGAGTGCGGTAACGTTAGGTGGTACACGTTAGTGACCACAGTACTGTGGTTAAGGCTGAAGCAAGAAGTAGAAGAAGAAAGAAGTGGAAATATTTCATTTCTAAATTGATTTTAAATTATAAATCTTAGAACGTGGAAGTCATGTATGGTTCTCCATACCGATATTTTTTCTGTAATTTATAATAAATCGTTTATATGAATTTCTGTACAGGAACATACTTAAATGTTATAAAACATTCCTATATGTACAAATACTCAAACTTCTGAAGTTTTACTACTTAGGTCACGAAGTGAAAGGAAAGGAATCAACCTATCCTTTACATCCTTCTCACCGTACATGAATATATTACGTATTATGTATTATCCACATTCTACATTCTACATCCCATCTGAGTATTAATAATGAAATAATTCTCATTACATTCAGATAATTTTGACTACAAAATGGCTTCACGTCCTCCTAATCAATCATCCAATCGCCGTACGTACATCGTTATCAATCTATTAAAAAGACACACACACACGCACATACACACACACACACACACACATATAATATAGTTTCTTTATAAGTAATTCATTTTGATTATTGTTAATTCATTTATAACCTCTGAAGGTATTGTTTCTACCAGTGAAACGTTCGACAGGAAAATTATTTAATAATACCAACAACTTGCAGCCGTAATATTATATATATATATATATAGAGAGAGAGAGAGATATGTGTATATCCTGATGTGTGTGTGTGTGTGCGTGTGTGTGTGTTTAAATATTAAAATTAAGAATATTTTGTTTTAGAAAATTTTTCGATTCCAATTTTTTTTACAAAATAAGTTAAAAATAAAATTTAAATAATTTATTTTGAAAAACTATATCTGATGATGATGATGATATTACCAGCTATTTACATACGTATTGTTTTATAAAAGAAATATATCCCTGTTAAAAAGTGTTTATTTATTTAAACACACGCGCGCACATATCTTGTAGACTTGATTTCTTAAGGTATTAAAAATTTAATATGTTTTTGTTGCGATATGTCGGTGTTTGGTTGTCAGAAAACTCCAGATGAGTGGCAACATCAGATGATGGATGTTTACAGTCCACAGGAAAGCTGGAAACGTATGTCGCTGCGTAATAAGCGAGCAAACTTGACTCGTTTTAATAAAATTCAAATGCCGGGCGTGCGTGCGTACGAATGTTTGTGAGCGCGCATGTGCGTGCTGCTTATTATAATATGATATACTCTTATAGCTTAAATTCAAAAATATCCATTTTTTTATATTATTTGTTGATGATTGTTAAATGAAAGATACTGACAGCGTATATTAACAGAATAACATAATTAAAATATCGGTATGGAGAACCATACATGACTTCCGTCTTCTAAGATTTATATTTAAAATCATTTTCGAAATGAAATATTTCCATAGAAACTACTTCTTTCTTCAGCCGTAACCACAGTACTGTGGTCACTAACGTATACCACCTCACGTTAGCGCACTCGGTTTTCACTGATGATGGCAGTCGGTGGCACTGCCGAAACGTCTGGATTTGCAGAAAACATTGGACCACGGCCAAACAGACCGGGAAGAAATTTTAACAACAAACTACTTCTTTGTTGCCGACAACATATAAAAAATTATCACCTCCCCCTTCAACTGTAATTTTCATTTATAGAAAATCACCCCCTCCCTCTACAACTACCCTTTTCATTTATAGATATTTCATCTACCTTTCTACAGTTGATTATTATGACCAACTTTTCAGGATACTTTATTTATCAAAATTAAATAGTTTACTCTTGTTAAAACATAAAACGTTTCCGGTAAACTACCCCTTTCTCTTTACCGATCTTCACCAAAATCAATAGGCCTTGAGTCCTCTACAATTCAGGGATGTATGCAAAACATTGTTTGATTCTATTTGAATTTGCGGCTGTTATCGTTTGCCATAGAAAAAATTCTACACACACACACACACACACAGACACACAGACATACAGACACTTTTCAAAAAATGACTTTTCTTCATGTTTTGAGTGTAGTACAATCAGAATCAGCCGTTATCTCGAACACGATTTTTTCCCCATCACCATACTTCCATTTCCTTATGGAACATGGAAGTAAGTAATTATCCCCTCCCCTTCAAGTATAATTTTCATTAATAGAAAATCACCCCCTCCCCTTCAACTACCCTTTTCGTAGAGATATAGATATAGATATTTCATCTACCTTTCTACAGTGGATTATTATGACCTTCTTTTCAAGATACTTCATTTATCAAAATCGAGTACTTTACTCTTGTTAAAATATAAAATGTTGCAGGTAAACTACCCCTTCCCCTTAACCGATCTTCACCAGAATCAATAAGCCTTGAGCCCTCGACAACTCAGGCACATATACAAAAAAATTGTTTGATTGTGTTTGAATTTACGGCATTTATCGTTCGTCATAGAAAAAATTCTACACATAGACACACAGACACTTTTCGGAAAATGACTTCTTCAAGTTTTGAGGGTAGTACAATCAGAATCAGCCTTTATCTCGAACACGATTTTTTTCGCCATCACCATACTTCCATTTCCTTATGGAACATGGAAGAAAAATGGAAGAAATGTGTTGCTTGTTTGTCTCAAACAGTGTTTAAGGTAACGCCTGGAAGAATTGTTAGCGGCAACTCTCATTACTGAGAGGCACAGCGTGTTGCAGACATTTCAACATGTAGTGGGTTACAAATTTCTGATTCTCGTGATCCTAGAATAGTTACTGTCTTTGGTTTTGTTTTTCCACTTCACCGTGAAGGCGGCTATCCACGTGCCAACTTATATGACTGGTGGTCATTAACGGCTTCGGCCTCTTAAGTTAAGCTCCCCTTCCACCAGTAATCTGGTTTGCAGCTGCTCTTCTCGCTTTTCAATAGTTTTCCACCCTTTCGCTTGTATGCGCTGTGTGAGTGACAATTTTAGATCTTTAACTATTTTTGCATAAATTCCAAGTTTGACCTTTCTGCTCTAGGTTTACCTTCTGTTTTTCTTCTACCTACTCTGTTTATAAAATCACTGCGCCCGAATATGCACCCAGTTAGCCCGGTTTTACTTCTTTTCAAATGTTTTAAGAAGCTTTTGATCTTTTGGTCCCTCCGAAATGCCTCATCATTTTTTCTAAACGTTCCTCTCCAGTTTATCTTCTTCGTTCTTTCTATAGTAGCGCACTTTAAAAGTTAGGAATGTTTTTTTTTCTCCCTACTATTGCCAAGATACGGTGCAAAACCGGAAAGTGAGCATGTCCGTACACCCAACCCACCATTCGGACTAGTCTGGGCTAACTAGTCAGAGTGTTTTGTTAAAGCAAATGGCTTAGAAAGAGCAAAAAATAAATAAAATAAAACCAAAACTGCGGAGGACTAGGAGGTGAAAACAGTTGAAAACCGTTTTATGGTTATAGAAAACGGATGCAGTAATATATCGATGCATAGATGGGTTTAATACATGAGGTCTGGATCTGCTACATACTTAAGCAAATTAAAAATTAATTCATTTATACTGCATCTAGTTTTCTCTTCTACTTCTTCTTCGGCTTGATCTCTATAATGAGTTTTCTGTTTTTTCTCTTCCAAATGTCTTCTATTATTCCAGTCACAGTTCATTAACTCCCTTTTTTCCATAACTCTATGTAGGGTTTGCACATCAAAGCTGGTGCGGTGCTTCTCTCTTTCTTCTCATTATTTTTCTTCTTCTTCTTCTTCTTCTGCTTCTTCGTTCCAATCGTCGGGTTAGAGCCCGTTCCGACATCACAGGTTCTGTGACCATTTACCAAAAACATAGAATACGAATGTTCCACATAACATGTACAATAGCCTACGTGTCCTGAATACCACATGAGACTTACAATGCTGCCTGTGTTCTTTTATTCTATCAATAACTGTTGAGATCTTGCCTCTTTCCTCTCATTCTTGTCTCTGATATCATTATGCCATGATCATCATTATCTCCAACAAGGATTAAACAAACAATGGTTTGTTCCGGTCCCGAGCAGATAGACTAGAGCTAGTCAATCCAACGCTTCTTCGGACGGCCCCACACCTCTCCGTCCTTTCAGCTTATAATTCCCTGTTTGTTTGGGGATTCGGCAGTCATCCATTCGGATCAGATGTTCCAACCATTTTAGTCGATATCGGGCAATTCTCTCGAGTATATTCATTATATTCAGCTCCTGCCGTACATTTACTATTGACCATTTTTTTTGCGACCTGGTAATTGACATTCTAGTATTCTGTTGAGCTCTTCTGCTCGAGCTATTCAATTTACTCTGCCGTATCAATTTGATGCCTTAGATCTTTGAAACGAGACGTGTTGCTTCCATCTGTGTTCACATATCTTCGGTTCGGACTTTACTTTCTCAGGTTAGTTGCAGACACCTTCGCATGTAATACAATTCTATTCTTAGTCTGTTGCACACCACTATATAAAAATTATTCCGATTAGCCCTTTCAAGCTTCACAGCTCATCGTCAGATCGGAAAATCTGACCGATGAGCTGTGAAGCTTGAAAGGGCTAATCGGAATAATTTTTATATAGTGGTGTGCAACAGTGATAATTCTGTTTGTGATTTTAACCACTAACACAACTTTCTTCATTAAATATTATTATTCTGTTATCTTTTACGCTCATCGTAATTAACCATTTAATTCACTTAAAGTATGTTATTACTGGCATTCCAGGTTGTTAAAAAAAAATAAAAAAATGAACTCATAATATCACTCGTCCCGATGTATAATTTTAAAGCAGAGAAATATTTTATCTCTAATGATAGGCTCATAACAAAACTTGCTATGAACTCTTCAAAAGTAAACTAATTATTTTTAGACCGTGTGTGTGTGTGTGTGTGTGTGTGTGTGTGTGTGTGTGTGTGTGTGTGTGTTTCCATCATTATGTTGTACGTCACTCTTCTATATTTCTTGAAGGTTTTCTGTATTATGAATATTTCTGTTTTATTACTTCTGCAAGTAAAATTTTATAAATTATATTATTGTGTTTTCACCTAACGCACGTTTCACGGAATTATTCTGTGGCTTCCGAGGTTTTCATGTGAATTAATTTTGTATATTTATATTTTATGTACACATAATATGTACATACATATGTGTGTGTGTGTGTGTGTGTGTGTGTGTGTGTGTGTGTGTGTGTGTGTGTGTGTGTGTGTATATATATATATATATACATATATATTTAATATTTATAATGAATTTACCTCAAGATATTTTCTCCTTATTTGGAACATGTTTCGGGAATAATGAGAAAATATCTTGAGGTAAATTCATTATAAATATTAAATATGTTATATACATCAAGACACAGACTGTAGCAAAAAGTGTTTGAATATATATATATTTCAATCACTTTCTGCTACAGTCCATTTCTTGATGTATATAATACTTTAATATTTATACTAAAATATAAATATGTGTGTGTGTGTGTGTATATATATATATATACATATATATTTAATATTTATAATGAATTTACCTCAAGATATTTTCTCCTTATTTGGAACATGTTTCGGGAATAATGAGAAAATATCTTGAGGTAAATTCATTATAAATATTAAATATGTTATATACATCAAGACACAGACTGTAGCAAAAAGTGTTTGAATATATATATATATATATATATATATATATATTTCAATCACTTTCTGCTACAGTCCGTTTCTTGATGTATATAATACTTTAATATTTATACTAAAATATAAATATGTGTGTGTGTGTGTGTGTATATATATATATACATATATATTTAATATTTATAATGAATTTACCTCAAGATATTTTCTCCTTATTTGGAACATGTTTCGGGAATAATGAGAAAATATCTTGAGGTAAATTCATTATAAATATTAAATATGTTATATACATCAAGACACAGACTGTAGCAAAAAGTGTTTGAATATATATATATATATATATATTTCAATCACTTTCTGCTACAGTCCGTTTCTTGATGTATATAATACTTTAATATTTATACTAAATTTACCTCAAGATGTTTTTACTATATGGAACATGTTTCGCCAGAAACAAGATGGCGAGGGCTGAAGATGAGAGAACAGGAACTCTCGAAACATGTTCCAAATAGTAAAAACATCTTGAGGTAAATTTAGTATAAATATTAAAGTAATATATATATATATATTATATTTAGCTCAGGTCTTCTCGTCCAGTAGATCACAGCGCTCGCCCATCACAGCTGTTGTCTAATACGTGCGAAGCACTTATCGACTACTAATCGATTGGCTTCGACACTTACACTTGACAGCAAGTATTAAAGGGCAGCTGACAACTGCAATCAGGCGTTTTGCCACCCCGGCACCACCTCACGTCATCAATAGCGACGTCCATTGGGGTTACACCGCTGACTTCTTTCTGAGTTCGCTTTACTCAGAGTAAACACACGCACGCGCGCGCACATGTCAAGGGCGATTGCTTTGAACATACACACACGCGACCAATGCACCGACGCTGATCTGTATAATAGAAAGCAAAACTAACTATCGAACTGTGATCAAACGTAATTCCTGGTTGCACATACTGCGTGTATCTGAATATCCACAACAGTTCAGCCGGTCTTCCACTTTTGTCACGTGTGTTCGTTTTTTTATGTGACCAAAATATGGTAGATTTTACTTCTTGACGAATACGCATGATTTTGTAAGGGCCGATCTTGTATTGATGACGTATTCTCTTCGGAAATATTGATTGAGAAAAGAAGGAAATTTAACTTGGAGACGCACCCTGCGCTTAACTGACTTCTAGAATGCGTTTGATTAGAGTTAACAAAATATGCTTTCTAAATATGTTAAAAAACCAATTTATTAAAATTGGTTAAAATTCTCTTTATTTTGATACCCGTACAGATTTTTTCGACATTTCAAAACTTTAATCCTCAAATTTTCGCCCTCTGTCATCGTATATTTGGGAGGACCACTCAACAAAACAACAAAGTTCTGAGGGATAACGGATAAAGTTCGAGGGACGAAAATCGGTTAGTGTTTTCAAACAGCACTTAATGCAGCGGTTAGTGCAGTTTTATCGTGAGACTTACACCAAACAGATATAGAGATAAAGATGCAAATTCCAAACGGTCAAGTTAAAACTGAGATCTTACTTCGTTTTTATAAAATTGTTTCACGAAAACACGTCTCAGTATAATATTATTAATTGATGACTCGTTGGGCACTTGATAAAACATATTAATACAAAGTTTTTTAAAAGTATATAAACTCTTGTTACTTTTCACAGATTTTATTTAACTCTGACAGCTGTTTCGATTCTTTAAGCCATTGTCAAAGAGATTCAGATTATATTTAGTTTAGTTAATTTTATATTTTTCATTCAGATTATATTTAGTTTAGTTAATTTTATATTTTGCATTCAGATTGTATTTATTTTTTACAGACACTTGACCTTCCCTTAGCTCCTGCAACCCCCCTCTCCATCTTCACACCTCACATATGTTCCAATACACGCCCTAAACAGATGTCCACCACTACCCTTACTTTCATCCTCTTTTTAGGTTTTCATTCATCTCTTTGACAATGGCTTAAGAAGTCGAAACAGCTGTCAGAGTTAAATAAAATCTGTGAAACGTACCAAGTGTTTATATATTTTTAAAAACCTTTGTATAATATTATTTTGCAAAAGTCTTTCTTAGTCAAGCTGGTAATAGAAATTATGAGAATTACACATTAGTTTACAGGTGTCATACAAATAATTTAATAAACACATTTTTTCACGTATTCATATATTTTGACTTCTTGAATATACACATTAAACTATACAACTCGTTACATTTAAGGTAAATTTAACATCTGTCTTGCTTATTTCTGTTATACGTAAAATGAAAAACAATATCAGTAACTAATACTATTAATAGTTTTTCATGAATAGAAGCTTATAAAAAAAAACAGGAATAACAACATTTTTACTGAAGTCTGAACGTTTGTATATTGAAACTGAAAATAATTAAAAAATAAGAAAGAAGAAGGAAACAAGATGGAAGACAGAAACCGTATCTCATTACTCAAGTCTGCTACCATAGACAGACGGAACAGTTATTGCATAAATAAATAAAATAAGACGTCAAATACACGATAAATGCATAATGACTCAATTGAAAGTTAACAGAGGACGTCATGGCAACGACACTTCCTCGCAGACTCACGATATTTATCAGCCGTTGGGCTCGCGGTGTTGGTCGTGAACTTGGAAATGAAAGTCACCGCAGGGAATCGCAGCACGACGTCAACACGGCCTTCCGGCTGCAAACACATACACACGCTCTCTTTGTTTCTGTTACCACCAAACAACCTCTGTGCATAATAACCCGGCGCGGTCTCCCATTTGCATACAATTGCCGCTTTTTCTTACATTGTCACTGCTATTGATGCCTTTGAAGTACACTGAAACCAGACATCGTTTGAACGTATGAGATCTTTATCTCTTATTTAGTTGTGTTAGTGTGCTAATGGGCTCTCGTAATCGTAAAAATTTATCAATTTCTATCGTATATAATTTCGACTGGAAGAAAGCTCTTTAATCATAATGACGGCGTCACCAAACAGTAATAAACATAAATGAGTCTGAAGGTCAAGTTAGACCCAGGTGTCCACCTCACTAATATATTTATTGTGGCTATTTTTATCCCAAGGATATTGTTACAAAGGTCACACAGATCGTTGTGCTGTTCAGTGGAAACAGAGTAATTGAACCAACGAGGTCACTCATTAACTCATGAACAAACTTTAATTAGACATATACTATAAGTCAACAAAATCACTCCTACATAATAATTCAAGTTAAACCTGTCAGACAACTACAATAAATGTCACCTTGTTACAGTTTCGCGCTAATTAATAAAATAATCACTTTCCACTAAACAGGCCACAAAATAACTACGACCCGCACTTGTAAATTCGCCAGGTGTAACTGAACTTGGCCATTTCGAAATCCAGTATTTGTATCTTCGCCGCCTTGCGTTGTAGTGAGGTAGGCTGGTCGAATAACGTCTTGAAGATGCATTACGTAATTCTAGAAGAGTCCACTGTATTAAGTTTGTGGATATATTGCAGGAGTCACAGAGTCTTCAGAAGAGATGAATAAGAGACTCTCTGAAGCTATAGTAGTTGGAAACGAATATAAATAACTAAAATGTTGCTTGTGGAAAGGAACAAAAAAATTCAAAGTTATTAAAATAGACAATAAACAAAATAGAAATATACAAAGGAGCAGAAAGACCAAAGGTAACTTAGACGGTGGAGACGTTGCGTTTTTACAAAGCAATGTAAAAAACACTGAGAATATTCGAAAGTAAGATTACAAGAAGATTCGAGAACGAAAGAAAATAGAAGAAGGTGAGTATCGGAGAATGACAAAAGAAAGATGTAAAACACAATACTGATAGGGAAGGTGTAGAAGCTATTTAAGTTCCAAAGATGGGCTGTTGTGGATGTGTGTGCAGAAGGGAATAAAGATCAACTTTAAGGAAGATTAACAACTTGAAGCCAAACGAGGTAACCGGGAGGTTGATGGGTGAACCATGTAACACTTTCTCGGTCAAAAAGATAACAGTCGGAAGAATTTTATCTAACTTTTTTTTTAAGTGTGGAACTGCCTCTCAGCACCAAACATATTGCCCTGTTACGAGAGGAGATTAACGTTTTGACTCCACGTTGACGCGAGGTTGTCACGATTAGTATTCATCAACTGCAGCTTATCACCTTCAATGGAGCCGACCCGTCAAGTCACCATCGTTCTGCTGTCGGTATAGCCGTTGTTTAATGGTATGCAGAAACATTATAGCAACAACAACGTACCTACACTGATGCGAGATAAACACTTTCTTGATGCCTGACAACTGACGCCAAATAACAATAATTGCTTTGATGTCGCCGGGTTGTGATCTAAAGGAGAGAGCCATAATAGGGAGGGGGTGGAAAGTACGGTAGTTGTGAGATGGAGAGAACAGGTATTGAAATTTGGTTTAGTATTTTTGAAGAAATAAGAACATACGTTAATATTTTTAATATTAAACAAAAGAAGATGTGGTCTAACCCACCACACAAATCCGTCTAGTTTTTTTTTTTTTTTAATTCGCAAGAAATTCATTCTAAAAGGAATTCACTATTCCAGAAGGAATGAGTAGTCTTGATATACTTAACAGCAGGTAGGCACTACAGACCAAACAGATCTATTTATGTTGGAGGGTGCATTACTAAAAACAATAGGCAGCCAGTTAATTTAAAAACAATAGCCTTTAGAAAACAAGTATTACTGGAGAGAAAAAGTTGTTCAAAATAAGCAAGCACATTCAGAAAGTGGTGAAGGAAACTTTATAAGCCCTGAACATAACACACTGCTTCATGCAAGTGATAGTTGGATACTGGGAGGTCCAAAAAAGGTACGTCTCGAAGTGTGGATGCGCCGAAAAAGAATTCGTTGGGGAGAAAAAAAAAATATAAGTACGAAAGGAAATGAAATAGGAGAGGAAGTTAGTGCAATTAATGGTAGTTAGAAAAATACAATTTATAGAACGTAATAACTTTATTCGCGTTAAAATTATTTCACATTACAATTCGCAGATGACAAGGTCTTAGTAGCACAAGACAAAGAGGACTTGCAGTATATGACTCGGAAGATCAAAGACGAATACGAGAGCTGGGGACTGTCAATAAAAATAGAAAAGACCAAGTATTTATGCGTGGGAGGTACTGAAACCAACTTGCAATTGGAAAATAATGAAGAAATTGAAAATTGCCAGGCATATAAGTATTTAGGAGTACAGATAAAGCAGGATGGCAGAGATACAGATGGACTAAAGGAGAGGATAGGCATGGGACGGAGGGCTACGAAAAGGCTAAATAGTAGGGTCTATATGGTGGCATGACCAGATAATTAGAGGATATGCAATACAGATATACAGATACAGATATGCAATACTATCGTAAAGAGTATTCTGTTGTATGGTGCTGAGAGTTGGAGAATGACACAAGCGGACAAAAGGAAAATACAAGCTATAGAGATTGATGCACTAAGGACATCATGAAGAGTATCCAGGCGAGAGAAAATAAGAAATGAACAGATTAGAGAATGATAAATGTGAAACATGCAGTAGTAGACGAAATAGAAAGAAGACAGTTAGTTTGGTTTGGACATGTTAAACGGACGGGAGGAGGAAGGTTGCCAAAAAGGATAATGGAATGGTTACCCCCGGAGAAGAGGAAGAGGGGAAGACCCAGACGATCATGGGGAGAGAGTATCCAGAAAGCTCTAAGTGCGAGGAATCTGACAGAAGAACATTGTCAGGACAAAAAATATTGAAGAGAAAGTCTAGAAATCGAACAGCGACGACAGACGCTATAAACGGATGTTATTTATATATAATAACTTTATTACGAATATCCTGGAAGGAAAGGTGATAGGAAGGAAAATGTAATAAAGACATAGAAAAAATGTTGTTAAGGTAGGAATAGGTTATGGGAGCTATCTCTAAAGGAAAATAACAGCAGACAGCAGAGGCGAGAGGTGGCAGTATTCGTGATACATGGACTTGAGATCATGATGATAAAGAAAAGAACTAATCTCGATGCATCGTTATACTGTAACGTTACGGTCGGACAAAACATTAGAATACTCGTAATCTACGAATATCTATTAGACTTGATAGACAACAACAGGATTATAAAGCGACGGTATGTTTATATCATATTTATAATCGACAATAAAATCTGGGTCAAACGGTTCTCTGGTCTAGAACACACCTCTGGCGATTGTTCTACAAAATTACAGTTTCGACGTGCCCACATTGTACAGCGTTGACCTTGTGTTGTCAAATGCGGTCACTTTCTGCACTTTTTCATTCTTGCAGTTTGCCTCTTTCCTATCTGGTCCCCTCACATTTTATCTTCTTCTCTTTCTTTGTTCCAGTGTATGTCTCTTTCTTTCTACTTCACACTCGGTATGTCTATTTACCCGTCTGTCTATCTGTCTAGCTGCCTGAGTATCTATGTCTATCTGTGTTTCTGTGTGAGTTGCATTCTTGCTTCCTCCTTCTGTTTCCCCATTTCTCTGTCTACCTATGACTGACTGCCTCTCTAACTCTCTATCCGTCTCGGGCTCTATTGGTCTATGAATTTGTCTCTATTTTGTTTCTACGTATGTTCTTTCCTTCTTTTGAGTTCTATCTATATTCCCGTCTTCCTGTTACTGTCTGTCTGTCTATCTCTCCGTTCTCTCTCTCTCTCTCTCTCTCTCTCTCTCTCTCTCTCTCTCCCTCCCCCCTGATTCTGTGTATAATGCTTAATTTCTCCCTCTATATACATGCCCCTTGTTTCAGTATTCCTGTCTCTGTCTATCTGTCTCTCATTCTATTTTTGATTCCTGCGACTGTCTCTTTATTTTTCACCTCCTGCCTATCTGTCCGTCTCCCTCCCTCTCTTTCTTTGTTTCTCTCTCGCTTTCCTCTTTCTCCATCCATTTTCCTCCTTCCTCTTTCGTATTATTTCATTCATTCTCCCTCCATTTCGTATTATCTAATTTATTTCATTTTACTTTTATTTTTTTTAATTTATTTTTTGTCAGTCGTTCAGTGATTTCGATCCACGGACGTGCGGTTTCTGAAATTAAGACGACTACCAATTTAACATGGGTTTATGCCAAATTGTATGTTTATAGTTTCTAACTATAGCATTGTGTTTATCTGCATATTACGTGCGGTAATAACATTATACTGCATAAGCTGTTTTGTTATATTTGCAAACGTCACATTTTGTGTAGATTAATAGTCACAAACTGAGGCTATTAGTATTCCCTGGTGCCACAGTGATCCAAGCAATTTTGAATGGGTGCCACTGAAGCCAATAAGTTCGGAAAGCATTTGCCTAATGTCCTGACTAGAACATGGAAGCCATGCCACGAGCCACACTGACGCCAGAACTCTTCGTTACCGTTACGGTGCCGACAGAATGATGTGAATAAGAAAAACTGCAAACATTTGGACAAATTCTACCGCTATGACGATGTTAATAGACGACAGTTTTGTGTAGACATTTCAGATTTTAAAATGTTGTTATTAAGTCAAACTTATATAAAAATGTAAATTTCTGATAGGCTTTTCTGATTTCTGATTTTGAGACCGTATTCTTCAATCTTTTCATTGCTGTTTACACAACGGTAATCATCGCCCTATCCACGCGTACTATAAAAATAGTAAGCTGAAGGTATTATTTTCGTATTTATTTCATTGGTCAGTCAAGACTTCTTACTCTTGTTTGTTGAATACAGAGAGGTAATAAACAATAATCTGCCACTGAGCGGATCACAGATCAACTTTCAACCTTGAAAGCAAGGAAAACAGCTAGTTTGTACTTCGTGCTGAAGTGTGACATAAAATATATAGCCTAAGTCATGAAAAGCAAATTTGTTTCACATTCTTAAACAAACATAGTAAAATCACAAGAAAAAGATTGATTTATGATGTCTGAGTGGGGGTCGCAACTTCAGTTCTTGTCACGGGCGAAATTTTTAAGTAGGCCTACGCTTCTGTATTGGACTAAATATGTCTTGTTTATACACACATTTTGTTGTTATTCAATATTACTCAGACAGATGTAAATGAAATGAAGCATCGTATGAAAAATTTTTAATCCCATCGTGCGCGCCACTGAAAGTAGTGTCTCTCTCTCTCTCTCTCTCTCTCTCTCTCTCTCTCTCTCTCTCTCTCTCTCTCTCTCTCTCTCTCTCTCTCTCTGTATTTTCTTCTCGTATTCAACAAACTAGTCTATAAATTTTCATACAGCCGTGTTGCCGAGACATGAGACGGTAACTCATCTCCACAAGGTTTCACTACTGGTTTCTACGGCACGCTTTCGTTATCTCATGAACACGTTGGAAGCGTGTAGGATGTCTTCAATTCTAAACTAAAAACTCGCAATTCAAAAAAAAAAATATATATTATGCATGCACTTGCTCTAATCAGTCGCTGCTATATTTCAAAAAACCTTATCAGTTTAAAATTGATGGTCTAGAAGAATGTTGTGTTGTACATGCCACTAGACGACCACTGTACGTGCCAGAAAAAGGACTGGATGGATGTTGCCTCGCAATTTTATGAACGAACTAATTTTCCAAATTGTACTGGTGCGATGGATGGACAGAATATACTATTAAATACTGTGAATTCTGGATCTTTAATTGTATGAATAAGAAATCTGTAATTATTGTAAGAATTTGCATTCGATTATTTTTTGGGGAATAGCGGTCGCTGACTATTGCATTTCCGCGGTTAAGCGTGGAAACAGTGACTTTAAAATATTTTGAAAACCAAATTTTACGAGCTCGTGGTTTTGGAAAAACGCGAAGCTCATGGTTTTCAATTCTATAGTTCAACACACGTTTTCATAACTTTCATTAAATAATACAGAAACATCATTCTAATAATTTAATTAATTTTTAGAATATAATTACAAATACTTGACTTAATGACTTTACATTATTGAAGGAGGAGGCTGTTGTAATTTCAGAAGGTTATATGGAGGCTGGAGGTTAGGCCTAAGAACCCCTCCGCTCGGTTCGTGTCCGGCTTCTAAGGACGGCAATGAATATATTTATTCCCTATCCAAATCGAAGCTATAAAAAAATAACAAACTAAGGCATTATTTGAAGCATGGTTAAATAAGCGAGCCAATCAAGAAAGAGAGCGATGTAATTAGCCAAAAAGAACCAACCAGCAACTTTAAAAATTTCCATAAGTGTCTTAAGGGGACAACAACAGTCTTTGTCTGCATTCGTTCGCGAGTTCCACTGTTCGTATACGTACGCGGGTGTTGTGATCAGTGTTCCCGCGAAACTGAAGATGTCCTTCAGCGGTATGGACGAAACGTCTGGAGATAAACATGAACAAACTAGACCCCGGCCTAACGGCACGGAAAATTGTGATAATGTAAACAACAAACTAGACCCCGGCCTAACGGCACAGAAAATTGTGATAATGTAAACATCGGCCGAGAAAGCTATTAACATCGGCATATTAAACATCGGCTTTGTTCATCTATTAAACGAAGACATTATTACAATTTAAATAAACTGTCTTATAAACTATCATTGAACTGAATAGTGATTGCCAAAAGAAATTCCACGGTACCTGAATGTGCTACTGAATGAAATAATTTTTTTTTTATGTAGCGAAATGGACATATTACGAGTAACAGCTTACGGTAAGCTGGATGTTCCAACGTGTAAATTTCTGATTGAATTTTCTTCTTATACACTACAAAGTTCCTATGAAGTCGTCACTGATTTTTGTCATCACTTGATGTTCCGACGGCTACGATTTTACCCTTTTTTAGCCTTATTCTTCCTTCTGCTCTTCGGTCTTCATTCCTTTAATCTCAACCTATTTTCTTGGATCCTTTATAGACATTCACTGTTCACTGTCTCTCATACAACACTGTTTAACCTTCTTATTCAGGTTTCAAGTTTTTACTTCTGGATTTATTGGTAAATGTGTCTCTTATATTACATCTTTTCCAAAAACCCCATTTCTTGTGGTTGGATATTCTTTCTTGCACTTTTTGTGTAACCCAAAGTTCTCTGCTGTACACGAGCTATCTGCTGCTATCTGCTGATAATGATAATGTTTTATAGAATGTAAACAAAATAGCAACAAACTGAAGGAAAGTGATTTGTTACTGTTTTTTATAAGACAATTGCAATACCCACGTTGACTTATGCAAGTGAGGCGTGGGTCATGACAAATAAGGACAGCGGAAAGATCCAGAGTGCTGAAATGCAGTTTCTTCGAAATACTTTAAATTATACATTTCAAGATAGAATAAGGAATGAAGATATCAGAGCAGAACTCGAAGTAAAGGACATAAATGAAATTATTGCAATTTGCAGAAGACAATGGTAGGATCATCTGCAAAGGATGCCAGAGGATCGATTCCCGAAAGCGGCACTGAACTATAATAGTCCAGGAAGAATCTTCGCATCCGCTCGGAAAAATATAGAGATTCGGTTTTTTTGCATAATCTTACTCTAAAAGGTCCCCTTTTAACAAATCTGCATGTTGCCAGGTCCAAAAGTGGGTCAAAAAGTTTTTAAACAATTTTTTTTAAACAAATTGAAAAAATTTGTTTTTTGGGCCTTACAAATTTTGTTTAGGTTTTGTGGGTCATTTTAAACAAAAACGGTCTCTTGCGATTGTTCTCTAAAATTGATATGTTTCGAGATATAAATTATTTAAATTTCGAAAAAACCAAAAATGGCCATTTTCAACCCTGAAAAACGATATGAAAAACCACAAATTTTAATGTTGCCAAAGTCCTTAAATATTCTTTAAACATCCCTTAACAAAATCTTGAAGAGTTTCAGGCGATTATGTTATTGCAACTCTTTGTTTTTTAATTGTTAATTAAGCGCGTGCATCATTATTCTCTGCCGCCGCCGACCGCCGCTCCTATGCTGCGTCTCTCTCCCACTCACGCGGAGTATACGTACCCTTGCTGGCGCTCATATGTAACTGGTAAGTACCTTATTCTTTGCTGCAGATTTTGTGAAAAACCAAATTATTTAATCTTTAATGTTATTGCAAAAGTGAGGCTAACCTTATTATTGCTAAAGCAAACCAACATAATATGTAATTATAAATACGTATATATAAATGTGAATAATGATTAATAAAATCTTGATCAAATCAGGCATTTAAAAAAAATTATATTTATGGCTAACATCAGAATTTGTTCATGTTAATAATTTTTTATTTATAATATAAGAGCAGAAACATTATAAAGCCATTGGTAGAAGAGACGTGGGTGCCGGAACAGGTTTATATAACCTAATCCTTGAAGATAAGAAGTAAACAATGTTCTGTTTTCAAACATTGACTGCTAGTGGTGCATGTTTTTAGACTCTCCAATTTACTTAAAATCTTGGTTTTTTGAGTTTTATTGTAACAACTAAATTGAGACTATTAGTATTTATAGGCGTTTACTGAGACGCCATATACTTAGAAAACACTGGTGCAATGCGAAACGACGTAAATAATTTACTTCATTTCCGGCGGAAATAGCGAGAACGGAATAACTAGTAGTAAATAAATTTTGGCGACTTCCCCCCCTACTCCGTACGCGATCACATAAATACGACTGTTTATGTTTACCGTTTACAAGCGACAATTCGATATAACAAGAAGAAAATGCACAAATACCGAACACAACCAAACATCACTAACAAACGGAAGGGAAGTAATATGTTACTGTTTTTATGGCGTGTCTTACGCTTCCTGTGTGTGTTTGTACCGCACGTTGAGGGAAAACAATAAGCAGACGTTTTTATTTACATTACAGTATAAGGTTAGATACTGACAGAATATGTACGGGGGCGATATCTGATTGTAGGTGCACGGTAGGGGGTAACGGGGGATGATATTGACAACTGTGAATCCAGTCTTCTTATTTTACTTAATGTAGAACCAGGACATGTCTCTGCCAAAACGTCACGCCATCTTACTTTAGGACCACCATTTACTTCTCTTTCCCGTGGGTATATTATTTATAACTATTTTGACTCCAATCCGGCTTTTCCTTTTCAGACGATTGAAGGTGCTTAAGTCTCCCTGAATGGGCTACCAGCACGATTTCTTGTGTGGATCTTATAGAATACGTTGAACTGGAGGGAGTGTTGCGATTGATGACAATTAGGAAGGCTTGTGAAAGTGATGGGTTGAAGGCAGAGCCGTTCAAGTATGATTCGGTTAATTTCAAACAAAGGTTTTTGAATTTTTTCTGAAGCTTTCACGGCCGGCTTCAATGTTATGAGAACTCAGGGCTGTAAGGTCGGCCTGTAAGGCCGTGCTGTAAGGCCGTGCTGTAAGGCCGGGCTGTAAGGCCGTGGTCCAGTGTTGTTTGATGCAAACGTTTTGGCCGTGCCTTCAACGGCCATCTTCAGTGCAGAAGGCTGCAAAACAAAGCTTTCGTAGTCAGTGACAACTGAACTGTGGTTAAGGCTAGCCTCTGAGTAGGACACCCATATTTATAAACTTTTGGTGTCCGCAAGAAGCTGCTGTAATAATTTAATAATAAAAATTAATAAAAGACCACGGCTTTACAGCCTGGCAAGCCGAAGGTCTCATAACAAATATTTTTGAAGTTTCTTAAATTATGCTGGAAAAATCCAAGGAGAGCGAAAAAAATTATAAAGGAGACTCCGAGTGTACACCAGAGGCAGATGATATTCTTGGCTGCGGAGAAAGTAACCTATTTAGTATAAGTAAATAACTTATTCAAAAATCCCTACATTTCAAGAAGAAAGTTAAACAATTGGGCAGCAACTAATTCTTGTCAAAATTATGCACGCAACAATATCTAAACAAAAAAGCTACTCAATTGGTTACACAAAAGTACAATATCAATGCTTTGTTTATAGAAGTAAGAAAATTGAGTTAATCTGAGGTAACGAATTTTCGTTGGAATCGTCCGTTATGTTGCGAAAGTATCATAAATAAACGGTCGATAAAACACGTATCGCACTTCGAATTAGCGCGATGTGACATTAATTATGAATATCAGAAAGTTATTAATAACAAGCCGAATAAATACCAGACGATATGGGTCCCAGCACCTTGAGTGTTAGGAAAAAAACAGAGAAGAAAACTAAATAAATTTTAACAAGATAATAGCAAAACGTGTATGCAAATATGCGAGTGAATTGCGGACGATAACTGCACACGCAAAACGAAAATCTAATCAGCGGAAAGTAAGGTTTCCATAAAAGTATAGAGTTGCACACTCAGGAAGTGGTGTAACTAGGGGGAGGGGGCAATCTCCCTTCCAGATCTATTAGACATTTCAGAGAAATTCCATAATCACTTGGCCTATTCGTAAGCCAATTTTGTGTATTAAAATCCCCAAATTAGAAGTAAAAGGAATTACAATGTTTTTAAGTTAATAAAATAAAGGAAAGTCCAACCTTCAAGGTAGTCTCGTTCTACCCAGGAGCTAGTGCCATCACCCCCTCAGGACGAGCTCCTAGTTAGCCACTACACTCAGGGATCGAATACGATATAAGGACACAATGGCGAACAAAGAAGATTAAATGGACAGAGGAAAATGATGGGAGGACGTAAACAGTTGAAAGAGGTTGTCGGTTACAAACCAAAAGTGAAAAGACACGTACGACAGGCGTATATATAAGACGGCTTTGGCCGCAAGCTTATACTTTTGATTGATGGAGAAAAAGAAAATGAAGGTAGGCAGTGTATTTGCCTAAACGGTAGATGGGACATTATCACGGATACGCATATCGCAAGATTTAAGATGACGACATTATTTGAGACTCGATAATCGTGTAGCTACACACCACCTGGGCAGGCGAATCAAAGCAGTACCAGCAAGTAGTGTGTGTTGCAAAGTTGCGGGTTTGCAGGCGTTATGACTAATTTTTTTTGTTGTCATTCTACTGTTCTTCTATGTATAGAGCACAAGATTATTTTAAACGGAAGTAACTCTATTTACAGGATCGGATCAAAAAATTAACCTCCTCCCCCAATAAACTTGCACGCATTGGGCAGTTTTGCACATCTGTTAACCTATCAAGCTTACTTAGATATTTGTAATCTGCAAGAGTCCGGTAACCTCACTTATATTCTTTTATATTATTGTGCTATGCTTTTAGTCTACGAAAAACGGTAAGTTAAATGAAGGAGACAAATCTGTGAATATTTTACTGCTAACATTGAAGACAAGCAAACAAAACAAACCACGACTTAAAAATAAATATTTTATTTACCTTACTAAACAATAATTCTTATCAAAACAATGACTACTAAAAAAACTGATTGCTTTACAAACCAATTTTTACTTCATTTAGCAACGCGAAAAATGATTGTAAGACCTGTCTTTTCCCTAACACGTTAAAGCTTACCTCTCCACAATAGCAAACCTACCTCGTTTAGCTTATAGCGTCAATTTCATATTCTCTCTCTCTCTCTCTCTCTCTCTCTCTCTCTCTCTCTCTCTCTCTCTCTCTCTCTCTCTCTATTAACTTTTTACCACACCGGCCCTTTGGGAGATAGGACGTACGTTGGAAATCCCGGATAAATGCTAAGTGGACAGTCTGGTAACTTGCAGAAAAGTAAATTACTTTTGCCCTTAAAAATGGTGGCTCAAAATGTCCGCTCTTTGTATACCCGGAGTGTACATTTAATCCATCATTATTCAGCACAATATTATATGGCAGTATGCAGCGTGGACGATAACTCTTTTGACAAAAATGCATTTTTCGATAAATTCTGGGGACGAAAGATTCTTTGACGTTTATTCATTGGCTACTGTTTAACACACGTGTGTTATCGTTTCAACGAAATTTATTCTTATCATCAACACCTGAAGGCTTTACTCGCAATACAGAAATACTTGATACGCATATAATAAGTCATAATACGAAGTGTAATATAATTATATCGTATTAATATAAGAGTAACAATACACGCATGCCCTAATAATTACCATGTGTGCTATGTGTAGGGCTATTAATAATTGCTGTGTTGTCCGTACACAGAATCTTATGATGGCAAACATTTTTATTAAATATCAGCACAAATGTCTTAAACGCGTCTCTAGTTAATGACCGAAATCACAAACAGCTTGCAATTGTTTATTAACTCATAGTGACCGCTTAATTACGGACGATTTATAGTGTGAACCCCACCGCGTACAGTAGGTCTACGTACTGTATTATTAATAGAAATAAATTTTAGAAAAACAATGATCTAATGATGACTATAAAAAATACAATAAGCTTCAATACATTGGAGAGTGATGGGGGGGTGGAATCATATTAATTTTACTCAAAGACTATAGAAATGAGGAAAAATTTGTGTGAATGGCCAAATTTTTGAAAGTGGATTGAGCAGTTCACGAGGTGAGACCATTATTAAGGTTTCAAATTCAGCTCGGAATCTCGTATTGATAAACTTATTCAGAGAGTTATAGTAGAACAAATTGCTGAATATTACAAAATAATCTTTGCTTTAATTAGCCCAGTTACTTATTAGGAAATAAACTACGTTGAAAGACTGCTTCTACTTCAGAATAATTTTCGACCACCACTGAACAATCGATACCTTACGCAAATGAAAAAGTAGGATGGAAGGTCCTGTCACAACCGTCCTCTTGTCCAGACCATTTACTGTGTGCACACCCCAAGATATATCATCGTATATGAATCATGATATATGATATTACTATATGAATCATGGTGTCATAGCGGTTAAAGTGTAAAACGAAAAGATTCCAGAGTCTTGAAGTCTCACCTGTTCAAGACTGCACGACACTTGCAGTCCGCATAAAAAAAAAACTAGGACAGCAAAGGAGAAGTGCACAAGGTTTGTCAATTAAAAAAATAATAAACCTAAATATATAAAATTTATTGCTGGCACATTAAATGCGAAGCATTCGTTATAGTCTCCTTCAAAATAGTTTTCTTGGAGACAAACTCTACCTGAAACGTTCTTCCCGTTAATGAAATACTACTGAAAGACTTCAACAAAGTTAATGACTTTAACTGCTCCGCCAACCTTTTAGGTAAGGTTTATCAACCTTTTTTGTGTAGTCTTTACAGTTTCAAGTAGTGGTCCCAAAGACGCATTTTCTAATGTGGAAACAGAAATAATCACGTCTACCAAAACGTCTACCAAGACTTTGAGATTTGCTGCGATGAACCATTCAAGAGTCGTCAATTTCTGGGTAGATTACGTCATGTATCAAAACGTCTTGAACAGTCTATTGATTTAAACATAGTTCATAACACATAATTGTTATGATCATTTTAATGATCAGATCTGGTGGGATCTCACACTTTCGACGTATCTTCATCAGCTTGTACTGAGCTCGGTCGTTTAGATCACGATTCGTCCCAGAGTTTCACGACCACCCAAAAGTACTTTGTAACGTCTAAAAACATTAAACTCAAGTCACGGCTTCATCTCTGTAAGCTTACTCTACTTATTTAAATTTTTCTGTTTCCTTGACCTGAAGGTGGAGACGAAATTTGATTCCATAACTGTGTCCAGATTTAGAGCTTGCTTACGCGCTGGAAGACTCTGAGCAGCCACATGCAAAACTACGTTGCAGCCTATGGATATGCAATACGCGACTTTAATTATGGAAGGATATAGGTTACTGTTTTCTGTCTGTAAGAATCAGCAGTGGCAGCTCGTGACCAAAAAATTGGTGGTGCACAAAAAAACTAAGCTTCAAGCAAGAACAACTTCAGCCTTTTACTAAAATATTGTTACACCTAATTAATTGTAAATATATAATTCAAATAAAATATTTAAACCTTTGTAAGAAATAACACGTCTTACGGCTCAAAAGTTTGGACTACCAATAAACACACAAGAACAAAATTAATGATAGCAGCGAGGACTTTTGGAGACGTTCGGCAAGAGTATTCAGACGTGAGAAAATTAGAAATGAAGTTATTAAGGACAGAATGAATGTGAAAAAGTCAATTGTTGATTTAATCAAAACAAAAAAATTACAATGGTATGGACATACAAAAAGAATGGCACAGGAAAGACTGCCAACGAGAGTTATTGAATAGACCCCACCAGGGAGAAGAAAAAGAGGAAGACCACCTATTATCTGAGTAAAAGTAATTCAGACCATATTGAGGGAACGAGAAATCGAAGAAGATCTTTGGATGGAGAATCAGCAGTGGAAGATGAGAATTCAATAAATTCTGTGATCTTTGGTTCCGGAAAATATGTAAACATTGTACAGCCGGAATAACAATACAAATAATTCAAATAAATAAAGGTTAAAGACACTAACAACTGAATTTTCGTAACACTTCGCGCACAGGACACACTAAAATAAACTTTAACTGACCACTGACAAACGAAACCATACTACAATGTTGGCGGTGTGAAGGTAGCTCGCCATATGTTACCTAAAACTGTCTCACTTGCTCTTCTGCTGTCTCATACGCTCTTATACTTAGCTGCGGCATACTCCTCACACCCTTGAGACTAGTCCCGTGACTATCTAATACTTTCCGTTAGGTAACACGGAAAATGCTACCTACGGACTCAAGCGCCCTCTCTCTGAATTTTAAACTACGACACAAAGAACTCAGTACGGACACTTTAATAACATTAGATATAGGTATATAAATTGAGTATATTTGCGATTGTATAACAAAAATACTGTATATATTCTTTTATATCTCGGAACTTCTGGAGATAGTGCTAACTGGCAACCTGCTACAGAAACCACCCACTGAGAATCAGTTACCGTTTGAGATATTGCATTGTGTCTAGGGACTGTACTAGATGGACAAGTCAGGTGGGGTCAGAGACTGACAGTGCGTAGACAAGCTTTACTGAGCTATATTTTTTGTGACCTTAGAAGAAACGTTTACAAAAATTACGGAACAGTCCACTCTGATAACTTTAGGAAACAAGAAAATTATGGAACAGTCCAATCTGATAACTTTAGGAAACAAAAAATTATGGAACAGTCCAATCTGATAACTTTAGGAAACAAAAAAATTACGGAACAGTCCAATCTGATAACTTTAGGAAACAAAAAAATTACGGAACAGTCCACTCTGATAATTTTAGGAAACAAAAAAATTACGGAACAGTCCACTCTGATAACTTTAGGAAACAAAAAAATTATGGAACAGTCCAATCTGATAACTTTAGGAAACAAAAAAATTACGGAACAGTCCAATCTGATAA
This sequence comes from Magicicada septendecula, assembly GCA_034769895.1. NCBI lineage: Eukaryota > Metazoa > Arthropoda > Insecta > Hemiptera > Cicadidae > Magicicada > Magicicada septendecula. The sequence continues at coordinate 442,120,198 of CM068372.1, read as the reverse complement.
CTTTAGGAAACAAAAAAATTACGGAACAGTCCAATCTGATAACTTTAGGAAACAAAAAAATTACGGAACAGTCCAATCTGATAACTTTAGGAAACAAAAAATTTATGGAACAGTCCACTCTGATAACTTTACGAAACAAAAAAATTACGGAACAGTCCAGTCTGATAACTTTAGGAAACAAAAAAATTACGGAACAGTCCAATCTGATAACTTTAGGAACAAAAAAATTACGGAACCGTCCAATCTGATAACTTTAAGAAACAAAAAAGTTTGGAAGTAACCAAACATTAGAACTGTTACTTGTGGCGTCAAAGTCCGGTCTACCATTGTTCCCACTTCATGGGAAGAAATCCAATCTCTTTGATTTTCTTCAAATACCTCCTATAAATATAACTAGAATCTAACTTGTTGCATTCATGGGAAAACAGGAGTACAACAACATTAGTTTGTCTCTAAATTTAATGAGTGACGCTCGCATATTTGTGTGTGTGTGTATTTTGTGAAGTTTCTGGCGTGCCTTAAACGAGACACTTGTTAATAGAAACGTTTTGACATATCGATCGGATGGTTTCAAAAGGAACTAGTGACAACAAGGCCGGTGTGGGGATTTGTCAGTAGGGTGTTACTCCTCTCTACACGAGCAACAGTTTCTAAATGACGCAGACAAGCTGTGACAAACCGCAGAAGGTGAGAAAACGAACCGACCGACGAATGAATGGCCACACAGAGAGGAAACGAGCGTCTACTTATCCGACATCTGTCACGCAGTAATCGAATTAACAACTGGCAACTTCTCAGTGTGTGTTGGCGATGACGGAACGTCGCGTCGCCTGTCCTGTCAACCGGGCGACAAAAACGACACTCACTCCATTAGCGATAATAGCGTCCGTGTTACTACAATCTTATCAATTTCGAGTTTTGCCGTTCTCTCCGTAAAATACGATGTCAGTTTCAATCGCGCAGTCGTGTCCAAAATAAGAGTGATGAGAGAGAAATAAAATTGCGAATTGACTGTATGCGAACGAGGGTGTATGTGGAAAGCGTGAGAGAGACCAAGGCGAATAGAGGCCACAAACAAAACTATGATGAAGGCTTTCAAAGCAGAGGAATCAGTTGTGTCCAGACTAAATGTTAACAACCAAACATTGGAGGAAGTTAATCGTAAAATTCACGTCAACTACCTGGGTAATATTATATTCCTAATGGAGAGAGAGAGAGAGAGAGAGAGAGAGAGAGAGAGAGAGAGAGAGAGAGAGAGAGAGAGAGAGAGAGAGAGAGAGAGAGAGATGAAGAGTAGAATACTTACATGTCAAGTAAAACTGGAGTAATAAACAAATCACTTAAAAATAAAGTGCGTCCAGACATTTAAATTGAATATAGCAAAACAGCAGCGCCTCCTCTGTTTTATTTTGTAGGCAGGAGACGTGATTATTACAGCGTGAATTATAAACAAAGTACACATTTCCAGATAAAGTTTCATATCGCAGGCGTCTGTAAGATTTAGAAATCAAAACTTTGCAACAAAGTTAATATGAATAAGATTAAAGAAAAAGTAAAGATAATTAACAAAAATGGAAAAACACTTAAAAAAGATGAGTATCGAAGACCTGCCCTTCAGGTACAAAGCAAAAGGAAGAAGGAATGTAGGATAAGCAAAGAGAAAACGGCATGTTATTTGAAGAAGGAAACGATAAATGACTTATTTGTGAACTGAAGGAAAAGAAGAAGATGAAGAAACTGACGAAGGAGGAGAAGGAGAGAAAAAGAAGAAGAAGAAGAAGAAGAAGAAGAAGAAGAAGAAGAAGAAGAAGAAGAAGAAGAAGAAGAAGAAGAAGAAGAAGAAGAAGAAGAAGAAGAAGAAGAAGACGAAAAGATGATGATGATGATTATTATTTAATACGAAGAAACGTTTTTATACAACAAAATTTACTATAGCTGTTTTTATGGTAAAAAGTCAAGCAATTTATGGCACCATTATAAAAACTTCAGGAACATGGTTCTGATAGGAGAATAAAAAACGAGAATTTTATACAGTAATGGAAACTGCAATATTGGTTGAATTGCAGTAAAAACTAACATCGATGCTAGCTAACCGGAACAGATCAACAATCCAGGCCAGCGGAGGCCGGTCAAGGGATGCATGCGAAAAGACTGAAGCATAAACGAATACGTTTTCTGAGAATCTGCAGCTGCAACGTCAATGGCAGAATCTTTCTTCTTCTTCTTCTTCTTCTTCTTCTTCTTCTTCTTCTTCTTCTTCTTCTTCTTCTTCTTCTTCTTCTTCTTCTTCTTCTTCTTTTCGTTTCCTTCTTCCTCTTCTTCTTCACCACCTCCAGTTCAAGATCTACGTTTGCAGCGTGTTCTCATTTTCATCAAAGCTATGTTCCCCTGGGAGGCAAATTCTATAAGTTGTTATGAGGCTCATATATTCTTTGCTGAAAGGAACAGACCAACGAAATCCACTCAACGGCCACAGAATTCTAACAATATTTGGAGCTCAAATAATTCGAGGCACATCTCTCAGAAAATGTACCTCCCTACAGGTGATGGTTGGGTGGTAGCGCGTGCGGGCGAGCGATGCTTTATTTAGTAAAAAAAAGTGATAAATGATGAACGAGATGCCATTAAAACTATGCAGTATTAAGGATAGATTTAACTATATTGCGATACACTATGTATACGTAATTTGTTTGAGTTCATGTTCATTTTAACATCAACAGACGAATATATTAACGTCGAATTATTATTCACCTTTTCCTATTTAATATTAAGTACACGTAAAAAGCAAAATGTAAATTTTGTTTCATAAAATATTAAAAGAAAACTATATTATACTAAATTCGAACAGTAAGATAGATCTGAGGAGGGAAGGTTATCAAAAGGAAACTAAAATAGCGAAGCACACGGACGTCGGATGACACTGAAAGCAATGAAACAAATTAACGTATTCATTATTCCTACGCGTTTCCACAGTTTTAGGAACGTTAAAATACGAGAAACGGTGAAAAAAATCCCATTAGCAGAACACAGAGTAAAGGAAAATAGTGTAAGTTAGAGATATTACGACGTCACGTCGTAAAGTCTGTGTTTTTGCACAGAACGTTACAATTGTTTTAATAGACTATAAATTACATTTCCAGCTTTTCTAATTGTCAGTAAAGCGCTTTCTGAATGTTAAAAAAAAAAGAAACAAAATGCAGAAGCATTTAGAATGTATTGTCAAAAGGAAATGAGAACATTACCTCTAAGAAATGTATAATAGCAAAGGTAATCTGACGTAGAAGTATTGGCGGCCACTGCAATGATGTATTGTGAATCATTTGTCACGTTCCGTTTTGCTTTGTGTAGTTTGTGACTAAAGCTCTGAGATCTGATGTAAGAGACCCTATTAATCGTATCCACTATGTACAGCGGCGGTTTTAGAGCTTGTAATGTGACCAACTAACTAAGTGGGAACAGTAATAGAGTAGACTGAGATTCAATTATCCGAACGTGAAATATCCGAACTCGCTGGATTTGAAAAATTCGCATATTCTTTACGACTATGTTATAATAAGCACCCTAAAATGCAGAACTCGCTCAGACTTTTACAATTTTTTCAGTTTTTGACTTTCATTTTTTAGCTCGTGGTGCCCCTAAAAATAAAAATTTTGAAAGCAATTATTTTACCTCGGATTTGGGTTATTATCGTTTCCTTTATTCTGATGTTCAGCATGTAGCTTTACAATTTTTTTTCAAAATTTTAATTAATACACTTTTGATGTCGTAAAATTAAAACATTTTCAAACCAAAACACTATATATTCAGACTGTGGTTAAAATTACCTTTAATTTGATACACCACTTAGATTTTTGCGATTTTTAAAACATTTGGTACACTTTTAGACTCTGGTGCTCCAAAATTTAAAAGTTTCCAAAACAGTCCTTACTACAGGGCTAAGGACACTGCCTTTTTCGACCTCACAAAGTATTTGCGATCAGTATTTGGAATTCTGCCTGGTCGTTTGTTACATATTATTTGTTACTTCTAATTGCTTTCTATAGTAACATATAGGCCCGACAGAATTCTCTGTATCTTCTTTGCTGAAAGTTCTTCTTTGGTGTTATTTAGTTTAGTTAATTTTAGAATTTGTATTCCTATTATAGCCTACTTAGTTTTTATAGTCACTTAACCTTCCTTACACTGGTTCCTGCAGCATCTCCACCATACACACCACACAGCGAGACATGTCCGTATGGTCACCCTAAACACATGTTCAGCCTCCTACGTATTGTTAGGTTCCTCCTTACACTGGTTCCTGCAGCACCTCCAACATACACACCACACAGCGAGACATGTCCGTATAGTCACCCTCAACACATGTTCAGCCTCCTACGTATTGTTAGGTTCCTCCTTACACTGGTTCCTGCAGCACCTCCAACATACACAGCACACAGCGAGACATGTCCGTATAGTCACCCTAAACACATGTTCAGCCTCCTACGTATTGTTAGGTTCCTCCTTACACTGGTTCCTGCAGCACCTCCAACATACACAGCACACAGCGAGACATGTCCGTATAGTCACCCTAAACACATGTTCAGCCTCCTACGTATTGTTAGGTTCCTCCTTACACTGGTTCCTGCAGCACCTCCAACATACACAGCACACAGCGAGACATGTCCGTATAGTCACCCTCAACACATGTTCAGCCTCCTACGTATTGTTAGGTTCCTCCTTACACTGGTTCCTGCAGCACCTCCACCATACACACCACACAGCGAGACATGTCCGTATAGTCACCCTAAACACATGTTCAGCCTCCTACGTATTGTTAGGTTCCTCCTTACACTGGTTCCTGCAGCACCTCCAACATACACAGCACACAGCGAGACATGTCCGTATAGTCACCCTAAACATATGTTCAGCCTCCTACGTATTGTTAGGTTCCTCCTTACACTGGTTCCTGCAGCACCTCCAACATACACAGCACACAGCGAGACATGTCCGTATAGTCACCCTCAACACATGTTCAGCCTCCTCCGTATTGTTAGGTTCCTCCTTACACTGGTTCCTGCAGCACCTCCAACATACACAGCACACAGCGAGACATGTCCGTATAGTCACCCTCAACACATGTTCAGCCTCCTACGTATTGTTAGGTTCCTCCTTACACTGGTTCCTGCAGCACCTCCACCATACACACCACACAGCGAGACATGTCCGTATAGTCACCATAAACACATGTTCAGCCTCCTACGTATTGTTAGGTTCCTCCTTACACTGGTTCCTGCAGCACCTTCAACATACACAGCACACAGCGAGACATGTCCGTATAGTCACCCTCAACACATGTTCAGCCTCCTCCGTATTGTTAGGTTCCTCCTTACACTGGTTCCTGCAGCACCTCCAACATACACAGCACACAGCGAGACATGTCCGTATAGTCACCCTCAACACATGTTCAGCCTCCTACGTATTGTTAGGTTCCTCCTTACACTGGTTCCTGCAGCACCTCCAACATACACAGCATACAGCGAGACATGTCCGTATAGTCACCCTCAACACATGTTCAGCCTCCTACGTATTGTTAGGTTCCTCCTTACACTGGTTCCTGCAGCACCTCCACCATACACACCACACAGCGAGACATGTCCGTATAGTCACCCTAAACACATGTTCAGCCTCCTACGTATTGTTAGGTTCCTCCTTACACTGGTTCCTGCAGCACCTCCAACATACACAGCATACAGCGAGACATGTCCGTATAGTCACCCTAAACACATGTTCAGCCTCCTACGTATTGTTAGGTTCCTCCTTACACTGGTTCCTGCAGCACCTCCACCATACACACCACACAGCGAGACATGTCCGTATAGTCACCCTAAACACATGTTCAGCCTCCTACGTATTGTTAGGTTCCTCCTTACACTGGTTCCTGCAGCACCTCCAACATACACAGCATATACAGCGAGACATGTCCGTATAGTCACCCTAAACACATGTTCAGCCTCCTACGTATTGTTAGGTTCCTCCTTACACTGGTTCCTGCAGCACCTCCACCATACACACCACACAGCGAGACATGTCCGTATAGTCACCCTAAACACATGTTCAGCCTCCTACGTATTGTTAGGTTCCTCCTTACACTGGTTCCTGCAGCACCTCCAACATACACAGCACACAGCGAGACATGTCCGTATAGTCACCCTCAACACATGTTCAGCCTCCTACGTATTGTTAGGTTCCTCCTTACACTGGTTCCTGCAGCACCTCCACCATACACACCACACAGCGAGACATGTCCGTATAGTCACCCTAAACACATGTTCAGCCTCCTACGTATTGTTAGGTTCCTCCTTACACTGGTTCCTGCAGCACCTCCAACATACACAGCATACAGCGAGACATGTCCGTATAGTCACCCTAAACACATGTTCAGCCTCCTACGTATTGTTAGGTTCCTCCTTACACTGGTTCCTGCAGCACCTCCACCATACACACCACACAGCGAGACAGGTCCGTATAGTCACCCTAAACACATGTTCAGCCTCCTACGTATTGTTAGGTTCCTCCTTACACTGGTTCCTGCAGCACCTCCAACATACACAGCATACAGCGAGACATGTCCGTATAGTCACCCTAAACACATGTTCAGCCTCCTACGTATTGTTAGGTTCCTCCTTACACTGGTTCCTGCAGCACCTCCACCATACACACCACACAGCGAGACATGTCCGTATAGTCACCCTAAAACACATGTTCAGCCTCCTACGTATTGTTAGGTTCCTCCTTACACTGGTTCCTGCAGCACCTCCAACATACACAGCACACAGCGAGACATGTCCGTATAGTCACCCTCAACACATGTTCAGCCTCCTACGTATTGTTAGGTTCCTCCTTACACTGGTTCCTGCAGCACCTCCACCATACACACCACACAGCGAGACATGTCCGTATAGTCACCCTAAACACATGTTCAGCCTCCTACGTATTGTTAGGTTCCTCCTTACACTGGTTCCTGCAGCACCTCCAACATACACAGCATACAGCGAGACATGTCCGTATAGTCACCCTAAACACATGTTCAGCCTCCTACGTATTGTTAGGTTCCTCCTTACACTGGTTCCTGCAGCACCTCCACCATACACACCACACAGCGAGACATGTCCGTATAGTCACCCTAAACACATGTTCAGCCTCCTACGTATTGTTAGGTTCCTCCTTACACTGGTTCCTGCAGCACCTCCAACATACACAGCATACAGCGAGACATGTCCGTATAGTCACCCTAAACACATGTTCAGCCTCCTACGTATTGTTAGGTTCCTCCTTACACTGTTCCTGCAGCACCTCCACCATACACACCACACAGCGAGACATGTCCGTATAGTCACCCTAAACACATGTTCAGCCTCCTACGTATTGTTAGGTTCCTCCTTACACTGGTTCCTGCAGCACCTCCAACATACACAGCATACAGCGAGACATGTCCGTATAGTCACCCTAAACACATGTTCAGCCTCCTACGTATTGTTAGGTTCCTCCTTACACTGGTTCCTGCAGCACCTCCACCATACACACCACACAGCGAGACATGTCCGTATAGTCACCCTAAACACATGTTCAGCCTCCTACGTATTGTTAGGTTCCTCCTTACACTGGTTCCTGCAGCATCTCCACCATACACACCACACAGCGAGACATGTCCGTATAGTCACCCTAAACACATGTTCAGCCTCCTCCGTATTGTTTGTATTCAGTTGTTCTTAACAGCTCTTTGAGAAAAGCCTAACAGGGTGAAACAGTTGTCAGAGGTTAAGAATGGGTTTTGAAACTACCAAGTGTTTGTGTTTTGCACCAAGTGCCCAAAGAGTCTTCAATCAATGTTGTGATTAAATACACGTAAAGTATCTGTCATTACACTATTTAATTTCCAACACTAATAAAGTATAATACTCGCAAGTTTTAACTGTAATTTTTTGGAACCACAAAATTTTTGTCGTTATGTAATTTTAAACTTCTTTTTTGTGCTATTTAAAACAATTTATTGATATTAAATATTTCTCATAGCTGTACGACATGATTAGCGGATTATTAAGACGTGCTCTATGTTTTTTTTTATAAATCGTTGGGTAAAAAACTTAAAAAGATTTATGATTTTGCGTTCAAAAAATAAATCCTGAAAGTGTTAGAAATTCCGTTACTTTTTAATTTCTAATACTTATGAATATTAATTTCTAATATTTATGAAGAAAGTGGTTGGAATTCAATGAAGTAAGTGACATTATTTACGTCTTAAATTTTATAAATTTTAAAATCAGTTTTAATGTACTCTTCTCTTAAGCAAAGTCTGAGTAGGCTCTGCACGTTATTCCTGACATGGTGAGCAAACCGTCTCCCATGTGGCCGGAACTTATTTAAAAGTTTGGAGGGAGACAAGGGGATATAAGCGGACAGAATAGTGTCCACTCACTCAACTCTGATCTGAAAATACCATGTTACGCTACTGACCGTCTAATGGAACGCTATTAATTATTCACAAAGTATTGATGTTGTACGGTTCGGACAGCCCGCGCACTGTGGCGGCAACAAGCAATTTATTAAAAACTACGAAATTATCAGCTAATGAAATATGTGTAGCAATAATGGCGATATACGAAGAGCAGCGTGGGAAAGAGGTGCGCGCGACACTGAAGACCAAAGTTTAAGAAGGATTAATTAAAAATCTCAGTATTTCAGGTAATCCACAAATGAATTTTGATACACTGAATTACTATTAATTCATGTATCCCTTAAATAAATAATGGTGTCAAAATAACGGAAAAATTTGAGGTAGTCTGTTTTTAAAAGTTAAAATTACACATTATTTTACTGTAGTGCTTAATGAAATATTTTTAATATCGATATTGCTACGCCAAGAGTTATACAACTGCCTTTGGTCACGTGTTACGTAAGCGACTAACGCGGATTGTTCTCACCCTTCTGGATCTGTCGGGAACACTCATTTTCCCGATTATGCTACAACATTGTGGAATTTTCTCGACATGTAATTTACGCCGTTTTTTCCAAGGCATAACTAGAGAAAAACGGATTTTTATAACTTTGATAAGTTTTGACATTGCGAATCTAAACGATAACAAGTGTTATCATTTGTTGGTGCGACGTTGCGTGTTCTTGAAAGTGGTTTAGTGTAAAGTGACATTAGTAAATTATTGATTCATGGTCATTTGTAATTAGCGACTTGTGTTTGTCTTTTGCGACAGTGTTAGACAGATGATATTTCTTGTTTGATACATTAGGGTGTGTGTTGAACAATAGTAAACTTAAAGTCGTATCGATTTCTCTGATGTTCAATAATTTATTCCGCTGTTTCAAGATTGCGCTCCTTATGATCGTCGCAACAATATTATCACTCTGTTAAGTCATTCACCGAGACGGGAAACAAGGTGTAAACAAATAGTTTACGTGGACCGTACAGTTAGGCGGGCCAATCCGATATCATCTAATTCTCAGAACGCTGGTTATCTCACACAGTGACTAACTACCCACGCGACTTAAATGTAGACCAAAATATTTAGATCTGTATTAGTGTTGCTAAGAAATAGGCGGCGTGCGTAACCATGACGCGGGCAGTTGCATTTGTCTTGACTTCGTCTTTCAACCAGATAAATTATTGTCTATTGTTGTCAACCAGATGTAATTGTCTATTGTTGTCAACCAGATAAATTATTGTCTATTGTTGTCAACCAGATGTAATTGTCTATTATTAAACGACCGAAGCGAATTCTCAGTTTAAGTCGACCGTTTGGAATTTGTCTTTTGACTGCATCAACTGAACTGCGTAAAACTTGACATATGTGTCAATAAAGTTATCCTACACAACCCTATTGTTTTTTGAGATTGATGCCCCCAAAAACGGAAGGTGCAATAGGCAAAAATTTGAGGCGGTCAAAATTGTAAAAAATCGCAAAAGCCCGTGTGGGAGTAACAAATTAAAGAGATTTTTAACCACCCCTGAACATAGTGTTCATTTTCGTATAGCTCGAAAATATTGGATGTCATAATCCAAAAAGTGGGTGACAATTTTTATAAAATCGCAAAACTTCATGTAGAGTATCAAATTAAAGAGAATTTTAACGAACATCTGAATTCCAATTTTAAAACGTTTGGTACCCCAGCACCGAAAAAAGATATAACAAATTGGAAAACTTGTGAAAATCCATCAGGGTGTATAACTAAAAGAAATTTTAACCTAAATGAGAAATATTTCAAGTTTTTAGTGTTTATTGTACGTGTGTTCTACAATTGTTATAGTACTAAAGACGTATTAAAATAATCGAGATTTTTGTAACTTTTCCCATAATTTAAATATTTTATAATATTAAAATTTATATAATAATAAATGTACTTCCTTCAAAATACAGTAGAGTACGAGTTCTGCAGCTCATGGAGCATACTAATTCATTATCTACAATAAACTAGATTTTTATAAATCAATAAAACTATTATGTATGTAAATGTTTTACTCTTATTTCAACTAATTTAACTTACTTTAACTATATATTAGGAAATTTTAGTAAACTATTCGTTGTTTTATATTAATCGTGGATCTTGTCGCCTCCGTTAACTGTATTTTAAAAGAAACAAGCTGTAAAATATAAATTTTAAATTGTAAGCTTCGGTTTTACAAAACAACGTAAACTATGAAATTTACACGCTCTGCTGTGGCTGTTTCTGACAGCATTCGTTTAGATAAGAACAATAACAACTAAAAAGTCAGTGATAAGAATCAGCAGCGCGGAGCGGTCTATACAGAACTCCGTGTGGTACGAGACATTACCGCGAGGCAGCGCTTCTTACTTAACTAATTACAGAGAAGGGACTGGGGTTGTTGATGTACAACATCCTCCTTAGCTGAAACATTTAGATTCCCAAGCTCAGATAAGTCGAAGTACGTGCTGCTTCACCAAAGACCCGATTATCAGTTTTACGTTTCCTTCCACTTGTTAAGATGTTCCCGATTCCTCGCATTACTGATGTTCGCTTGGTATCACCATGTTGGCATAACCTTCTCGATATGAAAAAAAACATTCCGTTTATATATTTTTCGTGGTGTGTGTGTGTGTGAGAGAGAGAGAGAGAGAGAGAGAGAGAGAGAGAGAGAGAGAGAGAGAGAGAGAGTGTGTGTGTGTGTGTGTGTTGAATCATGTAATTTTCACCGTTACCGTTTTTCATTAATTACCGTGGACCGTAATTAGACAACTTTATTACCGACAGAAAAGCTTAAACACAGACAGAGCACGTGCTCTTTGTACAGTGACACATATTCATTTGTAATATCATAGTAATCACGCATAATAATTTATTCAGTTTGAAGTGAAGAATTTATTACTTTCTGGCATTCGTGTCGTCATATCTGCAAATAATTAAAAGGTTATGGTATAATCAATGTCAATTTCGATAACACCTGATGCCTGTTTGTGATAGGCCTAAAACTTAACCTAAAAATTAATTCGAATTTTTTCTTGTACCAAGTGTTCTTTTTAGAGTATTTACTATCATTCGCTGGGAGAAGAAGAGGGTCGCGGTTCAACGGGATCTGACTCTCATTATACTTACGCAGAATAAATCAGAACAGAAATAATTAAATTAAAAATAATAAAGACAAACAGAGAAATACATCACTAAACGAACGAAACACAAATAGTATCTGCTGCACGTCATTTCCGAAACGAACATAGCTGCTAACTAAGAGTTTTGCCGGTTTATACAGCGGCAACACATTGGTTGGAGGAATGTGTCCCCCCGCCTCATATAGGTTGTACAGTGACAACTAGTACGAGGTCAATGACCGTAAGCAGTAAAACATTGCCGATGTCTGAGCCGGCAACACAAGACGGTGCAAGTGCCCAGCAGTTCGAAAGCATTGCTACGCTTTTCTTCAAGTTCCCTACTAACATTGTTCGGATTTCAAATTATTCAGTAACTAAAGTATTTATTCTGTGATATAATTAATATTATTTTTTCTTATTTCCAGTACTGTTGCCGCCGGCATCAGCGGTTACAGGGACGCCACGCTACTGTTTCGATACTAGGCCTGTGTATAGCCGCCACTCCGTGTGCACTCACCTGTGGAAGGGTTTGAGTTCAATGTAGGAGATTACTACTACTGATCGCGCTGTCCTTGTATGCTGTAGGCCTACGCTAAAGGTGGCTGCAAACACACTTCGACGTCGCATCGGTAATTTGGAAGGAGCATGTTATTATAATACAGCGTCTTTATTTTTATTGTTATTATTATCATTATTATTATTTTTATTTTTATTATTACTACTACTGTTATAATATAATCATTTGTAAACATATAAGTATAGGGAACTTCGTTGTACCAATTCCAAGTCCGCGGTTACATCACAGAAGTGATGTGAAGGGTAGGGAGGAGGGAGTAAACACGCGGTTTTCATTTGGCAAACTCTGTTGCCCAGGGTACAGGTGTAGATCACTGTGATGAATGGATCGGATGAGATTTTATCAACACAGTGGTCCTTAAAACTGAAGAATCAGTGAAGAGAACGTAAACTTCTAAAGCTTCAGTGAAAGTTACCTTACCAACGAGAGAAAACACAAAACAAAATATGACCTGTACCTATGACACAAGGTAGCGGTGAACCGTGTAGGGAAACAGAATAAAAAGAAGAAGAAGAAAGAAGAAGAAGAAGAAGAAGAAGAAGAAGAAGAAGAAGAAGAAGAAGAAGAAGAAGAAGAAGAAGAAGAAGAAGAAGAAAATAAGGAGAGGAGGAGGAGGAAAAAAGAGTAAGATACGGATGGGCGGAGGGGTGGTGGATTTGGAAGGGGTGAGGAGGAGGAGGAGAATAACAACAGCAACAGCAATAAGTGGAATAAGAAGAAAGAGAGTACATATTAGACTCTTATAGCATACGTGAAGATTATTGAACTGGAGAATTGAAAAATATTTGTGTCGACCTTTCGGCAAATTTTATGGGCAGACTCAGGGAAATTGTTGACAAGTCGTTATGAATAAGATAACTGAATCGTTATGAGTGCCGTGACAGCTCATCTACAATTTCCCTGAAGATGATAATAAATTCCTACGAAACATAAGGAATAATGATACTAGATAAAATCGCAGGATCCATAGGAGAGAGAGAGAGAGAGAGAGAGAGAGAGAGAGAGAGAGAGAGAGAGAGAGAGAGAGAGAGAGAGAGAGAGAGAGATCATCTACAGGACTCACTGAGATTATTAACAAACAGATCTGTGATGGAATAAATGAGGATGCCTGGCGACAAGAACGCATAAAGTAACGTACAATAATCCAATTAATCTCACAAAAGGACCACGGACGAGAAAGACGGAACTAACTGAAACTAAACAAATCTTTTGTCATGTACCGTTAGCTTAGGTTCAAAACCGTTCCGTCCTTGAGAGACCAACAAAGAATTATAGTCGGGTGCTGTCAAAGCGATCTGCCGAAACATTGCAAAACCCATACAGAATCACAAGCAGGCCACACACACACACATCCATTACGAAAACTTAAATGTATTAGGCGCAACGGAGAAGTGTTGACATATGTAGGCTGTAGGTCAGGAAAATAAATAGATAAAGAGACACAGTAAGCGGATAGACAGACACACAGATGATCGCGTTGGTCAACAAGAAGATTAAAAATTATTGGTAGTGTAAGCTAGCTAGAGTTATGGAGTTTTGTTCGTTGTTTACTACACACATTAAACGAGTTACGGCGAACAGTTGGTACAACGTGTACATATTATGTCAATAACAGTGACCAATCAACCGGGCGTTATGTTTGAGTTTGACATTGGCATCAGTTTTGTTTCGGTGTCATCCGACGATGAATTTCAAAATAAAATTATTACTCTGACAGCTGTTCAACACCGCGGGTGAAAATAAACGTGAAAATAAAATGAACCACACATAGTTGGCAATGCAAAACCAATTTCATCTCCGGTCAAGCTAAGCTACGCTATTGATCAGCGACATGTTTCTGTTAAGTTAAATACACCAGAATGCCGGGAACTTAATTAAGAAATTTTAATGATTTGTTCCTATTTTCATCACGCTGTTTTTGAAAACGTTGTGCTAGATACAAGCTAAAACATAAAAACGATATTTCCTTGTGTACGTTATCACATCTCATTGTGGGGGCTTCTTCCAGACACGTCCGGTAACAGAAAAATTGTTTATAAATGTCTCCCATTAAAAGTATAGGTGAATGTGTTAATAACAAAAATTAATGAATAAATAAATTAATTTTTCAATGATGAAATATATCAAAGTGTAGAAAATATAACAGAAACAATGAGAAAAAGAAGACTATTATTTTTTGGACAGTTATATAGAATGGACGACAGTAGGTTAACAAAGCAGATCTTTAAATATCTGTGGGGGAAGAAGTCAACATCAAACTGGATTAAAGAAGTCCAAAAGGATTTAGAAAAAAATAATATACACTCAGAAGAATCAATTGAAAGAGACGTTTTTCGGGCAAAAGTGTTAAAATTGGAAGGAGTCCAGGCCGGGAGAGAGAAAAACCCAGGTTCAAAGTGGAGTGAAGACAGGAAGAAGAGACACAGTGAAAAGATGAAAGAATATTGGAGAAAAGGAAAAGAACAAAAAATAAAGAATTGAAATTGGCATGTGGTCCTTAGACGGCCGATACAAAAAAAAATATTAAAAAAATTAATTTTCCTATGCCTACGGCATTACACGTGGTTACTAACTTAGCCTAAAGGAAGCAAGACACCTCGCCTCTGCTTCACTTAGGTAATCCTCAGCAGGCGTGGGCCAGTACTAAAGATCGGTGCCTAAGATCCGCTAAGCACCCAATACAGTGGGATATAGCGCTGTCTCCTGCCCAGGTATACAGACAAAGTCCACAACGGCGGTGAAGGCAGGTCTTCAGTACGGCGGATCGGCGGAAGTGGCAGCCCTGTCTTTTAGGGTTTGTATAGAAGACTAAGGGAGACAACTCCAACAAAAAGTCAGGTGTGTCAGGACACACTAAGATGGTAGCCCCATCACTTGGTACCCTCCACCAAGATAGTTCATTACTACACGTTATCTTCATGAAATGTCGGAGGGGTGACAGTCAAACAAGTAATTAAGACAAGTAATCAGTTATAGATATCAAGGAAGAAGGCATGTGTAGCTAGGCCCCGAAGAAGATGGCAGGATACGGAAACGGAATACGGAACAGCCTGTAAAACCTAGATCCTGTGCTGTCAAGAAGAAGAAGAAGAAGAAGAAGAAGAAGAAGAAGAGAAGAAGAAGAAGAAGAAGAAGAAGAAGAAGAAGAAGAAGAAGAAGAAGAAGAAGAAGAAGAGGAGGAGGAGGAGGAAGAGAAAAGAAAGAAGAAGATAAATTTATTGTATGACTTTCTAATTAAAATGATAAAACAGTTTTTCGGTTAAAACGCAAGTTTTCTGGGACTGCAGAAGTGTACAAGCACGCAATTAGTCATCGAATATAACATTTGTTTAACTGTGACTCAGCATACAGTGACATCATCGTACAGAACTCTAGAGTGTGGAAACGGTTGCTGATGGGATACAGAAATAATTAAGAAGATTAGTTTATTGTGAAGTGACAATATGTGATGCACAGAGCTAGCGTGTGAGTGACAGAGCAAACTATACTCTCTCTCTCTGCAAGAAAGATAATAAAAAGAATTATTCTAATTAACGTCTCCTTAAAACCAAGAAAATTTAAGTTTACTTTACAGAGAATTAAGAAATTAAATCTAGAAAAGTTTAAGAAATTCGCTGATGGAGGTGTATACTTGTTTACCAAAAAAGCTTTCCACTCCAAGTCATTATTTCAAAAACTGTGTAAACCATTTTAATAATATAACTATTTTAACTATAATACTTTACCTATTTAAGAAGCCATAAAAATGAAAAACCATTATAAATTTAACATTTTTGGTTATAGTGTAAAATGTAATTTATAAAACACGCGTCATAATGTTAATGGACGGACAGAAAATATTTTTAACTTTCTAGTAACAGAAAAGGTGCTCAAATTTAATATTTCCTAGAAATATACTTATAACGTGTATTCAACTTGACACTGCTGCTAAAATTACTTTAAAATGCATTGAGTGTCTCACAATTAGTGTGCAGATCACAGTTCACTTTCGTAGAAACGAGACAATTCAGAAAATGGTTAAAACGATCGACTTCACCAAGAAACCACAGGCTAAAGCTTGGCGGTACGTTTTCGTCTTTAAAACGTTATAAACCTTTTGGTAGAAAAAATGAGCGGTTTTGTATTGAAACTGCACAGCCTTCTCAATATCCTTTAACTTGACTCTTTTGTTCAAAAGGATGCGATAATTTAGAAGTTTGCAATTTGCCCCGTAAGCCGTCTTAATTAATCGACTTCTTCCTGTTATAAAGTGCTTTCAAACGCAAGCGGCTTGAAAGGTTTCACTCCTCCGCTGGCCCCACTTGAACGAACCGTGAAAAGTTTGAAACCCATGTTACATTGTTCTCGTTTTGTTTACGTTTTTAATTACTCCGAGAGGGTCAAAGGTGACCTTTTTCATTTCAGTGAAAATATTACCGCCCACCGGCTCGACCGGTACTCAAATATTAGGACCTTTCATAATCAGGAAACTTGACTTAACTGTCCGTTGTAGTAGAAGGCGTGCTGAAGTAATCACATTATTGAAAGGTATATTTTTAGCCAATGTTATTACCTTCAACATATTTCTGATCTGAGGAAATAATTGAGTGTCTACGTGATTGTTGGCACCCGGGACTCGCGGACCTGTTCAGGTCGTTTGCAGATCAATCTAAACGTTCTGGATTGTTCGAGATTGTCCGTGCCCTTTCCATGGCTCTACAATGCAAGACCGCGAAGTATAAATACTAGATTTCGAAGCAACCCAGTGCAGTGTTAGACCAGCGACATTAGGGTGACGTTCAGAATGTTTGTTATTGTAACTGGCGGAAAGAGATTGCTGTGTTAATCAGCACGAAACTGTAATAAGATGTCATTTACTGATGTTTGTCGGAAAATTTAACTTGAGTTATTATATAAGATTGCTTTTGTTGATGTATATGTATGCTGTTTGTGATTAATTAGAAGCTGGTAATTAGCGACTTCATCTGGTATCAGTTATTCTGTTTCCACTCTACAACACGACGATCTGTATGACCGACATAACAATATATATATAGGTTTTACCCTATATATGACAATAATAACTAAATAAGAAAATAATTTAATTTTATTACCATTAAATTATTTATTAAAACGAACAATTATTTTACCAGAAACTATTGACTTTTTCAAAAGATAAATAAGAAACAAAATAAATAGACTAGTGTAAAGGTACTTTGTCAGGACACTTGAAGGTCAGTAAAGGACTTAGAGAAGACTAGTGTTTATCCTTTACGTTATAGCCTATGAAGTTTGTATTAAATAGCACACACGCTAATGGGTGAATAAGGAGAAGACCTGAATATTGATTGAATGGGATTCAAGAACGTAAATAATCACAATTAACATTAACAGTAAAAATGCTGTTAATGCATCTTACCTAAAGCAACAGTTGAGTTTCAACTGGAAAGCTTGATTCTTTGGTATGGAGTAACAAAAAAAAATTCGATTTTATAATTACATTATTAACTTTTATAAATGAATTAATAATAAACTGTATTCTAACTGAGAATGATCTTTCAGGAGAAACCTATAAACCAAAAGTTTAAAAATTATGACATACATGATTTTTGGGAATCTGGTGCAAATATTCAAGAACTCATAGACAAGTTTAACATGGGATTCAAAGAATTTGAAATGATAAAAAATAGTGTGTTGCTATTTAATAATCCTATTGGTACTGTCAACCGATAACTACTGGTCTGTCAACTATCATTCAACTAGAATTGTGCGATTTACAAGCGGGTCCCTTCCTGCAGACAGGGCAAGAAAAAGAGCCTCTTTCTTTAAGTTGTTACCTGACGAACGATTTTCAGGAAAAATCTGGAAAAGTTTCAACAGAAAATGACGTCGCTACACGAATTCTTCTCTTCTTCACTACTAAAATTAACAGTAACTGAGCCCGATGTGGAAATTCCTGCCTTAGTGACCTTAGTTTTCACATTGAAGATTTTATTGAAATATACAATGTTGGATATCTTCGTTATGTCTTCATTTTTATACTAACATAATAAAGATTGCCTTTTCTATTTATACGTTACTTGTCGAAGATTGATCGTTTATGATGTGGCTCGCCGGTAGTTTCCTCAGTTTAATTTTGGCCCTCATCCGGCTTTTAAGTTGGAAACTGCTGCTGTAGGCAAACACGGTTTGACCAAATGATAAACACAGTAATAAGACGTAAAACGACCCATGTGGAGTTGCTAGTCTCCCATCGGGCGCCTCGCCTGCCCAGGTGGCGGATAGGGAAGGCGATAGCTTACCAGATACGGCGGGTACCGGGGAAATAAAATACCCGGAGCGGTATGAGAATTCAATCACTTTTGTAATCTTTGGTTCCGGAAAATGTGTAAACATTTTACAGCCGGTATAATAATAATAATAATAATAACAGATGTAAAACGGGTTTAGAATAGATGTGTTGGAATACAGGAACTGGTTAATGTCAGTTTAGATCCATTTCCCAATAGCATCAAACCGTATTAGAAATACAGCTCTGAGGGTACGAGAGAAAAAGAGAGAGAGCGCGAAGGAAGCATACAGACAGGCAGAGATAGAGAGGTAAACAGTTAGACAGACAGGTAGTCAACACACACACACACACACACACACACACACACACACACACACACACACACACACACACACACACACACACACACACACACACACACACACACACACACACGCACGCACACGCACGCACACACACACACACACATTACACCTAGGAAGCAGGGTTTAAGTAATGAGTATAACAATTACTTTCAACACTTAGTCCAGGTAGAACAAGCGGCCAAAAGACGAGTAATGGCTTGCAATTTTTTTTGTATCCAATTGAACCGTTGTTTCTGCAAAAGTAATCAGGACGCACGCCGACGATATTCAACAACAGTGAGAATTTAATTGAATTTTAATTGACATTTTCCCAGCGGTGTGCACTCGATACTAGCACACTCGTCATTTCAGTAGCAACAATCGATTCTGTCCCTTGTGTATCGGAAACAGATGCAGCGGCAGTGCCATTGGCTAGCGCGGTCAGTTCAATCCAGGACAACAGTTTGAAAAAAGAACATAAAACACAAAGGTTATTATTAGTGTATCATCTGAATCATATAAAAAAGTTAAAACATCGCTTAGCGTTAACGACATTGAGGTCGTGTCATTTAAGCCGCTTGTAATACATATACGTCTGTCTATTGATGTATACGAGCGGGTGTGTGAAAAATCTATCATTTTTCTTCAATGTTAATATTCTAGTCTATAATAGAACCAATATGAATCTATATGAGTTTTAATTTTGAAGTCGTGCAAAGGCGCCAATTGGAAAACAATACAAAGACTAACAATCAAGGGTACTAAGAAAAATTTTCAATGCTTTTAGTATGCCAGCAACAGAACATTTCACGTCGAATCAGGCATGCGTCTTGAAGAAGACGAAATCGGAAGAATTTCCACGAGCTACATGGTGCGACTAGAAGACCGTCGAAACGAAGATGCTAAACAACATCACGTCCATCCGATCACCAAAAGAAGACTGATAAGGCAAAAACCAGCAGAAAGGCTGAAAGTATGAGAAAAGGAATTCTAAATTGCATTAAGTAATTGATAGTGCTACGACATTACAGAACAATCTACGTGTTTATCGAATGTTGCAGAGGAATCTAGCCAAATGTTGTGGCGTACCTGATTCTCAGCGCATTTGCTAGACTGTCCCAGAATTCGCGCGGCCGCACGCACTGTGTCAAGGCTGCAATTAATTACGTCGTACTGTAGAGATAACGCAGTTGTGGAATGTTCTGGTCTGTGAGCGGGCTATAAATACTAGGCGTCAGCGGCCTTAGTTTTCACTTATTATCGGGCGATATTATTGTGTGCGTTCAAGTGGTTAGTAGTGAAGTGTTGTGTTTTATAATCGGCGGTATAATTGTAATACAATTATGTTTTATATTAGTTGACATTTTATTGCGTGTGAACAATTTTCATTTTATTTGTTGTAAGAGACAGTGTTGTTAATTACGAACTGTTTAACTGTGAAGATTAAAGCTGGTGATTAGTGACTTAATTGGTGTCTTGTATTTTGTTTTCCACTGTACCGTACGACGATCAAGTTGACCGTCATAACAATATTATGTGTTTGAGTAGGTTCTTCTCTAAAATGTAATGTCTCAAATTGTTTGCTCATTATTTAAATTAAAGTAGATTCTAAATTTTCTTTAATAAAAAAAACATAAATAAAATATACATGAAAATAAAGAATGTTAATTATTACAATATGCCACTTTTTAATATTAAAGAATTAAAGAAAACTAAACACTTGTTTTCGTGATTTTCACTCGTCAATTTTTTTTAAAAATAATATACCACGACAGCTGTTTCGGCACACAGTGCCTTCTTCAGATGGTAAGAGCTGACTAGTCACGTACAATAAAATATCACATAAAGCCAGTGCTATGAAAACGATAATCGAATCAAGTTCGAACAATAAACAATACACATTACATATACACAACTATATACAAATTAGAAAGGAACGTACATTTACTTATATAATTTCAAATTTAAAAGCGGAGAGCTATTTAAATCAGTTTGGTTGTTCAAAAGCAAACCTAAATCTTTACGCTTATTAATTTCGAGGGCTTCAAGTAAATCAAGTTTTTTACCTTTTTCCAATACATGTAAAATTTTGAAGTTATCATTAAAATTATGATCTTTTTCCGACAAATGATTCGCATAATTAGATTTACCATCCTGATATCTCAAACTGTAATTGTGATCGTACATTCTTTTTGAAAACGACCTTCCAGACTGGCCAATATAAATTTTGTCACAAGACCCACACGATAACTCATATACTCCTGACTTTTGGAGTTTCTCTACTTTACTCTTATTGTTCTTAATATATCTACCAAGAGAAGATTTCATCACTTTTTAATATGATCGAGAGAACAATGAACGTACATAGTGGATGGTATACAAACAATATTGGTGACATGGACACGAAGGTTTAAGGGTTGAAATCCCCTGCCACACAAAATTTTCCACTCAACTAAGTTTCGCCACACAACGTGTACAATGTAACACAAATGTCCTCTAACACGTAATTTAGTTAACAAACTTTTCTACAGACTGTACGCTCCACTACTCCGAAGTACACCATTTTCTGTACCATCATTTTCATTTGGCCAGAAAGTGACAAAAATTTAAGTCATCAAAATTTCTTTAAAAACATGTTCGAGTTATAAAGGAAAAACAACACGCGATTATATAGGGAAAGTTGTATATGGAAATAAAATTGAGATATCAAGGAACTCGGTTTATCGATTTTCGACTGTATTAATGAGAATAAGTAAATCTTGGTTTATGTAAGTAAAAACCGTGCTTGTTAAAAATTCATTCATATAGTTCCATCTTTCTCTCCCTTTCGTCTCTTCTATTTTCCGGCTCCTAAAACTTGTTTTCATCATTAACAGTTATCATCTTTAAAAAAAAACCATTCGAGTTGCCTTCTCTTTTGTTTTGTATTCATCAGTAAGTACATCCGTGATATACCACAATGTAGTTACCAAAACTCTATAACAATTTTATTTATTTATTTTATTTTTACCTTCGACTTAACGTTACACTTTCTACTGTTGATCTGAATATTTTCTTTTTGTCGTCTTCCAAATATGTTTGTACTGTAAAATCGAATTCAGAGTTTCTACCGACTTCATTCGTTCACTGAGCCTGTCTACAATTTTCCAACAGCCGTTTCTGTCTGTATCAAATAATATTCTTTCTTTCCTATATTGATCTTTCCTTTTTACTGCATTATACAGACAATAAATAATTTAATTATTGCAGTTTATATTAAAGTTCGTGATTGTTCTGCTGCCTCTAGAGTCGAACACGCGACCTGTTTGTTTAACATGTTTCTCTCTTGTACGCGAATTAATTATGGGTTAGAAGATACATGAAACGTATCGAGCTTACTGTACGAAGAGAGACTTTTACTTACTGTACGAAGAGAGATCGTAAACGCGCAAAGAAGAGTAAAATAAATTGAAACTTCATCCATTAATTTTATCCATTACTAAAATTGTTAGTGAAGAAGACCAGATTCTGAAGCGAACTCATTGCACAGCCGACAAGTTAGTGGCCCATATTATTGTGACGATTGTAATGTGCCTATCGCATTGTGATTCAGTATTGATTGCTTGTAAGCTGTTAATAAATGTAATTAATTCTTATCCTAAACGCGGCTCCAGATGTTAGCAACCGAAACGTTGTTTCCATTTTTAAATCTCTAGCGCAGTTGGCTTCTGAAATTATTTTTCCGCATTAATGGTTCTTCACCATAATCACCGTCTTCCTCATATCGTTCGATGCGCTGTTTTGTTACACTTGGTGCACACGGATCCTGGGACCAGTTAATGACGTACACGGCTGGAGAATAAGATATAACTTTGAATTGTATCAAATGTATAAAGAACCACCGCTAACACGATACATAAAACTACAGCGTCTAAGGTGGGCTTGGTCATGTAGCCGGGATAGTGGAAGACAGAATACCAAGAAAACTATTGAACAGCAGAATCCACGGAAAAAGACCAGTGGGAATACCGAGGAGAAGATTGGAGGACGCGGTGGATGAGGATGCGAAAGAAATAGTGAAAGTGCGCTCCTGGAGGAGGATGGCTACCGACAGAAGAGAATGGGGGGAAATATTGAAGGAGGCCAGGGCCCAACAAAGGCTGCAGTGCCATAGGAGAGAGAGAGAGAGAGAGAGAGAGAGAGAGAGAGAGAGAGAGAGAGAGAGAGAGAGAGAGGTGCACACGGATATTCGGCGTCGAGTAAACTAGACAAAAGCTTTAACGTACGTACGGCATTAAACGATACACACCAAGCAATAATAATTGGCAAAGAAAGGGATATAAGAGAAACGGAACTACTGTGTTACGGAAGAAACAGATAGGCCATTAAGTAGAGTAGTTACACAGTGGCGGCGTGATGTCAACAAAGCTTCCAACTTTGTTTCTTCGCCTCCAAACTTGACGAACTAACTAACAATGACACAATGTGCGCGTATACGTACACCCACCGTCAGTGTTTTCCATTAGCGGATTGCACCAAGCATAGTAACAAGAGCACATATACACAATACGCTTTCATAAAATGTGAAAAATTAAAGCCGTTCATTGTTCGCATAGTAAACGATGCTCTATTGTATTGGACGGGGAAGACAAGACGCATAAGCGGGCGCAGAGCGTGACATTGGCTAGTATTCTGTCTGTCAAGTATAAGCTAATTACTTCATTATGACGATTGAGCACCGCAAATGTGACTGTAAGTTTGAAACAGAAATAGATTTCTTTTTTGTTCATTTTATATGTTTATTCTCGTTTACTCAAATATGATTAAGTATTTTATACGTGAGTTGTGTTTTTCTTTTGTATTTTATTACGATTTCGCGAAAGAAACTGCGATTAATACTGACTTATGCGGCTGCCGCTTGGTGTCCACTTCTGTCCATCACCAGCCGGTGCAGACTGGAAAGACTCCAATCGAAAACTCTCCGTTCCTTGTCGGAATCTTCTTGGTTTGTCAGAAATTATGCAATTCGAGGAGGTCTTCGTGTTCCTACCTTGTCAGTCTTTGTTCGATCGTTAGCTGTAACTTTCTTTGCTGCAGCTGCGACCTCATCCTTCCCTTACCTACAGACCACCACCACCACGCAATCACCTCCACCAATCCGGGTTAAAGGCCCTCGAGCGATTCTTGATGACTCGCCGTAACGACTTCCTTAATATTTAAAACTTTTAACTTCAGTCCCAGCCCCTGAGTTAACCTTCAAAGCTGTCCTTTCTTCCCTCCTTGCACGCCGACCGCGCTATTCTTACGCCTGTCACTGGCACGGAGGCTCTCTGCCTCAAGGCGTCTGCCAGCTGGCGACACCTGTATCCTGAATCGCTTCCAGCGGCAATGCCATACACCAAAGTATTCTTCCCCCGCTTTCTAAGGGAAACGTGTTGGCGGTTGCCCCCTCTATTTACTGCTATCAATTGAGATTAATGTTGCATTATAACAGGAAGACGGAGATTGGTGAGCGTGTATACATTGAGAAAGGAAGATGTGAGAAGATTTTATACACTGGAGATGTGGATATGGTGGATGTAAAGAGAGGGTAAAGACGGGAATTAGAAAGTGCTGCAGAGAACTGTAGGAAATATATATGCAAGCATACACGTAACATATGTACTCAAGCGTATAACAGGAAGAAAATGAATTGGCGATGTGAAGGATGAATGTTTAAATTAAGATTAGAGGAGGATGTGAAGACCCTTAAAAGCTAGTGTAGCGTCTGTAATGTCAGGACTCACCAAAGGTGGGAGCCTGGAGTTAACCTACTTACGGAAAGAGGGAATGACCTATGTCGCCATCCACGGTGGTTCCGATCTCTATCATCCCCAGCTGACACGCTCCGCCTCGTCGTGGAATGGGGGTGAACCGGTATTTCGAACAAGCGTGCAATTATAAATGTATAAGAAGAAGTTTGGGTAAACTGAAAAGAAGATGGGTACCGTAACAAGCACATATGCCTATAACATCTAGCGAAGGAGAAGAAGATGCATCCAATGTAACTTACAAATGGTAGTTGTTATCAGTAGAAATAAACAAAGTCAGCTGAATCATGAAAAGTATTTTGCGTTTTTATTACTAACCAACTTCAAATCATATTATCTTTCTTTTATCATTTATTTATCATTTACTTAGAGTTATATAACATTTTCTGTGTTGTAACGTTAAGCGTGCGCGTATACATATTCAAACAGCTGAGTATATATTTACTTAATTTCGTTTAAAAGCCGCTCGACTTTTGCTACTTAGCCTCGGCAATCCCCGACAACAGTCGACGACGTCGCTCCCCCCCCCCAAACCAACGTAATTCTCCCGCCGACTTTCTCTCTTACGTTAAGTTAAAACCAGCTTTCGTCGACTTCTTTATGTCCAGTTTAATTTAAATGCCGTATACAACGCTTTAAGGAGCGGAGCTTAATGAAATATATTCTCGCCCGTCGCGCTTGTTGCTTATTACGATTCAACTCGCTTACAAATACACATAAATACACTACACAAAGTTTCCTTCCCTACGCTGTACCAGTTTTCGCCCGAAATCGCTTCAATGTAGTGAGAGATAATTTTATAACAATTTTTTTAAAAGCAAGAATCTCTGTCGCCTATTTGCTGGTTTATTTTTAACATTCTCTGAAGTGCGATATTTTTAACATTCCTTACGTCTACATTTTTACATTTCGTTACGCTTCTTTTTTTTTGTAAATGAAAGGCAAAAACCGAAATTTATTTTGTGTCTTTTCATATTGAGTTTTGTACCCCACCTTCCGATACAATGTATTTAGTTTTACGCTCTTTCAAGCACCGATCTTGTTCAAGATATCATCATCATCTTCTTCTTCTTCTTCTTCTTCTTCAAGGAATAAACCAAAAATGATTTTTTCCAGTCCCTAGCAGATAGACTACAACTAGTCACTCTAACGCTTCTTTGGACGGCCTACACCTCTCTGTTCATTCGGCTTATAATTCAATAGTTGTTTGGGCATGCGGAAGTAATGCATTCGGTCAAGATGTTCCAACCAATTTTGGCCGATAATGGTGGGCAACCTTATCTACTGTATTCATAATAATCCGTAAGGTCATTTCTTACTTGTGCCAATTTAGCAAGTAATATGTCCTTTGGGTGGGCTACTCTAGAACATCGCAGGCTAAGACAATGCTGTGGTGGCCACGTTCCGGCGTAACGTCCACCCAAATGTTCTGCCGATGTTGCCTTACACAAACCGGACTAATGAGACAGTTTTTCCTGTTCGACATGTCCACAGGGATCTTTAATATGGCGGTTTCTCCTTGCCTTCAACATCCAGCCCCGTCAAACAATAAAACCAATAAAGCGTCATCTAAATTTAGGAGAAATTTTATACCCCTAGTGTAGAAGAGTGCCCTAAACTCTACTTCTTGTAATGTTTTCTTTACAAGACAGTTTTTCTTTTGGAGGAGGCAGTTTATAACGGTTGTCACTTGGTCTTCAGTGCGGCGTCAGCGACCTGTCGGTGTTTCCCATTCGCCATTTAAAATCTAGTATTTATACCTCCTCAGCCACCTTGCATTGTTGTGAGATAGCGGGCCTCCGGGCCGGTAAGGTAATCTAGTATTTATACCTCCTCAGCCACCTTGCATTGTTGTGAGATAGCGGGCCTCCGTGCCGGTAAGGTAATCTAGTATTTATACCTCCTCAGCCACCTTGCATTGTTGTGAGATAGCGGGCCTCCGTGCCGGTAAGGTAATCTAGTATTTATACCTCCTCAGCCACCTTGCATTGTTGTGAGATAGCGGGCCTCCGTGCCGGTAAGGTAATCTAGTATTTATACCTCCTCAGCCACCTTGCATTGTTGTGAGATAGCGGGCCTCCGTGCCGGTAAGGTAATCTAGTATTTATACCTCCTCAGCCACCTTGCATTATTGTGAGATAGCGGGCCTCCGTGCCGGTAAGGTAATCTAGTATTTATACCTCCTCAGCCACCTTGCATTGTTGTGAGATAGCGGGCCTCCGTGCCGGTAAGGTAATCTAGTATTTATACCTCCTCAGCCACCTTGCATTGTTGTGAGATAGCGGGCCTCCGTGCCGGTAAGGTAATCTAGTATTTATACCTCCTCAGCCACCTTGCATTGTTATGAGATAGCGGGCCTCCGTGCCGGTAACGTAATCTAGTATTTATACCTCCTCAGCCACCTTGCATTGTTGTGAGATAGCGGGCCTCCGTGCCGGTAAGGTAATCTAGTATTTATACCTCCTCAGCCACCTTGCATTGTTGTGAGATAGCGGGCCTCCGTGCCGGTAAGGTAATCTAGTATTTATACCTCCTCAGCCACCTTGAATTGTTGTGAGATAGCGGGCCTCCGTGCCGGTAAGGTAATCTAGTATGTATACCTCCTCAGCCACCTTGCATTGTTGTGAGATAGCGAGCCTCCGTGCCGGTAAGGTAATCTAGTATTTATACCTCCTCAGCCACCTTGCATTGTTGTGAGATAGCGGGCCTCCGTGCCGGTAAGGTAATCTTGTATTTATACCTCCTCAGCCACCTTGCATTGTTGTGAGATAGCGGGCCCTCGTGCCGGTAAGGTAATCTAGTATGTATACCTCCTCAGCCACCTTGCATTGTTGTGAAATAGCGGGCCTCCGTGCCGGTAAGGTAATCTAGTATTTATACCTCCTCAGCCACCTTGCATTGTTGTGAGATAGCGGGCCTCCGTGCCGGTAAGGTAATCTAGTATTTATACCTCCTCAGCCACCTTGCATTGTTGTGAGATAGCGGGCCTCCGTGCCGGTAAGGTAATCTAGTATTTATACCTCCTCAGCCACCTTGCATTGTTGTGAGATAGCGGGCCCCCGTGCCGGTAAGCTAATCTAGTATGTATACCTCCTCAGCCACCTTGCATTGTTGTGAAATAGCGGGCCTCCGTGCCGGTAAGGTAATCTAGTATTTATACCTCCTCAGCCACCTTGCATTGTTGTGAGATAGCGGGCCTCAGTGCCGGTAAGGTAATCGTGTAACGTCTGGAAGGGGCATTACGTAGAATGATCTCTAACAGTCTGGAACAGCCGCGGCGTGCCAAGAGTCACTTAGGCACTCAGCGATGCGGTAATATTTATTCCTCAGCTTAGAAATATCATAGAAGCAGCTAAGAAAATAGGAAAGAGCTTGCGGCAAATAAATGCACTGAGAAAAGAATAAAATGGTTTACAATACATTGTCCCATATTACTCACTCACCGTTCAACAGAGACGTATAACGTGAGAAGAGAAAATAAGAAAAAATGAAAATGGTAATGAAAGAAGACAATTTTATTGTTAGGGAGATAATACTAATTTATTGCTCGGGTAAATATCTCGTCACCTAAATGTAAAGGAAAAACAAAGTGCTTCGTCCAGGTATCTATTCTTAGAATTACTCAATCTTCATTTTCATCTTTATAAAATTAATACTTAATTATGTAAACCCTTTTATCCCTTCCACATTACCATTCCCTATTGTTTCATTTTAAAAACATGTTTATGTCAGTATTTTTTGTTTTCTAAATTATCTACAACATTTTATATATCATTTTATTTTTAAGGCTTGTCACGTACTGTTGTTTACAAAAATCAGGCGCTGTTTTTCACAAAGGCAATGAATAACTTTTAGCACACAAAAAAATAAATTTTTAAGAATTCTGACACACTTTTGGTAAAAATGCTAAAAGTTATAATCAAAATAAGTTTCTAATAAAGGAAATTTATCAAAGGAACCATTATCGATGTACTGGAATGTTCTCGTATTTTATGAAACAATGTGTTTTTAATATTTTCCACGCATACTTTTTTGTTCAGAATCCAGGCAGTAAAGTTCGGGAAAGGGAGTAAACGACTCCAGATCAATTTCATTTTTCTGTCGAATCTCAAACTTTTTACGAAAGTTAAAAAAGTCTGTCTTAAAAAAGCGAAAATAATAATATAAGATTATCAGTGTACTTTTGATTGTGAGTGGATAGAATTTTACACGCAAACGCTAAAAACCAAAACTTATTAAACAAATATATGTAAAAGATATTTTTTTTCGTATATACATATAGTAGTTCTTTTTTGTTTTCGAATTTGATTGCATATGTGCTTCTGTCGAGTGTTTAACGTCATACTCTCTCTCTCTTAAATGAAAAAATATATATGTTGTAATATTCTACAAGTTTCATATTATACTGATGTATTGATGTTAATCACCTCTTTCATGCTCTGAGTACACTACGATATGGTAGTTGCGTTTAACAATGTTGGAGTAATGAGAGGGAAGGATATTATCTCAGACCACTATCTGGTAAGGCCAAAAGTAGCACCACTCAAAGCTATGTGGGGAAGACCAGCAAAGTCCTATTCAAAGTCTGACTTAGTGTGGAAAGTCAATCTCCTCAAAGACGACTCTCTCGGAGATATCTACTACAGACGAATAAATCAGTATTTGAAAATATAACCTGTCAGTAGAGACATAGAAGAAGAGTTCAATGAATTTAAATAAGTGATTGTTATGGCAGCATCAGAAGCACTAGGCCTGAGGAAGAAACGTCGAATAAGCGAAGTCTGTACCTATGGAATAAAGACTTAAAGTGCACAATCCAGAAGAAAAAGAACTGTATTTTAAATGTTTGGCAGATAAAAATCCACACTCGCTAGAAGAATATAACACACGGAGGGGGCAAACAAAATCCCTAGTCAAAAGAGCACACAAGGAAAGTTGGGAGAGATAATTATGTGTCCAGCATTGAAAATAATATACATGGACACAAAATGCAGCCTACAAAATTATAAAACATTTTGTAAAACATTACAGTAAGGACGAGAAAGATGCAGGCAATGTGGAACTGCTAAAGAAGAAGGACTGGATTGAGTTCTGTAAAAGACCGTGATACAGTGCAGATGAAGAGGATAATGGGGAGAAAGCCGCAGAATTAGCCAAGCAGTTGACTGCATATAAGATGAAGAGCTTAAGAAAGCATTATATAATAGCAAGAGTAATAAAACTGTAGGAGCAGACAACACAAATACAGAGCTCGATAAATATCTACCAATGCAAGCAAAATATAGGTTTCTGACCATTGTCAACAAGTGTTGGAGACAAATAATTATACAATCAGACTGGAAAAAAGCTTTGATAGTTCCTATTTTCAAAAAAAGGTTTACGATGACAATGTGAGAACTAAAGGGCCATTAGCTTACTCAATGCAGCATATAAAATATGTACCAAACATTATTAACAACAGATTAAGGCCTATTATAGATACCATCTTGCTCGAAGAGCAGTCTGTGTTAGGAAAGGAAGATCGTGCTGTGATAACATCTTTATATTAATACTGTTGATGGAAGGAGAAGAAAGTATATTCTTGAGACACATATGATTTTTATCGACTACATCAAGGTTTTTGATAATGTGAGACGAAATAAGCTGTGGAATATCATGGATAGAAGAGGCGTACCAAAGCAGATGTCATTAGGAGCATGTACAAGAACACACAGATCATTGCAAAAACTAAATCTGGTGAAGTCCTTAATGAAGTAACAAATAAAGGGGTCAGACAAGGGTGTAACGTTTCACCCACACTTTTTAATTTATATTTGGAGATGCTGTTACAGAGTGGAAGCACTGGCTGAAAATACTGAACTTCAGTGACAGTTCCAGTGAAAGTAATTTCGTCAAAACTCTGATGTTTGCTGACAATCAGGTCATAAAAGAAGACAATAAAAATATCCTGCAGAGGGCCCTCTATGAACTGCAGCACATAATCAGGATGTATGGTCTGGAAATGTCTGTGTCCATGGGTTTTAAAGGTTTCTTTCCCTTTAGAACTGCATGATCAACTAATTGAGCAAGTACATTTATCCAGGTTCCTTGGATGTGACTTGTCTTATGTTGGTGAGACAGATGTGGACAAAAAATAGAGACGTTTAATCGCATGTGTGGAACGATAAGAAGAACACTGAATGGAAAGGTCAGAAGAGTGAAATTTTATAAAGAATGGCAGTGCTATGCGCCCTTTATGGCAGTGAGACTCGGACACTAAACGCAGAAACCCAAAGCCGGATACAGGTTAGTGAAATGAGATTTTTACAATCAGTACTAAGAGTATCACGGAAGGACGGGCTAAGAAATGATGACATAAGCAACATCCTTGGAATATGCAACCTAAACGAAAGGATAAAGCAATACAGACAGCATTGGACAGACCATGTTGAAAGGATTCATGAGAAGAGAATACCAAAACAAATTTTGGTTTATAATCCGAAAGGACGGCGGAATATTGGAAAACCAAAGAAAATATGGTCGGACCAAGGAGTACGCAACGGGTCGTAGGGTCCACAGCCTGAAAAGAAGAATAAGAAGAAGAAGAAGGAGGAGAAGAAGCAGAAGAAGAAGAAGAAGAAGAAGAAGAAGAATAAGAAGAAGAAGAAGAAGAAGAAGAAGAAGAAGAAGAAAAAGAAGAAGAAGAAGAAGTTAATTACGTCATACTGTATTTAAAATATATTTGTTTATTTTCTTGGGTTATTAAGATAAAATTTTTAAGAAAACGAGTTAGTTTGATTTTGTTTGTCTGTTTTTTTAACTCTATAAAAAATTAACTTTTTACTTTGTGTGTATGTCAAAATTGGCTTTACATTATTTAGACTGCTCTATAAAGAGCACAAAAACAAACATGAAGATAATTTATAGATCTATTCAGGCATTTGATTGCGACTCCTGGGTATTGACTGAGAAACAGAAAAACAAAATGTAATGTAAGCTTGTGTGACAGCTTAGATACTACAAAACAAGACAGATAATCCAAGAGAAAGAAGGTATATCGGGAGATGCAAAAATTAATGGCCGGCCCACAAAGTGTGAAACGGATTCTAAAACCTGAAGGAAAACAAGCAAAAGAAGAAAAAGTGTTTTATATGAATAGGCAAACAAGAGAGTTTACTATTAGAAAACGATTGAATGCAGAGTTCAAATATCAGTGGATAGAACAAAGCGAAGCCTGAACGCTTGGGGAAAAAAGAAGAATGGCGCTTAGATTGTGAAAAACGGCCAAGCGTTCTGTTGAAATGTATAGGCCTGTCGTTATTTACTGAAATGTATAGGCCTGTCGTTATTTACATTCTACAAAAAAAGTGTTTAATATTTGTACCGATTTCGTGTTGTCGACAGAAAGGTACCTGGGACCACAATGAAAACGCACGCACTGTTAAAGGTGACAAAATTGGAATAATTCTGTCGCACCGATTTTCCATTTGTCTGACACGCCTGACAGGCGCCGTTCCATTTATCACTTCCCACAGTTGGCAATATTGACGCCACTCACTACTTGAACACATTTATTTCCATAGTTTCACAGACACTCTGGCCTTCACTCATACGTTTTGTTTCTGTACGGTTGGAGTTTTAACCTTAGAGCACCAAAAAAATATATAAATATTTACAAACAAACACGTGCTCGAGGGGTGCCCGCAGTCCCCCCACACAAATATACTTGCTTTTTAGTATCTCGTTTACATTTAGTACATTAAACTCTGACAAATATAAATATTTATCATACGATTTATAAATAAAGAACTTTAATAATTTAATTACTGAAAACAATACAAATGTGGATATTACAATCTGAGCATACACTGACTCAGAACCAGGGAGTATGACAAACGCCTAGTACCTCACCCATACATTACTGAACGAGCGAAGCGAGTTCTCAGTTTTAAGTCGACCTGTCTATGAATCTATCTCTTTAGGGTACGTCTTACGATAACTTTTGAACGCATTAACCGATTTTCGTAAAACTTGGCATGCATGTCCATGCTTTTACCTTACAGAAACCTATTGCTTTTTAGATTGATTCCCCTAAAAATAACAGAAGAATAAAAATGTGAAGGGGTCCAAATTGTAAAAAAATCGTAAACGCCTATGTGGGGTATCGCATTGTAGGAGTACCCATAAAGTAAATGTAGGAATCGTTTTTGAAAATTTGAAAATTTTTATAAGTTCGGGCCCAAAAATTTAAAAAAAATCGCAAAAATTTATGTAGAGTATAAAATCAAATAGAGTAATAACTAAAATCTGAATGTGATGTAAAGTTTTAGAAATTTCAAAATTTTCGAGCTCCAAAGCTCAAAAAAAGAGATGAATAATTTGGAAAAATTATTGTATGACTGTGTGCTCCATAATTGCTATATTACTAAATAACTAGTAGAGTACTCGGGCTTGTAGTAATTTTTCTTATAATTTAAAAATGATCTAATATCAAAATTCCTGTTATAATAAGTGTAGACCTACTTCTTTTAAAATAGTGAGCGAGTTCAGCTCAGGGACCGTGTTAGTTTTATTTATATCGATGACGTTTGAAAGAGAAATTAGGCTAAGTTTATAAAAACTGGAGCAAACCACTGTCTGAAGGACTGGACTGTGTAGAAATACATTAACTCACTCGACAAGTACTAAGTCATTCCTGTCTAATTAGTCCAGTCGCCAGAGTAAAAATAACGGTAAAATTTCTTAAAAAATTGAGGCAAAGTGATATTTGGTATAGTTATTGAAAAAGGTCTAAATATCGGTTTAAAATCATCTTTGCATGTTTATAAGGTCAGGCTTTTTTAAAAAACAAACTTATTTAAGGGCAGCGTGCGGTAAAATAGATAAAAACGTTCAGTGAATTTCTTTCCTTACTACTAAATAAACCATTGGATCATGATAAAGTCTTCATTCTTTTTGTTTAAAATAGTTCAAATTTTAATAGTAATAAAATCAAAATAACGATTTTGTTATTATTTCATCGTTAGGAGTATTAAATCGATAGACGGAATGGTCGATTTTAACAAATCTTCCTCTGTTGAATAATATTATTAAATATGTGTATCTTAATATACATAAAAGTCATTGTGTGTATTTATATTCCACACCTCCTACTAAACCACTGGACCGATTTCAACAAAACTTAGCACAAATATTTTATGCAACGGGAGAACCAACATAAGATAGGTGTTTTGGGCCCTGGGGATGTCAAAAATGGAAAATATGAAAATACCGCATGTAGGGTATCAAATTAAAGGGAATTTCAATGCAAGTAACACTTTTTCATGCATATAAGCACTATTGAAAATTCTTGGGCCCTTGGGCTTAATAAATGGGTGGTTTTGGGGGAGGTCAAAAATGGAAAATATGAAAAACCACTGGACCGATTTCCACCAAACTTGGCACAAATTTTTTACGCAACGGGAGAACCAACATAAGATAGGTGTTTTGGGCCCGGGGGGGGGGATGTCAGAAATGAAAAATATGAAATATGAAAATACTGTGGAGTATCAAATTAAAGGGAATTTCAATGCTAGTAACAATTTTACATGCATATACGTACCATTGAAAATGTTTGGGCCCTGGGGCTCAATAAATGGGTTGTAATGGAGGGGTGTCAAAAATGGAAAATATGAAATACCGTATGTGACATACATATACGCACTATTAAAAATTTTGGTCTCCGGGGCTCAATAAATTGGTGGAATTGGAGGAGGGGTGATGTCAAAAATGGAAAATATGAAAATACCGCACGTGGGGTATCAAATTAAAGGGAATTTCAATGTAAGTAACAATTTGACGTGCGTATTGATTTGGATTATTATAAATATCCCCCCCCTTGGTGGATGTGAAAAAACAGCATAAATGGTATCAAATTAAAGTGAATTTCCTAGCAAGTAAGAATATGACACCACTTTCTCCCAAGCAAACCCGGGGCAAATCCTCCAGTAATAAATAAAATATTTCAAAGAAAAGCTCTCTTTTTAATAAAAGGTAAAACGAATACAAACAAAATAACATTATACAAGAATATATATATTTTTTTAAATTTGGAATTTTAAAAATTATTGATGTTGAGAATTTAGTTAGTGATTTCTTCTTCTTCTTCTTCTTCTTCTTCTTCTTCTTCTTCTTCTTCTTCTTCTTCTTCTTCTTCTTCTTCTTCTTCTTCTTCTTCTTCTTCAAGGATTTTTTCCTCACTACATCAAAGTCATTATCATCAAAATCAATCTCGTCAACAATTGGAAAGTTTTTGCAAGTTTCAGTTGAGCATGTACCACAAACCGATGAACATAAAAGACCAGCGCTTCTGCATGTACACGATCCTTTTTTGCAGCCAGTTTTGCAATTACAAAAGATCATTTTTAATAAAGATTTTGGGGCAGCTGGCTGTGTCATTTTTATAGGCGTTAAAATTTCTCCAACATTCCAACCCCAGTCTTTTGGTATTTGATCATTGCCGAGCCATTGCTGGACTTGTAAATATACTCTGTAAAAGTGCTGCTTGGCAGCATCAGAAGTAGGTGGCAGACTTTCTAACTTTACAGGTTTTAAGCTTTTTTTCTTTTTTGAAATCGCTTTAGTAAAACTTGTATGTCTGTATTTATCAACACATGTAATTTTTTTTGGTGCATTATACATATACAGGAGAATTAATAGACCATTTTTATATATAGATGTTTGAGGTTGATTTTCCAGTTTAAATGCTTCGATCGCTTCTTTTAAATCTGAGTTTATTGATTTTTTTCAATCGAATTAAAAACCGATTTTTTACCTTTACCATAAAAGCATGATGTTGTGTCACAGCCGGTTAGAGCATGCAAAAATAGTATATTCTCTTTGCAAAATTTATGCTTTCTAAAGCTGTTATCAGAAGAAAATAGACTAGCACTCATGGTTCCTCTCGTGGGTTTTAAGAGATAAATTTTCTTATTACTAGGTGTAAGCGCAGTAATGAGCACCAAAATATCTACGTCCTCTGCAACAATAACTGGAGGTTTATCATATAATTCTAAGGCTGTTTTCACAATTAATAAGTCTGCATCATCGTCAGCTTGTTTAACGTTTATGCTTTCTTCTTCCAAATATCTCGTTAGAATTTCAATAAATAGAGTTTTATTATTTTTATTCGAAATAAATTGCTCTTGGGTCACTGTGACACACATATCTTCATGGAATAAAATATCTGGAGAGGAATTTTGACTGGTACGGCGATAACGCTCCATAGCTTTGATGCTGTTAGAATTGTTTGTATAGCCATCAAAAACTACAGTAACGTTTGATCCAAAGTGTCTCTTGACATAATTTACGTATCTTTGAAAAATACAATTGAACTTGTCATTTTTTGACCATACTACTCTATGCAGTAACATACCACCATCAATGACGTAAATGCAATCTTCAAGGTTAATCTCAGTGCGGTCTACTTCAAACATATCATATAGTTTAGACTTATCTGTTTTCCGAAATACACCTTCGTAAAACATAGATGTTGGGTACGGTGCAAGTTCATAACGCATGTAATCTTTTAATTCGTCGTCACTTTTTCTTGTTACACAAATGCGTTGAAATATAAACACTGGATCTATAGGGACAATTTCCTCTTGAATTTTCAGACTACTATTAACACTTTTTAATGACAGTACTCTATTTTTTCGTTTAAACGAAACTTTATGGAAGTTTGTACCAGCAATTTCTTCTAATCCTGCTTTTCTAACCTCAAAAGCATTATGACAGTTCATATTATTACCGCCAGTAACTCCAGTAGATATAGACATTATTGAATCTTGATAAGGAAATGGCTCGTGTCAATCAAACCAGGATTTTATTTTGAGAATATCTTCAGTATCTCGTTTTATTCGAGAATCTCTAGCATCTACATGCTGATCGGAAGTAGAAAATGTTATACCACAAAATTTTTCTACTTCTTCGCAGATATCATGTGTATATGGCATTGCTAAAATCCATTTATTTGCAGTACTGGTAGTTACTCCCCGTCCAATCATACCACCATCAACTTTCATGACTCTCATTAAGTCCTGTTCGATTGTCATATCAGTATGAGTTCCTGACCAGAATTTCTCAGTTCGTCTTAGAGTACAAAATCCGTTATTTATAAAATTTTGAAGTTCTTTAATTTTTAAAGCGGTAGTTTCTGGAATTACATCTTGGTTTTGCATTGAGGTGAAAAGTTTTTCAGATTCTTTTATAAATTGATTCATATATTGTACATATAATAAGGCTGATTTCGTATAATTAAAATGTCCAGTTGCATAAAAATATGGCAACATTTGCTGAATAACTTGTAATTGAATTTTTAATAAACCCATTTTTTCAGAGCGCGCAAATGCTTTTGCAATAGAGATCATTCGTATGTATTGTATCCATAATTTTGCAGTTTTACCGCGTTCCTCAATTTCAATCATTTTTTCTAGAAATTTACCATTTAAGATGTTTAAAAAATTATGATCTTGTACTTCTTTGTAAGTAAGATTGTCATCTAAAAATTCTTGTAGTAAAGATTTCATATTTGAATATTCAACTTCTGAAAGATTCATTTCCTCAATAATCTTTTTACACAAAACTATCCAAATTAATGTGTGCCCTCGTACTGCTCTAGCACAAGCATGGCCATCTATCATCTTATCTACAGTTCCTGGCGCATAGCAACAGCTTAATGCTTCTTTTAAACCGCTTCTTGCCATCACATAACCGATTGAACCAAGAAAAGACATAAGCAGATGAAATCCTCCAAGTCATTGAGGTGACTTTTCACCTCAAATCCTCCAATACACAATTACATTATGTATATCATCATCAGGTGAGGATTGGACCATTTCAAACGCTTTCTGATACAAAGGTTGATCGAAAGTAACAAAACAATTAAATAGATTAAAGTTTTTCACTAGTTTTACAGCGTATTTTAATACGGTGTATATTGTATTTTTGTCAGTTGGAGGAGAGTGTACAAAAGGCAAGCAAGCAATTCTAGATAATGTATAAGTCATATTTTCCAAAAGCTTGGACATAAAGGCATTCCAGCCAGTAATGCCTGGTTTGGTCACTCCATAAATCCAAAGCAAGTCAGCATTAGAAAAATCTATATTATTAAAACTCGGATTATCTACTTTTTCAAAAACAATGTTTTGGAGTGCATGTGTATTAATATTTTCAAAAATTTGGAATGCTATTTTGTCAGTTTTGCTGATTTCTTTTGCAGTAGGCTTAACTGTCAATCGTTTTAAGGGAACTTTCTTATAATAACAATCTCTTGGACTTACAATCATAATACCTCCCATACTATGAAAAGTATTTTTCCCGTCTATAGTATTGATATTAATATCTGAATTGTCAAATGCCAATTGTGCAAAACAACCAGATCTAAATGGAGAACGTGGACTAAGCAATACACTATCCTCATAAAGTGCTGCTTCTTTGTATGATGAACACACTCCCAGATGCGACAATATATCTATAATTCGTTTTGAAGCAAATTTCCTATGCAACATTACAGACAGACCAACTTTCAATGGTGATAGAAAGGTTCTAGGTCTTATGCAACTCATAATTGAATGAGTAATTGCTGTGCATTTTGTTTCATATGAACTAATATTACCTTTTTTATTTTTTTAAATTATTTCTTCTATCAGAAACTGAAGGGATTCTGGGATATTCTCATTAATATTTTGGAATATATTATCACTTGGAGGATAAAATTCTGTATTACTTTTCTTCAGATTAACATCGTTTCGAATAATTGCTGCTGCAGATTTTAAGATTTTTCTTTTTTCTTCATTTTCATCTTTTTTTGAGGCTATCCATGCTTGACGCATGACATTGTATTCACGATCTACAAGACATATGAGGGTTGAGCCACCTTTTCTGGATATAATTCTTATGCAATCGCCATAATTCTCTTTTAATTTAGCAATAATGGTATTTGGATGACAAGCATCATGTCCTGTTTAAGAAAATTAGATATTAAATAAAATAAACATGAAAATTTAATTTAAAAAATAGTATAATTATAATTTATAATTAAGCAATATATTTACCTAATAATGCAATTAATTCTGTGAGCGTAAACTGGGTATCATCACTGTCACTTAAATAATCAAAAATCAATTCCATTTGACGTGAGATTTTTACATCCTTGGGTCGACCTTTAGCATCACTTGTGTCACGAGTGTAACTGTTTAAAACTTTTTTGTGACAACTGCGGTGATATCTCGCTTGTACAGCTACCAAATCATCACAAGAAATTCG
Source organism: Magicicada septendecula (assembly GCA_034769895.1). NCBI lineage: Eukaryota > Metazoa > Arthropoda > Insecta > Hemiptera > Cicadidae > Magicicada > Magicicada septendecula. The sequence goes on along the minus strand of CM068372.1, from coordinate 442,081,340 downwards.
TCGTAGAATTGAGTTTCCTAATTCGTCATTATGTTCTGCAATCATTTCTGATAATTTTTCTTTAAAAGTAGGACTTTGAATTATAGAAATATTTTTGCGTTGATTAATACTTAATCTCGTATTACTTTTATCGGCATCTAATCTACAAATTATACAAAGTTTTTTGAAATCAAACAATTCTTTACTCTTTCTGACTTTACTCTTGACTGGGCTATATTTACTTTTTTTCGACAAAGTGCCTAAATCCTTATAACACAAAACATTATTCCTTTTTAACGTATATTTTTCTCGACATTTCCTGTGTACTAAAATTGAATCAACTTTTTTTGACATTTCATATTTTCCATCGTTTCTCTCAGAGCTAACTCTTATTAAATTCGGTAGTCCTCGAGTCACTTTTTCTGTATCTTCAATACAAAGATCAGCATTACAAATAAAACATATTTCAGTATCACACTGGTCCATATTTAATACCTAAAAATCAAAAAACCTTATGTAGCACTTATGTTCAGTAAAATTATTCTTTAAAACTTCACCACTAGTGAAGTCAAAATATCTCTTTTGAAAATTTTTTTATTTTAAATTTTAAATCCACCGTTTTTACCAAATTTGTTTTTTTAAATATGTGCCTTTTATAAACTTTTAATGTATGTAAAAAATGATCAGTACAATTAATTTTTTTTTTAGAAAAAATGCGTTCTTTACGTTTAATTTTTTTAAATGGTCAAAAAATGGTGTCAGAAAGGCCAAAAAATGTTAATTAACCACCCGAAAGTATTTTTAATAAGCTTTAATTTAAGCCGTCGTACACCTTTGTGCCACAATCTTGCCGTAATTTATGAGCACTCAAAGTTTTTTTGTGAATTGCGATTTTTTTGAGGTAATATTCAACATTTCAATATGAAATTTGTGGGGTTTATAGTACTCCACAAAGGTTACCTTTCCCTCAAGTTTTATCAACTTTCATTAATTTGTGTTAAAACAACAGCAATTTGTTTATAAACGCCATCGCCACTTTATTTATTTATTAACAATAATAATAATTTCGACTTCCGTATTAAGGCTAAAAATGTTATTCACTTATTATAGAATACTGAAAAAAATTCACATTAAAATTGGCTTGTTAGGTCCAAAGATATTTATAAAAACGCTATTTTGCAACTTAAATTGTTAATAAAAAAATAAACGGGTTGATTTTACACAAAACTTAACTGTTAGCTCAACTTGATCCCATTAAACAATTTAGCATACAAAAAATGACTCCCATAACAATTCACATTTGATTTTTATTTTGACTCCACTACACGTGTTCACAAATAAATAAATATTAGCATGTATAAAAAGTGTAAATAAAAACTTTAAACTGCAATTTTTTTTTACCTGTTTTATATGATAAAAATAAAAATATTTGTAATGTTTTGATTATAACCTTTGAAGAAATATCAACTGCATTACTGCTCCGTTATTGTATAGCAGATGTTTGTATGCCACACCACAACAACGGGTGTTGCAAGCGCAGCTACATTTACAGTTGCTCACTCGAGGGGAATAGAACGCCGCGCCGTTTAAAAATTTTACCTGTTTTCTAGGGTCTTGTTTTTAGAGTATAGGTATAATCAGGTAAGAGAAATAACATGAATAGATAGATTTAGCATTGTAGTAGCTATAACGTTAATTTCAAGTACTCAAATAAACCCACTTAAAAGATACATGTATGTAACGCAAAGGAGGCACCTTTTTTTAGTATACACAATTTTTATTTATTTTTTTTTAATTTTGAAAATGATTTTAATTTTCATGAGTGTAGTTTTTGATGCAGAACACTTGCAGTTTTCAAATACAATTTGTTGTATTTCGATATCTCTATTTTTAAGATTAATAAAGGCAGATAAACTCTGAATTTTAGAGTAAATTTAAAATACGTCGAAATACTCACTATTGAAAAGGTTTTTTTTTTAAATAACAACTTCAAAAGTAGTTTTCATTATTATAAAATAAAAAGTTTATCTCTTTTAAAGTTAAATTAGTAAAGAACTACTATTTTTTTTTAATTTTATTGTATAGTACTTGTAATTTTGTGGTTTCACTTCTTTTTGTATCTACAGTAAATATTTATACACTATATTCTTTATGTTCAAATAAAATATTTATGTAAAAATCAACAAATTTTGAAAGCTATACTGTTCCCCTTTCAAAACTAGCCTTTATTTAACTGGCTACGCTTAGATTAAAGAAAGTTATGATATTTTTGAATAGACGCGCCTGGCTAATTTAGCGAATTACGCAGGATCGGGGGCAAACGCTCTTTTTAAAACGCAGCGCTCATCATTACCAATTTTCAGGAAAACAGTTCCATTAACGTAAAAATATGTAAGCAGACTTTCTGAAGGAAATTGTTTGCTCTTCAATATACACCTTTTTATTTCTTCCAACTGTACATATTTACGGAGTGCTTTAAGAAAATCTGTCTTTACGATTTTTCCAGACCATTTTCAGAAAACCCTAGAAAGGTAAACATGCAAAGATTTTTTTATATTAATTATTAACGTTTATTTAACACGTGCACCAAATATTGCTTTGCCCCAATTTTTTATCAAGTCAAAATCTCTGGCGACTGGACTATAATCTAAAATTCAAAACGAAGAGTGTATACTTGCTCAGAATATCGACTGCTTACAAAAAGGGCGGTATCGATACATAAAACGGATTTACGTGGATTTAAAATGACTCGAGTCTCTATGTTGCAAGACAACTTAGGAATGATACCTACTACTAATAATGTACCTTATGTACCATGAGAATAGTATATGAGTTGTTAGGCAAGGTAGGCTGTCTATGGTAGTCGCTCGGCATACAGGGAAGACATGCTCTAATGTTATCCTAGGGAATCAATTCCACAGGATTAATTAGTCGCGGGACTGAAACACGTATCTCGATTTTGAAGTGTTAGCAGGGTATTAAAACCTGGACCTCTAGATTAGTTACAACGACGAGATACTACTTACGACAACAAAACAAATAGATGGTGGAACAATTTACAGAACACAAAAAAATATTTACAGTCAGTATCTATACAAAATTAATGCTAATGCTACTTTAAGTCATAGTCTCACGTAGATGGTCTAGACAGAATTCCCTGAACTACTACAGTGGTGCAAAAGTAAGCAATTAATATTAAAAACAACTTTTTCTTTAAGTAAACAATTCAAAATCATCAACAGTAAGCACTAGACATGTTATAGTCAGTTAATAATAATACATCCTTTGGTTAAATGAAATGATTTGTACCGCTAATGAAACAGAAATTCACGGTAAGAGTAATGATGTGAATCGGGAAAATACACAGTGGGCAGGTTATGTATAAACGGATATTTACCCTGCCTTGGACAAATACCGGGGTAGAAGTATACAATTTTTGAAGTGTACAAATTTGTTTTGAGTATAGTGATGCCACAACGTTATATTGACTTTATTTACAATTTAAAAGTTTAAACTAAAAAATTTGCAATTATAAATATCCCAAAAATAAAAACTGAGGTTTTTCAATTTTCGCTAAATTTTAAGTTTCATTAAGCTCACAAATGTTTTAATAACTGCATAAAAATAGTATCTTATTATTTATTGAAAATTAAGGAAGGTAAATTTTTGTTTCACAATGATAAACCCAAGTGCTCAGATTAAAATTATTATAAATAAACAAAAAAAATCTGTCTACAACATTTATTTGTCTACTGACAAATGAATAATAAAAATAATTGACTGATATTATACAATTTGAATTACGAAAAATGTATTGTGATTTCTGTAACGTCTTTTCAAAATATGAAATAGGCTCCAAGCTTGTAGAAGGGAAATTTTGATTTTCATCTCTTTCTGGAACGTGGTAACACTGTAGAGTATAAGTCAATTGTTTACTATTGCTTTGTTTAGAAACTGTACTGCATTGAAAATTAGGTCTGTACAATGATTCTAAGTACAAAAAGAAGACTTATTTCAATAATAAATACGATTAAAATTACTTACCTGTTCTTGTCTACTTTTCCACTTTTAATATTATTTAAACCTTAAACTTAGGACTTACGACATTAGGAATGAGCTACAGATAATCCTCTCTTAACGGTATAATTCAGAAATATCGCCTGGAATGGTCGCAACATCTATACAGAATAGAGGATAGACTAAGCTACCTAAAGTAACATATAGTTATAGACCAATTTGGATCAAGGAATGTAAGAAGACTAAGACCAATAAGAGCAAGATGACGAGATATAATGTGAAGACGAAGCAGGTAATGTGCTTACTCCATGAGGTGAAGAATAAGAAGACCTTACAGTATACAGGTTATAGCCAAGTAACATTTTGTATTAAAACATTCCCTGATTCAAAAAATGTTTAATATGGAAAGTTAATGTAAAAGTAGGCCTAATTATCAGTGTGTCGATGCCTTCAATAAAATGGTTTTCTCTGAAAATATGCAGTAAACAAGAGAGTATCTTATTACTATATATTATTTTATTTTGTAAGTATACAGGCCTGTACACACACACACACACACACACACACACACACACACACACACACACACAATTTTATAGTATTAAACAGTGTGAAATACTCGATATTTGAAGAGAAATTTGTAAGTACGTGGGTATTTAAGAATTTCAGTATTTACCATGAAAAATACTGAATCTATTTACGACAGTTTGAAGTACCCGAGTATTTTACACGACAAGGTAAGAGCTGAGTTTTTACGGGTCAGAAGTGTTACTCCATCACAGCTCTAGACAGTAGTGACTGATGTCCTTCAAGATACTCGACAACCTGAAGTGGTCACTATGACAACAACCAACGGCTGTTACACCAAGAGATAACAGTGCGTTCTTTCTCACTCCGTCTACTCACGTCAAAATCTTGTTTTTTCGGACTATAGTCCGAAACCTTAAATAACTAACTGAACATACAATACTGAATGTTCATCAGTCGGGTGATAAAAATTTGTTAAGATAACATTTCATAAAGGTAGGAATTAATTTATAAGTTAACAAAGAATGATATCGATTTTCCCACGCAGAACGGACAATTAAACAAATCTGACTGAGAGAATAAGTGAGTCTACTCACGTCTTTAAGAAGTTCTCTGAGCCTTTCTAGGCGGTCATCCTGTCCCCTGGTGGGTAGGTACCGCGCTTCGGTGGCGAAGACGGACAACAGGAGGACGAGAGCGAGGGAAGCAGCGATTGCCTGGCGAAGACTCATCTGAAACATATAACATACTATGTTAATCTTTAGAAAAAAAAAACATTCAATTGTCACAAGATGCGTATAAAAATTCAAAGATTAAAAGATATAACACTTGTTACTTACGTAATACGTCCATGTATTATACAAAATATAAGTGAGAAGTCTTTGTGTGTCTGAGTGTGGAGGGGGGAGGCTCGCGCACATTTATTTGATATAGACTTATGTTATACGTCAGGACTCGTGATTTTTATCTCAGTTTCCTTAATTTGTCTCGCCAGTCATTTTCTTGTAATCTTTTTCTGTCCACGGCTTAATGTACTGTTACCGTCAATGATAACTTCAGTCATTTACTCTTTATTTTCTATAGATATTGTCAGGCTAGATTTTTAATAACCACCGTCTGCTTGCATTTAAGGAAACGTAATCATTTGTCGTCACGTGTGACCGTATTACTTGAAACTGTTGGTTTTAATAGTACGTGTAACAGTGTCAATGCGTACCTCATCATTTTGTGTCACGTGCAGCCTGTTGAGTGCACAGTGGTATTGGTACATGATTGTAACGCGTCAACAATTGATAACTTACTATAATTAAACAAATAATTAAGAAGCAAAGGAAATATAATATAGAAACACACCTGGCATTTATTGATTCTGAAAAAGCATTCGACCGAGTTAACAGGGGTATCTTATGCGAAATCTTAGAGAGAAGAGGCTATCCTCTACATTTAATTAGAATGATTCACAACTTATATGACGACACGGCTATTGTGATACGTAGGCCTACTGGAAGAGTGAAGACTGACCCAGTGATGGTTAATAGAGGTGTCAGATAGAGGTACCATCTTTCACCCACATTGTTTAATATATACTTGGCTGATATGATCAGACAATATATTTAAGGTCAATCAAGAGATAAACTTACATCCTGCCACCACATGCATAAATAGGCCTACTCTGTTATTCGCTGATGACTGGGCGATACCCTCAGAAGAACGAAGATGCTCTGGAGCACTCGATATACCACTTGCGGGACATATAATTTTAAAATATCTCAAAGTAAGAAAAAAGTTATGGCCCTTAAAGGGAAATTTCCAATCCGTTTCAAAATAGTTGTTGTGGATAAGATTTTTGAGCAGATGCCGCACTTTGCTTTCCATGGTTGTGACATAAATTGTGAACATTATGATGATAAGAATTAAAAGTAAATAAGTATCAGATGATGTGTGGTACAGTACAACGGACACTAAGAAACAAAACAAGAAATAATACTAAAATAAAGTCCTATAAAGTAATGGCGATACCTGTCCTTACATAAGCTAGTGAAACGTGGACGATAACTGGGAAAGAAAATCAGAATACACAAGCCGTTGAAATGAATTTTTAAAGCCACGTGTGTGGTTATCGTCTAAGGGATCGAAGCATAAAGAACATATAAGAGCCGAACTGGGTATATTCTCAATCAATTATTGGAATGCCCAAGCGAGGAATAATAGACGAACTAATAGAATCTCTTCTTGTAGCAGGTCAAGACCTATGAAGACCCACTGGAGCAGGCCAAATCTCACTCCATGTTACTGAATGAACAAGTAAATAAACAAAAATTGATAGATATTTTTTAAGGATTCGAATAGAACGCCATTAATCTCAACGCCAAAATTTTTTTATTATTCCGTTTTCCACGTACAATTTCGAATAGCAAAATAAATTTTGATTTACTACTTGTGTACTACATTTGCGCGTAATTTAGTTATTAATTCGTACATGTGATTTGGATACCGCATTCAACATGAATATTAAGTATAAAAATGGTTTTTAAATCGGACACTTGTAGTGGAGGAAATTGCAAAATTCCACGAACTTTTGATCAAACCTCGTATGTATATTATGTATCGTGTAATTAACGTCAGTTGTTGGAAATGTTACATCTACGCTTCTCCTTCTTTTGCCCTCTTACCCCATGAGAGTTTGACATAGACATTACAATCAAAGCTGTGATATCGGGAACATTCAGGGCCGGCGATAATCGCGCTTCATTGTAGTTTTCGAGAACATATACCGAAAATAAGTAATATTAACAGCATTAAATATATTTACGCCCGACACCTGACTTCACATAATCATAACTATATGGACTTCAATTCCAACTTAATTCCGTTACATGTATGTAAATAAGAACATATACCGAAAATAAGTAATATTAACAGCATTAAATATATTTACGCCCGACACCTGACTTCACATAATCATAACTATATGGACTTCAATTCCAACTTAATTCCGTTACATGTATGTAAGAAGGGTCGGTTCATGAATGCCTTGGAGGAGTTCGAAATTTATAGACCATACGCCGACCCAAGCAGTCGGGATTTCGTGTTGAATGATCAACTGAACTTTGCTTCAAACCACTTGTACGATACGGCCTTGAAGCTGCTTGCCGCGACTATGATAAGGTAGCGACCGCACAGCAGCAAATTGAACTTGAACGGGAGCACACCCTACTTCCGCGTGCAGTTCATATGCAAATTTTGACATTTTAAATTATGTAACGACCTCGGCAAGAGTGATAGTTTTATTTTAGTCAATATCTGATGATGGAGCATAACCTCTGAAACGCGTCATAGTGAAAAATTACAAGAAGTCACAAGGCGGACAATTTAAGGTAATTTAGTCATTTTTATACGATGTTGGTACACATGTTAGTGACAATCGTCTAAAAGCTTAGACCTATTTGATGCATATTTTAGATTTCACAGCTAATTGAGTAAGTCGCCCTTAGGTGTATTAGGCGAGTTTTTGTCATTCTACAAGGCAAGATTGAAGAACATGGGTTAAATTTTGTGTAAACTGTGAGATAAACTGCTCTGTCCTGGTAAACGTGTTCAGAAGGCTTCTGGCAAGACTGCTATGCGTGAACAAACGGATTACAAGCTCCAAAGACTGCCGTAAATGAGTTGAATATAGTGGTTGTCAGATGAAGATTATATTTCTGTGTTCCATGGAATTTCATCGGTAGGGCCAGTGATAAATAAAGAGTACTATTCGGACATTTTACGCCATTTGTACGAAGTTATTCGTAGAAAACGGAGAGATTTGCGGAAGAATAGTTTATTAAAATTGTTGCCCGATAATGCGCCTGAACGCACGTCATTGCTTGTTAAGAATTTTGTCAGGCTAGGCAAAAGAAAGCGTCATAACGATGACACGGCAACGGCCGTATTCACCAGATGTGTCGAAACGCGATCTTTCCTCCTCCTAATAGTGATCATTTCCACGAAAGGACAATGTTTTGCGACCGTTGAAGACGTAAAACGAAAATCGCTAAGCGACCTCAAGGCTGTACCAAAAAGTGCATACTTAAAGTATTTTAAAGACTGCAAAACGGCTGGCTTAATCATGTTACATTTGACTGAGACTACTCTACATTGAAGGAGGAGCCAGTATAAGTGTCGATGAATTAAATAAATAATGCAGCATAATTTTTAAAATAAACAAAAACTGGATAAACTTTTTTTTATCAAACCTCATACATACATATGTATGTATTGTGAGTCGATTGTGTGCGTGTGTGTGTGTGATGTTTCCCGAGTGTTAACGATACACAAGTATTAACACACGAGTGATATAACGACGCAATATTCCCCTCCTACTGTATGTACAAATGAAGATTATGTAGCCTACATTTAGATAATTCTTGCGTACGTGATCAACCTAACTCGAACGTTTTGTTGCACTGAAGACAGTGTAATTCGTCTGTATCTTCTTAATAACTTAGTGTACTCTAAATGTAACAATTTTATGTTGTTTTAAATCAAAAAACGCTTTAAACATGACCTTTCTGATAACCAGTGGCGGCTGGTGGTTGAAAAATTTGGGGATTGCAGTTGGGTTGGACGGTATTAAAGTGTTTTATTATCTGAACAGAAAATGTCCAAGTCTCCTCCCCTTCAAGCAATACGTAAGGAAAACAAAATAATGCAATTTTAATGTCACCCACATAACCATGAATATTTATTGTATAAATCTTTTTTAAATTTACGATTAAATATTCTGTTACCTGATTTTACATTTTGATTAAATTTGAAAGATCTGGTGTAGCCTACCTACTCTAGTAATTTATTTATTTTTTCTCAATATGACGTAAACTGAACAGCGTTTTCGTCAAGATTACAACAGAATTCATTGCGTCCTAATAGTTAAATATAATAAATATCTTACACTGTGACACCTTAATCCTTTATGTGTACTACTATTTACATTTAACGATAAATTGGACTGACACTTAACTGACACTAACAACGAAATTCTCAAAAAATTCGACCGACACTAACTCAGCTAACATAACAGTCTTAACAAATTCCAACCTGGCGCACCACGTGTTATTTACCAACAAACAGACTGGTGGCGACGTAACGTACAAGCGGGGTTTGCAGTCCCTAATCACACCAAGCAAGCCTATATCGTTCAATAGGAGCACCCAAGTCTAGCCAGCCACAGCACTACTCCTGTGTATTTCCCCATATACAAAGCGCGTCACAGTTGGTGCATACTTGCCATGTACACCGTGGCAAGAGCGTGTACAGTTTTTAGTATTGCTCTGCGCTTTTCAATCGCCAAATGATTAATTACGATTATTTAGCGTAAAAACATTATTATTGGTTACTGTTTTATTCATAATTCTATAATTAAGGAAATTCCGTTACAACGTACGTAATAAGAATCTTGTTCATTTAATAAAATATTGAAGACCTGTTTAGTGCCATGATCTAGATCCAGACTGTAGACGATTCTGCAAAACGTGTCTATATAGTATGTGCAAACCTTTGGACTTCAGTGTTGACAGTGTTATTGTGGCCGAAACACTGCGCGTGTCTCACAGACGCTCACCTCTCTCTTCCTCACTCTTCTCTCTCCCACTCTATCTCTCTCACTCTATCTCTCTCCTCCCTCTCTCCTATACTACATGATGCACGTAACTATGTTTGAACACGTTTGCACGAAGCAGTGAGCGTGTTCGAAGTTAGACACGTGTGTGTGAGTGATCATTTAACAATGACACAGACATCTGATTATCATGAGAATGCTGAAACAGTTAACGTCTGCTATCAAAGCAACTCTTATCAACTTTAGTGGTTCTTGTATCTCCGCCTATTTAGCTGCGTCGCTAACACATTCTTGTATCACTTAAACAAAACTGATATCAAAATGCCGACGGCACGATATGGGTCGGGTCCATTGAATGTGATAAACTGCAGTTATTGAATAAAACACTGACATATTACGGTCATGTATTATGCTGAATTGATATTATTTATTAGGCATAAGTAATGAGCGCGGAGAGCTAACACATCACATGCGTGTAAAATACCAACAGAGATAAACAAGTGGAAGTGGGAGATGGAATTTTTATTTGAATAGAATGCCGGATAGAAGGTTGGCTAAGGAATTTTGCCAATACAAGACTATTAGACGACGAAATATAGGAAGACCTGAAGGTTTATTGGATTTATTCTTTTGGGATCGGAACAGGTGATTCGCTTAGTCCCTGATGGAAGAGGAAGAAGAAGACTCAAATATTATGTAGATTTTATATTGACAGTAAATTTAAAAAAAAATTTACCAAACGCCTGTCCCAGTACCTCTACCTTCTACCAGTAGATGTGCAATATAATTATTGTGTTTAGTTCATAGTTATTGACTTACCACGATTAGTTTTTGGTTAACTTAATAAGCCACGCTGATGCGACGCAAAAGAAAACAAACACCCGTTGTGATTCACATTGCCGATAGGGAAGTTGAAAGTTTATGCAAGAGAACTGGGCCCTGAACTGAATCGAAATAGATAAACAGTTTCGGTGTATATAAGGACGATGTTGGGAATTGTCTCGGCATGCATAAACATCACTCTGCGATAGCGTTAATGAAAAACTGCAACGAAAATACACAATGATCGATCCTTGAATAAATACAGTTATGAAACACCAGTACCAAGAATGGGAGTATGAATGTGAGGATGTTTAATTAGAGAAGTAGAAACGATTGGTGTGCTGATGAAGAGAGAAGGAGAACAATACTGAATGATTTAACAGCCGCGAACTGTTTGAATTATTAGAGAGAAAGAGAGAGAGAGAGAGAGAGCGAGCGCAAAGACGTGCAAATAATAATATTTGCGAACTTACTCGTTTACCCGTTAATAACAGGGAAGTGAGGACTAAACGCGCACAATGAGTGTGTCGTATCGACTGCGAAGTATTTATCGACTGCTGATAAATACTGTTCGATTTACGTTGTGTCAAGGATGAAAGAAAACGTAAAGTAACGGAAATATTTAAAGGTCACATTCTGTACGTTGAAAATAAAGACAAAAGTTGATATAAACGTAGGTCTGGAAACACATTATTTACAAATCACCTGTTTTTACAAAATCTTATTAAAATTTTGCATTACTCTATTATGAAATATACCCTGTTTTGCCTTGCAGTTTAGACATTCTTCAGTTACCTGGAAACTAATTACAAGAGATACTATATATATATATATATATATATATATATATATATATAACATCAGTTTATAGCGTCTGTCGTCGCTGTCCGATTTCAAGACTTTCTCACCAATATTTTTTGTCCTGACAATGTTCCGTCAGATTCCTCGCTTTCTGGATACTCTCTCCTCATGATCGTCTGGCTCTTCCCTCTTCCTCTTCTCCGGGGATAACAATTTCATTATTCTTTTTGGCAACCTTTCTCCTCCCATCCGTTTAACATGTCCAAACCTCTCTCCTCATGATCGTCTGGGTCTTCCCTCTTCCTCTTCTCCGGGGATAACAATTCCAGTATCCTTTTTCTGGCAACCTTTCTCCTCCCATCTGTTTAATATGTCCAAACCAAATTAACCGTCTTCTTTCTATTTCGTCTACTACTGCATGTTTCACATTTATCATTTCTCTAATCTGTTAATTTCTTATTTTCTCTCGCCTGAATACTCTTCATGATCTCCTTAGTGCATCCATCTCTACAGCTAGTATTTTCCTTTTGTCCGCTTCTGTCATTCTCCACCTCTCAGCACCATATAACAGAATACTTTTTACAATAATCTTGTATATCTGTACTTTCCTTCCTCTAGTTATCTGGTCATGCCACCATATACTATTTAGCCTTTTCATGCCCTCCGTCCCATGCCTACTCTCTCCTTTATTTCATCTGTATCTCTGCCATTCTGCTGTATCTATAAGAGGAACTATAACTACTATAGTCGATTAGAGGCGTACATACGGACGACATTGCAATAATGGACAGTAGTGAGAACTACGTTGGGGAAGTCTCCAGGAACTTAATAACAGGAACAAGGTGGGTAGCAATGGAGATAAATCAGACGAAACCAAATTAATGGTAACGGTAGAGAATGCAATCGAAAATAGCAATCCTCTCAAAATAGGTGAGTCAAGTTTTTAAGGAGTAATGAGATTCTCTAATCTGAGATCACTACTGACCAGATCTAATGACAGAAGTGATGAAATAAAATGCAAATTAGTAGAGGGAAATAGATGTTGTTATGTAAATAAATTATTACCGTCCTGCAAAACACTATGTCATTAGTACAATTTATAATGTCGTTAGAAGAATCTTAAAAGGTCGACAGTAAGCAATGGCAGCAAAACCCTGCAAAAAAGGACTATAAGATGCTGACACGTTTCGATCAAAGAATATTTTGGAAGATATTTCGACCCGTTCAAAAGAGGCGTCCGAATAATCTTCGAGTTAAACGGTCTAAATAGAAATAATTGAGTATTTATAAAATCCCAAAGAATTAGACTTCTGGAATGAATTCTATGGCGAGTATCGAGTTCATTCCAGACAGAAGTACTAGAAAATTTCGTTCAGCATAAAGTTGCCTTTCTGATACATTTCTTGGACGTAGAAAAAGTAAGCGTAATAGGAACTTATCGGCAAAATAGAAAGGTGTGAGTAACAATAAACTCTGACCATTTTCTGGGGTCTTCCATCATCTCTCGTCCCCACTGGACTATATTCAAACGCTTGTTTAGGAATACGCGTGTCTACCATACGTTCCACATGGGACTTCCAATTCTGCCTGTACTCCTTTATTCTATCCAGAACCGATTGTAAGTTCAGGTCTTTCCTTATGTCGTCATTTCGTGGATGATCTCATAAACTGCTCTTAAAAATTTCATTTCCGAGGCCTGTTTTTTTTTTTTTTTAAATATCTTTTTGCAAGAGAGTCCAGGTTTCACATCCATACATTAAACTCGGCACAGCCTCGATCTTTCAGAACTTTACTGTCTCTCCTTCTGCGTTTTATTCTTTAATAGTCGTCTTATTGTTCCACAGGTATAACTAAATTTCTTTAACTTTTTCTCGATATCGTTGCTCTTCCTATACGAGATATCACATCCAAAATAATTAAAATGTGATACCTGCTCCAAAACACTGTTATCAGTTACAATTTTTGCTCTTACAGTCCCTAGGAAGGCCATTGTTTTTGTCTTGGTATTTGAGATCTCAAAGTTGTATTTCTGGCAGATTGTAATTTATCCAACATTTCAACAAAAAAGTTTGTGAAATGGGACGTTTACCCACAGTGAATTAAGTGACAATTACCCACAAAATATGAACTTTATTTATTCAATAATAAACAAAAATTTGAGGCGGCACAAAATCACCGTAGAGCATTCTGTCTGTCGGTGGCATCTTGCTTCATGACATGCAGTGCGTGTGTGCCATTACTGCGAGTGCTAACCTCAGAAATTAAAATTTAAAGAATTTTGTGTAGGCTACCTTTCTTACAGCCCACACTTTACGCTTAGTGGTTTTTATCTTTTTAAGTGCCTAAAAGTTGTTCCGCTTTACGCAATTTTACAAAGACAAGTCGAAACTGTGATAGACAAGTGATTCAAAATGTTGCGCTGACGGGAAATGTTTTGAAGAAAGTATGAAGACGCTCGTTTCCGCGCTGGGAAAAGTGTCTTCTCAATGGTGTTGACTATGCTGTGCTGACGAGTAGGTTTGGAATCACATAAGTACACGAATGTAATAAAACCAGGTAACAAATAACAGTGTTTCTTTAACTGCCTATCGGACCTTAGTTTCCGAATGATCCTAATATTAAAAAGTTAGGATGATCCTAAACAAATCGATGTAGTAACTATGGAAACAAAACATGTAAAACAGAGATAACTGACGCACAGACTCTGAGCTGTCACAAAAAAAATATTAATACAAAACAATTTAGAATATTGTAACGAGAACCCTGTCGAAGAACGTAGAACGTCCTCCACCCGCCCCTTCACCAGCCGAACAGGTGTGTGATACAGTCAAGGCCGCGGTAACGTACGTTCCAGAGTACTCTGGAGAACACTCGAAATACGCATCAGCTGACACACCACACTGGGGATGGAGAATTTTTAGATAGCGTGCGCTACCTATAAAAAGCCATAGTTGCCGGCTTGTCAATGAGTTCGTTGAGCGATTTTCTTTAGTGCGGTGAAGTTGAGAGCCGAATAGTGGGTGAAGTATTTTGGCGAAGTGTTATTATGTTATAATTAGTGTGGAACTTTATTATTTGACGTTATTATTGCGTGTGAACAAATTAACATGAATTATTGTAGGAGTATAATCTTGTTGATTTCAAACTGTTAATTGTGATTAATTAAAGCTTGTTTTTAATGACTTAATTGGTGTCTGTATTTTGTTTTCCACTGTACCATACGACGATCAGTGAGACCATTGTAACAATATTGAATATGAACGTATTGTACGGATTGTACATCAAAGCGTACGTAAAATGTGGGTCTATACGCGCTCTCAAAAGAACAATACGAAACATGTACAGTGTAAATAAATGGGAACCTGATTATATGTAAACAAACAAACAAGCATGTGTGTGTGTGTGTGTGTGTGTGTTTTCTCTCGAAAGAAAACAATGTTGTGCCGCAGGTGAAAAATCAAACGAGTCCAATAGTAATACACTGCACTATATTTATATTAGTTTTGTAAATTATATTAAAAAATAAAACAATAAAATAGTTTTAGTGATTTTCACTCGTCATTTATTAAAATTATAATCCATGACAGCTGTTTCGGCAGCACAGTGCCTTCATCAGATGGTGTAAGCTGACTAATTTTCGTACAATATAATACATAATATAAGATATAATACAAGTGCTGCTGTATAGAGAGCGATAGTAATCTCGTGTCAATAAGATTTAATACACATTACACAAACATATAACATAACATAAACCAAGTCTATTTATACAAATTAAGCAGAGGCGAGCTATTTAGATCTGACAGGCCATTTATTAGTTTTGTGATCATTTTATCGGATAGTTACAGTTTGCAGCAACACTGACTATTAACCTCATTTCCTAAAATGAATAGATACTTAAAAGAGATTCAGCGTTTTGCTGTTTTCCGTTTTTATTTTATGTTTTCATTAAAAATATGTATACAAAGAACTCGGAAACACAAACAGAGCCATACTTTGTTCTCCTTATCGCGCAAGCGTCCGTTCTCGTACACAAACACAAAGGCTACGTGCTCAGAGCGCCCGTGCTCTGAGCGCCAACGATGAAATCGTGCTCTGAGCGCCGATACTGATAAGCCCGTGTTCTGTGCGCCGAGCTTATCTATACATCATTAGACGCGGTAACACCTGGCTGCATATCTCTGTCCGTCCGTTGTTGTACAACTCCGTAGCCACACTAGTGGTCCTACGAAAATTTGTGCAAAATTCATTGTATATGGACATTATCACACCACTAGTAAGCTCTCGCAGCTGCAGAACTCTGTTTTCAACGAAATACTGCACATTTATTATTAAGTTAGATATATGTTAATATTAGGCAATTTTTTATATTAGAAAAATTACGAAACCTAGTTAATACTAGTTTTATAACTAGTATACTAGTTATACTAGTTTTAATACTAGTTAATAATAAATACTATTTTATTAGTAACACTACAATTTTAGAGCAGACAATCATAAAATAAATACTATAATTTTGGAAGTTCTGCATTGGATTTTTAAATTTGTAACCATAATACTTGAATAATTTAAGTATAATAATTTAGTCATAACTTTTCAGTTTATGTATGTTTCCATATATATAGGTGTGTATCTAACATTGTTCACAAATACACATAACTGATAACAAAATATACAGTTTTTTTTGACATGGTTCACAAACGTTTTGAAAGCGATCAAAAACGAGTGTTGAGACATACTAATTCTGTCAAATTACTACACATAAAATATACAGAGACTACAGATATAGATTTTGTATTTTCACTAAAATTCTTCATAACTTTACCCCAAACTTTTACAATTTTATTAAAATTTTAAATTCTATTTTTGGCTTGGTACTTCCAAAATTAGCTTTTTGTTCTGATGTACCATTCACACGCTTATGTTGTTCCCCCGCACACAACCAGAACGTAATCTACTCATTTGAAATTTTACCCAGTACTAATATCCCTCGTGGAAAAGTAGAGACTTTACTTTCTTGGAAGTAATGACTCCATTTACATCAAAATTTCCGACCTCGCTCGGAAAGGGCTGCCTTTTTACATTCGCATACACGTGTTCCGAAGCCGAGACTCGTTCGGCCACGACTTTAGGCCTAATACTACTGTGTCACAACGATGGCAAACCGCAACTAAAGAAAGGAGCGAATAACAAGCTCATCTACGAATCGAATGGTCAGCAGATTTCAGATATGCAGCTTAGTGAATTTGGTAGAATTTTGCCTTTCTTATCAATCCGCTTACATTGCACATCCTCTGAACGCATATATACAGCTCAACTCTCCGTCTCAAAATCGTATTTTCATTTTCTTAATTACACTTGTATTTAATCACTTTCTTTTATTCTCTTCTCAGATTTGTTCGTCCCAACCAAATAAGAAATCCTGAGATGATACAGAGGATTATTCGCTAAAGATGCATGTGCAAGGGCACCAGTACATACATAATAAAAAAAAAGAAAGTTGCAGGCTTCTAAAAAATGTATAAGGTAATATTCATCCATTTGCTTTAAACAGCAGTAGACCTGAAATACTGAACTACTTTTAACACTTCCGCGAAAATAAGTAATTTTATTTCCTATTGTCAGCCCCCCCCCCCACACACACACACATTTGTAGTTTGAGAATAAAGCTGTGATTTCTTTAGTTAAGTGTGATGTAGAATTATTAAATTATATTAAAAATACTAAATAAAAATAATATAATAAAATCCTTAATTTAGTAGTGACCGTCGATCAATAAATGTTTAACGATGGAAGGTTTAGCGAGAATCGGTCAATAAATATAAAACAAATTTTACATTGTTTGTGTCATCATCAGGACTTGTGTACGGACAATAGAGAAAAAGCAAACACGTAATCGCCAAGTAGATCACACCCTTCTGCCTTCTAAACACGTGGTAATTACCTTCACAGGTGAAACGAACGATGTACAAAATGTCTTGTGGTTTGTGTTTATGAATAGGGCGTATGTTTTAAGTACCTTACAGTTGTAAATGCCTCACTCATAATATTGTCTAGTACCAGTTAGTTACAACGTATGAGTAATTAATAATGACACATAGGCCTATTCGATTAGTTTTAAACTCGGTGCAGTTGTCAAACCGCGTCTTGCATACTTTACGCTTACGTAGAATCCAGAGCGTATATGTACGGTATATACGTGTGTGTGTGTGTGTGTGTGCGTGTTTTAGACTGTGAGAAAGAGTGAGAGGGAGTGGGATAGAGTAATGGAGAGAGTGTGAGAGTGTTGGAATGCAAGAGGGAGGGGGAGAGAGGGAGCATGAGAGGGAAAGAGTGTATTCTATAATATTTTACAATATGTATTCAGCTATAACATATTTTTACACATGAATTACACATCTGTACCAATTCCAATATAAATTCAATGATCACTGCATCTATTATAAACATAATTACGGGATTATTATAATTATCAATAATTTAAATTGTAATATTGTGTTGATTAGGTGTTTGAAATATTATAATTATGTCTATCTATTTATGCAAAACAATATTAATAGATATATAAATATTATTAAATAGTAGTAGTAATAATAATAGTATTAATATTTAAACAACATTAGAAGTATAATATTAAAATTATGTAATAATAATTATTATTACTATTGTTATTATTATTATTGTTATTGTTATTATCATTATCATTATGACAGGCCCAACTTGCACTCAACGGGCAGTAGAAGATGAGGAACAACTAATATTGTTATTAGAAGGAACAACTTATTAGAAGGAGCCCAATACGGGCGCAATAGGTTCCATCCTGAAGTAATATGCTAAGTGTTTCCAGGATGGATATAAATGCCTGAATTAGAGGTGGGTTTTTTAGTGGATGAGAGTCGTATACAACAAGGAACACACGGTTTCCCTTGACGGTGCATAAAACACTTTTTCCTCACTATCAAGTTAGAAGTCCCCACTTCTAAAACTTGTAGAAACGAAAAAAGTTACTATAAAGTTTAAACTATTTTACCATTAACTCTAAACGGTAATTTAAAAAGATGAATAATGCCTGGTCAGAGTATGAACTAGTACAGACAGCAGGTATACATATGTTGTAGTGTGATTTACAGTCACAGTTTTCATTATGTAAGCAACTCCAGAAGACAGGATAAGTGGGCGCTACGAGCAGCTAGCACGGGCTCAGAACATCTCAATTATGTTTATAAATAATTATAGATGCAGTAATCTTTAAATGTATATTGGATTTGGTACAGATAGCAATACATGTGTATAGCTGAATACAGATTGTAAAATCTTCTATGATGTAGTCCTTTATTATTAAAAGTTTTTATTACTACTGGTATTGAACACACTTATCCATAAATTAGAGAATTATGTACAAAATAACAGAATTACAAATATTACAAACACAAAATTACGGTAAACCAATGAATTTGACAATGGATATTACTTATTACGTATTGCTGTAAAATAATATTTACCCAGTACAGTATATGGTCTATACAGAATATTAGTAGGCTATACTGTAAAATAAACTTCGACATTCACGCTCTTCGCCCTTTCACTCACTTGCTCACTCTCTCACTCACTCTCTCTCTTGCACTCACTACTCTATCCCACTCCCTCTCACCCTTTCTCTCTTACAGTATAACGCGCGCGCGCACACACACACACGCACACACACAGGTATATACTTATAAACTCTCTACGTAAGCGTAAAATATGAAAGACGCAGATTGACAAATGCACCGAGTTTATGACTGTGTAAGCGGTTGAATACAATGTAATCAAGAAAATTAAAATACGATTATGTTACTGGGAGCTGACCTGTTAAATCCTCAAACACAAGACGTGCAATGCAAGCGGACTGATAAGAAGGCAAAGCTCACTGGTATGTGGCTATCTACCCGCATACCTTAAATCTGCTGACCATTGACACCTGAAGCCCCATGACACGTAGATGAGCTTGATATTTGCACCTTTCTTTATATATATATATATAGTTGTGGCTCGACAATCGTTGTGAGACAGTACCGTTAACGCTGTGAATTTTTAGACTTTTGTGATATAAATGGAGATCATTACTTCGAAGAAAGGAAAGCCTCTACTTCTTCACGAAGGCTATCAGTACAGGATCAAACGTTCGAATGAATGTATTACGTTCTGGGTGTGTACGATAGAAAAATCAACAACGTGTCGAGGGTCCATTAAATCAAGGAACGGAATCATCGTGGAATCACAGGAGCACTTTGTGTACCAAATTTGGCAGAAACAGTGGTGTCAAAAGCACTAGAAAACTGCAAGAAACGAGCGCGAGAAGAACTGAACACTGAGATTCACCAGGTATTCCGGCAGGAGTTCCAGCCACTTTACGATCAGGGACTCGATATGCTGACCCAAATACCAAAATACAGCAATGTGAAGTCGGCCCTTTGTAAGGAAAGGAGGAAAGCGCTGGGAACTATGCAGAATCCGTCCAGCAGCCAAGAAATCTTCCTCAACGATTCTCTAAAAACGTTTGCTGACGGAACGCCATTTTTTATTAGTGATTTTGAAAACAACAGTGAAAGAATGCTAGTTTTTGGGTGCAATGGGGTAGAAACATTTTTGAGGACTTATACTTCTACCTCGACAGTACTTTTAAAATTTCATCAAAATAATTCAATCAGTTGTACACAATAAGTGTGAATATTGGAAGTGATATTAGTGAAAAGAACATTTATCCAGTAGTGTATGTTCTCTTGCAAAATAAAAAATAGGCTACGAAACATATCATCAACTATTCAATGTTCTGAAGGAGAAAGGATGGTCTCCTCAAAAAGTCATGTCGGACTATGAAACTGCTGCAATTACAGCTGTAACGAATGTGTTTCCAGACGTGGACGTGACCGGCTGTTATTTTCATTTTACACAATATTTGTGGCGTAAAATTCAAAATATAGGCATTGTAAATGATTATAAAGAAAATGAAGAAGTTCGGTTGCCATGCAGGATGGTTGCAGCATTGGCTCTTATGCCTGTTGATTTAGTAGAGGACTGCTGGTTTAAAATTGTGGAAGTGTGCCCGAACCATGCAAAACTTACGGAGTTTTTGGACTCTGTCGTGTCGCAGTGGTTGGATAATGAAGATGTACCACTTCATTTGTGGAATGTCTGCGGAGAAAGCCACAACAAACAATGCAGTAGAAGGTTGGAACCAAAAATTCAACGCCCTGGTAGGAAGACGACAACCTAACATATACTTCCTCATAGATAAACTTAAAGCTGAATCGATATATATTACAGCTCAAATTCAAGCAATTGAGGTTGGATTTCCTGGACAGAAGAGAAGAAAGAAGTATATCCAAATTGATGAGCGACTAGAAAAAATTATGTCCCTGCTACAAGAACATGGAGACGTGTACAGATGTTTAAAGGCCTTAAGTTATATAATCAAACTTGACTAACTGGAACGGGAATTGTGTTTATTAAATAAAAACAAAATGAGACAAATTAAAATATGACTGTACAAATAAAATTTAACCACATCCATCCATATCCATATCCTATGAATATCCAAAAAATTAAAAAAATAAATAAACAAAATAAAAGAAAATAAATTTAAAAAATTTTAACAAAAAAAAAACAAAAATACTTGAAAACAGGCATGTGTTTAAGAATCTTATTTAGCTTAAACGAGGTTCTTCGATATTTTAAGATCTTCGTTTAAGCAGGGTTCTTTGATATAGCCAGACTCGAGCCTGGATGAAAAGTTAGCGCAGGTTGAGATCTTATCCGGTATGGAATATTCAGACCAGTGTTCGGATTCATTTTAACTACGTAGCGAAAAATTGAACCGTAACTATTCTGTGTCCATTCCGTTGCTATAGCCAAGACTGAGCTTAACAGTCAGGCTTTCTGTGTATCATAGGTATCATGTCAAATGTACTGGATACATTTTCTTTTCAGTTTAGTGTTGTGAGAATGCTCTCTACCAAATGTTCATACCACATTCCATAGATATCGAACCGTACAACTCGTTGCATTCTTGATGACTTAACATAATGCTTGTTAGGTAAGGGGATAAACGTTCTTAGTACGAACTGATGTCAAGGTAAGTAAAAACAGTATTAACAACAATGCGAAATAAAATAATATCACAGTGCTATTTATAAATAATATAATTTATTTATTTTTCTTAAATAAATAATTTCCTTATATTTTTTAATTATGCGTATTACGCGAACGTGATCAAAAGTTCGTGTAATTTTTAAATTTCCCACATTAAAATAGTCTGATTTGAAAAAACATGACATTGGTACACCTGTTTTGTAACAATCGACACAAATTATAGCCATATTGGAAGAGTAGGTTTAATTTGAGTGAGTTGCGTTTTAATTTGTTTGCATTTCTGAACATTTTGCAATGCAGGATTAGAGAGCTTGATCAAGTTTTATTTAAAAAACGAGGTAAAGTGGTGTGACATGATGAAAATGTTGCAAAAGTTTACGGTAAATCTAGCGTGTATAAACGAGAGGTTTATGAATGTTACAACTCTTCAAAGATAGTTGAATGAGTTGAAGCTGAAGATGAATGACAAAATGGGTATAGTGTTCCAAGAATGTTTATCCTTGGGTGCTATGATGAATAACGACCACTTTTGGGCATGCTGTGTTACACGTCTAAAGTTATTCAATGGGAACGGCAAGATTAGTGAAAAGACGATCTATGGAAATTACACCACAATAATGCTCAGTCCACACATCTTTGCATGTTATGGTTAATTCGGTGTTTGTGCATAAATATTGTTAGGATATACGTGACATAAGGTTTAGCCCCTCAATATTTTTGTTGAACCCTGCCCGAAATAATAATCTGCGAACCCCCATTAGGGATACGGCAATACTGATTGGTTTGTTACAGATTATAAGCTCACAGCGTCCGTTTGTTAAAGTATTGTTTTATTATCATCTGTTTACAACAGGTTTAAAAATCAATTTAAAATGAATGGCCCATTGTCTGACTACGTCACGCGAGAAATGTGATACATTTCCTGCAAAAATTATTCATAGAATGCAGGAACAATATGGAGACTGTTGTTTGAAAGAGCGCGTAGATTCCGAAAAGTTAGAGCCTTGTACGATCGCACCCGAAGCACATCTAAGGGCACCTCTGGTCGCATCAGACGTCACGCGTCTCATTGTGTCAATTCGGTTGATGTTGATGATAATCTTGATCATGAGTATTACGTGCATTTATTATACACAAATTACGCGAGCGCGTGCGCTGAGTGGTATGACACCGAATAAAACTCCACATCTAATCTTATCTACACATTAGAACCTCCATTAACCAAAATAAATGGAGGTACACAATGTGGATTTCTATAATGTCTCGTACACTAGTCTAGATTTAAAGAATATTATAGATCATTTAAAGTATAATAATAAATTAATCAAATTAATATTCTATGTATAAAATTTGAGTTTCTAATTAATTACAGTAGAGCTACCTCTGTTGTTTGTATGTTATTTTACAATTTTATTTTTTTATACTAAAAAATCCTTAAATTCGTAGTGACCGTCAATCAATGAATTTTTTCGGTGAAGGGTTTGTGAGGATCGGTTAAAAAGTATAACATAAATTTTAAATTATTTGTGTCAACATTTCGACAATATTTATTGTCATCATCAGGACCTGTGTATGAATACAAAAGAAATGTCAAACACAACGGATCAATTATTTTAGTGAACGTGTTTGTGTATGTGAGTCTGTCTGTCTATGTGTGCGCGCGCGCGTGAGGGCGTATGTGTGTATCATTGTATATGTGAAGGAATTGAAACAGTTTGTTTTACATCTACAAATGTTTTCCGTAAATACAACGAGAAAATTATAATATCCCAGAACATAATTTATACAATATTACAATTTAAATTACTCATAATGTAATGGTACTTGTAATTAATAAAAAGCAGTAATCAACAATTATATATTAGAATTGGTACAGAAAACGTTTATACATATACCTGTCAACATATAGCATAGTAAACATATAGCTAAATACAGATTATAGGGATGTTCAATTATGTAAATTATTAAAAGTTATTTTTATTATGTTTCCCTCACTACTGGTATTGAAAACACCGACATTAATTTAGAGAATTCTAAATTACACAATAACTGTAGAACTTTACAAACTTACATAAGAGAATTTACATAATATTACAAACACACGCGCGCGCGCGCGCGCGCACACACACACACACACACACTCTCTCTCTCTCACTCACATACAGAAACACGTTCACTCAAATAATCTGGGTCAAGTACAGAAAGTTAAAATTAATTTTGTATTGCCCATATACGCGACCCCGCACATGGTGGTGATGGTGATGATGATAATGATGGTAGTAAATGTTGCCGAAACGTTGAGACTGTTTTAAAACTGTTTATTCGGTCCCGTGGCCAGAGCGCCCATGCTATGAAAGCTGTAAATGGACTACTACTTCAGCTTACTAATCCAGCATTAATTGATACCCTTTGTGTTTTTAATTGACATAGACAATAAAAATTGTATCTGAAAATCACATACAACATCGTAAGCTGTCTGTTTACATTAATGAGACAAGTCTTTTTAAAAAGAGTGCGATGTAGAAATGCACCAAGATTATTAGAAGGTAATTAAACATATATTACTAAGTACTTACATATTTTTGCGTTACACACAGGTTGGTCTACGGGTTCTTAAAAATACGTGTTTAAGGGAACCTACTGTGTATTTACATAACCGTAAATAACATTACATGAATTTGTGTAAATTTAGACTAATGGTTTATAAGTCTAAACTCGAGTCAGTAGTGTTATAGGCCTAGTTGTTCGGTCACTGATCTCTACCACACTACCTGAGTGGAGTCGTAGAGTGTTGAAGAGTATTGACTAACCGCTTTCCTTATTGTTATTCGCACTCTTTCATTAGATGTAATTTGACATTTGGTTGTATGCACAGTACTGTTACTTGTGGTCAGTTATGAAGTTTTTTTATCTAAATGGAGGTTATTACATAAACTAAAGGGAAACCTCTGATTCATCGTGAGGGCTATTAATACAGAGCTAAGTTCAAACAAGCATATTGCATTCTAGTTGTGTACGAAATAAAAAAACATCAGGTTAACGAGGGCTCATCAAAACAAGGAACGGAATCATCGTGGCTTCACAGGAGCAGTCGTTGTGCACCAAATTTAACAGAACCAGAAGTAGCAAATGCATTAAAAAACAGTGCAAGAAGATGTTCATCAGGTTCCGGCAGAATTTCCAATCAGTTTCTAATGAGGATCTCGATATGGTAAAAGAAGTACCGAAACACAATAGGTACCGCAAAGTGAATCGTTGTAAAAAATTGAGAAAAGCTCTAGGAACTATGCAGAATCAGGCTAACAGTCAAGAATTCTTCATCAACGACTCTTACGAAGCCTCTTACGGAACACAATTTTGATCACTAATTTTGAAAGTAACAATAAGACTGGAAAGGGACAGAACATTTTTTTGAAGATTTAAACTTTTCGTTACCTTGCCGGAACTTATAAAATTTTATCGAAACTGAACACCCAATGTATAAAGGATACTAGAGTTAAGCCACTGAAAAGACTATTTATCTCACAGTCTGTTAGCTTACAAAATAAAAAATACGAAACTTATCTTCAAAAATTTACTGTTCTGAAGGAACTGGTATAATGTCAACTATAACGAATGTTTCTGCAGCAAAATTCAAAAGGTACGCTTCGTCGGTAATTATAAAGAAAGTGAAGAAATACTTTTGACATGCAGGATGGTTGCAGCCATAGCTGACAAGTCTGTTTAGATATTTCAGTACTACTGTTTGTGATTGTGGAAATGTGTCCGAATTACGCATGTTGGTTTTGGCCTATGTCGTTTCGTAAGTGGTTGAACAATCAAGATGTATTGCTTTATTTATAGAATGTTGTTAGAGAAAGATAGAAAGTGTTCTACGTCCTAGTAAGAAGACATTTCTACGCCCTCTAATATATATTTATTAGAGGAAAACTTAAAACTGCTAAAAACTGAAGCAGAGAATTACAGCTCAAATCGCGACTTTTGAGGTAGGTCTTGCGGGCAGAAAAGAACTTGACTAACTGAAATTCTCTTTATCAAATCAGAAAAGAATTAGAAAGAAAAAAAACACGACGTTACAACTAGCTGCCTAAACTTTAAAATTGATAATAAATAATTTAAAAAACTAAAAACTGAAAGCAATATTTAAAAACTTATTTGAATATTTAATTTTAGAATTAAAAAATTATTTTAAACACACCTGCGCTTAAGAACTTGTTTAGCTTGAGCGAGATGTTCTATACAATGATCTTTGTAACAAGACGCTCAAACCTCTCCAGCACCGGTACAGAATATTAGAGCAATGTTTAGATTTGCGTGAACTACAGAATAGACAGAAACTTATAAATTCCCTTTCAACGTCCATTTCCATTCCTAGAAGTAAGTCGAGTAACCATGCCTTAATTTGTATGTAATTGGACGAGACAAGCAGGTCCTCAGCTTAAAGTCGACCGTTTGGCATTTGTCTGCCTGAAGAAATGTAAGATCTTTCCGAATTTAGTCTGAATGGAATGTTAACCATAATTCTAATGCAACCTTTACTACGACAATTTTCTTGATCTGGAGCACCAAGAGCCAAAAATTGAATTCAAAATTGTAATAAAATTTTAAAAGTTTATAAGACAATCAACTGAGAAATTTTATTCAGAATACAAAATGCGATCTGTAATAGATCTGTTTGACAGAATTAATATCTCTCAACACTCCTTACAAATTTTGGATCGCTTTCAAAAGTTTGTAAGCTGTTTAAAAAAAATGATATATTGCTATCAGTTGACTATCTGCGAAAAGTAAATTTGCGGGAGCGTACTAATCCTGTGATAATTTTTTTAGCAATGATTTGTAGAAATTTTCATAGGACCGATAGTGTTGGTTACGGAGTTGGCGAACAGCGAATAGACAGCCAGGTGTTATCGCGTCTAATGTTGCATAGATAAGCTCGGCGCTCAGAACACGGGTTTATCAGTCTCGGCGCACAGATCACGATTGCAGCGTTGGCGCTCAGAACACGGGCGCTCTGAGCACGCTACGGATAGTGTTGGTTACGGAGTTGGCGAACAGCGAATAGACAGCCAGGTGTTATCGCGTCTAATGTTGCATAGATAAGCTCGGCGCTCAGAACACGGGTATATCAGTCTCGGCGCACAGAGCACGATTGCAGCGTTGGCGCTCAGAACACGGGCGCTCTGAGCACGCTACGAACACAAACGCCTCTCTCATTCCCCCTCTGTCTTTTTAAATATAAAACTAAATACGTCAAGTTTATTTTACACACATAACATAATGTTACGTCATCACAGAACGTTCTCAACCTGTTCTAAAATTGCATTACCTAATTTAATATCAAGTTTCATATTCTTTTTCTTCTTCTCTATTACAATTGTTTTTGTTTTCTTCTTGTTAATGTTTCATTTAAGTTTTCCTAGGGTCTCAGGAAAGATTTCTAACACTCTCTTCATTTTTTTTTTTTTTTACCAAGTCTGCGATTACTACAGCTTAAAAACAATTGTTTCATATTTTAAAAAGGAAAAAGTTTCTTAGCGCAAAACTTATATTCTTGAAAAAACGACAGAACATATTCAGTCTGATGTACTCATCTGCATCCACAACTTCCTACTTCTAACTTTTAGTATACTAGAGTATTATCAGAGTTGGCTATTATGGATATGTTTGTATGTAGCCTATTGTCTGCTATCCTTCTTTGTATGTCTGTTTGTCTCTCCCTTCCTCTCTTTTTAAAATTAAAGCTAAAGTTACGCAAAAGTTGCGGCAGTGAAGGGGCAAAAGTTGAGATGGTTGCGGCACTTGGTGAGAATGAGAAATGACCGAGGCCCAAAAATGGCATTGGAAAGGAAGCCGGATGGAGTAAGGAGGAGAGAACGTCCGAGGAGAAGATGGTATGAAGATGTGGAAGGGGATTTGAGGGATATGCGAGTGGCAGATTGGAGGAATAAGGTTCTGGACAGAGAAGAATGGAAGAGAACCGTTGAGCAGGCCAGGGTTCTACAGGGACCGTAATGCCAGAAGTAGAAGAAGCTAAAGTTACGTCGACGATATTGTAAACAATGAAAACGGTTTGCGCAGATGACGGTTTGCGACGATATTGTAAACAATGAAAACGGTTTGCGCAGATGACGGTTTGCGACGATATTGTAAACAATGAAAACGGTTTGCGCAGATGACGGTTTGCGACGATATTGTAAACAATGAAAACGGTTTGCGCAGATGACGGTTTGCGACGATATTGTAAACAATGAAAACGGTTTGCGCAGATGACGGTTTGCGACGATATTGTAAACGATGAAAACGGTTTGCGCAGATGACGGTTTGCGACGATATTGTAAACGATGAAAACGGTTTGCGCAGATGACGGTTTGCGACGATATTGTAAACGATGAATACGGTTTGCGCAGATGACGGTTTGCGACGATATTGTAAACGATGAAAACGGTTTGCGCAGATGACGGTTTGCGACGATATTGTAAACAATGAAAACGGTTTGCGCAGATGATATTACGGTACGCAGATGATCACGTGGTTCTGCAAAAGACGGAATACATTGTACTTTGCAACAGTTAGCTAAAACATGCTCCGACACTAAAATTTACGCAGTTCCATAAGCCTGACGAAAACGGTGGATCACAGTTTAAAACCCTGTACGATAGTAAGAAGGCCTAGTAAATGACAAAACGGTTTTAAGATAAACATTTATCTAATTTTTGGTTCCCGTTTGACATTGACAGCCAGAAATTAAACATCTCAACAGATGTTTGGCGATTTGTGGAACTATGAGGCGAACGTAAAGCAAACAAGCACGTAGAAAGACGCAGATTTAGGTAAGGATGGCTGTACCTACGCTACTGCGTGGCTCTCAAACATTGTAAATAAAGAGATTTAACCATAGGAAGCTAACGTGTCTATAAGAAAGGTTAAAGCTAACGTTCCGTCTGTGAGACGATGGGTAGTTTTTAATTAAAAAAGCGTATTTGTTATGTTCAAAATTTCTTTCATTATATTAATAATGGAAATTTATAATGATTAAAATATTTTTACGAGACTTATATTTGCTCAGTACATTGAAAACACCACTTTCCTTCATGTTCTCCACATCAGGTCCACTCCTTGGTACAGCAGCTGCAAAAGTATTTTGTCATTCGTCTTTTCTTCGCTGGACAATATGCACACATTTTCTTTCTATGAGATTCTATAATGTTGCTCTGAAGTGTAGACACTGTGACACCAAGAATATCAACAACGGACTGGCAAAGAGGGCGACTTCGATTTGTTACTTGAACTCGGCGCTGTAGCAATGGTCGTACTAGTTCGCAATGAATGTTTTTAGCAAAACCTCGTCTCCAAACTGGCTTTTCCCGATTTTTTACAGCATTGTTCACATAAATTACATAACTGTTTACTAATATGATTTTTATCATTCCGTAAAACATGCACGGAGGCCACCTTCTTGTTTTTCGCCTGCAAGACATCTGATTGCACATTTGGTCCAAAGTGTCTACAGCATCTTTAGTGGCGTTGTAACATTAATAATTTCGGGTTTTTTACTGTCTTCATTAATTTGTGGTGTTCCATGGCATGTGGATATTAATAAGACAACTTTTTTTCGTCTGTAAGAAACCATATTTTTGTGGCCGTCAAAACAAAATATTGATGTTCCAACTGCTCTCTCACCAGGGTGTTTCATTTCAGTAGATATTTCAGGCTTGTCATGGCGTATGGTCCCATCGGTTGTTAATTTTAATGGCGGGGAAAGAAGTTCATCTTCGTCAGTTTCTGCATTCAGATATTCTAAAATTTCACTTTCAATGAGACACTGAGAACGTTTTTGTTCTCGTTTCTGCAAATCCTCACACGTAATCAACGTATTATAATAAAAATAGGCTAAATGCACAAAATATTTACAACTCTTTAAATTCTTCCCCTTTTACGATATACAAAAAAAAACACATGAAAATAAATTATAAAATGAAAGATATTGTGTTAAACGTTTGAAACGATTCAGGTCGAAAACCTAACGTACAAGCTAATGTTTCGTCTGCGAGACGACGCACTCTACGTTATGCAAAAAGTAAAACACACAAACGCATTTCCGGTGTACTATCGGGCCTCTCTCTCGAGGGCAAATGAAGCTAGCGAGGCCACAATATGCAAACTGGGAAGAGTAGAGGGCACAAAATTATCAGACGCGTAGTCTGACAGACGAAGCCTTAGCCTTCCAGGGTTAAGTAGGATACGGCAGCCAGATGTGGCTTTACTACACTAAAAGGCAGGATCAACAGTGGCGGGAATCAATAAGGAAGCACTTAAGAATTATTTCAGTAACTATCATAACCGAGATATGTCAAATACGATGAAAAGAGGCCGTCGACAGAATGCGTCAAAACAGACTGTCATGTCATACTTTATACTATGCATCAAAATATAGGGTTGCTATCCATCCGGGTTTTCCCGAATACATCCTCTCTTTTACATGACAGCGGAACGTCAACGAGGAATTTTCGTCCAAGACCGGGATTTTAACAGTCCTTAGATACCGATCAATAACAAACATCAAACACTGTGGTAAGAAATGATATTGAATTCAGGCAAAATTCAAACAAATCGAAGTATTGTACATAAACAACTAAGAAAGCTTATATTTTTACAGACAATTCAAAACGAGTAAAGAAAGTTCCAGACGTGATTGCTACCAGAAATTAATAAAGTACAGCAAATTAATGTTACCAATTAATATTACAAATTACTCGTCCGTCCAGTAGACAAAAAAAATTGAAATTTATTGACGGTTCGCTATCTTATTTATTAATCTTCTAGAAATTAATTTTGCGTGTGTGATCAATGTATTCAAATATACACCGACAAAGTAATTAAATATTGAAACGGGGAATACCAAAACAAAAAGAAACACTTAGCAAATGGGAAACAAATATGTAGGCTGGCTAGGCCCGTGTTTATCATTAACTTAATACAAAAGTTGCAAAATTTGAATTCCATGTACGATTTTACGTCAAAATTTGTGTTGTTCCTTTCAGAGGCAATAGTTTGGAAACAAAGGTCTGCAGACCTACATTTACAGCGAAAAGGAATTCCTTAATTTTACCTGCAGATAATTTTACTAAAATATTTCCGTTACTTTACGAAATACTGTAACGAATATAAACTTCATAGCTATCAAATATAACATAATTAATAATATTATTTGTGTATATAAACTGAATAATTATTATGTTTACGTATACAGATAAGCGCTAGCACGCGCGCGCGCACACACACACACTTACACGTTGCTAAATAACAAATAAACGTTTTTAAACATAAATACATTTTTATTTAAATTATATTATACAATACTGTATTTCGTAAGTATATTGTTTTTTGTTTATTTGTATATTTGTTGTTTAATCATGACAGAATTTGAAAAAGTTTTGGAAATACAGTACAACATAATGTAATTTAAGTATAAATATATTTTAGTTTAAAAAAGGTTTATTTATTACTCAGTAATATCTGCCTGCGCGCGCGCGCGCGCGTGTGTGTGTGTGTGTAGGCCTAGAGAGGGGGAAATGGGGTTTCATACAGCAGTCGTAAATTAATTAATATAAATTCGATAAGTATTTAATTTATTATAGGTATTTATACGTATTTTAGTATTTATACGTTTGTGTACAAAATACGAGAATTTTTAAATTTTTAACTATAATGTCTGAAGCTACTTGTGTTTTATACGTAGTACGTGTGTGTGTGTGGGGGGGGGGAGCTTATGCACGCGTGCTTTTTTGTGTCTCTCTATCTATGTGGGTGTATTTCCCCACCTACCATTATTTCACTGTCAAACTACACTGGAAAATTCGGTTACTGACGAAAGCGACTAAACTTTAGTCGTACCCAAATAAAACGCATTGCATTTTATGAAAAAAAAAAGTGAGAGCCAAAAAACCAATTGGGTCGCTAAATTGTACGATTTAGTATGCAAAGTTTAATTTTAAACTCACAGTTTGCACACTAAAAGTGTATAAACGAAGTTTTAATGAACAATGTATGTTCCCTTGTACTGCATCGAAAGTTTAAAATTTTAACAGTTTTAATAAAATACTCAACTTCTATTGTACTAGCACGGTGACTCCCGATAAGCGCTTTCAAGCGATTTAGCTCATCATCCGATGAATTGCGGCTTTCCATCTGATCTAATGATGTCAGTGGTTCAGTGGAATGCGACAGGCTGAGTTTTACACGCACTCTAAACTTTCTATGTAGTGTACAGGGCATTTGTCTACTGAACTAAAATATATAATCACTCCATCCCTCTTAACAAGTAGCAGACCTCTTCACGTAATTATATGCCTTTTAAGAGGCTGTCAGTTGTTTTTTCCATAATACGCAATGCGTTTTATTTGCTCCTTAGATATGTCTCCATGTTTATATCTATCTTCTTATATAGAACGGAATGTTTCATGCTCTCATGGGCGAAATCTGTTCAACGGCGGTCACGAGTAAAGAATAAATAGCTAAAATTATATTTCGAATTAAACTGTAAAAATTCGTTTTTACTTCTGTGTGAGTGGCTGGGCTCTAGGGTGTCTTATAATACATGCAACGACGTTGTAAACAAGTTGCATAAGTTCAACGTTATGTGCTGGACCATCAGGTGAACCCTTAAGTCACCAAGTAAAGGAACGCGCCTAAAATTCTACAAGGTGATGGCTCTTCCCATACTTCTTTATAGGTCTGAGAATTGGACTTTAACGAAAGGCCAGGCCGGTTGCATCCAAGCGGCTGAAATGAGATTTCTCAGGCACGTGGCAGGGTATACTTGCCATGATCATAGAAGAAACACAGATTTACTTCAGAAACTGAATATTATGAGTATACTCGATTTGTCCAGTATCGGTTGAATTGGTGGGGATATCTTTGCCGAATGGATGATTGCCGCATGCCCGAATAACTATGGAACTATAAGGCGAAGGGACGGAGAGGTGTGGGACGTCAGAGGAAGCGCTGGAGTGACCAGCTGTAATACTTGCCCATTTGAGACCGGAACAAACCATCCTTGGTTTAAACCTTGAGGATGATGATGATATATAATAATATAATAACAACAATAAAAAGACACAAAGAGCTACTTGGAATTGGATGTCGTTAACGAAGGTGTGATATTTAAACTTTCGATGCATTTAAACAGAAAATATTAGCGTGTTGAATTTGAAGAACAACTAATAGAATATTTAATATCTAAATATTCTATTTGAACTAAATGCACACATGAAATAACTTAATAGTTGTTAGGTAAAAGTATAATATTTTTGGTTGACTATTACGGTACGTATAATATATACAGTTTTTCGTTATAATATGTTGAAAAGAGACGCTTTCTGATCCATGACAAAGTAACTCGTCTTTGCATTAGTATTTATGTATATGAGAGAGAGAGAGAGAGAGCGAGAGAGAGAGAGAGTGGGAGAGAGAGAGAGAGGGTGAGTGAGTGTGACGGGGATGATGACGTGACGGTACGAGGAACGCGTCGAGTAAGTGATAAATGTATTGCTATTAGGTGATGAAACGTTTGGCGCGAGTTTCTGTGTGCTCTGCAACTAATTCAACACATGAGCTGTTACATTGGTATTCCAGATGGGCGCTGAGTGTATCGACAGCAGTTTCTTGCATTCATAACAAAATCGTACTGTTTTATATCACTCGACTGTATTATATTAACTATATGTGCTGTGTAATAACTACATATTGTGTGTACAGTGGAGCCTCACTAATTCGTCACCCACTAATTCATCTCTCTCTGCGTCACCCACTCAAGCCTTTTTTCTTTTTTTTAAATAACAAGCGAGTAACATATACGCTCTAATTGTAACCGGGGTAAACCAGAAACGTGCTGATTGTGGCCGGGGTTCTAGTAGCTAGGAGAACGGATTGGGGACGGTATTGGTTCCAACAATGGGTATTTCGTACTTGTGTACACGGCACAATAAGTGTTGTGTTGTGTCGTTACAGCGTAATACGTTTCCAAAGATTCAGTCGGATTGCTGACGCCTGGAAAAATATTCCGGAAAACACTCTAAAATCTGCCTGAAATAAATCACGCCCAACTGAATTATAACCGGCGTCTATAGAACCAGCAGGTCTTGACCCCACATCGGAATTGTTAGACATGTGCCAATCCCTACCAGCATTCAAGAGTTTGAACGAAGACAATATCAAAAATTTGTGCGAAATAGACTTACCGGATGTAGGCTACGAAATGTTTAGTGATGATGTAATTGTTTACGTATCCACAGAACCTACAGGAGCTAATGATGAAGAAGATGACCAGCCAATAAAACCAGAACTCTGATATAAGGAGGCCATTCAATCACTGACTACAGCAATCAAGTGGCACGAAGGCCAGGATGAATTTTAAAGGATTAAGTTTAATCCTTGCAGACAATTATGATGACTTCTGAGTGAGCCATATTTCTCTTTCTTTAAGCGTTTTCCTTGACTTGTCTTTCCAAGTCTTCAGTTTCGCATTACCTGTTTGTCAACAACGTTCCACGACATATCTGGAACGGTAATTACGGACGGTAGCAAGGTACACCTAGGAACCTCCCAGACAGCATTTTCCCCGCGGGAGGAGCTCTTTTGAAACTCGAAACGGGGCGTAGGCTAACGGCGGGCGACGAGCTTGCTCGTTGCTTAGACATCCCCTTCATCTTAGTATTTGGATCTTTAGACCGTTCTTCCATTCTGTATGGAATAAGATAAAAGGCTTTAATAGGACGAATAGCACTATCAAGCGTACCTTAAAAGAATAAAGTTAGGCAACAGACGTTATTAA
This sequence comes from Magicicada septendecula, assembly GCA_034769895.1. Taxonomy (NCBI): domain Eukaryota; kingdom Metazoa; phylum Arthropoda; class Insecta; order Hemiptera; family Cicadidae; genus Magicicada; species Magicicada septendecula. Next base: position 442,046,628 of record CM068372.1, on the reverse strand, counting down.
AATTTTACACGTTGATGTCCATTCCAAGCTGTCTGCATGGCAGTGAAACATGGACAATGACACAATGCACATGAAATTCGACTCCAAAGCGCATAGATGAGATTCCTTAGATCAGTAACCGGGTATACCACGTTACATAGGAAAGTGAATGAGGAGGACATCCGTCATGAGTTAGCTGTCCGACCACTGAATAACATGGTGAGGGAATATAGACAGACATGGTTTGATCACGTAAAACGAATGGATCATCAAGAAAATATTACACGTGAGTGTAAAATATATACGCCTAAAGGTAGAATGAGTCTGAGACGGCCGATGAAAAGATGCAGAGATTAATTGTAACGACGGACGACGTAATAGGCTTTGAGCCGTATACTTGCAAAGAAGAAGAAGAAGAAGAAGAAGAAGAAGAAGAAGAAGAAGAAGAAGAAGAAGAAGAAGAAGAAGAGAAGAAGAAGAAGAAGAAGAAGAAGAAGAAGAAGAAGAAGAAGAAGAAGAAGAAGAAGAAGAAGAAGAAGAAGCTCTTGATAGAAAGGGAGGTCCGCGCTCTTTCTATCATTTGACTAGGTGTTTTGTGATCACATTAAACTTTAAACCACTGCTTTAATACATTTAATGCAAATTTTGAATCTCGCATTGTAGAATGTTCAACAAATTCCTAATACGTTCAACAAAACACGTCCTACTCAATTGGTTGTCAGATGCAAACTATGCATTCTGTACGCCTAAAACATACATAAATGTTACAGACAGGTGTTGCAACATTACAAAAACAAATTGTAATCCATCATTAACAACAGTTTGTAGAACGTAAAAAATTAAAAAATATAGTAATATTTTGAACAAATCACTTGAATAATTGAAACTGGTGGTTTTTTTGGTATTACTCTGGTGTTCATTGTAATCGTAAGAGATATACGTAACATATGATGATTTTTATCTAAATATAAGTACATCACTACCGACTCGGTACACAAACAAGTTTTTTATTGGTAAAAACGTAAAAGTTTTACCTTATAGCCTGAACCAGTTTTTGCTTATTATAAGCTTTGTCAGTGGCTGCCACTTGGAGATATGTTCGAATAATATGTGTGATTTGAATTGTGTCTGTTCGTTTAGGATGTCGTTTTTATGTGTTTTTATATTTCCAATTGTTCAAGAGTGTCTAGCCTTCGGCCTTTTGTGTGTACGTGTAGAATATCCGTCGGCGCCGTCGCCAAGAACAAGACGGACAGCGCTCCCAGTGGCAGCCTCTGATGAAGCTTGTAATAAGCGAAAACTGTTTGAGGCTATGATAGGTAAAACTTTCACGTTTTTACTAATAACTTTGTGTTCCGAGTCGGCAGTGATGTACTTATGTTTAGTTAATCAACGGACACGTCACGGACAACAAAATCCAAGATTTTTATCTGTTCATAAACTCCGTGACTCCACTGCACTACATTTTAAACTGTTTTTCCTACAGCAGTTTTGTATCATATATCGAGATCAACACCCTGTTACTCGAATATCGAACACATTAAATTATACTTTTGTTATTTTTCTTGCGCCACTTATTTGACGTATTAATTAAAAAAGTCAGTACTACGCAATGCGACGGAACGCTGGCTGTCCGGCTGCTAGATATATCGCTGCAGCGTCACTGGCGAACGACAGGTGCCCCCCCCCCCCCGACATTTACAGATAGGAAATTAATTAAAGGCTCGACTCTGTTACAGATCAAAGCTCAAAACATGTTTTTGATTAACCTCAGATGATGCCATTGGAATCAAATTGACTGTAATGTAATTCTCATGTCCCCTCTCACAACTTAGCCACAATCGATTTGCGCTATTTCAGTTAAGCGTTCTCTTACATGGGAAAGTGTATTGATTGTTGTGTATCGCCGACGGCTGTTCAAGTACAAGTAAATGTCGTTACAAATTGATACGTCATTTTAATTACAACAAACTGTTGCCATTATTGTATAATTTTTTAAAGAAGCGTTTCGGGCGCGAAATCAGTCGTCTTCAAGCTCAAAATCAATTATATAGACATAATTGGTTGAAAAAAAAGTACGATGAAATTATATTTATGTACTAGAAGTGATAAAGATTATGTAATGTAATGCGAACTTTGTAACGATAACAGGAGTTCGATAGTGGACTAAGGAACGGATGCGGCTGGAGATTATGGCTTTGGAAATGGGAATGAAAAAAATCACATGCTAATGTGAGCCTTCTATGAGAAATAAATTATATAAAAAAACTGCGTATTTTGTTACCATGTTACAAGAAGATGTTATATGGAAAACATCTGGTGATAAGAAGAGGCTCTGTCGTCGTCGTCGTCGTCGTCGTCGTCGGCTTAGACTAGTAGCCTGTTCCATTATCAGTGGAAAAGTCATCCAACCATCGCTTACGGGGCCTTCCTATACTTTTCTCCCCCCCCCCCCTTGGATGATAGTCAAGGGCTGTTCTTGCAAATCTAGTTGGATACATTCTCTCTACGTGTAACTCCCACTCCGTTTTTTACCGGGGAGGTTTTCTCATTTAAGCTTTCAGCTATGCCTAGCTCCATTCTAATATGATCATTTCTGATAAGATCTCTCCTGGTACAACCCTTTACAGCTTTCAAGAACTTCATTTCCGATCTTAGTATTCTAGATATATCTTTGGCCTTTCTAATCCAAGTCTCACTACCATACAGCAGTAGGAGCAGTGGGAGGTATGACCATTGCAATACAATATTTCAATTGCGTCTCTTTCCTTGTTTTCTTCTTTAAATGTTTAATGATACAGCCACAAAGCGACTGGAAGAGACTAATTTTGCTTTCAATCTCCTTATCATCTTGGTATGTGATGCTACACCCTAGATACTTGAAATCTGGCACCTGTTCTATTGGCGAGTCCTGTATGACAATCATTGTTCTAATATGATCTGCCCCAGAAAAACCCATAACTTTTGTTTTGGATAAGGATATGGTTTGATTGTAATCTGTCTAAATGCCAGTAAGATAAAACACCGATCTTTGGAGAGCATTTTCATTCTCTTGGATGATCACAAGATCGTCTACATACATTAAAATGTACTAGTAGAGAATCTGTATTAATTAAAAATAAATATTAATCTGATATAAGGATTTAGAAATCGATACAGGGAAAAGTTCAAAATCTCAGAACGTCTTTATAGGAAAAGGCCGCATTATACAGTGAACAGTGCATAAAAGTACGTAACTTAAGCAACGAGAACAAGGACAAAGCATAAAGGACTCACGTATGTAGCTTATGCCAGTGACAACTGCACAATAGGGCAAATGAAAAGTGAAGGCTGCAGTCTTTTTGAATATGGTGCTGTAGAAAGTTATAGAAAATCGACAGGGTGTGCAATGAAAAAAAGTTTCTGATAGAATAGAAGAAAAAAAAATATTGTAAAGCGAACGGAATTTTGGAATTATCAAAACAATATACTAATGGCTTGTCTTTTTACCATGTATTTTGAGAGTTCCGTATTTGCATAAAAAGATAAATTAATAATTTCGCTGGCTTTTTCCTTATAATGATTTTGCATTTTACTTAAACAAAATAATAATGTTTTTCAAGAATTTATTTTTGAAGATTCAAATATAATTAACGCATATATCAGATTCTCTCATCTAACGTTATCATAATTCTATATAGTCCGGGATTTTTAATATATATATTTTTATATGTTCCTATACAAAGTACAAAACAAACAACAGACAAAGACGGAAAACAACAAGTTCATAACACTAACATACATCAAAAACCACACTGAAAAAATAGCCCACAAATCTAAAAAAGCAGGGTACAGAATTGCATACAGAACTACAGACAAAACAGAACACACACTGTCAAAAAACACACACAAAGAAGATCAAAACAAATTTGATTTACTTGGTGTTTACAAACTAAACTGCTCAGGATGTAACAAATTCTACATAGGACAGACAGGACGTTGCTTCAAACAAAGATACATGGAACATACAAAGACACTACACTCCACCACCGAATCTACCTTTGCAAACCACCTCATTGAAGCAAACCACACGTACACACAATAACATGGGGTCTACACGTACACACACAAAAGGTCGAAAACTAGACACTCTTGAACAACTAGAAATATAAAAACACACAAAACACATAAAAACGATATCATAAACGAACAGACACAATTCAAATCACACATACTATTCGAACATATCACACCGCACACACACAACGTCGATCTTTCGAACGACGGCGCCGTCACCAAGAACAAGACGGACAGCGCTCTTAGTGGCAGCCCCTGACGAAGCTTGTAATAAGCGAAAACTGGTTCAGGCTACAAGGTGAAAATTTTACATTTTTACCAATAAAATATTAGTGTTCCGAGTCAGTAGTATTATATTTATAATGTATATATTCCTTTATAATTAAGACGAATTTTATATTTTACTTTTCAGCTTCTCTATTTTATTTTTATATTTTAGTTGATTTTATTGGAACACACTCACACACACACAAGCAAGGTAGTGTGCCCAGCGCTACTTTTCAGTCGTTCATTATTACACCGAGATGCTATCCCAGGTACTCATTCCTACAGGCCAAGCCGACGTAGAGGCTGAAGAACCCACTTTGATTTTACAGCATTTTTGAACCCGGAACCCCTGGGTTAGGAAACCAAGAACACACCAGTTGAGTCCCTACTATCAAAGCATGTAAATGTCCTATTATCTATTTTGGCCATTTTCGTTTTTTACGTTCTACTCGCACAACCATATCGTTCCGATGCATATTTACCAGAGCTTCTGTTATCGAGAAATTTATCACCGACATTGGACAAAATGCGTCAGCCGAATGGGTCCCCCGAGACTGCCAAAGAGATATCTAGAATATCGAGCCAAAGAAATATAGGGAGGCGACAGAGAGGCCGAATTCAGCGAACACTACATAACATTGTAAATTGAGGTGTGCTAAACTAGTATTTGAAAATAACAGGTACAAAAGAAACACGTACAAATACCTGTTATTATATACCTGTTATACATATACCTATATTATATAATTTGTTAAAATAAATAAATTGAAACTAACAGTATTAACAGTGTTACTTTACACTGTGACTTTTTTAAGCTGTTACTGTTTAAAAGAAAATAAGAAACAAGAGAATTTATAGGCCTAACTCCCTTTAGTAATACTAATTTAAGTTTTTACTAGGAGTAAACAAACTGACATAGATTTAGTATTAAATTATTGATTCCATTTTGGTTAGACAAATCAGCTGCAAAACTCAGGCAACGAAATTTAGAGCGCACGTAATAGCACAACAAATAATGTCAAAAAACATCAGAAACGTATAATAAAAAAAATAAACCACAAGAGTGAATGAGAATAAAAAGAATTTTACAAACTAAAATCATCTCCGAAATCACATTAAGAAAAAGTACTATATGGCCTATCAGCCACTCAGTACTCTGTAGGTTATAACACGATATAATTCGCTTTTTCAAAATTTACCAAGTTGGTGACTAGTATAATATATTATTTGTAATTATAATCTGTATTATACATCTGCATAACACACGAGAATATATGTAACATCAGTATGAACATTTTTCATTTATTAAAAAACAGCTTCGTCTCTTTGGCATAGGGATATTCTGGACCTCGGTGTTTTGCTTCGTTTCGTACTTGTATGGCAAACGGCACATGCGCAGAATCAAGTATTGAGCACCAATAACTGTGACTTTGTACTCGTTTATTCGTTAATTCGGAAGGGGTCCCACGAGTAATCGGAACGGGTATTTCGACTTTTCAGTTGTGGTTGAATCGGAACAGGTCTTTCAACTTTTCAATCACTGTTATAACCGTTCCACAAAAATAATCGTTCCAAAATACCTGTTACAGATATATCGGCCCACCTCTAGTTGTAAATAATACCGTAACAGCTCAAGATGGAATGCGTGCATTAAGAAGAAAGAAGTCGTTTTGTATATTCCACTATTTCGCAGCCTGTATTTAACCATTTATCAGTACAGTAGAGTCAAACGCAGACGAACACTAGTGTGAGGGCGCGCGTGCGTGCATGAGTGCAATCAGGCGTAACTGCACGACGAGTGTCAGAGACACTGGCCTCGTGCCCAGCGATATGCATGCAGATGGATTTCATAGACAGCCGCGGAAATTGACACGAATTAATTAACAAAGTTTGGTTATGGCGGTGGGACAGGCGTTCCAGTAGTCGCTCTATAATACTCTGTACAACCACCTAATATTAACCAGACAGCTGTCGTTCCAGCAGCAATTATAATTTTTTTATTTCGTCTTTTCGCGGTACCAAGTTTTTGTATGTTTATCTACACATTTCCTGTACGACGTCTAGCAAAGAAGCCTTTCAGACTTTCCAGCGGCAAACAAAATTCTAAATACCATCTAGTTTTTTGAAATTACTGGATACTTACGTGTTTGTGTTTGATTTGGTTTACTATATTGAAGAAAATGATTTAAAACACATGTATTTTCAAAATTCGCTATATTAGCGTATACCAAGTTATATGTTATATAACTTGTTATTCTTGTTATATAACTAGTATAGCAAACTATTAGCATGTAACTTGATATACTTCATTATAACGAACGTAAAACACAAATTAGTTTATGACAAGTATTTTACACCTTTTTCTTAACTTGAAGTTTGGGTGTTGATGAGCTCCACACGGTCGATTATTTTACACGGCCCACTTTCATAAACTTTTGTACCAGAACGATCTAAGCTGGAAAGCAGCGTCACCAATCAGCATCAAGTGGTATGTTTATGTGCTTGGGAGCACAGCCTGCCAGATCCTATTCAGTAGGAGGCATTCAATCGAAGGGGAGAAAGACTCCTCAAGTATTTTATTAATTACAAAAAATTCTTTATATTGTGAATTGTCATGTATACTTTTGAGAGGACAGCTGTGCGCGTTTAGTGAAAGCGACACCCCACCGCTTGCCTATACTGTATAAAATAAAGTACCCGGTACACTGGCTAACAATCTGCCTGGCAATTTGTTGGGCTAATTTATAGAACTACTGGTACATTTTAATGCTGTTTGTACGGCAAAAGATTCAGAGTGCTGAAATGCAGTTTCTTCAAAATACTTTAAATTATACATTGCAAGATAGAATAAGGAATGAAGATACCAGAGCGAACTTGAAGTAACTGACAAAATAAAATTATTGCAATTTACAGAAGACAATGGTAGGATCCTCTGTCATCCAAGGATGACAGAGGATCGATTGCCGAAAGCGCCACTGAACTATAAAGCCATTGGTAGAAGAGACGTGGGTCGTCCGAGGATGAGATGGGTGCCGGAACAGGTTTATATAACCTAATCCTTGAAGAGAAGAAATAAAAATATACATATAATAAATTTCCAAATAATATGAATATTTACTTGCTAAAGAAATTTGTTATTACTGTATGTGTTTTGAAGACATTCTGAGATTGTCTTTTCAATTTTTTTTTTTATATTCTCTGCGTATGAGCAAACATTCATAAATACAAACATACACGTATCCCTTTGCCCTACGGGTGGACAGTGTGTGTGTGTCAGGGGTATGGGGACGTTCTTGTTATGACTAAGCGTTACACTTGTCTCAGTCTTTACAGAAGATCGGCTGTACGTGAGATAAGACTGAGTGGCTGCGGCTCTGGAGAATGCTACTAGCACAGTGTACATCTGTTCACGGGAAATTTATTTCACCGTTGAGTGAAGTGTAACGGTGTTAAACTTTACAGCTGACTTGTAATTTGCCAAGTTTGAAGCGGCTTACAGTGTAACAGCCGGATTTCTGTTACATAACAGTCACTGAGCACAGCAGAATCGAATTATTGTTATCGTGAAATTAATAAATATCGCACTAACATTTCACTTGTATACAACAAACACGATACTGTAAACTGTGCTGAAGTTAACTTGACCGTAAATCTATTGCAGATGGTCCTAATACAGCTTTCTTTCTGCATTTTGTTCTTTGATTAACTGAAAATAAAAATGTAATACTAGCATATTATTATACTCTGTCAGTAACCAAAGAAAACATAGTAATAATAACATAGCCATTTAAGTGAAAAATAATGAAAGAGAGGGTGATCGAGCTAGAGAATTGGAAATATTGTGTAAGTAGGGTGATTTATAACTACGAAGACAAAGTACGCTTTATCAAATCCCAAAGACTTTTACGGGATCGGAAAGTCCCATAAAAATACCTTGACGCTAAAAGAATATCGGATGAAAGGCCGTCAAGAATATTTTTTAAGGAAACAATGGAATGTAAGTAAAGTAAGTAAGTAAGTAAGTAAAGAAAGAATAGAATCGAAGGAAGAAATGGTTGCAGAAAGCCAAAGAATATCTGAAGAAAATAAGAACTGAGAAAATAAGTGATTGTTGGAGAAGAGAGTGAACTACGTGATAGAGTAACTAGATTGATATCCAAGCATGGAGGCGAATTGGACGGGTAGCACAGAGCTGCAGCTCCGGACAGAGAGAAGGGGGAGGAGAAGAGATAGATGGATGGATAGATAGATAGAGAAAGAGACAGTGAGAGAGAAAGAGAAAGAGAGAGAGTGTGTGTAATTGTTTTGGTGACCCTAAATACCCTTCACACTTCGCAATTTAAGAATGTACCTATCTCGTGTCAGTTTTCGTTTGCAAATGCCTTTATCAACCTATTTAACCTTTATCTAGATAATCTCCTCAAAAATTTTAAAGAAAAAGTCCCCTGACGATACTAAAATCCACCGGAATAAAAGCTTGAAAACCGCGAATGTTTTCCGTTATATAAAACCAAGACCGCGAAGAAAAGTCATTTTCCAAAAAATGTGTGTGTGTGTGTGTGTGTGTGTAGAATATATTTTCTATGCCTAACTATAACTGCCGCAAACCCAAACAGAATCAAATAATTTTTTGTATATGTGCCCGAGTTGTAGAGGACGCAAGAACTATTGATTTTGGTGAAAATCGGTTGAGGGGAAGGGGTAGTTTACCTGCAACGTTTTACGTTTTTACAAGAGTAAAGTACTTAATTTTGTTGAATAAAGTATCCTGAAATGAAGGTAATTATAATACACTGCAGAAATGTAGATTAAAAATCTATAAATGAAAAGGGTTGTTGAAAGGGGACGGGGTAATTTTCTATAAATTAAAATGATAGTTGAAGAGGAAGGGTGTAATTTTGTTATATGTGTACTACGTTATCGGCAACAAAGAAGTAGTTTTTTATGGAAATATTTCATTTCAATTTGTCAAACTTGTCAAATTTATCAATTTGTATTTAAATTACAAATTAATTATTAATTACAATTTATTGTAAATTTTAGAACATGGAAGAAGTCATGTACGGTTCTCCATACCGATTTTTTAAATTTTATTTCCCAATTCTCAAAAAAACTAATCGTTAATTCATTTCTGTATCTAATGAATGTAAAATAATATTCTTTACGTTAGTCTGATGCGCACGTTAAGCGATACCATCGTTTTAGTGAAAGCGCACGTAGGCCTAACTGTTCTCTATATAGTAGTATAAGTCTTATACAAACTTGATTATAAAATCGTCACCGGTATGCGGTTATTTATTCGAACCAATCTCAAAATACGCTGGAAGTAATTTGATGGGTTTTCATCGTCGTATAGAGCTTATCGAGGAAGGCTAATATATTGTGTGAAATGTTAATCTGTGACAAAAATTACGTGATGATGATGACAGTGTATTGAGTAAAAAAATGCGAGAAATGTAAAAACGACTAATCCGTCTGCAAGGAAGTCTTTTATGGCGCTGGTTGTGCAAGTTAATTCATAATTGCTCTGGTACGAAGTCGGGGCGTACGCGTGTGTACCTGTACTTGTAATTACTTTGTACTGTTGATACTCTGTATATGTTGTTGCGCCTGTTAGACTATACACAATACTCTCGAGAAAATACAAAGCGCTAAAGAAAAAAAAAGGAGAGAGAGAGAAAACTGAAATATTATTGTGACATATTATCTTTGACAGCGTATCCGGCAATGTTTTGTCTCAACAGGATTGAAACAATAAACCATTGTGATTAAAAAGAAAGGATGGACGCTGGAAACTCGCGTCCTGAAGTAAAGGAGTACGTACATCATAAAAATTGACCGTTTCCTTTATTTAACAAATTCTATGTTATCATATTCGCTGACAATTATCATCCAAATGATATTCTGTTGTTATTATTTTTATACGTATTTCGTCCAACAATCAGAATATGTTTCCACGTTTCTTCTCTAGCGTATTTTCTGTTAGCTAGGCTAACAATACGATTGTTGACACTGTGTTTTCGTAAACACAATTATACATGCATATATTTTGTATAGGCCATCTAAGGACCACATGCCAATTTCAATTCTTTATTCCTTGTTCTTTTCTTTTTCTTCAATATTCTTTCATCTTTTTACTGTGTCTCTTTTTCCTGTTTTCAGTCCGCTTTGAACCTGCGTTTTTCTCTCTCCTACCCTGGACTCCTTCCATTTTTAACATTTTTGCCCATATCCGTATTTAACAATTATAATTTAACTAATATAATATATATAGTATTATAATATTATATTATATTTTATTATATTATATTATATTATATTATATTTTTATTATATTATATTATATTATATTATATTATATAATTTAGCTAATATAACGGTCACCTCAGAGCTCTTTTTAATCCTTTTTATACAAGAAGCTAAATAACAAAAATGTGAAGATAAACGTAATATTTACAGTGATATCCATGTTTAACAATATTATATTTTATTATTTATTAATGACAATTACAGTAATCTCCCGTTAAAACGGGCCCCGCTTATAACGAACAGTTCTAAGGAGGAGAAGGTGGACGAAAAACTGTGACCTAACTAGAGGCCATCGAGTCCTGGCTTAAGGCAGGTGAAGATGATCCTGGCTACCACATCATGACTGAAGACGAGAGATTGCCGATAATGTAACAGGACTGCTAGAAAGTACAGAGGAGGAGGAAGACGACAATTCTTAGCCAAAATTCAAAGCGGACGAAGTAAAAGACACAATGAAGTGTGTCATTAAGTATGTTCAGTAATCAAAAAATGGAAACATGTTGGCCTATTATGATGCCCTATTATGACACCTTCGTGTATTACTGATAAAAAATTTAAGTCTAATCAATTTCAAACAAAATTAGTACTTTTTGTAAGCCAGTAAATATGTAAAGTGATTCTGACATATAACCAACTCTTTCTCGACGAAGATAGATATTATAATTATCTATATTAGATTAATATAATTATGAATATTTTGTATAAAATATAAACTGTTCTTTACAATGGACTAAGATTTTATTCAAACTATGTCTATAGTATTTTGTATAAGGTACAACTGATTGTTATTGCCGTAGTGCTGTACAGTTTATCCGTTGTATATAACTACAGTGAAATAAAAACTTTTACATTTTTATTCACATAGATTAAATGAGTGATGTTCATATTATAAGGCCTACTTGCTATATCCAGTTACAACGGACTTTCAACATAACGGGCACCTCAGAGCTTAATATTAATATTATTAATCCGTTATAGCGGGGAATTACTGTGCTAAATTACTCACCAAAATCAGATAGACTATACAAGAAGCTAAATAACAAAAATATGAAGATAAACGTAGGCCTAAACAAACAAAACGTCTTAAATGTCGTCAAATTTAGACGTTGGCATATTGTAGCACAAGCGGGAGAAAACGCTTGGTCGGTTTCTGCCTTGTGGTGCTATAACAGCAACCGGATACCCAATTTTACAATATAGGGAAACTGTGTTAACGGACCAAGTGATATAAAGGCTTTACTGTTTCGAAGGCGCTGTTTTGCTCTCTGCGTTTGAATTTTTCTGGGTCAGACTTCTCTAAACTCCAGCCCGACGGTAAAATGTTTAACATTTAAGTAAACAATGTTTACTGGAGTCGTGAACATGTGTTGTCAAATGTAAAGAAACTAATACAGCAAAACTGTACACAAGAGCAAAACTAACAGCTACAGTATTTTAGCGTCGTGGAACTATATTCCCAGTCTGATTTCCCTTCACCAGTCTTTCCGACAACGTCCTCTGAACGCGCTATACTTTTCACGTTTCTTCGAGGGGTTGTGCGGAGCGTGAGGCATCCCCGTCGCCCGCTCATCAGCTGCGTCCCGAGCTTCTTGTAGAGCGCCTGCAGCAGAGACCATATTTCACTGGATATTAAGTGTGTGGCCAGCTACCGGCCTTGGGAGTCAATTACTTAATTAATTGGGGCTGCGCGTACGTCGAGCCCGGGTCCAAGATTCCCCTGGCACACATGGGCGCTTATGAGGTGATTGTCCCCACAGCGGGTGCGGGGGCGATAAAAGTTTGGGGAAAGTGTTCATATGGTGGCGTTTAGGGAACGGACACGCAGGGAGTCTCTGATGCTCTTGTTTGAAGTCAGGTAGTGGGCTTTACACGCCCAGCTCAATCGTCGGTTCAGGAGTGACTGAAGCTTTCGCTGTAGTCCCAAAGGTGGTGACGATGAGTTCCCTAGACGGCTGGGCGTTTCTTCGAGTACTTCCAAACAAATGTTTCTTTTGAATTCGATGTTCTCGTTTATATTGCTTATACATGCCCGTATAAAATTAATTTTCTACTAAATCACAAAGTCAATTAAAATATAAGACCAAACACAATTAAAAATTAAACGAAATTAACTGTCAATGTTCAGTGACGCAAAATATGCAAATAAATTTAAAATTATTTTCGCAACCCGCATAAGACATCATTGTCCCTACAACGATAACTATTTAGTACTAGCGAGATTTTACTATTTTGTAATGAAATTGTACGATTAATAATCTAAACTGGCTACTACCATCGCTGCCATAATGGTTCTTTAATGACGTCTGTACAAGAAAACTCAATTTTATACAATATTATTATTGTTAAAACGATAGGATATACTATGTGTGTAACTGTAAATCCCCAGTAAACGACGGTTAGTCCCCCTGGGATAAAAGTGCACATTCTTAATTCTGCAACTAGGCTTGAACCTGGCACACGCCGCCCACACGGCTTTCAGTTCATTTAAACATCAAGATACAGAATGTGTAGGTCTATGTTGTGTATGTTTTTTACACTAATATAATAACCATGTAAACAGAAAATGTTAATTTTTATCTAAAGCTAACACGGTCCGGTGTCAATATTTCCAAAATTCTAAATACCGGGCTGTTACGCGGTGGTCGGTTACTATGACTTCTCGACATCTCTTCCCTCGAGGATCTTCTTCAGGCTAATGTTAATCTCTGGTTATAACATATAACTAGGGAGATCGTTGGTGCTAGATAACGTTACTTGACTAAAACACTGCCAATTGTCACAAGTTACATTCATTTAAGTTAATTAATTTTCTTTTTGTATCGGCCATCTAAGGACCACATGCCAAATTCAATTCTTTGCTCTTTGTTCTTTTCTTTTTCTCCAATATTCTTTCATCTTTTCACTATGTCTCTTCTTCCTGTCTTCAGTTCACTTTAAGCCTGCGTTTTTCTCTCTCCTACCCTGGACTCCTTCCATTTTTAACACTTTTGCGCGAAAAACTTCAGTTCCAATTGCTTCTTCTGCGTGTATATTATTTTTTCCTAAATCCTTTTGGACTTCTTTAATCCAACTTGATGTTGACTTCTTCCCCCACGGATATTTGAAGATTTGTTTTGTCAACCTACTGTCTTCCATTCTATATAAATGTTCAAAAAATAATAGTCTTCTTTTTCTCACTGTTTCTGTTATATTTTCTTTACTTTGATATATTTCACCATTACTTCGTAATTTCCAACCTTATGAAGTTTTTCGTGGGCCCAATATTTTCCTAATAATTTGTCTTTCCAATATTTCTAGTTTGTCTAAATTATAATTCAATGCTAGATATTCACTTGCATATAGACATTCTAGCTTCACTACTGTACTGTAATACCTTATTTTCGCATTTTTTAGATATGCACTTTCATTGTAAATATCTTTAGTTATACCATATTTAGTTATAAGTTAATTAATTTATTATTGTAATCCCTTCGAATCTGCATCAAAGCCTATACTAAATATCTAAAGATTTAGAAATCGTGTATAATACTTTTTCTTTAGTAGAACTGTCCGACACTCAGTAGACAGTTTCAACTGTCGATCATCCAACATTCCTATCCTGTTTCTTTCTGTGCCTCTTCGTCCACCAATCTTTTAGCATTCACCAATCAATTAATCCTCCTTTGGGTACAGTTACGTATTAATACATGCAATACCCACCTCCTTCTTAATGTCCCACGTCTCTCATAAAATTTTCTCAACACTCACCCTTCTGTTCCCTTCACCTGATACATCGGTTTAAAAATAAAATAAGGTGATGTGATCAGGACAGCGACGTGAATAGAGGTTGTTCATAAAACGGGGACTGTGATTAAAAGAATCAGGCAAATGACTGTATCGCGATGACAACGTTGAACGGATAAGAGGCGAAGACTCAGATGAAACAAAACCCCTTCGGATTAATGTAAAGTTTCAGATTTTTCAGTGTCATGTTTTAAAGCGAGGAAGCGCTTCCGCGCAATAGCTAAGATCAGGTGAATTTCATATTTATAAATAAACTTAAGAGTCGCTAACGACAGACTTTTGCGATTTAAGAACTTTTCTGCGTTAAATAAAATTTGGTCAAGTCGGCTGACCAGATTGCATTTGTACACAGTGGTTCTAGATACTGCGGCAACATTTTACGAACTTGTTCATTTTTAATTTGCAGCTTACGGTATTCGGACTGTGGCAATTAGAGATTAATTAAATTTTAATAGGATTGCCCAGTATTGGTTAAAGTGGTTGTAATATCTCAACGACTGCCGCATCTCCAAGCAGCTATGGAATTACTAGCCAAAAGTTTGGGACGTCTCATGTCCCACAGACCAGTTCTAGTCTGTATGCTTGGAACCAGAACAAACCGTTTTTGGTTTAATCCATCTTAAAGATGATGATCACGATTAAACTTTAATAATTAAATATAAAACGACGTTTATAACATGAACATTTACGTTTCTAAAATTATTTTTACAACCCGTATAAGACATCATCGTCTGTACAACAATAACTATTTAGTACTTGAGAGATTTTGCTGTTTTGTAATGTAATTGTACGATTAAAAATAAATAGGCTACGTAATAAATTAAAAAAAAAGTAAAAACTAAATCACCGCTCCCGTAAGGGTTCTTTATGATGATGATAGCATAAAGACGATGAATATAAAAATATTTGAATAGATTTAATTCCGATTGCAGATGGAGTGGGGAATGTGGTTTATTTACGGTTATGCTCCATATAACTTCATTCGTAACGTTACGAGTTGCAGTTTTAGCCATAAGCATCTAGACTGCAGAGTATTCCTAGACAAATGTTAATATATTTTGTCTTGTTTTCATCTCTAAAAGACGTCTATAGAATATTGCCTTGCAATTTAGAATCACTCGATAGTTCTGATTGATTGCGTTTAAACAAATAGAAAATTACTTGTAACTTATCAATACGTGTTAGTAGAACAAATAGTAATAGCCTTTTATATAACACACACTCACACAAACACACACACAGCCTTTTACTTACATACGCACGTATGTGTGTATACAGCTTCTTTATTACGGTTATTTAATCGTCACAATCTATCGATTTCTCGTTTCTTGCCCTGGTATCGACTACCGCATTGCACGATTCCATGCTTCGATTACTTGGAAGCACACTTTACCAGCCGTTTATCAATCACCTTTACTTACAACCTAAACTGGTTTTCTCAAAAAAATTTATTTTGATTCGCTATTTATTTATAAATTATGTGCATCGTAATTGTAAGAAAACTGAATTTAAAATTTGCACTTCATATCAATAGAAATTGTATACAAGAAATTAAATAATTTTAATATTAAAACGCGCAAGACGTGCGCGCGCGCCCCGTTTATCTTTACGTTATTACATTGGAATCATATAGCACAGGCGATTCGACTGAAGAATAATGCAACCCAATAAAGCTTGTATGCCATAAATAAAACCATTTACATACAAAAACGCTGGAATAAAAGTGCTTTTGTGGAAGATCCTGATAAAACGAACTGTCACCTGCAGTTGAGAAACGTGAACGCTGACAAAGAAAACGCAAGAAAACTCTTAAGAAAGATATTTGAGCGGAAAGATATGTATCTGAGCCAAAGGAAAAGAAGGGCACGGCGTCACACATAACTACGAATCAAAACAACTGTACATGGACAGGTGTTTAATAGAAACCATATTAAATACAATGGCATAAGCGGACATGTAGAAGAAATAGGCAATCACCGAGTGCCAGACAAATTACAAAAAGAACAATTGATAACTACTAGCGGAAGAGGAGACCTAGAAGTTGCTAGCGAGACAGCATAGGCTCAAAAGTTAATAACAATGACAAACTGCCTAACGATGGCTACGGACCGTAGTCGGTGGAAGCAGAAGTGAAGAGGTATTGTGGTACAGTAAGGCTGTAGAATCACAGGAGGAACAAGAAGAAGAAGAAGAAGAAGAAGAAGAAGAAGAAGAAGAAGAAGAAGAAGAAGAAGAAGAAGAAGAAGAAGAAGAAGAAGAAGAAGATTATTAATATAATAATGGCTCTTTTACCGGCTAAACAGTCTAGGGGTTAGGCTAAGGCAGGTTTGGCCGCGTCATGTGAGCCGTTAGGCAGTGTGGCGAGCACTACGGTGCAGCATACGCCATTTGTTAACCCAGGATGTTCTCAGGTACTCATTTCCAAAGGCTGAGTCTACCTGAGGACTGAAAAGTTGGACTTTGACTTTATGGTTGGCCCGGTAATCGAACCCAGGACCTCTAGGTTAGTAGCGTGGGACAATACTCACTGGTCTACTGATCCCATAGAAGAAGAAGAAGAAGAAAAATAAAAAGATTATTACACCTTCTAAATTATTTAACTAATATTGAAACATTGAATAACGAAAAGAAAAAAGACAAATTTTTAAAACGGAGAAACAAACTTGCATAGCAAATTTTAATAAACATATTTATTTTAGAGTAAATAGCTTTGATCACACAAATTAATAAATATTCGCACAGATAGTTTAGTATATAATATATAATACAATTCGCATATAGACACACATTATAGATATGCAGACTATTATTCAATTATTTAAGATGTTAGCTAAAACATGTGTAAGAGAACATCGCCTTGAAAATGTGGACGAATAATAGATGTAGTATTAGTAGTAGTAGTAGTAGTAGTAGTAGTAGTAGTAGTAGTAGTAGTAGTAGTAGTAGTAGTAGTAGTAGTAGTAGTAGTACCAGCAGCAGCAGCATCAGAAGAAGAAGAGAAGCTTGTGCGTACTATTACGTGAAAGTAAAATGTGTAAACATTTGTAGATTTAATAATCTGTGGAAATACAACAGGAAATTTTACCGATCCGTTAACAAAAAAAAGTGATTTTATTTTTAACTATACAAAGCCGTAGCGGCGTTCGAACGAACCATTATCTCTAACGATGTAACGACATAATCTTGTTTTTACCGAGAAGAAGAAAAACAAATTGCTTTCAAAAAATTAAAGTGTATTCTTAGTATAAAAACTGGTGAAGTATAGGTTAGTTTATTTTAAGAAAATATTTAGCCTATTACTTTAGGAAGCCAATGAACCAGAAACTATAAAAAAATATTTAAACAAAATTTATGTAAGTACGTGCACACGCGCGTGAGTGTATGACTAGACAGCATGACCGGCGATCTACTTATTGCAATGCTTGTATGTTGTGTAGACTGTAAGCAGGAGTACATATTGTAAAGTATCTGGTAAGTAAGCACAATATTTAAGGTAATAATTCAGTTGTTTCAGTTTTTAAAATACAATGTAATATGTCATATAGGAGACAAGACTTTGCGTGAATAACTTTTTAAAAATAACTTTTAAATTAGGACTCATCCATGAAAATCAATTAAAATATAATTTTCTGGACTTGCTAAACACAATCTTTGGTATATCATTACGAAGATAACAAACTAGAAACGAGATTCCGCATTCTATCTAAACTTTGTTAGAATAAATAAAGGCGTTTAACCCATCAACACAAACTATGCGTCAACCATAGAGACACCATCGATGTATAATAACACATCGATTGTTATTGTACATCGATAATAAGAGACACGTAGCGTCATCAGACCAACCATTCTGATTAAAATTACAACTATTGTTTGGTTTGTATGAACTCTATTTTTCGTCATAGGTCTTTTTAAAAATAACAACAGTAGTAATAATCTTTCAGTAAATTACAGCGTAAACTATATTGCTGATTTAAACTAATTTAGACTTCAGGACCAGTGCACACATCCCAATGAAAGAATTTTATACCTACATTCAGATTGGTGTCGTATTTTATGGAAAAGAAAAATTTATAGACCGGGTTTTTTTTACACAATTCTGTACTGGATTTAAACTGGAAAATGTATACATATTTTACAATTAAATACGTAGTACAAATTAAACAGTTGTAATATTAGTTATTATAGCATTTTAGTATTAATCTCTTTTTACCGCAAATAATAAAAGACTCTTTTAACATATAAATGTTAAATATATCATATTCTATAAGACACATCACATTCAAAATTAAAATAGAAGTAGAAAAGAAGAAGAAGAAGAAGAAGAAGAAGAAGAAGAAGAAGAAGAAGAAGAAGAAGAAGAAGAAGAAGAAGAAGAAGAAGAAGAAGAAGAAGAAGAAGAAGAAGAAGAAGAAGAAGAAGAAGAAGAAGAAGAAGAAGAAGAAGAAGAAGGATGTAAATCTCTTAATGACCAAAAAGTGGAGAAGCTTATTTTGATAATTTCTACACATTTTTAGCGTATAATAAGATGTTGTTTCTAACTTATATCTGGTTTGGCTGTATGCGCAATTTCAGATTCAATTAACAGCTGCATTTCGTTTTGTAAGAAACACGGTAGCATTGTGTCAGAAAATAAATTCTACGGATAAAAATACTAACACCAGAAAAGAGCTAGTAATTTTCTTTACTCAGAAGAACAGAGTAAGTTCAGCTTTTAAGTACGCTAACCAAATTATCTGAGCCAAACGTTTTTAGACAATAGTTTTTTTTTTAGAATAAATTTTTATTAACGTATTATGTTATACAGATTATTTTATTACCATTGTTACTGTTAATATTAAATGCATTATTATGATGATGTTGATTATTGTTATTATTATTATTAATATTATTGTTATTGTTACTACTTTGCTTTATTGTTAGTGTTAAGGTTACTGTTACACACAAGCAGGCGCACGCACACTTATTCATAGTCATTCATACAAAATTAATTGGATTTTTATGCTTGTTATGGTGAAGGCTTCGTAAGTGAATACTTTCAAGTGTATTAGTCGTTTTCAGAATTTGATTTTTCCGAATATATAATTATAAAGTTATATGCAGGCCGTTTGTAAATTATAGTAAATTAGAATAGATAATTAGGTTGTAGATAATCAGAAGAATCCCAGCCAATGAGTTGACATCTAGCCTCGATTTCAAATACTAGGATATTGTCTTAAATTTTCCATCTCAAGGCAAGGTCATAGGTATCTCAGTTCGAATGAATAAAAAGACCTTCGCCTTGCTAAGTCATACTTACATGCACTTATCATCTTATCATATTAACCTACGTTAGCAAGATGGATCTACATTACGGTGTCCTTTCTGCGGTTAAACAGAACGTTGTGAAGAAAAGAAAAACTAAACTTTGCATACTACGCAGTATGTAAAGTAAAAATAAAAGCGACAATAATATGAAATGCGGACAACAGTGACCACCATTTGGGAGTTATAGATAGCACTAAGTTACTATAATATATAAGACAGCGTGGAACATAGTGCATTATGTCCTAACTGCCAACAGCGGGATGTAGAAACTGATCGGGCAAGTGATTAAAACAACTTTTGTAGACAGCCTGTAGTATATACGAGGGTCGATCTATTAAGGAGACTTTTGAGAAACGTTTTATTGTATTAAAAGAGTAATACTCTTTCTGTCTATAATTTTCTCTATAGCTTCCCGTATTATCTACACATTTTCTCAATCGCACTGGCAGTTTTTTTAAATTTTTTCTTCAGAAAACTTTGTTGGATGTTGGACTTTCTGTCGCTGTAAAAAAATCTTTTGCAGAAGAACTTATGCCATTGTTACACTTGAGCCTTCAACAGTATACAGGTTGCTGATTGTGAACGCAATTTGTGAAAAATTTCAGCTGGTTCGACACCTTCGCACACTAAACTTAACTTACACGCTGCGCAATAGACTCGCACAGCTCCTGTTCATTAATCGTGACAATAATAATTAAACCAAGTACTTCAGAAAAAGCTCATAGGTCTGGGCACTACTGCCTACTGCTCAGTGTTACCATCATTAACAACCGTCAAAGTGTATTGTACCAGTTTCCAAAGCCTCTTTTATATCTTATCGACCCTCGTACTTAGTAGCGGACTAAGGGTGGGACGGAGGGGGCTCCCGGACCCCACTTCCCCACTTAGTAGGGGCCTCCAGATTTTGAAAATTAAGTTTTTTTTTTGGTGAATATCAGAAATGGTGGCTAAAGGTAAATATGAATAAAACAAAATACATGGCAATAGGTGACCTTCATCAAGAGTTGATATTGGAGGAAGACAGGGGGAAGATTTCATATACAGAGGAATACAAGTATTTAGAGGTGAATATTATGCCCAGTGGGAAACAAGACAAAGAAATACAATTCAGAATTAATTTGGGAAAGATGGCTATATCTACATTAAATGGAATCCTGTGGGATAAGCAAATTACAGCAGAAACTATAACCAAAATATTTAAAACCACTGTTAGAAGCATCATGACTTATGGGTCAGACGTTTGGACTACTAATAAACACACAAGAACAAAATTGATGACAGCAGAGATGGACTTTTGGAGACGTTCGGTAAGAAAATTAGAAATGAAGTCATTGAGGACAGAATGAATTTGAAAAATTCGGATAATTGTTGGATAACAATTGGATAATTCGGAAAACAATTTGGATAATTGTTGATTTTATCCAGACAATAACATTACAATGGTATGGACACACGAAAAGAATCACACAGGGAAGATTGCCAAGAAGAGTTATGAAATAGACTCCACCAGGAAAAAGGAAAAGAGGAAGACCACCTATCACCTGGATAGAAGAAATTCAGACTATATTGAGGGAATGAGAAATTGATGAAAATCTTTGGCTGGACAAACAGCAGTGGAAGATCAGAATTCAATCACTTCTGTAATCTATGGTTCCGAAAAAGGTGTAAACATTGTACAACCGGAATAACTAATTAAGTTTTTTGGTAAATTTTTTACTTTATTTGCAAACGTCCTATTGTCACGTCCTGAAATGCAACACTAAGAGAGGTCCAGGATTTAATCGATCGATTTCAAAGATTTTTCTTATATTTTGAAATCACCTTACAACCCGAACTCATAAAGTGTTTACAGGTATTTAAAAAAAAATCTTATAAAGGTAAGTTTATTGTTAGAAATATATTCATACTAAACAAGAAGAGTTAGTTGTACCGGGCGTCAATGCCTCACTACGCAGTCGGAAGTAGCAAATTGAACCCAAAACACCACAGACGGCAACGGCAGCGTTAGCGACTCAAGAAGGCCGTGCCTCGGTATGAAAACGTAAACGGCGGAGTGAAATACAGGGCGATAACATTTAGGACTACGCTAAAGGAGATTACACCAGTGAACAATAATTTAACACTTCAGGACACCAACGATTTATTTTAAATGTCTCGTCAGAATTATTACCGAACAATGTATAATTCGTTTGCGGAAATCGGCTCAGATAGGCCTACTCGAATTTTCCGAACCCAAAACTAGCAAACGGCTATTTTAGAAAGTTCGCCTTATTTGCACTGAAACTGCTAACTGAAAAAAAAAATTTCCAAGTATTGTTTGCAGTAATGATAAATTTGTTTTGCTGTTTATAAGTTTATTGTACATTATAAAGTACCGGTATTGTAATAAATTTAATGCAGTCTATATAGAATACTACTTCTATTATTTCTTTAAATTTTGTTTTTATAATATGAAAGTGGATTTTTATTTCAAACATTACTACAGCTTCTTATAAAGTTTCCTAACTAAATGTATCAATACAGTAATTAGACAATAAATATATAACATTAAAGTGTTTTGCTATGTATTAGTTAAAGATAAATTAGATTATAAACATCCGCCTTATGGGAGGTGGACCTCAGAAAGAAATCCACCCCCGGTCTCCAGTACGCCGCTGCTCGTACTATCTCTGTCATATTCTGTGACGTTCATTTCGTAACTGGCGGCAAACAACAATTAACCTGCATCGGACGCAATCATTGTAATTTTCTCTTTTTTTTTTGAAACTTCGTACGCTTCTTTCTTATGATGATTTAATAATTGAATTTTATTCAAAGCTACTGTCAAAACGTTTATATCAGATAAATGTAAGTAGACAAACTAACATCTTTATAGTGTTTTTATCAAAAATAAATTTAAAAATATATATGACGTCATATTTTAAATAAACTATGAAGTCAGTGGAACAAAGAAGTTCAACAAAGAAAAATTATAGCAATACTTTTATCCTTCTTGTGATTATTCATTGGATATGAAATATCAATATTTTCATCCACAAAAAAAATTATTGAGAGAATAATTAACATTTAATATTTAGATTCAATATGATTTATGAAACAAATATAAACTTTTCATAAGCAATTTTTTGTTAAAAAGCTCATTAATATTTCAAAAATCAATTGATTTAGGTTGAAAAAAAAAATTAGGGCCTCAGGGATTAACTGAATTATTAAAATTAATTATAATACTTAATATTTGTATGAGAAAAAAGAATTTTAAAATCCAAATAATGACATTTATTATTTGAATTTTAATTATATACTTATTTAAATAGCTTAAAGAGAGCATAATATTGAAGATATTAAGGTAATGAATAATTTTTAAACATTTACAACACTATGTCTCTCTTTTCAACGAAAATGAAATGTTTTATAAACAGACAGAACTAAACAGATCTCTACATATTTGTTGTCTCTTTACGATCAATTTTTATGACACTTTGCAGTTTAGCACACGACTCGTAGACATAGTTTATACACTTCGTAAAAGTTCAGTTCGACATTCGTACATTTCAGCCTTCTTTAATCTCTAAATGAGTTAATAAGAGAGGCATTAACTCTCTTCATTCAGTTTTAGTAGTGCAGCTTCCGACGTCGATACATTCCACATTGACTGCGGAACAAAAGTATCGTGAGAGATGTACACGTCCCTTGCGCACATTCGTTTAAAGAAACATATATTTCATAAACACTTTTATGAACTTTAAAACATTATTTTTTTTATCGTTAACTGTTTTCAGTAATTAACGTTTGTCACGAATAAAAAAACGAAAAGTGTTGAAGCGTTTATTATTTTTTTTTAATATAATTAAATGAACGAAGCGAGTCCGAATCCTCAGATTTATCTCGATCGTCTGGCATGTGTGTGTCTGTTTGTCTCTCTGGTTAGCAATTTGTCTGTCTGTCTATCTGTAAATCTGTATATTTCGGGCTACCAAAACCTTTTGAACGCGATAACTTTCGAAACCGTCAACCATTTTTCATAGAACTTGACAAGCGTGTCCATGCTTTTACTCTACTGTTTTTGATATTAATCATCTCAAAAATAAGGGAGCGGGAGGCAAAAATTTGAGGGGTCAAAATTGTTAAAAAATTGTGACGTAATCGTAAAATGGTCAAAATTGTAGTCCAAAAATTCTTTAATCGTACCTTGTGGGATGTAAAATTAAAGAAATTTTTAGCCAAAATCTGGGTACAGCGTTGATTTTTAACACGTTAAAATTGTTTTTTACGTCAGCGCCTGAAAAATGGGTGAAAATTTTGATAAAATCACAAGAATTCATGTGGGGTATCAAATTAAAGAGAAATTTTAACTAACGTATGAGTGTAGTGATAAGTTTTCGAAATCAGAATATTGCGACCCCGGAGCATAAAAAAATATCAAAAATTTGAAAAAGTTGTGAAAATCCAGCAGGGTGTCAGACTAAAAGGAACTGTAATCCAAGTCGGAATGTTTGAATTTTTACTGTTTATTGTTAGAATTGTGTGCTCTACGATTCTTATATTACTAAAGAAATAGTAGATAAATCGTGGTTTTTGTAATTTTTCTCATAATTCAGCAATTATCTAAATTGTCGAAATTATCTAATTAAGTAATTGCTTCAAAATAGTGAGTGAGTTCTTCAGCTCAGGGAGCATACTATTACTTTACAGTAGGCTATTCATAAAAACTCTTTAAAGCCTTTACTAATGTACAAAAATTATTAATTTGCCGTATTTCTCCAATTATATTGTATAGTTATATATAATTTTATTGTAACAGTGGACATGAGATTGTAAATTTAATCTAGAAAAATATCCAATTTAACAACAGTACAATGTATTACGGTTTGTAGAACCGATTCCAGTAATCTAAATATAGTCCTACAATAGGTTCAGTACTGTAAATAAAATACTTTACATAACGTGGAGTATCTCGACATTATGAAAATGAAATTTTGTACACGTTTTTGAAAACGCAATTGAAATAACCATTTAATTTTAATTTTTTACTGACATTAAGTGCACTACATGTAACCACTGCTGCGTACTTTTATATTTCAAAAAATTGAAATATAAATTTAACAATATTTTTTTAATCAACGTCTACAAAAATAAATTATTATGAGACGCTGTACCTACTGCAGGTACTTGCGTAAGATATTCGTTTCAAGGTCAGTTGGCTTTCCACGGCGGTGAACGGAAATATTTGATATGATAATTACACGCTTTGAATACTGTTTACACTAACTCTGTACAGAAAATGTAAAAAAACTTCTTGAACAATTCTTTTACTCATTTTGTTTTGTCAAAGTAGTCTGATATCAATTTTTGTTCGTACAGCACAGCGAACAGCATGTAAATAAAGGCTTCTGCATAAAAGCACAGTATGCATAATGGTTATCATTTTTTTCAGAATTCAATGTAACAGTACGCAAAACTGACGATCGTTAATCTTAATTTTTATGTTATTTTTTTTTTATTTCTCGCTGCACTAGTTTGGAGTAATTTAGATACCTGCGTCATAGCGGGTATTGTTCTGTACACCGTTGCCAAACATCTCGATATTGAAGACAGTATGTTAATGTCCCTCTTGAGACATAATCAGTTCCGGTTCAAGGATATCGGATAAAGATTCAATATTTTATATTATTAGTAATAATAAAACTTTTTACGAGAATATATTTTATTCGGTAAATTACATATGTTTCGATAGTAGTTCAACTATCATCATCATATATAAATTAACAAGTTCAAAAATTTGTTTAATCAATTGTTCTACATTTTTTTAAATAATTGATTGAAAAAATTGAAAAATTTTGAATTTATTAATTTATATCTGATGATGATAGTTGAATTACTATCGAAACATATGTAATTTACAAAATACAATATATTCTTGTAAAAAGTTTTATTATTAATAATAATATTAAATATATAACAAGAAAAATTTGAACATTTATGAATATAAGATTCAATATTAAATTACTTTAATAATTGGGTCAGTAAAAAACTTTAATTCACTTATCTCGGTTTTTCGTATAGATTTATGAACAAACAAAACAACGTTTGACTTATCCCACGGAAAACGATTACATATTTCAGACGTAATTTTATAAACTTCTAGTAGTGCGAAACAAACAGTAATGGAATAAGTAGTTTTATATCCTCTAGAAAAATGTCATAAACTACGAGAAGTAAATTCATCAATTCTTGACTAAAAATGGTGGATAAAATTAAACGAAGCCAAATCATTGAACGTTAATTTTGCCGATATGAAAATAAATGTGGTTATCAACCAACAAGTGATACGAAATGAGAAGAGTGCAAAGTACTTAGGCATGACATTTAGTTGCCAAGTTACGCTGGAAGGTACGTGTAAAAAAGAAAAGACGCGGATGCAAAAGCTTTCACTCTTAGTCTAAAGCTTGACTAAATTATAATGAATCCAATTACTGTATGGATCTCTGACAAAAAGGTTTTATTGAAATAACTTCTGTTCTTTGGATATTTCCAATGTTTTATAATTATTGTTTAATAGTTTCTGTTTAGCAATGCACTTTGTATGTCTGTTTTTCTTTTCAATTTTATTGAATGAAAATGTTTTTTTTATACAAGATATGTTTTGTGTAGGTGTGAGTAGTGAGTGTTAAAGTGTAACCCGTAAAATTTGAAGGAGACATAACAGAATAATTGTAAATAAAATTAACAAATTACTAAAAGAGTTATTATTTTATAATTCCGCGAAGTAGTCTTATTAGAGGGCGCTCAGTTTGCGTGAATTGTGTTGTGTAGGCAAGAGGATTGTCTACTTGTTCAGAATTCTCTGATGACAATAGGACTTAACATCCTCCGCTGTGTCCTATATCAGGCGAATTTAACTAATACTTGCTTTATTAAATAATTATTTTTCGTTTAAGCTTTCGAATTTTTTTTTTTTTTTTTTTTTTGAAACAAAAATATCAAACAAGTATCAATGGGAAGTCAAGTTTGGGAATGTCTGTATCTCGTCTCTGAGTTGAATTGGCGGACACCGTACCAATCTAGACACTGATGATGGCGTCCGATGGTGAGCCGAAACGTTTATCAGTAACGATAACTCTAGGCCACGGCCTAACGGCCCAGCTGACAATAATAATTTCAACAAAAGAAGCGAACTTGAGCAAAAATTCAGGAAAATGTACTGGCTCCTCGGGCGACATTCTGAGCTGTATGTACATAATAAACTATTGGTACTTAAACATAACGTTAGACCCGTCCGAACATACGGTGCACAACCCTGGGGATGCACACGAAGAAAAGTAACAGAAAATTTATTGAGACAATTTCAAAACAAACTACTACGGTGTATTGTTAATAATGATGCATGGTATCCCATGAGATGAGAATTTGAAGATTGCTTCAGTTGAAGATGACGTTCAGCGATTCGCCAAGAAGCACGAGAAACACCTGCACAAACACCAGAATGTCGAGACGCTGCAACTTGTCGACAACACTGAACTTGTGCGACAACACTGAGAACAAAGCCATTTAGCTTAGTGTCAAGTGACAGGCATCACAAGAACAAAGTGACTAGTTTTCAGAGGAGTGTAGGACGCTTATCCTACACGTTGCGATTAATATTCATGAGATGTAAATTGATAAATGGGGTTAGCCCAGTCTCAATAAAATAAATACCATAAAAATGTAAAGTACCGTTTACCAAATGGTAAAAGTTTAAGAGCATGATAATGTCTTTCAGCCGCCAGCTAAACGCAACATTATTATGGTTACTGACTGACTGATTGGTTACATACCTATCTACAGCTATGCAGTGTTGTTTGCTTGTTAGGTCTTTAATCTGCGACGGACGTTAGCACGTTAGCGGTCGCGGTTTTAGTTAACGATTCCCGGCTGGTAAATGATGACGTCATGCAGCGTGATGCGTTACAGAAATTTTCAAATGACCCCCAGCCATAAGACATTATCATGTCAAAATAATTTCATAACATTTATGGTCTGTAGTCGTCACGCACGCCCAGATATTGAAAAGGTTCGTCACTGTCAATACTTGCAATGCTATAGGTATATATATTGATCCAGAGGAAGAAATTAAGTACGAATCGAATTACTCGCGCAAAATTTCATACTTCGGAACATTTATTTGTAAGGATAACATCGACTTAAAACTTATCAAAGCATAATTAGATGCTATGCATCGCGAGTGTCACTGTACGCGTACGTTGCCGAAGTATGGACTCTGAAAACTGCAACGATTAATCAGTTGGAGGCATTAGAGATGTGGCTGCAGAAAGTAATGTTCAGTATACCCTAAGAAAACCAATTAGGCGGTCTTAAGGTCAAACGCGGTTCCAGAGTTACTAAAAACTTAAATATCGGAAACTGGCATATCTTGAGCATATAGGTAACGAGAAATGATCGATACCGTATGCTGCTGCTGATAATGAAAGATGAAACAGACGAACGTATAGGAATAGGAAAGAGACAGGCCCGCGACTGAAGCAGAATACAAAGCGCTGAATAATTATTCAAAATATGTCAGAACAAAGATCAACTCGCCAGTGTAAGTTCTAAAGTTAGGGGGACCTGGCATTGTTCGAAAAGAAGAAGAAATTTCATACGTACTAAATTTACCGACATCCAACTGTTTGTGGGAAGAGTGTTTTCTGAAATAACTCATATTCGTTTTGAAACGAGAAACAAATGCTCTGTAGTGCTTAGACAGTCGGAGATGCTTGTTCAGTCCTGCGATTTCCAATTCTCCTAAAACGGATTTTCTCAACATATTAAAGGTAACAAGGACACTGGCATAGATTAAACTGACAACAAAGTACAACTAAAAATTGTAAAACTGTCATTTAATAATATTAAAAATTGTAATTTTAATATTAATTAAAGTCTATTGAAAATGTTTGTAAATTGAAAGGCTCAGTTTTTATTTTCTATTGCGCGTCCGCCAGGTGAAATTAATATTACCTAATGTCTAATATGATTAATTGTATTGTATCAATGCTGTTAATTAATAATTTGTTAGCTTTGCAAAATTTAATCCAGATTTTCTAAAAAAAAAAAAACTGCAATTACAATATTAGCAACTCTGATACTGTATACAGTTTTGCACAGTGTCATAAAATTTGTTGGCCATTTGTCGTGACTAAAAAACGAAGTAGTTAAAAAAACTATTTATTTGTTTCACGTAACGCGCTTTCTTCGAAGGATCGCTGCGTCCTCTACCCCAGTGCCAATGAATAATTGTCTTCGTTAGCTTGGCTGTTACCTCTGTTCTCAACAGTAACAAAACAGCCTGAAATCTGTTAGGCTGTTTAGCTTTTTCTCCCAAAGTAATAAAGTCGGTAGAACAGCTGTCAGTTATTACCAAACTAATAAATTGAACACAATTCCTAAAAACTCTTATAAGTAACATAAATACAACAGGATGCCGATTATGAGGACTACACAACAGGATGCCGATTATGAGGACTATACAACAGGATGCCGATTATGAGGACTACACAACAGGATGCCGATTATGAGGACTGTACAACAGGATGCCGATTATGAGGACTGTACAACAGGATGCCGATTATGAGGACTATACAACAGGATGCCGATTATGAGGACTATACAACAGGATGCCGATTATGAGGACTATACAACAGGATGCCGATTATGAGGACTGTACAACAGGATGCCGATTATGAGGACTGTACAACAGGATGCCGATTATGAGGACTACACAACAGGATGCCGATTATGAGGACTGTACAACAGGATGCCGATTATGGGGACTATACAACAGGATGCCGATTATGAGGACTGTACAACAGGATGCCGATTATGGGGACTATACAACAGGATGCCGATTATGAGGACTGTACAACAGGATGCCGATTATGAGGACTATACAACAGGATGCCGATTATGAGGACTGTACAACAGGATGCCGATTATGAGGACTGTACAACAGGATGCCGATTATGGGGACTATACAACAGGATGCCGATTATGAGGATTGGACGTTTAAAGGTTGAATCCACTTAGTCAGAAATGCAGATCATTTCTGACTATAAGATAAGTTATAAAATACTGTAATATTTTATATCTTATAGCTGGAAACACTATTGTGGCCGTGGTCTAGAGTCTATACTGCCTCAGCATCGGGGGCCACCATCAGTGTCGGTAACAATTGGCGGGTACCGTGTCAATAGTTACCGACACTGGAAACGTCTGCCAGCATAGACTCGAGACCACGGCCACAATAGTGTTTCCAGCTATGTGTACGCCGCGCCGTCTGGGAAAGCCTTAAGAACTCTGTATATATCTTATGTCTTGCGTTCAGTTCTTTAAAGTTCAGTGGGCACCATGCTGTATACGGCAACAATACATATATTTGCATATTTGCCCAGGGCTGTATGTTTGCAAATATTTAGCATAGAAAATATATGATGAACAGTTTTTATAACAATATTATGCAGGCTAAGGTTGTCAGATAGCGTACACCTGCCACGCGTGAATACAGTGCTTGTGTGTGTGAACGCAAGCTACGACAGGCAGAGATGGGGTGATGCGTACGTCTGTAATCAGGTTTTAACCGGATAAAAATAAACTAATTAATACGTTTTAAACCTGTGAACAAAGACTTACCCCAATTATAAAAACACCATTACATTAAGGAATTTTTAACGAATATAGTGATGTAAAAGTATTGCAGAAATTTGCAATAATAATGACGCTAAGTGATTTAATGTTAATTACTGGTGTAATTAGATAGTGATTGATAAGTGTGTTATATGTGAGTGACCAGGAAAAAATTACGCAAACAATGATATCGCTCATGCTACGAGTATGTTTACGAAATCGCTAAAATGAACCAAAAAGTGATTTGTAATTAAAAGGACGCTTTGCACGAAGTGAAATATCTAACAGGTCAAAAACAGTCCTGGACTTGTCAGATTTCCGTCCAGTATAAATACCACCGGCAATTTTGGGGCGGTCGCAGAGACTCAAGATATCTTCACACAACGTCACGCTGCTGCTCTGCCGATCGATCAGATCATCGTTACCACACACACCAAGACTTATGGAGGAACTCTGGACCATCATAAACAACAACCGTAGAGACAGAGAACACAGCATCAGCATAATCATCATCATCATCATCAAATTCTCAGGATTCAGGACCACACACACACACACATGGAACGGTAACGTCGGCAGCTGTACGCAGATGATGAATAAACAATTATATTTTTTGTGAAAAGAACTTTCAAAAAGAAAATTATACATGAACAATAGAGACTTAAAGTTTTAAATTTAAATAGTAGTTAAAGTAAATACTTTAATTGAATAGGAAAATTTAAAAAATACTAATCTTCTGTTATATGTTAAAATTTGGGTGTGTCAGTAGAATTAAATAATAGGTTGAAAGTAAATGTTATTATTGTATTTTGTTTATAGCAACAAGTAATTTTATTCTTGAGTTTAATATTATTTTTGTTTGTATATGAGTTGTTATTATTATTTAAAAATTGGAGTAATAGGAGTAAATTGGAGTAATTTCAGACACACTGAAATAAAAAGGGTTTAGATAATTTGTTTAACATGTCTGTTTAGCTAGTAAGATTAAATGGTTATTTATTTTAAAATGTCATGAACAGCAAAGAAGGTAATATGGTACTTTATGTAAACTTATAAAAGAGAATATTTTTTTATAATTCTAAATTTTAATATTTTTTTCATCTTTCAATGAATATTAATAAATCTTAGTATGATTATTTTGAAACGGTTTTAATTAATTATTTCATGTCAACAACATCTCACTCCTCTTTGAAAAATATTTATTATTCTGCAACTACATATACTTGACGCAACGAGAATAAAGAAATCCTGCGACCTGGCCGGTGTAATACACTTCATAGTTGCGTTGAGTACATGGTAATGTATTTGTGTGAATTTTTGAAATACTTGTAACGTTGGAATACAGAACACGAAATTCAAAAAATTCTAGGCCAACCGTATAATGGGCGTTCTACTGTACTTTGTTTTACGCAAACCCTTATGAAGGATCACCGTGTTCTCTTCCACATTTCGACTGAATTATTTCGTTCCCTGTTCCCTAGTACTACCGCTCCCGATAGTAACAACGATATAAGCTTACTGGAAAACCCCAAGAAGGACCAAAGCTTATAGCACAAGTTTCCTTTATTATATAACAAAAACAATTCAGTCGGTAAGAAAGACCAAAACCATGGGCCTTTAAAGATAAATATCCAGTGAGGACAAACATAGTTATAATCAACAGCAGTTTAGAACAAGTGAGCCGTTTCAAATATCTCGGCTGTGCAGTAAGCTATGAATCTGAATATGATATAAGAGAGAAGATAAATAAATTTAGGAATATTTATAGTACGATTCATAAAAATCTTAGAAAAAAAAACAAAACACAGCACTAAGATTAAATTTTATAAAACAATTGCAATACCCAAATTGATTTATACGAGTGAGGCGTGGGTCATGACAAAAAAGGAAAGCGGCAAGATTCAGAGTGCTGAAACGCAGTTTCTTCGAAATACTTTAAATTATATATTGCAAGTTAGAATAAGGAATGAAGAGCAGAACTCGAAGTAAAGGACAGAAATTAATTTATTTCAATTTACAGAAAACAATGGTGGGATCATCTGCAAAGGATGACAGAGGATCGATTGCCGAAAGCGGCAGTGAAATATAAGGCCATCGGTAGTAGAGAGGTTGGTCGTCCGAGGATGAGATGGGTGCCGGATCAGGTTTAATCCTTGAAGACGAGACCTAATCCTTGAAGAGGAGAAGAAGAAGAAGACAACAATTCAGTCGCACTCAGGTAAGGGGCACAGCAAGGTATATAGACAGCAGGCAGATATTTTTTATTTATCTATAAAATATGGTAGGTCGCTGGTCATGAAGATGTCTAATTATCGGATGGCTCAGCTGTCAGTAAGTAGTTGAAAAAATATAGGCCTACAGTAGAAAAAATTTAAATATTCCTAAATTATTGATTTGTTTTAACAGGAAGCTTGTTTTTAAATGCTAAAAAAAAAACATAAATTACAGAAATACTACGGAGGACGTTAAATCAATGGACTTTTGCATATTTTTGTAATCTGTATGTAGTTATGTCCTGTTATAAGTACCAGACTAGTATAGACTAGAGTCTATACTGACGGACATTTCGATCTCACCATCAGAGTCCATCATCAGTGGCTATACACCATCAGGCCATACATAATATCTACATTTCTCTATTCAACAAATTAACTTCTTATAATAGTGGAAATATGTCAAACCTTGACTAAATTATAATCGATCCAATTACTGTATGGATCTCTGACAAAACGGTTTTAATGAAACAAACTCTATTCTTTGGATATTTCTGATGTTTTATAACTATTGTTAATAGTGGCTGTTTAGCATTGCACTTCGTATGTCTGTTAATTTTATTGAATGAAATTTTTTTATACAAGATATATTTTGTGTAATGTGAGTAGTGTTACAATGTATCCCTTAAAATGTGAAAAAGATATAACAGAATAATTGTAAATTAAATTAACAATTTACTAAAAAGGGTTATTATTTTATTATGCCGCGAAGTAGTCTTACTAGAGAGCGCTCAGTTTGCATGTATTGTGTTGTGTAGGCAAGAGGATTGTCTACTTGTTCAGAATTCTCTGATGACAATAGACTAAACATCCCCCGCTAGATCCTAACTCAGGCGAAGTTAACTAATACCTACTTTAGTAAATAATTATTTTTCGTTTAAGTTGTCGAAATTTTTTTTGTTTGAAACGAAAATATCAAACAAGTATTTCTTCGCAATGGGAAGTCAGGTTTGTTAGTTATTGTATATTTATAATTGTATAATTATAACACACATTACATATTATAATTATATTGTTAATATATGGTAATTATATCATAAATACCCCAAACAGTCCAGGAAACAGATTTAAAATAATTCATTATATTACACACTTTTTAAAATAAAATAATAGGAATGTTAAAATTACAAATTCTTTTGCAGACACGTTTTTGATTCCAAGAAGAAACTGAATATAGTTAACTCTTTTAGCAATAAAATTTACCTCAAATTAGTTTTACAACAAATTATTTGATCATACAATTGAATACATATTTGTTTGGAATTGATTTTCTTAAGGAACGTATATTGTTATTTTGTTATATTTTTAAGGAAAATAAAAACCTATCTTAAAAATGTTATTAAAACATGTTGACTTAAATGGGTAGTACAGTATTCTTTAAGTTAATTATTATTTAATTATAATACTCTCATTGCGTCAGAGGAGAAAAAATTAATTACCATTGAAAAATTAACTTTTACATGCATGCACATACTTTTTCACTCTAATGTAACAATATTACACACACGACAAGAATAATTTTCCAGTTTCTTGTGAAACAAATGTCTTTCTAGATACAACAAATTGTTAAATAATTTTTAAATAGAATTTTAAAATTTTGTTTTTAAATTGAATTATTAAGTTTAACCATTGAGACACTGTAATTCACAAAATAATAAAAATATATTCTTGTAAAACGTTTTTTTATTAACAACAATAATAGAACTTAAAAAATACATTAAACAGCAGTAAATATCCCATCAGTAGTAATTCAGTAATACAGTAGTAATTCTTAAACACATTTCATTGTTTAAAAATTTTGTTTACGTGCATGATACATTATTTATTTTTTACAAAACTTGTTAACATTTATTAAAATTTAAATAAAACAAATATTTAAACGTCAATTACTTACAGTAATAAGTAATAGTAACATTTCAAATTATTGTAAAAGTTCTGTATTTTTCAGATTGTACTCAGTCATTTTCAAAAAGTTTTTGTTTTTAAATTAATTTTTACATCTTAATTAAGACTGAGTGGTTAATATTGGATGGTTTTTCTTTTTTTAAAAAACATGGTATCTTTAATAAAATAATTTTATAATTTTACTAACTTGTAAATTCACAACTACACATCAGGTCATAATATTTATTTTCAACAAAGTAAGTAATTTTGAAGATTTTAAAGTAATAACTTTCTTTCTTCTACGAAATTTGTTTATATCTATTTTAAGACGACAATTTACGTAATCCACAGAAGTCCATAAATTTCTGTGAATTATAAAATTATTAATATTATATTAATATTACCTTATTAATATTATAAAATCATTCTTTAAAAGTTGTCCGTATTAATAATTATAATAAGTTAAAATATTAAATATATATTATATTTATAGTAGATTTTATTAATTTTTCAAAGTTTATCGTTCGTAAATTAACACCTTTACTTTGTTTTAAAGTATTATTTATGTTCATTACAAATAATTTTTTCAAACAATAACAAGCCCGTAAAAAGTTAAAAAATTTATACTTATTTTCGTTTGATATAGCGTGCATTATTTTTGTAAAGTAGTTTAAAATAAGAAGTTTTAGGAATGTTTTATCTTTCCGCACACGGCACGTACCTTTGAAGTGAGGTGGTGGTACTTCGGGCGTGCGTTAGGTTGCGCGACTTTCCGGGACACAAACTGCGAGAGCTTCAACAAGTATTGAGATAAAGCTTCGTCCGCCTTATATATATACAGAGGGGCACACCGTTTCATCCCTTACAGAAGGTGGTGACGTCACTTACGGGAGGGCTCAATGAGTGACGTCACATTGTTGAACGTCCAATCAGCGGTTGTGTTCGCAGTCGCGACATATTTCAGTTGCACTGATTCTTATTTTTGCTAGTTTTTTCTCCTGTTTTTCGGTTATTGTGCGCGGTTTTTTTATTGTTTTCCGCCCGAAATGTATTTTCGTGTTTGTGTCCTTACGCGGTTCGACCCGTTGCGAGCCCATTCAAAAATCCCACACAATGAAACTCTATCGATTTTCCACACACAGTGAGCAAACTACACCAACGTCGGGCGCTTTATCAAAGTTTACAACTTTTATTTTATTTAATAGGAATACATATTTCTTCATTGATATTATTAAACATATTTTTTCTTTGCGCGCGCGCGCACACGCACACACACACATACGTATATATAAATATATGTATTGATACAGATATAAATGTGTAAATTTGTAGCGTTATATACCACCCTTATATATAATTTTCTACTGCATGGTTACTCGTTAAAGAAAGTACAGACATAACATCCTCCCTTTTCGGCTTAATAAAATATTAGCGTATACGAAATTTTCACATGTAAAAATAATTCAAATGGCCTTCATTTAAAAATAATTCACACGAAATTAATCCCAAGAGAATAATAATAATAATAATAATAATAATAATAAAATTATAATATTGCCTCACGTTATTTTTAGTCAGTCCTCCCTTCCTCCATTATCTTCTCCATACACAACCACACACACATGCGTGCGCGCGTGTATAATTCTTCCCTTTTGTTATGCATGACGTATAGGGTAATCCTTTATAATTTGCCTCTTCTTATTTTTTTCTTCGTTATCTTCTTCTTCTCATAATTCTTCTTCTTCTTTTTCTTCCTATTTTAGCTTGCGGCCTGTTTTCCATTTACGGAAAACATTTCATCTTCCCTCTGCAAGAAGGATGCAGGTATGGGGCTTCTAAATATATCCGCTTGGCATTTGAGACGATTTACTTTCTTTATTAATTGAAACTAGCCTTAGTATTGAATAATAGTACATTTTATGTTAGAATTAGAAAGAGAAAGAGAATTTTATGAATAGCAATACAGTAAGTAAAATTCTGAAAAGATTGATATAAATTCCTTGAACTTAATTTCGACCATTAACTCTGACTCTTACCACTTAACATTTTTTTTGCCATTATTTTAAATTAAATAACATATTACTCATACATAACTTTGTATTTAATTTTTTTAACAGCAATTTTTGTGATATATGTTATTTGTATTACATTATATTTATTTGTATTTCTACGAGAGAGTAACTCCTTTTGAAAATTTTAAATAGTTAAAATAGTCTTTCTTACACTTTTCTTTGGCGTCCACGCTGTTGACGCTCTGAACACACGTTCATCTTCCGTCACCTTTGAGTTGTCATCACCAACTCTCCTTCTCTCTCCACCCATATGTAACTCTTATTTATCAATTCGTTTCCCCCACCTCTTGGTTTTACCCTCCATATTTCAATTAATTGTTGATTGGTAGTTAGGAAGGTAAGAAGGGATAAGTGTTTTGGATCTAAAATGTCCATATGTAAACCAAACTTCCTGATACGTAGGTGCCCACGAAAAGTTCTCAGACTATTCTAGTTGATGGAAAATTCCAGGATTTTATTACTTTTTTTCCTACTAATGATACTTTCCTTAGTTTAGCAGATGAAGTGTACTAGCTCATGTGTTTGTTTTTCAATTACCGACACGTGATATTTTCTTTGTTCTGGAATTTGTACACAGTCCCCCCCCTCCTAGTTAAAATGCGGATACTACCACTGAATCCGTGAAGTCCTATACAGTATGACGGTCCTTCTTACACCTAGGTCGTCCGACCTTTCTTCTTACTCTTCTTCTTCTTCTCCTCTTCAAGGATTAGGTTATATAAACCTGTTCCGGCACCCATCTCATCCTCGGGCGACCCACGTCTCTTTTACCAATGGCATTATAGTTTAGTGTCGCTTTTGGCAATCGATCCTCTGTCATCCTTTCCAGATGATCCCACCATTGAGTAATGTAAATTGCAATAATTTCATTTATGTCCTTTACTTCGAGCTCTGCTCTGATATCTTCATTCTTTATTCTATCTTGCAATGTATAATTTAAAGTATTTCGAAGAAACTGCATTTCAGCACTCTGAATCCTGCCGCTTTCCTTATTTGTAATCTCCAGCGCCCCAAAACAGGGGCCTTTCGGCTAAGGTATGGTAACCCTGACAGAAGAGTCTCTGGTCCTCCTGGTAGGGGGTTGTGCAACAGGCCAGTAACCTGTTCACTTTGAAATACTTGTAGCATCTAAAGCAGCGTCGGAGTAAGGACTGTAAGCTGTGGCAGTCGGACCCTACAAAGAATAAGGATTTCTTCTTCCTCTTGGTAATAACCTCGTCACACTCGCACAATGCTATCCTCTCTCGATCTGTAGGTTTCACTCTATCTTCTTCCTCCCGTTCAGTACACTATGTTGTCCGCTCCGCAAGTGCTAGTATTCTCGTCCCTCTCTTTGTTTTTTCACACCTTCCGTGTCATTCCCCTTAATACCATCAATTCTGATGTCTCAGTTTGCTTCTGCAGAGTATCTTAGTATCGGCCTTATTATTGGTTTTATGTAATCCCGCTTTTGTGTTATATAGGATATGTAATCCCACTTTGTGCCCTGACTTCGTGACGTTTTCTTGAATTTCTCTATTTTACCTACCACAGCTTGTAAGAAGCACTCCGAGGTATTGTATTTGCTTTACCTGGAGAGTCGTCAGCAGAGGGGGTTTGGCGCAGATTCGCCCCCTCGAAATGCTTCACTCAACTAAAATAATAATGTATTTACGTATTTTAGTGTCATTTTAATGTTGCTCTAAATATTGTTTATAGTAAGCAAGAATAAATTATGGACACAACCTCTTAATCACAACACACCTTTTTTCTTCTTTAACCCGATCCATGTACTCTTTACTGGGCCTTTCCTCCCACTATGCCTCTCGATCAGGAGGGTGGTAAACCAGGTTGAGCCCCATCTGAAAGTCTGCATACGCCCATATTTGGTTCATTATTCACAATTCACATGTATTTAAATTCGTAGAGCAATAATCATTGATCGGTTTATAGCGTCTGTTGTCGCTGTTCGATTTCCAAACTTTTCC
This sequence comes from Magicicada septendecula, assembly GCA_034769895.1. Lineage (NCBI taxonomy): Eukaryota > Metazoa > Arthropoda > Insecta > Hemiptera > Cicadidae > Magicicada > Magicicada septendecula. Next base: position 442,008,075 of record CM068372.1, on the reverse strand, counting down.
TCCGTTGCGCACTATTGGTACACAGGTCTTCAGGAATTTGCATTTGCTAGCGCTTGTCGAATGTTTTCACCTAATGTTCGAGCAGGTCTTCCTCGTTTCCTTTGATCTGTGGGTAGGCCTATCAATTTAAATGTTATTTTTGGCACGTTTCCATCACCCAATCTTGGCAAGTGTCAAACCATAATGGCTGTTTTCCTTTAGTCTGACCAAAAATTGTGTGGTAGACCAATATTGTCAATAAAAAAAAAGAATTTGATTTATTCGTCTGTCTTTCAGGTATACAAATCTCGGATAAAGAATCAGTTAGCACAATACTATACGCGGATGATCAAATAATTATAGGAAAGAACGAAAATGGGTTACAAAGGTCTATTTACAACTTTGAATACAACCTGCCAGAAATACAACTTTAAGATCTCAAATGCTAAGACAAAAGTGATGGTCTTCATAGGGAAATCACTTTCCCAAGAACATTTGATTTCTTGCTAAACATACCCATGGTGCTTCGACTTTCTTTTCTGGTAGTAAAAATCAATTTATTTTATCTCTTAACCGTCACTCAATAGCCAAAGAAGTTTACAGGATAGTTAGTGAAATCGTAAAGGGTCCCGAAGAAGAAAAGAATTTCTGTAACTCAGTGTTCTCTGACATCTCCCAATGGTTCGATAAGGTAAGGCATCCTGGTCTGCTCTTCAAACTGAAAACCGCGCTGTCCCCCAACTACCATCTTCTGCTAAAGTCGTACCTAACTAATAGAACTTTCTCAGTCGAATACAACGATTCCAAATCCACCTACTACTCTGTTGAATCAGGTGTTCCTCAAGGCAACGTTTTTTGGACATCTACTCTTCCTTTTCTATAGACACCATTATATGTACACCATTCTATAGACACCATTATATATACACCATTCTATAGACACCATTCATAGACATCATTCTATAGACACCATTATATAGACACCATTATATAGACATCATTCTATAGACACCATTATATAGACACCATTATATAGACACCATTATATAGACACCATTCTATAGACACCACCACCATTACATCTTTTGCCGACGATGTTGCAGTGTTATCAGTTAACAAAAATCCGCAAATTACTTCTGACACCCTACAAGTACATCTAAATCTATTCAGGGAATGGTACAAGAAATGGCATACAAAAATCATCGAAACGAAATCTGCGCAGGTCTCATTCACTACTCGGCATGACATCTCTCCACCTGTAACACGCCTGTATCAGTGAAGACTGAAACTAAATACTTTGGACTTCACCTTGATCGTCGACTCACGTGACAGGAACATATCCAATTATTAATGGAATAAATCCGCTTATAGTCCAAGCCACGTATTTTATAATCAACTAAATGCTATGCAACTCACCGTCTGTGGCTTTAGTAAATGTCTTTTTATACAATTGACAGTTTCGGGACACTTGTCCCATCCTCAGAATTTTTAAAAATGTCTCTTCATACCATCATACGATGGCACAGTCGTCAATATATTAAAATATTAAAATCCACATAACACAAAACACAATCAAATTACACAAAGGTCGCGCACAACAGTTAGCGCTGTCGGTTACCGTGCGGTGTACACCGTAAAACTGTTTTGTGCGACTATTGTGTAATGTGATTGTGTTTTGTGTTATGTGGATTTTAATATTTTAATATATTGACGACTGTGCCATCGTATGATGGTATGAAGAGACATTTTTAAAAATTCTGAGGATGGACAAGTGTCCCGAAACATGTCAATTGTATAAAAAGACATTTACTAAAGCCACAGACGGTGAGTTGGATAGCGTTTAGTTGATTAACATATCCAAATCAAACGAAGGCAGTTAGATCTCAAGCTCAGACAGATGTCTCGGCTCCTCGGAAGAAAGTGTAAGCTATCATTAAGTAACAAACTGCTACTTTACAAAACAATGCTAAAACCTATATGGTCCTACGGAGTCCAGCTATGGATATGTGCCAAACTTACCAGATTCAGACTCATACAAATATTTCAGTCAAAAGTGCTGCGAACTTCAGTAGATGCCCCATGGTACGTCAGCAACAAGACACCTTACACCAACCTGAAAATAGCTCTTGTAATGGACAAATCTAAAGAATTGCAGCGAAATACTGCCATCAAATGGTAGACTACAAAAATGAGCTGATAGAGCAGCTGTACAGCAACGGTCCAGATTAGGGTAAACTCCGCAGTACTAGGATCAAGATTTGCTAGATCCTTAAAAACACTCTTCTGTAAGGAAAAACATTAGAGGATGTTACTCTTACAATCCGAGCTCTTTAATCTGATTTACTTAATACTCTGTTATACAGGAGGAACAACAGTATCCTGACGTATACCTGGAAGAAACATCTGTCGACGATTATCAGAAACACCGAGGAGTAACACCGAATCGTTTGTTTGGTTATACAAGGAAAGTGAAACCATTTATATAAACTTAATTAAAACAATTATAAACTAAAAACACACAAAAAACTTGTAATAATTAAGATATATGTAATTAGAGTGTAGGAAAAAATTATTTAAGTATAAAAAATAAGTCAACACAAACTGTCAATACATTTTATTTTACAGAAAAAACTGTTAATTAATTTTATTGTGCAACAGAAGTAGTAATTAATTTTATTTTGTACAGAAGGATAATTGATTTATTTATTTGTGTCAGAAACCGTCTGCTAAATTTTTGTGTGTTGTTATAGACTATTAAAATATTTGTGCAAGTTAAAAAATGTAAGGAAAATCTTTAATAAACCGAAACATTCCATTACCTAATATCGACTACTTATTCTATGCGACCTTGTACATGGCATAGAATTTGGCGCCGCAACGTTCTGAGCTCAATAAATAAAAAAAATTGAGTGTAAAATTAACAGTTTTATAAATTAGATACGTTCAATTGCTGAATAAAGCACATTATATTGGTCGGTATTAGTGGAAACAAGAATTTATAAATATGAGCCACGATATCGGAATGTACAGGGCTATTAAAGTATAGATAAGGTATAGTTAGTTAATTGCACAGATAGGATTAGAGTTCTTTTGTTGACATACTAAGTCGTGGCCCTACTAATACCGCTTTGAAAAATAACAAACATCTCAGATACATAATAAATTATACTCACATAATAAACTCCTTAAAAAGAAAAGAAATCCATATTTATATTTATATGTATAATGTACATTGCAAATTGTCAGTGAAAAAAATATATATATATTCTTATTACCATCATATGTACCTGTTATACACAATTCAGAAACTTATAAAATAAATACAATAGGATTTTCTGTTGTAATGTATATATAGGCTATTGTGTGTGTGCACGCGTGTGTGTTTTGTCTACGAGTTTTATCTATATTTATTATGAAGACTACTAAATACGAATAACTATGCTATTGTAAGTAAACTCATGTGTCGGATAGATTTTTTTTCCAATGTGTTACTGCACCTAACTGACTTTAATCAATATTCTGCGATTTTAATCAACTCTTCAATTTCAAACAGTATATACACATGTATTTCTTCTTCAGCGGCGCAAGAACCCATTACTGAGTCAAGCCCTCCGCCAGTTGTCCCGGTCAAGTGCAGCTGCTCTCCAGTTCCGGGGCTGGCGAAAGAAGCTGACAGGTTTCTGCACACAAAAGTTTTACAGATGGGCTATGTGAATTCTCTAATCCAACCCCCAACCTGGAGGACCAGGAACTTTGATTTCTTCCCCTAGAGAGTTGCTTTCACCTCAGCTGACGAGCTTTCTCTGCCCGGTCGCAGTAGGCTAACTGACTCAGCCCATGTGTGCAGCCGTTGGGCTGCTATAACCTCCTCCGCCTCCACACTAGATGCACACCCTGCTGCTGATGTGCACCATCCTGCCACGCCAGGACCCAGGATACCCCCAGGCTGTTCTGACAGAACCCCCAACTCTCGTTTCCTTGGAGTGGATACCACAACCTTGGAGTGGATTGGTCGGCGTAACAGGGCCCACCGACGTGTAGGTGAGAGTGGAGTTGGGGTGGAGGGGCTGGTGCATTTATCTTCTATGAAAGCATATATTCGTATCACACCCCCTTTGGACCCCATACACGTGTATTTAGTATCTAAAAATTTTTATTATAAAATTAATGATATTTATTTTCAATGCTTGCTGTTGTTTTTACATAAACCGCTATAGTTCGCTGAAATTATTATGGAAAAGTGCTTTCATCGCTCATTTACAGTATTTATGTATTACTGTAGTTGTTAGTTTTATCGTTTAAGTGACTGGAAGTATTCACCGCAACTCATTATTTCTGCGAAAAACGTTGCTTTTTCGCTTACGCAAAAACTATTTTATTCCGTAATTACCATTAATTACAATTAATGTTTTCATTAAGCTAGGGGATTGGTAAACATTAGCTATCGGTAAACAATGCACTGCAATTAAATTAACAACTGCAAACCAATAACTAATAATTAAATAACAAAACAAATCAGTAGGATGCACGCGGTACCTAGTAATCGGTATTAAACATACGCGATGCACAGTCTAAATTACTTATTGCGGTTATTGCTGCAATTGGAACATCGCTTGACCAATGAGAAACGATTGTTCAGACAACACTGTTCATTTTGGAAAACCTAATTATTGGTATTACGTGTTTCTGTTATTGTTACTAGATCAGTAGTAATGATTTTACGCGAATACGATATAAATAACAGGCGTATGTGTAGCCTAGGTAACGCTTTCACGTCGTCGGCTAAACGCAGGTGTTCCCAAAACCGTTCAAAACTGTCCGCACAGTCTAACTGAGCTTCTAAACTGCCTGCATTGTCCGACTTGTGAGGATAATTTGGAACAATTTTGAACAGTTCCTTGAATTGCGTACCAAACAACAGCACCCGGACCACATTAAATAACTATAGGCCGATATCATTCTAGTACTGTTACCTACTACACTAGAGCGTCCGAGCGTCAAAGAGGAAGCGAACAGAGGTTAGAGGAACCGGGTGTGGCTCACCAAATTCCATAGGATCACAAAACACACATCCGAACTCCCAGACACACCAGTTCTAAGGAAAATCTACCCTACCTGGGTGAACCACAGTAACCACGAAACTACGCCAGACGACGACCCTCGAAGACCAAAATGGTCTATCCACAGGATCTCCCTCGGAGGTCTACGGGTTTTCGTCCACTTTCTGACTGCGACAGGGGAACAGTACCCCACCAGGCCAGTAGTTAAGCATGGTTGCCGTATCCTCCCAGTCCAACTTAGGACTCCATCGACTCAACGGACACCAGTCCACCGGTGAGGGGAAAATAAGCGGCCCAATACTACTAGGATTCATCTGTATACTTAATGCATATCACGGACTGGCGCGGGAGGTCCGACACAGTTACTGACCAGGGACTGCCCACCCTGGCACCCGTTCGCAATGCGCTAGTAGGATTCAGGGAGCACCCTTTCCCGTTAGCGCGAGCGATACGGAATTTTTCCAACCATCAATGCCGATGCCACCGACGAAAGGGGTACCCCCTGCACTCGACAAAAGCGCGTATCTGGGTGGGGTCTTTCACCCACGAGAGGCCACCCGCAATCGGCGGTGATAATCAAGGCTTTGCCCGCGCACCTTTCACGGATACGTGTTTTGGGTGCATCCGCCAGGTTTCCAAAGAACGGATCGCCTTGATCCGTGAGGCTACTTCACAGGGAAGAGAGCCCAGAACAAGCGACGGTACTTGGGCTCACTGCACCTCTTGCAGCTACTGAACCATGGACGCTGGAAACGCAGGCTCCGTTTCACTGGCGCTACTAGGGTTCACTGCACCTCATGCAGCTGCTCGTCAGGCACAGAATAGCCCGGGATCCCGTTTGCGATGCACATACATTTGGGCTGGCATACATCAGCATACACACTCCTGCGCCGCGTTGAGGCAGTGTGAGTCACCGAGTAAGGCGGTATAGGCGGATGGATGATGTGAGTGGTGGTTAAAAGAGGTAATAAAGCGTTGCTCAAAAGAATCAAGAAATATAGAATGCGCCTGCATTTATTGAAAAGTAGGAAGGTAAATTGGATTATCCTGAAGGCGAATGAGCTATTAACAGCGGTTTATGACTGTACAGTGAAGGGAGATACGAAGAGGCGGAAGAGAAGATTGAAACTCTTGGGCGGCATTCAATGCGGACTGTCATATGAATCGATTACGGCTCAGAGTTGGTATAGACAGGAGCGGGAACGACGCGTCGTGTTGGAATCTGCCGCACACCAAATGATTATTATATTACTGTGTCTACCAGTACTAAATTAATATTAGTAAAAATTAATTTTAATGCGTCGTATCTAAGTTTTATTTGAGCTACTGATCAAGTCCAACCAGAGTTTGCAAGATAAATTTGTTCGATATAATATTAAAAAGAAAAAATAGAGAAAACCTTTCAGTTTGTCTGTTTACCTACTTTATGAGTTGCAAATTAATGAATTACGCAAAAGTCATCGCATCGTATATTTCCTATACTAAATAGTAAATTCCTATACTTAACATCTTGATGTAAAGTGAATATAAATTTTAAATATATTATGAATAATATTATATAATATGGTATCCATACGCGAAGAAGGTATGGATTATAATGGGTCTGCCGCACACCTAGTGAGGCAGACATTCATCTCAGGCAGTCGAGGACTGAAGCAAAAGTGTGAAAATGTCTGGAATTACGTCTCGTCGCAAGCGAGCTCGGGCGCGCGCAGAAACAGATGACAGTGGCATCCAGCAAACCGCAGAGCAGCCTGACACATCGTGGTGTACGAGTTTGTTGTGGTGAACTCAGTTGTTGGAGGCAACTAACCTAAAACGTATATAACAAATACTGACCTGACCTCATGGCGGACAAACGTGTTGTTTTGAAATAAAGAAGACCATCATCATTCTAACATTATCTGGCCCAACAAAATAAGGTCCCACCAACTCTAATAAATAACCTACATTTTTTATAGGCCTACTAATTTTCGTAAAATTGAATATCTTTGTTTTCACGTGGTTCCTTCAAAAATGTAATGAGATTACTTACCTGATTAATGGAATGTGCCCAAAACCTATGAACTAGCCTTTCTACCTCCAAACATATAAGAAAATAGAACACTATAGCTATATGTTCGTTACAGACGGCATTCTGATTCCGTATACACAAAAATCACAAAAACGATAGACTAATTCCTGAACAATAACAAATAAACACCACAGACAATACCATATTCGATGAGACAATAGATTCAACAGTAACCACAAATGTAAACCACTCGCATCACCTAAAACACACACACACACACCAGTGAACCTGAGAACCAGGATAGAGACAGCCAAGTGGTCCCCAAAAGCGATCTGCAAAATAAATAAAATGTACATTTTCTGGAAACAAACTCGTATTCAGTTAGACTTATAATATAAAAATTTACTTCAAAAACGGTAAAAGTGTGAAAACGTGCGTGTACGTGTGTGTGTTCGGTAATATTAAAATTAATTAAATCCAGTAAATATAAAAAATATTTATTAGAAGAAGCGATTTCTCGACAGATCAATGTTGGTCAGTTTATGTGTAGTAGTAGGGTAAAATAATTTCTACTCAGCTCCGCCGTTAACAAAACTAAACCAACATGTGAACTTGGGAAGTCAATAGACTGGACTTAACAATCGGTTCTCCTGACGTGCACTCCAATTCACGGTTGGATCAAACTAATGTACTATCTATACACAAAAACACCCGCTCGTGTTCATTTTTTTGAATTTCTATATTTTTTTTCCTTATGAGCCACTATAGACTACGTTTGGTTCAACTGGTCCCTATCTTCCTCTCCTCTCTCTTCCTCGTCTCCCATATCTCTTTCATTCTTGATATGGGATCCGTCCTCTTCTTGGGGTTTTCCTAAAAACCTTGGGCATTTTTAATTTCTTTTTGAGTGGCAAGCATTCTTCAATGTCTTCTTGAGTAATCTGGAATTCTTTTATATATATATATATATTTTTTTTTTTTACCACGTATTGGACATTTAAGCTTTCTGAAATAATTTAAAAGATTCCCTGTTAGTCTGTCAGGATTCATTCTTTGAACATGCCCATAGAAAGTAGTTCTTTTTATAATTACGTATGTGATTTTCTCAACACGTGTGTACAGCTCATTATTGTGGCGTCTTCTGTACTGTTCTCCATCTTTTATTGATCCCAAGATTTTTTTAAATATTTTCTTTTCCGCGACTTCCAGTTGTTTCATCATCATTTTCTTGTTCGGAGCCAGACACTCAGCTGCGTCAACTGCTTCCGGGCGAATTACTGTTGAACAATGCCTAATTTTGACATTAATGGATATTGATTTCTTGTTATATGTATCCTTGGTTAAATGGTAAGCAATTTTCATCTTATTAACGCGTGCTTTGATGGCTTCTTTCTCTGAGACATTTTGTTCAATAACTTTTCCAACATATTTGAATTTTTCAGTTCGATAGATAAATTCAGTTCCATGAATTTCTATTTATTATGTTTTCTAATTCTTATTTCATCCATAATATTACAAATACACTATTACAATAACACAACTGAGTGACGAAACAAAATAGAGGCCCCCCTAGAAATGCCCGTGCTGGGGCTTACCTCACGTACGTAAACCTATCTAGGACCGCGTGCTGCTTCACATAAACAAAGCAGATAAATTTATTGATTTAAAGTAAAAAAGATTATTAAAATTAAAAACACTGATTCAGCAAGCTGAATTAAAGGAATACAATATAATGTGTTACAATAATTTAAAGAACCACAATATAATATAAAAGAAATATTACAGTTCCACAGTGTAACAAACTTACAATACATATTTTCGTTATAATCATCATCATCTATCTGTCCTCTCGATTAGGCAGGTTGCCTGTTCCGGCTTCACCATCTCCGTCTCGGTCTGCCAACATTTCTTCTTCCTGTTGGCTTATTATTCAGGATTTTTCTTGAAATTCTTTCTGGAGACATGCGCATAACATGCTCTTTCCATCTTGTTTTATAGTTTTTCGCTAGTTCCGTTACTGGTTGTACTTTTAATTTCTGTCTTATATCTTCGTTCTTTATGTGATCTAATTCTGGACAATTAGTAGTTTGTAGTTCAGAGATAGTAGTTTACAATCCACGATTTATTCGTAATCCACATGACATATTTCACAGTTTACACTTCATAGTTCACAAACTATAGTTTGTCGTTAATAGTCCATAGTTTATAATTCATAGTACAATGGGCAGTCTAAAAATTAGTTGCGTTTATGTCAAAAAAAATCTCTCTCTCTCTCTCTCCCTCTCTCTCGCTCTCGTATTGAAACGTATAATGCGGATTACGTTTGGTGGATTAAGTAAATCATTTCCAAACCACAGACGATCACAAACAGAGCATGTAAAACCAAATTTATTCTCACTAAAACGTTTGCTAAACTCAATGTCAGCAGCGATTATTTCTGTCTTGATGCGTTTACATATCAAATTTCTAGACTGTGGGGAATCGAAAGTGTGGAAGCGTCACGTTTTTCGATGAAGATTTTTGTGAAATGGACCCCAGCCTAAAAACATTATCATGTTAAAAACAATACGTAAAACATTTACGAAAATATTTTTAGTTATCTGAAAGTACAATTGAAGATACATTTTTCTACGAAACTGCCAAGTTTATTTAAACGTTGCACGAGTTTTTCGATGGCATGCTACAAATTCCCCTGCAACGTCCAATAACCATTGCCGCGCTACAGCTTAGACTTCTTCGTCAATGTTATACCGCCGTTCCGCAAGAGACTCTTTCATCACAATACCGAACTCGCGGACAGAACACGGCGACGGTAAGGAAGGTGTCCCACACGTGCCACTCGAACTTATTTATCAACAATTTCCTTGGCAACATGTGCCAAAATTTTTCGACACCGCAGAAGCTCAAAGATATTGTTACGACGGAATCACGGACTTGTGACTTTAGTTAGTCACAAATAACAATTTTAGATCAACAGAGGTACTATCAACAATAATTCAAGTTAATCTTGTCCACACGCAATAACAGTTTTTAATTATTAGAGTTCTGCACTAATTATAACACAATACTCACTATTGTGGAAATAAAATCCGGCCGTAGTCCACTACCCCGGAAAAGTTACAAAGTTATTATTTTCATACGTTTCGGCCTCATCTCTGGTAGCCATCTTCAATGAATAAAACAATTCAACACAGCTGACACGATATTCGTCAGTAACCACAATAATGTGGCAAAGAAGCTTTACCAGTAGAATACAATAATCACTTTCCACTAATCCGCAGCAGTCACTTGATCCGCACTCTACAATATCGCCAGGTGTAACTGACTTCTAAGCCGGCCGCAGACCCTTACATATATACAGCGCAGACGTTCCAGACAAATTTTCCATTCTTTTGGTAGCGTCCTGGCATAATACGTATGCGTATTGAACAGTCTGGTATCTACGTGAGTGAATCACGGCGTTGACCGGAACTTTGGACCTGCTCGGCTAGCCTAGAAACGTGTGAATGACGCTCTCGTAAATTCGAGAGCGTTGTGTAATTCTCGTAGCAATATGTAGCACACTTCCATTGGAAACCCACTATTTTGTCCACTCTGATTTGTCTGTTTGCAGGCAACAACTGGTGAACGCGTTTAACGTTGACATCCGTTGTCGAAATTGGTAACCTTACCTGCTAATAATCATCCTGGAATCCGTGGAGCCGGTTTTCGACCAGCTCTAACCATTCTGCTGTGGCCTAGCATGAACCGACGATGAATTTTAACGTGGATACACATATTTTCCCACAGAAAACGAGTTATTGTGCGGATTTGTAATTTGGACGCTGTTTGTAAGTGACATGACATGTTTCTTGGCTGTAACACACCATTACTACCAAGTGGCAAACGATACCACAGTTGAAAGAAACGAAAGTTTATCAGCATATTGACAATAACTTTCATCAAAGTATCTCTTTTATATAAAAAAGAAAATGGGCAAGTGCAGTACAACTAATTTTTTCACTGCCCTCTCGTACATAGTGTATAAAATAATAAAATCATTACATAAGTCTTTCGCAAGTGTTAACATAAAAAAACAAGTACTCAAATTAAAAACTTTTAAATAAAAGCGAACAACATTGCACGGATCATATCAGGTACAAAGGTTTTCATCATCATCTTCAAGGATTAAACAAGGATGGTTTGTTCTGGTCTCAAGTAGCCAAAGATTAGAGCTGGTCACTCCAGCGCTTCCTCGGACGTCCCACACCTCTACGTCCCCTCGGCTTATAGTTCCATAGTTGTTTGGGGATGCGGCAGTCATCCATTCGGAAAATATGTTCCCACCAATTCAGCCGATACTGAGCGATCCTGTCGAGTATACTCATAATATTCAGTTCCTGCCATAGGCTATATCTCTGCTTCTTCTATGATTATGGAGAGTATACCCTGCCACGTGCCTGAGAAATACCATTTCAGCCGCTTGGATGCGACTGGCCTAGCCTTTCGTTAAAGTCCAATTCTCAGACCCATAAAGAAGTGTGGGAAGAGCCATCACCTTGTAGAATTTTAGTCCTGTTTCTTTACTTGCTGACTTAAGGGTTCGCCTAATGGTCCCTCACATAATGTTGAACTTATCCAACTTATTCACAACGTCGTTGCTTGAATTATAAGACACACTGTAGCCCAGGTATTCAAAATTGGTAACTTGTTCTAGTACAATACCATCTATAACAATTTTTGCCCGTACGGGACCAGTTCCTACCAAAAGCCTTACCTACCTTGGTCTTAAGTGTGGATATTTGCAATCCAGAGTCTTTGCAGGTCGATTTAACAAATGTACACCCATCTACAAAGTTTTCAATTACAACACGTTCCCACCCTTCTGTTGTCTTGAACGACCAGAGCAGTCGGTCTACATTTCGTCAGCAGCTGCAGCGTCTGCATTGCGATGATAGTCATCGTTAGTTTCAGTACTGATGTGGTCTAAGCGTCATTGACGCTTTATCGGATGCGTCATTGATTGCCAAGATCTATAAGGACGGTCAAGTTACCTACTCCGGAAACCTACTGGCCTACCATCAGCGGGAGTGAAACTAGCAGCCACCAGGAAATCTTTTCTCAACTCGTGAACGCAGTGCTGATTTTACGATTTCGTAGTATGGCATAAATTTTAGATATTCCATTGGCCAAATCCCGACACGCCGAGGCCCGGAATGACGACGGACACGACGATCGTTGCTGGATGTCCACGTAGAGTGTTAGCTCCTCCCAAGGATGTCAGCTTACAGACAAGAGAAGATTCAGACGAATTGTAGAAATAGTTGTAAAGTAGCAGACCTTCACAGCTATTTACAGACAATTTGTATTTTACTATAACGTAAGGTAATTTTACCTTCTGGATGTTCTTTTTTTTGTATCGGCCATTTAAGGACCACATGTCAATTTCAATTCTTTACTCTTTGTTCTTTCCTTTTTCTACAATATTCTATCACCTTTTTACTGCATCTCTTCTTCCTGTCTTCAGTCCACTTTGAGCCTGCGTTTTTCTCTCTCATACCCTGAACTCCTTTTATTTTTAACACTTTTTCCCAGAAAACGTCTCGTTCAATTCCTTCTTCTGCGTTTATATTATTTTTTTCTAAATCCTTTTAGACTTCTTTAATCCAACTTGATGTTGACCCCTTCCCCCACAGATATTTGAAGATCTGCTTTCTTAACCTATTGTCGTCCATTCTATATAAATGTCCTCAAAATACTAGTCTTCTTTTTCTCATTGCTTATGTTATATTTTCTATACTTTGATATGTTTCATCATTACTTCTTAATTTCCAACCTTCTGAAGTTTTTCGTGACCCTAATATTTTCCAAATAATTCGTGTTTCCAATATATCTAGTTTGTCTAAATTATAATATAATGCTAGACATTCACTTGCATACAGGCTTTCTGGTTTCACTAATGTACTGTAATGCCTTATTTTCGCATTTTTAGACATGCACTTTTTATTGTAAATATCTTTAGTTATACCATATGCTCTTCCCATTTTATGAATCCTTTCATCTATAGCAAATTTTTCTAAACCATTTTCTTGAATTATTTCCCCTAGATACTTAAATTTTCTTACCCTCTCTATTCGACAAATATCTGTTAGCAAGAATTTTGGCTCATTTTTAATGTTCGTGAGAAATTTGTTTTTTTCTGCAGAAATTCTTAACCCATATGTCCTCTACTGTCTATGTCCTCTAAAAAATTAACTTGTGTTACTGCAGATGTCAGATGTTCAGAAAGTATAGCAAAGTCATCTGCGAATGCCAAACAGTTTATTTCAACATGTTTGTTCCTTCTTCCCAACATGATTGGTGACATTTTCCACTCCTTTAATTTTTCATTCCAAATTCTATCTACTTTCTCCAGGACACAGTTGAAAAGAATTGGGGATAAACCATCACACTGTCTTACACCTGTATTTATTTTGAACGGCTCGTTTGTTTTATCCCTGTCAGAATTTATAATTTTACGCAAGTAGTTAAAGTGATTTACTTTCAGCCGTGATCGGTCACATTAAATAAAAATAATGTTATTGTTTTAGACAGACGAAGCGATTTTTAAAATAGTGTGTAAATCGTCCACACGTTGTTTCTACTTACCATTCTACTGAGCCTCGCGACGAACCATTTCCCTGTAATTACAAGTCACATTGTCTGTCCCTTTGTTATTGGTATTGCAACTCCTCGGGCGACAAGATTTTCTTGCGGCGTTCCGTAGTGCATTGCCGTTGGGCCTGTCAATTTCTTCTTTGTCTCTTGTGTTACGATTTTCTACTTTAATCTCCTTTAGTTGTTTGCGGAGTTGGTTTTATACTTTGTACGGCGCTGGACTGAGTTCTACAAGTCTAAAGGGAATGTAGAGCGGGGAGGATAGTATGCGCACGGCGCGGTCTAGATCCACCAATCAGTGCAATATTATGAAAGCTGAAAGACACGTATTGTTCACAGAACAGGAGTATCGAAATAGGTAAAAATAAAATTGCATACAGACGTACGTAGATGTAACAACTCTTTCTCATATTACGATTATTGGCTCTACAATACAACAGGTGTAAATAAACAGGGTTACTAAAAAAAGAATGAACCGATTTCATAACGCAATATTTTATTAAGGAAAAGTAATTCCAACCAAATCACAAGTATTCTACTCATAATCAAGTTTTATTTCCCGTCTTCCAAGTGCTTAATGTGACCACCACTTCCAGCACGGACAACAGCAAGGCGATATGAGAATCCTTCCCAGACGCGTAGCAACATATCACGATTCACTGAGTAGATGAGTAGATTTCTGTCGTTATTCGATGTTTAAGTTCATCGAGGTGGGTAGCGGTGGAAGAAAAACTATCGTTTACACATCCCCACAAGAAAAAATCACTACTGTGAGATCTGGAGATCTCGCAGGCCAAGCACAAAGAGTCTTGGGCCCTTGGGCCCCATGACATTGCTTGCGAACTGAAAAATTGTGTCATGAAATCGGTTTATTCTTCTTGAACGCTTGTAAGACAGGAAATAAAACTTGATTACGTGTAGAATACTTAAGATTTGGCTGGATTTTTGTATTAATTTTCATTGATAAAATATTGCGTTGTGAAATCGGTTCATTCTTTTTTAATAATGTTGTATGCTTGCAAGCGGCCAAGATGAGTTGTCTGAGGAGATCCGACGGCTCAGCGAGAAAGAATATACTACAGGCAACAAATTAAAAATAGAAAAAGGTAAACCGTTAAGATATAATTAAAAATAAACAACTAAGACATTTCGGCATTTCGTAAGGATGAATGAGTGAAAACTATCAAAGATAGCCTGTAACTGTAGACCACTGAACACCAGAGTCCGTCTCAGAGTAGAAAGACTAGGAACGATGAAGTTACCGGAAGTCTTATGGGCAATAATGAACACAAGAAGTCGGAGTAGCTGAAAACACCGTCATACTTTGGAGAACGAGACATCCAGTCAATAGTCAGTCAATAGTCGAAGTTGTTCAGATTTGCAAATGCTTTCTGATGGATTATTGTTTAAACTTTTAAATAAATATTGTGTTTTTTTTTGTGAATTTAGATATTTGTACACATCATTCTATCCAAACATGTGTCCGTTGCGCAGAGCGTAATTATTATGTTGTTACTGTATTACGGTGTGAAACACGCTGAAATTTCTCGCAGATTTCGTACACCGATACAGTAGTATTTTGGCATAAAATTCAGATTGACCTCGTACTAATAAGAGAATTTTCAAAACTGATTATCCAAATAACTATTTAAAATCAAAGTAAAAATGAAAGGGTTGACAAAATATAAACGAGACTTTTGAAATTGGTGGGAGATGCTTTAACGTTGTAAAATTCATAAGCGGAATTATCACTGTTGCACAACTTTCTTCATTAAACCGTTGTAAAATTCAATAATATCTCTTAATTAGCCACACGTTGGTTGCGTCAATTTTGTAAAAGCACCCTGTGTATACCTTTTGGGTGTATGCTGGTGCCAAATTTGTAAGTAGACTGTTTATGCTAAAATAAATAATCAAACTCCTTACTTTCTTTTTCCGTATTCAATTATTTTTATTTAATCTCTTTGAAACTCATTTCTGTTGTAGAGCATGTAAAATCTCAATCTCAAAGTATAGTACATAAGTCGTAAACATATCGTATAACATAATATTTATAAATTAATGTTTGTTAATTAGGTGTTGTTGATGTATGTAGTGTATCAGTGGGTTCTTTGGATCATACAAAAGTGCAAATGAACAATTGAAAAAGAAACTGTTACTACTAATAATTATTTGTGTACAATTAGAATTCACTGTTCTAAAGTTTTTATTGTTTTTGCGATAGTATATCGCTGTGATTCGAACTTTAAATGTTAAGATGTTTTCAAATATCTTGGTTGACTATTGTCGAGATCTCACCCATATGGTAGTTTTATTTACGATCCTTGCGTCTGGACTTCTAGTTTTCTGTACCACCGATTATAATATCATTCTTCTATTTATTTTCATAGTCTTTCAGTATCGTTTTGTCTCGTATCCTCCTTTAATTTGTATAAAAACCAGCATTAAAATTCGACACATTCTGCCTGGTTTCAATATTTTTTTTTCAACAATAATCCTTTCTACTAAAACACTAATTTATTCAGTTGATGTCTTGGCAATGATATATTTATGGGTCACAGTTTCGGTCTCCCAATTTATAATGAATATTATTCCGTAGAATCTTATTCTATCTTCATCACTATTACATTATAAGTTTGTAACGGAAGATTTTATATTTTTTGATTATTTCCCCTTGGTTTTATTGCACTATATGAGTTACCTTGATGTTTCATATAAATTATATGTTTCATGCAATGTTCATATTGTAAATATGTTTATTCACTTACACTATACACTGCTTTTACTTCTTAAAGTCTATCACCGTTGTTCTCACCTTCTTACACTGTTACACTCCCTAACTTTTATAATTATTGTTCAGTATTATTATATTTGTAATTTTATATTAATTACAGTCTGTAGTTCACTTATACCCAATAGCTGTTTGAGGTTCGCAGACCTCCTCATAGTTTTAATCTATAGCTGTACTCAGTGTCTTATTTCTTACATGCTAATTTTAATATTTGTACATTATAATTGTTTACTAATAACTATTTACATTTTTGTCATTTTATCGTCTCTTCTGGGTATTTGTCATCGTCTGTTATTGTTTTGTCATGTTAATTGCATTATTTAATTCCTAAATTTGCATTCTCTATTTCCCTATTTCCCAATTATACATTTATGATAGTATTTCCCTTTTTGTTTCGATTTCTTTTTATTCCTTGAAAATATTAATTATCTTTAAGTAATATATTATCTCTTCATTACTGTTTTTATTACGTTTATTTTATTCTTCTATGTCTTTTATTACTAATAAGATTGCATTTATGCATATTTCACAGTGAATTTTGATGGTATACTTGTCTGTCTTTGGAGGTGGAATCTTGTTACCTTATAACGTGTATATAGAGTAGGTCTTAGTTTCTAAATGACAGATTCGGTGAGTAAGTGAAAGTGCGGGGCGCAATTGACCGAGTAAGAATAGGTGAAAAGGCTGTTTCGTCGCTGCTGGACGAGACCGATCGTGAGCCATGCCCCAAACACATGCATAAACAGACAGACGGACAGACAGTCGAATCAATACTGAGAACTCACTTCGCTCGTTCAATAACAGTTATAGCGCAAATTCTTTTGTAGTTTTTGATGGTTAGAGAAAAGAGAACACGACATTTTAAAAAACAAAATATCTTCGATTAATTAGAAAAAGTGTCTGTTTAATGTACATTTAACAAAGATTGGCAGTTATTGAAAATGGCAAAATAGACAAAAAGATTTCTTCTAGAAAACAAAAACAAAACAATATTGTAACCGGACCTCTGTATGCCGGTCGTTACAAAAGATAAAAAGTTGATAGAAAATTTCATAAAAATAAAATTTTCAAATATTAAAAAATCTTGTTTATGTTTATTAAGAGGTGTGTATAAGATATAAATCGGTTTTATAAGGTTCTTGTAAAAATTTTAATAACAGGCAGGTCATTTATTGACCGTCGAACACTTCTTGAAGATTTGAACCAAGTCTGGAGTTAAATAGATTAACTCCAGTTAACAATCGATTGGTGACTTTTCTGGCTGGTCCAATATCTCGTTCAAATAAAATAATTTCTTCTTATTTAAGTCCTTCAGCCTTAATAAATACTCTTAAATTAACCTGTGAAATAAGTAACAGATAAGAAATAATGGAAATATAAAGATTTATTGACAATTCAAAAAAATAATCGATTTTTTATCGATGGAGAGCAATTATCGACTCTGTCTCGGGAATTATCGATTGTGTCATACAGAACAAAATTTATGATATATTAAAAGACAGGTTCTTTGAGCGATTAGGATTAATAGTCAGAGAAGGGTGACGAGAAAGTATAACATTAACAATTAACACAAATACAATAATTATTATTCAATAAAATTTAAATAATTCCAATAAGTAATGTGTATGTATGTTGTCAAACCAATATGCAGGCGATGACGTCACTGCTGGAAGATAAAGAAGGCAGGCTTGAATTTTCAAAATGGCCGCTACTAGTTCTGGCGTAGTTACTGTGAACTCGGCATGTCCCAAAAATCACGACAAAATTACCTTCGTGAATGTCTGAAATCTTCCCGCACTGGTGTAATATGTCTGTTAAGTTATTTGGTGTATTCTGACGAAGTGTTCTGTGTAAACTTGTGTTGGTTAGTTTATTTTGTATGTGTTCACTTCTTCGAGTTAAAGTTCTCAAGATATGGTTAGGATTTGTAGAGTGAATCAGTTTAAATATAATGTTTTACTGTTTCCTGTCACTCGTATCATGGAGTTAGATGTTTGTTTTCACTATTGTCGTGAACGTTTTGATAGCTTTAGTTTTAAAAAGTGTCTAATTCGTCTAACTCTCGTTTCACTTATTTTAATGGCTAAACACTAGTACCATTTTCGAGTCGATTTAAAGAACGTTTTGTCACACAACTATTCAGCTTGATATTCAACAAAAGACTAATTAACTTGGTCATAAATCTGGCCCAGTTAATCTTTGAAAAAGTATTGTTAACATATTTCGATTACCTGTACACATGATAAAATATTACATTATATATGGAATTTATCTATTTTATTCATCACTTTTATGAATTATGAACCTTATTATTGGTTTAATCATCTCATTCCCTTTAAATTTATGTATTATAGTCCATATCTGTAGACATTTTGTGGAAATTAACAAATTTTGTTCACTTTTTGGAAATATAGGCTCAAAATTGGATTTCCGTCTTTATACGAATTTCCTCCATTTTAAATATTATTAATACTATTATAATAAATTTTAATTATTCATATTCCTATTCCTTTCCTTAAGTACATATAAATTAAAACTTTGAACTGGTTTTTTGTGTTACTCTGTAAATTTGACATTGCTCTTTAAAATTAATTAATTTATATATTTTGAAAATTTACAATGTTTTAAGGTATATTTCCTTATTATCATTTTAACTCATAGGATCATTCCTAGTAGTGATTAACTGAGTTATCTTATATAAATCTTGCTAGTTTACAGGATTTATAAGTGAATTATACTGGTTTATATTGTTTCTGTGAATTCACCAGATGGCCTAGATTTTAGAATTTTATATTTCTGTCTTTCTCAAATAATTTAAACTTAACTCCTCCTCTGACTTTACATAATTACAATTATATGCAAATAACATGGTTTATAACTTATTGTGTGGTGTAGTAGTTAATTAACACTACGGTTATTAAAACAAATACTTATGAACATTGTTTAGCAATCTGCACAATTGAACATATTGCAGACATGGTTTGAACATATATCGTTTAACTAGTTTTGAGTTAACATAGCATACCTATTGGAACATTATTAATGGTAGGTAGGCTATTATTTAGCAAACATAATTCTTTTTATAACACATAACATAAATCTTATTTTCTAATAACTCTTACAAATACATTTTACTAACACATTGTTTTTAGGACTGTGAATAAACAGTCTATTTAAACATTTTACACTTATTAATACTATATTAATGCCAGTCCTTTCTGGTCTAAACCATTATTATCTGTGATCCCCTACATCAGTAAACGTGAACTCCCATAGTCTATTTATTATCATTTTTTACAAATGTCTTGTAAATAAAGATTTACATTAAAATAATAAAATACTGGAAATCTTCCATTTTATTATTTTATTATGCTGTTTATTATTAGATATTAAAGTTGTGATATAGCATACTGATAAGTTATAGTATCACCAACTTTAAGTTTATTGCCTTTCTAAAAAAAACACTTACACAAATTCACTTTCACTGTTGGTTCTGATATTTTTGAGTCTTATTATCTCAGACCAGACCTTTAGTAATCATGGGCTGTTAAGACTAGCTTATTTTCTTTATTACACAATAGCTTTAGTCGGTTCACTTCTTATAACGCTATACAGCACTTTAGTTTTCTAAATAATTACATTTTTATAGGATTTTGGGTATGTTATACTTTCTTTTGCATAGTTTTTGTGGGTTTGGGGTTGATAGTAGTTTATATAATAATAGGTTTTATAACGGTGTTTCTTTCATACTATTTCTTCCTCTCCTCCTGTCTTCTTTCTTGTCCTTCTTCGTATCTTCCTTCTGGTCTTCCTTCTTGTCCTTCTTCTAGTCTTCATTCTTGTCCCTCTTCTAGTCTTCATTCTTCTGGTTTTCTTGTCTTCCTTCTTCATTCTTGGGTAAACCAAGGTACTGGTGTTATCTCGACTGAGGTTTAGTTTGGAGCATTTAATTTATTCACTGATATTGACTTTATTCTTCTCTACAGGTTTCACGGTATTGTTTTCTTCCTGATCACAAACTTTATTCTTCCCTCTTCTTGTTTTTGGGGTATTTTGGTATTCACCACTCTTTAATTGAGTCTCTTTTTCCTTGATATGGTCTTATCCAACTGGTTTACTGCTCTGAGCTTCCTGGGTAAATTACTGATATTATACTATGAGTTGCTTCGATACTTTCTTTGGTTTTTTAAACAGTGGTTTTTATATATAATTTAATGAGGATTTTTATTTTATCGTGGTTCATTCCTTTGATTTATTTAAATGTCATTCAATATTATTATAACATTTGTTGGTGTAATTAAACTTTATGATTTCATATGACTTAAGATGTACTGGATTTTCTGTCACGCTACAATATTAATAAATATACTTATGCGAGAGTTTTCAGAATACAACCTTTTTTGTTTTCAAAGTGAAGCTGATGGTGACAGTTTAATTACTGAAAACAACACAATAAATACAGGAGGCGTAAACACGTCGCCGTGGCTTCTGAGGATATTGATGTGTTGCTGTTGTTAGCGGGCGACAAGTGCGTTTATTTTATAAAATCATCACTGCGAGAGGTTTGCAAAAATTATTATTCTCTGAAAGCTAGAAAAATTGTATGCTATTTTTACACGCGTTTACTGGGTGCGACTTTGCGACAGCATTTTTTAATAGAAGAAAGGATGCGTTGCAAACGTTTTGAAAAATAAAAGATTTCTATGATGTTGCAAAAGATGTACACACACTAGCCAGCCAAGTTGTAAAAGACACTTTAGCACAGTAGTCGGCAACCCTTCGTCCGCGAACCAATTTATAATTTTCTTTTCTTTTGAACGATAGAACGCACGCGCATTGTACCTGCTTCGAAGCAGGTATTATAAAATATTATATTATAAAATAGTATTATAAAATAGTACAAGCCGTTTGTCGAACCGCGCTACGTCTTTACCTAATACGATTGTCGAGCTTGTCGCCCAGAGCCTGTAAACACCTGTTTCCCCAAAGTAGTCTTTTCAAGTTTTATATTTCTGTGCACTTTATGAAAATAAATGGTGTCATTGTGGTAAGATCTTTAATTTATTTTTATTAAAATATTTTTCTGTTTAACCATTTTTTTTTCGTTTAAGGTTTTGTTAGTTTTAACGTGTGTGTGAATGATGATAAATTGTTAATAACCTGCTCCTAACGTAAAAAATTTTCACAAATTTATGTGAAAAATTCTGCAAAGGTTTTTTTTATTCGGTGTTCCACGTCGCTGAATATAAGCGCAATGGTATATTATAAAGCGACAGTTAATGTTTCTGACGTCCGGCTATTGAACTCCGCACCTTTCTATTTTCCATTGATGGGGTGGGGAGGAGTGTGCCCACCGAACTAGTCTTCAGTTATATATGGGCCCCCATAAATTCAAAAGTTGCCTATAACTGCTTTAGAACATGCGATAAATAGAACTCTAGAACTGTAGACAGGACGGAAAAATATTAGTTCTCTATATAAATTTATATTTAATTCTTTTATTTAAGCTACAGCTAAAATAGTTGTCTGTAGCTTGTTTCAATAGTGCCTACACTTTATGCAGCCTTGCATCATTTCAAGAGAATTTATTTACAGATGCAACTGTGGACTGGTAATTGGCATTCCAATTACCAACGTGGTTGACGGTTTATTACCAACGAACGAAACGGGGGTGGGGGGAGGGAACAAGATCGCAGTTTTCCAACACCAATTACGATGAACCACCCACCAGCTCCTCAAAATGTTCTCTGTAAAAATCATTGTTGAACATGCAAGGCGGGATGTGGCAGGGCATGCTGATGCGCGATAAATGGTGCCTTACATAGCAGCCGCCGCTTGTTCAGTGTCCAGTGCTAAGAGTGTCCTCTAAACACAACTTTGCCTATTTAGATGAACGAAGTTGACGATGAAAATACAGTTGTAGTCGCCAATTAAATAATAAAGAACAATTTGTATTTCTTATCAATTTGTTCTGAAAAGATGCTTAAAAAGTAACTAAAATGCTACATGTGCGAAATTATTTTGTTAATTGAAAATATATAAACCACTGACGTAAAAACTGCCCACAAATTATTACCTAGGTTCATGAACACCTATTTTGATTCCTTAATTTTTAACTTTAATTTTGTTGTTACTTTAATTTTTATTCTTATTAAAGTATACAAACTGTTAAAATCACAGTTTTAAACATTTTTCACTAAATATAGGCCAACAGTTTGTAGAGTTTTATCCGCCATTCTGAATCGGCAATCTTGAATTTCCAATTTTTGTTGTCAAATTCGTACCAAAAAACCTCTTGGTAAAATTTTCATGAAACCGAAATAATGTTTTAGAAGTTACTTACTTTGTTATTTACAATGAGTTTACAATTCTGTACACACGATAGGCCTACATACGAAAATTTTCAGTACTTAGCGTTCTAGAAAGTAATGCACAAAAGGTTTCATATCGGACCGCTGAGAAGTGTTGGAATCATTGGTAAATTTGGATACCGCTACTTGGGTAGGCGGCCTACACACAACTACTACATTATAATATCTGGATCTGAGATACGCTTTTGAGGTGATTCGATTACTTTTGTATAGTATAGACCAATACAAATACAAGATCGTTGTCTTTGTTCTTAAGTGTATCATCAGCATCATCACCTATAATTTCTTTTTCTTTTTCTTTTTCTTTTTCTTTTTCTTTTTCTTTTTCTTGTTCTTGTTCTTGTTCCTGTTCCTGTTCCTGTTCCTGTTCCTGTTCCTGTTCCTGTTCCTGTTCCTGTTCTCTTCTTCTTCTTCTTCTTCTTCTTCTTCTTCTTCTTCTTCTTCCTTTTCCTTTCCCTTTCCCTTTCCCTTTCCCTTTCCCTTTTCCAGTACCAGTTCCAGTTCCAGTTCCTGCCCCTGTTCCTGTTCTTGTTCTTTTCTTTTATTTCTTTTCTTTTCTTTTCTTTTCTTTTCTTTTCTTTTCTTTTCTTTTCTTTTCTTTTTCATTTTCTTTTTCTTCTTCTTCTTCTTCTTCTTCTTCTTCTTCTTCTTCTTCTTCTTCTTCTTCTTCTTGTTCCTTTCCCTTTACCTTTCCCTTTCCCTTTCCCTTTTCCTTTTCCAGTTCCAGTCCCTGTCCCTGTCCCTGTTCCTGTTCCTGTTCCTGTCTCGTTCTCGTTCTCGTTCTCGTTCTCGTTCTCGTTCTTCGTCTTCATCTTCGTTCATCCTTCTTTGTTCTCCTTCATCTTCATTATCATCATCATCTTCTTCTTCTTCTTCTTCTTATTCGCTGAAAATAAAATAAATATTACTAAATGACGTCGGATATATAAATATGAATAAACAAATACATATTTACAGATTTATGTAAAACTAAATTTCAGTTACTAATTTAAGCATTACGATGTGTTTTCAACTACAAAAGCTATGACCATGAAATTTAGTAGATGGGTTTTTCGTAGGTTCTAGGTGCTTCTTTAGAAAGTTTGAAAACGTAACCTCTAACAAAGATAAAGAGATCTTAAAAATCAACTGCAGTCAGCTCATTCTTCTTCTTCTTCGTTTTCTAGTTCTTATTTTGTTGTTGTTAATCTTTTCCTTTTTCTTCTTCTACTTCTTCTTCATCTTCCTCCTTATCCTTCTATGACGGTATTAGGCCTTTTACCTATCCGTCTTCTATATATTATCTGCCCAACAAACCAATGAACTAGATTCCCGGAAGCCTGCTTCACTATTCCGTTTCCTTCCAGGCTATCTAGATTATCGAGCCATCCGTCTGTTCTTCATTTTTTGGGAACTCTGTTCTAACTCATACCCATATCGAGTTAGGTTGTAGTTGTGTGTAACACTGTCCTAATAAAGTCATTAGTAATGTGATATTTTTCTGTAAGACCTATAATTTTTCTAAAAAACTTTTATCTCACCCGCTTCTATCGTAGATAACAAGAACGTCTCAGGATCCATGTCTCACTACTCTAAAGCCAAATTCAATTTCTTGGCCAAAGGATACGCGCGTACACACACAGCGTTAGATCAGTTGCACAGTTGTTATATAACTGTATTATTTGTGTATATTATTATATGTTTTATTATATGGAACTTTATGTTTATTAAATAATTGAAACGGTAAAACCAAAATATTTAAAACCATTGTTAGAGGTACCGTGACTTATGGCTCAGAAGTTTGGACTACTAATAAACACTCAAAAACAAATTTAATGACAGCAGAGATGGACTTTTGGAGACGTTCGACAAGGGTATCCAGACGTGAGAAAATTAGAAATTAAGTCATTAAAGACAGAATGAATGAATGTAAAAATTCAATTGTTGATTTCATCCAAAGAAAAAAAATACAATGTTATGGACACACGAAAAAATGGCACAGGAAAGATTGCCAAGCAGAGTTATGGAATGGACCCCACCAGGAAGAAGGAAAAGTGGAAGATCACACATCACCTGGATAGAAGAAATTCAGACTGTATTAAGGGAACGAGAAATTGAAGAAGCTCTTTGGATAGACAAGCAGCAGTGGAAGATGAGAATGCAATCACTTCTGCAATCTTTGGTTCCGGAAAAATGTGTAAGCATTGTACAGTACAGGCGGAATAATAATAATATAATTGAAAGGCTCGGTTCGACATTAAATTGTAAAATTTAAAATGACCAAATTTTGTAGTCCCTTTTAAGTCAAGCCAAAAACTCAAGTGCGATACACATAATACTGATAAATTACTAACCACCGTTCTATTCTTTACTGTATCTTCCATCTCACCTTTTACTTGTGATAACGGGCTGTTATAGCATACTACAGTAGTTGCTACTCTGTAACAGTTCCTTCAACTGATGACACAAGACCACTTCCTAACTCCTAAACTGCTCAGAAGATGCAAAAAAATCTATTGTTATAGTGTATGTACTTTCCATTGTAATTTAGCGTCAGAACACTGGATGTTCTTCTAAACTATAAATTCTGAAATTACACTAACGTAATAAGAGTGCTATTATGATATTATAAATAATACGGCAGAGTAGAGTTAACTGTGGGACGTATTTATAACCGTCAGTTGTCTGACCCTGTACATTGTGCTCTCCGTAATAATTTCCCACTGCTCGCAATGTAGTATCCAGTTCCGCTTTACGGCTGTCCCCACCGAAAGATACGCCACTTGATCTTCCTACGTTTTATGAGAGCAGCCTTCCGGAAACCCTTACTCGTCCGGGATAATAAAATAACCTGCTTGTTATACGTCCGTTCCGTGCCGTTGTCTATTTTCATAACATAATCATCCGTTGTTTCTGGACGCATTACGTATTTCCTAGAGATAATCTTAAGTCTTTGAGATATATACGTGGAACAATCATAATACGTTCTAATCATATACGTACCTCAAAAATAATCATGGTGAAAATAAATAAATAAACATATTATGGATTAAAAAAGCACCTGGCATCTTCATCTCAAGAAGCACGAAATGCAAAATTAACAAAACATTTATCAGGCCAGTGCTGACATATACTTCAGAAACCTGGACAATGGCAAAAATAGTGAAAGACTTCTAGGTTGCTGTGAAAGACGGATTCTAAGAACAATATTTAGAGGAGCATAAGAAAATGGAATGTGGCGCAGGCGCTATAATTATGTACTATACCATCTTTACAAAAAGCCGGACATTGTCAGGATAATTAAAATATACAGGCTAAGGTGGGTTGGACACATAGAGAGACTGGAGGAAAGACAGCTTACGAAACATATTTTCTACTAGAAATCAATGGGTAGTAAAAAAGGGAGAAGACCCCGAATTGGATTCAAAGACCAGATAGAGGAGGACCTCAGAAAGCTGAACATAAGATGCTGGAAAGCCAAGACACACAATAGGAAAGAATGGAATCGACTCTTGGAGCAGGCCAAGACCCACAAAGGTTGTAGAGACCACCAAGGGCTGATGATAATGATGAAAATAAATAAAGGCGGGGGGCAATGAGACCACAACAATTTAAAACTGTCTCAACAGGAACTCGTTTAATACAAAGGTAATAAGATGCTATTTTACTTGGTAATTTTTATCGTTTGAAAGTAACATCCCTTAAGTGAGGACAACTGACACGCTTACATTCTTCAAGGCTATTGAAAAAGCTATTCATGACTCTTTGCAACATGGCTTGCGGAATCGTTTGAATTTCTTCGATGATCCGTTGCCCGAGTTGGTTTAAATCACGTGGTCATGACTGGAAAACCTTAAACTTCAGGTAGCCCCACAAAAAGAAATCACCCGCAGACAAGTTTGGAGGTGGTGCTGGCCAGGGTATTACACCAAATCTTGAGATCAACCGATGTTCGAACACAGGCCTCAACACATCCATTGTGTTTCTGTGCAGTGTGTGTGCGGTATCTCCATCCTGCTGGAACGAGAGTAAGTCAATATCAATCCTGAGGTTATTTAACAAAGGAATAAATAAGTAGTTAGTTGAGCATTTCCAAATATCGGTCTGTATTCACACAGATTGGATTTCCATTATCATCTTCAAAGACACACGGTCCATAAACACGAACGGAGGAAATTCCACACAAAACAGTGACTCGCTGGCTATGATGTAGCATGAGGATTACTACCACTCAAATAGCGCATGTTTTGTTTATTGACATGTCGCAAAGGTAAAAATGTGCTCGTCTGACGTAATCAAGTGTTCATGAAAGTTTTGGTCTAGACTTTTGAATTCCAATATTTCATTACAACAATCAGCTCTTTTAGTGTAATTACGTTCAAACAGTTTTGGGGCCACTTAAATTTTGTATGGATGGAAATGGAGATATTGGCGCAAAATCCACCGCAGAGACCTACTGGAGATCTGCAGTGCCATAGCGTGCTTCCTAGTAGACGCATGACAGTAGCTCTTACTCTTCACACATTTCCTGGCATGCGCATTGTTTCTACACTTCCTCCAATCGTTTTCTATGTCGAGACAGTAGTTCTAAATGTTCTTACCCAGTTCGATATTGTTGAGGGATCGGGAACTCTTCCATGTCTCCCAACGTTGAAATGATTTCTGAACAGTCTTTGTGTTGTTATATAAGAATCATTACTTATAAAAAAAGCTTTCTACACCAAACGCACGATGTTCAACTCGCCATTGAGTCATGTTTACTGAAATGGCATAGTTTATTTGAGGTTATAGAACAATCTTTTTATTTATTGTTGCCATAGTAACCAAACACGAGCTAACACAAATTATTGTGTTCTCATTGCCCTACACGGTGTTATTAAATGACATCGTATATACAAGTAATCCTGGAACAAGTTAGCAGTTTTGAATACCTGTGCTACGGTGTGTCTAATAAAGCAAGCGTTGTGAATAAGTTGCAAAAATTCAACCTTATGTGCGGGACCACTAGGCGAACTCTTAAGTCAGCAAGTAAAGAAACACGCCTAAAATTCTCTAAGGTGATGGCTCTTCCCACAACTATTTATGGATCTGAGAATTGGACTTTAACGAATGTGTCGCATCCAAGCGGCAGAAATGAGATTTCTCAGGCACGTGGTAGGGTATACTCTCCGTGATCACAGAAGAAACACAGATATACGGCAGGAACTGAATATTATGAGTACACTCGACAGGATTTCCCAGTATCGGCTGAATTGTCTAAAAGTCTCATCCCTAAACAACTATGGAACTATAAGCCGAGGGGACGGAGAGGTGTGGGACGTAAGACGAAGCGCTGGAGTGACCAGCTCTAATCTTTGCCTATTTGAGACCGGAACAAACCATCGTTGGTTTAATCCTTGAAGATGATAATGATATACAAGTAATGAATCATTACAGATTTATATAAAACCAAATTCCTGTCAGTAATTCGTGTACTGCGATGTCTTTGCGACCAATATATCTGTGATCATGAGACTTGGTAGACGGGTTTTTCTTGGGTTATAGATGCTTCCTTAGAAAACTTTACAAAAATTTAACCTCTATGTACAAAACGTGAGGAAATGCAGCACAGCACACCACATCAAGCATTCCAGTACTGTAAGCGCCCGCCCCATCCCATCAAGTACGTTTGTATCAATCGTTTTAATAAATCACCGTTAACGTGGCTCCCTAAGCAAACATAATTCTTACGGTTATCTCAGCTGCAGCACGTACTTACGTATATTGTGTGCCATTATTTTCATCTGTGTTTGTGTATGTACATATATATACGGTACACAAGCAAAAGGACAGTGTTTAGATTTCCGTTCCAACTTTAACAACTCTAAAATATTAGGAGAGATATGATTGACAAAAATATAAGTGACAAAGCTCATTGTAAGAATCGCTACGAAACATAACTATAGTGTGGCATTAAAATCTTTCCTCAAAGAGAAAGTTAATTCCGGAATATCTACTTGTGGTGATTTCACAGACGTCAAGTAGGCCTGTTATTACACAAAGCACTCATGGCGAAGAATATGGCTGAACAGCAAAAGCAAAATATGATACATATCTGCACATAAGCTGTTTAATTCAGCCACCTTAAGAGGTGCAGAAAAACAGTTACATTTTTTCCAAAATTCTCAATGGCACTCAATTTTTAACAGATTTTATAGAATATTTTTATGTACAGATAAGGTCATGGAAAACGCTGGATGGTCAATTTCTACGTTGGAAATGTTTTACTAATTTATCAGTATGAAAAAAAAATTACTTAGATTATGAATGCTAATCAATACTTTTAAGGTAGACTACCTCAGCACTGGGGTGAATTGGGGAATAACTGCCAAACTATCTTTGACACTGAAGATGGCATCCGGTATTGGGGCCGAAACGTATGTCATTAACCTTTATTGGGCTGCGCCTAACAGCCCGGCTATTGATAACTGTAACAATGATGACGCCGGTCGTGGATCTATTCTACGAATACTACTTGTCATGTAAAAAGGCAATTGTGCAAGTCCGTTGTTGAGAATAGCCGGCTACGCACTATTCATCGCCGCTGTCCAGCATGCCCGGCGTCGGTGATGAATGTGCGCACCACACTGTCGTGCAACTCGTCCAGCGTGCCAGACGTCCTTTAGTTCTCGTTGTAATTCTTTTATTTTTACTCATGTAATCTGCCGAGGATACGTCCCACAGACATCTATTTAATTTATATTTTTCGATAAATTTTGACGTTATTTCACGGTCCATTATGAACTGTAATTAAAACAAATTAATAACAACAATATTTAAAATAATAACTGCTAATGATATTTGAATGTATTATGTAAACGAAGAATAAACTAAACTAAATATTAAACTGAAATTATGTCTGAATCGTTACTTACTAAATATAAACTAAAGAATGAATGTACCGTAAGACCAAACAGTAAACATTTATTAAACGAATGTGCTCTAAAAACATATACTGTATACTGTACTTTCTCGAAAATGAGGAGTTGATAGACAGCAAGCTTACGCATGATCAAACGTGCACGGTGCACGATTCCTTGACATCCGTCAGCACTACACACGATCCATCCGCACGTCGTGCGGCTTGAGCTGTTGGTCTTGCTGGACTCATTTTTCGTCGTGCATATCCTTCAAAAAATACACGACGTGCGGATGGATGTCAAAGCTACGCACTGTCGTTTTCGACTTGCTGTCCGTCATGACGTCCACCGGGGATGGTTAGTGCGTAGCCGGCTTATTGCTACGTACGGTGAAGAGGTCCGGGGTATGACTTACAGATGGGCAAAAACTTCGAGCAATGGCAATCAATCGATTACCAGATGCGAATTATAGAGTAACGATATCAGACGAAATTAGAACAAAAGCAGAAGTAGATATTGCCATACTTTAAAGTTACTGGTGCTAAGAGATTAGTACATGCAATATGCAATACGCAATGCGTCCTACGCAAGACGGAACGTTCTGGTACAATGGAGAACGTTGTTCTACGCGTTTCTTGCTTAGCCCAACACGTGCGTGTTTCTGCACTGAAGTATCCTCTAGAGTTTTCGAGTGCTTGTTAAGGACGCATATAATGGAACCCAGCAAGGTATAAATGCACAACAGCTGCCGCTTAGTTTTAAGTTTACGTCGGGCGATTACTCAGTGCGTCTAAGTTGTTATTAGTAAAAAGTGATTATTGTGCGGGACTCTATTAGCTGGTATTATTACTGCGTGTGGACAAAGTTAACTGAATTGTTGCACGAGCATAATCTTTTTGAATAACTTGTTGGTTTCAGACTTTTAATTGTGATTAATTAAAGCTGGTAATTAGTGATTTCATTGGTGTCTGTATTTTTTGTTTTGCACTGTACCATGCGACGATCAGTGCGACCTTCGTAACAGTATAGTCACGTGCGACGAACGTCAGCAGAAAGATTGGCTCGATAATTGTGGGAACGGCAGACGGTAACAAGATGGAAAATGAAATGATGGATTATCTTGGAATGATGGAACGACTGAGGCGTCGAAGGAGGATCGAAGACTACAAGAACAACACTGAAGAGGCAGACTAAAATAGAAGCTAAGTTGTGACTAAAGCCAGATGGTGTAGTGCCAATCGCACCTTCTACAAAAAGATTTTCCAGTTTGTTTGCGTGTCCAAAGTAACTTAGTGTAATTGTTAAGATTATATTGTAAATTC
The DNA here is from genome assembly GCA_034769895.1 of Magicicada septendecula. Taxonomy (NCBI): domain Eukaryota; kingdom Metazoa; phylum Arthropoda; class Insecta; order Hemiptera; family Cicadidae; genus Magicicada; species Magicicada septendecula. The sequence goes on along the minus strand of CM068372.1, from coordinate 441,977,024 downwards.
AATTATACGCGCGTGTAACATGTGACTGTATGTTGCTTACTTCTGATTGGGCAGCTCGCGTGAAGTTCATTCACCCACTATTTTTAGTTTCAGTAAGGTAAGGGCCTTCGGGAGATACACACCTCAGTCTCGTCCAGCGTAATTCTACATTATTCAAAACATTCATCAACTTCTACAATTTGTTAGTCAAGGTTCGGTGACGTATTTAAATCAACATACATTTACACGTCACATGTGCGGTGTAAAATAAGTGTACATTCAAGTAAGAAATAAATGTACCCAAAATCTTAAACAAAGTATTCGGTGAGATAAATATAAAAATGGCTTACCGAACTAATAACAACGTTAATAAGATACTCCTACCTAAAAATTCAAAATCGGTTGAGGACAAGACGGGCGTTTATAAGATAATGTGCAATGACTGTGATAGTTTCTACATTGGCCAAACTGGTAGACCCTTTAAAAAACACTTTAAAGAACATTTACCTGAAAAAGAATTTAGTAAAACTGTGTCAAATTACGCGCACCATCTGATAGACAAAAACCATAATTATACCGATTTCATGACGAACTTTCAACCCCTCCACCCATGCAGAAAAGTAAGTTATATGAATGCTGTCGAAGAATTCGAAATATATAAGGCTTATAAAGATAAAAACACAAAAGAGGTCCTTCTTAATGAACAATTAAATTTCCAATCAAATCCACTGTACGACACAGCGATAAGAATACAAAACAAGGTCCATAGTGCGCGACCTATAACAACATGAGCACATCAGTCGACTATAGTATTTCGTGGTACGCACCAGCGATATCGCGTGTGTTCTCACGTTTGGGGGTTTTATGTATTTTTTGTGTTTATATTTATATTTATTGTGATGTGTAAAGTTGTATAAAAAGTTGTTTTTAATATTTTAACTATTGACGAACTTCACCAAGGGATATTCCTGATGATGCGACATATGTCCCGAAACGCGTAGAGTTTCGTAAAGGATAAAGGCCACCAGACGGAAAAGAAAAAGGTAAAACTGGTTTACTATTTATAAGAAATAAACATTTACTCATACAGTCCACTGTTCTTTTATTCAAGTAAAACTCCAGCGACCTACTACTATTATGAATAGTTGCCACCCTTAATTTATAACAGGGACAACAAGTTCACTTAACAGTAATACTCTGACAATAACTCGATAACACGAAATGTTTGAAACAGATGAACTGACTAAACAAGATGTATTTGCTTTCCGTTCGTACGCGCTCTGACTGTATATTGATTTATACGCACACAAATGTGTTGCTACCCTCTCGAGTTTACAATATATTCATGTCACAGTCTAACAGTATAGACTAAGCTATAGTCTAGTGCGAGTAAACTACTGAGTCTGTGTGTCAACACCGGAGATGAGGTGCCTTCTCGCGTTCCCACAATCGTATAAAGACTTTTCTAGTCGTCTCCCCTACTTAGTTATTCAGTGTCGTTTTTAACATTTCTCGCATCACGACACCCACTTACACATGATTTAAATATGAACGCTATAAACATTTTAAGACCCGTAAGCACCTTACAGTAATGTATTTACAAGGAGGGCGTGCAAATTTGGTATTTGCCAAATTGGGTAGATTTTAGGCGTCAGAAAATTGTAGGTTAGCAAAATACGATATACAAAATGCAGTTGTGACATTTCTGTCGCTTGCCTAAATGAGAATTTTCGTTACTGGAATGGGGAAAAATGTATGTCGTTATATTGTTAGCCTTACAGAGCGGGGAAAGTGTGTGATACGGGAGACAATCAAGTAATCCAAAGGGTTTTAAAAGTATATAAACACTTGGTACGTTTCACAGTTTTTATTTAACTCTGACAGCTGTTTCGACTTCTTAAGCCATTGTCGCTCATCTCTCTGGCAATGGCTTAAGAAGTCAAAACAGCTGTCAGAGTTGAATAAAAACTGTGAAACGTACCAAGTGTTTATATACTTTTAAAAACCTTTGTAATAATATGTTTCACCAAGTGCCCACCGAGTCATCAATTAATATCGTGAATCAAGTAATTGTTTGTTTCTTGTTTGTCTACTTTAATTGCATACTACGTTTCTAGTTGCACAATCATGACTTCCTAATTAACTTCCAAATTAATTAATTACAAATTTTTCCAAATTTTGTGTTTAATAGTTAATACTGAATAGTCTTTTTTTATTTAGATTCAGACGGCGCTTGGAAAACAGTTATTTTTTTCTATTCACATCATAACAAATAAAACACGGATAGGATGGAAGACTGGCCTGAAAATTAAATAGATTTCACTTTTCTCTGTATATGGGAGGGGGCAGAAATTGTTTTTTGCCCAGGGGCGTCAAGATAATAAATACAGGCGTGGCAGCTTGGCAGGAACATCCGTTTTGGAGGATTTAATTTAAGGAGTTACAACACGATACCTATTACAGGCATTGCAGACACGCTGAATAAACAAATCCGCGAGATATTACCCTTGGATCGAAGGAGTGGAAAAAGATTCTGGCACACATTTCTAGGCTGGACTTTTGAATACTTTTGACTATTTTGAATGATAATTTAATTCCGTACAATGTCCACCACGTTTCGTATCATTTTTTCAGGCATATTACTTCTTTAAAATTACTTAAACATTTTACATTTTTGTCAAAATATAACTGTCATTTTTGGGTGCAATAAGGAGCGTTTTTGAAGCTTAAAATTCTAATGCTGAAATCCTGCAACTCCACTCAGAATGGTCAAAAGTACCCGAAGGACCATCCTAGAAAGGTGTGTCACAAACTTTTTTCCACCTCTTTTATCAAGTGGAGAGAAATTTCTCGTGTACTTGCTCATACACACATATATCAATGCGAAAAATGTTTTCTCGCACACATCTCGTTCCAAAATCTTCCTATCTTCCGTAATTACTTGAATATCCGCTTCGGCCACGTCTCGTTCTTCATTTTCGTCACGTGAATATTGTCTCCGACTGGGCGGAAATTCTTCTCTTTCTCTGCCTATCTCTGTGCTAGTGGTTCTCAACCGATGTGGCTCGCGGACCAGACGTAGTCCATTAAAAGCTCAACAGTGAACCATAAGACTACAAAAGTATAAACGTAGAAAAAACTTTCACCTTGCCCATCCTATAAGATATAGCATAAACAAATTTTGCGTAAGTTAGTGAAATCGATAAAAACAAGCAAAGAAATTGGTAAGGATCAGCGATGTCATATGATTAGATTTGAGCCCAAACATTCCACAGCTGATGAAACAAATATAATCCCAAAACCACACCGTTGATCTCAAACAAACCAGTAGTAACTGAGCGAGCGAGGCGAGTTATCAGCTTTAACCCTACCGTTTGTCATTTTGTTAAATGACTCTCTATAACTTACTTCTGTTAACACACGCCAATAACTCTCTAATTTGGGGTATGTCTCACGACATATTTTGAACGGATCAAAAGATTTTTGCAAAACTTGTTATGTGTATCCACACTTTTTCCCTACAGTACTCTGTTGTTTTTGAGATTAGTCTCCTCAAAATAGGGGGGAGGGGGTCAAAACTGTAGAGGGTCAAAATTGTGAAAAAATTGCAAAAGATCGTGTGCGGCATCAAATTAAGGAGAATTTTAATCATAATATGTGTTTAATGCTTATTTGTACTAATTTAAATATTTTTGGACTTAGGGCTCAAAAAGTGAGTGAAAATTTGAGTAAACTCGCAAAAATGTATGTGGGTAAATCATATTAAAATGAATTTTAACTTACGTCCGAATGCAGTGTTCAGTTTAGGAAATACCCGAATTTTGGAAGTCCAAACAAAGGTAAAAAATTTGAAAAAAAATTGTAGAAATCCAATAGAGTGCCAGGCTAAAATAAATTGTAACCCAAATTTGAATTTTTTAAAATTTTAATCTTTAGTTTACGATTGTTTGCTCTACAGTTGTTATATTACTAAAGAAACAGTGGAATAATCAAACTGTGTAATATTTCCCATAACTGAAAAATTAAGCGATTTAAAAATTGATGTGTAATAAACGGGGAAGAGCAGGAAAATATTATCATATTGATAATATTATCATATATATTAATATATATATATAAATATTATCATATTATATTGATTTTTTAATATAGATTGTTCCCGAAACACGTTTGCCGTGGTTTGATTCCCGAAAATTTGCCCCATTAATACAATCCTGGAGGTACCATACGACGATCGGGTGAGACCACCGTAACAATATGATCTCGCTGTTTGCACAACAACCACGATTCACTACAGTACAACATAGTTGGCACAACTAGAGAAAATAAAGGTATTTGTTTTCAATAAAAAAGCATTAAGTGTATTACATTTAGTATCTTTGGCGGTTGTAATGTAAACAAAACGTCTCATTTCGCCTGGAACTCTTATTATTTTTACAAACAAAAGTTTTTTCCTTTAAGCGTCAAAAGATAAATTTAAATTAAATAAATATTTATTTTTATTTATTTTTTTTTTTTTTGTTAATTCCACGCTATTTTATTTATTAAAAAGTGAACAATTGTAAGAGTTTCTTTGTGTGTGACGCTCTCTTTTTCTGATTCCCTATAACTTTTGAGGTTAAAACGGTATCAAAGATATTAGTTTTACATTAAAGACTTACATTTGCTTTCTGAAATCAATTTTTAATCCAAATTGTAATCTTTCATTTTCTTCTTCTTTTTGATAGGTTTGTAGTATGTTTACTCTAGTGGTTTTCTTCACCTTCTCCTGGACTTTTCTGGAACTTTTCTCTCACCTAGTTTGTTAGGAAAGGGTAGGAAAACGGCAAGTGGCCACCAGAAATACGGATCATAGGAGTCAACGATTGAAGGAGGTCAAGTTTGGTATCGTCTGTAGTGCCACAAAATGAAGAAGAATTTTATTTAATTAGGCTTTTTTCTCCCAGCACATACTACATAAAAATTTATAAAATCTATAATAAGAAGTTGTTTTTTTAATAACTGTTACATAGGTGGTGATACTCAAAAAAAAAAAACGAATTAACTTCTAGTTGCCTTAAATTTTAAACAACATCGTCATTTTCAAGGATTAAACCCACCTCTCCGTCCCCTCGGCATATAGTTCCATAGTTGTTTGGGAATGCGTCAGCCATCCATTCGGCAAAGATGTTGCCACCAATTTAGCCGATACTAAGCGATCCTCTCGAGTATACTCATAATATTCAGTTCCTGCCGTATGTTTGTGTTTCCATTATGATCGTGGAGAGTATACCGTGGATGCGACTGGTCTGGCATTTCGTTAAAGTCAAATTCTCAAATCTATAAAGAAGTTTGAGAAGGCCCATCACCTTGTAGAATTTTAGGCGTCTTTCTTCACTTGCTGACTTAAGAGTTTGCCTAATGGTCCCGCACATAAGGTTGAACTTATCCAACTTATTCACAATGTCGTTGCTTGCATCATAAGACACTGTAGCCCTGGTATTCAAAATTGCAGGCTTGTTCCAGGAATTTTAAACATCAATTGTAAAATCAGTTCAGTATTACGAATATCAATGTGTATGTGATATTTATAAATAAGGCTTCAAAAACCCTAGTAGAGAAACTCTAACTGTGTGTAAATGAATTAATGGTTCATCTTATATTAAACTTTTTCGTTAATCACAGGACTAATCATATAAAGGTCCGTTTGAATATTGTATCCAGAAAACCCAATGCTGATGATTTCATACAGTGACCGACCAGGCCTACATCATTAATCATGCGGTGGATTTTCACTGTAAACTGCTTTAGTGGTTTGTGTAGCAGTCGATGTGTCATGGAAGCAGGAGAGTTATGGAGGCGTTAAGGCGCTCGCTTCCTGTAATGTTTTGGTGCAGACACTGGGGCGACAGTGAGGCGCCGAATTCCCGCGCCCACAACACAAAGTAGACAAGGATAGTTCATTCTTGATTTCATTTATACGCTACTACCACAACTACTGCGCACACACACACAAACTAACAAACTTTGGTGTTGTTTACTGTGCAGTCGACAAATTATTTTTTTCGTGTCGGCGTATAAACGCATGATATCTCAGATCGATTGAATATCCTCAACCCGTAATTTAGAAGCGCTCATTCGGATTACAATGCTATTATTAGACCTTAGGTTCAGACCGAAACTTGAATTGTTTATAAAACTGAGGCAGATTGAAATTTATTAAGTAAACTTTCTGAGACGCATTAAAGATTTTATAAGAAGCAGAGCCTTAACAAATTTGTACGGTTTAAGTGCTTATTTGCACAGTGCATTTGGTGTCATCAAACTATTATTGTCGCGTGGGTGAGATAACCTGTGGTAAGATCAAAACCTTGTTGACATATAATTTACTAAAAATGTTCTCTACTTACTTGTTTTTAAATATCACTTGTCACACGTTGCTTGACTCTGAATTTAACACTGTGTCGTTAAATAATTTTTAACTTTTTTATTTAATTCAATTGATTTAATTTAATTGGTTTGACTCAATTACGATGTTCTTGTTTAATTAAATTTTTAATTATATTTGATTAATTAATTGTTGTAATCCCCGTTAGTTGAATGTAAACAGGTTTGTAGACCTCTCGAAGTTCGTTCGCACTTCCGTTGAATTATATCGTCTGTGTATGTCTGCTGGGGGTGTGTGTGTGGACAGTGGGGCGGGTGGGAGTGTGAAGGTTTGTTTTATTCTCTTGTTGTTATTTCCGATCTGACTATGAGCTGAGAAGCTTGAAAGCGCTAATCGGAATAATTTTTCTATAGCGGTGTGCAACAGTGATAATTCTGTTTGTGTTTATAACCACTAACACAACTTTCTTAATTAAACTATCAACGTTTTACGTTAGACCGATCAGCCTGTTGTCGCTACTAAATTTACTCAACCTACAGTACGATAACAAATACACTTACTGCACCATTAACATTTCACCTCACTGTAACACATATTAGGCTACATTTTACATACAACATATCTACGTTGAGAAACAAGACAAACGTTGATTACGCAACATTCTAAGTGGATCGATTACTCGTTGCAAGCGTTTTTCGATTATTCTACCGCATTCGGTCGGCTGGCTCAATGTGTTCAAGGTTGACATAGTTTCCAGACCTTTCCAGCGGCTGTAACTGCGCAATTTATTCTCGGGGCGTCGCCCGGAACATAGAAGATTATTCTCGAATCTCAGCGGGGTGTAAATAGAAGCTCCAGCGGCCGGTTAACTTCAGTTTTAGACCAGCGGCATTACAGTGCGGTTCACAGTGATTGTTTTTCATACTCACGGTTTTGGTGTAATTCTATTACTTAGTGCGAAACTGTAGGAAATTGTTATTTATTTATTTATAGCAAAATTAACTTGAATTATTATACAAAAGTGCATCTGTTGATTTCTAATTGTTATTTTTTCTAATTAAGGTTGCAATTAGTGACTTCATCTGGTGTTAGTTACTCTTTTTCACTGTACACCACGACGATCCGTGCTACCGTAGGAACAATGTGTATATATGTACAGTAGAACCTCGCTAATTCGTCACCTACGGGACCAAAAGGGTGGCGGATTATTGAGGGAGTAACAAACAAACGCATTAAGGACAATATAAAATGTTTTATTTAACACTAACAATGTACAGTACTAATCTTATGGTCGAACATATTTATTGCTGGAAATTTTCAAATTCAAACAAGTTAAGGACTGTAATTGCAAAAAGTTTGTTTAATGATTATGACAAAGTATGCAATTTTCTTCTGTTTTTCTGTCGACCATGCTTTTCAAGAGCCAAATTATGTATTTAGAGCAGTGAAATTATTTTACCCAGTTCTGCTTTATCCTGGCCTTCGTGCCACTTGATTGCTGTAGTCAGTAATTGAATGGCCTCCTTATATCAGATTTCTGGTTTTATTGGCTTGTCATCTTCTTCATCATTAGCTCCTGTAGGTTCTGTGGATAAGTAAACAATTACATCATCACTAAACATTTCGTAGCCTACATCCGGTAAGTCTATTTCTCACCAATTTTTGATGTCATCTTCGTTCAAACTGTTGAATGCTGGTAGGGACTGGCACATGTCTAACAATTCCGATGTGGGGTCAAGACCTGCTGGTTCTGTAGACGCCGGTTATAATTCAGTTGGCCGTGACTTATTCCAGGCAGATTTTAGAGTGTTTTCCGGAATATTTTTCCAGGCGTCAGCAATCCGACTGAATCTTTGGAAACGTATTACGCTGTAAGACACAACACAACACTTATTGTGCCGTGTACACAAGTACGAAATACCCATTGTCGGAACCAAAACCTTCCACAATCCGTTCTCCTAGCTACTAGAACCCCGGCCACACTCAGCACGTTTCTGGTTTACCCCGGTTACAATTAGAGCGTATATGTTACTCGCTTGTTATTTAAAAAAAAGAAAAAAGGCTTGAGTGGGTGACGCAGAGAGAGAGGAATTAGTGGGTGACGAATTAGTGAGGCTCCACTGTACACACAATATGTAGTTATTACACAGCACAAATAGTTAATATAATACAGTCGAGTGATATAAAACAGTACGATTTTGTTATGAATGCAAGAAACTGCTATCGATACACTCAGCGCCCATCTGGAATACCAATGTAACAGCTCATGTGTAGAATTAGTTGCAGAATACACAGAAACCCAGGCGCCAAACGTTTCATCACCTAATAGCAATACATTTATCACTTACTCGACGCGTCCCTCGTAACGTAACGTCACGTCTTTCCCCTGTCTCACTCACACTCGCTCACGCGCTCTCTTTCTCTCTCTCTCTCTCTCTCTCTCTCTCTCTCTCATTCATATACATAAATACAAATGCAATGACGATTTACTTTGTCATGGATCAGAAAGCGTCTCTTTTCTACATATTATAACGAAAAACTGTATATATTATACCTACCGTAATAGTTAGCCAAAAATATTATACTTTTACTTAACAACTAGTAAGTTATTTCATGTGTTCATTTAGTTCAAATAGAATATTTAGACATTAAATATTCTATTAGTTGTTCTTCAAATTCAACACGCTAATATTTTCTGTTTAAATGCATCGAAAGTTTAAATATCACACCTTCGTTAACGACATCCAATTCCAAGTAGCTCTTTGTGTCTTTTTATTGTTATTATAATATATCATCATCATCATCATCCTCAAGGTTTAAACCAATAATGGTTAGTTCCGGTCTCAAATAGGCAAATATTACAGCTGGTCACTCCAGCGCTTCCTCGGACGTCCCACACCTCTCCGTCCCTCGGTTTATAGTTGCATAGTTGTTTGGAGATGCGGCAGTCATCCACTCGGCAAAGATGTTCCCACCAATTCAGTCGATACTGAGCCATCCTGTCGAGTATACTCTTAATATTCACTTCCTGCCGTATATTTGGATTTCTTCTATGATCATGGAGAGTTTTTGGATGCGACTGGCCTGGCCTTTCGCATTATATATATTATATAATTATATTATTATTATATGTAATACGTAAATTATTTTTGTTACTATTATTTTATATTGTTTGTACAAAAAAATTAAAATTATTGGTTTTGATGTTATTGTTAACATTATTTAACCTTAGTAACATTTAATCTTATAAGAATTTTAAATATTAAAATAGTATTTTTCAAACTATTTAATTTATATCATGAAATTATAACAGACTACACACACATGTATATCGAAAGAAATCGTCCAGTAAATTAGTGCTTTGGCTGTTAGCTACGGCAGGTGAGAATTAATATTATTATATAATAATTAATTGTCTTTTATAATAATATTTATTATTATTATGTTTCATAATAATAAATATATTACATAATTTTTATTATTATATAACATATATAATTATTATATAATCATATTTTATAATAATTTATTGCTGCGCTGAAAAACATTTCAGTATATATAAAAATTTGAGACAAAAAGTTTTAATTCTAAAATTTAATTAATTTTATTTTCAAACGTTTAGAGAAAGCAAGCCAATATATTTCATTATTGTGTGTTAAGAACAGTGCAACAGACAGTTCATACCGTAGATTTCTAACTCTCTACTGGGTAAGAATCTGACATAATTATCGGCATTTTAGTAAAGTAAATCAAACATCTGCAACATCTATAACAATGGTATGTTCCACTAGTTAAAAATTTTTATTGTTGTTAATACGTGTGTTAATTGTAAATGTATAGGCCTACTATATCTTTCTTAATATTTTTGCTTCTTAGAAGATTTTTCCGAAAATATGTAGTTTAAATATCTATTGTCGCAGTCAATATGTGGTGTTCGTCGAGTTTTATCAAGGAAAACAAGAGAAGAAACTCGACTAAAATTTTATAAGGTAATGGCATGGTCACTGTAATTGTACTGTTATGAAACTTGGGTTGCGGTGGAACATCCGAGTAGGAGACAGTCGTCGGAGATGAGTTTCTTGCGATCCGTTAGGTTGCACACGCTGTACTCTACAGTGAAGACATACATACAGAACTGAACACTTTTAATATCCAAGATCGTATTGCAGAAAACAAAGAGAGATGGATTGTTCATCTGAGTAGGGTGCCAGATGTGTCTAAGGGCGTTTGGACAGCGAAGTGAATTGGATGTATTCCTTTGGGATCGGAACAGTATATTCGCCTGGTCCCTGATAGAAGGAGAAGAAGAAGAAGAAGAAGAAGAAGAAGAAGAAGAAGAAGAAGAAGAAGAAGAAGAAGAAGAAGAAGAAGAAAAAGAAAAAGAAAAAGAAAAAGAAAAAGAAAAAGAAGAAGAAGAAGAAAAAGAAGAACAACAACAACAACAACAACAACAACAACAACAACAACAACAAGAATATTCATAGTAACACAGCGTAGAGCACTTTATTGTTAAAACAAAATTTATGACAACAATCTATTCATGCTAATTGTCACAGAATTGCTTTCCTTCACTTCCACATTTTAATAATAATTTGCCCGTTTCGTTTTCTAAAGGTAACTTCTAAGTTTATAAATTTATGTGTGTGTGTGTGTGTGTGTGTGTGTGTGTGTGTGTGTGTGTGTGTGTGTGTGTGTGTGTGTGTGTGTGTGTGTGTGTGTGTGTGTGTGTGTGTGTGTGTGTGTGTGTGTGTAAACACATGATATTACTTTTATAAAATATTATTTTTATAGTTCAATATAGATTGAAAATCTCAACAATACAGTTATGTTCTAGCAGTAGTAATTTCTGTCTTATCCGCTATTTTCCAATTTTCAGTGATAGCGTCTTATCACGCCATCTCTTCATCTGTACTCCACACGCTTCCTGACTCGCACATTAAGCCCAGTTATCATCGCATGCGTTCTTTACGTTAACGACATTGATACAATGTGTGCGTGCGCGCGCGCATGCTTAATTATTTTGTACGTAGTCTTCAATCGTGAACTTGCGTTACTCTGGTTATACAGATGAACTTTACTCGAGTTTCTGTATACTCCAAATTTATACAATTTAGTAAAATAAAGTTACTTGCAATAGTGTTTTTTGAATTCGTAACGACAAGTATATCAAGGACTACTTCGAGGAATCCTGTTTCATTACAACTATCAACACGATACATTCTGCAATAACAATTGACCATGTAGTACGCAAAAATTAAAACGAATTTTTTTTATCCCTTGTCAGTAATAAAATAATAAACCGGATTCAGTCTCATGAGATAGATGCTGACTAGTTAACAGAGACCAATTGTGTCTCACTTATTCCTCGCTACCATTTTTCGTTGCGTTACTATTGTTTGCGTTCAGAGCAGTTTAGAGACCGCTCTCTGTAAGCACAAGTGTAATAAGTTGATTTCATTTAAAAGCAACCAGCAATTTTCTAGAATTTTTCAGAAAAAAAAATATTACCCAGTATAATCTGGAAACAGCTTAACTGTTTCTAAACTCATTGTACTGTACACTGCATGTTCATTTTATTAGATTGGAAAAAATAATTTAACTTGATATCTCTTTTGTTTATGTTTTATTTAAATTACGTTTAATAAGCGTTTTAATGGTTGAAATGAATTGTTTGAGAATATCGTGCAAAATATCCCGGCCGCACCATGTAAGAAATGAGGTTATTAGCGAGTGAGCAAATGTTAAAGAAAGTATTAATGGAACAGTTGAACGACGGAGGTGAACAGGTATGAACACATACAGCAAATGAGCAACGAGAGGTGGCCTAGAAGGATCATCGGCTCAATCGCAGCAAAACAGGTAGTCCTCGAAGAACCTGAGGACAGGATGTGGACGAGAAGATGAGGAGCAGCGATTTACGGCAGACTGGCTGAGGAAACGGAGACTACTCGAGGTTGAAGTATGGGATGGACAAATGTCGTAGATTCCCTCTGTGTGTGTGTGTGTGTGTGTGTGTGTGTGTGTGTGTGTGTGTGTGTGTGTGTGTGTGTGTGTGTGTGTGTGTGTGTGTGTGTGTGTGTGTGTGTGTGTGTGTGTGTGTGTGTGTGTGTTGCAAGTATTGGAACGTTACAAGTATTATAAAGTGAATACACTTCTGTCCATGTACCCAACGCAACTATAAAGAGTTAAACACCGGCTGGGTAGTAGGAGTTTTGTACGTTCGTTGCGTTGAGTGTACGTGGTTGCACACTAAATGTATTTTTTAAAAAGAAGAGTGAGACGTTGATGACATGAAACAATTAATTACAACATAGTAAAATAACCATTCAACGGTTTATTAAATATTGCAAAGAAATATTAATTGATTATTACAATTTGAAATTAGGAAATTCAAAATATTCTCTTTTATAAGTTTACACTCTGAAAACATAAATACCTTTGCTATTCAGCACACATTAATAGCATATAGTCTTAAATTTCTAAACATATATGTGATGAAAAAATTATAAAATTCTTTCATATTGCATGGGTGTCTGACTTTGAATCATTATTTAAAATTTTTAAATCATAGCCACTCATTTATAAAAATACTATTAAATTCACTATAATTGAATTATTGACATTAATGTTTTAATAAAAAAATAACATTTACTTTAAGAGTATTTATGATTTCTAATGACATACACAATTTGTAAAATTAAGCAGAATAAAATTATTATTTTTTAATACCAACTCACAATTACGTCTTTTACTTTGAATATTTATATTATTTACATTTAAGTCATTATATTACTTTTATTACCTCACATTCTGTTATTTATGAGTTCTTTGCTTAATCACAGAAAACATAATTATTCATTTGTCCCCTGCGTATTGTCTGTGTGTGTGTGCGCGCGCGCCCCTGAATGATGACAATGACGACGACGACGACGACAACGACGACGACGATGATGATGATGATGATGGTGGTGGTGATGATGATGATGATGATGACGCCTTGGTATTCTATAGCCTGTTGTTGATGGTGGTCCTGTGTTCCTCCATCAATCATGGTGTATTACAGATGATTTTGATGATGATGATGATGATGATGATGATGATGATGATGACTCCTTGGTATTCTATAGCCTGTTGTTGATGGTGGTCCTGTGTTCCTCCATCAATCATGGTGTATTACAGATGATTTTGATGATGATGATTTCAAGTTGGTCAGGAGACGGACATAGTGTCCACGTGTAAAGATATCTTGAGTCTGATTAGCAAACGGACATAGTGACCGCGTAAGAAGATTCTCGGTGTCTGACCAACGTCCAAAATTGCGTTCTTGCGTATTACGCGAGAACACTCGAAGAGTCTGGATTGTGTAAGCATAATACACAGATCTATTTAATTACCCGTATACGAAAACCGTGAGCTTAATTAATAAACAATAACAGATTGATAACCGCGACGTGTGCGTGAAACGCCAGTGCCAGCTACGCCGAGGTCAACGGGGAGCGGATCATCAACAGCTGATCGACGGACATCAACGTTAGTTATGGCGTTTTTACACCAACTAAACTAACAGTTGAAAAAAAAGAATCAGTAAACTCTTTATTTAAAAGGCTAAAAATTAAATAAATAATTTTTTGTTGGAAAACTTAAGAAGACAGAAGTATAAGTTGTGTTAGTTAATAAATTTCCTACCTCCACATGTAGACTCTGTGTTTATATTATCATTACACCTATCTATGCAATATTTATTTTGATACGCTGCAATATATACACACATATATAAACCTTTCATGACGCAGTCTTGTGTTTATTTTGTATTTTCAATATTTAGTGTTTTAAAAATTATGCTGTATTCCTTTTATTTCAAATAGTTTGGTACCAATTTCTTTTTGTTTAATGTTAGTAGACGTCTAAATGTGCAGATAGTGCCTTTGTATGATGGGATAATGTCAAGTTCTTAATGGATGGAAATATGTGTTTTGCTAACATTAAACTTTGGCTTTTTAAATGTTGCAAATAGCTTTTTTATAGTTGTCTCCTGTCCTGTATGAATCAACAAATATACAAACAACAAACAACTTGTCCAACAGATTGCTAATCTAAATAATGGCATTTACAAAATCAAATTTAAAGATTGCAACAGTCTTTATAAAGGTTCCTGTTCCTATTCCACAGTCCACCTTCTCATGGGCCTACCAACTTTTTTCTGCCTTTAGGGTTGTAATCTTTCGCTATCTTCGGTATAAATGGTATTACGGCTACTAATATGTTCAACATAGTAAATTGATACATCCATTTTCAAAACCTTACTTTGATTAATTTTGGAGTAACGCTTTTGAGCTTCATCTTTTCCACGTCTTTAATGCGCAATTAAGTTTGTACGACTTGCGGCCGATTCGCTGTTTTTCCCCAAGCTTCCCTGTCAATCCAGTATTTACTTCCCAACCAAGTTTAATTCAATACCTATAGTAAGTCGCTGACTTCTACCGATCTTCGACGGTACGTTTTTCTTTTTTAATGGCCGGTGTCCCTCTAATACTTTTGAGGCTGCTTTGTCTCGATTTCTTCTGCGAATTTGCAATAACATAATTAAAAACGACAATTATAAATACCACGCTTGAACTTCCGTTGTAAAATTGACAGATCAAACAAATTTTTTTAGACAACCAAAAGAATTGACACTCATCGTTTGTCACAAATACCAGGTCAACATAGAGACAAAATGAACTGCAATTTACATTCGTTACTCATCGCCTACTTCCTGGGCGACGTTTTGTCTCCGTCGCAACTCATTCAGCAGCAAAGACTTGCTTTCGCTCTCTACTATCGGCACTGTATAATATGTAAATTTAGAAAATAGAAAACGCAACATGTTCTTGCACTTAGGTCAAGCTAACGTTTATTGTCCTTGATTGTTTGTACGGTCGTCGCTGACAAACGATGGGAAACCAGTCAGTGATATCCACGCCTAATAATATCCGTCTATTTGGACGTTTGGAACCGACGTTCCTATTCAACTATGAGAATCTGTAACCATTGGCACAGATGTAGGCCTAACCTATACGCTTGATTGCAGGCTGGTACTCAAAGAAAAAAAAGAGCCAGAGACCTTATAAATTCAAATATATAACTAACATCATGGCACATAAAATTAAGCAGTTTTTATACAATGGCTAATCGTCTCCTTATAGTTCCTTTAGCCAAAGAAAATTTCAATAAAGAAGTAGATATTACAAAAGCCATAGCACAAAATAACGGTTATGATGAAAGAATAATAGCCTCTTTAATTTAAAGAAAACAGAACGAAATTATTTTAAAAGAATTTTATTCCATAGAGCCAGATCAAGGTAACAAAAAATTTCATTTAACAAATTACATTCCGTTTATAACAGATAGGATTAATAAAAGGTTAAAAAACCATGGCCTTAACATGGTATCAATAAACAAACGTAATCTTTTTTCACTACTAGTCAATAATAAAGAAAAATCAAACACACTGGAGAAAAATGGAGTTTATAAAATACAGTGTGCAGAATTCGATGCTATTTATATCGGACAATGTGGCCGTGCTCTGAAACATCGAATTTCTGAACATAAGAAGGCGATTTTAGCCAATACAGCCAACACAGGTTTTGCAGATCATTGCTTACAACACAATCACTTCATAAATACAAAAACCATAACATTACTCCACAACATACAAAAAGGTAAAAAAATGGATTTGTTAGAAATTGAAAAAGCAATAAAAATAAACAAAAATTTAACAAATGAACAAACTGAATTCTGTGTATCCCCTTTATTAAAAGCTGTTATTTAGTTTAGTTTATATTACATATTACATTCAGATTATATTTAGTTCAGTTAATTTTATATTTTACATTCAGAGTATATTTAGTTTAATTAATTTTATATTTTGCATTCAGATTGTATTTAGTTTAGTTAGTTTTATATTTTTCATTCAGATTGTATTTAGTTTTTACAGACATCTGACCTTCCCTTGGCTCCTGCACCCCCTCTCCATCTTAACACCCTCACAGATGTTCCAATACACGCCCTAAACAGATGGCCACCACCACCTTTACTTACATCCTGTGTTTAGGTTTTTAATTCATTCATCTCTTTGACAATGGCTTAGGAAGTCGAAACAGCTGTCAGAGTTAAATAAAATCTGTGAAACGTACCAAGTATTTATATATATTTAAAAAAAAAAACCTTTGTATTCAAACAAATGCCGTTCAAATCGGTCCACAGTGAAATGACCACAGCTCTAACCACAGCCAGTACCCAGCCTTAACCACACTACCGTGGTCACTGACTACAGAATCTTTGTCAGTGTTTTCAGCTATGTGCACTGAAGATGGCCGTCGAAGCAACGGGCGAAACGTTCGCATTGAACAACATTGGATCACGGCCATACATGTAGGATTAAAGTTTATGAAATGCCAAGCATCTGTCGTAAATGGCACGTTTTAACCGTTAAAGACTTTTAACACTGAAAAAGTTAACTATCGCATGTTATAACGATATTTCGAGTTCTACTAAATTTAGGTTAGGCGAAGTTGTTCTCTAACCACAGGAATGGATTCCAGGTGTAGGCCTACAAAGTACCAATTCAGTGATGCATCAAGGAAAACAAGAGAGTAGCTACATCATTAATCATAGAGTTGATTTTCACTGTAAATTGCATTAGTGGCCGCCTCTGTAGTAGCGGATGATGTAGTGAAGGCAGGAGGTATGGAGGCGTTAAACCGCGCGCTTCCTGTAAAGTTTTGCGCAGACAGTGGGGCGACAGAACGGCGCCGCGAGGTTGAGTAGGGGAGGAGAGTTCATTCGTGATTTCATTTATACGCTACTACAAACTACTGGATAAATCACTGCGCGCACGTGCACACACACACACACACACACACACACACACAATTTTCTTTCGTACTTTTTAGTCAGTATATGTTTGTCGCATAGATGTGATATTTTCCACTCTTAAAAAGTGTTTTTAACTATTTCGTACTTTGAAATCTCCTGGTTCGAAACCAACAACTGTATATCAAGTAATCTTATCATCAGCCAAGTGGTTAGCAATACTGATGTTTCTGATTACGTCATCACCATCGGTCCTCGTTTGGGCATATTTCGTCCCCACGCCCTACTGTTTTGCTTCTGAAAGTGACGGCACATGTATTTGTAAAGACCTACTACTTTGATACCTACTTTGATAGTATAAACAATGCACTTGTGAAATACTTCTAACGATAGGCATTGGCAATTAATTTCTTCTTCTCATCGCCTTCTTCTTCTTCTTCTTCTTCTTCTTCTTCTTCTCCTCCTCCTCTAATTGGCAGTTACACGCCATGTGCGTTTTTGCCTCCTCCATTCTGCCTTTCCTTGGCCATTCTTCTCCAGTTGAGTACTCTAATTTCCTTCAGACCCTCCTCAACGTTATCCCTACATCTATTCTTGGGTCTACCCGTCGTTCTTTTCTGCGAAGGTTTCACTCAAACGTCCTTACTTAAATTTTACTCTCATCCGTCCACTCAACATGCTCAATCCACGCGACCAGTAATGATGTAGTACATCGCACTACGTCAGCCCCTCCATAATTCTGTCGAGTTCCTATTCCACAGTCCACCTTTCCTTAGGTCTACCAACTTTTCTACTGCCTCTAGGGTTGTAATCTTTCGCTTTCTTCGTTATTCTACTTTCTTCCATTTTACTGATGTGTTGAATCAATTTTCTTCTGCATTCTTTAATCCTTTCATTAACTGCAAAAATATCTAAATCACTCCTTATCTCTTCATTTCTGATATGATCTCGTCTATTACACCGTTTAACTGATCTCAGAAATTTCATTTCTGCTGTTTGTATCTTCTGCTCGTCTTTTTTCTTTATGACCCAAGTTTCAGAACCATACAGTAGTGTAGGTATTGCCATTGTTTTATAAAATTTTATTTAGTTTTTTTTTCTACCCAACGTTCTCTAAATCGTTCCACACATTCTTGTGAATTTCGTCACTTTATTTTCTCTATCTCCAGCTTGATCATAAGCATGTCACGTCCAAGATAGTTGAAAATGTCTTACTTGTTCTATGCATGTGTTCTGTATGCATATTTTGTTCCAAACCGGTTCATCTCCTCTAAAGGCCATTACTTTTGCCTTTGATTCAGATATGATACAGTTGTATTCTTTTCCTATTGTATGTAAGATGTACATTGATAAATTATACACATCATTGTACAAAATATGATAAATTTGGAATATTAAAAGTATAGGAATAATCTGTTCAACTGTCATGGAATCAGTGTTTTACTACATACTGTGAGGCAATTTAATAATGCACTGTACTGTAAAGCACATAGTATAGTATAATGTAGCACACATTCCAGTATGCGACTAAACAAGTCTCAAGTACGTTGTATACTGCTGGCAGTAATAACTCGCCCTCAGCGTGCCTCCCTAACCAAACATTATTCTTAAGTTTATCTCGGATGCAGCACGTATATTGTGTGTGTGTGTGCACGGTTCGTATACAGAATGCCATTGTTTACGATTCTTTAAAGTGTATAGAATTTGGCATTCTTATAAAGAAAAGAAGACAGTAAATACAGAACCACACACAGATAACAAAGAAAAAAATGTTTTTACACAAACTGAAAAGTAAAAAAATCTTTTTTTAAATTCTGGGCCAAAACGTCGTACGACGTTGTCCGATGCCCAGCCTCCATCGTTGTCTGCCGTTGCAGTGATCATCGTTTAGTCCGCTATCGCTCACTGATCTTATGGCTTCTATCCATGTTTTCTTGGGTCTTTCTTTCTTTCTGTGCTCTCTAGGTACCCATCTCACTGTTTTCTTTGGTAGCCGGTCTTATCCCATTCTTTGTACGTGTCCGTACCAGATTAGTTGTTATTCTTCAATGCAGTCGATGATTGTCTTTTGTACGCCCATTTCTTGTCTGATCCTTTCATTTTGTATTTGTTCTTGAAATTCTAGCAGCTCGTCTCAAAGCATACATTTCTGTAGCTTCTAACTTTCCTTTTGCCTGTTCTTTCATTCTCCATGTTTCGGATCCGTACATCAACGTGCTTCTAATCATACTGTCGTATATTCTTTTCTTCCTTTCATTTCCAATTTCTGTGCTTCATAGAATCCCATTCAATGAACTAATTATTTGTTTGCTTTGTTTATTCTTTATTTTTTTCAACATTATCTGTTCCTTCTTCATTAAAGTTTATTCCTAAATATTTGTAGCTGTTAACATTTTTATATACGTTCGTTGTTTTCTAAGATTACTTAAATCTGTTATTTCTTGTACGACACACAGATACTGCGTTTTTCTATGTTCATCAGTAATCCCCATTTTTATTTATCTCCCTGAGATCTGTCGTCCTACAACAGCATTGATCCCACTGAATTGTGTCAGCCACTTTCTTTTTTATTAGTCCCGGCGCTAGGAGAGTGTTTCGCGTATAAGTGTGTCATGTAACCATTTATACTGTATTTATTCTTTCTATATGGGAAGCTATATAGTAAGTAATGGAAGCTATATAGTAAATAATAAGAGGCTATATATATAATAAACGTGGTAAACTTAGGATCACTTAGGAAAAAATCTGTGATATAAAATAAAAATCTTCAGTAAAATTCCAAATGAAGTGTAGCGTAAAATTATCAAACGGATTAAATAGTTAGGTTACAGATCAGATTCGAAATTGAAAGACATTCTAAAAACAATCAATACTCATCATTTACTTATTATGGCTGTGGTTAAGCTTAACTAAGCCATGTGAAGAGCTAAACACGAAAAAACTAACAACACGAATATTATTATTATTGTTGATGGACAACAAAATAAAACACAAGTAAAACGGAAAATGAACAGGCATGCTTCGATACAATTTTATTTAAGACAGGACACGGAGATAATTGTATGTTAGGTTTGTCCAACACAGAATCGCTTACATGCATTAACACTTTTAAAGGTACACAAACATAGGTAGAACATACATGCAAAAATGTGCACTCACGCGCCCGCGCGCCCGCACACACACACACACACACACACACACACACACACACACATTTATAGTACAATTTTTACTTCCATGTTCCGTAAGGAAATGGAAGTATGGTGATCGCGGAAAGAATTGTGTTCGAGATAAGGGCTGATTCTGATTGTACTACCCTCAAAACATGAAGAAAACTTATTTTCCGAAAAGTGTCTGTGTGTCTATGTGTAGAATTGTTTCTACAGCAAACGATAACAGCCGCAAATTCAAACAGAATCAAATATTTTTTTGCATATGTGCTCGAGTTGTATTGTGCCTATTGATTTTGGTGAAGATCGGTCAAGGGGGAGGTGTAGTTTAACTGCAACGTTTTACGTTTTTTGACAAGAGTAAAGAACTTTAAAATTCATTTAAACTTTTTCAAACGATGGTAAGCGTTAAACGTAAAATAATATTTTGTTGCCAGGCAACCAGGTTGTTCGGTTAGGAGGTAGGGGTAGTTTACCTGCATTGTTTTGTGTTTCAACAAAAGTAAAGTACTTAATTTTAATAAATAAGTGCCCCAAAAATCAAGTCATATTAATTCGCTGTAAAATGGTAAACGAGAAAATTATAAATGGAGTGAGTAGTTGAAGGAGGAAGGGGTGAGGTCTTGAAAATTGCTGTGCTGATATCAACTAAAGTACGAATATTTAATTTTGAAGGATGAGATACCTTAGAAATTACATATGATAAAACTATAACAGTATGAAAGTGTTAATATCATTAATGGTGGAATCGGCTGAGGAAAAGGGATGATTATCTGCGTAGTTCAGTTTCTTTATAAGAATAAAGTACCTAGTTTTTGTAGATAAAGTGACTCGAAAATAACATTATATTCAACGACTACCCCATAATAACAAAAATATCTATAAATAGTGAAAATAGTTTGAGGGTGGGCGATATTTTTTTAGAAATTATCGAACCGAATTCAAGTCAATGATTTTAAATGTAAATCTTAGAACATGGAAGTCATATGTGTTCTCCATATCGATATTTATTAAAAGTAATTAGAAATGGAATCAAACTTATTAAATTCCATATTTATCAACTTATTTAAATATCAACAGAAATCTTGTTAGCAGACGGACGGGTGATCATAATAATTAACCCTTTTACTTTTTGTTGAACCTAAATAAAATTCTACGTAAACCTATGACGCACAAAGGTGTCTATTGTGTTGGAGAAGGTCGGTGAAATATAACAATCCTTGTACAATACTGTCAGATTACAATCTTCGTTTGGATCTCGTCGGGTAATCTCCCATTAAGACCCACCCCTATCCATGTATAATTTTGCGTTAAATAGGCATCTGGAATATCATATTTTTACGGAAAAGACGTCAATAGCATTTTAAAAATGGATTATTCGAATAAGAGATTCTTGTTGTCTCTTTATTACCTCCTGCAGCGTGGTTGAAAACAACTTCTTCCTTGTATTTTTACTTCCTTTATAATCTGTATTTTCCTACCTCTTGCAAAAATAGTTTAGACTATTTAATTAGAAGTTAATTACTAATGTACGTAATAACTTTTAAAACTAAAAAATTATTACTTATTTATTTTATTTTAATAAACGTTTTTAATAAATACAATTTCCATTCAGCATTGATTCTTCCTATTAGAAACACAACTGTTCCTCACATGTTCTGTGGTGCTTCTTACCCTACAATTTAAAATTTCTATAAATACTTGAAAGCAACGTTTGCCAAACGTATGAATACCTCTTTAATTTTGGCAGCTGAGACATGACACAAACGTTACGTCAATCGCAAAGGATTCTCAAGGTACCGGCAATAGAAATCAATAACTCCATAATAAATAATCTCTGAAATTTATTTATATCGCTCAAAAGTATATTATATAATTCGTACGTCACACAATACAATTTATTGTAGAGTAAAGGTGCTTTTGCTTGCCACTAGAATTGTTTGGGCACATTATCGTTACCCCAATCGTCAGATCTATTGTTCCTTTGTCTGGCGACATACTTGTAGCACTGAGCGTGTAGTTTAATTTTACATTGGTAAACTTTCCAATCACGAACATCTCCTTTGTATAAATTGCTAAGCTCACTCATTGGCATCTTCTTCTTCCTACTATTAATTGGCCTGTCAACCGTTTATACGGCTTTCTTGGTCTAATTGTCGTTTGTTCAGATCGAAAGTTTAATGTTGTTTTATTGGTGACGGGGTGACACTCTCGCCTTCTCTTGAGACAGTCGTATCATAGTTCTTAGCATACCAATATCATATCATATTTCTTGACAATATCAATTCCTTATCAGTTCTCATCTAAGTTATCAGTAAAGCTGTTTTAAATATCTATAGTAAACTTCAGGTATTGCAAGGGGAAAGAATTCTAAGTTTAATAAGATCGCAGAAGTAAAAGTGTCTACTTGATATTAAGGATATGTTTTGCTTTAACAAAACTCTATTTCAATGTCGTTTCAATCGGAGAGTCTAGTAATGAAATTGAAAACACAAATGTCTGAAACAGGTGTGTTAAAGTAAGTGTGTTGGGTTTCCATACGCTATATTGATTTACGTTTGTCATAGAAAGTGTTGTTACTTCCCTCTTAACTATAATTTATCCACGTCACCGTTCAGTCCTACAATAGTAAACTATTGCATTGGATGGTCGCACCGGAGATGAGATGTCTTGCACTCGCGCCGTCATGCAAACACTTTTGTTGTCGTCCTTCACTCTTCTTAATCACTTATTCTATATTGTCGTTTTCAACATTTTGTATGTCACGTGACCAGTTTACAAGGATATGAAAATAAGCGCTACAAGAATATAAAAACACGTCTGTGAAACAAACATTTACAGGTGTTAAAATAATTTTCAAGATTGTAAGCAGTTGTATTTGGAGAATGCCTTCTTTGGCAGTTGTATTCTTCTTCTTCTTCTTCTTCTTCTTCTTCTTCTTCTTCTTCTTCTTCTTCTTCTTCTTCTTCTTCTTCTTCTTCTTCTTCTTCTTCTTCTTCTTCTTCTTCCTCCTCCTCCTCCTCCTCCTCCTCCTCCTCCTCCTCCTCCTCCTCCTCCTCCTCCTCCTCCTCCTCCTCTTCTTCTTCTTCTTCTTCTTCTTCTTCTTCTTCTTCTTCTTCTTCTTCTTCTTCAATACTTTCTACGATGGATTTGTAGGTCAAGAGCGCTTGTAACTACGCAACCATTCTCAAAGCATCATCCGGACAGTGATAGAATTTTCTGGAACCTCAGCAGGGTATAAATGAGCATCTATCGGTCGGCCAACTTCAGTTTTGGACCAGCGATATTACAGCGCGAGTCGAACTGATTGCTATTCTGTTACTTAGTGCAAAACTGTAATGAGGTGACATTTATTGTTGTGTGTTCGACAAATTTTAATTTGAAGTATTGTGTAAGAGTTTCATTGTTTATTTCTAACTGTAATTCACGTTGTAATTAGTGACTTCATCTGGTGTCGGTTATTTTTTTTCCACTGTACAACACGACGATGGGTGCGTCCTTCGTAACAAACGCATGAATGATAATAATTTGCTTGTATCATACCTCTGACGCTTTAACAATAACAAAAATGCCTTGCTTTTTCTTTACCGATTTTTCTGTATACTAATAAAACAAAACTGATCTAAAGGTAAACCTATAAACCTAAAACGTAAATAGGGATCAAAAAGATCCCTATAAATAGATACACAAGTTTCTTTTCTAAGATTTTTTTTTACATCCAGAAGGAGATACCAGTAATAATGTCTTTGCATTTGACATTCCCGCATTCTTTTCAGACGCTGTAGTGTAAACTGATGGAAAACTACCTCGTTACCCCCCGTTTCAAATGTTTTTATTGCTCAAGCCAGCAAGGTAAACAATTCGATAATAGCAGGAAGGCGATACAAATGTTTAATCGATTATTCTGTACCTTTGTCGAAGGTGAATTGTTTTTGTTAGACAACGTTGACACGTACTGCATGTTGTTTATGCACATTGATGGATGATCAGCCACTAACAACACATTCTTTTGACGCGTCGCCATAACAATACAGAGCGTCTCACAAGTCACTAAAGTCTATAAATAATATTTGTTATTTTTATTCTGTGTACGACGGTTTGAGTTTTGAATGTTGTCAATGCTAGCTGTAGCACAGAGTTTATAATAATAAATAGCTGAAGTGATGTGAAAGCAGTTCCGGGTTAGACTGACGTCAGAAAATAAGTGTTTTTATTTTGGTGGTTAAGAATCCCACACACCGTAGGAGTACGGATCCCCCTGTGGCGAAGATTCGTTTTCCACAGTTTCCTTCGTTAAAAAAAAATCATTACTAATTTTTTCTTATTATTATTACTAGCTGTTACCCGCGGCTTCGCACGAGAATATATGGCTCTTAATAAGTATTTTAATATAATTTTTATTGTCTATGTCTGTATGTAGTTCTGTCGGCTCGTATAACAATTTTGTACTCATTAGTCAAATTCTTTCCAAAGCTGTTTTCAACACCTGTACTATTTTAACTTGTACTAAATTATTATATTTGTGGAACAGCCTTTGGAGATTTAAAAGTACCCGTTTATAAAGCCTTTGAAGATATTTATAAAGTACATGTTAAATCAAAAACGCAAAAATCTTTATTTCAAGTGTTACTGTGTTGTATAACACATTAAACGTTATGTTTTCCTCAACCATGGCTTTTATTTATTTCAGCAGTAAACTAAAAACCAAAAACCGTTGTCACCTAACCTCACAAGTGAAAACAACACGTATTTTCGCTTTGCATTAAGTAATAGGACAATTTACAATTAGTACACTTCACACTTCTTAATATATCGATACAATCGCATATTATATAAAACATCGAAAATGTACTGCAGGAATGGATAAATGTACAGTTCAGATCCCGCTAAATAGCTTTTGCTTATTTACTTGTTACTATGGTAATTAATTCTGGTCTCCATGATGTTGTTGACATATTTAGTACTGTAGTAGTATTTAATATATTTCAGTATTTATTCATTGGATCATCAGAAATGCGTATAAACATAAATTTTATAATCGTTTAAGACAATTACTAAATATATAGACGTATCTGTATATAAAATTACAAAATATATATCGATGCAATCGCATATTAAAAACTGCAGGAACGGATAAAGGTACAGTTCCGATGCCGCTAAATAGCATTTATTTGTTTATTTACTTGTTACTATGGTAATTACTTCTGGTCACCATGGAGTTGGTGACATCTTTATACGCGCCAACGAAAAGGCATAATTAAAAGGGCCTAAATCGTGCAAAGGGGCAAAATATCAAATTCCAAGTTAGACAGTGTTTTTCGCCTTGTGTCAAAGGTTACCTGTGGAAAATTTGGTGGCAGTCGGTGTAACGGTGTGGATTTGTATTCAGTACCCATAAATCCTCAGACTTTGAGTTTTATATAATACATGTATATAGATATAGATACAGATTATGCCTATATCTCCAATGGCACAACAGTGTCGCCACAATAATTTACTAGTCACCAACAATGACTCTTGCCTAATGTACAAACTGAACAATAAAATTATAGGATTATAAGCCTTAACAAGTAATTAGGAATAAGAAAGCATGGATTTTATCGTAGTCTGATTATCATTGACAGGACGGTCATTGCCAAGGGTTTCATATGTTAAAATAGCTAGGAAAGAAGTAATTATTGATGGTGAAGTCTCCACAGACGACACGTTTTTACTAACGATTGCTGGAAGAGGAAGTACCAACCTCCGGCTGTTGAGTTCAAGGTATAAACATTTCCGGGAAGTTGAAGCAATTGCCAGTTGCCAGCGTTCAGCCAGTGTTAAGATGTCATACACGCATATATACGCGGGCGCGCACACATACCTAGGGTTCAAGGAAAAAACTATAGGCCTACAAGATCAAGATGAACTCATATTGTAATTTTTCATTCATTCAATAAAAATCAATTCTACTAAGTAAATAAATATACGGGTCAGTGAAATGCATACCGAAGGCAAAATGCAAACTTTGTTTTTTGTACCTGTTTAACCATTAAGCAGTATTTATGGAATATTTTTTAGTACATTCTATTAATGTATAGTCCAAACGAGATGTATGTAAAGAAATGCGTATACGTAAAATGTACGTACGTACGTAAAATATTAATAACATAAATGAAAGTCACGTATTGTATCATGTGAAAACAGAAATAGTGAATTCTCTTATTGTAAATACCCTTATGAAAAAAATATATGTAGATATACTCAGCAGATATGATGAAAACTACTTATCTGATATATGAACTCACTGAAAATGAACAGACTGGCTTACAATGACAGCTCTTATTTAAATATGGAGATAAAAAAACGAGTTATACGAAAATCTTCGCCATTATACAAGATATTTATAATTATTTTACTACCAATATCAGAAATATTATGACTGGTAGTTATTGTTATTTAGCTAACATGACTGTTCTCAGCTTCCGCTAAATGGGGTAAAGTGACTTACATAATGAGAATTTTACTTTTTTTGTAGAATTATTATTATAGGTATTAAAGCGTTGTTAACACTTTTGGTCCCAGACTATTTCAAGTGTTATCATCATCATTTTCACGGATTCAACGAAAAATGGTTTGTTCCGGTCTCAAATAGGAAAAGATTATAGCTGGTCACTCCAGGGCTTCCTCGGACTTCCCACACCTCTCCGTCCCGTCGGCTTATAGTTCCAGAGTTGTTTGGAGATGCGGCAGTCATACATTCGGCAAAGATGTTCCTACCAATTCGGCCTATACTGGGCGATCCTGTCGAGTATACTCATAACATTCAATTCCTGCCGTATATCTGTGTTTCTTCTATGATCATGGAGAGTATACCCTGCCATGTGCCTGATAAATGGGAAGAGCCATCACCTTGTAGAATTTTAGGCGTGTTTCTTTACTTGCTGAGTTAAGAGTTCGCCTAATGGTCCCGCACATAAGGTTGAACTTATGCAACTTATTCACAACGTCGTTGCATGCGTTATAAGACACACTGTAGCCCATGTATTCAAGTGTTGTGCTATTTAAATAGGACTTACATCAATCCTTAGGTCTGTTATAGTTTATCAGACAATAGAGTCAATTGTGTTCTGCTTTCCCCTGGCAGGCTTTCACCTAAGAGCCTTCTTGTTCTGCTCCAGCCTCTTTACGTCTTCACATCCTCCTGCAGTCACCATCCTGTAGCTCTAGAGTCCTCTTTTCCTCATGGTACTCATCATCCCCTGACAGAACTAGTCTCACCTTATCCAGTCGAAACATCTTCCTTCCTCTCAACACTCTACAGCATATATCTTTCCTGTATGTCAACGCTTAGCACAACTCTCCCTCCCATTTAACAGAGTAGTTCTTAAAAATTAATTATGAAGGATTTAAAGTTACATAATCTTGAGCAACGTTGTAGGGTAGCCAACGTTCTGGATCAATTCAGTAAAATTTGTTAATCACTAGAATAGTACAACAGCTGATTATATATCTGGAGAGAACAGCAGATCCAGACGAGCAGAACAGCAGAAGAATAGGAATGGTGACAATATTCTAAGTCCAAGTTGAAAACGTTTGGTAACATCATCAATAACCAAATAAATAGACAAAAGTAGTATTAATACAGTCAAAAATATTTTCGATTGTCACTTATGAGTTTGAATCTCAGACGTTCAATGCAACTTGCCATAAAACAGGTAAAGCTTCCAGATTATCGATTACAATAAGACGATTAACTTAAATTCTATGGAACCCACATATAACGAATGTTTCAATAGTAGGGAAATAATAGTTAAGAAGAGGAAAGACAAGAAGAAGAAGAAGAAGAAGAACAACAACAACAACAACAATAAAACATGAAAAAGGAGAAGAAGATCAAAGAACAAGAAGAAGGAGAAGGAGAGGATAAAAATAAGAAGACAAAAAGAGGGAGATAGAAAGTAATAGCGAGAGAGAGAGAGAGAGAGAGAGAGAGAGAGAGAGAGAGAGAGAGAGAGAGAGAAATTGTCAAACAAAAGTAAACTAGAGTGATAGAGAGAAGGGACAGACAGAGAATTTGAGTGACAAGAGTATAAACGTATTCTATCTTTAGCATTTCAATTTCTTACAGTCATTTCTTTACAAGAACAGGCTACATTTTGCGTGACTTGTTTTAAAGTAGAATGTTTTAAACTTTTGTGCAGAATACTTATTTGTATAAGAGTGAAGGCCTCGTGGCACGTGGAATGTTAAAAACGACAACATATATTAACTACTTAATACGTAGGAGGGACGAGAAGGAAAGTGTTTACATGACTGCGCGAGAGCGACACCTCATTTCCGTAGTGTACTATTGCAGCACTGAACAGTGACGTGGATAAATTGTGGTTAACGGAAGTACACAACACTCTCAACGACAAACGTAAATCAGTACAGTGTATGGAAAACGAACTCGCTTATTTGTACGCGCCTATTTCTAACATTTCGTATTTTAAGCTTTATTAGTAGATTATACAGGTGAAAATAAATTGACATAGCTTAAGGTTTTATCAGAGCAACACATATGGGTAAGAGCAGTTTTACTGTTGAGAGTTAATTAAATGTATAATTGTGTAATTGTAATAGTAATGTGAAATAGCAATAGTAATAATAATAATAATAATAATAACAACAACAACAACATAATAACTGAGTGTCTGATTCTGAACAAGAAAACAGTTGTTGTTGTTGATGATGACGACGACGATGATGATGATGATGATGATGATGATGTAATAACTGGAAGTCACAGAAACGAAAATATTAAGAAAAATCTTGGGACCAATAAAAGATGGAAATCAATACACAAAACGCCACAATAATGAGCTGTACACACATGTTGAGAAAATCACAGACGTAATTAGAAAAAGAAGAATTTCTTTCTACGGACATGTTCAAAGAATGAACTGTCAGACTAACAGGGAATATTTCTAACTATTTCAGAAAGCTCAAAATGCCCAATTCGTGGTTCAAATAAATAGAAAAAGGTATAGAAGAACTCCAGATTACTCAAGAAGGCATTGAAGAACGCTTACCGCTCAAAAAGAAATTTAAAAATTCCAAAGGGTTTCAGGAAAACCCCAAAAAGAGGACAGGTGCCGTCTGGACTGACAAAAGGAGGGAGACATATCGATCAAGAATGAGGAAGATATGGGAGGGGAGGAAGAGAGAGGAGAAGAAGGGGAGAACCAGTTGAACCATAGTCTACAGTGGCTCATACGAAACAACATAATAATAATAATAATAATAATAATAATAATAATAAAATAATAATAGCGTCAAAGCTTATTCATATATTTACTAACTTACTCGAAGTTTTTTTATTAGTTATGTATTTTGTGACACTGAAAATTGAGTGTTCGTATAGATAAATTTATACAAGTGTGGCCACAAATAAGCATATCAATGCTTGTCCTACATAAAGTTTTACTGTAGTCAGGACATTGCGGTCTGTAGTCCGTAATATTCAATTTGCATTGTAAATGTGGGACTTAGTTGTGGGTTTTATTTCATGGAAAACTATGTTTCTGTGTCACAACATATTTTTAAGTTATTTTAGTAAAACATAGTTTTCGGGCTGTCCGTAATATGCGAAAGCTGTGCATTCTTTATTAAATTGCTTAATTTTAATTTTGAATGAAGGTCTTCTTGTCGCCATCTTGTGAGTTTTGATTTATTGCCGACTTCGACTAATTATACTGTTACGATGATCTCACGGATCGTCGTATGGTACAGTGGAAACAAATACAGACACCAATGAAGTCACTAATAACCAGCTTTAATGAGTCAATAACAATTTGTAACGTCGAGTGATAGAGTTACACTCTATATATAACGCAGTAACACTGTTCCAGAATAATTTTCCATGCCAGCATAATTTTCGTAGTTCACAAGCACTCGAACACTCTAGAGGGTACTAGACTGCGCAGCCTTGACACAGACACTCCACCTTCTCGGCTAGCCGAGAAACGTGTAGAACGACACTCTCAACTGTTCGAGAGCGTTCCGTAGTTGTCGTAACAATATGTTTAATTTGAAAATGATTTTCGAACAGTTTAAAAATGTTTAAACTAAGTTGTCAATATTAATGTACAACATAAAATCTACTAACTAAAACATAATGTAAAAGATCTCTAAAACAAAACTCGAGCAGTCACACGATAGTTCTGAAACACGATAAATAAGCGCCACAGTATGTTAAACCAAAAACAGTTAAAAAGGTAAAAAACTATCAGAAACAACGTGACGTTGCAAACGCGAACACAATCCGGAAACAATATATTAGTGTTACTAATACAATGCAATATAATATCGTGTCTGCTAAAAACAGACAATACTGTCTGGTGATTGGATTGTATACTTCTAACGTTTGTTGTATACACTTCCGATTGATAGGGCTAAGAAATGATGCATGTGGTAATCTGTTACAACCGACATACCAGACGTTGGGTCGTTAAGATGAAAACGTGACGTTTAAAATATCCGACAATGATCCAAAGGGTTAATTAACATTCAAAAAGTACAGATACGGTGCCAACACTTAGACCTCCTGCCAAGTAACCGATCACCAGTGGCAACCTTGGAATAAATATGAACTTAATAGGAAAAGGGATGTCGGTAGACCAAGGGGAAGATTGGTTCCGGAACAGGTCAGTTCGGGAATAATCCATGGAGTGAAGAAGAAGAAGAAGTAGAGGAGGAGGAGGAGGAGGAGGAGGAGGAGAAGGAGGAGGAGGAGGAGGAGGAGGAGGAGGAGGAGGAGGAAGAAGAAGAAGAAGAAGAAGAAGAAGAAGAAGAAGAAGAAGAAGAAGAAGAAGAAGAAGAAGAAGAAGAAGAAGAAGAAGAAGAAGAAGAAGAAGAAGAACAACAAGAACAACAACAACAACAACAGGAACAAGAACAAGAACAAGAACAAGAACAAGAACAAGAACAAGAACAAGAAAGTACAGATACATTCTATAAGTTAAAGTGACGACACTGTAAGATATCGCGATGACAAAATGACCAACGGAAAACCTCGCTTACTTTGTTTCGTCTTCTGCTACTCTTTTGTCTTTAAAGAATTCTTCAATAACGTTTTTCATAGACTTCTAATTTGCCTTTGTGACTACTGTTTGCCCCTAAATAATTTCGTAAACTTAATGTTTAAGCAAATCCGTGTAAAGGCTTTGTTTGAAAATGTACTGTGATTTGTTTATCAACATACTCAGTATTTTCGACTGATATACTTAAGTTATGGTTATGGTAGATTTACTGGCACATCATTAAAACTCAAACCATAGGTGTAAAAATTTACTGCTTTGTAGACTGAAGTTACGTTCTTTTTTGACAATTGTAATCTACCTGTTAGCCAGTTTAGTCGTTTTATTAATAGGCTATTCTATTTTCTTTCGTTTCTATTACTGTCCAGCCCAAATGCATTACTGATTGTTTAAATATCAGTCCCTGACTATTACGTCCAGTCCCTTCTGTCGTCATATCAGTACATTCATGGCCGGCTTTAGTAGAAGGCCGGAATATTAAACGTGGCAACACTGGAACCAGCTGACATTTAAGGCCGACTACACGATCTCTTAATTTATGTATTCAGTAATCAAATCGCGTCATTTTTAGTTGCCGGTTAACAGCAGTTTTATAATTTTTAATTTTTTGCAAATTAAAAGTTTATTATGTAAAATACTGTTACA
The DNA here is from genome assembly GCA_034769895.1 of Magicicada septendecula. Taxonomy (NCBI): domain Eukaryota; kingdom Metazoa; phylum Arthropoda; class Insecta; order Hemiptera; family Cicadidae; genus Magicicada; species Magicicada septendecula. The sequence continues at coordinate 441,944,949 of CM068372.1, read as the reverse complement.
TTATTTAAGAAATATAATAATTAACTCACTCATTCATATGATACGAATTCAATGATTCGAACAAAATTAATTCATTAGGCCTAACACTAATTCACTAAATTCTTTAACTTAAACGTATAGTACTAAGTGCGCACAGACCTCTAATTTAGATTTAACAATAAATAGTCCTACTCATGATTTTAGTAATGCTATGAAATTAAATTAAATTATAACATGCTCACTTTAGCTATTTAATTACACGATGCTTGTAGGCCTCAGACCCAACATTGCCACGTTTAATATTCCGGCCTTCTACTAGAGCCGGCCATGGTACAGTTTATTAGCTAAAAAAGCAATGATGGTGCCGATGCCGTGACTTTTAATTCCATTAACATTTTATTGTTAACGTAAGTTGCAATCTCTTGCCTAGTAGAACGAAATCGAAACCAAATACAGTGGAAGAATCGCCAGTTTTATTAAACGCTTTGGATGTATGTCAAACTTAACTGTACAGTTAACTAACACACAATAACTAAGCAATTGTTGCACACTGCTCACTGTAAACAATGGTAAAGAAGCGGGAAATTTAATTTAATTTATTGAAATTTTATCAATAATGATTTATTTAGTGTGAGCTCAAATGTTCGAATTTCCACTAGTCGGGCTATCAAGGTTCCAGTTTAAGTTGTCGATGTAACTAACAGTATGTCGTAAATATTTTTATTTAACTTACTGTTTTAAACGAATAATTTTACATTATTCTAACTGAATATTAACATAACTTCGTGAAGAACCACTAATGTTTTTACGGAAAAAGTATGTCTTAATTTACCTATTGAAGTTCTCAGTACAATCATGAATAATCTTTTTTATTGTCTTAGATTCAACAAAGAAAATATATGAGCTGTATGTGTATGAGTTTGAGTGCGTGCGCGTGTGTGCTCGTGTGTGTGTGTGTGTGTGTGTGTGTGTGTGTGTGTGTGTGTGTGTGTGTGTGTGTGTGTGCGCGCGCGCGGGTGTGTGTGTGCGTGTGTAAGGGAGAGTTGAAAAACAAACAGACAAAGAAAAATATAGGATGCGCGCCCGCGGACGTAAGTGTGTTTGATTTCCTTTACAAATTTATCTTGTGTTTACTTTGTAGTCAGAAAGGGAAAAAATATAGTTTCAAAATGCAACATTTTTAGCTTTTGTCTGGCATGTGCGACAACCGAAAAGCTCCTGTGCAATACACGTGTGCATTAGCAGTAATTAAAAAATATACGATTTCAACCAAAGTATTTGTTTCAGTAAAACCAAAAACCTCCGACTTCTAGTATATTGCTATAAAAAGACAATCACTCACCAAGAACAATAGACGAATTATTTTACTTTACATTAAATATAGTAACAAAATACATTTCATTAATTAATTAATGTATATATAAATTGAATGTTAATCTGTGGCTTTCATAGAATACTTAATGTTTATTTCATTAAAGTTGAATAAGTAATCAAACAACCAGAGGCTTGAACATTTTTTCGTTGTTGTTAAAATCCAAAGTCTTCGTATAGAATCACAGTGGTTGGACCAATTTAAATGAAATACTAAAAAATAATTCATCCTTTTTTTTAACATTGTTGCATAACTTATTGAAAACATCTAAAAGTGGCCATCAATAATGCAAAAATTATTACTTGGGCACTATATAATAAATAAAGACATATTAAATATTATATCACATAATAAAGACTTTAAGAATGACGACATGTGTTTGTTAGTTTTTAAATATCACAGTATGTACACAGTTTGTGTAATAAATTAAACAATTCTTCCTCAGATTTACAAACATTACAATATGAAAATCTCTACTGTAGAAACAAATGTAACGGCATTTCGAGGTAAAGATCCAATAAGAACAAAAGTAAAAGTGATGAAATTATAGAACAAGTGAGCCACTTTAGTCATCTGCGAAATGATATTGGCTATGATAGAAATTATGATATTGACGTTAAGTTAGGTAAGTTCCAGACGATCTGTGAAACAGTCAACCGTGTTTTTAGAAACAAGGTACGTCCAGATACAAAATTAAAGTTTTACAAAATTATGGCAGTCCCTGTACTGTCCTATGACTGTGAAATACGGTCAAAAACAAACAAAAAACAAGACAGTAAAATACAAGCCTAGAAAATGGGTTTCTTAAGAGGAGTTAAAAGGTGCTCTAAATTTGACCGTGTACGGAATGAGGCTGGTCAAGTTAAGAAAAGAGTTACAAGTTTTTTAAATTGAATGAAAAATTAAAATGTTATAAACAACGGTGGAAAGAACACTTAGAAAGAATGTCAGATTCCAGACTGGCCAAACAAGTCTGGAAATACAAAACTATAGGACAGACGTGTGTGTGTAGACCCAGGCTGGAGAATCTTTGAAAGCAGTACTTTGCTTATGCCGTGTTGTGAGGGCAGATGAAATTAAACAATTTAAAGTCCATTTCATTTAAACTGACCAAATATTTCCAAAGTTACGATGGTTAAAACAAAAACATCGATCGACGTTAAAACATTACTCTTCTTGCTTGTGTACAGCCAATAACACTAGCGATATAAAAATGAATTGTATGATACCCGATTAATTTAAATTGGAGCACCTGTTTACTGTCTGCCAGTGGACAAAGAAACACGCTTGACTTTGAAAACTTATCCTATCGTTTGAATAAACACAGTCTGATAAAGAGAAAGAACAACAGAATCTATAAAAAAGTAATAATATAATTTATAATATATAATACGAAACAATTTGTAATAACATAAAACGAAATACAATCAAATACAAATTTACAGTATCGGGAGTTAATGGGCATTAACGAAAAGGGATGATGTGAGCATCATTGAGCATGTGATAAATGTATTGCAATTAGGTGATGAAACGTTTGGCGCCTGCGTTTTGTCTTCTGCAACCCATTCAACAAATTAGCTGTGAAATTGGTATTACACCCGGGCGCTGTGTATATCCATAGCATTGCTTTAGTACTAAATAATCTTTTCTTGCTCGTTTTGCAGCACTATATATTTTACAGTACGTGCTGATAGTCGAGAGCAATATTAATAATTCTATGAAGCATTTTTATTAAAGCACGGTATTTAATGTACATAATACTATCGATGTTTTTAAAATATGTTACTCAGAGTTGTCTAAGTAGGATAATAATAAATTTTAGTAGTACGGCTAAAACAATTTGTATTATAGTGAATACACGTATAAATAGATAAGTAAAAGTTAAATCATTTTGTAACACACAAGCGTTTAATTTTAAGAGAGGCTGTGCGCAACTAAGGCCTAAGGTTGATCGATATTCATGAACGTGACTCTGGTTTGCACTGGAAGTAACCGAGTGCGAACACTAATGCTTTTTAGAATAAATCTGTTTAATCTTCGTTACAGAGAAGAAGAGTGCTCTAGATGGGATAATTACGACCAACACGAATACAAGAGCGTATATGACAGCAGTAGAAGGTGCGGACGAATTGGCAATAAAAATATTAATTAAGTAATACAGTTGAGTATGCTCGGCAGAGCTATAAATTGTTCAAAATATTAATGTTACGTGGATCGCAATCTACAACATGATGGAATTATACTGACACCAGACACAGGAAAAAGGCCAGTTTTATTATACGTTTTTATTCAGATCACAAGTGAACAATCTTGATACTTTAGTTTCGCAATAAACGCTATGTTAACTTTGAAACAAAAAAATCGAACTACCTGAAAGTATAGATTTATTTAGCTGTGCCAATTTCCACGTTTGGTAGAAGTCTGTATGTCAAACAACTTTTCAAAGAAAAACAGTGAAACGTTAAATGAATACAATTAATTATGTGGTATGATCAAACTCGTACAGAATCGAAAACCATCACATAAAATGGTTACTGGAAGCATTTTTACCTGTAGCTGCAAAATGTGAGATTAAAATAAATGAATCGAAAACCATTTATGTCTTCTTCTTCTTCTTCTTCTTCTTCTTCTTCTTCTTCTTCTTCTTCTTCTTCTTCTTCTTCTTCTTCTTCTTCTTCTTCTTCTTCTTCTTCTTCTTCTTCTTCTTCTTCTTCTTCTCCCTCACCTTAGGCCTTGTCTACACTAAAGATAACAACTTGTAGCTCTTCTCCAGTTTCGAGTTCCCAGATCCTCAAGTCCGTTTCCGCCAGCCCGCGTTTTCCTTAGTTTTACTTTTCTTCTGTTTTCCGCTATGTCGTTCGTCTGATGTTTCTAGTCAGTTCCATTTAACAGATACCGAACTCGACAAGACGGATTCGTTTAAAATTTTAAAGAGCTGCAGTAGTCCTAACAGTGCATTTTGGATTCAGGCGCAGGAGAGAGGCGTAAGTCTTATCCAAGCAGCAGACAAAAATTCCTCGACCCCTTCAAGAGCTGTACGCGAATAGCTACACAGCTATATAAAGATATTCAAATAAAGCTTGGAATGTTTTCTGTTTACCACAAACTCTGTTAAATGTATGTAGACGTGTATTGTAACACCATGAGAATGCGATACCAGACAACGTGATTCCCAAACAATTCCAAAAATATAGAAGTCTGATGGAAGAAGTGTCGGAAGAACACTGAAGCAGCAGGAGAGTAACCGAAGCTGAAACGGGTCGATAGGCGGGTTTTACCGGCACTAAGCATGCCGCTGTCACCAATGTTTCCGGGCAATTTGAATTCGAAAGTAGATGGAAAAGAAGAAGTAGAAGTTAATACAAGTCGTTACTATATCAAATACTCATCATCATCATCATCATCATCATCATCATCATCATCACCATCATCATCATCTTCACAACACGGCATAGGCAAGGTGCTGCCTGTTCCGCCTTCAAAACTCCTCCAGCCATCTCTTCCTGGGTCTATCCACACACCCGTGTCCTATAGGTTTGTATTTCCAGACTTGTTTGGCCAGTCTGCAATCTAACATTCTATCTACGTTCTCTTTCCACCGTTGTCTATAATCTCTTAATTTTTCATTCAAGTTAAAAACTTGTAACTCTTCTTTTGTGGCCTCATTTCTTACACGGTCAAATTAAGAACACATTTTAACTCCTCTTAAGAATGCCATTCGCAAGGCCTGTATTTTACTACCTTGTTTTTTTGGTTGCTGTCCATAATTCACACCCACAGGACAGTACAGGGACTGCCACAACTTCGTAAACTTTAATTTTGTATCTCGACGTACCTTGTCTCTAAAAACACACGTGATTGTTCCACAGATCGTCGGGAACTTACCTAACTTAACATCAATATCTATCAATTTCTATCATAGCCGATATCATTTCCCAAATAATTAAAGTGGCTCACCTGCTCTAGAATTCCATCACTAATCATTATTTTTGTTCGTATTGGCTCCTCACCTCGAAATGCCATTACCTTTGTTTTTACAATAGAGAGTTTCAAATTGTATTGTTTTCAAATCTGATGAAGCTTAAAAACAGATTTTTGCAAATCATATTCAGTATTTGAAGTACAAGCAAGTCGTCAACAAACAATAGTACATTCAAATATCTATCCCGTGACCACTTAATACCAGGGCTTACCAGATGTTTGCATTTCCTTACAAGATCGTTAATATTAATATTAAAAAGAGTAAGTGATATACTGCATCCTTGTCTAACACCTTGATTGACAGGTATTTATTGAGGTATCCTACAATTATTTTTGACAGCTCTATTCTTGTTCCATTATATAGGCCTTGTATAGCCCTTACAAGTTCTTGTATAGGTCTTATCAATTACACCACAGCCCTTAATACAACATATACGCTATCGCCACTTCCAGACATAAGATGCCCAAAAACCTCATTCGTGGTGATCGAAATTTGAATTTAAGACTTGCGGTTCAGCCACAGAAAACAATGTCTGAGAACACTCTACTAATCTCTGAGAATACTCTACTAATCTCTGAGAACACTCTACTAATCTCTGAGAATACTCTACACTTTCAGTCCCCATAGACGACGCGATCGTACAATAGTAATTACCAATGCAGCAATACAATACAATCAACTGTGTCCTAGGTAAACGTGGGCAAGACGATGCGTGCGGTGCGGTACGTGCGATGCGATGGACGTTCCCGATCAAACTGCTTGAAGAGAATGGCCTTGTCCAAACTGAATACGTGACACGTGCGATCGTACGGTGTTCCGCCATCGCATCGCACGCATTGTTTGAAAACCAAACTGGTTTGATTTTTACCGCAGTTGTCGTCCGGCAAGCAGTAGCAATGGAAGTGTTAATTTCTGAAGTTCAAAAGAGAAGTGCTTTATGGAATAAAAGAAACCCACATTACAAGGACCGTGCAATTGTTGATAAGGAATGGGATTTTGTAGCTGAAAGTACAGGGTTTTTAAGCAAGTTTTAATTAAATATAGTTTGATTTTAAGGAGAGCCAGATGACCCTATAGCCAAAAAAATAGATTCCGGTCTTTTCTTATTTTCTACATCTTCAAGTTTAGTTTGATCAGAAAAGTAGACCTTAGCAATTCTGTGCATTATAGCATATTTTATAAACATTTTGTATGGGTATATAATATAAATATAAAATTGACAACAAGCATGTCAGTATTATAAAATATTTTTCTAAAATCAATATTTATGAGATAATATTTCTACAATACTTGTTTTTGTAATAATTATCATAATACTTTGGTTGGTGCTAAATATAAAATTGACAACATGCGTATAATATAACAAAATATTTTTATAAAATCAATATTTATGAAATAATATTTTTATAATATTTGTTTTTGTAATAATGATTATAATACTTTGGTTGGTGCGGCATTTACTATGATACCCAGCTACGCTACTTTTTTTTGGTTTTAAATTCTTATATATATAGTAATTAATACTGTTCTTATATAGGCCTAATACTTGAATACTATAATACAGTTTTTTTTTTGAGTTACAAATTGTGATGTGTGTTTGCGAAGTGACAGTGTTCGCCCAGAATTTTATTATTTTGTTTATCTTCTTTAAAAATCCAGAGACTTTTAATTTATACGGAAAAAGATAGGGTCATCCGACTTCCGTGCATTCTTTATTGTTCTAATATTGTAACATGAGTTTGACATCAAACGTTCAAATTTTATTCAGCGAGAAGTATTCACAAAAAATGTTCCGCGTATTTTCTGCTGCTCTCGACGGACGATTATTCGCTTTCGAGAATTGCAAGTTATGGTTTCCTCTTATTACATTATCTTCCAAGACGTTTGTGTAAGCATCTTGTTCCATGTCAATTATAGTATTATGCAAAATGCAAATTGCTTTTACAATACGAACAACATTTTTTACTCCTGTTCCAATAGGTTTCAATAAAATTCTGAATTTTGCAGAATTTATACCAAAGGCGCACTCTACTGACATTCTAGCACGTGATAAACGGTAATTAAAGTATGCGGCAGCTGTATTGTTTTGAACTCTTCTTTTAGGATAGGGTCTCAGTAGGTAAGTTTTTAAAGGAAATGCTTCATCTCCTACAAGCACAAATGGAGCTTTTTGTTGGAAGTTAGGTAGCTGCAAATCTTTTGGTAACGGTAAAGAACCATTTTCAATATTTCGATAAATTTCTGAGTTAGAAAATACTCCTTAATCACTAGCTTTTCCATATGCACCTACATCGATCATTAAAAATCGATAATTTGCATCAACAACTGCCAAGAGTACTACTGAAAAAAACTGTTTATAATTGAAAAACATGCTGCCTGACTTAGCTGGACATTTTATTCTTACATGCTTTCCATCAATACTCCCTATACAGTTAGGGAAGTTCCATTTTAGAAAATAATCTTCGGCTACCTGTTCAAGATCTCCATCATTAGGCACAGGCATATGCCTTTTCTGAAGTGAATCCCAAATTGCCTTGCAAACCTCTATAACTATAGATGCAACAGATGATTTAGATATTCTAAATGTGAATGCAATTTGTCTGAATGCAACTCCCGTTGATAGGTACCTGAAACAAAAGAAAAAATATGTGTTCCTTTGTTTGCTTTCAGAGGATGATGCTAGAAAGAAATGGCGCAATTTACGTGACCAATTTATAAAAGAGTTTAAAAAAATTCCTAAAGGCAAATCAGGCGATTCCCAGGATCGTGCTGCAACTTATACTGGAAAGTGGCAGTATTTTAAGAATTTGATCTTTTTAAAAGATACAGTAGTTCCAAGAGAGACTGAGGGAAATGTACCAAGACTAGAAGTTTCAGAAGACACAGAGGTCCCTGGTAGAAATGAAAATGAGTTGAACGAAGATGAAGACTGGGAAGAAGCAGCCAGTATTAACTCAAATATAAATATTGACACCTTCCATGTGGATCCGAGCGAAACACAGACACTATCTGGTCCTCGAACTACGGAAATACTACCTACTTCGTCCAAGTCAACGCTACCTCGTTCAAAGAGGAAGAGAGCTCGCGAAGAGAACATCGAGATAGAACGACAACTACTGGATATTGAAAATAAAAAGCTCCCACTCATTGGAACACCTGAAGATGAAAATTCTCTGTTTCTGAGGTCATTATTACCGTATTTAAAAAGAATGGATCCTTTGCAGCAGCTTCGAGTTAGAAATAAATTCCAAGAAATATTGCTGCAAGAGCTATCACAATCTACATCAAATTATTCTGTGTGCTCAACTACTGCTGCATCATCGGTTCACTCAAATTACTCAAACATTTCTTCACCAGTTTCTCCTGCCAACTCACCTTACTCTTGTAATCCTCCGTTATTTCCTTCTCATAATTATGAAAATATTAACACTTCACCTCATGATGCAAATGTAATGTACACACAGAACAATTTAAATTAGTAATCTACACTAGGCCTATGTATTCTTAGATTGTATTCTTAAACAGTTAAATAAAACCATTATACATAATATGATTATTCAGTCACTTACCTCAAAGTGTGCAAAAGTCTTTCTTCCACAGAAATTGGTCTTTGGAAGTTTGTTGTACAATGATAACAAGCATTACGTATTTTGTCTACAATATAATCGAAGGTATTCAATGACATTCTGGTGTACTGATGGAATGTGTTTTCATCCTCTCGTAGCTGATAATAGACATGATGAAATTGGCCATAAATCAACCTGTTCCTATAGATTACGTGAGTATTTTGTCTGTCGCGTCGCCTAAGTTTCTTTAATATTTTCAGTTTTAAAAACTATTTTCCATTAATAAAATGGAGCGCACCGAACTCCACGACATATTGATGCCAGGAAGATTACAACTAATCGCACGCAGGCACGTTGGCCACCTCCGGTTTCCCCGCAACAATCTGCGGTGCGTGCGATAACTGCGGCGCTCGCAACGCACGTGCCCGCATTCACCTAGGACACAGCGTAGTATTCATTGTTATTCAATAAAGCTAGCACATCGTGTCGTCGCCATGCTACTGTCGGTGTAGCCCTTTGTTTGAGTGACAAATGTCAACAACAACATAGTTACAAGGGTGGAGCTAAATAATTCATTTCGACTGACAATAGCTGTTTTGTTAGCGGACGACAATGGTTAAAGCGGGGCAACAATAATAATCACTATAAGAGTAGACGGAGTAAACAGGATACATGGCTGGACAATGGTCAAGAAGGTTGCAAGATTGGAAGCCAAAGAACGTAAAAAAGAAGTCACGGCCACGACTTTCTTGTAAAATAAGAAAATGATCTGGTTGACTGTTGTGAGCCTGGAGAATTACCAAGGAGACAAGTCTTAATAACAATGAGATAGTACTGGAGATAATAATGATAATATTTGAATTGAATAAACAAATACTTGCTATTAGTTGTGCAGAAATGTTTTATCTTCCTGGCAATTGTTACTCCAGTTACAGGAGCTTCAGAAGTTAGTTTTGAATTGAGACATTTGAAGTGTATGTGTTGCGGTATGAGGGGCGGAGGTAGTGTATGACAAAGGGGACAATTGGAATAATTATCCAGTAACGGTACTTTATTTTGTTGCAAACAGCAGATGTCTGAAGACACTCTACTATGCATTCGTCGTAAGGTCAGATCAAACGTGAGCTAAACAATAGTTCATCAAATACATAAAATATTTTACAAAAAATATGCACATCACTAATCTCGTATTAATTTTGTGACTAAACTTCGAAGTTAGAAAAAAAGAATACGTGGTTTTTGATCGTTTACCAAAAAGTGTTGATCGTGTGTATAGTGAGCTGGTATCTAATTAGAAACGTTGGTCGGTTGGTACTTAAACTGAACGACCAGTAAAAACTGCCAGTAAAATTATTTCTGGCGTAAGGACAAAACAAAATGCATTCCTTTAACCGGCAAATCATGTTCTAGCTCGGTTAGTCTGCGTCGTAAAACAGATTTGTTATTTAATTACTCTGGCGGGAGTAACAACGTCTTGCGGCCAGTGTCTCAGCAGTAAAAACACGCTAACTGGATGGTAATTAAAGGTACCTAAGCTTTGGTTTATAACGTTAAATCTTTTTAAACAAACATGCTTACATTCATACTGACGGTAACAGTTGCTTTTATGGTTTTATTTATTTACCAAGTCGCTGTAACAGCATCGGCCATTAGCGACCACAAAAGTTATAAAAATAAATTTATAGATAATACAAAAGTGTTCATACAGATGTAGTAAAATTACATATTAAACTAGAAGATGCTAAGCAAAAATAAACTTTGCAAGGATATACAGATGGAATTGTGCGATTTAAAAACTACATTAGATATTAGGTAAAATTTTAGCAATTAAGTATTATTATAATGTAAAATAAAACGATAAGTATTCCCCTATACAGCACAGATATTATAAATACATAGCCTGGAGATATAAAAATATTAATTAATAAGCTATATAAGCGTATATGTAATAATAAATATAATACATAACAATATAAGTAACAACGAATAATATATAACAATAAATGTACAAAAAAATAGTACGAGGGCTATTTTTTTTTCAACCTCCGGTGAGTTGGCAAACCTGGTTCTGTTGTAATAGCAATAATCTGTTGTTGATTAATGTTTTTGAGACTTTGTTCTAACCTATAACCATTGGTTTTATAGTTATTTTGTCTATTACTGTGGTGACGACAGTTTAATTATGGCAACTACAATTGAAATTCCCTCCAAGTGTGAGATTCGGTCTGTTATTAGATTTCTTCAAGCTGAAGGTCATAGTGCTGGAGAGATTCATCGAAGGTTGTGTAATGTGGGTAGTACCGAACTGCTCCGACGGTCAAAACATTCCAAAGATATTTTTGTTCCATAACGAAAGGTCGCGGTTGAACTGGTCCGACGGGTAGTTGGCAGGTAGAGGCAGGAATTCCCGAATGGGTTACTAACCTAACCCCCCACCCCTCAACAACTGCCTCATTTCTCTAGACTCAGTGTCAGTTCTCAGACAGTCTCAGTGCAGTGTAGTACTAGTAGAAGAGTACAATATTTTCCATGTTAAGTGAGAGAGGCTTTATGTTAGTCGTTTTTGAGGGATTTAAATATTCAAAAGGTGACAAGACACAATCGGGTTAAAAGTGGCGATGTTCTAGAAGATTTCGGCGCATTTGTTCACAGATGACGCGGGTGACATTTTATTAAATACTGTTGGTGTGCATAACCATGTCCCGACCTAAGTAGACATTACAACAGTGTGAAACGCAAGGCAAGTGAAACATTACTGGAACCTCCCGTAAAATTGATAAGAAGAGAGATTGCGTCCGCTCCCGATTCCTTGGCTGACAATATCACTCGTGATGATGTCGAACGAGTAAGGAGAAACTTAAACTATGCTAAAAGAAAAAATCTTCCTCCTCTTCCGAAATGTGCTGGCGATGTCCACGAAGCTCTTGACAGCTTACAGATCAAGACTAACAAAGGTGAGGATATGTTGTTACTGAATATTGCCACTGAAAATATTATCGGTTTCTGTCCTAAGAGTAATGTGGAGTATCTAGTAAAAACTGATAAAATATTTATTGATGGGACATTTACTTTTGCAGCTAAGTACTTTTACCAATTTTTCACAATACATAGTGTAGAGAATGGGAATTACATACCGCTTGTCTTTTGCCTTTTACCTGACAAGAAAGAAGCAACTTATAGAAGCCTTTTTAAGCATTTGATAAAAAAATGTGAAGAAATGAACCTAACTTTTAAACCTAAGACTGTAACAGCCGACTTCGAAAAAGCAATACACAATGCAGTTGAATCTGTTTGGCCTACAGTAGAATTAATTGGGTGCAGATTTCACTTGTCTCAGGCCTGGTGGAGGAAGATACAACAAGTTGGGTTGAGCGCTGAGTACAAAAGTTCTACATCAGACATTGGAAAATGGTTACACTGGGTTTTTGGGCTAAGTATGTTGAGTCATGAGGAAGAAGGAGACGCATATGTGGAAGATCTTGAGCCAACTCAACCCTCATCTCCCAAAGTTGATAGAAAACTACATTGACAACAGTTCTACGTTTCCTCCAGAGATGTGGGCATCAGCGTCATTATCATCCGAGCGCACCACAAATGCCTGCGAATCTTTTCACGCAAAATTCAGAAAACATTTTAATCACTCCCATCCCAACATTTATGCTTTCATTGAAGCCATACAGAACGTACAAACTGATGCGTACATTGCCATCCGGAGTTCAGCAAAACCTAGAACTATATACAACAGCAAGTACAAGAAAAGGCTTCAGTACTTGGAAACTTTACAGAAATACTATAGATCAGCCGACCCAAAGGAAAAAATATCGAGGTTGCAGTATATTAAGAGTGCTTCATACCAGTATAAAAATGTTTAACAAAAATCGCCTATCACTCAGGAACAAGAATGACCTGAAACTGTAAATAATGTAAAAAAAAAAATGTAAATATTCTTAACTAATAAGTTATTTGACAAAGCCGAAAGGCCACTACATATATACGTTATTTGACAAGGCCGAAAGGCCGCTACATATATTTACTATATTGTCCTGTGTAATTTTATTGGGACAGTTGGTATAATATATGAGCGGACGATAAGGCTTCTTCGATCCTTGGTTTTGATATTTTAGCGTCGGACCAGTTCGACACCACCCCCTGTGCTAACCGTCGGACCAGTTCGACCCCACTAATTGGTTGATCTCCAAATTCCTATAACTATCGGACCAATTCGACAACACCCGTGTAATGTGTATGGAGAAAATGTGACGAGTGACGGTTCAGTTCAGGAATGGTGTTGAAAATTTAAAGAAGGGCGAATTGATGTTCATGATGAATGAGGGCAAGGAAGAAAGTCTGTGGCTACTGATGGTGTTGAAAGGGTAGACAGGATGGTTCGAGAGCGCCGTCGTTTCACAATTACTGAACTTTCTGCTGATTTTCCTGAAATTTCTATGTCTGCTCTTTATGATATTCTTACTCAGAAGCTTGGGTATAGGAAACTCTGTGCTCGGTGGGTTCCCTGCTGCACTCACACAAAACCTGATTCATGAATTTGGTTGGGAAGTCCTTGATCACCCTCCTTATAGCCCAGACTTGGCACCAAGTGACTACCATTTGCTCACTGACTTGAAAAAATGGTTAGGTGGGCAGCGGTTTGACTTTAATGATGAGTTAGTCCAGTGTGGCAGATTGGCTGACTACTCAGGAGCGAACATTCTACAACCTGAGCATAGAAAAGTTGGTGCCTAGCTATGATAAGTGCCTCAACAATGGTGGTGACTATGTAGAAAAGTAGTTTACATATATATGAAACTTTTGTATATAATAAAATTATTGATGTCATTCATGTGTCTGCTTATTGGTTTATCGGAGGTTGAAAAACAAATAGCCCTCATATATATATCTTATCCCTTGTCGTCTCTATTTAATTCGCCTCACGATGGAAGCGTCAATTCATAACTTATAACGTGTATTACGGTTGCGGGTTTATCGTTAATTCCGCCCCACGTTGTTGACGTCAATTTATAACTTACCTCGTGTAATGTATTTATTGAATTATATTATTTTCAAAGGCCCCACTGTTGGGTTCGCCAATTTATAACTTAACGGGTGTCTCTCGTTTAAACCTCTCTATTGTGCGTGCCAATTTATAATGTATCTTAATTCAATATGTAGTATGATAATGTTAAGGATATCCCAGTTCCTCTCTATTTAATATAATTGTGTTATGGTGGGTGAAAATTATGTGTATAGTGTGTAATTCGAATTTTTCGCTCAAGCCTATTCTGCGTTGAAGAGAAGAGAATGAATTTTTATTGTATTCTCTTTCTCTTTAATACCCAAGCAGTCCGCGAATAGCGCTGTAGTTCCCAGACAACGGGAATTTGTAGGTTAGCCCACCGCGTATGGTAATTCTCAGTTACACTCTCTACTTATCTTATATCTTGTTCACACTACACTAAATCTTATATAAATGAGAAGATATCTGAATTCTGAAAGGATTCTTTATTAATATTTTAATATTTCTTGTCCAACAAAGTTGTTTCTTTTACGTTAGATACAAAAAGCAATAAGTTAAAAGTAATCGATTATCGATTGGATTCAAGGTTTTATATTATTTTTAGTTATGATTTTATATTTCTTTAAATACAGGGCGTGAAGGTTCTTTCAACTGTTAGTAAGATCAGAAAATACCTAAATAGGAATACAAGGTATTGCAATATAGAGTGAAATTTTTATTAAATCATATTTAAAATAATTGTAGTTACCGTCCGCTCGGCCTCGTGACTCGATAAGGCAGTGTACAGATAACCTATTCGTCTTGTTTGGTCAATAACAGCATGCAGATGAATTTGCTCTCGTCAGTCTTCGCTCCAAGTTGAAATAAAGTTTAATTCTTGGTCCTGGGATGATGAAGAAATACCGCTCCTTTTGTTCACCAATGTCCGAGTTTTGTGGTTACGTGCTTCGACGAATTTCGAGTCCAACTACGTTTTTTCTATTGAATTGTGGAAACTGAAGTTCGGATATAATTTAGTGTTTATTTTCGTTCCTTTTACGTTATAGTTTTAAATCACTTTATGCAGGTAGTTATTTCTCTGGTTTTGTTAGTTAATTAAGTTAACATTTGTTCATTTTATTGAATTTTGCAATCAGAGTTCTTCCTTTATATTTTTCGTTACTTTGATGTATAAGTTTTAGATTGTCCAATTATATAATACGGTTAAATGATAGTGGATCATATTATTGTGATTTATTATCCAGTTTGTTTAAATTTCTATGGACTTTGTATTTAAATTAAATCAAATCTTTCCTGATCGTCTTTTAACTAAACCGTCTTCGTTCATGTAAATTTATTCAATAATCAAATCAACAAATTCTAGCTCTTTCGTCGTCCCAGGCAACCATCTTTTTTATTCTTATTGGATATTATTATATACTATAACCATTTCATACAATGTTCTTCCACTCGTCAAAATAATCCTTTTCTAAATTTCCATTAAATCCTATTATAATTTTACCTATTGCTTGTCACTAATTTTTATATATTTTGCTGTCGTTTTCTCTTAGTCTATTTATTTTAACAAATATTATTTTTCTGTTACAAAACATTATCTATCGGTATCATTGCACAATGGCATTATAAGAATTAATTTAATTTGAATTTATTTATTTGTTATTATCAATTATTATTAACTTCTCCTAACTCATTAGATTTTATTTAGTATTTGTTACAAATTTCTTTACCTAACCTTTCTGATCTGACTCACTATATAATGTTACTGGTTGTTAGGCCTATCATTATATCTTGATCTACTTCTGAATTTAACTTGTTACTATCTGCAATATTATAGAATCCTTTATCTGTTTATGACATGGTTGTACTAAACTCTTTTGTATCTCGTTAACAATTATAGCCTTTTTGGCCAAGTTTACAATTATAATCATCTTACTATCTAAGTACATGTATACAAATAATTAACTCTATAAAATCTAACAAAAGCTTTTTCATGACATTTGGATAACACATAAAATGAAATTAATTACTAATCAATTACTAAGTTTAACAACAGCTCTATAATGGTAAATTGACAGCTCTAATACTTAATTACCTGGTATTCTATTAACAGAATAACTTCACTTGCTAACACAAAAATATAACATCACTATCATGATAATAATATAACATGATACAATTAATAACAGGTACATTTGAGTAACTTAAGTCATACAACATTTACTCATTCTCATCTACTTTAAAACATCAATTATTATGAAACAGTCAAAATTAGTTTTTTCATTATTTGTCAATGTCTGTTGTTTACCTCTCACTGAACTTATTTTATTTAATCAATCATGGGTTGGGTTTATGACCTTTTACAAGTGTGGATAATTAATAAATTTTTTCTCTATTCTAAATCTTATAAGTTGATTTATGTAACGTCGGGGACCGTATTTTCGTTACGTTACAATATATATATATATAAAACAGTAATAAATAAATAATCCTCGTGTATATTAAATAAAACAGTAATAAGAATCTTGACTACATATTAATCCATTAATTTAACGGTTTAGAAATTACATACATTTTAATGTTTTTATAAATTTAATTATCCGGAACTTATATTTTTGTTGTCAACCGTATCTCCTTTATGAGGAGAAGTATTCCGGCGACTGCAGTCTTGTCGTTCAAACTTCTTCTAACGTCAGAAAGGTTATTAAATTTGTATTTAATTGTAGTATTTGTGAACACTCGGTTACTCACCGTCTTGTGACTTCTTTAAAACTTCCAATAACAACGCGTTTCGAGGATAAATCCTCATTATCAGGTTATAAAAACACCAGTCCTTCTGGAGAAGTCGTCAAAAGAAAGTCGTCTCCAGAAGGATTGGTGTTTTTGTAACCTGATGATAAGGATTTATCCTTGAAACGCGTTGTTATTGGAAGTTTTAATGAACTCACAAGACGGTGATTAACCAAGTGTTTACAAATACTACAATTAAATACTTATAGACGTGACTTGGAGACTATAATATAATGAATATTAAATTTCGTTCGCAGATGGTGAAGAGCAGGGCAGTATGAAACGAGATGGAAAATTGACAAAACCGCGTCAGAGTGATTGAATTTAACAGGAGGCTCGTTCGTGGAGATGTGCTTGTGAGTTAGCAGCGTGTGGCCGATACGGAGTCTTGTTATGACCACTCGATTTCTTCTGGATTCTGAAGCAAGTGTGGGTTGTTCATAAATATTTTTTCTCACTCGGAATAGCTTGGCGGGTGGTGACTTAAGCCATTCATCATTCCAGTGTTCCAGAATTTTTAAATGAAGACATTTTTTTAAATCATTGTAAGATAGTTTATGAAGACGATATTGACTTGACGTAGCAGTTTTTGGAGCTTAATCAGAAGTGTATTTTTATGGGACTGTAAGTGGACACTGTAACATTGAAAATATATTGAAATCTTTCTTGGCAGAAGGTATCTTCAGCAAACAGGATGCTCAAGTATATAATATTTTCTTAGTGTTTATAACTGCTGTTTTGCATGGATGATGGTGTATAACAACAATAACTAAGTCACTGTGCCGAGTGCTTTCGAGCACATAATCCATCATTATAAATATCAAATACTTGTACAAAATATATGACTATTAAGAAACTATACGAGGTTTGACCGCAATGTTTGTTTATTTGAAAAATTAAGCAATGGTTCATCTACATTTACCATGCTTCCTTCAACATAACATCAATCGGTTATAACATGACTATGCTATCGTTTATTTCAGTGTTAAAAAACAGTTCTCGAACGCACTTTTTTGTGTGGCGTTCAGAACGCTCAGCGATTTTCTTTTAACGCCTTCAACAGTCGCGAAACGTTGTCCTTTCGTGGTGATTTTCATTATTCAAAAGAAGAAAGATCGTGTTGTTGGAACGAAGAATACGGTGGTTGCGGCGTCAGTACAATGTTTTTTTTTTGCCTAAATTCTTGAAGAAACAATGACTGGTGCATTATGGGCATGACTGCCTCTCCATTTCGCCGTTTCCTACGAATAGCTAGGATTACGTGTGACGTAAAATATCAGAATAATGTTTTTTTTATTTATCGTTGCAGCTAATGATAAAAATTAATGGAAAATAAAACTACACTCTTCATATGCTTATCATGATCTTCAATTTGTTCACGTCAGTCTTTGAAGATCTGAACTGCTAGTTCATGCATAACAAGCTTGTCAGAAGCCTTCTGCAACACTTTGTCCACGACACAACAGTTATCTAATTCTTTACACAAAATTTGCTCCATATTTATTAATCTTGCATTGCAGAACGTCAAAAATTTGCCAAATAGGACTAATCAAAAACATAACTTACGCAATTAGTTCTGAATTCGAAACTATTCGTTCAATAGCGTCAACATTTTAGGCGATCTGACTAAGATGGGTACAAACGTCACGTAAAAAACAATTTTTTAATAGGATATTTATAGAACACACGAAATCCAAAAATTGCACGAACGTTTTGATCAAATCTCGTATAAATTGAATTACTTAATTCGTTAACATTATACACCGAGCCGGAAATAGAGCTGTTTTTATTAGCAATAACACAATGAAACCGTGACTGTAGAAACTCTCTTTGCACAACATTAAATCGTCACGTTGGTCATGGGTTCGGGTTAAGGTCGAATCAACCAAACTCTGTTTATCTACTGTCGGGGCAAATCGATAGTCTGTCAAAGATAAGCGAGCCTTAGTCAGTCAAACGAGACATGTACACCTGAACTCACACAATAACTCCTACTCTATACCGTGGTGGTGGTGGTGGTAGTATGGTAATAAACATGGTAATTAAGTAAAGTTGGAGAACAGAAGGAGTAAGAAAACAAGAAAAAACGTGAAGAATACATTCAAGTAGAAAAACAATAAGAAGGAAGACAGGAAGAGGTAAAATAAAAAGTACGACAGAAAAAAAAATGTCAGTATAAAAAGAAAACACAACAAAATAATCAATACGCTATAGACAACAACAACAACAACAAAATGGAATTTATTTAAGTTGAGGAAAGAGTTTTTCTTTTAGTGATTGGGTAATGTTACAAGTTATTATTATGTTACATACAACTTTCATAAGTAACTAACTCCTTTAGAAACCTCCAGATTCTTCGGAAATCGAAGAAACTAAGTACACGCATAACTAAAAAAAGGAAAACTTAATATAATAATCATCGCTCTTATCCGTTACTGAAAAATAAGAAGAAGAAGAAGCTTAAAACAATGTCTGTTAAGCTCGTTATAATACACTGACATGATTTAAGTATTATAACTGTCCCAATCAAAAGGTTTACAGTCGGAGAGCTCTATTGTAATTATTATGAGTTCTTGTAAGTGGAGCACTGTCTCCCTACACCAATCTTATTGTCCCGTTATCAAAACGACATGAACACTTTCATATCCACATAGATCGTACAATTAGTAGTCATCAACTGCAGCTCCTTAGTATTCATTGTTATTCAATAAAGCTAGCACATCGTGTCGTCGCCATGCTACTGTCGGTATAGGTCTTTGTTTGAGTGACGAATGTCAACAACGCAGTTACAAGTCTGGATCAAAATAATTAATTACGACTGACAATAGCTGCTTTGTTAGCCGACGATAATGGTTAAAGACAGCAGCAATAACAATCAATATACAAAAGAAAACGGAGGTAAACAGGAATTATGGCCGGACAAAATGGTCAAGAAGGTTGCATGATTGGAAGCCAAAGGCCGTAAAAATGAAGACACAACGACTCTCTTGTAAAATAGGAGAATGATCTGGTTGACTGTTGTGAGCCTGGAGAATTACAAGTGTTAATGATAATGAGATATTAATGTCGATAACTTACTTATAGCGGTGCGGCAACCTATTACTGAGTCAACGCCTTCTTTAGCAGCTTCCGCCAGTTGTCCTGGTAAAGTGCAGCTGCTCTCCGGTCGGGGTCTCCAGGATATGGCACGCATCATATTTCACACCGCCTTCCCAACGTAGTTTGGGTCTACCAACTCTCCAGATGCCATAGATCTGTTCTGTGAATGCCTTTCTGGGTATTTCATTCTACCCTATTCTGATCACATGTACAGCCCACCTGAGTCTATCAAGTTTTATAACTTTCACAATATCTGATTCGTTCAGAAGAGTGCTCAGTTCTTGGTTGGTCCTTGCCCTCCATTCACCTTCCACACATATCGGACCAAAAATACTACGGAGGATTTTGCGTTCATGAACTAGCAAGCTTGACTCAGACTTTCTATAAATGATCCACGTCTCAGAATCGTAGGTGAGCATTGGGCGGATCAGTGTTTTATACAGAAGTAGCTTGATGCTCCTGGCAATTGTGCTTCTCTGGAACAGGGGTCCGAGATCAAAGAAGCATCTATTAGCTAATGTGATTCTTCGCTTTATCTCTTCTATCGTTTCCACATCGGAGTTAACTTGGCACCCTAAACGAACAAAGTTGTTGACTTTTCCGAAGGAATAGATGCCAATTTGGACGTGCTCTCCTTCTCTAGCTTCCTGTCCTGTGACCATGTATTTTGTCTACCTTTCGTTTATTAGTAATGGCGATAATAATGATAATATTTGAATTCAATAAACAAAGACTTGGTATAGTTGTGCAGAGTCTTTTTATTTTCCTGAGAACTGTTCTCCAGATACGCAGCTTCAGAAGTTAGTTTTGAACTGAGATATTTGAAGTGTATGTCGTGGAGGGTGGAGGGATGGAGGTAGTGTATAACACAGGGGACAACTGGAATGATTATTCAGTAACGGTACTTTATTTTGTTCCAAACAGCAGAACACTCACCTTTGTTCAACCGTTTACCTGAGTTCCCCTCCCTTTGTCATACACTACCTCCACCCTTCCACCGCATAACATGCACCGCAAATCTCTCAGTTCAAAACTAACATCTGAAGATGCTGTACCTAGTGAAACAATTGTCAGGAAAATAAAACGTCTCTGCACAACTGTACCAAATGTTTGTTTATTCAATTTACATAACAATAAAATGTTCGGAAACAATGAAAGAGAGTGGTTTAGAAAAATCTGCTATAGAAGAAAGGATTCATAAAAAAAGATCATATGGGATAATATGGTATAACTAAAGATATTTACAAAAGTGCATATCTAAAAATGCGAAAATAAGGCATTACAGTACAGCAGTGCAGCCAGAATGCCTATATGCAAGTGAATGCCTGGCATTAAATTATAATTTAGACAAACTAGAAATATTGGAAAGACAAACTTTTAGGAAAATATTAGGCCCACGAAAAACTTCTGAAGATTGAGAATTAATAAGTAATGATAAATATATCAAAGTACGGAAAATATAACGGAAACAGTGAGAGAAAGAAGACTAGTATTTCTTGGACATTTCTATAGAATGGACGACAATAGGTTAACAAAGCAGATCTTCAAATATCTGTGGGGAAAGAAGTCGACATCAAGCTGGATTAAAGAAGTCCAAAAGGATTTAGAAAAAATAATATAAGTGCGAAAGAACCAATTGAAACAGACGTTTTTCGGGTAAAAGTGTTAAAAATAGAAGGAGTCGAGGGCATGAGAGAGAAAAACGCAGGTTCATAGTGGATTGAAGGTAGGAAGAAGAGACACAGTGAGAACATGAAAGAATATTGGAAAAAAAGAAAAGAACGAAGAGTAAAGAATTGAAATTGGCATGTCGCCCTTAGATGGCCGATACGGAAAAGAAAGTGTAACTTTGAACATTTTTAGTCTGACATCATTTTAAAATGAGTTTTTCTGCTTTAAAAGTAGGCTGTTGGATGGATAGAATATATTTTTTATCAATTACTATACCTGGAATGTAAAAAGATAATGTAGAAGTTAGTAAGAGATAAAAATATTAAGTCATTACTTTTTACTAATTGACATACATTAACACTATTCTGTACCGAATTAAACAAGAACCAGCCAGCAGTAATTTATTAATTAGCAAAAATTGCGAATCAATATGATTTAATAAATTATATTCAATAATTTATATAAAAACATGTAATTTATTCTAATATTTTATAATATTATAAGTCTGACGTCATTTAAAAATGAGTTTTTCTGCTTTAAAAGTAGGCTATTGGATGGATGGAATATAGTTTTTATCAATTACTATACCTGGAAAGTAAAAAGACACTGTAAAAGTTAGTAAGAGATAAATATTTTAAATCATTACTTTTTACTAACTGACATACATTAACACTATTCTGTACCGAATTAAACAAGAACCAGCCAGGAGTAATTTATTAATTAGCAAAAATTGCGAATCAATATGATTTAATAAATTATATTCAATAATTTATATAAAAACATGTAATTTCTTGTAATGTTTTATAATATTATAAATATATTATTTATCCTGCATAATAATTTATATTATTATAATTAATACATTATTTAAAAACAAATATATTTATCTTATTTATAAAGTAGCAACGCAATATTCGATGTTCAGCAATGGTAAGTGCAACATCATGATGTACTTTATAAACTGTAAAAAAAGGTAGGCCTATACTCCGTAAGCTGTAAAAAAAGGGAACCAACTAACCTCTAACAGTATACTAGTAAGCATTTTGAACACAGAGAAGACGAATAAAGTACTGGTTTAAAAGCAAGCGTTACAAAAAAACCGGTGTTTGTAAAGTAGCAGTTAGGCGGTAACAGGTACCTGTAACGCGTACTTTGTAACGGTTATTTTTGTAACTGTTACTTTCAAGTGCTGGTTTAGCACGCCTGAAGTAGGGTTGCCAACTTTTTTTGAGGAAAATAACGTAACTAGTCTGTTGGAAGAGGAAAAAAAAGTATTTGTAAGAAAAAAAGTATTATTTAAATTTAAGTTTTTATTGCCTTAAATACATATTTTTTTGTGCTTTTAGCACAAGCTAACAATTTTTGGTTATCTTTGAGAGTTTGATAGCTAGTATTACAATCTAAATCTAGATTTAAATAAATAAATAACTCATTTTTTATTAAATTTATGGACTCTCTATTTCTCTCTTCTCTCTTTACATTCATCGCCGAGAAAACTCTTTCAGTGAAAGCTGAGGTTGCGGGAACAGAGAGCAGATAAGAAATAATTTTTTTTTATATTTGGTAAGTTATCACACGCATTCTTAAGTATATATTGCCACTTTTCAGCAGTATTTTTTTCTGAAAATTCTTTGTCATTATTTGTTGATTGTCTTTGGATTTCTTTAAGTCTTATTGACTCGGAATATAAATCATCCATTTTAATATGTAATCTTTTTTACAACAACGTATAAATAATGATCTAGAAAGGAAACCGATATGGACTGCCATCTGCCGTTTCGTTCAATAATAAATAATCATTGTTAATCGTGTGTATTCCGTTCTGTTTTATCTTAGGCATCGATAAATCGTTCGGAAATTACGTATCTGAGTGTTTCGTTTCGTGCATTACAGTAAAGACTCAAAATAAAGTATTTTCGTATACTTTATTTTTTTATTTATTTATTTTTATTGAAACTGGTCTAAAAGACCAACCATCAATTTACATCTAATGTTTTTAAGTTACTTATACAGTCGCCCACTGGTGTACTATATATTACTTTCTAGATTTCTGCACACACTGCACTACACTAATTCAAAAGTTTTAGTTCTCTTCAGCCTTCTCACTGTATTGGCGTTGTCAAGCAGTTGAATAGCTTCTACATTGATATGCTGGTGTAGTCTAGATTCGTGCTTTGCAGCAAACCTTTTAATTTCACTGGCGACATCAGGGATCCTAAGGTCTCGATGTAGATCACTATTTCTGATGTACCATGGGCACTTACCATGTTCCGTAGCACTCTATTCTGGAAGGTTTGAATACATCTAATGTTCGTTTCTTTCGCACAACCCCACAGTTCAATTCCATAAAGCCAAATTGGTTTCAGAATTTGGTTATATATCAGAATTTTGTTGTGTATTGACAACTGAGAATTTCGTCCCAAGAGCCAATACAGTTGTCTATATTTGAGACCAAGCTCCATCCTTTTTTTTCTGATGTGCTCTTTCCATCGTAGCTTTGTATCTAGGGTCATCCCCAAATATTTGGCAGTGTTTGCGTATGGTACTACAACACCATTTAAGGTAACTGGAAGACTGTTCTCTATTCTTTTGTTTGTAAAATTGATATGGACAGATTTCAGTTCATTAAGCTTAATTTTCCATCTCCTAGTCCACTGCTGTATCTGATCACTAGCACCTTGAAGCATGTTGGTAGCTTCACCTAAGGTCGAACCAATCGCCATTATAGCTGTGTCATCAGCGAAAGTAGCAACAGACACATTCTTTGGCTGCGGCAGATCACATGTAAACAACAAGTAGAGGATGGGCCCCAAAACACTCCCTTGGGGCACACCTGCCCTCACTTCTCTTAGCTCAGAATAGTCATCTTCCTGTTTGACTCTAAATAATCTTTCCGATATATATGATTTTAACACGTCAGCATATTGTTTTGGTAGCATTTTATTAAGTTTATATATTAAACCTTTATGCCAAACTTTATCAAAGGCCTGAGCCACATCGAGGAAGATTGTCGAGCAGATTAGCTTTGTTTCTAGTGCTTTCTCTATTGTGTCTGTTATTCTATGTACTTGGTCTATTGTGGAATGTTTTTGTCTGAACCCGAATTGATGATTTGGTATCAGCTTTTCTCTCTCTATTACTCGATTTAGCCTTTGCAACAGAAGTTTTTCAAAAAGCTTTGATATAGTTGGCAACAGTGATATGGGCCGATATGATTTGGCCTCATTTGGCGGTTTGCCTGGTTTACGTAGCATAATAACTTCTGTCACCTTCCAGACACTAGGAACATGCTTTAGCCTAAGTGTCGCATTGAATAAATATGTAAGCATAACAATCCCTTTCTTAGGTAACTGCTTTAAGATCTCACCTGTAATGAGGTCAAAGCCAGGTGATTTTCGGGGGTTCAAGTTTATCTTGATCTCCTTAGCTACCTCTTTTGGGGTGACCAGTTAAATGTCCTCCTCTTCATGATTTGTATCTTCATCTAACTCTGTATCAGACTGGGTATTATTTGGCTTAAAAATGTCAGCTAGATGTTCAGCAAACGCTTCAGCTTTTTCTTTATTATCTCTAGCCCATGTACCGTCGCTTTTTCTAATAGGTGGTACTTGAGTGATCGACCTTTTAAGCTTCCTCGTTGCTTTCCACAACGAGTACTCTGTATCTGCATCTGCTGTTAGATTTTCCAAATAGGAAGCTATTGATGCTTCTTTTAACTTCTGTATTACACGCTTTAGTTGTTGCGATTTGTTGTTAAGTACAGTTTTATCATTTGGGTCACGAGTCTGTTGCCATTTTCTTCTAGCTCTCCTCTTTTCTTTGACAAGTTCTCTGATCTCTCTAGGATACTTGTTACCAACAATTCCATGGGTGATTTCTCTTGTATTGTTCCAGGCTGTAGTTTGAATATTATAATTAAACTTCTCGGCTTCTATTTCTAATTGGTGCTTAGTTCTCAACTGGGCATTTAGTTGTATCTTGCCTTCAAGTTCTAATTTGAAGCTTTCCCAATCAGTAGTTTTGTTAACTAGGCTTGGCTTGTTTACTTTTTTTATTATCCTCTCACTCAGCGTCAGTATTACTGCTGAATGATTAGAGTCAAGATCAAAATTCTCCTCGATATCAATAAAGTTCTGCGAGACCCTCCTTGATATGAAGAAATCTAATAGATCTGGAATTTTATTAGGATCTGTGGGCCAAGTAGGTTTGCCTGTACTGTGGAAGCTACAACCTGTTTCTTGTATTGCTTTATTAAGCTCGCTACCTTTAGTTGTTGTTAATCTGGATCCCCAATCTACATGTTTAGCATTGTAGTCTCCGCCTACAATGAATCTCTCACCTAGGTGTAATATAAATTTCTTGTAATCTAACTCCTTTAGGTTGTGTCTTGGAGGACAGTATATCGCACCAACGATTAGTTTTTGCTTGGTGGATTTGATTCCAACTACAGTGAGTTGGATTTCTGCAGTCTGAAGGTGACACTCCTCATAGTGGTTAATCCTATTCTTAATAATGATAGCACTTCCTCCTTTGGCTTTATTATCCGGATGAATTGTTTGATATACCTGGTATCCATTTATTTTTAAGCATGACTGATTTGTTAAGTGTGTCTCTGATACTAGACATATATCAATGTCTTGTGCCTTGAGGAATAATTCTATTTCTTGCTTTCTGTTCTGGATACCGTTGGCATTCCAGGTAGCTATCCTTAGGTCTTTCTGGTCCATTGATTAGTTCTCTGTGGGATTGTGCCCGGATTTCTGGCTTCTAATCTATCTAGTCTATCCATGACTATTTTCATCATGTCCATCATATTCTGCATCATTTGCACCATTGATGAATCATCATATTGAACTAAAGTCTTGTTAGCTTTAACTGCTTGAGCAAAGGACATTTCACTATTGATTTTATTAGCTGTGAAAGTTCTTGGTTGAGGTTTTTTAGGTCGTCTCTCACTATTAAATTATTGCGTCTTATTTGAAGTTCACGTGCAACCAAACAACCCCTGTAGCTAGCAGGATGTGCTTCTGCACAATTTGAACACTTTGCTGGCACATCTCGTTTTTGCTGGCAATCGATGGTCCTGTGATTGACTGCACATTTAACACAGATAGGTCCATGTTGGCAATATTTATGAGTGTGACCATATCTTTGACGCCTTTTACACTGTGGTATCAGTTTGTTACTCCTGAGAGCTTCAATTTTTATTTTCATATGACATAAATATTGAATATCAAATATTTTTTTTATATCTTCTGATCTGTCAAACGTTAGCATAAATAATGGCAAATGTGTGATTTTTTCCTTGCCGTCAACTTTAGTCTTTCTAATTTTATTAACTACTTCAAGGATTTTATATCCTCTATTCAATAACTCCTCTTTAATCTCTTCTGATATGCATGTTGGATGCAAGTTACGTGCCATGACTCTTATTGGTCTGGTCTGTTTATTTTCATAAGTATGCCATTCCAACTTACTTTCTTTTAGGAGTTTTGTCAGTTCTCTACATTCCATTCTGTGTCTACATTAATTTTCAGCTGATTGTTGTTCATCATGCTGGTGTTAAATTTCAGATCTTTTGATTTCAGTTTCTGACTTATTTCTATATAATTTTCCACATTGCTCAGTATCACTGGCGGTGGCTTAGCCGATTTTTTTACATTTTCTTTAGTCCTCTTACTTTTGTTTATTGGACTGGTTTTCGGTGTTTCTGGTGATTCCATAGTTTTCCTTTTACGTTTTTTATTCTTTTCCAGTATCCAAGCAGTTTCTTTGGCCACGATTTCTTCCTCTTCTTCCGAGTTGGCTGGACTATAGGATACCCTAGGCTGTAACTTCTTGATTTCTTCCTGTAGTCGTCTGATTTCGTAATAAGCAGAATTAAGCTGAGCCTGCAGTCTGTTTATTGTGTCCTCTGGGACTTCCAGTGTTGGTATCTGTGCGTTTTGTTTTTCCAAGCTACAGTTTATATTAGTTGTCGGAGACCTTGCCACCAACGAACCTCTTCTAAACGGATCCTCACCAAGCAATAGCTGCCCCCCCCCCAGAAACCATGGGGCCGACCTCCGAAGAGGGTGGATTTACCAGGTTTTTACCTGGTCTGCCACCTGGGGTAGTCATTCCTTTATTTGTTTTATCCATTGCTTTAATGTTTATCCAATAAGTATAGAGTAATAGAAATATGAAACTGAAAGACCCCTAGCCCTCGGTAACCTAATAGCGTCAGGGTCGGAAAGAACAAGAGTTGAGCAAGAGAGGCCAGACAATAAAGACAAAAGAGAAGGGGTCTTACTCAAAGTAAGTGGAAAAAGAGTAAGCCCAGCTAGAGGACCGTGGGAGAGCCACCTCCCTTTCTACCAAGCGGTAGCCTCCACGGACCATTGCCCTGTTAGCCAGCTACAGAGTAATAGCTGTTGCTCGCTCCCCACGTGGCCAAGGTGTAGTAGGCTCGGACGTAGGGCTGGACTTTGGGGAGCACTTTATTTTTATGCAAAAGTATAAAGTATATTCACCAAAATTAAGTAGGATACTTTATTATAAAGTATGGTTGGCAACCCTAGCCTGAAGTAGCAGGTGAGCAATACTGTTGGTATATGATTACCACTCATCGCCTGAACCGGGTTAGCTTCACGCGCAGTTGTATTGCACTAGACGCTTGTGAAATCTCTCAGTTCAAAACTAACCTCTGAAGCTGCTGTAACTGGTAAAACAATTGTCAGGAAAATAAAAAGTGTCTGCAGAACTATACCAAGTGTTTATTTATTCAATTCAACTATCAATAAAACCAAGAGCCGAGTCAGTGTGATAATGATATAATAATTTGTAAGTAGCAATTTGGATTGCAATATTCAATTATAAAACTGTCTTATATTCTTGTCGGCAATAAAATAATAAATAAGACCCGCGATACCCACAATAAACAGTGACTAACGTTAACTGAGCACAAACGACGCTAACGCGGTGTCACGAGGGAGCTTTGTCACTTCCTACTGCCCCTTTGGCGATACGTAATTTGCAGAGGGCCGGAGTTAAAAAAGAATCTTTACGATCTCAGCAGCGTCCTTGGTTTTTGTACGAGGAAAACGAGAACTAATTAACAAATTTCCGTAAACACGCAAATGTTGTAGCGTAATTTTAACAGTTTCTGGAAAATAAGATTTCGCCATCGTCGTGCAGACAAAAAATATTAAGAAATTTTTTTTCAACTTACTGCATTATTCGTTAACTTTGTGTTTTGCGTTTTTTTATTAACGTTAGACACGTTTTTGCCTGTTTTATTAAAATTAATTTTTATTAACTTTTAAGGAAATTCATTTTCGAAAATTCCAAGTGATTCGATGTTCCTTACTAACAGAGACTAAATAAAAGTTATAAGTACGTAAAGAATAAATAATCGACAGAACATGTTAACAAGTAAAATAAACGAATAAGTTAGTATAAAATTAACAGATCGTGCGTGGAAACAAATTTTTTTTTTTGATTTTCAATGCAAAAATTGTACCTTGATATTTTTGAAACGTGAAGCCACAAGGCAGAACATAACGTGACCGTGATGATAAAGAGTTAAAATGTAAGATATGTTGCACACATTTTCCGTTACGGTAGTTTTTCCTTAAAAAAGAAACTTTGTAAGTAACATTGTACTTGATGCGACAAACGTATCCTGCTTCCGTTCTTAGCTTAATCCTGATGTGGCAGGCGTGGCACATCTGAAACGCTATTTGCTACCTGAATTAGAGGCATGCCACTCTGACAGAAGGAGTACAGGCAGGGTACATATAATATTGATACTGTATAAACACAAGTAAAATTGTAATAAATTGTCCTGACCAAAGTAAAATTTGTGTGACAGTGTAAGACCGGCAGTGAAACATTTTATAACACCACTTAATAGCTTTTTTCATTAACCATTTAAATATCGCAACAAACAAAAGATTTCAGTTTATTTAAAACGAAAATAGAAGCTGTGATAATTACCAGTGTACTGAATACTATCAGTTGTTGTCAGAGAGTAAATTCAATGTGCCTTCCATTTCTGTGTCTAACTTGTATCATCACTTGAGGCAGCGTTACTATTGATAAGATTGTTCATTGTCCACAACGACGTCTGTAATGTGAGCCCGTTGCCATAGCTTATCATCTTCCTTGAGTATATGCCGCCGTTGTTTCATTTACCGCCTTCTCAATAAATTGGTTTATATCAAGCAGCTAATATTGTGTTGTGACGGGCAACATATTCTTCCAACTGGCTCCGTATTAATTCAATACGATTCAGAATACAGTGATAAGGAGGAAGTCTTAATACGACGTGCCCCGAATTAAGTGGCAAGATAACTCTCACATGACTATACAAACAATCTGCACATGTATACATTGCTGTGAGAACAGTGTGAACACCCCTGACCAATAGCGTTTCAGATTTGCCACCTGGGTTTGTTTACATCAGGATTGAACTAAGAACGGGAAGAGTTTATAAGGATTGAGAAAATGTGGATTAATAAACGGAAAATAAATAAGATTAGGTAATGAATAAGATTCGACCGTCGTGGGACCGATGCCAGAAGTAAAAACTTCAGTGTCCAGTAGCGAGTCAACTGATTCAACGTGTAAAAGGTTGCTCGCACGTATTTGGAGTAACAAAGGTTTTGCTATAAAGAATTTAAATTCAAATAAGACACGGATACGAAGACGGCGACGGATAAATTTAAATTAAAACTGATATTTGAATGAGACGAGGACATAATAGTGTTTATTATAAGAAATCGATATTTACAATGAACATAAATATAATCATATCACACGTCGATTATTTTCAGTACACATACATATACAAATAATACGTAACAAATATTTTTTTTTAATTTAACTATATGATTTACTGAATATTTAATTGAAAAATATAGTGTGATATGCGCATTATAATAATTTCGTTTTTTTACAATTTTCAAACCACTTAATTGGATTTTGAAACATAAAAGAACATGCACGCAAATACCGGTACAATTAAAAAAACCAGAAAAAAATATTCTCACATTCTTTAGAATATTATCATCATCATCATCCTCCTCCTCAAGGTTTAAACCAAGAATGGTTTGTTCCGGTCTCAAATAAGCAAATATTACAGCTGGTCACTCCAGCGCTTCCTCAGACGTCCCACACCTCTCCGTCCCCTCGGCTTATAGTTTCATAGTTGTTTGGGGATGCGGCAGTCATCCATTCGGCAAACATGTTCCCACCAATTCAGCCGATACTGGGCAATCCTGTCGAGTATACTCATAATATCATGGAGAGTATACCCTGTCACGTGGCTGAGAAATATCATTTCAGCCGCTTGGATGCGACTGGCCTGGCCTTTCGTTAAAGTCCAATTTTCAGACCCATAAAGACGTGTGGGAAGAGCCATCACCTTGTAGAATTTTAGGCGTGTTCCTTTACTTCCTGACTTAAGGGTTCGCTTTGGCATATTATGCTTTTCTAAAAGGCAACATTTTGTGGCAGTGGGGAAATTTTAGGTACGTATTTGTGGAAAATAGATTTGACTGACCTGGGGCAACACTGCTTTTTCGTTTCAGCTACTTCGTGACGCGTTGAATCAGTTTCCAGCCCTAGGAGCGCGAGGTGTACGGGAGTAAACCGGATACCGGATATGAAGTTATCATTTTCAAAAAAATGTAACTTGGAACCTCAGTTACGCGCTAAAACAAACAGTAGGCCTACCAAAATTCACCGACATATGACACACTACGTGATAACTTCGTTGATCGTTACTATGAAAACGTAACAACAAGTATATTTTAAAACTGGTGGAAATTAAAGTGATTGTAATAATGGCGGAGAAAGTTTTTTTTAAAATATTATTTCCGTTTACACAAAGTTGGATACTCAGAATCGTCGAACTTTGTTACACGTTACAATAAATTGCCTGAAGGATTCCAAAACAACCACCCGAGCCAAGTAGTCTTAGCGGTCATTAAAGATTCCGTTGTACGAGAACCGTTGTCACGTGGGGTTAAGGTTGCACAAATGTCAACCAAGGACGGCTCCATGAACAGATGTTACAGTCTCCAAAGAGAGTAACTGCCCAACATTCTTCAAACTAGCATCTGGCGCAAGGCAAGGCAGAATACAACATTGTCATGATCATAACTAATCAAAATGCGTTAACTGTTTGACATATTTTCCGTACTGCCGTGGTTCTGATTCCATCAGTTATTTGCTTGAGGCTTGGAGTTTACCATTAGTTGAGTTATGTCTTTTCATTTTACTGCCGTAAAAGATTTAGGCTGATATTTTTGTACTCTAAATGCTATAAAATTTGAGTTATGTTTTGTATTTGTTCGACTAATAAATACAAAATACTAATATTGTTAAATATGTAGGGTTTGCCAAGTGTTCTCGACTTTGCCTTTGTGTGATGTGAGTTTCATTAACAACACAGGAGTCACATGGCCTGCATTTCATAACATCCTTGCTCACAAAACGTAGACTAATATCCATAAGTCTTATGACTAACGGTCGTCGTCACAATTTAATGGACAATAGTAAATCCATCAGAAGGTAATAAACATATTTTATTGATAACAACAAGTGCAGTATGTTATAGTTAATAAAACTACGATTGCATACCGTACCCCTTAGTGATTAATAACATTACTACTGGATAGTAGTATGGGTTGCGGACCACGTAGGCGCCGAGAAGATTACAAACGGCATCAAGCGCATCACGCGTGCGTGTGTGTGTTGTCTGCGTGTGTAGGTAGATAGATATAGTTAGTGTGTGTCATAATAGTCCATAGGTCAGAATTAGTGTAAATTGTATAAAACCTTCCTCCTACAGGCTGAAAACAAGTCTTGACCTCCTGTACCTTGACCCTCCAAATTATTCTACCAGTAGCGTACAACTTCCATTCTCGCACCCAATCTCTGTAGCCTAGTCGCCAATCTGGGGAACCAACAACTTCGATTTCGGATTTTTCTTGTCCTATAGAGTTGCCTTCGCCTCTGCAGACAAGCGCTCTCGGCTTGACGGTAAGCACCGGTCGCATTGCACTACTTACATTAGTCTTACTGCGCAGCCGTTGGCTAACCTGAACCTCCTCCGCCCTCAAAATATATGCACACCCTTCTGCTGATGTGCACCATCCTACCAGATTATCTCCAGGCAGCCATAGCAAGACCCCCGTCTATCTTTCGTTGACTTTACTGACCTCTCTCCTTCGTACATTGCTTACCACCGACTTAGAGTGGGTTTGTCGGCTTAACAAGGCGTGACTCAAGTAGATAAAAGTGGGGTTGCATGGAACGTGAAGAGCCTTATGCACTCTATTGCATGAGTACAAAATTGTGTGGTTTCCAAATAATTAAAAATAACCATACTTAAATGGACTGGCGCTACTTGAAGTGTGTGTACAAAATATGACACTAAACAATAAGAGTGAAATTACATTGTTACTTCACAGTCGCATATAACGGAAAAACAAAACAATGTACAGCACGACGCGGCTGCCATCTGGTAGCGACATTCTTGCATTACAAACGTCCCAGATCTCATTGACTAACTCCTTCTCGTTTTCTGTCAGTCGCTATTGTCATGGGGTCGAGTACGCCATGTCAACTCTTCTAAAACAACGTGCAGTGATGAATTTTTAACAGCTGAAAAAGTAAACGCTAGTGATATTCATCGTCGACTAAAAGCCGTTTATGGTGATGAAACTTTTGATCGAAGTACCGTGAGTAGGTGGGCAATAAAATTTCGTGCATCGGAAGCTGTTCATTGAGGATGAACATCGCAGTGTTCGACCAGTTTCTGTGACTGATGAGAAGCACCAAATGGAAATGACCGTAGCACCTCAACAATGCACACCTTTTAGATTCGAAATGACCGTCGCTTCAAACAACAACGCATCGCCACCCGGGTAGGCATATCGAAAGAACGAGTAGGGCACATTATTGCAGAAGTGGGGTGCCGTAAAATCTGTTCGCGGTGGGTGCCACGCAAACTCACAGAAGAGAACAAGCAACAACAAAAGGAATGTTGTGAATAGCTCCTGAAACGTTATCGTGACGAGGGCATATTTAAGGGTATTAATTTTAACACAGATAATGAACTGAACGACGCAGTGAGGTCGTGGATCAAGGAAAGACCACACGCATTCGTCATTGACGAGATGAGACAACTGGTTGACCGTTGGGAGAAATCTGTAGCTGTAAGTTGTAACCCCTCTTTCCTTTTATACCTTTTGTATATAGAAAACAAACTTCTTTTTATTTCTCCTCCTTTTTTTTTATTTATTCGTATATTTATTTATTTATTTATTTTTTTTTTTGAAAGAGAGGCCACTAGTTATTGAGGACTAGGCAAGAGCCTAGAGAAGCCAAAATTGTGCTGGGTCCAGTATGATGGGACTTGCAAATGAAACTCTGATCTTAAGATAACAATAACAGTATTTATTGTGTTCGGCTTTTGTACAATACATGCGCCCTTGACAAGCAAGATAATTACGAGTAGTTTACAGTCAAAATAGCTCACTTCCAAAAACCCTCAATCATTATTATAAGTCCACTAACATATGCATCGCCAAATAGTTGAGTTTGAGTATTAGTGGCGCATAAATAATAATAATAATGTCCAATGGCGCACAGTCTCGACCCTCCCCGTAATTACACAAATCCTAACATGATATAAAAAATATATATATATATATATATGCATAATCAAGTATAATACTGTAACAATCACATAAGGCATAACACACAACAAATAATTGACATAGAAACACATTTACATATAAATAGCACATCACATGTTCACCTGGTTAGCAGCGTATATTTGGTCATCATACACCCTCAACCCCCCCTTATTCTGACCAAGTATCCGGCCCACCTTAACTTCAAATTAAAAAAAAACTAAACCCCAAAACTTCAATTAATACATCCCCAAGGAGTAGAGTAGACATGCCCCAAAATTATAAGTATATGCACAGCCAAAGTCATTTGGCTAAATCGCCCGAACGGCGCACACATGCCACGCAAAAGGTTAATTATCAATTTCGGATCTCAATAATGATAATGATAATAAGTGCCATCACGAGGTCAACATGGATGCCCGGTTGCCTAACTGCATTTCTCATTTCTTTTATTTTCTTGACAGAATTTATAAAAATAGTGGAACGGGACCACCCATAAATACTCATAACTGATACTGATTAGACTTGTATTCTTTAACAGTAATTAATTGGTATTGTGAGCAATAAAAGGTTAACAGTTACAAAATTTAAACTATGGCAACATATAAACTGTGACAATATTTAACTGGCTATGGCAAAATTTGAAGTTTACAAAATTAGCTGAACAGTAGAATCGAATTTCGCAAAACAGAATCTATGTAATGAAGGCACTAAAACATGCTTACAGTGTTCATAAAAAAACTTGACTTCAGGCATGGTCATGCGTCCGGACGAGATCCAGCAAAATATGACATGATACAGTCCTGCAGTGAACGGCCCCTACGGGAGTCGTCCACTTGTTAAAACACCTCCCCGATCTTAATTAATAGCCCAAAACTCCAACCCAATTAACAAAATACTTGACCATCAAATTTGCAACTGGCACAGATACATCCGCACATGCCCGCTCAACCCATAAATAATTTAGTGCCGACCCCTTTTACTGAAAACTCAACTCAACCCGGGTGCTGCATGACCCTGGCCGAGTTTACAATTCTCAGCATGAGACAGACATTAGTATTTATATATGAGGCGTAAGCCTTACAAAAAATTACAAAGCCACGTATAACCCCCATTGTCCGGAACTAATTCTCCAAACTGGAGCGTCTGCACAAGTGTCTCAAAAGAGTTTATCGGCCACAACATTTTGGTTTAATAAGCTTAAATGTCACCTGGTTAGCAGCATGTGGTAGAGGGTCCGGTTGAGTGTGTGTCCGTCCATCCCGGCTGACAGCTGACGGAAGTGTTTGAATCTATATCATTGAAGGCAGGTGTTCGGCCATCCTCTGGAGCGAGGCAGATTCCCGTCTACATCGGAAACCCTGCACAATTATATCTGTGATTACTTACAGGCTTAATAAACCACACTACCACATTTACCAGCTGACATTGCATGGCATGCCCAGTTTATAATTCCGAAAATTCACTAAGTATAGAACCCCATTGAATCTAATAAATCGCTTCGAAATAACCCTTTTAAATATTCTAATATATAATATATCCAAATATAGTCATTCCATAATAATAATCATTTCAATTAACAGTTATGCACAAGTTTTCATGAAGCACTTAACTCCCCCTGACAGGAATTAGCAAACTTTAACAAGCCCGTGATGTACAATGATTTCAGAAAAATAACTGACTTACGCCCCATTCTCGTTTAATGAATTGAGTATTATTATTACTACATTATTATAACACATTATTATATTATTACTACTAATATCTGTTAACCAGCGTTAAGATTGAAACTTACATAAAACGAATTTAACCTGTTGTCCGCCACGTGGTGATAATTACTGCAATATCTATCGCAACGCATCCTCGTTAATATTAAGCAAATACAATTTATTTTTATGAATAATTAAGTTACATATGTTAACACACTTACCGGTAGGTCGCGTAGACTTCTACTTATCCATAGGAGCAGCTAGAAGACGAAAACCTTTACATTGACTCTGTCAGCCGGATACAGACACGGCTATGCTGAATGCCCAAATTGAACTGACGAAACCAGCTACTGAAAAAACGGTACGAAACATCGGGCCTAGAGCGCGCGCGGATCGGCCGGGAGGCAGATAATTCATAACGACAAAGTCCAATAATACGTACGTACATTCTTACGTACACCCACGTTAATAAATACGTAATTTAGTAGTTCAACCATCGGAAAAAAAAACACCGCCAAGTTTTTCTTAAAACACGGCACAAAGTGGTAACTACGTGGACAAATAAATGTAATTTTTTATAGCAAATAAAATATACTTTTATTCCATGTTTTTTTCATTTGACTATCCCTTTTCATTTACGAGTTACATGCGACTGTGCATTACTTATCAGCCGCCCCTCGTATATAACAAAAATTTGTGTATGTATGTATGTATGTATGTACGTATAAATTTCTCATATTTTTAAACAAACCATAAATACTTTTCACCTTATCCTTATAGCCTTATAATTTGTAATAATTTTATTAATGAACTAATATTGGCGTTGGAATTAAAGAAAAATATTCTGATAAAAAGATATTTTATTTTACAAAAATGGAATTTTTGTATTCCAAAATATTGCTTAGTAGAGAGTAATATATAAACGTAATTTGAATATTTCTAGCGCTTACAAGGCAAATAACATTATCTCTGTGTCGTTATATTGAAAATAGTAGTTTTAAATTCAAGTAATTTTAATTTAATTTTCTTTTATTTCAGACTTTTGTAATCTTACTGCATTGTGAGACAAAAAAGTGTTTATTATTTCATTGATATGAATTGATTTAGAGTTTTATTTAACACGCTTAGTACGCTAAGTTCGCTCAGCCTTTTTTGAGACACTGTGCTACTCAGATATTGATTTGATTCTTAATCAATTTCAGCTTGGAGAATATTCGCTCGGCCGAATTCTGGCGGGCTCAGTACATTCTTAACGGGAATCAACGCTATATTCTGCCGTTAACCACTGCAAGTGGGCCTGCAAGTCAACTACTCTCAAAGTGGGACTACATCATGGTACTGGTAAAATAACAGTAATAAAATTAATCTGTTTGTTCTGGATGTTAAACATTTACAGACGAATCTGGTTTTACTTAGCGTCAAAAATTTGGTTTATACTAGAGATGTGCTGACATAGTATTTGAAGGTCACACGTGCAAATGAAACCTTTCCAAAAAAGATACAGAGAAACAGGTACAAATAACTGTTATTATATACCTATTATACGTATATCTGTATTTTATAATTTTATCATAAGTAATAAATTGAAACTAAAATTATTAACAGTGTTACTTTACACTGTAGCTTCATTCAACTGTTACTGTTTAAAAGAAAATAAGAAACAAGAGAATTTATAGGCCTAGTTCCCTTTGGGAACACTAATTTAAGTTTTCACTAAGAGTAAACAAACTGACATAGATTTAGTATTAAATTATTGATTTCATTTCGGTTAGACAAATCAGTTGCGAAACTCAGACAATGAAATTTAGAGCGCACGTAAAAGCACAACAAATAATGTCAAAAAAACATCAGAAACATACAATAAAAACACAACTGTAAGCCACACGAGTGCATGAGAATAAAAACAATTTTACAAATAAAAACAATAAAAATAATAAAACCAACTGTAATAAAATAGATTTGAATAAATAGATAAAAACTTATAAATAATAAGCAACAACAAACGTAAATCAAAATTCATTACATACCTGGATAATCTTCAGATTCATTCAACAATTTACACAGAATATATAGTACAAGTCATGAACTAATCTATGTCACACCTATTCACATTATGATTTGCTTCATTCAAATAACACATTATAGGTATATAGGTATAATAGTTATTATATGTATAGGTACAATATAATTCGCTACTTTGGTTATATATACAATATTATAGGTACAATATAATTCGCTTTTTAAAAATTTATCAAGATGGTGACTAGTATATTATATAATTTGTTATTATAATCTGTGTTATATATCTGCATAACACACGAGAATAATGTAACATCAGTATGAATTTTTTTCATTTATTTAAAACAGCTTCGTCTCATTGGCATAGACCTATTCAGAACGTCGCTTTGTTTTGCTTCCTTTCGTACTTGTATGGCAACCGACACATGCGCAGAAGCAAGTATTCAGTATCAATAACTGCGACTTTGTACTCATTTATTCGTTAGAAGGGTGGGGGGGCCGCGAGTAATCGGAACAGGTATTTCAACTTTTCAGTCACTATTATATCCGTTACAGGAAAGTAATTGTTCAAAAATACCTGTTACAGCTACATCGGTCCACCTCTAGCTTATACTCATTGGTAAAAAATCAAGGAAAGTGTTTGCGTGACCCCCCCCCCCTGCGTGACTGACAGTTACGCCACTGCAGAGTTTGTTTACTTAGCGGCGAAATTTAATTTATATTCCAATATTTTTAATAACTCAATTTTATTAGTGAGTTATACAATTACATAACACTGTTATTATTTTGGATACTTAATTCAACCCAACCTTACAGTTGTTTAGTTACATTAATACTTTCTACACTGTAAAATGCTGATAAATTATATCACACTAATTATGTTTACAATATATTAATATGTTATCTATGATATACTATTTTTCACATGATTAGTTGCTTATATTAAGGAGAAATAATTCCCTTTTTAATTTAATTCACTCTGGCTTTCTTATGCAGTGTTATGTTTCATTACATATTTCCCCCCTCCAAAAATGTTATTTTAGGGAATTTTTCTTAAAAATTCCTTATAAATGACATTTTTCTGTTTTCAAATGCATCTTTTTATTCAATTGAACTGATTCCTTAAATTTCAGGTGACACTGAAAATTGTCTGCTTTACCCTGTTTATTAGAAAAAACTTGCCTATATTTCCACTAGTTTCTGTTTCTCTAATGGAGTAACTTCTTCTTGAACATAAATATTTTGTATAACAGAATCTCTTACAGTTTCTCTTTTCATAGCTGGTTTTTTGTTTTGTCTTGATAGTAATTATTATTTACTGGTATCTTTGTTGTGCTTCGTTTCGTACTTGTATGGCAATCGGCTCATGCGCAGAAGCAAGTATTGAGTACCAATAACTGCGACTTTGTAGTCGTTTATTCGTTAGTTGGGTAGAGGGGGTCCCGAGAGTAATCGATACGGGTATTTCGACTTTTCAGTTATAGTTACAGCTTGTACTCGTTTATTCGTTAGTTGGGTAGGGGAGTCCCGCGAGTAATCGGAACAGGTATTTCAACTAACAGTCACTGTTAAATCCGTTCCACAAAAGTAATCGTTCCGAAATACTTGTTACAGGTACATCGGCCCACCTCTAGTTTATACCCATTGGTAAAAAATCAAGGAAAGTGTTTTCGAGGGCCCCCCTAGTCATCAGGGCCCCCCCGCGTGCCAGGCAGTTACACCATTTCAGAGTTTGTTTATTCAGCGGCAAAATTTAATTTATTTCCTGATTCGCGACTAAAAATACCTCACATATTATTTCCTACAAATTATAAAATTCCCATCTTATTAAACTAGTAGAAGTAAATTTAGCTAACTTATTACATTTGTGGTCACAGAGGGCGCAACAAAACAATAAAGTCTGTATAAAGTGCTCTGGCCTTATATAAAGCAGAGCAATAATAATGATATCACCACTGAATAGTGAGTAATAAGCTGCATCTGACGTTGTTTTAGCAGTGTTTAATTGTTTTAACTCAATCCTGGTCTCATGTGACTCGACATCTTTTATTATTTTATTACTGACAAGCTTTATAATACTTGCTTGCTACAATTTTAATTACTATTTTTGAGTGGCGTGTTGGCTGTTGTAATATAAATTGTATTCGGTACGTATTTACATACAACACTGTGTATCCCTCGATAGCCGTAAAGTTAAGACTGGGACAAACCACGTTCTTGGCAAACAAAAGTTATCTTATCTTACTTAAAAGTTATCTAATCTTATCTTTGTAAAATAATATCTTACTTACTTATCTTGAAAACAAGGACCTTGAAATCTGTTTCGTACATTTCACTAGACGAAATTCAAAAATTTTAGCTGTCAGCTTCTTACAGTTTGCCAGTTTGCCTTAACTTTAACCAAGGGCGAACTTAGGATTTTATTTCGGGGGAGATTTTTTTTCAACCACATATCGTCTTCTTAGGGCATTGTTTTTGTCATTTTACAATGAAAATCGTACCAAAAAATTAAAACTAATAGGAAAATAATAGCTGTAGTTTACTAATTTCATTAAAATAAATTAAGAACCTACATCAGATAGGTTTCCAGTTTGTCTTTCAAACCTAATAATACCTTTCTGTGGAATATAAAGACTTTAAAGAGAACGTTAAAATTAAAAAAGTGAGGGCTACCAGCGTGTACATAATTGCTGTGGCTATAAATGTACCCAACAGGGTTGTGGA
The DNA here is from genome assembly GCA_034769895.1 of Magicicada septendecula. Taxonomy (NCBI): domain Eukaryota; kingdom Metazoa; phylum Arthropoda; class Insecta; order Hemiptera; family Cicadidae; genus Magicicada; species Magicicada septendecula. The sequence goes on along the minus strand of CM068372.1, from coordinate 441,904,341 downwards.
TATAAATTTTATAGCATGTAAAATAATGTTAAATAATTTTGTTATAAAATATAATGATTGTCAATATTTTTCAATTAATTACATTACAAAAACACGCAACCAGTTTAAAATTTTTCCTCCAACATTTTCGGATTTCGGGGGGATATAGCCCCCATATATCTCCTAGGTTCGCCCCTGACTTTAAACAAGGTGTAGATATCTTTTAATTTTAATTTTTTTTATTTTATTTAATATATACGGATAAATTCTATAAGTGAATGTTACTGTGGAAGTGTTCCTGATTACCTATCGAAGTTAGTTTGTTGTTGTTTGCACTTTTGATTCAAGAAAGAGTGTACCGGAACTGTAACTAAATGTGTGTGTGTGTGGTAAGGGACGGTGAAAAAAGAACAATTATACACAGAGAAATGCCTTTACAAACAAATTACAAATTTACAAATGCCTTTCCATTACAAACTTATTTTACACTTACTTATTAGCTACAAAATACATACAGAAAACATACACTTACAAAATGTAACACTTACAGCTTAGTTCTGAAGATAAACCCTCCCTGTAAAATACACGCAGGAGTAGTAATTGATAAACAGACCCTTTCAAACAAGAAATAATTATTTGTTTCTTCATAAACAAAAACCACGAAGAAAGATATTATCTTTGCAATAAGAGGAAAACATTCATTAAGAATAAGAGAACAATTGTTTGACATGAAGAACAATAATAAAACACATTATATTGATAATTAAATATATTAAATGTTAGTCTGTGGTTTATAAACTAGCAACTTAATATTTGTTTCACTGGAATTTATTAAGCGACCCAGATACTCTATATTAGGCGTTTAAACACATTTTCATTAAAAACTAAATGTGTTAATGTTATTGCAAAATCGTAAATATGTAACCGACTTAGACGAAACGAGAGCCAAATGATTCACGTTTTTCAAGACTCTGTTCCCGGAGATGTTCTAAAAATTTTAAACTGACGGAGCAATAATGGTACGGGGTCAATCTAAAACTTCTAATGCAAAATTTCCAAAATTATTAATTTTCCAACGCCCTTTTTCCAACATAATTATTTTTCCAACTCCCCTTTTCTAACATAATTATTTTCCCTAAATTATTATTTTTCGAGTTCTGAAATTGTCCCCTTTGTCTACTCACTTTTGGAAAATAAAGAAGAGGTTGCATACTCGAAATTATTCGAGGTTATTATGTCATCAGCGCAAACTTTGGGAATAGCGGCTGCTCTGAAACAGTTTATTATGTCGGATCTCGAACTCGCGATTATTAATGCTGCTACTACTAAAATTGGTGACATTGTACACGCATGCTTGTTCCATCTCTGCCAAAACGTTTTTAGACGAATACAGTCTGAAGGACTACAAGAACGGTACAATGATCGAGATAATCGAAGTATAAAAGAGAATACAGAGATGATGTGCGCATTAGCATTTGTTCCTGTAGACCGAGTTCCTGATTTTTTGATATCTTTATCGGTAAGGTTCCAGAGGAATTCTCCTATACCTGATTATTTTGAGCTCACATACATCCGCGGTAGACGTGCTCAAGGAAGAAGAAGAGCCGTTCCAGTACGATATCCTCCAAAGTTATGGAATCAATACGACGCTATGCTCCAACATTTTGCGAGGACAAATTCTTCTGAGGGATGGCACAACCGTTTTCAAGTTGTTGTTGGACGGCATCATCCGAGATTATGTGCATTTTTAACGGAGATACAAAAGGAACAAGGGGATAAGGAAGCTATGCTGAAACAACTTTCTCTTGGCCAAACAATCAAAAAACCTAGGGGAGCCTCGTTATCAGATTATTGAAGACAAAATATTCAACATAATTTCTAATTTTCAAGATTTCGTTGATGAAGATGACACACTTGGATATTTCAAAACCGTCGGTTACAATTTACATTTTGGAGAATTTTTATAAAGACATTTTATAAACATTTTGATACTAATTTATGATTAAAATTATATATTTTTGAACTAATGTTGTTTTGGGAAAATGTATTTTTGGAACTTTCGGATATTGGAATTTTTTCTTAGCACTTTCCGATTGGAACTTTCGGTTTGGAACTTTTGTACCCCAACCAGCAATAATTAAAAATCCTTAGTTCAGGCATCATATAATAAAATCTTATAAAAATAGGTCTTGTATTTATTACTTTTAAACTCTTACGTGTACAGCATCATTTCGTGTATTAATCTAAACATTTTAATGTTTATTTCATCTAAAAGGAGTAAGTAGTTCCAAAAATGTGCAGGTTGAAACAAATACATCTCAAGATGTTATAGCGTTATTCTACTTTCTTATGTACAGTTGATGAGGACAATAAAATACATAATCAGTGACGACACGCTTGAGGGGAAAATGAATCACGTGATACTCGACAAATTTAAATCGCTCCACCTGTCCACTCTTTGCCGGCAGAGACAGGCACAAACTGACTTGTAAAAAAATTTTCTAAATCTTTGCATAAGCGCTAAAAAAAAGGAATATAACCTATAAAGAAAATAAAAATATAATCATTTTAATTTTAATAATATAACAAATAAAATAAAATAAAAAATTCGATATATGATATATTGCATACAGCGGGAGATACTGTATATATACAGGGAAGCGGGGAAGAAGGGGACGAAAGTGAAAGCAGGCTGGCGTTGAGTAAGTGATAAATGTATTTATTGCTATTAGGTAATGAAACATTTGGCGCCTGGGTTGTTCTGTTCTGCAACCCATCCGACACATCAGCTGTAACATTGATATTCCAACTAGGCGCTATGTACACTGATCGCAAGTGCTTTCCTACTTAATAAAACTGTATTGCTCGCTTTATAACACTATAAATTTTACAGTACGCGCTTATAGTAGATGAAGATACGCGTTAATATGAAACGCGTTTATTAAAGTACAGCATATAATGACCTTAGTGTGGATGGTTTTAAGTATGTTTGTTACTTGTGGGTGATTAACGAGCGTTAATAACAAACTTTAGGTTCATTGCAAAACAATGTTTATTATGGTGAACACATGTAAAATACAAAAATGCACGTTAAATATATTCGAAACAACCAAGTGATTAATTTGTAGACAGGCTGTATACAAATAAAGATAATTTAATGGCGATTGATATGAACCTGACACTCTAGTTTCAAGTGCAAGAACCGATGCAGTCCGCTGAAGCGTCAGGTCAAAATTCGTTTGTTCTGTTTATGTGTCTTCGGCAAAATATGTTTTCTTTTTGGTAAAAATTACTTCCCTGGCTGTTTGGCCGTGGTCCAAAGTTTACTTCAAAACCAGACGTTTCGGCAGTGCCATCGACTGCCATCTTCGGTGAAAATCGAGTAGGCTAACGTGAGGTGGTATACGTTAGTGACCACAGTACTGTGGTAAAGGTCACACCACATTGTCGATGGCAGTGGAAGATGGCAGTCGATGGCATTGCCGAAACGTCTGGTTTTGAAGTAAACTTTGGACCACGGCCAAACAACCCGGGAAGTAATTTTAACCAAATTGACTCCGGCCATGTAAGCCTACGTGACACATGCTTTCTTTTGTTTCGATAAAAGAATATTTTAAATTAGGGTTTACGGATAACATGATTAAAATAGAATATATGCCAGCAGGTGAAACAGATAAAAGTACAGACGAATCGGACATTGGCAATGAAAATACTAAATTGTGTGATACTGTAAGTCTCCTGGTGCCATCCACATTCTCCAAGTCTAGCAAGAGTGAATCCGATGTATCATACAAACTTGTCCAAGCAGAGGAGTGCCGCGCCAGTTATATAGAATGTTGTGCAACATTAAAATCACTAAGAATTGAAAACCACCGTATGGAAAGTCGTCACTGGAAGTATTTTTTACACACAGCCTCAAAATGTGTTAGTTAAATAAATTAATCATAATCCACTTCAAGGAATAGAGATACGGTACAAGAAATTCGTCCTCTTCTTCTTCTTCTTCTTCTTCTTCTTCTTCTTCTTCTTCTTCTTCTTTCTCCTCTTCTTTTATTCGGTCTTTTGTTCTATGGTCATCCACTTCTTCTTCTTCTTCTTCTTCTTCTTCTTCTTCTTCTTCTTCTTCTTCTTCTTCTTCTTCTTCTTCTTCTTCTTCTTCTTCTTCTTCTTCTTCTTTTTCTTCTTTTCAATTATTCGGTCTTTTGTTCTATGGTCATCCACTTTCCTCTAGTTACGAATTCCAAACTCCTCATGTCCGCCTCCGCTAGCCACATTTTTCTTGGTTTTGCTTTTCTCCTAGTTTCCTCTAGGTTCATCTTTTCGTGTTTCCAGTCAGCTCAAGTCAGTTTGGTGAATACAGAATGAAATAAATGTGGACACAATTACAGTGTTATAAGAAGGCTATATCATTCTGAGTTGTACTGTACGAGGTGTGTTAAAAAATGTAAAGTACCGTTTACCAAATGGTAAAAGCTTAAGAGCATGATAATGTCTTTCAGCCGCCAGCTAAACGCAACATTATTATGGTTACTGACTGACTGATTGGTTACATACCTATCTACAGCTATGCAGTGTTGTTTGCTTGTTAGGTCTTTAATCTGCGACGGACGTTAGCACGTTAGCGGTCGCGGTTTTAGTTAACGATTCCCGGCTGGTAAATGATGACGTCATGCAGCGTGATGCGTTACAGAAATTTTCAAATGACCCCCAGCCATAAGACATTATCATGTCAAAAAAAAATACCGAACTTTCACATTACCACGGCGGTATACGCTAAGAGCGTGCATTGTCAAGTAGCGCTGACTAGCGGCAACTTTCGGAAACATTATCCAATATTCCGCTTCTTTCTACATTGCTGTGATTGTCGCTACAGCAGCTGAAATTAATACGTGCTCTAACCTCTCGGAGAATTTTTCCCGTATTGAAAATGTAAGAGCTTGAAGAACAACGTGTTTGCATAAAATTTTGCTTCAAACTCAGTAAACGTTTTACAAAAACGTTAGAAATGTTTCAGCAAGCATATTGAGATGATTGTATAGGCCGAACGCAGTGCTACAACTGGTCTTACTCGTTTCAAAGCGGTAAGAACATCGACTGATGAAAATCCAAGACCTGGCCACCCTTCAACGTCAATAAGTGACGATAAAATCGATGAATTTCGCACTATGATACGTGAAGATCGTCGTTTAACTATACGTGACATTGCCGAGGAACTGGGTATCAGCGTGGGTTCATGTCACGAAATTTTAACAGGAAAACTGAACTGCATCGCATCTCTGCAAACGTGCCGCGTTTGTTGTCCGATGATCAGAAAGAGAATCGCGTTAACATCAGTCAGGAACTGCTAGACCGTGGCTCTCCCGGCGGAAAGTTCATCAAAAACATTGTAACAGAGGACGAGACGTGGGTGTACGGACACGATGTCGAAACTAAGGCACAGTCTTCGCGGTGGATGGAAAAAGCCCGGATGAGTCGGTCCAAACACGAAGGTGATGTTGATGGTGTATTTTGACTGGAAAGGGTTGGTTCATCGTGAATTCGTTTCACGTGGTCAGATAGTAGATAAGGAGTATTATAGGAAGTTTTAAGGCATTTGAGGGAAGCAGTACGCAAAAAGAGATCAGACATGTGGAAAGTACAGACTTGGTTGTTACAATATGATAACGCACCAGCTCTTGCGTCACTCCTTGTCGTCGATTATCTGACGAAAAACAATACAACTGTTCTTCCCCACCCACCATACTCTCCAGATTTAGCCCCAGCAGACTTTTTTTGTTGTTCCCTAAACTGAAGGCGACCTTGTAAGAACGTCGTTTTGAAACAATAGAGGATATCAAGAAAATTAGGGAAGATCAGCTGTGCGCCATTCCAAAAAGAGGGTTCCAGGAATCGTTCCAGAATTTAAAGAAAAGTTGGGAGCGGTGCATTGCCAGCAGGGGAGGAATACTTTGAAGGGGATAAGGATGCATAAAGTTATAAGAACATTAATCAAGTTTTTGTTGCAATAGTTCGGTCTTTTTTTGAACACACCTCGTATACAGAGAGGATCTTGTGTTCTGATGCAGAGAGGTGTGTTTCATCTAAGCTACAGAAATGAAATCCTGTGACCCCTGTCAGGACATGCACACACGAACAGGTAGAAGCCAAACAAAGATATCCAACTAAAACTAGGGATTTCTCTGTTTGCTATAAAATATGTAAATATCCGAGTGAATCGAAAAATTATACGAATATGATGCCAGACGATTTGGGTCTCCACGCTGTTTTATAATTATTAATGTTTGCTGGAAGAAGTGTTGAAAGAACAAGGAAGTTGCAGACTAACTGAATACAGAACTGGTAAAAGGCTTATTTATTACCTTTGACTGAGGGAAGATAATAAGTTAATACAAACTGAGGCAATATCATCAACACCATAGCCTCAAAACAACTTATACAATATTACCACTTGCAGTGAAAAGATGCCAGAATATCCTCATACGTGTTAAACGAAATGTAAACTTACAACTTGCATGTTAGCCATTGAAAACGAGGCCTGACAACACTTTACTATCCATTATTCGGTTAAGTGAAAACAAACACAATCTAAGCAATAGTTTATGTTAAATGTTTGTACAAAGGAACTTTAGGTCACCAGTCCCATATTTATTATTACTACTCCGGCTGTACAATGTTTACACATTTTCCGGAACCAAAGATTACAGAAGTGATTGAATTCTCATTTTCCACTGCTGCTTGTCCATCCAAAGATTTCTCGTTCCCTCAATAAAGTCTAAGTTTCTTCAATCCAGGTGATAGATAGATGGTCTTCCTCTTTTCCTTCTTCCGGGTGGGGTCCATTCCATAACTTTCCTTGGCAATCTTTCCTGTGCCATTCTCTTCGTGTGTCCATACCATTGTAATTTTTTTGTTTTGATAAAATCAACAATTTAATTTTTCACATTCATTCTGTCCTTAATAACTTCATTTCTAATTTTCTCACGTCTGGATACTCTTGCCGAACGTCTCTAAATGTCCATCTCTGATGTCATTAATTTTGTTCTTGTGTGTTTATTAGTAGTCCAAACTTCTGAGCCGTAAGTCATGCTACTTCTAACAATGGTTTTAAATATTTTGGTTTTAGGTCTCGTATTTATTATTGCTAAATTTAAAAGTAAAGACGCGTACGCACTAAGCGAACGAAGGGTAGCGAAGGCGTTGGACCAAATGTCAACGAAGGAATTTGGAGTTCGTTGTGACTTGAGTCTGCAGACTGACAGCGTGAAGCCACTCGGGCAACTTCGGCAACCTTCGTTCTCATCTATGCCCGCCTATATTCTGTTGTCAGATGTGAGTTAGGTAAACGTTTGGTTAAAGTTTGTGTATTTATTTTAGCACAATAATTTTATTAAGTTCACGGTTTCAAATACGTAAACTCAAGAGTAAATGTTTCGTGTATTCAAGTGTCTGTGTGTATTCGTGTCTAACCTACCTATACATGTCCTGTAAGCATTTCTATGTTTCATTTTAAAGTTTTGTCATTTTATTTTTAGTGTAACAGTTTTTATTAGGTACACGCACTGTAAGTGTTCGATGTCAAGTTCGTGTAACATTTCAAAGGAGTCTTGTCAATTTAAGGGGGGGTGGGAACCGTATATGTTAAAATGCCATTTTCTCAGCATCTATTTTGTCCTACAGACTTGAAATTTGTACAGGTTAATCATCACACTTTCAGATTGTTATGGTACTAGAATAATAAATTTATAAATTTACAAAATTTATAATTTTCTAAATTTTTTATATTTTTAAAATAAAAACCTTTTTTATTTCGGTCAGTTTTAAAAACATTTTTATAATTCTAGTAGACAAATGTTATTAGTAGAATAACTGTACAAATTTTAACTTCTTATGTTATAAGATAATTATATAAGTTATAACACATGTTATAACATAATTATATAATTATGCCGTCCACGTTTACAACGAACAAAGCCATATGCTTCAGTTTGGTTCCGTTCGGTGTTGTTTTGCCTACCGAGCGAACTTTGACGAAGGCCAACGAATGTGAACGAAGGGGTTTGTTGGTTACGTACACACTGACCGATCGAATTCGTTCGCTTAGTTTGTACTCGCCATAGGAAAAAGAACAATACACGGCTTCGATCATTTACTAAGGAGTGTTGGCGGAGCGCGCGGTACCTAGTATCCAATTACAGACGTTACGTATAACTGGTCGGTAGTTAAACAACACAACGACCAGTAAAGACTGACAATAGAATTACTTTTGTCGTAAAGAGAAAATAAAATAAAATCTTTTAACTGGTAGGTACATCATGTTCCACTTCGGTTAGTCTACGTCATAAAACAGATTTGTAATTGAATTAAGCTGGGAAGTGGAGACGTCGTCGTGCGGCCAGCGTCGCAGCAATAAAACCATGCTACGCTAACTCGTCGTTAATTAAAGGTACCTAAGCTTTAGTTTATAACATTAAATCTTTTTGAAACAAATACGCTTACAATTGTACGCCAAATATGGACGGCAAGAATTACTTACCTGGGTTTTGTACTGAAGTGTAGTTTTATGCGACTCCAAGTGGAGACTATAGCATTAAAGACATATGCTAATGATTTATTGTTGGAAGCTATCGAAAGGAACTAAATGTAGCAAACAGGCTAACAGCATACTCAAGTATATAATATGCCACTCAGAGTATTATAGGCCTATGCCACTAACAGCATACTCAAGTATATAATATGCCACTCAGAGTATTATAGGCCTATGCCACTAACAGCAGTACTGTGGTGGAGCCTTAGGGTGGTCTCTTACTTCTACCACCCTACGTTAGCAAAGCTGGAATTTTACACTGATGATGGCAGTCGATGGTACAGTCGAAACGTTTGTTTTAGTTGAAAACAATTGACCACGGCCAAACAGCCCGGGAATGAATTTTAACAACATTGACTCCGGCCGCGTACGCCTACGAAGAATATTATATACTTGAGTATGCTGTTAGTGGCATAGGCCTATAATACTCTGAGTGGTATATTATATACTTGAGTATGCTGTTAGTGGCATAGGCCTATAATACTTTGAGTGGCATATTATATACTTGAGTATGCTGTTAGTGGCGTAGGCCTATAATACTCTGTGTGGCATATTATATACTTGAGTATGCTGTTAGTGGCGTAGGCCTATAATACTCTGTGTGGCATATTATATACTTGAGTATGCTGTTAGTGGCGTAGGCCTATAATACTCTGTGTGGCATATTATATACTTGAGTATGCTGTTAGTGGCGTAGGCCTATAATACTCTGTGTGGCATATTATATACTTGAGTATGCTGTTAGTGCCATAGGCCTATAATACTCTGAGTGGCATATTATATACTTGAGTATGCTGTTAGTGCCATAGGCCTATAATACTCTGAGTGGCATATTATATACTTGAGTATGCTGTTAGTGGTATAGGCCTATAATACTCTGAGTGGCATATTATATACTTGAGTATGCTGTTAGTGGCAACCTATAATACTCTGAGTGGCATATTATATACTTGAGTATGCTGTTAGTGACAGCCTATAATACTCTGAGTGGCATATTATATACTTGAGTATGACAATATAATATTCTGTCAGTGCTTATGGCTGTTTTCTTCAACTGTCACGATTGATGGCGTATAACCACAATAATTAAATAAAATCTGCAAGTACGTTCGCTACACAATCCATCATTTATTCGAGAACTTCACATTCATGTACAGAGTCAACTATTGAAAATTAAATGTATTTTAAAAAATACGAATTATATTGTTTGTTGATATTAAATACCGCACTACAAATAGGAGTAATAATTTTATTGCCAATTACAAAATTAAAAATTATCAATGGTGGGATTGGTAAGAGCTCGGTTTACATGTCGTCATGCATTCGTCATGTTGTATAGTGGTTTCGGTTTAGGTCGAATTAATCCGACCCCGTATACTTACTGTCGGAGCAATACAACGGATAGCAGCGGGCCTTAGTCAGTAACAACGGGATTGACTTCGCTTCATGTAAAGAGAATGAGATACTGTAGCTGCCGAGATAAAAAGCTTTGCTGTCGGAACGCTTTGGTGTAATAACATGTTTTTACAACGGCAGTCTAACAAAGGTAGTTGCATAAGTTTAACCTTATGTGCGGGACCATTAGGCGAACTCTTTTAGGTTAGCAAGTAGAGAAACACGCCTAAAATTCTACAATGTAGGTCTGAGAATTGGACTTTAACTAAAGACCAGGCCAGTCGTATCCAAGCGGCTGAAATGAGATTTCTCAGGCACGTGGCAGAGTATACTCTCCAGTATACCGAAGGGACGGAGAGGTGTGGGACGTCCGAGGAAGCACTGGAGTGACCAGCTCTATACTCTTTGACTGTTCGAGACCGGAATAAACCATCCTTGGTTTACTCCTTGAAGGTGATGATGATGATGATGATGATGATGATGATGATGATGATGATGATGATGATGATGATGATGATGACGACGACGATGATGATGATGATGATGATGATGACGACGACGACGATAAAAGTGGTCTGCGTATTCGCGTCCAATCAGACCCGTCGGGTCGTCGTCATGCTACTGTTGGTGTAGACCTTAGTTTGAGTGACGTTCTGATATATGTGAATAACACAAGTACTTGGATGGAGCTCAAAAATTAATTATGGCCGGTAGTAGCTAATTGTATAGTCGACGTTAAAGGTTAAAGCGGGCAGTAATAACAACCGCTAACAGAGAAAACGCGGATACACGTAAAACGATGGTAAGCTACCTAGACAACGAACAAGGTAGCGATATTCGAGGCCAACAAATCATCACAACGGCTATTATGTACAATGAGAGAATGATCTGGTTAAGTATTGTATACCTGGGGAATTACCTAGGAGACAAATGTTAATCACAATAAGATATTGATGGTGATACAATGACGATTATATAACGCTGCTTTATATAGAGCAAATTGTGCTGCGGTATTCAATAATAAAACTGTGGTACTCTCTTGTCGGAATGAAACAATAAATAATACCCATGATACCCACAGTAATCAATGACTTACAAAAGTGAGGACGTCGCTAACGAGTCGTCACGAGGGAACTTTGTCACTTACTGCCCCTTTGGCGATATTATAGTTTGGAGAAGACCGGAGTTGAAATTAATTTCCATTATATCCCGTATCCCTGTATTACTGATCGTATCTTGCCTACTAAGTCTACACCACCTTTCGCAACCATACATTTTCTTCTTCTCCACCATTTCCGGGGTGTTAGACCGTGGGCCAGATTGTCTAAATACACTTCCTGGCCTTTCATCCGTATCCATGGAGGAAGTCTTCAGTGCAGCGGTAACACGTTCGTTCGCGGTTGTTTTATCATCTGTGTCCTGGGCCACAGAAGATGTCCTTCATGCGTATGGACAAAACGTCTGGAAGTGTGTATACACAATCTTCTTCTATTTACCCTCTTCAAGGATTAGGTTACATAAACTTGTTCCGGCACCCATCTCATCCTCGGACGACCCACGTCTCTTCTACCAATGGCTTTATAGTTCAGTACCGCTTTCGGCAATCGATCCTCTGTTATCCGTTGCAGATGATCCCAGCATTGTCTTCTGTAAATTGAAATAATTTACCTTAATTCGAGTTCTGCTCTGATATTTTCATTCCTTATTCTATCTTGCAATGTATTATTTAAAGTATTTCTAAGAATCTGCATTTCAGCACTCTGAATCTTATTGCTTTCCTTTTTTGTCATGACCCACGCATAAATCACCTAACTCGCATAAATCAACGTGCAATTGTCTTATAAAATTTAATCTTTGTGCTGTTCTTGAATTATTTCTAAGATTTGAAATGAATCGTATCACAAATATTCCTAAATTTATTTATCTTCTCTCTTATATCATATTCAGATTCATAGCTTACTGCACAGCCGAGATATCTGAAACAGCTCACTTGTTCTAAAGTGGTGTTGTTTATAACTATTTAGTCCTCACTGGATATTTACCTTTAAAGACCATGGATTGTCAGTGAGTACTATCTTGCAACCATATATATACATTTAAATCCAATCCGCACTTGACAAAATTTTTCTAATTCCCTTCTTTGTTATCCCTCATATCTTTCTTGATTGTCCGGTCCCATGTCTCTAAAAAACAATGTCGACTGCTCTTAATGCCTAACGATAAAATTATATCAGTTCAAAAAGCTAATGATGATTCCAAATTAAAGATCAAATCAAAGTAAAGACCCTAGAGCTGTTGAAAACAAATAAGTTGACCAATCCTATTCTATTAAACAATATTGTTAAATTAACTTATTAAAGTACGTAACTTAGTTTTGACTGATAATATTTTTACTGTGTATGCAGTGTACTGCTTGACAACGTGCCAAAATCAAAGAGGCAAACACTCGCAAAATAATGGTGATTTAATTTATTATATGGAATGTGATCACTGTAAAGTGAGTGAGATCACTGACCCCGACGTTCACGAGTTTGTTCGTAACCCATTTTACAGTTAGTCATTGCGGCAATTCGTTTAAAGTGTAGAAAAATGAGCGCTGAACGGTTGAGAGAACGCGCGCACGCGGCTATTTGTGTGTCTCTGTGTCTGTGAGAGGGAAAGAGAAAGAGAGAGAGAGAGTGTGTGTGTGAGAGGGGGAGGGAGAGATAAAATAAATAAAAATAAAAATATATTGAGACAATCCAAGTTACAGATACAGAAAATATATGTAAAGCACAAGAACGAAACAGATCGGAAAAAAGTGATAACTGTAACAACGAAAATTTCTTATAACGTAAAGTAAAGAAGAAAATGTTTTTTTTTTTACAAACGTCATGTTGGCCTAGAATATTCGTAGAGTAGACTGTTTTGGACCTAACCAGTCTTTGACGCTAAACGTATGATAATTCGTTAGGCTTGTCATAGTTTTGCCCACATAACTGTGAATTTAAACATTCTGTCATGCCATCAACAGTGTATACAACAGCATATATATGCTTAACATTCGGTGCAAAATGACTTCACATTTGAAATTTAAATGCCGACATCACTGAATAAGTCGGATACAGTTTAGATGGCCCTTGTATATTCAGATAGATCTTGTACACACACAAGCGCGCGCGCTTACATATTCATATATTATTTATAGGATAATATACTAATAAGCAATATGAAATTATTGTAAATGTTTGTGAAAATGTACGAGCGAGCTTAACACATTGAAAACGTATCGCATTCAATTGGTTTCGCAAAAAAAATATGCTACGATAATTACGTAAGGCTCTCTAAAAGTTGGCAGGTGCAGTTACGTAAGCGTCCATACGTAAGTCGGCAGGTGCAGTTACGTAAGCGTTCATACGTAAGTCGGCAGGTGCAGTTACGTAAACGTTCTTACGTAAGTCGACAGGTGCAGTTATGTAAACGTTCTTACGTAAGTCGGCAGGTGCAGTTACGTAAACGTTCTTACGTAAGTCGGCAGGTGCAGTTACGTAAACGTTCTTACGTAAGTCGACAGGTGCAGTTACGTAAACGTTCTTACGTAAGTCGGCAGGTGCAGTTACGTAAACGTTCTTACGTAAGTCGGCAGGTGCAGTTACGTAAACGTTCTACACGTAAGTCGGCAGGTACAGTTACGTAAACGTTCTTACGTAAGTCGGCAGGTGCAGTTACGTAAACGTTCTTACGTAAGTCGGCAGATCCAGTTACGTAAACGTTCTTACACGCTTCTCGACTAGCCCAGCAGGTGCAGTGTCGCCGAGGCCGTGCACAAAGGAGCTTCTAGATTGTTCGAGCACTCTTACTATGTTGGCACACCACCAAAAGAATGGAAAATTATTCTGGAACATCTGCGAGATCTATATAAGCAACAGCTGCCGGCTTAGTTAGTTACACCTGGCGAAATAGTAGAATGCCGATCAAGTGATTGTTGCTGATTAGTGTAAAGTGATTATTGTGTCATAATCCGTACGGAAATCTAATAGTTGACAAATAATGTATATGGACAAATTTTTTAGTAGAATTATTGTATGAGAGTGCCTTGTTGATTTCATGTTGTTACTTGTGACTAATTAAAACTGGTAATTAGTGCGGCCTCGGTCAGTTGCGACGAAACAACGCTTTTACCTATTCTTTCGCGTTCAATTGCGCCCCGGACTTTCACTTACTGAACGAATCTGTCATTTAGAAACGTCGCTATTCTGAATTTCGATAAGGTTTCAATTCTGCAACTTTTTATTTGGGCGAGTAACCTCTTTCTTTCAATATTTTTGTTACGTTTGGTTGGGTTAGGTTAGGTTAGGTCAGGGTAGAACAGGTTAGGTTAGGTCCGGTTATGTTAGGTCAGGTTAGGTTGGGTAAGGTTAGGTTGGGTTAGGATTAGGAATGAATATAATTATAACTGTAATTTCTGTATTACTATAATAATAACATGAAAATGCAATTGATCGCAATTTACCGGGTTCAAAATTCTACCGCAGTCGCAACTGACCGGGTGTTATACGACTGTGTCGCTACTGACCGCGGTCCTAATTAGTGACGTCATTGGTGCTGTACTTTGTTTCCACTGCATGATACGACGATCCGTGAGACCGTCGTAACGATATAATTTTGTGCTTTACTGTAAAACACATCGAGACTCACGAGAAAAAATTCATACTGAAATAATAAAACATGAAAACCATTATCATTAATTTCTTTCGGGAGTAAAAACAATGCTACACTACATAATTGAGTTTGTTCCTGTTGTTTAGAAACACTGATTAGACATTTCGCTTGGTCCTGTAATGTGAAGTAAATCAGGCATGTGCAATGTGTACTTCCACGGTAGACAAAAAAAAAACGTTTCCAATAATGTATTTCGTACTTATTTCTACTCAGTTCTTTCTGCAGTAAGGCTTGAATTACAGTTTGATAACTGTCTTGCAACGTGGTCGGTTACCAGTGCCGTACCTAGATTTTGGCTTAGGGGGGTCCGGTTTCGAGTCGGATTCATAGAAAAAAAAAAAAAAAAAGAAATAAATGTTGAGACCAATCAACATTACTAACTTCAAAGTGGCTGAAAAAAGCGTGATATCTTGAAATCAGCCCCATTAAAGTAAACGGTAATAACACAATAAAAATACGCGTTATTGAAACGTAGTTTACAAGATACTTATCGACTGAATCGATTTTCCTATATTTCATATTTCAAACGTATACTCGAATTCTTTGTAATAAACCTGTTTCAATATTTAGAGAAAAGCTACAAGTATATTAGCGTACATAGCTGAAAAACATAAAATAAAATAGCCTACAAATTAAGAGATTAACAAAATTCGTCAACATTTTAGACCTTTTTGGGTATTCCGGTCCCGTTCATCCCCACCCCCGTAAATACGTTCCTGTCGATTACTCTTGTGTTTGTGCGTGTCCTGTTTCCCTGAGTCCGTTTCTTGTGTCTTTTGTGTTTTAATAATTCGGTAAACTAATCATTTTTCAAAATACTGTATTTTATTCAAGTTAAAAAAAGTTCAGTAAACAGAGTACGATTAGTAAATATGAATCAAGTGGATCTTCTGAGAAGACATATATTTGTAAAGGTTTCACTATTAAGGACCATGGGAAAGAAACATATTGCAAAAAAATGTTTAACGCGAAAATGAAATGATTAAAAACACTGGCGAGCCTCATATTCCTTACAGAAAAGTAGTGCAGCGCACAGCTCAAACATTACAAGTAAGTAAATAAATGGGGTCACCCTCCCTCTCACCCCCTCTCTCTCTCTCTCTCTCTCTCTCTCTCTCTCTCTCTCTCTCTCTCTCTCTCTCTCTCTCTCTCTTTCTCTCTCTTTCTCTCAATTGGCGCTACAGCTCTTGGAGAGCCTTGGCCTCCTGGACAATCCTCCACCACACGCCTCGATCCTCTGCTCCCAGTCTCCATCTTCTTACACCGAGCTTGCGCAGGTCGTCCTCAAGATCATCCAACCATCGTTTTCTGGGCCGACCCCTCCATCTTTTTCCACCAGGTCTTCCCGTAAAAAATTTCCTTAATGTGGATGTCTCTGACATTCTCTGAACATGCCCTGCCCACCGGATTCTACTTTTCTTAATGTCAGTGACGATATCTGGTTCTCCATAGATTTGCTGGATTTCTGCATTCGTCCTTATTCACCATGTTCCTTGGACGTTCACTACACCAAATATCCTACAGAGGACTTTTCTTTCCCACCTGTGCAACCACTCTTCCTCTTTCACTGTCATTGTCCAAGTTTAGGGCCCGTACATGACCATTGGATTAACAAATGTTTTGCAGTGGCGAATCTTGGTTGCTCTGCTTACGTTTTTATGTTTAAATATTCCTTAGTAACAGCTGTTACCAGCAGATATCCTTTTGTTCATTTCTTCGGCCATAATGTTGTCCTCAGTAACTATTGCATAAACGCATAAACGGGGTCTCGCATTGCATAATTCCCGCAAACTGATCATTTTTCGTTGAACAGTCTACAGTCTATACTCTGTCTACAGTCGCAGGCACAAACACACACAAACAAAATATGATTATTGCTATAACCTATTGCGACAATACAAGCATATGCTGTAATGTGCATTTATTAAATAAAATAAATATTTAGATTAATTTTAGTAATATGTAATAGACAAGCAAGTGTGAAGTTGGAAGCTGAATTAGACGCAGGAATGAACACGCGTGATCACGCGATTATTGCTGAGAGAGTGTACAGTAATAAATAGTGTGTGTGCGTGGAGACTGTTCAAGCCTGAAAGTTTGAAATCTCACCCCAAATAGATACTAAATTATAGTTTTATTTAATTATAAGCAAACCGTAAATGTTAGAAAGATTGCAAAGACTTCTAAATATGCATAAAAATCATGCACATGTGCAGTGCAAAAACGGTGTGATTATGACGTTCAGTGCGAATTCTGTGCGATTTTAAGAGCATAGTAATTACACTAATTACGCGATCACTATGGTAATTACGTATAATATGTGTAATTAAATCAGACAATGTTAGATCACTTTGAAATCTGCATTAGACATTGCAATTGGCAGAAATGTGCGAATATGTGAAATTGGACGATAGTGGGGGAACTGACGCCACGGACAGTTTCTGTCATGCAGAATCCTGAGCCGACAGGTGTAGTTTTTTTTGTTGAATATAAGTACGGGCCCAGGAGAGCCAAATTTTACTCTCAATTAGTCTTCAGAAGCAGCGGGACGCTATGTCCGTTAGCGACGCGATTTGTTTTAAATAAACTGTAAAGTCGGATGGACAAGACGTTCATCCGAGTATCAAACAGTAACTCTTAGTTTGATTATTTTAAATACAATTATCGAACGTACACCACCAGTCTACAACCACAAATGTTCAGCACTCTAGACAACTGGCGAGGTCACATCAAGCAGAGGAAAGATATGCAGAGCAATCGAGGCGTCTGCTAGGACAACAGCAGCTGATGCAGAGCGACATATCATTCTACAGCAACCAGAGAGGACCATAAGGAACGAGTAACTGAAGGACGATAAGTGGAACCGGAGAACGTGCAGGGAAATCCAGTAGAAGAGGACCTACCGATCACCGGAGGACAGGGGTACAATCTACAGAATTGAGGTGACAAATAACCAATTTATAATTAGTAAATAAAAGAATAAAGAGATTGAAAAAACATTTTAAAATTTAAAAATAAAGAAAATTTATGTCAAATGTAGATAGAGATAATAGAATATAATTTGAATTTAGTAAGAATTTTCTTTGATGATGAACAGTTAAATTAAATCATTGCTTGGATGATTAACGATTAACGTAATAAATTTAAATTTTCATTTAAAGCTTGTAAAGTAATCAGTGAGTAATATTACACGGAATGTATAAAGTAACGTAGTTGGAAGTATAGAAGAAGAGTAAAAATTCTATTAATCAATTGAAAATTTTATAAAGCATTAAGATATATGCAATGCATAGAGTAATGTAATAAAGAAAAAATATATAAAGCAAAGAAAACAAGACTGCAAATAAAGCACACAGTTAGACTGAGCGGTCGAGAAATTTCAGAGTAACAAATAAATGTTTAACATAGATTTTTGTTAATATAGTATATAAGATTTATTTTATAATGAATGTACTGCAAACAAAGAAACGTTTAAAAAATTATAATGAATATTTTATGGCGAAGTAAATGCTATTTTTAAAACACTTATGATTTCTTTTGAATAAATTAATGAAAACATGTTACAATTTAAAAATGACTATTCTTATTATGATTATACCCAAACTCCAATTATACATACACGTTATCTGTAATGTTGTATGAGCTATACCACTACACAATTTAGATTACATTTAATTAATACGTTGTGTTATTGTATAAATTTGGCGTCCCAAGAACGTGGGGCTCCTCAAACATAAATAAATTTGTATTTGCAACCTGTATACACAAAATTATATGTGTTGTTATACTATACCTAACGCTTTCACGGCCAGCGTCAACTGTGTTAGAATGTAATAGTCTTATCTCCAGGACTATTAGGCCGTCGTCCACTCCTGCCGCTATGAACAGATGTTTCGGCCACAGTTCGGAACAGAAGATTCTTTTGCCACAGTACTGTGGTTATCTGGCCAAGACCTGTGACAGTTAACTAATCGTTTGTACACTGAAGGTGGCATCCAGCGGAGAGGCAGAAACGTCTGTTCATAGCGGCAGGAGTGGGCCCCGCCTAATAGCCCAGAGACAAGTCAATTACATTCAAACACTGATTCTTGCTAGTTCCCCATTCATGCCAATCGGTGCGATGTTTTAATGTCCTCCTGTGACGATTTGATCAGTGCGTATGCTCACCAATTACAGCAAGTACAAACGTCTGACTGTGATTGACCGTCAAATGGCTTAAAATTCATCCCCAGTATCATTTAGAAATTTCTAATCTTAAAAAGACTACTTGAAACTACTTGAGAAAAACTACTTGTAATAAATATTTTATATATAAATGAATTATATTTAATATTTATAGTAACTTTACCTCAAGGTGTATTTCTTTGTCTGGAACATGTTTCGGGACGTCGAGTGTTCTCATGCTCAATCTTCTTAATTTTGGATCTTGTGGAGTACTTGTGTGTTGGTTGGTTGTTGTTATGGTTTTTTGTGTATTTTTGATGTTGAGTGCTTTGAAAATTGTGTCAAGTTTTGTATTGATTTGGATTTGTTCAGGTATCAGTTTGTTTTGTGTTTTATGTTTCTATATTTGTAAATTTTCCCAAATGTTCATTATGGTGCCTTTGTGTGGTATGTGTTTTATTAGTGTCATGTTGGTTATGTCTGGGAATTCATTTCCAGTGTTTATTGCATGAGTGGCCAAATTAGATTTATATATTTCTGTTTTTTTTTGTATGCATTTAGATGTTCAACATAAAGTTTTTTCAGTTGTTTTTTTGTTTGTCCTATGTAACATTTATTTCAATATTGGCGTTTAATTTTGTATATACCATTGGTTGTTATATTATCTTTGTTGTGTGGGTTATTTAGTTTTGTACATTTTTTACATTAGTTTTGTATGCTACTTTAATGTCTCTGTTTTTAAATAGTTTTGTTAGCTTTTTCATTTTATTATTAATGTATGTGAATTTGGCCCATTTTTTATTGTTGTTATTATTCATGTGTTGTTCATTTTGATTAATTCTTAATTGTTCAGTTTTTATTTTATATTTGATTTTATTTTCTATTTTGTTTACAGTGATTTTGTTATATCCATTACAACAAATGAATAAATGAATTAATATTCAAACCTATATGATTATCAGGTAACGCGATAGCATGATACAAGGAAAATGTTAACAACTTTTAATGTGTTACAAATACACAAACAAAAATTTCTCGCCTAATTGGAAACGAATGTACAAGCGAAACATTAACAGAAATTTATATTGTAATGTTTGATTTATTCACTGGAAATCTATAAACTTGATGTTCGCATCAGAAGGTAAAAAAACCGTGGCTTTTCGTATTTCACTGCACTATAAAATAATGGAAGCCTCAGAACATATCAAACCATACGGTCAAGCACAGAAATAATTGAGGATTACAATGGAATATTTATTTATATTTTGTCTTAGATATTGTAAAAGTAATAAAATTCAAAATTCCTGGCTCTTCTCTGTTTGCAGAGAACATAGATTCCTTTATAAGTATCGACACGGTTATTATAAGTGTCTACATGATTTTCGTTAATAACAAACGCAAATAATGCGAGACAGGCGGCCATGGTTTCGATCACACACTGAATTGTGTAGGATAGGGACATCTGACCTGAATCCGAAAGATGAGAAAGCGATGAGTCAATGATTCATTAATGCATTACGTAAAAGAAAAATGTAATGGCAAATTTTATGACCGCTCGTTAAAGTAACATAAAACGATATTGGTTAAAGTTATTAAATTTTAACATAACGGTAGCCTGAATATAGGTCAATCAAATGTAACGTATATTTTACAACTCATTAAATAAATTATTTCTTTTACTACTACGGCTACTACTACTACTACAACTACCACTACCACTACTACTACTACTACTACTACTACTACTACTACTACTACTACTACTACTGCTACTACTACTACTACTACTACTTAGGCTTGCTTTAGCATAATTTTTTATTGACTAACCGAGACACCTGTTCAGCGAGGTGGGGGTGAGAAGGGAGGCTGGAATTAAAATATAAATATTACAGTGTTTATTAACATTCCCATTTTATTGGGTGTATGTCCAGTGGCGCTCCGATACAATGTGCAAAGTGTTCGGTGCACACAGGCGTCAGAATAGACGCCAAAAATTTCTGGCGAGGAGGAAATATTTGAAAAAAAATTATTATTCATTAAGGTAATTGTATTAATTTTTTTGGTGCTCTGGACGGGTATTCTCGCCAAATTTTTATAACTGTATGGTGCTCCTGACCTGTTAAGTCGCACGTAATTATAAACTGGTAAAGTGCTCAGAACGGTTTCATATGTTTGTGGCTGTAACTAACGGGGCTAGCATTGTGCATACAAGATCAATTTTATTGTTTATCGTTAGTTACGAGTCGCATCTGAAACAAAACAGCTTCGTTCAGTGCGTCTATGATAAGTAAACGCTGCGATACTAGACAGTTGAGTGTGCTTGAGATTTTGTAATTGTTGCTTTAAGTGAACAGGAATATTCATTGTTGTGGAGAGTTTGATTGTGTGCCAAAAAATAATTAATATTTTTGTTTTTACTATATAAGGTGCAATTGGCAAAAAATAAATTACTTTATTTTCTTCCAATTTATTTTTGATGTGTTTGTGTTTGTACCCTTTTGTTTATTTTTTTAATACATTTTTTGTAATTTCTGGTTTTTGTTCAATAAACATGTAGGCCTAAATAGTACACTTCGTATTTCATTTGTACTCACTGATACGTTTTTATAAAGTTGACTGTTTTTTAATTGGGGGGGGGGGTTGGTATAGGGGGCCCAACTAAAGTTCTGCACACAGGCGTCGGACACTACTGGCGCGCCTCGGCTTGGTCCGTAGACATGTTTAAAGAAGATAGAAAATTTTTAATTTTATTTTATAATCATCAACGCCAGTTTGATCAGAAGATAAAATTTTGCCACAGATGGCTTCGAAATGTTGACGAATTCCGTTTCTCTTATTCCATTGATCTAACCAACCATTACTCGCGGTAAATGAAACATCGCCCTTTAACAGAGAGTTCAATTGTTTAGCGTTTTCTTGCATGAGTGGTTCACTTTAGGGAGTTCCTTTTTCTCTTTCTCGTCTAATCCATAAACACAACGCTTCGTAAATTTTGCCAAATGCTGACTCATTTGAAATGTTCTTCTAAGGCTCTCACGGCCGGTGTCAGTTGTATTAGAAGCATGTACCGGGCTGTTTGGCCGTGGTCCAGGGTTTGCAAACAAACCAAACGTTTCGACAGCACCACTGGCTGCCATCATCAGTGGAAATTATAAGTACAGGTGATACAGGTACAGGTAGTGGAAATTATAAATAATTTGAATTTATAAGTACAGGTAGCATCGCGGAACATCTTCAGCCTTCATCACAGTACTATGGGCCTGACGGTTAACAACCCGCGTTCAGGTAGACTCGAATTCCACTGATGATGGTAGCCAGTGCTGCTGTCGAAACGTTTGGTTTGTTTATAAACCCTGGACCACGGCCAAACAGCCCGGTACATGCTTCTAATACAGCTGACACATTTGAATTTCGCCGTTTTTCGACAGTATCAGCATATGATTTGCACAGAACTGTTCAATTTTAGCATGCTCCTTGTTCCAGTCGCTGATAGTTTCTTTTCCGACACCAAACTCTGGAGCCAATTTAGTGGCACTTGCAACTTTAACCAAAGGTTTACTCACTTCTGACTTGTCTTTTAAGGAACACAAATTGTGTTTACGCTTACTCGACATGTTTACTGTACCGTAACGTAAAGTTAATAAAGACGTTTCAATAAAAACATGATTACAATCACTGTAAATAGAAGACAGTACCGTAGGACTAAGAGAGTTACAACAGCATGTACTGTGCACAATATTCCTACGTACAATGGACAATGTTACTTGTGTGTGTGCGGTCGTTGACACTGACGGCCAAACGGATTGTAGTCTCCAGTGATAGTAATACACATGCCACATATCCCGCTTAATCCGAACAGGCAGTAGTGTACTAAAGGGGGAGGTGAGAGAAGGGCGGACCGCCCCGGCCCCCACTTAGTAGGGAGCCTCCAAATTTGTAAAATTAAGTTTTTGGATAAATTTATTAAATTAATTGCATATATTATCACGTCCTGAAACGCAACATTTAATCGATCGATTCCAACGATTTTTTTCATTTTATTTTGAAATCCACCTTACAACTCTACCTCATGAACTGTTTACAGATATTAAAAAAAAATTATAAAGGTAAGTTTATTATTAGAAATACTTTCATATTAAAAAATAAGCGTCAGTCGTATCTGCTATCAATGTCTCGTCACGCAGTCGGAAGTCGCAAATTGAACCCCAAACAGCACGAACGGCAGACAGTTCATATTATTTGCACTAAAACTGCCAACTGACTTGGAAAAAATTGCCAAGTATTGTTTGCAGAAGTGATAAATTTGTTTTTCAATATATAAGTTTATTGTATATTATAGGCGTAAAGTATTGTAATAAATGTAATGCAGTCTATAAATAATACTACTTCCATTATTTCTTTAACTCTGTATTTATAATATGAAAGAGGATTTTTGTTTCAAACATTACTACAGCTTCTTATAATGTTTCCTAACTAGATGAATCAATACAGTAATTAGACAATAAATATATAACAGTAAAGTGTTTTTGCTATGTATTACTTGAAAATAAATTGGATTACAAACACCCGTCAGAAATAAATCCGCTCCGGGCCTCCAATAGCCTAGGTGTCCACTGCGAACACTGTCCAGTCTCAATTAGTTTGGGTTCGCGGGGTTGTACTGTATATGAATAAAAAAATAATTTGTAAAATAAATGAAAATTGCATGAACTTGCTGATTGCGATCGTACAGTGATACCATTTTCTTTCAATCGATTGATTCTCTTGAAGTGTATTCGAATGGTGTTGTAAAAGTTTTAGTTGCGAAAAGTATAATGAACTCGCAGATAAACTGACACAATTGAAAATCGCGTTACTCTCAATCGCAACCAATCCAGGAAAATGTTATTGCGTGTGACCACTGTCTAGGCAAGTCGCTGTGTTTTATATTGAAAACTGCCATTAAACTGTGCAAGCTATATGGGTTATGAGTTTTCATCGTTAAAACTTTAGAACATACGTTTTATGCACTTTATATAGTACAAATCTTGGAATAATATCTAACACACATTTATACCGTTCCGAATGTGTCAGTCCAATGCATATTTAGCGTCATTTCGTCATTTATTTAATATGGTTAGTTTCTTCTGCTGGCGTTACAGCCCAGTATGGGGTTTACACTCTTACCCATTTTTCTCCACTTAGCCCTCTCTTTACACAGTCTTCTCAATTTTCTTATACACATATTCTTCAGATTCTCCTCAAAATACTCCATTCACCTCTTCCTTGGCCTTCCTCCTCATATCATACATACTGGTTAGACGTTTGCTGGAAACTCTGTGTTGTTCCGTCCTCATTGTGTGTCCCAGACAGGCTCTCCTTCTATTCTTTACAAACCTTATTATGCCAGCTTCGTGTATCACATTATTCATTTCTTGATTCCTTTGTATTCTCCACGAACCCATTGTTATTTTGCACTGGTCCAAAAACTTTTCTCAGTATCTTTCGTTCAGATATTTTTATATTCATTTCGTCTTTTAGTGTTAGTACCCATGTTTCACAAGCATATAAACCGCTATAAACATGCTCTTGTATATTTTTGATTATAATGATTTGTTCAGTGCTTCCGACTTCATTAATTTTGAGTAAATGTAGTAACATAAAGGATTCCCGCCTGGGAATCATTGCTAGTACTGTTAGTGCAATGAGTGTAGGTAGTACTGTTGGTTATTTGTGAACTTAGGTAGAAAAATTCTCTTCCGTGTTCAAATTCATTATTTTTAAATTATAGAGATTGTTTGTTATATGTTGTTCTCGTTTTTTCTCTGTATTTTATTATCGTTAATTTTAATTACTCTCTACATTGCCTCACTATCTTCTTAATTACAGATTCTTTCAAAGAGTTTTTGTATCCACAGAAACTTATTTTTTGTCAATTAAGTAGGTAACGTTTTTCTGATAAATTAACTATACAGAATGTAAATTTTATTATCACAAAATAACTCGAAAACAAAATTTAGAGGCATCTGTGGAACGATTCATACCTAAAAAAATAAAACACGGAAGGATACCCGAATGAAATTTTATAAAACTGTGGCTGTCCACACATTCTGTATGCTAGTGAGACATGGACTCTTGGTAAAAGGGGCGTGCAGAGGGTTCAGGCAACCGAAATGAAATTTCTAAGAGCGACACAAGGTTGTTCTCTCTTGGATCGGAGAAAGAACGAGGATATTAGACGCGATTTTAACATTGTATCATTGCACCAGCAGACTGAAGACCACAGGAGATGGTGTGAACGCTTGAATCGCATGCCTGATATCCGTCTGCCTGTGGCTGACTTGGGTTATCACCCTACTGGGAAGAGAGATGTCGGTAGACCGAAGAGGAGATGGGTTCCGGAACAGGTTTAAGGCCTACTACTTGGAGTAGTGATGATGATGATGATCTTCTTCTTCTTCTTCTTCTTATTCTTCTTCTTCTTCTTCTTCATTTAGGAGATATTCCTGTTAATAAACAATTTCACTATGCTATGCACATCCCCCATCGTCCGATTCATCTTCTGCCTTGTGGACTATTATTATCTCGGGTTTTTTTAACTGATCTGTCCTGCTAACGTGATCCGCTTTGTCTGTTATTTTGCCCGTGTCTCAAATGTTTACGTTCCTTTTTTTTTTTTGTCCAACACCGAACATCCACTGAACAATACGAAACATTCTCCATTCATTTGAATTATGAAAAATATCCGGGCTGTTTGGCCGTGGTCCATGGTTAAAAACAAAACCAAACGTTTCGGCAGCACCACTGGCTGCCATCATCAGTGGAATAAGATTTTTGCACTCGGGGTGTTTACGTGCAGGCCCACAGTACTGTGGTATAGACTGACCACAGTATTTTCAGTCTATACCACAGTACTGTGGGCCTGCACGTAAACACCCCGAGTGCAAAAATCTTATTCCACTGATGATGGCAGCCACTGGTGCTGCCGAAACGTTTGGTTTTGTTTTTAACCATGGACCACGGCCAAACAGCCCGGATATTTTTCATAATTCAAGTGACACCGGCCGTGAAAGCCTAAGGAATAATTCTCCATTCAATTACTCCCTCCCCGTCTCTTTATCTTCCTCTCTCTCTCTCTCTCTCTCTCTCTCTCTCTCTCTCTCTCTCTCTCTCTCTCTCTCTCTCTCTCTTTCTCTCTCTGTTTCTCGCTCTCTGTTGTCTTATCGTGTCGTTTGTCTATTTCTTATACTTTCATTCAAATAGTCTGTGAAAAAATATTATTAAACTGAGGGGGCAAAAACGTGAAGCTGAATTCTTCACTTTTGTTCACGTTTCAACGACGCTTAGTGACAACCAATTTATCTCTAACATACGTAAAATATCACTACCCACTGATATTTACGGTTATCGTAACAACATTTAAAACACAATACATACTATGCTCCATACACACAGCACATACACACACATACACAATCTTAATTGCCTTCTCACTAACACAGGTTGGTCGAGTAGCTTCGATTTACGCAATTATGAAGTCAAGCTTAATAAATAAAAATTATAAAATCGATGATAGATTGTACAGCCTGTTAAAGTTCCAAAGTTTGAAGGTAGGACTGAAAAATTAAAAGATGAATAATAATGTTATTCGCCAAGAAAGCGTCTTAGTCGATCATAATAGATTCCGTCTAACCTTTGCGCTTATATTCTCCGATACGTTTTTTTGAAAAGCAACTGAGTCTGCCAAATAAGTAGAAATAACGAAGGAAGGTAGAGGAAAAGAGAGGGAGGTAGGAGAGTGTGTGAGAGAGGTGTGAGAGAGAGGTGTGATAGAGATGTGCAATTAAATCTCGGTTTCCATTATTCTGTAATCACAATGGGTTCAATATTGATTCTGAGGGAGATTAGCTTGTATAAACCGCACGCACTACAGCTGTCTCTACTGATTGTCACACCGCTAATTGACATTACAAAAGGAGCAACTTCTATGTGTGGACTGTAAAAGTTTACCAATAAGTTCTACAACAATAAATCACCTAAAGACAAGTACTGATAATTAACTACATTCCGAAGACGGTTGTTTGTAACCACCAAACAATAGAACCTACCTTTGATCTACAGCAGTGGTCTCCAAATTTTTTCACTTGAGGGCCGAATTTTCAACCTTGGAAGTCAGGCGGGCCAACAACACACATATTGTAAACTTATTATTTTTAAGTTTACGATATAATCAAGTCAATAAAATAGGTATTTAAATAAAAATTAAGCAGACTTATCCAAAGAAAACAAATTCATTTATTCAAAATAATGTAAATAAAAGTAAGGAAAAAATAACTTTCAAAGATAAATTCCAATTTTCGATTAAAAGCCTGGACTATTAGGTCGTGGTCGGTTTTTAGTCGTAATTTTGAATTTATTGACACTGGCCGTGCGAGCTTTAGACAAAGTTAACATTCAAAAATATTTCTTATGTTTTATTTTTTGGCTTTATTATGTACGTATGTGATGTGTGGAGTTGCTTCCGACATATAATGTCTGTCCATTTTGGGTCAAAATTTGATGCTCCTATCACTAGAATGGATTTCAAGTGTTCGTTTGACAAGTTAGCTCCTGTACATTGATTTTACAAAGTTCATTTTTGAAAAGCGTGATTCATTCAAAGCAGCCAGACGGACAAGCATGTTCATCACGTAAACGTTTTAAACTTGTACAAAATATTATAACATCTTACTGAACTTATTTCTTGTTTTGTTATTTAGAAAAATGTTATAATATTTGAAGTATTTTGACGATCTATTTAAAAACTGCACGCAGCATCAGCCGGGTTGCCGCGGGCCGGAAAATGACCCTTCGGATCTGGCACCCGGGCCGTAGTTTGGAGACCCCTCATCTACAGTATAATTTCTCAGAACTAGGTATTTTTGAAACTAAGCTAATATTTTATCATTAAAAATAAAATGTTCTAAAAACACAATTGTCCCGTAAGAAAGTTTTACTTTCTAAACATTATTCCCACAATCGATCCGAATGCCACAGTTCGAGATGGAGTTTTGATTCTATTATAATGTCCTTCCAGTCTCCCCTCCCCAATGGCAATGTCTTCCAGTTCCTCAACACATACCTCCACATCAGCAGTAAATCTTTTCCTTGGTCTTCCTTGCCTTCTCTTTTTAAACGGTTTCAAATTTAAGGTATGGGTGCTTTTCTAAACGCTGGTGCTTTTGTTACATTAATCCTTTTGACTCAGTGTACGAGACACAAAGTTACCGCGACCTCCGCCCTACACACCATGCTTACGTGCAGGCTGTCACGTGCCGCTTAGTCAACAAGTAGACACAGTTATTCAATAACTCCTAACTGCACCGAGAACTAGATCACGTCCCTGAAGACCGCTAGTTATTGTAAAAGTGTTTAGAAAATTCGCCCTATAATATGCCACATTTTTTAGAGAATATAAAGGGTTAAAAAGTACAGGATGTTCTTCCAATTTAGAGGAAATCTTCCAATTCTCAGGATGTCAGTGAATTCTGAGAATTGTTTTGTAGCGATTGTTGCGTAATATAGTCAGTAGTTTAGTGAGTTTTTTTAGAAACAGATTTCGTATTACTTTAGCGAAGACTGGTATCGAAATATCTTCAGTGGCCTATACCGTTTGGCAGATATCATTAGTTGTGTTACTCCTGTTGCAAGATGATACTCTACGCCAGTGGTTCCCAACTTTTCGTACCATGGTCTTCCGCGTTTATTTCGAGCACCACCGGAGCTTAAGGAAAGGTTATTGGGTTTTCTCAATAAAGCACTTGATACAACATGAATAGTATATCTTATTATTACTAGTTAAGTTTAATTATTTAAATCTAATACATAAAATTTACAAAACAGGAACTGGTTTTAAAACCAGAACCTAAAAATTAATTCTAGGTTGGTTCTATGCTAAAAGAAAGTATTTAGCACCGCAAAGTGTTTACCTTGTTTTTTTATA
The DNA here is from genome assembly GCA_034769895.1 of Magicicada septendecula. Lineage (NCBI taxonomy): Eukaryota > Metazoa > Arthropoda > Insecta > Hemiptera > Cicadidae > Magicicada > Magicicada septendecula. The sequence goes on along the minus strand of CM068372.1, from coordinate 441,875,557 downwards.
TAAGGGTAATCGTTTTAAATCATGTCTGATGAAAATTTATTGTTGTTCTGAACATAAATTTTTATTTTTTGCGTAGGAGCTACAGTGGATTACGTTTGGTTTAACTGGTTCCTCCCTTCTTCTCCTCTCTCTTCTCCTCTCCCACATCTCCTTTATTCTTGATCGATGTCTCTCCCTCTTTTCGTCAGTCCAGATGACAACTGTCATCTTCTTGGGGTTTTTCTGAAAACCTTGGGCATTTTTTAATTTTTTTTTTTTTGAGTGGCAAGCATTCTTCAATGTTTTCTTGAGTAATCTGTAGTTCTTCTGTTTTTTTTTTTTTTTTTTTTTTTTTTTTTTTTTTTTTTTTTTTTTTTTTTTTAACACGTATTGGACATTTTGAGCTTTTTGAAATAGTTAAAAAGCTTTTCTGTTAGTCCGTCAGGATTCATTCTTTGAACAAGTACGCAAAAAGTAATTCTTCTTTTTCTAATTACGTCTGTGATTTTCTCAACACGATTTTATTTATTTATTTATTTTAAGTAAATAATGTGTTGTTGCGTACCACCTTGGATCCCTCCGCTTACCGGTACCGGTTGGGAACCACTCCTCTACGCGGTCAGCTAAATAATATTTTCACACATTATATTATCTACAAGATTAAGAAAAATAAAACGGGTGGGTAAGGCATTTGCCTAGATGTACAGGATATCAGACGATAACAAGCTACAATTACTTTTATTTATAGAGATGATGAAAAACTTCTAGACTGGTTCTATGCGCGAAGTCGATCTGGAGTAAGTACAATAAATCAGCGCAACAGACACAAGGAGTTTCGCATCCCTCTTATCAGTCCTCTGCTTTGCGCTTTCAGTAGCTTATGTTTTCCACAAAAATTATTTTATACTATTGTTGTTTCTTTTAGTGTCTCGTTTTTATCGCTTAATTTACTTAGTCTCAAAATGCTACTATCAATAATTTTCCCCTCTAGTTGGATTACGTAAAATCTGAGACGTTGATAAAGTGTAGGCCTATAGATCCTATTTACATACACTGTATGTAAACACACCTACAGAGAGCTAGCCCTGGTCTGTGTGTAGCCTGTCAACAGATAATTAGCATGCAGACAACAAGCAAACATTTTGTAACCATTCGAAGAGTAAGGCTACGTGCACAGCGCGGAATACTAGCATAGAATACTCGCATAGATTATAGTAAATGTGAAAACAAACTCTTGTTTCTATACGGCAGATCGCACATCGGCTACCCGAGAACATCATCGCTGATCCTCTTCGGAAAGAAAACAAGTTCACTTCTTCACATCACACATGGGATAGTTTTGAGCTCTGATTGGTCCCTTTAAATACATTTCCCTTCCTATAGCTACACGCAACTATCCAATATACTAATCCGGGTCCCGGTAAACAGTCCGGTCTGTTATGTGTATCATACAGTTATTTTATATTTTCTTGTACAAAATAAAGAGTGACATGCAAGAATAGCTAATTTGGAAGTTGAAAATTGCCTTGAAATATGGTACAAACGACGTAAGAATCACCACAACAGGTAGGCTAGCAGGCTATATCTTAAACGAAAAGTGGACAACAATAGCAGTATAGTTTGAGTGTACTCATAAGTAAAATCATTAAACATTGATGTAAGACTATGTAAAAATTACACTTGAATTATACAAATGGGATGAGAACTAAGCCTCACACGTTGGAGGCATTTTAAAGTAGGTAAATATTGTGGTAGGCTATCGGCATATCGTTGCTATCAGTACAGCCATCGAGAATCGTGGTTACACTTCTCGCGTTTAAAATTTCAAGTAACGGCCACAATAATAACAACGAGAAATTTGCTGTAGACAAGCGTATTCCGTCCAACTGATCGACCAATATTCGTCACGCTGACACTGTTCATTATGCTCATGGATCAGACATTATATCATCCTCGGTACGCACACCTGTCATACTTATGCGATCAACTGTGCGAGTATTCTATGCTACTATTCCGCGCTATGCACACTTACCCTAAGGCAGTGCTGTCCAATATCACCTATGGTATCTCCTTTACATATTGTAATATAAATAATTACTCGCTACTTTCATTATGTTCTTTTTCTTTTAACAATTATTTAGGTTCCTGTTAAACCCACCTTTGTGTGCCAATTTTGGTAAAAATAAATACAATTGCAATGAAAGGAAGTTATCTTCCTAACTATTCGATTTTATAATTTTTATTGTTAAAATAAATAGTCAAACTCCTTATTCTCGTTTTTTCTCAAACTCAATTATTTCTTTATTATATTCCTTTTATTTTGACATTGATTAATCGTATGGACATATGGACATCCAAGTCCTCTTCTAACAGTGGTGGCTCATTAGGTTGTAGAACATGAACAATCTGAATCTAAGGGTTAACGTAAAAGTATAGTTAAAGTAAGGTACAAGTTATAAGTATAACATAAAATATAATAATTATGAATGAGATTGGTAATTATGTGTTGTGAATGTCTGTTGAATAATGGTAGGTTCTTTGGATCATACAAAATAACAATTAAAAAGAGAATTCTTAATACTAATAACTATCGTATACAAGTGTACAAATAAACATTCACTTTTATAGTGTTAATATTGTTTTGGTCATATTATGTGGTTGTAACTCGATCATTAATGTACTGTAGTAATTTAGTTCAAATATCGGGCTTATCTTTGGAGCAATCTCACCAATCTGGTAGTTCTCTTGTGCATTTATTGCTTAATTCTTCACTCCTGGACTTCAAATTATTTTGTACCTTCGATTATAACATTATTCTTCTAGTTTTTTGAATGGTTTTCCTGGATCATCTCATCTTTCATCGGTCATTAATTTGTATCAACGTTCAGCAGTAATATTATTATGTTCTGCCTTGTTTTTAGATTTCTTTCCAACAATCTCCCTTCTTTTTACCAAAACACTAATTACTTCTGTGAAGGCTTTGGCTATCATATGTTATGGGTCACAGGTTCGGTTTCACAATTTCTAATTCACATGATTCTGTTGACCTTTATTTTTTCTTCGTCATTATATTATTATAAGTTTTTTTAACGTAAGATTTTCTATTTTTTAACTTTTTACTTTGTTTGATTTCACTATATGGGTTACATAACTGGTTCATATAGATTATATATCCCCTTCAATGCTCATTATAATTACGTTTCATCACTTTCATTATACACACTTTTTCCTTTTTACCGTATTTCACTGTTATTCTCACTTTCACGCACTGTCCCACTATACAACTTTTATAATTATAGTTTGATCTTATTATATTTGTAAAATTTTATATCATTCACTTTCTGTAGTTCCATGATACAAAATAACTGTCTGAGGTGCGCAGACCTCCTCATAGTTAAATAGGTTTATTCACAATGTCTTTTTTCTTTCATTCTAGTTTTACACATTTATGGATTGTATTTATATTTATAAATTACTATGTATATTTTTTTTTACATTTGATCTCCACTTCAGGGTATTTTGGTCATCGTCAGTCATTGTTTGTCACTGTCATTAAATTATTTCCTCCCTGAGTTTTCATTCTCTATTTCCCAATTATTCAGTTATTATACTATTTCTCTTTTTGTTTTGATTACTTAAATGGATTGCGTTTGTACATATTTTACCGTGAATTTTAATGGTACTTTTGTTTTCCTTTGAGGTGTATTTTTGTCATGTTATAATATGTATTTAAGATATTTACAGTGTCATTGATATATACCAGAAGGGCTACGCACACACAATACAGTTGATGATGTGACTTCTGATGATGTGGCAGTGCTTTTTGCGGACGATGCACTCTGGTAATTGATGCAAAAGTTCAAAAGTTATCGAGAGACATCGCCCACAGTGACCGACAGACAATGCCAAACGGGCATCTAAACGAGAGAACTGGATTCGCTGGTTCAATTATACAATGATAGCCAACGTCTCTCACCACCGTTAGATAAAGGCCTCCTCTGTAACGTTTACCTCTAATGTTTCTCGGTTTTCCAGCTGTACATTGTCTCTTTTACTCTATCCGCTCGTCGGCTTCAAAGACTGGCTCTTCTTATTTCGTTTTCTCCAACGCTTCTCTTTGTCTGTTTCCTCTACATGTTAGTCACGTCTTTTTAAAGAACATGCTTATTTTGAGTTTAAACTTTATTATTTACTATATTGTGAAATTCATGTGTAAGGTTTTACACGGGTACGTGGCAGCCTTCTGCAAAGTCTCCAACCTGTAAGACCAAGAACTTTGATTTGGTGGTGCTCTTCCCCTAGAGGCTCTGTAGTAATCTGTTCAGATCAGCCCATGTGTGCAGCCCTTCGTCTGCTTGGTCTCCTTCGCCTTCATACTGGATGCAACACACGCGAGCGCGCACACACACACACACATAGACTCGCGCAGGCGGGCAGGAACGAACTTTACAGAAAAACAAGTGAACTGGTCAGTTGATAAACGAAAATGTATGCTGCCAATAGCAAGAAGGAGTAAACCCACGAATTTAAAACGGCAGCCGTTAAAACACAAACGATCTTCTCCTTCTTCTGCTTCTTGAGTTGTCAACCAGACCATTTAAATGATGTTGTCAACAAATTTAAATAAACCCTTTTGTAACACCACACAATAAAACTTTGATGTCTCTCTCTAATGCATTACTTAATGCTCTAATGCAGGGGTCTCCAAACGCGGGCCGGATCCGGCTCGCAGCAACCCGGCCGATTCTATGTGCTTTTTTTAAAATAGATCGTCAAAATACTTCAAATATTATAACATTTTACTAAATAACTAAACAAGAAATAAATATAAAATCAGTACAGGGCTAACTTGTCAGACGAACACTTGAAATCCATTCTAATGATAGGAACACCAAAATTTGACCCAAAATGGACAGACATTATATGTTAAAAATAACTCCACACATCCCATACGTAAATAAAAAAGCCAAAAAATAATACTTACTAAATATCTTTAAATGTTATTTTTTCCTTACTTTTATTTACATTATTTTGAATAAATGAATTTGTTTTCTTTGGATAAGTCTGCTTAATTTTTATTTAAATACCTATTTTATTGACTTTATTATTTCGTAAACTTAAAAAAAATAAGTTTATAATGTGTGTGTGTGTGTGTGTGTGTGTGTGTGTGTGTGTGTGTGTGTGTGTGTGTGTGTGTGTGTGTGTGTGTGTGTGTGTGTGTGTGTGTGTGTGTGTGCGTGTTGTTGGCCGGCCTGAGTTCCAAGATTTTTCAATTCGACCCTCAAGTGAAAAAGTTTAGAGACCCCTGCTCTAATGTGTAAATAACGCATTGTCTAAGGTAAATAAAACCGCTCTCAAAGCTGAACTATGTCACGCACCAAGCCAACTGGTGCAACTGGGAACGGATGATTTATCCCAGCCAAAGCAACCTGTTGCATAATCTCGATGAGAAAATTCCAAACGTTTCTACGTTAATCGGGCAGCGTCAAGAATTCGAAAAAGTCAGCTAATGGAGCTTGAAGATTGAACCAAGCAGGCACGAGTTCAACAAGTGAAACTCAAATTTGGATCATGTTTTTATATTTATTTCTTTAAAATGTTACTTATGATAATTATTATCAAAGCGGTCTCGGCTCTTCAACACAGTTTCAAAATTGTTATACTCTGAATACCACTGCTATACTCTGTTCAATGCTACTATAAAACAACGTTTTATGTTTGTTTAAGTCGTCAAATCACATTTACAATTTTGTACAATGCATCATCATCATGATGCATTTATTCAAAGCTGAAACGCTGAAATAATAATGACTCTGAGGACATCGGTTAAACTATTTGAATCTGTCGTGTACTAAATGCATATAAATGTTGTCATAATCAAAACCTAACGGGTGGAAAAGGAAAAGAAAAAACTAGACTGCAGGAAAATTTATTTTTGTCACAGAAAATAATACAGGTTGCTGCGATCCTACGTACCTTCACTATTTCCAATTGAGTTAGGAAGTCAAGAGCTCGCTATAAAGTTATAATTAAATATTCGCTTGTACAGATAACTCTGCTACGGCGATCTCCAACTTCCAACTATTTTATAATTTTAGTTTAACGTACAGCTGTGAATCTATTTTAATTTTAGCTATTTTAATGACTTAGGCCTACTTAGCATCTATGTCTTGTCTGCCCCTATGGGTGTAAGGCGGTTTATGAATTTTATATAAGATTTATTCTCCACAATTCTTTTCATTTCCTCACGTCCTTTGTATTCCGGCTATGCCTCTACGTTTTCCTAGACCCGCTCAGCTTTACTTCTTTGTTGGTCTTTTCTGTCACATACTCTTGGAATTATCCGTTTACAGTACAGTGAGCATCCACGAATAGTTACGTTTCCTCATTCATTTTGTTTTAAACGTCATCATCGTTTTCAGCAAAGATTAAACAAAAAACTGTTTGATGAATCAGCCCAGATGATACGTGACTATCAGGCAGTGCGCACTATCTTCGTTAGCTGTGTGTGTACGGTGTTCTAATTATGTCATTTTTAACAGTTGTGTTTGTTTTATTCGTTCGTGTGTGTATGTTCTTTTAATAATTTCACCGACGACTCCTATATATTAGGAAGACGAAGTTTTACCTGATGATGGGAATCTAATTCCCGAAACATGTAGTGGAATATTAAACTACAAGATCGCTGACGGATCGGATAAGGTATATTTTAAATTAATTGAATCTTATAAGCGATCTGGAGACCATTTATATGATGAAAAAACTGTTTGTTTTGATTCCAAGCAGATAGTTTGGAGCTGGCCACTCCAACGTTTTGGTTCCAAGCAGATAGTTTGGAGCTGGCTACTCCAACGTTTTGGTTCCAAGCAGATAGTTTGGAGCTGGCCACCCCAACGTTTTGGTTCCAAGCAGATAGTTTGGAACTGGTCACTCCAACGTTTTGGTTCCAAGCAGATAGTTTGGAGCTGGCCACTCCAACGTTTTGATTCCAAGCAGATAGTTTGGAGCTGGCCACTCCAACGTTTTGGTTCCAAGCAGATAGTTTGGAGCTGGCCACTCCAACGGTTTGGTTCCAAGCAGATAGTTTGGAGCTGGCCACTCCAACGTTTTGGTTCCAAGCAGATAGTTTGGAGCTGGCTACTCCAACGTTTTTTCAGACGTCGCACACATCTACGTCCTTTTGTTTATAATTCAATCGTTGTTTAGAGATGCGGCAATCACCCATCCGGTTAATAAACAAACAGAATAATCACTGTTGCACACCACTATAGAAAAATTATTCCGATTAGCGCTTTCAAGCTTCTACAGCCCATCGTCAGATCGGAAATCTAGAATTCTTAGAATTTTTTAGAATTCTTAGAATTTTTTAGAATTCTTAGAATTTTTTAGAATTCTTAGAACTAATTTTTAGAATTGTGCTAACTTTGCAGTATATATGGGTAAACCTATGTAGCACTAGCCTACATACCCTTACCTATGTATCTTCACAAACCCTATACTCCTTACGTTTTCGGAAGGCACCTAAGAGATTAGGAAACCCTCGCCCACCAACGCGCACTCACACACACACGCGCGCGACCAGTTTGACCTGCCTCTAATGGCGCTTCGATGAGTCACCTACTAGCCATTGAAAGACAAAATTATGAAAATTTGTATTCTAGATTTTACATAAGTTATGATACATTTTTTGGATTCTATCTTCAATTTCCTTCAAAATGGGTCCAAACACGAAATAATTACGACATTTGTGAGCTTTAAAAAGACGCCAAACACTTAACACGTAGAATAGTGTTTGGCGTCTTTTTAAAGCTCATAAATGTCGTAATTATTTCGTGTTTGGACCTATTTTGAAGGAAATTGAATATAGAATCCAAAAAATGTATCATAACTTATGTAAAATCTAGAATACAAATTTTCATAGTTTTGTCGTTCAATGCCTAGTAGGTGACTCATCGAAGCGCCATTAGAGGCAGGTCAAACTGGTCGTACGTGTGTGTGTGAGTGCGCGTTAGTGGGCGAGGGTCTCCTAATCTCTTAGGTGCCTTCCGAAAACGTAAGGAGTATATGTATCTTCACTATGTCATTTTTTGTAATAATAAAGACATTACAGCGCAGATATTAAAAATTGTCTGTAATCTGACTTCCTCCAGAAAGGTTGTTTAAACACTTTTTGCTCATCTGACGATGAGCTGAGAAGCTTGAAAGCGCTAATTGGAATACTTTTTTCTATAATGGTGTGCAACAGTGATAATTCTGTTTGTGATTATAACCACTAACACAGCTTTCTTAATTAAACATTCAGTTAATGTCCCAAAACGTTTAGCCGATATTGGGCAATCGTATAGAATGTTATGAGTATATTCGGTTCCTGAGGTATATCTGGATTTCTTCTGTGATCTTAATGAGTATACCCTGCCACGTGCCTGAAAATTCTAACTTAGGCCGCTTGAATAAGACTGACCAGGGATTTCGTTAAAGTCCAATTCCGAAATCCACTGAGGAATGTGGAACGTCAGGTATTTCTTTACTTGTTAATTTTTAGAATTCTGCTAACTTTGCAGTATATATGGGTAAACCTACTTAGAACTAGCCTACATATCCTTACCTATGTATCTTCACAAACTTATGTAGTCTATCTTCACTGTCATTTTTTGTAATAATAAAGACATTACAGCGCAGATATTAAAAATTGTCTGTAATCTGACATCCTCCAGAAAGGTTGTTTAAACACTTTTTCCTCACATGGGATCAGCTCCATGTCAATCCACCACCTTTATCTTCAATGTAGTGATCTGTAATCCTAAATCCTTGCAAATTCGACTCAATGAGTGTACAGACATCTACAACCCGCTTTCCGACGGGATAGCCTAGTCATCAGCAAACATCAGCGTGTCAACTGCAGAGTTACTAATCACAAAATGCTCCGGAAAATTGATCTGCTAATTGTGTGTGACATCGTCTATATATAAATTGAAAGAGACGAAGATAGTGGACACCACTGTCGTACTCCACAATTGATCAGGCCTATACTAGGAGTTGTATTCCATCTTCGTGTTTCAATTAAGATTTCGTTTTACACATAAAGACTTTCTACGGTTGTAAAGAGGGATCCCTTTTTTTGCCATTATTGCCTACAGCCTGCTCCTATTCATTCCATTAAATGTATTTCCAAAGTCGATGAAAGGCAACTGATAATCTCTGTGCTTTTCGACGACCTGAGCTGTTGTGAAGATGCAATATGATCTGCTTTATTGTAAACATGTTGACTCTCCGAAAGAACAGTCTCCGCTACTGCGTCGAGTCGTCCTGCAAATTTAGCTCATACTTTATAAGCTCAAAATTCTGCCTATCAGTGTCCGGCGACTTTCTATTTTTTTTCCCCTTTGTAGAACAGGTAAAAATTCATCCGTTTCTTCTGAATCCACACATTCATGATAATTGAAAATTTTGTTCCTTCCGCTTATACAGCCGCTCATTCCTTCTCTGTAATATTACTTACCTTCAGGTTTCACTCTCTTATAATCTTTCTCTAAATGCATGGGCGCCGCGACGTGGTGATATGGTTTCTTTCTTCTTCTTTTCTTCTTTAATGGTCTTTTGCCACTTCGAGTTATCCGTTTACAGTACAATGCACATCCACGAATGGTTACGTTTCCCCACTCATTTTGTTTTAATCGTCATAATCATTTCCAGCAAACGTTAAATGAAAAACGGTTTTTCCGATCCCAACCAGATAGACTAAAGCTGGTCACTACAACGTTTCTCGGACGTGCCACACATCTCTGTCCTTTTGTTTATAATTCAATCGTTTTTTAGGTGTTTCTGCATTTCTCCTACGATCTTGAAGAGTATACTCTGCCACATGCCTGAGAAGAATGGCCTGATATTTTGTTAAGTCCAATTGTTATGTCCATAGAAAAGTGTGGGAGGTCGTTTTGTGGAACGTCAAACGTGTTTCTTACTCGTTAATCTTTAGAAATCTCCACACGGCACAGCACCTATAAGTCAACCTATGTAGTTTATTCACCATGTCGTTTGTCATATAAATCAAATTAGCCTATAGCCCAGATATTGAACATTACTAACCTGTTTCAAAACCGGACAAAGTACAACAGTTTTTGTTGGTATGGCATCAGCTCCATGAAAAGCTGAAAAACTTGGTCTTCAATGTGGAGATCTGTAAACTGAAATCCTTGCAGGTGCGAACCATCGGCAAGCCGCTTTCCGATTGTAGAGTTAACAATCATAAGATACTGTTGAAAGTTTATCTGCCAACTGTGTACGATATCGTCTTATGTATTGAAAGAATAGATGACAGCGGGCATCCTTGTTGTACTCTACAATTAATCACTCCCATGCTGGAAGCTGTGCTCCGCCTTCCTGTCTCAGTTAATATTTTGTCATCATCACCATCATCATCCTCAAGGTTTAAACCAAGAATGATTTGTTCCGGTCTCACGTAAGCAAATATTACAGCTGGCCACTCCATCTCTTCCTCGAACGTCCCACACCTCTCCGTCCCCTCGGCTTATAGTTCCACAGTTGTTTGGGGATACGGCAGTCATTCATTCGGCAAAGATGTTCCCACCAATTCAGCTGATACTGGGCGATCCTGTCGACTATACTCATAATATTCAATGCCTGCCGTATATCTGTGTTTTTTCTATAATCATGGAGAGTATTCCCTGCCACGTGCTTGAGAAATTTCATTTCGGCCGCTTGGATGCGACTGGCCTGGCCTTTCGTTAAAGTCCAATTCTCAGACCCATAAAGAAGTGTGAGAAGAGCCATTACCTTGTAGAATTTTAGGCATGTTTCTTTACTTGCTGACTTAAGGGTTTGCCTGATGGTCCCGCACATAAGGTTGAACTTATGCGACTTATGCACCACGTCGTTGCTTGCGTTATAAGACACACTGTAACCCAGGTATTCAAAACTGCTAACTTGTTCCAGGACAGTACTATCTATAACAATTTTTATCAGTACGGGATCAGTTTCACAAAAAGCCCTCACCTCGGTTTTAATTGTGGATATCTGCAATCCAGAGAAATTGGGGTAAAAAATTGCCCCTAAAGACAGATGACCTTCCATTGGTCAACGACGTAGGATGTGGGAGGCAAGGATAAACCACTACATTAAAGATCCTTATGGATATCTCAACAGGGAAACTGGTCTCTTTACTCTGGTAAGACAGCCAGTTTATGGGAGAACACCCAGACAGAAAATCGGGCTGGACTTTAAGCTTGAATGTGGTAGCCCCACCACACGTCTTACTCTGCGATATGCTAGTAACATATCCAGGGGACATATTCACTACTAAATTGAGTCAAGTAAGGAATAGGCGGACGGATCAAAAGTTAATATTTTGTTTTCCACATAAAGGCTTTGTACGACTTTAATTAGGTATTCCGGGGTCACTTTCTTCTTCAATATTCACAGCCTGCCCCTATTCACTCTATCAAACGTCTTTCTAAAGTCGATGAAAACTATGTATCTGGGCAACTGAAATTCTCTGTGCTCTTCAGTGACACGCGCTATTGTCCAGGCGCAGTCTCAACGTGATCTGCCCTTCCTGAAAACCATGGCGGACTTCCGAGAGAATAGTCTTCATTATTTCATTCAGTCGTTATGCTACGACAGATGCATACGATTTGTAAGACGTATTAAGCACGCTGAAACTTTTCACAGTCATTAAGATCTGCTTTCCTGAATACTACCTTTCCCATCTGCCAATATTTGGAAATATGACCAGTAGTCCAGCACACATCGATAAAGTTCAATAAGCGATCGTGCAGCAAGGCTGACTGGCGTATTTTTTATACGCTTAAAATCAGTACCCGGCGATTTTCTATTTTGACACCTTTGTAGAACAGCTAAAAATTCATCCATTGCTATTCGAGCCACAAATTCATCCATTGCTATTCGATCCACACATTCATCCATTGTTATTCGTTCCACACATTCATTGATGTCTGCAAACGTTGTTTCTTCCATTTGTCAGTAAGGAGTACAATACCAAATAGATAAGAAAGGAGTAAAAAAAAGTTGTCTTGTAAAACTACACGATAAATGATAATAGTCATTCCGCAAAGTCAGGGGCGCCCTAGCAAGTCCGTGGACACGTCGATATGTTGTAGAGTACAACTAAAAGCTAGACATCAGAAAATGCCGTTTAGCGACAGATGATGGTTTTGACGTCTGCTAGATATTAAAAATCTCCCTGTGATTATATATCAGTCTTGTTATCGTTGTTTAGCAATAACAACAGAAACATAACTTTAACAGAAACATAACTGTTAACTTTGAACATAAAAAATTATTGTTACTAGAAGAAGCTATGAATGCCATTCTCGTCAAACCATATAATTTTGCTCACTCGTGTACATATATAGGCCTACAAATAATTTTGTTATTGTTTTTGGGCGTAATGATAATTTTTTTTTTTTTTTGAAATAAAAGATAAGGTATAAATAAAATAATGCATTGGTCTATGCATTAAAAATGAGTATTCATGAATATATTTATTATAAATAATTTTTATAAGTAAAATTGTCACTTAAAATTCATAAATAAAAGTCTACTGAGTACAGAGAGGGAATAGAACAAGTTAACTGGTATCATATCTGAAATGATAAAATTTTAATACCTTTGAGTATAAAAATGAATCTTTATTAGAATTCAATAAATAGAATAGTCGACGTCAAAACAGATACTATTTTGAAGCTGTACGAAACTGTTATATTCAGTTCATCCTCTTTTGGTAATTCTCTTTTGAAAGTATCCCTTGCAGGTAATTCTCAGTGTCCATATCTAAATGTGTTATTTCTTATTTTAACCATGGTCGTTTTTTTTATGTGTGTGCTACGTTGTCGGCAACAAAGAAGTAGTTTCTATGGAAATATTTCATTTCAATTTGTCAAACATAAAACTCGATTCACAAGGAACACACCTAACTTATTAGAAATTATCGAACCGAATTCAAGTAAATGATTTTGCATAAAAATCTTAGAACATGGAAGTCATGTATGGTTCTCCATAACTATATTTTTGCATTGATTTTATAAATCTATTCGACCGGAAACTTAAAAATTTCAATAAAATGTCGTTCCTTGCTATTATCAATAATATTAAAAAAACAATTGTTATCGTCCTATGTCACCACGGACACGTAAACAAAATAATTTTTCGCTTTCAGAAATTCACAGACAACAAACGCTGGGCGCTATTTGCTTTCTTTCGCGTTGTTTAAGTAAAAGATAATTTAATCAAATTAATTGTTTATTTTTAAAATATTAACAACTAGGTACAATTCGTTCTTTGATTTATCTTTCTCAGCGTTTTTACCAAAACCATGCTGGTATATTTGGTTTCGCTCTAAGTGTAGGCCTACGTATTAAAAATAATTTTATAATTAATTAGAACATGGAAGTCATGTATATTTATACCGATTTTTTATTTTCCGTAAGGATCTCATATATATTATTTCTATTTTACATCGTTTTGGTAGCGAAAAGTTAAACAATAATTACAGTGTACTCTTATGTCAAATAAATTATACTGAAATACTAAAGTCCAAAGAAATTCCTTGAAACTATTGGCTACGGCTTCCAGTGTACCACTCTACGATTTGTTTGGATGAAAAAACATCCAATAGTAGGGCACTCGGAATACAAAAACAATTAAAGCATTTATAATGTAGTTTTTCTTATAATATCCATGCAATCTGCAGGTAAGATTAAATTTTTTTATTGAATTTAACATGTTAAAATTGGTCTGTAAGACCAACCATCAACTTATCTCTAATACCTCTTCATACTAAATACATATCAGTCAAATTAAGTCAAATGACACCCTTTAGTTAGTTCTGGTGTTCTTAACTAAACACTCTCACCTCCGCACAATGCTCTGCTTTTATAACACAAAACACTACACAAGTTCAAACTGCTTTGTTCTCTTCAGTCTTCGGAACACGTGTTGATTGTCCAGTAACTGAAGAACTTCTGCTACTTCATGCTTCTTCGCAAACCTTTTAATCTCTTCTTTAATTGTTGGAACACCTAGATCTCTGTGTATATTGGCGTTTCTAACATACCATGGTGCATTCACCATGGTCTGCAAAACTTTGTTTTGGAATGTTTGTATTAACCTAATGTTACTATCTTTCGCACACTCCCAGAGTTGAATTCCATACAGCCAGGTGGGTTTAATTATCTGATTATTGATCAGAGTTTTACTGTATAAAGACAGGTTGGAATGTTTTCCTATGAGCCATTTATATCGTCGGAATTTCATTTCAACTTCCTCTTTTTTCTTTTTTCTTTTTTCTTTTTTACATGCACTGTCCATCTCAGTTTTGTATCCAATGTCATATCCACGTATTTGGCTTTGTTTTCATAAGGAGCTACCGTTCCATTTATGACCAATGATGGAAGATTATTCATTCTTTAATCGGTGAAATTAATGTGTGCCGACTTGGAGACTTGGCTTCGTTAAGTTTAATTTTCCATTTTTTGGTCCATTCATATATGGTATTGCTAGCTTTCTGGAATAATCGGGTTGAAATAACCTCATCTTGCTTTATTGTAAGCAAGGCTGTATCCATCAGCAAATGTAGCCAATTTTCTTGTTTTAAGTTTGGTATGTCACTGGTAAATAATACATACAAGACAGGCCCAAGAACACTGCCCTGTGGTACTCCCGCCTGCACGTCTTTTAGGTCTGAATAAGCTTCTTCTTGTTTAACTCTAAACAATCTATTAGATATGTACGAGATAAGGATTTCTACATTTGTCTAGGTAACATTTTATTTAACTTGTAAATTAATCCTTCATGGCACACCTTAAGATAAAGGTGACTGAAACTTTGCAAAAACAAATTGTTATGTCATTTTATTTTATTGACTACCATTTTCTTTCATTTTTCGCTGCAGAGCATGCAATAATGAAAAGTATAAAAACTATTTTCTCAAATGTATGATCGTTGGTGATTTCTTTACAACTTAAAATACATGGATGATATTATTGTGTTTATGCATAGACATATATTATGTGATTTTATTTACAAGTTTGTGGACTCGCTTATATTGAAGTTTGGATATTTTACCATAGCTCTGAAGTAATAACATATGATTCAGTCTGGTTTATATACGGTTCGAGGTCATTTCACATACGGTTTTGGAGGTCAGACCGCAAAACAAGCAAGATTGTGAATGAATGACGGTCGCACACTTTGTGAATGCATACAATGCTGTACGGTAACCTTATTTCCCACCCACCAAGCACGTCACCCCCCCCCCACACACAAACCTTCACACAAATCTCGTAGTATTTTACGTATTAATAGCTCTTCGACACCGCCCCTCTCGGCTAAGTATCCGCAAACATTCTCAACTCCGCCACAATTCTTTATCCACTGCTTATCCCCGCCTCATGCAGTTCATGTATACTGGGAGAGCTAAAACTACAGGGTCAGGTCTCAAACCTTCATGAATTAAGAGCGTTAAGTTTAATATTATAAAAACACCCGCTCACGTTCACAAGCACAAATATTAAGTTTCAGTCTTTTCTTCTACACTTAATTTAATAGTTTTATATTTAATTAGTATACGTATAATTTGAAAGAATACGTAACTCTCATTTTAATTTTAAATAGACCAATTTGTGATTAAGTAAATTATATTTCTTTATATTCAATATAGGCTTACATATGTGTCTATTCATATATGCTCAAATTTTTCTTGTTATTTCATATTAAATTTTGTAAAATACTATGTATTATATATTTATTTCATATTTATAAAATATATATTATATATTATATTTGATGATATTATTTTATTTTGTTTTATACTATATCTGATGGTAGTTGGATTACTATCGAAACATTTGTAATTTACAAAATAAAAAATATATTCTTGTGAAAAGTTTTTTTATTATTGATAATAATATATGTGTAATTATTATTATTGTTATTATTATTATTATTATTATTATTATTATTATTATTATTATTATTATTATTATTATTATTACCGTATCATTAAATAAAACTTTTAGTACAAGAATATATTTTTCATTATTTCTTTTTAATATAACACTGTTTTGACAGTATAAAATATCATCATCTTCTTCCTCTTAACGGTTTTAGGCTTTAGCGGCCTGTTCCTATTCCACAGTCCACCTTCTCTTAGGTCTACCAACTTTTCGTTTGCGAATGTCTTTATCACTATATCTGTCCTGGTTGCCGAGGCTACTGTTGGATTTGTGAGTCGTTGATTGATACCACCGAATAGGGCAACCGACCCTATGCCGGCTAGATTTTTATCGACCTTCTCTGGTCTAGATCCGTCGTGTTCTGTTATAGGACCACCTCGAAAAGGGTGTGGCTCTTCACCACGCACGACGGTCTTGAGTAGGTAGAGGCTCTAGTCCAAACGGCTCTATATTCGTTCAAAAGGCAGTGGCTTAAGTACGAGAATTGTGTATACACCATTATGCACAATTGCCGCTTCAAGCCATGCATCATTTGTTCTACTGCCGGAACAGCAGCCACATATCAAGCAGCAGTTACCTGTTCAGACATCTCAACGAGCATGATCTGAGTAACTAGCGAATTATCTATTTTACCAGAGCCTCTGACATTATACGTACCTTTTTGTATTTCCTTCTATACGGAACAAATAGTCTCGTCACCAAACGGATATTACTGTCACACATCTTCAGCGCCGTCTTTCCGTAGTTTCGTAAACCGGTAGAATAGAAACCTAAAGTTTTGGTAGAAAATCTACAACTTACTTCCTTGGTTGTGTACAGAATATGTACTGTTCTTTACCTCCATCGCTCACCAACATTTCACGCCACACTACCTAAGTTTTCTACATGATAATGTACTGTTATGACAATCACACCGATCGTCGTGTTCTCCAGTTGAAACAGAATAACTGACACCAATGAAGTCCCACTCTTATAAAATAATTAAAGTTAAATCTGTCCAACAGACAATCTTAAATGTCGTCTTATCACAGTTTTGCAACAATTAACACGATGACCAATGCATACTAAACCGCCACAACAACTAACACTCCGCACTCTAATATCGCTAGGTCTAAACTGAACTGAGCCGCTTCAAAGTCCAGTATTTATAGCTCCGCCGCATTGCATCGTAGCGAGATAGCGAACCTCGATTGCGGTAGGATAGTATCTGAGAGGGGAATTTTGTATGACCTAGAACAATAGAGAAAGTTGCGTAATTCTGCCGCGCCAACATGCGCGCAAGGATCAGTTTTTAATATTTGGGATGTTGGATCGCAGAAGATAATGAAGAAATAAATGAAATAAGGAAAAGGATATAGTCCGCAAATAGAGTATATTCTTCATTGACAACTATATTCAAGACAAAGAATATCCACCGTCAGTCCAAGGTCACATTATATAAAATTATGATTAGACCGGTGATAACATTTGACAGCGAGACTTGGACTCTGAACAAACAAGCCGCTAATATAGTAAATACCTTTGTAAAGAGAATTTTGACGAGACTATATGGACCAATCCAAGTCAATGGGATATGGAGAATGCGTCACAATGAGGAACTATACAAGCTATATAAAGACAATTATCTGGCCACAACTGCATAGACTGCAATGAGCAGGACACATGATTAGGATGGAAGGCAACCGAATACCTAGGAAGGTACTGTGTAGCCAAATCGAGGGTGGAAGGCTGTCGGAAGACACAAGCATCGCTGGATTCACGCAGTGGCGAGGGATGCTGATACTTTACTTAAAATAAAACGATGGACATTTCTTGATCGCCAAGAACTGGGAAAAATGGTGGCTAAGGTTCGACTCCGAACTGTGACGCCATAGAAGAAAAAGAAGAAGGTTAGAAGATTACGTGCAAGGCGTCAGTAATCATACAGCGATGCGGTACTATCTATTACCTCAACGTAGCAGTATTAGTATCTTGGGTACTTTTCGGAACTTCCTTATATTCATATATGTTGAAGAACTCGTTCTTTCAAACTCCAACGAAATATTGATTTTCAACATAAGTTAAACCGAGGATAAATAATTTACTCTAATTTCTTGAACCTGTTATCAAACACACTTTGTTAACTTTAAGCGTGACTGTGTAAACTAAATGCTATGTACTACAGTTTATGTATTCATACATACGCTGAAACAATTGGGTTGCTTTAAACGCTTTGACACAGATTATTCCAAGTTTTCTACTAATCGCAAACTAGTATATATTTTCCAGCCAATTGTTGCAAAACTTGTGACCTATATAACTCTCTCCCAATGTGACGTAATTTAAATAAAGTGAAACCCCAACGGTTCCCGCCACTGCAAAGAGGTTGAGCAATAACAACTATGTTACTATAGTAATAAATATAATTTGTTATGGGAAACAATCGGGTTGCTCTAAATGGTCTACGATACTTTAAGTTTTGTATTATACAATATACAGTCTTATCGTTATGTGTAACTGTGTACCAAGTTGGTAGTAGTTTAGAACAATATCAATGAGCTCTGGCAAAGTTGTAATAACAGTTTCTTGAATTGGCTCAATAACGATTAAAAGTAATTGATTTGTGTTACCATCTGAAAAAAAGTACGTTTCCTCTATGTAATCTTTTTCTAAATTTTAGTTTATACGGATTCTTAAACTAAAAAGATGATTATTAAAAACCGTCATAGATCTGTTTACAGTGATTTCTGACGTTTTAAGTTCCAAACTCCATTTTTCTCTTCTCGTTCAATAAGCCCAGATCCTAACCTTCTTTGCTCCAGTTTTCCCTTGGTATTCCTGGTCAGCTTCTGTTTTTTGCGTTGGCAATTCAATGCTCGGTACTCTGTGTCCAGCTATTTGTTGAACGTGTCCACGCCAAATCCTCTGCTTATTTTTCCTACACCTACCATTAATGACTAATTTCCATAATTTATCTTGTCTGACCTTTTGTTATCCTGTCTCTTCTACACCCACCTACTCCAAATTCGATTTCTTATGCTCCTATTGTTTTTCTATTACCGTTCATCTGATAACAAACTGTAGGTATTTGCTGTTCTTCTCCTTACAACCTGGAGTAGGAGCGGACAACTGTCCCAGTTTGAGAAGGCTTATGTACATTGTGAATTTGAATTGTTATTATTTGCAAATATTTTACGTTGAATTAAAAATCTAACCATTGTTTTCTGGGCCTACTTACATTACGACTACCGTATGGGGTATAAAAATGTGTGGCTTTTGCTATACAGTCCTTTTCCGTGCAAAGGACATGTTCCCTCCACCTGTTCTTATAATGTAAGTTTTACAAATTTTGATTTATAAGTCTCCTCCTTTTTTGTTCTACAGGATCTGAACATTACAATCTGTCTTTGTCCATATTTTCTCTCTCTTATCCACATTATGCAACGGCTCTTCCTACTGTGTGCCCCAGTAAGGAAAATCTCTCCCAGCCGCGTTACAAGCTCTGAGCAGGGAAAAGCAGGACCCCTTCGGAGCCCGTATGACTTGTGTAGAATCATCTTCCGTAATACAGTGACGGTAAAAGGTGTAGGTAGGATAGATAAAGCTATGTAGGGCCCTTGGGCAGCTATTCCGGCTGAGAATTGTCCGGCATGTTTCTGTTGGCCTATCCTTAGCTACTCCCAACTCACTTCGCCACATGGACGGACATTTGGAAATATCCCCTGAGGATTTTGTTTTGTATTTTCTATTCTGCTTTACTATTCTGTAGAATACTGTTTAGTAGACTAATAGCTTTTTCTTTTAGTGTGCTTCCTCCGAGTCGTATTCGAGTTTTACGGAAATATGCATCCTCTTGTGAATCTTTCACCGCTAACTACCTTTCTTCTACCTTATTGCATCTCCATCTTCCAGAACCGAGATTTGTTGTTTTATTTTATATGACATATAATTACAGTATTTAATTTCAAAAATAACTTTCCAAATTTGAGTCTTGTGAATGAAAATACAGTCAAACATGTTCTTAATATAAAAATACAAGGGTCGATAAAATATTAACGAGACTTTTGAAATTGGCTCGAGGTAGGCCAACTTTAACGCTCATTAATGTTCGCACCGGTGAGTATTGGGCAGCAGTGCCTACATGTGTTCAGTGCTATCCTCTTGTTTCTGAAATCGTTTGTTCAACTGTAGTCACAATGAATGAACAGGAGGTGGATGTGTCCGTTGCCCAGCGTATAATTATTAAGTTTTTAGTATACGAAGGTCTTCGGTTCTGCACAGATTGCGCGCAAAGTCTCAAGTGTACAATGTCATTAGTTTTTCTGGTACGTCAGAAACTTCACTTACGCGTATCGTTCCGGAAGCAGCATTACGCCGCAAAACAAACATTTATTAAGTTCGAGACCTTATTCACGCCGATCGACTAATAGCTGCTCGTGAAATTAGCGCAATAACTTAAGCAAGTTACGGAAGTATGCAGACGATCGTGAAAAAAGAGTAAATGCTTCGAAAAAATTCTGCAAGATGACTGCCAAAAATTCTGAACGCAAATTCTCGGCCGCTTCTAGATCACTTTATAGAAATATAAGGCTTCCAGGTCAACAGCTCACAAAGTACAAGATTAATTTACAAACACGAGTCCTGACAGACACAGTTGTAAAATAAAGGACTCCTTGTCGTCAATACAATCCAGGCTGAATTCCGCATAAGCTACATAGAATTAGACCAATATCCGCAACTTACTACTGGTTTCTCTTAGAAACTTTCGCGGATTTCTGCCTTATGGTGAATAACATTCTCTTTAGACTTTAACACATGTTTTATTTTTTGTTAACAGTTCAACTAATTGAACCACTGCAAACACCTCATCGTAGGATGGACGTTCGTAATTAACAAAAACAAACCATCTAATAAATCAAATCAGCATTGTTCTTAATTATTTACTTCATCGTGTCAAAGAAGTTTCTTCTCACTCTCGTGTTCAAATATGTAAATATTTCAGCATTCGAAAATATTGCACTTCAAGTCAATTATTTAAAAAAGTTAATAAATTAATAAAAATTAATTCAATTATGGGAAGCTAAGTATTAAATGGTTCACGATTTAAAACTTGTACTTTTCTAGTGTTTTTTTTATATATAAATTAGGAAGTATAAATATAGAATGCCCAATCCATTGCGTTTTGTAACTCATAAACAGTTTTTCAGTTTAGGAAATGTTTTAGATGAGTAAAAGCAAAATATAATATTTAATGCTTAAAAAGTTAGATATGTCAAGAGAATAGTACACATGTTAATAATTAATGAAAATAAATTAACTTTATTTTATTCACCCTTTTTAACCGCTGATAAACAATTTACCGTTCTCTGTAAAAATGTAATCTTCTTCTGAAGTTAATCGTTAATATTTTCCCTTACTTATTTCCTTTCCATAGTATTTACTGATAATTTGAGTTTTCATAAATTTTTTGTTTTACGTCATTAGATTATTAAGTTTGAAATAAAGTGAGTCTACTCAGTGCACACCAAAAAACGTATCTGAATAAATGCACTGAAAAAGCGAATCCGCACAAACTAGTTCGGTACGTAGAATAATGTAAAAAACTTCGCAGACTCTGCTCAATTTCTCAACTCTACATTTATCTCTCTTTACGTCTCCTACATATATATGAAATTATTATCCCACTTTTGGGTCAACAGATTCCTCTTGACAGTTGCTGCAACTAAAATAAATTTAACAAAAATGTCCTACATATACTGTGACATTTTGTTAGGACACAGAATAAAAAACACTAAATTTGTTGAAGCAATATTGATGTTTTATTTAAATTATAAACTAACAAATTTCGTTGTCATGATTTACGTAATTAATTTGCCTTCCTTCAGACAAGCTCTACATTTACATATAAACTCGTCGTTTATAGTTTCTACTTCCGAGAGTTGTCGCCATAACCGTTAACAAGCAGGTAAATAATGCGACGCAAACGTAATCTGGTGGGCGGACAGTGCAACTGAGAGTAAATAATGGGCCATGGCTTCGCGTCTTTTGCCAGAATGTTTATGCCAACTTGACTGCAGTATCTTTGAATGAAAACATCAGACCGGACTAATGAAGTTGACAAAACACAATAGTGAATTGTAATCGGAGCTTAAAATTTTATTATTAAATTTAACGTTTACGTCTATTCGCGTGCGCTCGCGCGTGTGTGTGAGATAGATAGAGAGAGAGAGAGAGAGAGAGAGAGAGAGAGAGAGAGTGAAACAGCTAAGAGAATAGAGATTAATAACAAACAAATGGGCTCAAACCTATTACCTACAGATGACTGCAGGGACTTTAAAACAGATATTAAGCACGCTTAAAAAGCTATAGGCTATAACAACAGCATCTTTATTTTCTGAATAAATAACTTTAGTACGGTGTATACCAAACTTTCCTGGACGTACAAAGTAGTTGATGGTTCTGGCTATAAGGGGGAGCGGTTAACGGAAGGAAGGTGACTTCGCAAATGTCAGTACTTTTGAAAAATCTGTCACCGGTTGCGATGGATCAGCCGTACAGATCAGTCGTAGGTGGACTATTTGTCGAGACTTTAAACAGTCAACAGGGTTTTAGGCTACTGAAACTGCAGAAAATAGGGGACATAGAAGTAGACGTCGTTCCTCATACCACCTTGAACACCACGAAGGGGGTGGCAATGTGCAGCGACCTGCCGAACCGCACAGAAGAAGAGATTGCGACTGAGCTCGCCCCACAAAGCGTCATTGCATGTCGAAGTATAACGGTACGAAGAGATGGACAGACACTCCCATCTGCGTGCCATGGCCTAACTTTCAACAGAACAATTTTGCCAGAAAAGGTAAGAGCGGATATTAATAGGTTGAAAGTGAGAGCATTCGTCCCTCAGCCGATGCAATGTTCTCAGTGCTTGCGTTTCTGGCACACTGCATCCAAGATATACTCGGGTCAAGACATGGTCCTGTGGGAAGCCGGCTCATGGTGATGATCTCTGTGGCGAACCGATGAAATGTGTCAATTGCGGTGGTCAACATTCGTCTAGATCCCGCAATTGCGCCGTTTATAAGCAACAGAAGTACGTACCCTGAAAAAGCTCGGCTACTTCGATGCGAAAGAATTCTTACGAAAAGCTAACCAGTGAGATGTCTTACCACATTAACAAACGAGAAGGAAAACAACAAAGAACTTCGATCGCTAATCAAAGTCTGAGTCGAGTTTACATTTACGTTATGCAACTTGTTTTCATGTGCAGCTTCTAGGTGTGCCAGACGGAGCAAGTCGTTGATGATAGGTAGCGGACACACATCTATTCAGTAGCCATCGTATCCAGTTTTCGGGTCACAGCTGGGCAGCCAAGTATCGCGAACTGTTGACAGTAATCCGCATATACCATCCCTGCAAAGTTCAGAAAATGCAGGAGGAAGCAAGGTTACAATGGGAAATTCAGGCTGCCGAAATGAGATTTCTGAGAAGTGTCCAAGGATTCTCCCTTCTGGATAGGAGAAAAAACAAAGACATTAGACAAGACTTAAAGATCCAGTCTTTAAATGAGACGATTAAGGAGTATAAGAGGAGATGGTGTGGACATGTGGCCGGAATGCCAGATACCAGATTGCCAGTGGCAGCTCTCAAGTACAAGCCGAGTGGAAAGAGGGATGTTGGTAGACCGAGGAGGAGATGGGTTCCTGCACAGGCCAACTAGGGCCTAATCCCTGTAGTGAAGATGATGATGACAAACTAGAACGTGAGTTTTATGAAGCAGAAATCAACCATGGTGCTGTAGACTTACAAGACAAGATAGTGTTGTTGTGGCCAGCACATACCGTCAACCCTATAACATAGTCGTAAAATATATTGTAGTCGTAATACTGTACATGTGAAACATGTAAAATTGTTATTATATTTTTCAGTTTTGTTTCTTTTAAATCGAGAACAAAACTAAGCAAGATGATTGTAAACAAAGTCAGTTAACCAAGTCTGTCTTATCATCACACGTAAAGAGAGCGAGCGAGCGAGCGAGCGAGCGAGAGAGAGAGAGAGAGAGAGAGAGAGAGAGAGAGAGAGAGAGAGAGAGAGAGAGAGAGAGACAGACAGACATACAGACAGACAGACAGACAGTGACAGAGAGAGTAAACAACCGCAAAATCAAAAACTTTTGTGATGAGCAACCGCAGAGCAGTTTTTGTGAACAGTTCGCAATAAATGGCGTCATCTCTTGACTTGTATGTGACCTGGACGAGTACCGAGCTCTCGTTGGCTAAAACTTGAGCGTTAGTCTTTTGGAATTCATTCGTCACGATGGGTATAAAACTGACGAAGAGCGCTACGCCGGCTCTCATTTATTCATTCTCACACTATTCGCGATTCCGAGGCACACAATTTTTAAAGTTTAATTAATTTTTTTTTGTTCATAGGATGGAATTTAGCAAAAGCGTAATTAAATGTTTCAAACTTTCTTATACCTGCACAGATCGCTCATTAACCTTATAAGTTATACTCAGTAATGTTCTCAAATAGATTATATTTAGACAGTTTTGTAGTTTATCTTGTATTTTGTTATGCTGATTTTACACTTTGATTTTATAATATTTTAATACCATTTTAAATTTATATACACGTTTCCTTAGGTAATGATTTGTCTTCTTTGAGAAGCAAAGTACACTTCAGTAACGTAGATTTTTAAAGTGTTAATCAATGAACTGGTTAACATTTGATGACAAATTTAACATTGTTAACTTTGCTTGATAAAATACAGTTTAAGTAGTAGTGTAACAATTTGTGTTTTAATCAACAACTAGCCACTGCCCACTGCCACAAGCCACTGCCCACTGCCACTAGCCACTGTCCACTGCCACTAGCCACTGCCCACTGCCACAAGCCACTGCCCACTGCCACTAGCCACTGTCCACTGCCACTAGCCACTGCCCACTGCCACAAGCCACTGCCCACTGCCACTAGCCACTGTCCACTGCCACTAGCCACTGCCCACTGCCACAAGCCACTGCCCACTGCCACTAGCCACTGTCCACTGCCACTAGCCACTGCCCACTGCCACAAGCCACTGCCCACTGCCACTAGCCACTGTCCACTGCCACTAGCCACTGCGCACTGCCACTAGCCACTGTCCACTGCCACTAGCCACTGCCCACTGCCACTAGCCACTGTCCACTGCCACTAGCCACTGCCCACTGCCACAAGCCACTGCCCACTGCCACTAGCCACTGTCCACTGCCACTAGCCACTGCCCACTGCCACAAGCCACTGCCCACTGCCACTAGCCACTGTCCACTGCCACTAGCCACTGCCCACTGCCACAAGCCACTGCCCACTGCCACTAGCCACTGTCCACTGCCACTAGCCACTGCCCACTGCCACAAGCCACTGCCCACTGCCACTAGCCACTGTCCACTGCCACTAGCCACTGCGCACTGCCACTAGCCACTGTCCACTGCCACTAGCCACTGCCCACTGCCACTAGCCACTGTCCACTGCCACTAGCCACTGCCCACTGCCACAAGCCACTGCCCACTGCCACTAGCCACTGTCCACTGCCACTAGCCACTGCCCACTGCCACAAGCCACTGCCCACTGCCACTAGCCACTGCCCACTGCCACTAGCCACTGTCCACTGCCACTAGCCACTGCCCACTGCCACAAGCCACTGCCCACTGCCACTAGCCACTGTCCACTGCCACTAGCCACTGCGCACTGCCACTAGCCACTGTCCACTGCCACTAGCCACTGCCCACTGCCACTAGCCACTGTCCACTGCCACTAGCCACTGCCCTTTGCTACTAGCCACTGTCCACTGTCCACTGCCACTAGCCACTGCGTACTGCCACTACCCACTGTCCACTGCCACTAGCCACTGCCCACTGTCACAAGCCACTACCCACGGCCCACTGCCACTAGCCACTGCCCACTGTCACTAGCCACTGTACATCCTGGTGAGACTCCAGAACCGGGCGCTACAACAGTGTCACGGTACACTGATACGGAGCAGATTCGGTATTAACAGGAGCGTAGTGGAAGCGAGGTTTGAAAAGGTGCGCGCGGCATTCAATGAGTCGTTTCCGAGGGTTTATACAAGGCGCGCACGGCGTCAGTTTTGGTCGCTCTAAGCCAGATGTGAAAAGAAAGGAGGGCCGCTGATAGTTGGAAGTGATAATATGGAATTATTCGAAATTATACGTTACAACATACACTTTTGTTACAGTACCTTTAAAATATTGTTAGTTTGAATCGTACAGTACAATGAATTGTTTTTTCATGTTTTATGTAACATACCTATAATCTGATTAAAATTATTTTCGATCTGGCGGACTGCCACTGGACTAAAAAGGGCGTACATTTTTTGGGACAGGCACTGTTACCCTCAGTGACAAACGGTTGTTTAGGCCTACATACTGTAATCTCTAACGTGAATGTTTATGTATATAAGTAAAAAGCCTACTTTTTTAGTAAATATAACTCAACAGAAGTTAAATGAATAAGACAAAAATATTTAGATGCCAAAAGGCATCCGTTTATACTACTCAAGTGAAACAGTTTTTGTTATTCGTGTATTTCAGTTTAATTAAACTTTTAATGTTTGACGATTTTGTGTATCCCGCCCGATTATTAAACACTTCACTAAAACCACTTGAACGCACACAGTAGTATCGCCCGATAATCACTTGTAATCGCCAGATAAACTGAACTCAGCGTCTCTGAGTAATTGTATTTATAGTCCGCCAAAAATCTAGACGATTCCACATACTACGTATTATCTCGAAACTATGACGTAATTGTTGCGGCCTTGACACAGTGAGACCGGTCGCGCGAATTCTTCACCGTCTAGCAAATGCGTCGACAAGCACGTACGCCACACACGTTACATTCCGGATCCCTCTGGAACATTCGATAAACACGTAGATTGTTCTGTGATGTCGTAACAATATTAATCGGCCCATATTTACGGATAAATTTTCAGGGTCGCTTTTAAGTCTCAAATTCTGCGCTCGTGCGTGTGCGTGTCAACGCCTAATACGTTCTCGATTTCTTTATATTTGGATATCGGTAGTAATATACAATTTTATGTTACGAAGTAATTGTACTTATTTACGCTTATGAATTCGCTTACTTCAGAGATTTATTTTTGGCCTGCAGTTGATATACAAACTAACGAAACATTTGAGGTGTTTGGAAGGTGTTTACGCGAAAGTAACCGGAAATATCAATTTTAATGTTACACCAGAACTTAACTTTGTGTGTTAGTTAAGTTATTAAAAATGTTTTTACAAATCTTTAAAATCATTTTATCCTAATTAAAACAAAAAATTACTCTCCGTCTTTTTTTTTTTTGAAAACCCTACATTCTGTCAAATAAGGAAGACAGTACGTGTAATGTCCAATCATAACAATATTTAAATCAAAATACTTCGACTACTTACTATAACTTACACAGATAACTTGTATTCTTAGTCTTAACTTGTAACTTGTAACTTGAATTCTTAGTCTTTATAACTTGTATTCTGATGTCACATTCTCTAAGTACGCTTTATTTTTACGAATAATATGAATAAAGTCAAATTTGGTATCGTTTTAAATAACTGCCTCCATCTTTACATTTACAAACCATTTTTAAAACCCTACTTATTGTAGAAACAGGATAGATAGTTACTCTGTACGCCGACAATGTGTCCCTTTCGTTATTACAAACTGTGTCCTCCTTTCCTTGTCTCCAACTATTCCTGACTAATAATCACTTCCGTTTATATTAAAATTTCCTTGCTAGCCTCGGATATATAAACTGACTACTTTCTGCGGGAGTATTAATGATAAGAAAAAAAAATCGGCGGGGGCTGTGTCGGAGCCACGGCCGCAAATCTTCAGAGAGTAGAATACGTCTGTGTGCTTCAGGGTTGCTAATGTGTTATGAATAAAATGAACAAACACATATTTAGTTTTACAAGTACAAACTTTTATTTGCAAAATCATCACACAAGTTAATTAGTTGGTTCAAGCAAGACTTTATTTATAATGGGCCTATGATAGGAGAAGTAGCTGATATAAGGTAAGATATCAACGCTGATGTTTCTGGTGAAAGTCAAATCGATGGTGGTGTTACCCAGCGTAGTCGGTGGCATCATCAGAAATACGTATAAACATATATTTTATAATCGCTTAAGACAATTATTACAAAATATATAGACGTATCTGTATAAAAAATTACAAAATATATCAATACAATCGCATAGTAAAAACATTAAAAAGTGCAGGAACGGATAAAGGTATAGTTCCGTTGCCGCTAAATATCATTTGTTTATTTACTTGTTACTATGGTAATTAATTCTGGTCTCCATGGTGTTGACTCGACTTCAGTATTTATTTCCTTGTCTTTTAAGCGTTGTCGGTAAATCCTCTGACGTTCGGCATTGATCGTTTTGGATTTTTTGAATTCCCCATGATTTTCTCTACTCTCCTGTATCCGTTTACGATACTTTTGAGCACGTTTAGCATCCATATACCGCGACATTTTGTCCGAACACACGATTTTTACAACTTGAATTACGATTATTCAAACCTCTTAATAATATCAGTGCTATTACGGTACACTATGTAGATAGTACTCGATGAGACAATTTTAAGGACACCTCACTCAACGTTCTATCGCATCGGAAACCGGAGAAATACTAATTTTAGTGCGCGCCGAGCGGCGCAAAACATTTCTATTTTCTCCCCCCCGCTCACCCCGCGCTGGATGATGCAATAGCCCGCTTATATTGTGCTATTTATTATCTTTGTTCCTTTATCTGTCCCATGGTACCTCATATAAGCGTGAATCTTTTATCTTTAGATAATATTTCAATTTCAAACGTGACGTGAAAACGTAACGCTCGATTTTCTGGTTGGGGGGTGCCTATTGCTGGCCTGAAAGGTAAGACGTATTCTACGTCAAAAACTAGGAGTGCGAAATTTGAAATATATCTGCAAGTCTAACAAAGACTGTGTTGATAAACTGTTATTACTTGAAGTAATCGAAGGGATGAGGAGAAGTAGTCTGGTAAGCGGCGGGTGATGATGCAGACAAGGAAATGCATTCACGAAATATTCGTCCGTGACCTTACATACAGTCTTGTTTATTTTGTGGTTTGACTCCTCCAACACTCTGTTCATTCATTTACCTGTTGTCAAGAGAGTGAAGGTGAAAATTTGAAACTTCGAACTAAGCGCTGCCGCAAAATAGCAGACGAAATTATTTCTGGTAATAATGTTTTTTTCCTACCACAGAATCAGCTTAAGGGTCACGCAGAATACGTTGGCTGTCAGGTTGCGCCTCCATACTTTGGACAAGAGAGCCAGTGTAGCTAATAGAACTGTGTTTCAGCTACCCGTAATTTTCCCTCAGGATTTATTGCATTACGAAGTACTCGTTCCCACAGGCTGAATCGACGTGTCGCTTCTTAATTACATGCGTTGTTTACTTGTAACAACTTAACGTTAAACAACAGATTGCTTCTAATAATTTACTACCGAATGAGTTATCATTAATCTAAATCGATTAAAGTTAAATTTAATCGGTTTAAATATACGCAACATAGGGAAGTTTTTAGGTGTTACTATTGACAGGACACTGCATTTAGAATGACATATAAAATGCCTTCTTTCCGAAATGAGTTTGTCTCGTAATCCGATACAAAAGTTGCAGATATAAAGAAGCTTTTATTATTTTATTTTTAATTACTGTTAAATTTTCAAATTTTGTACTGTACAAACTTGCAGCACGTAGCTAAAGACATTGGAATTAAAAAATATGCTTTAAGGTAAATTCAAAGCGTAAAAAGGCAATAAAAGATAGTCCTTTATTTGAAGATCTCGGAATTTCGTCTCTACCTTCAATATACGTAGTCAAATTGATAAGTTTCAAAACGTTATTTGCATTTATACGAACTAAGTGATTTTTATAATATCTACAACACTAGACATAACGATATTTTTAAAAATGTCCCAAACCTTTTACAATCTTCTTCTCTTCTTCTTCAACACTTCAGACCTATGTAGTCCCTCCGTGTTACTTCCAAAGTCGCGATCTCAATGTAACCTCTCACGCTCATTCTTCTAAGGGCTTCAAACATATAACCCAACCTACTTTAGGTCAAGCCCTCTTTCTGGTTTTATATACGTGTGACCACCAGGAGACATGGGCCGAACTGGGCGTTATGAATAAGTTAAATAGTATTTTAATTTTGAGATTTCTGGTATTTTTACACAAGAATAATGTTTTAAGCTGTAAACGAGTTTCTTGACTATCGTTTTAAATCTAAGTAAATCCGGTACAATACACAAACTTTTTATATCGATAAGAAAACAGTAAGAAACCGATTTCATTGTATTTTGTTAATAAACAAGGCTAAAGGTTAATGGAAATTTTTCTTCTATTCATAGGGCTGATAAACGTACCTTGATTGACATCGCTGCCAGAGATTAGAGCTCGTGACCTCTAGGCATCCAGACACTATCGCATCTGGTCTTCAAACCAAGAAGGTCGCTGTGCTTCGGTGTCTTTCTGTTTGAATTGCTCAGTCAAGATGCGACGTTTGAATGAGACAGATACAGAGACGTTTGAATGGAGATTGACAGAGACACACACACGTGAATAGAGTGAGGAGGGAGAGGCGCAATTAAATCCCGATTCCCATTATTCTGTAATTACACATACAACAATCAGTATTGGTTCTGTAGATTATATCAGTCCAAATTAACCTCTTGTGCCTACCGCGTGTTGACAATACGAGTGACGCGATTCTGCGCCAGGCTTTTCCACCGGGTTCTCCGATCTCACGTTTCAACTAAACCCGTCAAGTGGTTAATTGACTACTCTGTGAGGTTACGACGATTGTTTGTACCTGCGATTTACACATCGTGGAATCGTACAGCCTACTACAACTCGCGTGAACAGAATCACGGTGTTGTTCGTTTCCGGTGGAATGAATCCAAATACAATTACAGTAAAGAGTGTCTCCATCAGTTTTCATCTTAGGTTAAATGACGACCTCACGTGTAGCCGAAAGCTGTGTCTGAAAACCAAACAAAACAACATGAACTTCAGGTCAGAATAATTTCTTCTATGTATTAAGAGGGGATTAATCCGTGTACTGCCATTCAGAATTTTTAGATATTTCACCATGTAACTCACTCCAGTTTTCTTAGTCACCTTCTGGTATGTTCATGCTCTGTGCTGTCTCTGTTTTACTTTGGTCAAAAATACAACGCCTTAAATCGTCTCCTATTCCCTTTCGACATTCTTCTTCCTCCTATGGTGCTATAAAACTTATACGTGTTTTGACTCTTGTACTATTAGCCAGGTTTTTCATCCTCTTCCCTTGTTTTTCTCCTGCGACTCCCTTGCCTTATCTGGGGAAAGGTAACTATTTAAACGTCTCTTTCGTAAATAAAACACTATATTCTCAGGTCCTCCCTCCACGTTTTAGCATCGTTCGTTGTTATCGTTCATATAAAAAGCTTCCCTAACTCCTTTTTACAATGGTCCGCAGAACAATCCTCTTCGTTAGTACTAATTTACTCACAATTTCTGCTGTAAAACAGACGTCTTCACTCACTGTGTCGCTTGCGCTACTTCCTGACCTTCCAGTGTCTCCGTTCCAACCTGTTATTGTTCTCGGAGACTTTCAAAGTCTGTATAGGCTCAAAAGAGCAAATGTATGTGCATTTGAAAGCGTCTAAATTTATAGGTCAAGTGTTTTTTCGCTTTTCCTTTAATTTAGTGTTTTTCCATTGCCATTCTTTCCCGTCCTTCAACCAGGTGGTCCATTCCCCACGGTGTTTTCTGATCATCCACCTCGTTCCTTCACGATCTTCATAGTCGTTGCACTCCCTTCCTGACTCCACTCAAGATACCATTATTCTGCCTAATTTCCTCTCCCCTAAATTAGCTTTACAGTAACTGACGGGGTGTGAAAATGAAAAGTCAAAAACGTAAGAATATAAGACATTAAGGCCAAAGGTGTTGACAATAAACGCAAGAGATACCAGGCTCCGTCTACGTTAGGTGTAATTAAGTTTGTAAGTCCCGATATCGCTTCTATTAAAAAAAAGTTACAATTAAATATTAGATTGTACAGATAACTAAGTACTTCTATAACATCAACTTTTATCATTAACTGACTATGGATTCTACGATCTTGCTTTCCTGAAAAGTTATAATTAATTAAATGCAATATTCTAATTATAATTCCAGATACTAATTGTAATTAGTTACAGTTCTGACGACATTTAATTTCTTTAGCGCTCGACGAATTACGAGTGTTTAACAGTCGTTGCAAAAGTCACCATTGTTTATGTAAGGTAATTCTCAATACGCCGTGTGTACTGCACACAATATCCGTTTATTGTAATCTGGTAGCGTCTAGAGGTCAGCAGTGTGACGATTTAAATTGTACCAATAATCAAGAAAATAAAAACTTAAAAAAATTAAGGTTGCGAGATCTTAAGCCATTTATATCTCACTGTATTAATATAAAATACCTGTATGTACTCAGTATGAGAGGAAGCAGTAATTAATTAGTTATTTAGAAGATGGTCTAATAAAAAGATAATTGTAAAGAGTTATTAATATCGTATTTAACCCTTTGCTTGTAAGCAGGCGCTGTCCTGTTGATTCCAGACTCGACATGCTTTCAGAGTCTTGTGTGAGTAAGAATAAGATTAAAAAAACTAATGTTAATAATTAAAAAATCTGAAGACATAAATAGTCGCTAAAACAACTGATTTAAATTATGTATATTTGTTTAGGGATAGTTTGGATAAAAAAAAAATGTTAACTTAAATATAGTTAGGAACTATATTCTCGCGCGGAAATTGTCCCACTAACTTTTGCCCAGTACCAGGCGAAGGGAGCGGAATTTCTCTCTCTTGCAATGGTGACTCCGTACAGTATAGACGTAGGAGCTGTGCGCTTAAAATATGTTAACTACATTTTGTCTCACCTTAAGATGGTGTACCAGATATAGTTGTTTAAAGCATCTGGATGTAGTAATTAATGTAGTCATGTGAATAGACAATAAGTTTAAAGTAATGTAAAACAAAAAGTATCGAAACGTAACAAAGAGTGTAACACAAGATGACATCGTGCTTCAACAAATAACAACAATTCCAAAGTCATACCCGGAGATGTGAACTATCAGAAGCCACAAACTCTACTGCACGTGACAGAATATGCAGATCAGGACATCCGAGAATCTACAAGATCATCGTAGATATCTACACTACATATTGTTCAACCTGCGAACTTTTGGAGCCCTTTACAGAGGAAGGCCAGACCGAGATGACGACGTAGCTGTTCCTGTTTCCCAAGACGGATACCCTAGGACGAGTCTTCTGCATACCAATTAAAAGGTGACTCGATAGCCTGTCTATCGAGGGTTACTAATATTTGTTACACAACACATCTTGAAAGAGACTTTTCAGAAACTATTAACTTTGTAAAGACTTATAAATTAAATCTAAGAATTTCATGTAACTATTCTAACTTCATACGTTGTAACAGTTTATATGCTAATGTAGAGTAATATAATTCAAGCAATAATACCATTCTTCCAATGGTTGAATAAAAGAAAGTCTTGCAAGCTAATATCATGAAATG
Organism: Magicicada septendecula; assembly: GCA_034769895.1. Lineage (NCBI taxonomy): Eukaryota > Metazoa > Arthropoda > Insecta > Hemiptera > Cicadidae > Magicicada > Magicicada septendecula. Next base: position 441,841,948 of record CM068372.1, on the reverse strand, counting down.
AGTATAATTAAAAGTCTTAATTACAGAAATATAGAAAGTTGACCCGGATCCGAGGTATAGCTATGTAAAATCAAGTTTGATCTCAAAGTTTAAAGAAACCTTTCAAGTAACTTAATAATTGAATTAGTAATGTCATGGGATCTGTCAGTATATGTTTTTTTAAATGTTAAATAAAAGAGAAGTCTTCTTGTTACACACATATGAGGAGTGCTTAAATCAATTGTATACCTTGCCATTGTTTCCTTACACAAAGTAAACAATTACACAGTTAGTAAGTAATTTGTTACATTAATTATTTGTGATCAATTCTGTTACAACGTAGGCAGCCCATCTAATTAACGGAGTTTAATTACGAGGGGTTCCCTGGATTTGTAACGCGGCGAAAAGACGTTACAGCAGTTGTGTTTAATCGAAATTACTTTGATAATATTTACCACACCGTCATTTCTTCATTTAAATTTATTTCAGTTTATATTACGTCTGAAAGAAACAATGGGTGTATAGTAATTTTTCCTTACAACTCGTACGCTTTTTAAATGGCCATTTAAACTTATGAAATTTTTAAGTGTTAACCGTTTTAAAGATAGCATTGTTTTTATTCTATAGACCGGAGTTACTTATAGCTTTGTCGAGTACTATGTTGGGAACACGATAGTTTATCAAAACGGTTATCAGGATAGTTGTCTCAAACCATTATTTTTTAGCAAAAAGGGTCGCTTAGATGGGTCTCCATTTTAACTCTGGGTCTCCATTTATTGTCGATCTTGCTACCGGATTGATTCTAAGGGAATACTTAGTTGCAGCATATAGTCGTAAGCGGGCTTATAATGTATGAATAAATGGTAACTGTATTAAGTTTACTAGTATATATATATACTGTGTGTGTGTGTGTGTGTGTGTGTGTGTGTGTGTGTGTGTGTGTGTGTGTGTGTGTGTGTGTGTGTGTGTGTGTGTGTGTGTGTGTGTGGCCTACTATTACGACGGTCTCATGGGCCGTTGTATTGTTCCAAAATACAGCCACAATGAAGTCGCTAATTGCCAGCTTTAATTATTCACAAATAACAAGTTGTGAACAACAAGGTACTCTCGTACAATAATTCAAATTTAATTTGTTCAAACGCAATAATAATGTCAACTAACAGAGTTCCCCACTAAGTGTAACACAATAATCGCTTTCCACTAATTCGCAACAATCACTTGATATCCGCACTCTACAATCTCGTCAGCTGTAACCAACTAAGCCGGCCGCTGTTGCTTATATAAGTGCCGTATAGATGTTCCAGAATAATTTTCCACTCTTTTGGCGGCGTTCCAGCTTAATTTGCGTAGTCACAAGTACTCCGACAGTCTGGAGCAGTGATTCCCGAACTTTTCAGTCCGCGGATCCCCCACCCCAAATAATTTAAAAATTCACGGACCCCGTCTGACATCTGAAATAAAACAAACAGTAAGTATGATAGCAACTCTTATATTTTAATTAAAATTTATTCAAATCAAAATTTTTTTAATTTGCAAAATTATAATATTAGTGAAATCGAATATAGTTAATGTGAACAATGACGCTACCTTTGCACAATTATCTCTTTAATATTGGGTTTAATATCTGATAATTTCAATATTAAGTAAACTCCGACATCAAGTTTATTTCTTAACTTTGACTTTAAGTACGTGAGCAGGGAGACTGCGGTTTCACACAAATAAGTAGACAGTTAAGACACTTCAAAGTTATTTTTCCGAGTTGAAGATAGTCAGTCATTACATATAACCAGACTTCAGCTAGCTGTAATTGTAAAAACTGTAATTTTATTGTTGAAATTTCTGCCAATGAATCTTCTTCTTGTACTGTAAGAGAGAGGTCTAGGGTGTTCGGCGAACAAAGAGATCTGCTACACGACATGATTTAAAGACATTATTAAAGCCATTAATTTAAAATTACTTTTCAATTATAATTGGTTTGAACCAAAAAAAAAAAATACTGTATTCTTCTACTAATTGTCTTAAGATTCAAAAATTTAGACTCAGATTTTAAAGCATAAAACATCCGAGAAAATTGCGGTATATTCTATTTTTTCCTTAAAAGTGTCCGCGGACCCCCTGAAACATTGTCGCTGACCCCACTTTGGGAACCTCTGGTCTAGAGAGTACTTTACTGCAGCACAGCCTTGGCACAGACCTTGCACCTGCTCGGCTAGTAAGGTGCATACGTATAAACACATTTCATGTAACAGCACCTGCTGACTGCACGAGAGCGTGACGTAATTTCGTACCGTATATGTATATATATATATACTAAATACTGTATACCAAATACTATGTACTGTTACCAGTTATATGTAAACATAATCACTAGTAAATATAATTACATATGAATTTATTTACCTCTATCTTTTCCAGATCTAACCATAGTTCAAAGGTTTTGTAAAATATATAAAAACACTTGGTAAGTTTCACAAATTTTTTAATTAACTCTGACAGCTGTTTCGACTAACTAAGCCATTGTCTCGCTCTCTGACAATGGCTTAGTTAGTCGAAACAGCTGTCAGAGTTAATTAAAAAATTCGTGAAACTTAGCAAGGGTTTTTATATATTTTACAAAACCTTTGTATTAATATGTTTCACCAACTGCCCAACGAGTCATCAATTGATATCGCTAACCGTAGTTGTTCCAATATTTGTCACATATCCGGTCATAGTAGTAACATCAGTACGGTTGTTTTCAAAATTAAAAATGATGGAAAACTATTCACATTCCTCCATAAATCAGGACAGTCTATCAGCCCCAGCTGTTATATCCATCTTCTCTCCTTGTATGTTACTTCCAGTTTTAAACATTTTGGCCTTGTTTCACATTTACCACCTAGTTCTCAGTCTGTCGACACTTCCTTTGACTTCTGTCCGATAGTTTAAAACCAATTTCTGAATTATTTCCGGTATTATCCTTGCACTAGTCTTCTACTTTTACTTGTATCCCTTTGCAATTTTAACAACTGGGGGGTTCGTACACCCATTTTTTTGTTCAGTTTAATTCATAATTCTACCGATGAAAGTACACCCTTCCGTGAATATCAGAAATATCATCTCCTACTTTCCAGCCCCCTCTCGTATCCTTTATTCATGCTGCATAGCCTTCGGACCTTACGACCATTGTAAATGTTCATCTGTGTTCTGGAAATGAGACAAGCGCTGTTACAACGGGAGAACTTGGCGTCGTTTTAGTTCTGCATCTTGCATGTGCAGATTGTCTAGCGCTTTTTGTAATCCGTTCGTAGAAACATAGTGTGTAAGGCAAACGATTTGAGCAACATCAGATAATATCGTATAAAACAAAACAAAAACGACAATGAACATTTAGTATAATATAACGTTACACAAACTCAGGAAGTACAGTGGAACCTCACTAATTCCTATCCCTCTGTAATTTGGCACTCAAGCTTTGTTTCTTTTTCTTTATTAACGAGCAAATAACATATACGCTCTAATTATAGCCGGAGTAAACCAGAAACGCACTGTTTGAGCCCGGTGTTATAATAATAGCCAGGAGAACGGATTGCGGAAGGTATTGGTTCCGAAAATGGGTATTTCGTACTTGTGTACACGGCACAATAAGTGTTGTGTTGTGTTGTTACAGCGTAACACGTTTCCAAAAATTCAGTCGGATTGCTGATGCCTGGAAAAATATTTCGGAAAACACTCTAAAATCTGCCTGGAATAAGTTACGGCCATTTGAATTACAACAACAGAACGAGAATGTCTTGACCCCACATAGGAATTGTTAGATATCTGCCAATCCCTACCGCCATTTAACAGTTTTAATAAAGGCGACATCAAACATTTATGTAAAATACTAAACCGTAGCCCCTGACGCATATCGACTGCTTCGTTTATGTTCGTTTCTTTCCGTAAGTGTTCGTACAGGTTGATGTGCGTTGTTAGCTGCCAATCTGACACAACATACTGAGAATCAAACCTTTTTTACCGAACTTCCTTGGCGCCAAACTATGACGTATACAAGTGAATCTGTGAATCTTATATTTATGTTGTTGGCCAGACCATTGTTTAAGCATTTGCTTTAACCAGGTAAGCATTATTAAAAATGCGTACCTCGTTTGACAGTTACACTCACAGCTGATATGCTCCAGTTACGTAAGAATGTACACACTTCGTAAGCAGCTAATCCAGGATGAATCGTAATTCTTCACATACGTTCGCATAAGCGCGACAATCATTGGAACGAAAACACTTCGATAATTATTAACAAAAAAACTACACTATTAAATACATGGTCCTATGTACACACCAAGGACACACTCGCTGAATATTTAATAATTTCATGAATAACGTATAATGATACCTTCAACTAGCAAACTTAAAACATATGTATTCTTTAAGCGCACTCATTTTAATAAACCAAAAATTAGAAAACATATAAAACTAGAGTATGAACACACACAAAATTAACAAATGAATGTCACATAACAAACTCGATGAACACGCGCACGGATAATTCAAATTAAATAAAAATTTACGTTATTGAAAACGAACTACGGAAACAGTTTTATTTGATAGTCACAGTGATATTAAAGAATAAAATTATAATTAATAGATTATTGTCTCACACACTGTTAATTAACACACGCACAGATAATTAAAATGAAGGAGTAAAATTAATATTTTAAAAGCGAACTATTGTCACGTTTTGTTTACAAACACGTTGGTGTTAATATACTATAATTACCGACACACTGTTAATTAACACACGCACAGTACATTAAACAACACGTTGTGTGTTCTACTGTACCTGTCCCGCCTGCTCGTAGCATTGGGTGAAAATTGAATATTCGCGCCTTACTCAGTTCTACGAAGAGTTACGGAAGTAAACGAACCAGTCTGTATGCGTCAGGGGCTAAGGTCTAGTGTGTAAAATAGTCTTACCGGATGTAGGCTACGAAATGTTTAGTAATGATGTAATTGTTACATACGTATCCACAGAACCTACAGAAACTAATGATGAAGACGATAACTGCCCAAAATAAAAACAGAACTGTCTAAAATAATTTCCCTACGCCAAATACATAATTTGGCTCTTGAAAAGAACGGTCTACAGAAAAAAAAAAAAAACAGAAGAAAATTACAGATTTTTTCACGAGCATTAAACAAATTTTCTTGCAATTACAGTGTTTAACTTGTTTGAGTTTAAAAATGTCCAGCAATAAATATGTTCGAGCATAACATTAATACTGTACATTGTTAGTGTTGAAATAAAACATTTTATAATGTCTTTAATGGGTTTGTTTCTTACTCCCTCACTAATTCGTATATTTCACTACTTCGTCACTCCTTCGGTCCCGTAGGCGACGAATTAGTGAGGTTCTACTGTGATGTAAAATGACAAACATTTTAATATAATATCGTACTTTTGAAAATGTATTCATCAGTTCTACAAGAGCTTTTGGCAGCCAACTCATGTATTTTGTTCTAGTAAGTTGTTTTTCATAAATGTATTTGCTTTTTGGCAGTTTTTAATTTGTATCTGTATTAATTTTTAACTGAAATAATATAAAATTGCGTGGAAAAGTAAGAATGTGAAAAATACTTTCTGAGGAACAGACTTCATGTACTATCACGACTGTCCACAGAGAGATTCAGTGAATCGACATTTAGAAAGATTAAAGTTATTTTTAGACAAACAAAATAAAATCTGCAAATTGTTATGCCGGACAATAAAAATTCTCCGGGTTGTCTAATGAGGCCAAATGGGTCGTAAAACATCCGTTTACAACTCTGACGATATTTTTCTTCCCGTTTCGTTGACTTCCTGTAAGTAATTGTATTTTCTTTTAATTTTCCGCCGGGTTTACTGTTTGTTAAGTCGTACAGTAATTCAATTTTGTTTGTTTTTTCTTAATATATTCAAGAGTATAATTTTTATTGATATTTTTCTCGCTCGAAGGAACGTCATCCGAAAGTCTTTAATAAATTTAAAGGCACTTTGCACGTCCTCCAAGTCACCCGTGTCCCATCCAAAACATGCGCAAACAACCACTCACAGGGGCTGTTAATTTCTAGGTCGTTTAATTAAGCAACACCACTTACTACTGTAAATATCAAAAACGAATTAGCGCATACAGAATCCTAGTGGCCGTTCTTCAATTGTCGACAAATATTACAAGGACATGGTTTACACCAAAAGTGCTCAACTTCAATCTCTTTTGGTTAACGTTGTTATTTTTCTTCAGGCTATACTTTAGCCAAGAAACCTTAATGTAAATTAGTAATTAATATATTGTTGTTCTTCTTCTTTTCCTTCACCTTTTTAGTGTTCTTCTTCATCTTGTACTTGTTGTTGTTGTTGTTGTTGTTGTTGTTGTTGTTGTTGTTGTTGTTGTTGTTGTTGTTGTTGTTGTTGTTGTTGTTGTTGTTGTTGTTGTTGTTGTTGTTGTTGTTGTTGTTGTTGTTCTTACAAATAATCCAAGAAGTAAAAATGACTTTTCTTCTCGGAAAGGATAAGAAACAAAATAAAAGGAGTGCATTACAACAGCCAACCTTAAAGAATACACTTAATGGAACGTACGTTGATGGAAATAACATCTACAGCGGATAAATGAAGTGAGAATACAAGCTTACATCGGGTTCCAAGCTTAGCGCGTAAAGTGTAAGAGAAATGTAAAGTGTAAAAGCATTCAGTTTTTTCACTTTATTGAGATATTGTAGCATAACAGAATGTTCACCTTAAATATAACTTAATACAACAGTAAAAAGAAAAAGAAGAAACATTCAGTAGTGAGTGATAACTAAATGGTTAAAAAATGAATTAGATAAACTGATCATTATAGTCAGGCAAATGTTAAAAAATAGACTCTATAACAAAGAAAACTCTTGGTCCAAATAAAAGAAACCATCTATATAAAACCCCAGTACATCATCAGTATACCCAGTAGGATTTGGAGCAGTAATGAAAAAATAATCATGGACAACTTATTAAATTAATCACATCAGAGGACCTAAATACAAAAATAATAACATACTCATTGAAGGAGAAATAAGGAACAGACTATTTCAAGCTTAATACAAAGAGTGCAGAATTAGGAAAGGTTATTTCCAAAATCCCATGAAGGACATATACAAATTAAGTAAATTTAAAACAATGACAAAACGTAAACCCAGTAACCGAAGTTACAGGATACATTACAAATGAAGTAAAGATTGTAAAGTAGATATAGATATAACTTCAGGATAAAGAATAGAATGTTAGATAGAAGGAGTTATAGACTACCATTAGTGTAGAAAATAAAAAGTGCTATACTATATTAAACCATAATGAGAATTAAAGACTGCCATTAGTGTAGATAATCAAAAGTGATATACTATAAGACCCCATAATAAGAATTAAAGACTACCATTAGTGTAGATAATAAAAAGTGTTATACAATAAAAAACCATAAGAGTGAAAGACAGGAAATGACTGCAAATGTATTAGTTATAAGAGTATTTAAATGTAAAAAATATAAGGATTGTTGAACATTAATATAGATATGAAAACATGAACTTTCAATAGATGTAATGGAAAATGTTAGATATAGAATGTTTTGTTATGATTAAATAAGGTAGCTGAAAATGATAGACATAAGACGTTTTATTATAACTAATAACTAAATAATGTAGTTGAAAATGTTAGATATAAGATGTTTTATTATAATTAAATAATATAAATGAAAATGATAGATTATAAGATGTTATGTTATAATTAAAGAATGTTAATTAATTTTAAAGTTTTGTTAAGGTAGGGAAGGCAAGGAAATAATATTGATATCTTTTTGAATTGTAAACCATAGAAATAATAAGGTAGCAAAATAGTTAAAAAACCAATAGCAAAGCAAAACCGTATTTTAGGCCAAATTCAAATTTTACCATTTCATCAAGTCCAAAAGGATAAATTAAATAAAACTGTATAAAATTAGCAGAGATTAGTCAAGTTAGAATAAAGATACTTAAATATAATCATCACAGAAATATATAATAGTAAATGTAATGATCAGAAGATAAAATTAACTTTATTGGAAATGTGTAATATAATGCCTAACAGTGGACACAGTACAAATAAAATGGAAATTAATCAGTATTAGAGTGTTATAACAACAAATTGTTAAAGACAAAGAATAAGTAAAATTATTTAAGGACAATGTTAACATAAAACGACTTGTAAACCATTTAATTTCTAATTATGTGAAAAATAATAAGGCCTATAAGAAATGTCAAAAAATGTCAATTTCAAGCTTTTTTGAAACCCAATTAGGTCATATTGTATATTAATTTATGTAAAATTAAAACAGGAATATTGCTAGGTACTTAAATTTTCATAAAATTAACAAATAATTAAGTTATAGCCTTAAAATAGTAAAAAATTCATATATTTCTATGAGATCAGATCTGGACAAAAACGAACAGCTGATTTCAGACAATGGGACAAGATGCTAAGATATTTCAGAAATTACTATATTAAACGACGATTTGAGTTAGCAGTTGATTGTTAAACGTGAACCTGAACGGATGAGAACGTACAAAAGGAAGATCCAAAAAATATAAATTATTAGAAAAAAGTGAAGCTGTAACATAAAAAATTACTACAGAGGTTATAAACCGAAAATTACTAAAAAATAACTTAAACAATAACGAAGTGAAGAACGAATTTCAGTTATAATACGATCCAACACCAATGCACATATTGAACATCACAATCATCCGCCATATTGAAATTATTAAATTAACACCAATTTCATGGAATGACGAACTCAAACAGATTTGAACACTGAATACGACACAAATAATCCTGCATCAAACTACCCCGCCGAGTAGAAGAGAACACTACAACCAAGTATCCAGAGGGACTACATCATCGCTGAGGAAGATATCCACAATTATATTTGAGGGAGAACGAAGAACGAGGAGTCGGCGTGGTTGGCGAAAATCCGAAGTCGATGGCCGCCATGTTTCCAGTTTGCATAGAGAAACCGTACACAGCCACTTTGAATCAACGACGACGTGACGTCATGCACTGCTGAATGGTTCGAAAATTTCTTTATTAAATGACATTATTTTCAGAGATATGTTACTTTTACGTATTAGTATTTAAATTTTTATTAATTGTAAGTATTGTATCTTGTGACTAGTCCTTCCCTAACCATTTCGGCAGTTCAAAGAACTCTATTGAATATCTATGTTAATAAATACATGAAAATCTTGTAATTTCATGTATTTGTCTAGTTGACACAATCGACCTGTGAGTTGAGTTTTAACCGCAGCCATAGTCGATGTGCGTAAGATTGTCGCACCGCTTTTAAAATAAACACCAGAATTGTTTCTAAATACTCGTTTTCATGATTATTTGAGTTATTAAAATTAGTATATTTCATTCCTAATTTAATTTAGAAGTATTAAACGAAAGAAATCAAGACGAAGAAGAAGAAAAGGGGCTGAGCTAGAAGAGAATACACTTCGACCCAGCTTGACATAATCGGATTAACACGGTAAAACAAATATTTCGTCTCGAAGTCTTACACAATTACTAATTCATAGTTTAATTAATTAAAAAATGATAAATATAAATAATAAAAATAATTAATTAATTAAAAAATTAAATAAATAAAAACATTATTAAAAATTTTTTTTTATAAATTAATAACTTAAAAATTTTTATCAATATAAATTTTATTTGTGATAAACAAACGTTTTATTACAAATTGGCTTTCCCAACGTGGAGCTTTATTTTAAACATTCATCAGTAAATTCGTTTTATTACATAATTCATATTTTTTAAGTCACTAAAATTACATATTATGAGCTAGCAATTTTCAAAAATCCATAACGTTACATTGTCATGCGAGGGAGGGTGGTACTTCGACAGAAGCATAGGCACCAAACGCTCATCACGTATTCTTCTTCTTCTTCTTCTTATTCTTCTTCTTCTTCTTCTTCTTCTTCTTCTTCTTCTTCTTCTGCTCCTTCTCCTCCTCCTCCTCCTCCTCCTCATCCTCCTCCTTCTCCTCCTCCTCCTCCTTCTTCTTCTTCTTCTTCTTCCTCCTATTCTTTATTGTCAAGGACTAGGCTGCTGCTTGGTCAGCCTCAAAAGTTCTAACGCGCCTTTGTACACGCTTCTTCATAACAGTTGTCAATTCATAATTTTCCTTGCAATTCTTCCGGAAGGTATTCGTGATCCTTGCCGTACTGTATCTTCAACATTCAGTTATTGTCGAATAATAGAACTGCATAGCTGTCCATATACGTACAGCCTTCCCTAAATAATATTATCTTAGTGGCTGGAATAGGTGTTTTGATTTTTGCCTCTTATTAATGGCCCGAGCGCAGTAAATTTAGATTTTTGCAGTTTTCTTTCTCAATTTGTTCTTTTTTGATAGAAAGCAGAGTATTAACTACTTTGCTTAAAATGTGTGTATCTGTGTGAGAGCGCGCGCGTGTTACACAAACCCAAAACATGTTAGTGTAACTTCGTGTTACAGAGAAGTTCATAAATATGGTATGTACACAGGCAGTCTTCAGTCTTCAGCGTTGTTTATATCGATTGCAGCCACGCTTCACAGTCAGTCGCAAACATTGTCTGATTGATGGACAGACGTGCAGCTCCCCTCCATTTATCAAACCGACCCAGTCAACTGGCGTCTGGTAAAACTAACTGCGAAGAAAATACATTTTACATCTAAATAACGAGACCATCATGAGAAGAATTTATCACTTTATTCGACACGTTAGTGACGAAAATACATGTTTTCGTTGGACAGCGGTTAAGTTGGGTAAGTTCCAGGCGATCTGTGGGACAATCGACCGTACTTTTAGAAACCAGGTACGTCGAGATACGAAAGTAAAGTTTTACAAAGTTATGGCAATCCCTGTACTGTCCTTTGGGTGTGAATTGTGGACCACAACTGGACAGTAATGTGGTAATTTTCGCATTAATAGGTTGGCTAATCTGTATTTTCTGAAATTGCTTATCATGTTTATACAAACGACACAGTTGTCCGAGCTATGGCAGGCGGCAGACGTCATAACGTTTGCTCGCTTGTTCTGTCATACATAATTTTTCTTGTCGTCAGACAATCATTGTAGTCCTTAGGCCACAACATTATATTGCATACTTGCAATACATCAGCAATACATTGCTAATGCTTTTTCATGTAGCTTGAGTGTCGCGTACACGCGCCTCAAGTCTTACGACAATTCATACGACATTCGTCTAGGCCTTAGGCCTTAACATTTTAATCTGAGTGTCGCACATTTGCGCCTCATCTAACATGTAGCGTTCTTAACGACTCTGTTTATTAACATTTTAAGCTGTTCAGACTTAGCCAATCTCAACAACATAATTTAAGTGTATAGCAGAAACTTAAAAAATGTATTATACAGTCCACTATCGTTATTATTCTGCATCCTGGCAATAGCACCACAAACATCATTCTTCCTAATAGAACATTTTTGGTACACACGTGCCGATCTCAACATTTTTTTGGTCGCTCCGTGCCTGGATTCGTCATTCACCTTTTCCAACTTAATAGCGGTTTTCATCATTTTTCTGCCCCATTTTCTGGCCATCACGGGCGATTCAGCATATTCGCTGATCCGACCGTCTCGGGACTTACTTCAGCATTTCTTTCATCGCCATTGAGCCTCGTGACGACATCACTGCAAGACCATCCATGTGCTAGCGTCTACACTCCAGTTTAAGCAAGCATTTCTCCGGTCTGTGTGTTTGGCATCTTCTCCACGGCCTCGACGCTCCAGGACATCGCATACCAGGTACCACATCATTAACAGGTGCGTACAATGGCTGAAGAAGGCCTCAAAGTGTTCGTCAGAAAGTGAGGCGGCATAAAGTCTGCCATAGTGCGAATTAATTCGGCTATCATTAACTTTGACAAAAGCACTAACACAAAACATTTTTTAACAGTTAGACTCGAAAGTCTAAAAAGTTTGGCAACAAAATACGATGAAGTCTAAAAAGTTTGGCAACAAAATACGATGAGGTACAGTCCGAAATTGAACTCATTTCTAAAGACATAAACGCTGTTCAGAAGATCGAATTAAGGTTGAAGAGCTGTTATATTCAACAGAAGCCAATATCTTGCAATTGATAGAAAGCTTCAACGTTCAGACTGTATCTCCCGTATTAACAAGCAACATACAATTAAAACCGATAAGTCTGCCCTGCTTCACAGGCAATATCTTAGAATGGCAGCAATTTTATTCAATATTTCTGGATTTGGTGCACGCCAGATCTGATTTAACGTCAGTGCAGAATTTACATTATTTGTATTCGTCTCTGAAAAATGAGCGCTAGATTTAATTAAGGCACTACCTATTTGTAACGAAAACTATTCGATAGCGTTGAGTTTGCTGTCCGCTAGATATGACAAAAAATTCATACTAGCTAAGTATTATATTTAAAATTTACTTGCAGTAAAGTCAACAATTAAGGACTCTGTCCAAAGTCTGGCAGAATTCATAAATACAATAACGTCTTCCGTTAATTCACTGGCGGCCATGCAACTGTCAGTGGATTCATTCGAGCTTATCACTGTACAATTATTGTCAGCAAAACTGGATCATACCACGTTTAAATTATGGAAGGAGTCTACAGACCCTGATAATCTTCCTAACTTTCAAAGCTTCACTCACTTTTTAAACGCACGTAGACAGTTGCTAGAAAATACACTGCCTATCGATGCCGGACAGCAGCTCAACAAATCAACTTTAAGATTCAATAAATCTGACAAACATAAATCACGAAACTCTGCTGGCAGCACTGTCAAAATTGAAAAAACTCTTATTATCGATTCCACTTAGAAGTGTTTCTCTGTGACAAAATATACGTTTTGGTTCTAGGTTAGTTTACCTAGATGAGAGTAAGTTATAACGTATAATAAGTAATATCATATAAAACTCTTAACACTATTTTTACAAACACTTTATTTATTAGTAATAGGATGTAGAATTATCAGTAATGATAGTATCCACAAAAGAAAGCTATTATTTATTTAGATTAAATTCATAGTCAATTAAGCGACTATATTTACAAGTAATGCTGTAAATCTAATCATCCAATTTACATGTGTGATAAATTTCGTGCACTAAGCACATCAGAACGAGGACAATTTATATTAAATCATAAATGCTGTACCAATTGTTTAAGACCAGATCATTTCTCATCTAATTGTAAGATTAAACAATCATGTAAGATCTGCTCAAAACGACACCATACATTGTTACACATAAACAATGTGTCAAAACCAGTTTCTGCCAGCAGCAGTAACTATTGTTCACTTAAATTACAATCTACAAACAATGTTCTTTTATCAACAGCAATTGTGTTTGTCATAGACCAGGCTGGCAATAGACAACCCGCAAGAGTGCTATTGGATGCGGGGTCACAAATAAATTTTTGTACTGAATCATTTGCTAAGAAATTACGGCTTAACTTGACTAAATCTAACATACCGATTACAGGTATAAATAATACCGCTTGTTGTGCCACTAATTTAGCGTCTATACGCATTATCTCACGCTATCAAAGATTTAGTTTCCAAGCAACATGCGCGGTCTTATCTGCATTAACCCATAAATTGCCAGCACAATCTTTTGACATAAATCAGTTTAATGTCCCAGATAACGTATTCCTCGCTGATCCACAGTTCAACATAACAGCTGATATCGATATACTTTTAGGAGCGCAATTTTACTTAGATGTGTACCTAACATTTTACCTAACAAATATGTACGAGGTTCTCATTTCCCTACTATACAACAAACAAAGTTAGGCTACATTCTAGCAGGTAATCTGCCCAAACACTGCCGTTATAAGGGTCCTGCTGTTACGTTCCTGGCTAGGAACAACGACAGTCAAATTCTGGCGTCTCTCGAGAAATTTTGGGAGACCGAAACTATCCCTGATAAATGTACCCATTAGTAACGATTCAGCTTGTGAGGAGCATTTCGTTAAGTCTACTCATCGCAATGAAGAGGGTAGGTTCGTTGTTTCGCTACCATTTAAGTCTGACAATCCCCAGTTGGCTGAGTCCTATGCTAGCGCTGAAGCGAGATTCTTGAGTTTAGAACGCCGGTTCATGCGTGATTCTAAGCTTGCGCGCGAATACGCTAACTTTATTCAGGACTATAAGGATCTTGGCCACATGACGCTTGTCGACGATTGCTCTATCAATTCCGGGGTTTCAAATACCTACTATCTGCCTCACCATGCCGTCTTTAAACATTCTAGTTCTACGACAAAACTTCGCGTCGTTTTTGACGGCTCGTCCAAAACTACCAATGGCCTTTCTCTCAATGATGTTTTGTTGGTAGGCCCAAACGTTCAACAAGACCTTTTTTCTATTCTTTTGCGATTTCGTATGCACAACTATGTTCTCATCGCCGACATCGAGAAGATGTATCGACAAATTCTGGTATCTGATAAGGATTGTCATTATCAACGTATTCTGTGGCGTAACTCTCCACTCGAACAGTTTAAATATTTTGTATTGCGAACTGTAACATACGGTACTGCTAGTGCTTCGTTTTTGGCTACTCGCTGTCTCGATCAGATTGATAAGGATCATGAAGCTTCGTTTCCTGACGCTGCGTCAGCTATAATTAATGATTTTTATGTCGACAATTTGTTAACCGGTGCAGACACCATTTCTGATCTGACCAAGTTGAAATCTGACTTAGGTACGTTGTTGAGTCAATACGTCCTCACTCTGCAAAATTCGCCAAAGATAACGTTTCCATTGGTGACCTGGTTTTACTGATTGAGGATAACTTACCTCCATTAGCGTGGAAATTTGGTGTAATTACCGCCACATTTCCCGGCCCAGACAACTTAATTAGAGTAGTTGACGTTCGCACGCCTACTGGCACCTATCGCAGACCAAGCCATAAATTATGTTTGGCCCCTACTAGGGACGAACAGTAAAAAAAGGAGTTTATTTTCCTTTGTATATATTTGTCAAAAATACATAAATCAGATGTTCTACGAAGATTTTGTTAGTTATAAGCACCTTTGTTTTTAGCATAAGCTTTAATTTGTATATTTTTGATTCAGAAACTGTTTGTTTTACTCAAGCAAGTGTCAGTTTATTTAATATGCAAAGCTTTAATTATTATTTTGTATTTTCGTATATGCAACATTTGATTTATGCCTCATGTCTTTGCTTACTATTGTTTTTATGTAAAAATTTTGTTGTAATATTCGCATGGTCTGCAGTTATTCAAACCATGTATGCATTTTCTCGCACATTTTGTCAATATGTGTGATATTTTGCTACTCTGTGAATTTATTTCTCACAATTGTTCAACACATGTATTACATTTTGTAATTATCTAAACCGATTTCTATTGTATTTATTATGTATAACTTGTATCTATGTAAAACACATTGTTTTATCCGCATCTACTGTCTATAACCATACGCCACGCCTATATTTTTATATTGTATTTTGTATTTGTATTTTGTGATCATGTATTGCACAATTATTATTCATGCTTTAATTATGACATACATGTCATTACACTTTGTGCTTACAATCATTCAACTATGTATAGCTTGTTTTCACATAACAATTTATTGTATATTCCTGAAACATCAGGTATAGCATGCATCGTGCAAGCTATAAAGCGTCATGCTAAATTTATGTCTTTACATTGTAATAGAACAACTCTTATTTAGATCTGGTTGTTTTATTATTGGTTTGTATTTGAAATTAGAATGTTGTTTTTATTAACTAGTCGTGTCGTTGTTGTAATTGTTGACTCTTACGTTGTCATATGGTTTGTTTAGTATTTAATATAACTAATTAGTAATGGGTAATTTGAAGTTAAAGTTTGTGTTTAAAAGAGTATTAAAATCACTAATAATTCGCTGTATTCACCTCCCCACTTACCATCCGTGAAGGTCTTCAATCTTCTCGATGGGCGACTCTCTCTCACTGTAAATACATTTACAATACACAGACATTTCGTTTGAATATCGATAAATGCACATTACATGAAACAACACTGATATTCAACGGTAAATTGAATATTCCAATATCAATGATTCGAATATAGCCGCCACCTTGTGAAATAATTGTTTCTAAAAAAAATAAGTTTTTTACTTCTATTTTATAGAAATGAAGACTCTATATCCACTGGTAATAAATTGAAGTTTTTTATTCACATTAGTGAAATTTAGCAAAAACTCCTTTAAAACAATTAATATTGATTTTTTTTTAAAAACAACAACAAATTAAATAAATATTGAGACTTCTTCAGCTCAAGGCTGGTAACACTGTTACAATGTACGATGATATGGTACTTTAGGTTATGTTCACTTTGGTCATTTGTATTACCAATTTTCGTGAATTCTTTTAATATACATCATACTAGATATAAAGATGTGTTAATAAATAACAATGTTTACTTATTTATTATGATTTAAAAGAACAAAATTTAAAATTATTAACCTCAATACGATACTCAATACTATCGTATATCGTACGGTACTCTGGTGCCTAGTGAAGCTAAGATTGTAAACACGTGCTTTTAACGTTGCACTATTAAAATAATATTATTGATTTATTAGTTATTACTACCTATTATAAACTGGAAAGAGAAAAAAATTGAAAAAACTCTTATTATCGATTCCACTTAGAAGTGTTTCTCTGTGACAAAATATACGTTTTGGTTCTAGGTTAGTTTACCTAGATGAGAGTAAGTTATAACGTATAATAAGTAATATCATATAAAACTCTTAACACTATTTTTACAAACACTTTATTTATTAGTAATAGGATGTAGAATTATCAGTAATGATAGTATCCACAAAAGAAAGCTATTATTTATTTAGATTAAATTCATAGTCAATTAAGCGACTATATTTACAAGTAATTGTGTGCGGTATTCAATATTGATTCCGCTTTTATTAATTATTCTTTAAATATAAAAATATAATATCTTTTAATTAATTATCGCCATCACATTGGACGATAACCTTGTTCATCTCATTCTGATAATTATTCATCGTTATCGGTGAATGCACTCAAGCGTGTTTACTTGACTAGTGCAGTCAAACAATAATTTTCGTTCAACCAACGAGAATTATTTCATTAATATTTTTTAAAATTGTTAAGGTATTATACTCCCTGTTTCCTTTCACATGACATGACCCTTATTATACACTGGTCATGTCTTTTGTTCACTATACACTTATTACACTGTCACTCGATAATAGGGTGTTCAGTATAGGTTAATATTTGACCACGTTACTGGGGGTGACGCGCACATTTTAAAATATGTCTTGACGACTGTGACACGCTCCTCCCGCTTCGAGTGTTGGAAGACAATTAATTCATCTCGCTAAAGCGTCTCTTTTCGTCTGGTGAAATTGAGTCATTCGATTGGTTTAGAAAGCCATACTCTCTACCCCAAACGCCTTGGTTAAATAAATATTTTAATTTTTAGCGTTACTAACTTCGGGTTAGAGACTATCTATGACGTGTACATGGACATTCGAAAATGATCGAAAATCTTATAATGGCTATAAGTTTCTTATTTTTTTTCAGATCGTCATTTGGATAGTGGCATTAAATTGCGGACACTTGCGTCTTTATTTTAAGTCCAAACAAGTAATAATTCCGTCCATTAATAATTCACTTTACCTTCTTCAAAACTCATATAGCGGTTCTTAACACAAAGAAGTCCTTTTTACTATATTTTGTTGTAATTACATCTTAATACTTATGACTAAACATTTTGAGTCCATTTCTCATTCATGCTAATACATAATATTGCTATATTTACAGTTTAAACAAAATTTGCTAATGGCGTATAAGCCAACTATGCCCGATTGTTTACATTTACTTATATCGCTATTATCCCTTATTCTACTACATATTTTTTGTATTATAACATTAATAGGTATATCTATATACATTTGTTCATACTTTATTTTGGTAAAATGCTATTTTGTTTACATATATAGTATGGTTCAAAATACATTATGCTCTCATCTCGCCATTTTGTCACTCTTATTTAGTTATTTTACTACACATTGGATATATTGTTAACAATTAAAACTGTGTACAATTGTTGTACATGGTTAGTTTAGTGTATTCACTAACTTTTTGTTATCTGAAATGTCTCTAAGTTATTTTATGGTGGTTATTTACACCTAGTTTTATGATTGCAGTTAGTTAGTTTATTAAATTTCAATTATTAAATTACTAGTATAATATTTGTGAGGTGTTCTCATAGTAGTATTGAACATTCTCTAACTACTGGTAACATTTCTTACATTCTCTTTATAAGTTTTGATAATGTTTTTTGACTAACTCTCTTGTCACATTGGGGTTCTGTCTATTTGGTTTATTGTTATTGTACTTAATCTGACTCATTTGTTGTTTCCTTCAGTTCATATGGTATTCATTGTTTAGTATTTTTATTCTTATTTAGTCTCTATTTGAAACAATTATGGATAATTACTTTGTTTAATTAATGTATATGATTTTATGTTGTAGGTCCAATTCATGTGAGGTTATGTGTCATTTGTTTGACAACAATGTGCTTCATAGTTTTTTACAGTATTCATCTCAACTACTGTCATCTCATTATGGCATGTTACTACAATGATTTATTATTATGTTTTACACATTTTGTACACATTTTTACACTATCTGTTGAAACAATAATACTGGGTTTCTTAGTCTAATTATGTTACATATTTTGGTGGATTGTATCTAGGCTTTGGTACATTGACTTGTTTATACTCAACAAATTAGTTTATTCACTACTATTTGTCTTGACATTCATCTATATTTTGTCCTGTGTTGCTATGACATTCAGGCACACTTCATATCAAGGATTATAAAGCTTTTATTATTGATCTCTATGAGCAATTAATTCACTTTTCTGTATTATATATTTGGTGGTCTTATTGATTATATCTGTGGTTTTACAATCTTGGATTAAACTTGGTACACTAATTGTCTGTGCATTTCACTTGTTAATCGTTGATTCTTTCACTTACAAATGGTCATTCACTTCCCTCCGTTATAAACACTTTCGCTGATATTGTTTGTGCTGTTTACTTGGGGTAAAATGTTATTATATCATATGTTGTTACACTTATATTAGGTATTCACTGTCATTGTTTGTGATCACTTATTGATGCTCAACACTTGGTTTCTTTATTATTGATAGTCCAATAATCATTATATTTATTCTGGTCACTACATTGATTTTGATGCTTTCCATATTTTGTGAATGTTGATGTCTTGTACTGGTCATACATAATCTTCATTCTTCATGGTACATTTCTTCCTCTTCTTCTTCTTCTTCTTCTTCTTCTTCTTCTTCTGGTTAGTTGTTTGTCACTTTTGTTGCTTTTCTTGGTTACACATTATTTGTAATAATTCATGTTCACTGAATATAGTCATATTCTTCCACATTTTCATTCATTAATATGATAGCCATTGTCCTATATTTATTTCATTCTTATAACAAATTTGTTTGTTTTTTCACTATGGTGATTGTATTTGATTCGTCTCCTTCTTACGATGATAATTATTTTCGGCATATCCCCTCACTATTTTGATCTATTGGGCCTGGATGCTAACGTATTATATATTGACTCATGGTATTTTCTCTTTCTTTTTATACTCGATGATATTCTTATTACTCTTCCTTCTTCTTCGTTGGGTTGTTTCAATATTACTTATTCGTAGATACACATTTTATTTTTATTCTCCTGTTCCTTCTTCTATGCTTGATGAAACATGTTCATGTTATTCTTCTACTTGACGTATTAGACTTTTTTTTATGTAACTGCTATTTTGGTACGTTACAACATGTATAATTTTATAATAATTTTGTTTGTTCATTGTATTCATACTATTGTATAGGTCTACTGGCCTTATCTGGTTCAAGATAACCATTATGACTTGCATAAATGTTACAATTTATCGGGCCCATCATGTGATGAGTCACCGATTATTCATCATTAAACATTGTCAAACCATGTATTTTTCATGTCTTATATTGTTTAATATTGTATTCATACAATATATATTGGCAATACATTGCTAATCTTGCATTTATACTCAAATGTATAATCAGTGTATAATCAGGTTGCAAGCCGACTCTGGCCTGTTCAACTCTTATCATCACTCATGCTTATCTCCAAACAGTTAATGTCATAACTGTTATCTAAGATTTCAAACTCAAGGTTCATTACCACTTGAGATTGACTTTATTATTAAGAACTCTGTATTTTTCTATAATAAGTTATTAAAATGTATTAAAAAATCCTTTGATTTTTTGCGGGCAGTTATGGACAGTAATGTGGTAATTTTCGCATTAATAGGTTGGCTAATCTGTATTTTCTGAAATTGCTTATCATGTTTATACAAACGACACAGTTGTCCGAGCTACGGCAGGCGGCAGACGTCATAACGTTTGCTCGCTTGTTCTGTCGTACATCATTTTTCTTGTCGTCAGACAATCATTATATTGCCTTAGGCCACAACATTATATTGCATACTTGCAATACATTGCTAATGCTTTTTCATGTAGCTTGAGTGTCGCGTACACGCGCCTCAAGTCTTACGACAATTCATACGACATTCGTCTAGGCCTTAGGCCTTAACATTTTAATCTGAGTGTCGCTCATTTGCGCCTCATCTAACATGTAGCGTCCTTAACGACTCTGTTTATTAACATTTTAATCTGTTCAGACTTAGCCAATCTCAACAACACAATTTAAGTGTATAACAGAAACTTAATAAATGTATTATACAGTCCACTATCGTTATTATTCTGCATCCTGGCAATAGCACCACAAACATCATTCTTCCTAATAGAACATTTTTGGTACACACGTGCCGATCTCAACAACAACCAAGAAACAAAACAGTGAAGTACGAGCCTCGGAAGTGATATTTTTAAGAGAAGTTGAAAGGTGTTTTAAACTTGACCGTATAAGGAATGAGCCCATAAGAGAAAAGGTACTGTACAAGTTTTTAGCTTGAATTAAAAACTAAAAAATACAAACAGCTGTACAAAAGAACACTCAGAAAGAACGTCAGATCCATACTGGCCAAACGAGTGTGGAAATACAAACCTATAGGACACAGGTGTGGCTGTAGGATCAGTGAAGGCGGAACAGGCAGCACCTTGCCTACGCCGTGGTGTGATGATAATGATGATGATTGATGATGATGTTGTTGAACAGAGCTCTTTAACATAATTGAGCTAATTAGTGATGTTACTTGACGGACGAATATTCCTCTCTTAGCTGCTACTTGAGTGTGTAGATTCTGTTCAGTGTACATAGGCTACCTTTTAAGTTTTTACAAAGACAATGAAATAAAAAACATTTTTTGAAACAAATCGTTTTAGTGTTTCTCAAAATATTCGCCTTTGAGATTTACACACTTTTGCATGCGTTCGAACCAAGTCCCGGAACATTTTTTCCACTCTGATGTTGGTACCTCAGAAATATGGTTTTGGAAGGATTCAACAGCTTCTTGAGGTGATGAAAATCGCTGTCCACGCATGTTTTGTTTGACATTCGGGAACAAAAAGAAGTCGTTTGGCGATAAATCAGGTGAATACGGGCAACGAGACATTAATTCGACGTTTTCCTCCTTCAAATAATCAATTGTTTGACGTGCTGTGTGAGAGCTGGCATTGTCGTGATGAAGAATGATGCGACGTTTTCGGTTGTTTTCTGATTTCATCGATGACTTGTGGCAAACAAATTGTTGTATACCATTCAGCATTAACTGTTCTTCGATCCTCTAAAGCAATGGTCGCGACATGTCCAGTGTAAGCAAAGAAACAAGCTATCATTTTCTTGGAAGTGCTTCGTGAACGAACCACTTTTGTTGGCTTCGGTTCATCTTTGAACACCCAAACAGTTGATTGTTGCTTAGTTTCCGGCTCGTACGAATATATCCAAGTTTCGTCTCCTGTTACGATGTTGTATACGGATTTTGCATTTCCTCGGTCGAATTTTTGGATCATTTCCTTACACCAATTGACACGAGCCTGTTTTTGAGCTTCGGTCAAATTATGCGTAATCCATCGGGAACAGATCTTTTTAACAGCTAAATGTTCATGTAAAATCGAATGTACTGCAGTCTTCGATATGCCTAAGGATGCCTCTGTCTCACGGTAAGTCACATGCCGATCTTCTTTAATCATGTTGTGCACAGCATCGATGTTTTTGAGAACAACAACCGATTTAGCTCGACCTTCACGAAATTCATCGTTGACTGAAGCACGACCACGGCGAAATTCCGCAAACCAATTGTAAACAATCTTTTCTGATGGTGATTGATTACCAAAAGTTGTACGAAGCGATACGAGGCATTGTTGTTGAGTTAGGCCTTTATTAAAATCGTAAAAAATCATCCAACGAAAACCTTCACATGAAATTTCCATTTTTTCACAAACACTTTTGTTTTAAACGCTCACTGTAAACAAACTACTCGGCCAATATCTGAGCTGCAATTGTTTTAC
Organism: Magicicada septendecula; assembly: GCA_034769895.1. Lineage (NCBI taxonomy): Eukaryota > Metazoa > Arthropoda > Insecta > Hemiptera > Cicadidae > Magicicada > Magicicada septendecula. Next base: position 441,819,391 of record CM068372.1, on the reverse strand, counting down.
AAATAACATATGACAAGTTTTTCAACAATGATAATGTCACATCTCACTAGCGCCATCTAGTGGTCGTTTGTAGACTTAAAAGGCAGCCCTCGTGTCTGTGGCCTCCTTTCTTTCTTCAGTCCGGTGTGGGTTCACTTAACTTCGCACATTTATCCGTTAAATCCGATAATTATTATGTTAATTGTTATTATTCCAGGGTTCAGTTAAACAGGATTAGTAATTTAATTACACAAGTTCTCTGAACTTACACTTTTTGCAATCTTGAAGTGTTCTCGCGTATACTTAGTCAAAACTCCGGGTAAGCATAACTTACTTTCGCGGGCATCTTCCAGTCACACAGACAACACTGACTCACGCTATTAGTTATATTATTAATTTTATACCAATAATAGATTTTAAGTTGTCTGATAATCTCAGACTAGTATTTGAAATTACAATAATGATTTGAGTCCCCCCCCCCGTGCATTCATCTAGCGGGACCACGCACGAAAATCTCGCGAAGAAGTACTTCTGTTTTGATATGCGTTTTCTGAAGAATTGAAGAATCAAAACGTACAAATTAAAGATCTTATTGACATATCGAAGGTTACCACAGGTTGAAATTTCTTTCCACGTCATCGGTAAAATATGACGATCTGGTCAGGCTTTGCAGAAAGTAGCAGAACCATGTCCGATCGTTATCTGCAAATTGTATCACCCTTTTAAAGTATACAGCATATAAAACTGGTATAAAATCCGTACTAAAATATGTGAAATTGTTCATACGACATTATAAAATGTAGCTTTAAATATGATGTGTATTCTGTCCGTTTCATTTCGATAAGTTAATAAATAACGGGCTTATTCACCTTTTTTAATTGACTCCCGCACACGCGCACTCACGCAATAGGGATGCACATACATGGATACAGGAACAAATTATATATATATTGCAACAGATCAAATTTTATTATACTAATAAGGATATAGTGAGTGTGTAAAAATCACTAACAAGTCTATTATGGAGGAGATGAAAAATTATTTATTATACACACAAATATAGTTTTTAAAGAGGTATATTGTAATATAAATTGTCATGTATTGTAATTTGCAATAATAGTTTATAATGTTCGATAATATATCGGTTTTACTTGATTGAGGCTACGACCTCAGTACGTGCAATCCTCCGCTTCCTACAGCCACTCCCGTCTTGGCGTCCTCTTCTTCAGCGTCACTCCTTCCTGGCGTCCTCTTCTTCCGTCGTCCTCTTCGTCCGTCGTCCTCTTCGTCTTGTCGTCCTCTTCTCAAATATGTTAAAAACACAATGCTTAATACAGAATACCAAGGATTATGTTAAATTATACTTTTCTATGTTGCTCGAGAACAACTCTCTTACGCAAGAGCAACTTCACCTTGCAATTGCCACAGACAGACTGTCGATCTTTACTCTACAGAGAATGAATGTTACTGAATTTAGTGTATTCCGATTGGCTAAACCCAAGTTACATGATTGATGGAATCAACAGATATCAACTTTTCCAGAAAGAGTTTGTATAAATATGCGCTAACTTGCATTGAATTATCTACAAATTTTTATGACCCTATTAATGATAAGTGTTTCAAATTGAGTTTCTCCTACTTAAAGACAACATTTCTAAAATAGTTATGAACCATAGAGTACACATAAATTGAAGCTATTTACATAAACAATTCATTGTCAAAGTGTCACATCGATCGGTTAATTACCGCGGAAGATAATAATTTCTGACAGATTGTATATTTTAGATTTCACACAACTTGATTTGCAACCAAGTTATTGCAAAATTAAATAAGTACAGGATATCCTGAGCGACAAATTGGTTCCGCCGGATAATTATGTTACATAATAATTCTATTCTCCGTCTGTGGGAACCAGACTTCATTCTCACGGACTAAGGGAATTCTAAATTTTATGTGGTAGGGAGAGTGTTTCGACCAATGAAATCATTTCATGCAGCCCCGGCTAGTGCGGTGTTTTCTGGTGGAAAAATCACTCTTCTGTCAGTACTCACGAAGGTAAGACGTAGTCCTTCGATCGTCTAGTAGCCAAAGTGGTGAAGATCAACAAGAAGACTCTACGTGGTCAACACACACGCAATTACGAACACACTAACTACAGATCATCTGTATAGCTCGTAATTGTTGTGTAAAGGCGAGATACTCTTCAAGACATCAACTAAGCTTATTGTGTACTACCAGTTAGTCATAAGCACGCAAGAGATCCACCCGACTTCAAGACCAGACTTCAAGAATACAGCAGAGAGGCCGTCTAAATCATTGGTTAACAGCTGACGAGCAGAGCGACCACTCGAACGAAGCACACACACACACGCTGACGTGCAACGTGCGAATCGACGGAGAACAGGAAGCAGTTCCAGCAGACGTTAAAATATTCACAAACAGCAAGGAAGCAGAGTGTTGCCGAATTTTGAACTCCACGACCGAATCCAGCAGTTCTAAGCAGATTACTTTCTCTAACCAAGGACTCGAATCGACGAGGGACAAATCGGAACGACATCCTCTTCAGTAACAGGAAAGCAAAATCCACTTATTTATTTTTCAGATCAAATTTTCTATTTTTCAATTAAAACATTGTAATTCAAATAATTCAGGTGCCAAACAAAAAGCAAAGACTCTAGTAATTAAAAAGTAAATTCGTTGTGATAATCTGTATAGCAGTTTAAGGCGTTAGTAAGTTATAGTTAAGAAATAGAAGTAGTATAAAAGCGCTATACAAATCTTAACTGACAATCTAATCTTAGATCATACTGCAGTAGATCAGAAGTAGAATCACTAGAAATGAAATAACGTGAACTAGACTGTCACGTCTAATTTATTTTAATTAATTATTCTAATTAATTTCAGAGTTTTATATTTTGTTTCATGAACACTTAGATTCAAATTAATTAAATAAATTTAATTAAATTCAAATCAATTAATAAAGTCAAATTTAAATTGCAATTAACTCGCAAAGAACGAGTTCAGTTTCTTTCCACTATTAAACAATCGAAAAACATCGATTCATTGTATAGACTATAAGAAAATTCATAAGATTATAACCATTCTATTCTTGTGTGTTGTTGGTGTAATAAACAACGTTTTATTACCCCATATAACAGTGTTTTATTGTTGTACGATCAAGCCTACCAGTCTCACAAAACTCTCCCCCTTAAAAGTAACTTATCTTGTGTGTTGTTGTAATAATTTGAGATTACTAGCTTGCGAACTTCAAATCCAAAATCCACACGCCCTAGTCGGAAGAATCTGCAAGATCAGACAGCAGGTGGGTACTCACACACAACATTACATTACAATAACGCATAGTAGAAGTGTAGTTATAAATGTCGCCCTGTACGTGTGGCCAGAAATTAAATTCATTTTAAATTTAATTTTCACGTGTTAAACAAACTTTGCTGTTTTAACTCGTAAAACAGCTGGCGTCCAACTAAACAATCCCCAAAGAGTTTTGTGACTGGTGTTTGTACAGCAGTAAAGTTATTGTGTGTATTTGAAACTGTTCTGTGTATTTTAAATTGTGTATATTTGACATTGTTGTCTATTTAAAATGGATATGGATAAAATACTTAAACAAATACAACAAATGAACGAAAATATGAACGCTAAATTTGAGAAAACAAATGCCGAATTAACCGCTAACATGAACGCGAAATTCGAACAAATAACAGCCAATGCTGACATAAATATCGCAGAATTAAAATCTAATATCGAGGCACAGAGAGTTAGTCTAACCGAAGCATTAGAACGAAGTAACGCTGACATAAACGCCGAGATTAAGCAAAGTAATAAAGAAAGTAGTAAAGAATTAACTGCGAAAATAGACGAAATCGCGGAAACCAATAAAAAAATCGAAGAGAGTAATAAAGAGCTAACTGTGAAAGTCGCGGAAATAGGTGAAAGAGTAAATACGGTCGATACTAAAATCAATGAACGGTTTAAGGTTTTTGAGACCACTATGCAAAAATCGTTTATTGAACAAGTAACACGTATGGAGGGCCGGTTCAAGGATCACATAAGCCGTTGTGAAAAGCAAAAATTAGAGGTCTCTAGGAAGGTCGAATCCCTAGAGGTAAAAATTCACGCGGACGTGACCGAAACGCAACGACGAGTAGATAAATTAGACGCTTCAATTGTAGAGACGCGATCTAACATTGACTCTAATAAAGAGAGTGTTTTACAAACGTTAAGCGACGAGATTTTGAAAGTACGACAGGAGGTACGAAGGAGATCTGCTCCAAATATTTTGGTACAAGGCCCTGTCGACGAGAAAAATCGCGTGTATTTTACGGGGGAAAATAACGAAAACCCCATTGAATTTTTATTAGCGTGTGAGAGTGAAATGGCTAGAGTAGGTTCCCGACTAGAAGATCAAGACAAAATACAGTGGGTGGTTAACGCGATGCGTGATTCGGCGCGTAAGTGGTATAACATTGTACGCGATAGAGTGTCCACATACGCGGAGTTCAAACAAAAATTTGAAAGCCGGTACTGGAACTCGCATACCCAACGACTTCTGCGCAATGAACTGGAATATGGCCGTTTTGATAAGAAAATGGGTATTACCGCCGAAAATTATATAATCCAGCAGGTCGAACGCGCGAAGCATTTAACCCCAGCATTTGCGGAGATTGACATAGTCACCAAGCTTGCCTACCATTTTAATCATAACATTAGAGTAGCTGTATTTACCCAGGGTATTCGCACGGTAGACGAACTCCTCATTCTAGTGTCCCAAAGTGAGACGGTTTTTGATTTTGGTGGGTGGCGTTATAATCCCGATTTTCGCCGAAGTAATGAAGGGCAGAATACGCGAGAACAATACCAGCAACCTGACCAGAGACCGAGTACTAGTTCTACTCCACCCCAAACATCGTCAAAACCCCCAGATAAGACCTTTGAATACAAAGGCAAACAAAATATTGCTAGATCGAAAGGGCAATATAAGGGTAACGACGGGGCCCCGATTAGAGCTATGCAAACGGTTGAGATAGCTAGAACCGATACAATAGAGCAAGACAGCGATACTCCTAGTAATAAAGACCCCAACGAGAGGAGGAAGAATCGTAAGTTTCCAAAAAACTTGGAAACGGGCGCCTCCAGGGGGGAAGCGGCATAAATTATGCCAAAACCTATCGCAATAAAGTAGGTAAAAATAGGAAAAATGCTAGGTTTAAGAAAAGTGAATTTTATACAGAAATTTGTACGCCTGTTGACAAAGTATTTCAACCGGATGGTAAGGAAACGTGGTTGGCCGTTAACACAATGCAACAATGGGCACCGACAAAAGTACATCCGGCAGAGCAGGAAAGTGACGACGACGTTCCCACACAGTCAGCGTGGGAAGACGTAGACGAAGAATCCGGTGACGAAAATGACCGATGGTTAACGAAGTACTGTCGAACCGTTCGTAAAAAGGGTTACGAAATATTACGGTTAAAAGATAATGTAATTGTATTATAATAATTAAAATTAAAATAAGTAATTTGTGTTTTATAATCGTATTAATAATAATTATAGGTAACTTGTGTATTAATAATAATGTTTTCCTAGCGCGATAAATAATAAGCGTATAGAATTGAACGAGCTCGCGGCAGGAAACAGTTACGTCACGCGACAACTACCTGACCCACATATGAAACTAGGTCAAGCAATTAGACGCGCGCCCGGCGATAACGGTTTTAAATGCTGTCAGCAAATTCTTTTGTACGTGTGCCATTGTTTATAAACAAATGTACTACTCGTTTTAAAAACATAATACGCAGTAAGTTGCAAATGTAATATTTTAATACATGTATTTAGAGTTAAATTATATATAATGCGATAACATTAACACTTGTGTACGTGTCTTCAGAATAAGTAATACAATGTATAGTAATAAGAAAATGATTACAGAATATCTGTGTAATGATTAAGAAAAAAAAAAAATAACTGTAATTATTACATTCATTTTTTTTTAAAGCGGGTGTGGGAATATATAACGGAACCAAATATTAACTATTTGGGGTTATATGTTTACCGCATACTGAAACCACATTTAAATAAAATAGAACAGTCAAAACTCCATTTGAATGTAGAGCATTGACAATAATACTGTGTAAAGCAACGCACACGTGGTCATTATGTAATCAGTTCGCTGTACAAGGAAGCGACCACACCCAAACTGTTAATTATTAATATCTCGGAAACTAATAAATAAAGGCGAAATCTAACATAGCCAAAATGTTTGCCGAGATATTAATAATGACGTGTGCAAATTTGATGCAATATAATTAACAAATGTAAGAGTTAATTAAAATAATTGAATAACTTCTGTAAAAATAGAGTTACAGTAAAGAGATTTTATTATGTTATAAAGATAATAATTTCTGACAGATTGTATATTTTAGATTTCACACAACTTGATTTGCAACCAAGTTATTGCAAAATTAAATAAGTACAGGATATCCTGAGCGACAAATTGGTTCCGCCGGATAATTATGTTACATAATAATTCTATTCTCCGTCTGTGGGAACCAGACTTCATTCTCACGGACTAAGGGAATTCTAAATTTTATGTGGTAGGGAGAGTGTTTCGACCAATGAAATCATTTCATGCAGCCCCGGCTAGTGCGGTGTTTTCTGGTGGAAAAATCACTCTTCTGTCAGTACTCACGAAGGTAAGACGTAGTCCTTCGATCGTCTAGTAGCCAAAGTGGTGAAGATCAACAAGAAGACTCTACGTGGTCAACACACACGCAATTACGAACACACTAACTACAGATCATCTGTATAGCTCGTAATTGTTGTGTAAAGGCGAGATACTCTTCAAGACATCAACTAAGCTTATTGTGTACTACCAGTTAGTCATAAGCACGCAAGAGATCCACCCGACTTCAAGACCAGACTTCAAGAATACAGCAGAGAGGCCGTCTAAATCATTGGTTAACAGCTGACGAGCAGAGCGACCACTCGAACGAAGCACACACACACACGCTGACGTGCAACGTGCGAATCGACGGAGAACAGGAAGCAGTTCCAGCAGACGTTAAAATATTCACAAACAGCAAGGAAGCAGAGTGTTGCCGAATTTTGAACTCCACGACCGAATCCAGCAGTTCTAAGCAGATTACTTTCTCTAACCAAGGACTCGAATCGACGAGGGACAAATCGGAACGACATCCTCTTCAGTAACAGGAAAGCAAAATCCACTTATTTATTTTTCAGATCAAATTTTCTATTTTTCAATTAAAACATTGTAATTCAAATAATTCAGGTGCCAAACAAAAAGCAAAGACTCTAGTAATTAAAAAGTAAATTCGTTGTGATAATCTGTATAGCAGTTTAAGGCGTTAGTAAGTTATAGTTAAGAAATAGAAGTAGTATAAAAGCGCTATACAAATCTTAACTGACAATCTAATCTTAGATCATACTGCAGTAGATCAGAAGTAGAATCACTAGAAATGAAATAACGTGAACTAGACTGTCACGTCTAATTTATTTTAATTAATTATTCTAATTAATTTCAGAGTTTTATATTTTGTTTCATGAACACTTAGATTCAAATTAATTAAATAAATTTAATTAAATTCAAATCAATTAATAAAGTCAAATTTAAATTGCAATTAACTCGCAAAGAACGAGTTCAGTTTCTTTCCACTATTAAACAATCGAAAAACATCGATTCATTGTATAGACTATAAGAAAATTCATAAGATTATAACCATTCTATTCTTGTGTGTTGTTGGTGTAATAAACAACGTTTTATTACCCCATATAACAGTGTTTTATTGTTGTACGATCAAGCCTACCAGTCTCACAAAACTCTCCCCCTTAAAAGTAACTTATCTTGTGTGTTGTTGTAATAATTTGAGATTACTAGCTTGCGAACTTCAAATCCAAAATCCACACGCCCTAGTCGGAAGAATCTGCAAGATCAGACAGCAGGTGGGTACTCACACACAACATTACATTACAATAACGCATAGTAGAAGTGTAGTTATAAATGTCGCCCTGTACGTGTGGCCAGAAATTAAATTCATTTTAAATTTAATTTTCACGTGTTAAACAAACTTTGCTGTTTTAACTCGTAAAACAGCTGGCGTCCAACTAAACAATCCCCAAAGAGTTTTGTGACTGGTGTTTGTACAACAGTAAAGTTATTGTGTGTATTTGAAACTGTTCTGTGTATTTTAAATTGTGTATATTTGACATTGTTGTCTATTTAAAATGGATATGGATAAAATACTTAAACAAATACAACAAATGAACGAAAATATGAACGCTAAATTTGAGAAAACAAATGCCGAATTAACCGCTAACATGAACGCGAAATTCGAACAAATAACAGCCAATGCTGACATAAATATCGCAGAATTAAAATCTAATATCGAGGCACAGAGAGTTAGTCTAACCGAAGCATTAGAACGAAGTAACGCTGACATAAACGCCGAGATTAAGCAAAGTAATAAAGAAAGTAGTAAAGAATTAACTGCGAAAATAGACGAAATCGCGGAAACCAATAAAAAAATCGAAGAGAGTAATAAAGAGCTAACTGTGAAAGTCGCGGAAATAGGTGAAAGAGTAAATACGGTCGATACTAAAATCAATGAACGGTTTAAGGTTTTTGAGACCACTATGCAAAAATCGTTTATTGAACAAGTAACACGTATGGAGGGCCGGTTCAAGGATCACATAAGCCGTTGTGAAAAGCAAAAATTAGAGGTCTCTAGGAAGGTCGAATCCCTAGAGGTAAAAATTCACGCGGACGTGACCGAAACGCAACGACGAGTAGATAAATTAGACGCTTCAATTGTAGAGACGCGATCTAACATTGACTCTAATAAAGAGAGTGTTTTACAAACGTTAAGCGACGAGATTTTGAAAGTACGACAGGAGGTACGAAGGAGATCTGCTCCAAATATTTTGGTACAAGGCCCTGTCGACGAGAAAAATCGCGTGTATTTTACGGGGGAAAATAACGAAAACCCCATTGAATTTTTATTAGCGTGTGAGAGTGAAATGGCTAGAGTAGGTTCCCGACTAGAAGATCAAGACAAAATACAGTGGGTGGTTAACGCGATGCGTGATTCGGCGCGTAAGTGGTATAACATTGTACGCGATAGAGTGTCCACATACGCGGAGTTCAAACAAAAATTTGAAAGCCGGTACTGGAACTCGCATACCCAACGACTTCTGCGCAATGAACTGGAATATGGCCGTTTTGATAAGAAAATGGGTATTACCGCCGAAAATTATATAATCCAGCAGGTCGAACGCGCGAAGCATTTAACCCCAGCATTTGCGGAGATTGACATAGTCACCAAGCTTGCCTACCATTTTAATCATAACATTAGAGTAGCTGTATTTACCCAGGGTATTCGCACGGTAGACGAACTCCTCATTCTAGTGTCCCAAAGTGAGACGGTTTTTGATTTTGGTGGGTGGCGTTATAATCCCGATTTTCGCCGAAGTAATGAAGGGCAGAATACGCGAGAACAATACCAGCAACCTGACCAGAGACCGAGTACTAGTTCTACTCCACCCCAAACATCGTCAAAACCCCCAGATAAGACCTTTGAATACAAAGGCAAACAAAATATTGCTAGATCGAAAGGGCAATATAAGGGTAACGACGGGGCCCCGATTAGAGCTATGCAAACGGTTGAGATAGCTAGAACCGATACAATAGAGCAAGACAGCGATACTCCTAGTAATAAAGACCCCAACGAGAGGAGGAAGAATCGTAAGTTTCCAAAAAACTTGGAAACGGGCGCCTCCAGGGGGGAAGCGGCATAAATTATGCCAAAACCTATCGCAATAAAGTAGGTAAAAATAGGAAAAATGCTAGGTTTAAGAAAAGTGAATTTTATACAGAAATTTGTACGCCTGTTGACAAAGTATTTCAACCGGATGGTAAGGAAACGTGGTTGGCCGTTAACACAATGCAACAATGGGCACCGACAAAAGTACATCCGGCAGAGCAGGAAAGTGACGACGACGTTCCCACACAGTCAGCGTGGGAAGACGTAGACGAAGAATCCGGTGACGAAAATGACCGATGGTTAACGAAGTACTGTCGAACCGTTCGTAAAAAGGGTTACGAAATATTACGGTTAAAAGATAATGTAATTGTATTATAATAATTAAAATTAAAATAAGTAATTTGTGTTTTATAATCGTATTAATAATAATTATAGGTAACTTGTGTATTAATAATAATGTTTTCCTAGCGCGATAAATAATAAGCGTATAGAATTGAACGAGCTCGCGGCAGGAAACAGTTACGTCACGCGACAACTACCTGACCCACATATGAAACTAGGTCAAGCAATTAGACGCGCGCCCGGCGATAACGGTTTTAAATGCTGTCAGCAAATTCTTTTGTACGTGTGCCATTGTTTATAAACAAATGTACTACTCGTTTTAAAAACATAATACGCAGTAAGTTGCAAATGTAATATTTTAATACATGTATTTAGAGTTAAATTATATATAATGCGATAACATTAACACTTGTGTACGTGTCTTCAGAATAAGTAATACAATGTATAGTAATAAGAAAATGATTACAGAATATCTGTGTAATGATTAAGAAAAAAAAAAAATAACTGTAATTATTACATTCATTTTTTTTTAAAGCGGGTGTGGGAATATATAACGGAACCAAATATTAACTATTTGGGGTTATATGTTTACCGCATACTGAAACCACATTTAAATAAAATAGAACAGTCAAAACTCCATTTGAATGTAGAGCATTGACAATAATACTGTGTAAAGCAACGCACACGTGGTCATTATGTAATCAGTTCGCTGTACAAGGAAGCGACCACACCCAAACTGTTAATTATTAATATCTCGGAAACTAATAAATAAAGGCGAAATCTAACATAGCCAAAATGTTTGCCGAGATATTAATAATGACGTGTGCAAATTTGATGCAATATAATTAACAAATGTAAGAGTTAATTAAAATAATTGAATAACTTCTGTAAAAATAGAGTTACAGTAAAGAGATTTTATTATGTTATAAAGATAATAATTTCTGACAGATTGTATATTTTAGATTTCACACAACTTGATTTGCAACCAAGTTATTGCAAAATTAAATAAGTACAGGATATCCTGAGCGACAAATTGGTTCCGCCGGATAATTATGTTACATAATAATTCTATTCTCCGTCTGTGGGAACCAGACTTCATTCTCACGGACTAAGGGAATTCTAAATTTTATGTGGTAGGGAGAGTGTTTCGACCAATGAAATCATTTCATGCAGCCCCGGCTAGTGCGGTGTTTTCTGGTGGAAAAATCACTCTTCTGTCAGTACTCACGAAGGTAAGACGTAGTCCTTCGATCGTCTAGTAGCCAAAGTGGTGAAGATCAACAAGAAGACTCTACGTGGTCAACACACACGCAATTACGAACACACTAACTACAGATCATCTGTATAGCTCGTAATTGTTGTGTAAAGGCGAGATACTCTTCAAGACATCAACTAAGCTTATTGTGTACTACCAGTTAGTCATAAGCACGCAAGAGATCCACCCGACTTCAAGACCAGACTTCAAGAATACAGCAGAGAGGCCGTCTAAATCATTGGTTAACAGCTGACGAGCAGAGCGACCACTCGAACGAAGCACACACACACACGCTGACGTGCAACGTGCGAATCGACGGAGAACAGGAAGCAGTTCCAGCAGACGTTAAAATATTCACAAACAGCAAGGAAGCAGAGTGTTGCCGAATTTTGAACTCCACGACCGAATCCAGCAGTTCTAAGCAGATTACTTTCTCTAACCAAGGACTCGAATCGACGAGGGACAAATCGGAACGACATCCTCTTCAGTAACAGGAAAGCAAAATCCACTTATTTATTTTTCAGATCAAATTTTCTATTTTTCAATTAAAACATTGTAATTCAAATAATTCAGGTGCCAAACAAAAAGCAAAGACTCTAGTAATTAAAAAGTAAATTCGTTGTGATAATCTGTATAGCAGTTTAAGGCGTTAGTAAGTTATAGTTAAGAAATAGAAGTAGTATAAAAGCGCTATACAAATCTTAACTGACAATCTAATCTTAGATCATACTGCAGTAGATCAGAAGTAGAATCACTAGAAATGAAATAACGTGAACTAGACTGTCACGTCTAATTTATTTTAATTAATTATTCTAATTAATTTCAGAGTTTTATATTTTGTTTCATGAACACTTAGATTCAAATTAATTAAATAAATTTAATTAAATTCAAATCAATTAATAAAGTCAAATTTAAATTGCAATTAACTCGCAAAGAACGAGTTCAGTTTCTTTCCACTATTAAACAATCGAAAAACATCGATTCATTGTATAGACTATAAGAAAATTCATAAGATTATAACCATTCTATTCTTGTGTGTTGTTGGTGTAATAAACAACGTTTTATTACCCCATATAACAGTGTTTTATTGTTGTACGATCAAGCCTACCAGTCTCACAAAACTCTCCCCCTTAAAAGTAACTTATCTTGTGTGTTGTTGTAATAATTTGAGATTACTAGCTTGCGAACTTCAAATCCAAAATCCACACGCCCTAGTCGGAAGAATCTGCAAGATCAGACAGCAGGTGGGTACTCACACACAACATTACATTACAATAACGCATAGTAGAAGTGTAGTTATAAATGTCGCCCTGTACGTGGGGCCAGAAATTAAATTCAATTTAAATTTAATTTTCACGTGTTAAACAAACTTTGCTGTTTTAACTCGTAAAACAGCTGGCGTCCAACTAAACAATCCCCAAAGAGTTTTGTGACTGGTGTTTGTACAACAGTAAAGTTATTGTGTGTATTTGAAACTGTTCTGTGTATTTTAAATTGTGTATATTTGACATTGTTGTCTATTTAAAATGGATATGGATAAAATACTTAAACAAATACAACAAATGAACGAAAATATGAACGCTAAATTTGAGAAAACAAATGCCGAATTAACCGCTAACATGAACGCGAAATTCGAACAAATAACAGCCAATGCTGACATAAATATCGCAGAATTAAAATCTAATATCGAGGCACAGAGAGTTAGTCTAACCGAAGCATTAGAACGAAGTAACGCTGACATAAACGCCGAGATTAAGCAAAGTAATAAAGAAAGTAGTAAAGAATTAACTGCGAAAATAGACGAAATCGCGGAAACCAATAAAAAAATCGAAGAGAGTAATAAAGAGCTAACTGTGAAAGTCGCGGAAATAGGTGAAAGAGTAAATACGGTCGATACTAAAATCAATGAACGGTTTAAGGTTTTTGAGACCACTATGCAAAAATCGTTTATTGAACAAGTAACACGTATGGAGGGCCGGTTCAAGGATCACATAAGCCGTTGTGAAAAGCAAACATTAGAGGTCTCTAGGAAGGTCGAATCCCTAGAGGTAAAAATTCACGCGGACGTGACCGAAACGCAACGACGAGTAGATAAATTAGACGCTTCAATTGTAGAGACGCGATCTAACATTGACTCTAATAAAGAGAGTGTTTTACAAACGTTAAGCGACGAGATTTTGAAAGTACGACAGGAGGTACGAAGGAGATCTGCTCCAAATATTTTGGTACAAGGCCCTGTCGACGAGAAAAATCGCGTGTATTTTACGGGGGAAAATAACGAAAACCCCATTGAATTTTTATTAGCGTGTGAGAGTGAAATGGCTAGAGTAGGTTCCCGACTAGAAGATCAAGACAAAATACAGTGGGTGGTTAACGCGATGCGTGATTCGGCGCGTAAGTGGTATAACATTGTACGCGATAGAGTGTCCACATACGCGGAGTTCAAACAAAAATTTGAAAGCCGGTACTGGAACTCGCATACCCAACGACTTCTGCGCAATGAACTGGAATATGGCCGTTTTGATAAGAAAATGGGTATTACCGCCGAAAATTATATAATCCAGCAGGTCGAACGCGCGAAGCATTTAACCCCAGCATTTGCGGAGATTGACATAGTCACCAAGCTTGCCTACCATTTTAATCATAACATTAGAGTAGCTGTATTTACCCAGGGTATTCGCACGGTAGACGAACTCCTCATTCTAGTGTCCCAAAGTGAGACGGTTTTTGATTTTGGTGGGTGGCGTTATAATTCCGATTTTCGCCGAAGTAATGAAGGGCAGAATACGCGAGAACAATACCAGCAACCTGACCAGAGACCGAGTACTAGTTCTACTCCACCCCAAACATCGTCAAAACCCCCAGATAAGACCTTTGAATACAAAGGCAAACAAAATATTGCTAGATCGAAAGGGCAATATAAGGGTAACGACGGGGCCCCGATTAGAGCTATGCAAACGGTTGAGATAGCTAGAACCGATACAATAGAGCAAGACAGCGATACTCCTAGTAATAAAGACCCCAACGAGAGGAGGAAGAATCGTAAGTTTCCAAAAAACTTGGAAACGGGCGCCTCCAGGGGGGAAGCGGCATAAATTATGCCAAAACCTATCGCAATAAAGTAGGTAAAAATAGGAAAAATGCTAGGTTTAAGAAAAGTGAATTTTATACAGAAATTTGTACGCCTGTTGACAAAGTATTTCAACCGGATGGTAAGGAAACGTGGTTGGCCGTTAACACAATGCAACAATGGGCACCGACAAAAGTACATCCGGCAGAGCAGGAAAGTGACGACGACGTTCCCACACAGTCAGCGTGGGAAGACGTAGACGAAGAATCCGGTGACGAAAATGACCGATGGTTAACGAAGTACTGTCGAACCGTTCGTAAAAAGGGTTACGAAATATTACGGTTAAAAGATAATGTAATTGTATTATAATAATTAAAATTAAAATAAGTAATTTGTGTTTTATAATCGTATTAATAATAATTATAGGTAACTTGTGTATTAATAATAATGTTTTCCTAGCGCGATAAATAATAAGCGTATAGAATTGAACGAGCTCGCGGCAGGAAACAGTTACGTCACGCGACAACTACCTGACCCACATATGAAACTAGGTCAAGCAATTAGACGCGCGCCCGGCGATAACGGTTTTAAATGCTGTCAGCAAATTCTTTTGTACGTGTGCCATTGTTTATAAACAAATGTACTACTCGTTTTAAAAACATAATACGCAGTAAGTTGCAAATGTAATATTTTAATACATGTATTTAGAGTTAAATTATATATAATGCGATAACATTAACACTTGTGTACGTGTCTTCAGAATAAGTAATACAATGTATAGTAATAAGAAAATGATTACAGAATATCTGTGTAATGATTAAGAAAAAAAAAAAATAACTGTAATTATTACATTCATTTTTTTTTAAAGCGGGTGTGGGAATATATAACGGAACCAAATATTAACTATTTGGGGTTATATGTTTACCGCATACTGAAACCACATTTAAATAAAATAGAACAGTCAAAACTCCATTTGAATGTAGAGCATTGACAATAATACTGTGTAAAGCAACGCACACGTGGTCATTATGTAATCAGTTCGCTGTACAAGGAAGCGACCACACCCAAACTGTTAATTATTAATATCTCGGAAACTAATAAATAAAGGCGAAATCTAACATAGCCAAAATGTTTGCCGAGATATTAATAATGACGTGTGCAAATTTGATGCAATATAATTAACAAATGTAAGAGTTAATTAAAATAATTGAATAACTTCTGTAAAAATAGAGTTACAGTAAAGAGATTTTATTATGTTATAAAGATAATAATTTCTGACAGATTGTATATTTTAGATTTCACACAACTTGATTTGCAACCAAGTTATTGCAAAATTAAATAAGTACAGGATATCCTGAGCGACAAATTGGTTCCGCCGGATAATTATGTTACATAATAATTCTATTCTCCGTCTGTGGGAACCAGACTTCATTCTCACGGACTAAGGGAATTCTAAATTTTATGTGGTAGGGAGAGTGTTTCGACCAATGAAATCATTTCATGCAGCCCCGGCTAGTGCGGTGTTTTCTGGTGGAAAAATCACTCTTCTGTCAGTACTCACGAAGGTAAGACGTAGTCCTTCGATCGTCTAGTAGCCAAAGTGGTGAAGATCAACAAGAAGACTCTACGTGGTCAACACACACGCAATTACGAACACACTAACTACAGATCATCTGTATAGCTCGTAATTGTTGTGTAAAGGCGAGATACTCTTCAAGACATCAACTAAGCTTATTGTGTACTACCAGTTAGTCATAAGCACGCAAGAGATCCACCCGACTTCAAGACCAGACTTCAAGAATACAGCAGAGAGGCCGTCTAAATCATTGGTTAACAGCTGACGAGCAGAGCGACCACTCGAACGAAGCACACACACACACGCTGACGTGCAACGTGCGAATCGACGGAGAACAGGAAGCAGTTCCAGCAGACGTTAAAATATTCACAAACAGCAAGGAAGCAGAGTGTTGCCGAATTTTGAACTCCACGACCGAATCCAGCAGTTCTAAGCAGATTACTTTCTCTAACCAAGGACTCGAATCGACGAGGGACAAATCGGAACGACATCCTCTTCAGTAACAGGAAAGCAAAATCCACTTATTTATTTTTCAGATCAAATTTTCTATTTTTCAATTAAAACATTGTAATTCAAATAATTCAGGTGCCAAACAAAAAGCAAAGACTCTAGTAATTAAAAAGTAAATTCGTTGTGATAATCTGTATAGCAGTTTAAGGCGTTAGTAAGTTATAGTTAAGAAATAGAAGTAGTATAAAAGCGCTATACAAATCTTAACTGACAATCTAATCTTAGATCATACTGCAGTAGATCAGAAGTAGAATCACTAGAAATGAAATAACGTGAACTAGACTGTCACGTCTAATTTATTTTAATTAATTATTCTAATTAATTTCAGAGTTTTATATTTTGTTTCATGAACACTTAGATTCAAATTAATTAAATAAATTTAATTAAATTCAAATCAATTAATAAAGTCAAATTTAAATTGCAATTAACTCGCAAAGAACGAGTTCAGTTTCTTTCCACTATTAAACAATCGAAAAACATCGATTCATTGTATAGACTATAAGAAAATTCATAAGATTATAACCATTCTATTCTTGTGTGTTGTTGGTGTAATAAACAACGTTTTATTACCCCATATAACAGTGTTTTATTGTTGTACGATCAAGCCTACCAGTCTCACAAAACTCTCCCCCTTAAAAGTAACTTATCTTGTGTGTTGTTGTAATAATTTGAGATTACTAGCTTGCGAACTTCAAATCCAAAATCCACACGCCCTAGTCGGAAGAATCTGCAAGATCAGACAGCAGGTGGGTACTCACACACAACATTACATTACAATAACGCATAGTAGAAGTGTAGTTATAAATGTCGCCCTGTACGTGGGGCCAGAAATTAAATTCAATTTAAATTTAATTTTCACGTGTTAAACAAACTTTGCTGTTTTAACTCGTAAAACAGCTGGCGTCCAACTAAACAATCCCCAAAGAGTTTTGTGACTGGTGTTTGTACAACAGTAAAGTTATTGTGTGTATTTGAAACTGTTCTGTGTATTTTAAATTGTGTATATTTGACATTGTTGTCTATTTAAAATGGATATGGATAAAATACTTAAACAAATACAACAAATGAACGAAAATATGAACGCTAAATTTGAGAAAACAAATGCCGAATTAACCGCTAACATGAACGCGAAATTCGAACAAATAACAGCCAATGCTGACATAAATATCGCAGAATTAAAATCTAATATCGAGGCACAGAGAGTTAGTCTAACCGAAGCATTAGAACGAAGTAACGCTGACATAAACGCCGAGATTAAGCAAAGTAATAAAGAAAGTAGTAAAGAATTAACTGCGAAAATAGACGAAATCGCGGAAACCAATAAAAAAATCGAAGAGAGTAATAAAGAGCTAACTGTGAAAGTCGCGGAAATAGGTGAAAGAGTAAATACGGTCGATACTAAAATCAATGAACGGTTTAAGGTTTTTGAGACCACTATGCAAAAATCGTTTATTGAACAAGTAACACGTATGGAGGGCCGGTTCAAGGATCACATAAGCCGTTGTGAAAAGCAAACATTAGAGGTCTCTAGGAAGGTCGAATCCCTAGAGGTAAAAATTCACGCGGACGTGACCGAAACGCAACGACGAGTAGATAAATTAGACGCTTCAATTGTAGAGACGCGATCTAACATTGACTCTAATAAAGAGAGTGTTTTACAAACGTTAAGCGACGAGATTTTGAAAGTACGACAGGAGGTACGAAGGAGATCTGCTCCAAATATTTTGGTACAAGGCCCTGTCGACGAGAAAAATCGCGTGTATTTTACGGGGGAAAATAACGAAAACCCCATTGAATTTTTATTAGCGTGTGAGAGTGAAATGGCTAGAGTAGGTTCCCGACTAGAAGATCAAGACAAAATACAGTGGGTGGTTAACGCGATGCGTGATTCGGCGCGTAAGTGGTATAACATTGTACGCGATAGAGTGTCCACATACGCGGAGTTCAAACAAAAATTTGAAAGCCGGTACTGGAACTCGCATACCCAACGACTTCTGCGCAATGAACTGGAATATGGCCGTTTTGATAAGAAAATGGGTATTACCGCCGAAAATTATATAATCCAGCAGGTCGAACGCGCGAAGCATTTAACCCCAGCATTTGCGGAGATTGACATAGTCACCAAGCTTGCCTACCATTTTAATCATAACATTAGAGTAGCTGTATTTACCCAGGGTATTCGCACGGTAGACGAACTCCTCATTCTAGTGTCCCAAAGTGAGACGGTTTTTGATTTTGGTGGGTGGCGTTATAATTCCGATTTTCGCCGAAGTAATGAAGGGCAGAATACGCGAGAACAATACCAGCAACCTGACCAGAGACCGAGTACTAGTTCTACTCCACCCCAAACATCGTCAAAACCCCCAGATAAGACCTTTGAATACAAAGGCAAAC
This sequence comes from Magicicada septendecula, assembly GCA_034769895.1. Lineage (NCBI taxonomy): Eukaryota > Metazoa > Arthropoda > Insecta > Hemiptera > Cicadidae > Magicicada > Magicicada septendecula. Next base: position 441,800,468 of record CM068372.1, on the reverse strand, counting down.
AAAATATTGCTAAATCGAAAGGGCAATATAAGGGTAACGACGGGGCCCCGATTAGAGCTATGCAAACGGTTGAGATAGCTAGAACCGATACAATAGAGCAAGACAGCGATACTCCTAGTAATAAAGACCCCAACGAGAGGAGGAAGAATCGTAAGTTTCCAAAAAACTTGGAAACGGGCGCCTCCAGGGGGGAAGCGCCATAAATTATGCCAAAACCTATCGCAATAAAGTAGGTAAAAATAGGAAAAATGCTAGGTTTAAGAAAAGTGAATTTTATACAGAAATTTGTACGCCTGTTGACAAAGTATTTCAACCGGATGGTAAGGAAACGTGGTTGGCCGTTAACACAATGCAACAATGGGCACCGACAAAAGTACATCCGGCAGAGCAGGAAAGTGACGACGACGTTCCCACACAGTCAGCGTGGGAAGACGTAGACGAAGAATCCGGTGACGAAAATGACCGATGGTTAACGAAGTACTGTCGAACCGTTCGTAAAAAGGGTTACGAAATATTACGGTTAAAAGATAATGTAATTGTATTATAATAATTAAAATTAAAATAAGTAATTTGTGTTTTATAATCGTATTAATAATAATTATAGGTAACTTGTGTATTAATAATAATGTTTTCCTAGCGCGATAAATAATAAGCGTATAGAATTGAACGAGCTCGCGGCAGGAAACAGTTACGTCACGCGACAACTACCTGACCCACATATGAAACTAGGTCAAGCAATTAGACGCGCGCCCGGCGATAACGGTTTTAAATGCTGTCAGCAAATTCTTTTGTACGTGTGCCATTGTTTATAAACAAATGTACTACTCGTTTTAAAAACATAATACGCAGTAAGTTGCAAATGTAATATTTTAATACATGTATTTAGAGTTAAATTATATATAATGCGATAACATTAACACTTGTGTACGTGTCTTCAGAATAAGTAATACAATGTATAGTAATAAGAAAATGATTACAGAATATCTGTGTAATGATTAAGAAAAAAAAAAAATAACTGTAATTATTACATTCATTTTTTTTTTAAAGCGGGTGTGGGAATATATAACGGAACCAAATATTAACTATTTGGGGTTATATGTTTACCGCATACTGAAACCATATTTAAATAAAATAGAACAGTCAAAACTCCATTTGAATGTAGAGCATTGAAAATAATACTGTGTAAAGCAACGCACACGTGGTCATTATGTAATCAGTTCGCTGTACAAGGAAGCGACCACACCCAAACTGTTAATTATTAATATCTCGGAAACTAATAAATAAAGGCGAAATCTAACATAGCCAAAATGTTTGCCGAGATATTAATAATGACGTGTGCAAATTTGATGCAATATAATTAACAAATGTAAGAGTTAATTAAAATAATTGAATAACTTCTGTAAAAATAGAGTTACAGTAAAGAGATTTTATTATGTTATAAAGATAATAATTTCTGACAGATTGTATATTTTAGATTTCACACAACTTGATTTGCAACCAAGTTATTGCAAAATTAAATAAGTACAGGATATCCTGAGCGACAAATTGGTTCCGCCGGATAATTATGTTACATAATAATTCTATTCTCCGTCTGTGGGAACCAGACTTCATTCTCACGGACTAAGGGAATTCTAAATTTTATATGGTAGGGAGAGTGTTTCGACCAATGAAATCATTTCATGCAGCCCCGGCTAGTGCGGTGTTTTCTGGTGGAAAAATCACTCTTCTGTCAGTACTCACGAAGGTAAGACGTAGTCCTTCGATCGTCTAGTAGCCAAAGTGGTGAAGATCAACAAGAAGACTCTACGTGGTCAACACACACGCAATTACGAACACACTAACTACAGATCATCTGTATAGCTCGTAATTGTTGTGTAAAGGCGAGATACTCTTCAAGACATCAACTAAGCTTATTGTGTACTACCAGTTAGTCATAAGCACGCAAGAGATCCACCCGACTTCAAGACCAGACTTCAAGAATACAGCAGAGAGGCCGTCTAAATCATTGGTTAACAGCTGACGAGCAGAGCGACCACTCGAACGAAGCACACACACACACGCTGACGTGCAACGTGCGAATCGACGGAGAACAGGAAGCAGTTCCAGCAGACGTTAAAATATTCACAAACAGCAAGGAAGCAGAGTGTTGCCGAATTTTGAACTCCACGACCGAATCCAGCAGTTCTAAGCAGATTACTTTCTCTAACCAAGGACTCGAATCGACGAGGGACAAATCGGAACGACATCCTCTTCAGTAACAGGAAAGCAAAATCCACTTATTTATTTTTCAGATCAAATTTTCTATTTTTCAATTAAAACATTGTAATTCAAATAATTCAGGTGCCAAACAAAAAGCAAAGACTCTAGTAATTAAAAAGTAAATTCGTTGTGATAATCTGTATAGCAGTTTAAGGCGTTAGTAAGTTATAGTTAAGAAATAGAAGTAGTATAAAAGCGCTATACAAATCTTAACTGACAATCTAATCTTAGATCATACTGCAGTAGATCAGAAGTAGAATCACTAGAAATGAAATAACGTGAACTAGACTGTCACGTCTAATTTATTTTAATTAATTATTCTAATTAATTTCAGAGTTTTATATTTTGTTTCATGAACACTTAGATTCAAATTAATTAAATAAATTTAATTAAATTCAAATCAATTAATAAAGTCAAATTTAAATTGCAATTAACTCGCAAAGAACGAGTTCAGTTTCTTTCCACTATTAAACAATCGAAAAACATCGATTCATTGTATAGACTATAAGAAAATTCATAAGATTATAACCATTCTATTCTTGTGTGTTGTTGGTGTAATAAACAACGTTTTATTACCCCATATAACAGTGTTTTATTGTTGTACGATCAAGCCTACCAGTCTCACAAAACTCTCCCCCTTAAAAGTAACTTATCTTGTGTGTTGTTGTAATAATTTGAGATTACTAGCTTGCGAACTTCAAATCCAAAATCCACACGCCCTAGTCGGAAGAATCTGCAAGATCAGACAGCAGGTGGGTACTCACACACAACATTACATTACAATAACGCATAGTAGAAGTGTAGTTATAAATGTCGCCCTGTACGTGGGGCCAGAAATTAAATTCAATTTAAATTTAATTTTCACGTGTTAAACAAACTTTGCTGTTTTAACTCGTAAAACAGCTGGCGTCCAACTAAACAATCCCCAAAGAGTTTTGTGACTGGTGTTTGTACAACAGTAAAGTTATTGTGTGTATTTGAAACTGTTCTGTGTATTTTAAATTGTGTATATTTGACATTGTTGTCTATTTAAAATGGATATGGATAAAATACTTAAACAAATACAACAAATGAACGAAAATATGAACGCTAAATTTGAGAAAACAAATGCCGAATTAACCGCTAACATGAACGCGAAATTCGAACAAATAACAGCCAATGCTGACATAAATATCGCAGAATTAAAATCTAATATCGAGGCACAGAGAGTTAGTCTAACCGAAGCATTAGAACGAAGTAACGCTGACATAAACGCCGAGATTAAGCAAAGTAATAAAGAAAGTAGTAAAGAATTAACTGCGAAAATAGACGAAATCGCGGAAACCAATAAAAAAATCGAAGAGAGTAATAAAGAGCTAACTGTGAAAGTCGCGGAAATAGGTGAAAGAGTAAATACGGTCGATACTAAAATCAATGAACGGTTTAAGGTTTTTGAGACCACTATGCAAAAATCGTTTATTGAACAAGTAACACGTATGGAGGGCCGGTTCAAGGATCACATAAGCCGTTGTGAAAAGCAAACATTAGAGGTCTCTAGGAAGGTCGAATCCCTAGAGGTAAAAATTCACGCGGACGTGACCGAAACGCAACGACGAGTAGATAAATTAGACGCTTCAATTGTAGAGACGCGATCTAACATTGACTCTAATAAAGAGAGTGTTTTACAAACGTTAAGCGACGAGATTTTGAAAGTACGACAGGAGGTACGAAGGAGATCTGCTCCAAATATTTTGGTACAAGGCCCTGTCGACGAGAAAAATCGCGTGTATTTTACGGGGGAAAATAACGAAAACCCCATTGAATTTTTATTAGCGTGTGAGAGTGAAATGGCTAGAGTAGGTTCCCGACTAGAAGATCAAGACAAAATACAGTGGGTGGTTAACGCGATGCGTGATTCGGCGCGTAAGTGGTATAACATTGTACGCGATAGAGTGTCCACATACGCGGAGTTCAAACAAAAATTTGAAAGCCGGTACTGGAACTCGCATACCCAACGACTTCTGCGCAATGAACTGGAATATGGCCGTTTTGATAAGAAAATGGGTATTACCGCCGAAAATTATATAATCCAGCAGGTCGAACGCGCGAAGCATTTAACCCCAGCATTTGCGGAGATTGACATAGTCACCAAGCTTGCCTACCATTTTAATCATAACATTAGAGTAGCTGTATTTACCCAGGGTATTCGCACGGTAGACGAACTCCTCATTCTAGTGTCCCAAAGTGAGACGGTTTTTGATTTTGGTGGGTGGCGTTATAATTCCGATTTTCGCCGAAGTAATGAAGGGCAGAATACGCGAGAACAATACCAGCAACCTGACCAGAGACCGAGTACTAGTTCTACTCCACCCCAAACATCGTCAAAACCCCCAGATAAGACCTTTGAATACAAAGGCAAACAAAATATTGCTAAATCGAAAGGGCAATATAAGGGTAACGACGGGGCCCCGATTAGAGCTATGCAAACGGTTGAGATAGCTAGAACCGATACAATAGAGCAAGACAGCGATACTCCTAGTAATAAAGACCCCAACGAGAGGAGGAAGAATCGTAAGTTTCCAAAAAACTTGGAAACGGGCGCCTCCAGGGGGGAAGCGCCATAAATTATGCCAAAACCTATCGCAATAAAGTAGGTAAAAATAGGAAAAATGCTAGGTTTAAGAAAAGTGAATTTTATACAGAAATTTGTACGCCTGTTGACAAAGTATTTCAACCGGATGGTAAGGAAACGTGGTTGGCCGTTAACACAATGCAACAATGGGCACCGACAAAAGTACATCCGGCAGAGCAGGAAAGTGACGACGACGTTCCCACACAGTCAGCGTGGGAAGACGTAGACGAAGAATCCGGTGACGAAAATGACCTATGGTTAACGAAGTACTGTCGAACCGTTCGTAAAAAGGGTTACGAAATATTACGGTTAAAAGATAATGTAATTGTATTATAATAATTAAAATTAAAATAAGTAATTTGTGTTTTATAATCGTATTAATAATAATTATAGGTAACTTGTGTATTAATAATAATGTTTTCCTAGCGCGATAAATAATAAGCGTATAGAATTGAACGAGCTCGCGGCAGGAAACAGTTACGTCACGCGACAACTACCTGACCCACATATGAAACTAGGTCAAGCAATTAGACGCGCGCCCGGCGATAACGGTTTTAAATGCTGTCAGCAAATTCTTTTGTACGTGTGCCATTGTTTATAAACAAATGTACTACTCGTTTTAAAAACATAATACGCAGTAAGTTGCAAATGTAATATTTTAATACATGTATTTAGAGTTAAATTATATATAATGCGATAACATTAACACTTGTGTACGTGTCTTCAGAATAAGTAATACAATGTATAGTAATAAGAAAATGATTACAGAATATCTGTGTAATGATTAAGAAAAAAAAAAAATAACTGTAATTATTACATTCATTTTTTTTTTAAAGCGGGTGTGGGAATATATAACGGAACCAAATATTAACTATTTGGGGTTATATGTTTACCGCATACTGAAACCATATTTAAATAAAATAGAACAGTCAAAACTCCATTTGAATGTAGAGCATTGAAAATAATACTGTGTAAAGCAACGCACACGTGGTCATTATGTAATCAGTTCGCTGTACAAGGAAGCGACCACACCCAAACTGTTAATTATTAATATCTCGGAAACTAATAAATAAAGGCGAAATCTAACATAGCCAAAATGTTTGCCGAGATATTAATAATGACGTGTGCAAATTTGATGCAATATAATTAACAAATGTAAGAGTTAATTAAAATAATTGAATAACTTCTGTAAAAATAGAGTTACAGTAAAGAGATTTTATTATGTTATAAAGATAATAATTTCTGACAGATTGTATATTTTAGATTTCACACAACTTGATTTGCAACCAAGTTATTGCAAAATTAAATAAGTACAGGATATCCTGAGCGACAAATTGGTTCCGCCGGATAATTATGTTACATAATAATTCTATTCTCCGTCTGTGGGAACCAGACTTCATTCTCACGGACTAAGGGAATTCTAAATTTTATATGGTAGGGAGAGTGTTTCGACCAATGAAATCATTTCATGCAGCCCCGGCTAGTGCGGTGTTTTCTGGTGGAAAAATCACTCTTCTGTCAGTACTCACGAAGGTAAGACGTAGTCCTTCGATCGTCTAGTAGCCAAAGTGGTGAAGATCAACAAGAAGACTCTACGTGGTCAACACACACGCAATTACGAACACACTAACTACAGATCATCTGTATAGCTCGTAATTGTTGTGTAAAGGCGAGATACTCTTCAAGACATCAACTAAGCTTATTGTGTACTACCAGTTAGTCATAAGCACGCAAGAGATCCACCCGACTTCAAGACCAGACTTCAAGAATACAGCAGAGAGGCCGTCTAAATCATTGGTTAACAGCTGACGAGCAGAGCGACCACTCGAACGAAGCACACACACACACGCTGACGTGCAACGTGCGAATCGACGGAGAACAGGAAGCAGTTCCAGCAGACGTTAAAATATTCACAAACAGCAAGGAAGCAGAGTGTTGCCGAATTTTGAACTCCACGACCGAATCCAGCAGTTCTAAGCAGATTACTTTCTCTAACCAAGGACTCGAATCGACGAGGGACAAATCGGAACGACATCCTCTTCAGTAACAGGAAAGCAAAATCCACTTATTTATTTTTCAGATCAAATTTTCTATTTTTCAATTAAAACATTGTAATTCAAATAATTCAGGTGCCAAACAAAAAGCAAAGACTCTAGTAATTAAAAAGTAAATTCGTTGTGATAATCTGTATAGCAGTTTAAGGCGTTAGTAAGTTATAGTTAAGAAATAGAAGTAGTATAAAAGCGCTATACAAATCTTAACTGACAATCTAATCTTAGATCATACTGCAGTAGATCAGAAGTAGAATCACTAGAAATGAAATAACGTGAACTAGACTGTCACGTCTAATTTATTTTAATTAATTATTCTAATTAATTTCAGAGTTTTATATTTTGTTTCATGAACACTTAGATTCAAATTAATTAAATAAATTTAATTAAATTCAAATCAATTAATAAAGTCAAATTTAAATTGCAATTAACTCGCAAAGAACGAGTTCAGTTTCTTTCCACTATTAAACAATCGAAAAACATCGATTCATTGTATAGACTATAAGAAAATTCATAAGATTATAACCATTCTATTCTTGTGTGTTGTTGGTGTAATAAACAACGTTTTATTACCCCATATAACAGTGTTTTATTGTTGTACGATCAAGCCTACCAGTCTCACAAAACTCTCCCCCTTAAAAGTAACTTATCTTGTGTGTTGTTGTAATAATTTGAGATTACTAGCTTGCGAACTTCAAATCCAAAATCCACACGCCCTAGTCGGAAGAATCTGCAAGATCAGACAGCAGGTGGGTACTCACACACAACATTACATTACAATAACGCATAGTAGAAGTGTAGTTATAAATGTCGCCCTGTACGTGGGGCCAGAAATTAAATTCAATTTAAATTTAATTTTCACGTGTTAAACAAACTTTGCTGTTTTAACTCGTAAAACAGCTGGCGTCCAACTAAACAATCCCCAAAGAGTTTTGTGACTGGTGTTTGTACAACAGTAAAGTTATTGTGTGTATTTGAAACTGTTCTGTGTATTTTAAATTGTGTATATTTGACATTGTTGTCTATTTAAAATGGATATGGATAAAATACTTAAACAAATACAACAAATGAACGAAAATATGAACGCTAAATTTGAGAAAACAAATGCCGAATTAACCGCTAACATGAACGCGAAATTCGAACAAATAACAGCCAATGCTGACATAAATATCGCAGAATTAAAATCTAATATCGAGGCACAGAGAGTTAGTCTAACCGAAGCATTAGAACGAAGTAACGCTGACATAAACGCCGAGATTAAGCAAAGTAATAAAGAAAGTAGTAAAGAATTAACTGCGAAAATAGACGAAATCGCGGAAACCAATAAAAAAATCGAAGAGAGTAATAAAGAGCTAACTGTGAAAGTCGCGGAAATAGGTGAAAGAGTAAATACGGTCGATACTAAAATCAATGAACGGTTTAAGGTTTTTGAGACCACTATGCAAAAATCGTTTATTGAACAAGTAACACGTATGGAGGGCCGGTTCAAGGATCACATAAGCCGTTGTGAAAAGCAAACATTAGAGGTCTCTAGGAAGGTCGAATCCCTAGAGGTAAAAATTCACGCGGACGTGACCGAAACGCAACGACGAGTAGATAAATTAGACGCTTCAATTGTAGAGACGCGATCTAACATTGACTCTAATAAAGAGAGTGTTTTACAAACGTTAAGCGACGAGATTTTGAAAGTACGACAGGAGGTACGAAGGAGATCTGCTCCAAATATTTTGGTACAAGGCCCTGTCGACGAGAAAAATCGCGTGTATTTTACGGGGGAAAATAACGAAAACCCCATTGAATTTTTATTAGCGTGTGAGAGTGAAATGGCTAGAGTAGGTTCCCGACTAGAAGATCAAGACAAAATACAGTGGGTGGTTAACGCGATGCGTGATTCGGCGCGTAAGTGGTATAACATTGTACGCGATAGAGTGTCCACATACGCGGAGTTCAAACAAAAATTTGAAAGCCGGTACTGGAACTCGCATACCCAACGACTTCTGCGCAATGAACTGGAATATGGCCGTTTTGATAAGAAAATGGGTATTACCGCCGAAAATTATATAATCCAGCAGGTCGAACGCGCGAAGCATTTAACCCCAGCATTTGCGGAGATTGACATAGTCACCAAGCTTGCCTACCATTTTAATCATAACATTAGAGTAGCTGTATTTACCCAGGGTATTCGCACGGTAGACGAACTCCTCATTCTAGTGTCCCAAAGTGAGACGGTTTTTGATTTTGGTGGGTGGCGTTATAATTCCGATTTTCGCCGAAGTAATGAAGGGCAGAATACGCGAGAACAATACCAGCAACCTGACCAGAGACCGAGTACTAGTTCTACTCCACCCCAAACATCGTCAAAACCCCCAGATAAGACCTTTGAATACAAAGGCAAACAAAATATTGCTAGATCGAAAGGGCAATATAAGGGTAACGACGGGGCCCCGATTAGAGCTATGCAAACGGTTGAGATAGCTAGAACCGATACAATAGAGCAAGACAGCGATACTCCTAGTAATAAAGACCCCAACGAGAGGAGGAAGAATCGTAAGTTTCCAAAAAACTTGGAAACGGGCGCCTCCAGGGGGGAAGCGCCATAAATTATGCCAAAACCTATCGCAATAAAGTAGGTAAAAATAGGAAAAATGCTAGGTTTAAGAAAAGTGAATTTTATACAGAAATTTGTACGCCTGTTGACAAAGTATTTCAACCGGATGGTAAGGAAACGTGGTTGGCCGTTAACACAATGCAACAATGGGCACCGACAAAAGTACATCCGGCAGAGCAGGAAAGTGACGACGACGTTCCCACACAGTCAGCGTGGGAAGACGTAGACGAAGAATCCGGTGACGAAAATGACCGATGGTTAACGAAGTACTGTCGAACCGTTCGTAAAAAGGGTTACGAAATATTACGGTTAAAAGATAATGTAATTGTATTATAATAATTAAAATTAAAATAAGTAATTTGTGTTTTATAATCGTATTAATAATAATTATAGGTAACTTGTGTATTAATAATAATGTTTTCCTAGCGCGATAAATAATAAGCGTATAGAATTGAACGAGCTCGCGGCAGGAAACAGTTACGTCACGCGACAACTACCTGACCCACATATGAAACTAGGTCAAGCAATTAGACGCGCGCCCGGCGATAACGGTTTTAAATGCTGTCAGCAAATTCTTTTGTACGTGTGCCATTGTTTATAAACAAATGTACTACTCGTTTTAAAAACATAATACGCAGTAAGTTGCAAATGTAATATTTTAATACATGTATTTAGAGTTAAATTATATATAATGCGATAACATTAACACTTGTGTACGTGTCTTCAGAATAAGTAATACAATGTATAGTAATAAGAAAATGATTACAGAATATCTGTGTAATGATTAAGAAAAAAAAAAAATAACTGTAATTATTACATTCATTTTTTTTTAAAGCGGGTGTGGGAATATATAACGGAACCAAATATTAACTATTTGGGGTTATATGTTTACCGCATACTGAAACCATATTTAAATAAAATAGAACAGTCAAAACTCCATTTGAATGTAGAGCATTGAAAATAATACTGTGTAAAGCAACGCACACGTGGTCATTATGTAATCAGTTCGCTGTACAAGGAAGCGACCACACCCAAACTGTTAATTATTAATATCTCGGAAACTAATAAATAAAGGCGAAATCTAACATAGCCAAAATGTTTGCCGAGATATTAATAATGACGTGTGCAAATTTGATGCAATATAATTAACAAATGTAAGAGTTAATTAAAATAATTGAATAACTTCTGTAAAAATAGAGTTACAGTAAAGAGATTTTATTATGTTATAAAGATAATAATTTCTGACAGATTGTATATTTTAGATTTCACACAACTTGATTTGCAACCAAGTTATTGCAAAATTAAATAAGTACAGGATATCCTGAGCGACAAATTGGTTCCGCCGGATAATTATGTTACATAATAATTCTATTCTCCGTCTGTGGGAACCAGACTTCATTCTCACGGACTAAGGGAATTCTAAATTTTATGTGGTAGGGAGAGTGTTTCGACCAATGAAATCATTTCATGCAGCCCCGGCTAGTGCGGTGTTTTCTGGTGGAAAAATCACTCTTCTGTCAGTACTCACGAAGGTAAGACGTAGTCCTTCGATCGTCTAGTAGCCAAAGTGGTGAAGATCAACAAGAAGACTCTACGTGGTCAACACACACGCAATTACGAACACACTAACTACAGATCATCTGTATAGCTCGTAATTGTTGTGTAAAGGCGAGATACTCTTCAAGACATCAACTAAGCTTATTGTGTACTACCAGTTAGTCATAAGCACGCAAGAGATCCACCCGACTTCAAGACCAGACTTCAAGAATACAGCAGAGAGGCCGTCTAAATCATTGGTTAACAGCTGACGAGCAGAGCGACCACTCGAACGAAGCACACACACACACGCTGACGTGCAACGTGCGAATCGACGGAGAACAGGAAGCAGTTCCAGCAGACAACAGCAGACGTTAAAATATTCACAAACAGCAAGGAAGCAGAGTGTTGCCGAATTTTGAACTCCACGACCGAATACAGCAGTTCTAAGCAGATTACTTTCTCTAACCAAGGACTCGAATCGACGAGGGACAAATCGGAACGACATCCTCTTCAGTAACAGGAAAGCAAAATCCACTTATTTATTTTTCAGATCAAATTTTCTATTTTTCAATTAAAACATTGTAATTCAAATAATTCAGGTGCCAAACAAAAAGCAAAGACTCTAGTAATTAAAAAGTAAATTCGTTGTGATAATCTGTATAGCAGTTTAAGGCGTTAGTAAGTTATAGTTAAGAAATAGAAGTAGTATAAAAGCGCTATACAAATCTTAACTGACAATCTAATCTTAGATCATACTGCAGTAGATCAGAAGTAGAATCACTAGAAATGAAATAACGTGAACTAGACTGTCACGTCTAATTTATTTTAATTAATTATTCTAATTAATTTCAGAGTTTTATATTTTGTTTCATGAACACTTAGATTCAAATTAATTAAATAAATTTAATTAAATTCAAATCAATTAATAAAGTCAAATTTAAATTGCAATTAACTCGCAAAGAACGAGTTCAGTTTCTTTCCACTATTAAACAATCGAAAAACATCGATTCATTGTATAGACTATAAGAAAATTCATAAGATTATAACCATTCTATTCTTGTGTGTTGTTGGTGTAATAAACAACGTTTTATTACCCCATATAACAGTGTTTTATTGTTGTACGATAAAGCCTACCAGTCTCACAAAACTCTCCCCCTTAAAAGTAACTTATCTTGTGTGTTGTTGTAATAATTTGAGATTACTAGCTTGCGAACTTCAAATCCAAAATCCACACGCCCTAGTCGGAAGAATCTGCAAGATCAGACAGCAGGTGGGTACTCACACACAACATTACATTACAATAACGCATAGTAGTGTAGTTATAATATATATATATATATATACATATTGTATGTGTATATGCACATATGAATGTATATATTTGCTACAATTACTGAACCTTCCCGAAAAGAGGAGAATGTCATTCTACACGCTTCTCGACTAGCCCAGTGCGTGACGTTTATGTTAAGGCCGTCCAATAAAGTAGCACTCCAGACTGTTCGAGAGCACTGTAACTATGCAAATTATGTTGAAACGCCCCCAAAAGAATGGAAATTATTCTGAAACCCTGGGGGATCTATATAAGCAACAGCGGCCGGCTTAGAAGTCAGTTACACCTGGCAAGGTTTCAGAACGTGGATCAAGTGATTGTTGCTGATCGGTGGAAAGTGATTATTGTATTAGAACTATTGAGGACCACTTAATAGCTGACAATTATTACTGGGTATGGACAAATTTAACTAGAATAATTGTTTGAGAGTTCCTTGTTGATTTAAAGTTGTTATTTTTGACTAATTAAAGCTGGTTATCAGCGACTTCATTTGGTGTGTGTATCTTGTTTCCACTGTACAATACGACGATCAGTGAGACCGGCGTAACGATAAGTTTAACGCGCGCGCGTGTGAATGGGACAGAGAGATTATAGATACTCTGAAGAACACGAGATAATTCAGATAGTAGAAATTACAAGACTCATTTTAAATCGTCCACGCAGGGAGGCACACAAAAAAGCGTAGTTGGCAGGTTGAGGAGTGTGTCACCACAACCCACCACATTGAGATAGTTAATGGACGAATCCAGCCGACTACGCACGCCAGAGATAAACATTATCAAGTTAAAAGTCTTGTGTTTGTTTGCTTCAGAATTTATCTTCATCAGTGACGTTCGGAAAACAGAAACACGTCCGTGGTAAAGTCTGTGAAAAAAGTGTCGGAGAAACGACGGCCTTTCAACCCCACAAATGTTAATCATGAAAAGGGGTTGTCGTATCCTCAACACATACGATGTTGCGTGTAGCCAAAGTCTATGCATTCAATGTTATTGCTTCACGTAGAACAGACGGAGTGTGTCTCAAAAAACGTAAACACAATTTAAAATTTTCAACAACCCAGTTTTTGATAAAGACATATCAAATTAAATGTAAACAAGTGTAAAATCTGTCCAGTTAAGCGTGTTTTCGAACTGACGACGGCTTCAAACTTCTTTATCGTTTATTCGAAGGTTTTTTACATAGAATACGTCTTACCTTTCAGACCAGCAATATTACCCCCAACCAGAAAATCGAGCGTTACGTTTTCACGTCACGTTTGAAATTGAAATATTATGTAAACGATAAAAGATTCACGATTATATGAGGTACCATTGGACAGATAAAGGAACAAAGATAATAAATAGCACAATATAATCGGGCTATTGCATCATCCAGCGTGGGGAGAAATAGAAATGTTTTGCGCCGCTCGGCGCGCACTAAAATTAGTATTTCTCCGGTTTCCGATGCGATAGAACGTTGAGTGAGGTGTCGTTAAAATTGTCTCATCGAGTACTATCTACATAGTGTACCGTAATAGCGGTGATATTATTGAGAGGTTTGAATAATCGTAATTCAAGTTGTAAAAATCGTGTGTTCGGACAAAGTGTCGCGGTATATGGATGCTAAACGTGCTCAAAAGTATCGTAAACGCATACAGGAGAGTAGAGAAAATCATGAGGAATTCAAAAACACAAAATGATCAATGCCGAACGTCAGAGGATTTACCGACAACGCTTAAAAGACAAGGAAATAAATACTGAAGACGAGTCAACACCATGGAGACCAGAATTAATTACCATAGTAACAAGTAAATAAACAAATGATATTTAGCGGCATCGGAACTATACCTTTATACGTTCCTGCAGTTTTTAATGTTTTTATTATGCGATTGAATTGATATATTTGTAATATTTTATACAGATACGTCTATATATTTTGTAATTGTCTGAAGCGATTATAAAATGTATGTTTATACGTATTTCTGATGATGCCACCGACTACGCTGGGTAACACCACCATCGATTTGACTTTCACCAGAAACATCAGCGTTGATATCTTACCTTATATCAGCTACTTCTCATATCGTAGGCCCATTATAAATAAAGTCTTGCTTGTACCAACTAATTAACTTGTGTGATGATTTTGCAAATAAAATTTTGTACTTTGTAAAACTAAATATATGTTTGTCCATTTTATTCATAACACATTAGCAACCCTAAAGCACACAGACGTATTCTACGCTCTGAAGATTTGCGGCCGTGGTTCCGACACAACCCCCGCCGATTTTTCCAACATGCGAGAGGATCCCATGTGTTTCTTTTCCAAATCACGTTAGAGTAGGAAATATTAAAGAAATCTTAAAGGCAAGAAAGACATTATTAGACAAAACGGAAGCGAAACGACTGTCATGATACAAACATAGAAGAGAGAGAGAGGTAGAGCGGGAAATATTAAACAAGAAATGTTTTATTAAATAGAGACGTAAACAATCGTCCTTTCTGTATACTGCAAAGTGTTGTGTAAGAACACCGCTCTACATGAATTTACCCATTCTACTGAAGATCATCTATACTGGAAAGTTATTTCACCTTCAACTGAGCGCGAAAAAATGTATTGTTTATATTTACGATAAATTAATTTAAATATAAAATTACAATTATTTTTTTTTTAAATCTGAAAATACAAAAAATTAAATTTTAAAATATAAAACAAATACTCATGTGTCCTGGAATGTATTGGTTATAGGAACCTAAAAAAACAGACTTAACGTAGAAAATTATTTTTTCGAACTACACACCCACATGACACTGAATGACAATATTACGTTGTTATCAGTATCTGGTCAGAAGAGCTACCAATTTGTAACTCAGAAAAATTACGCAGATTCCTCTTTAATCTTTAAACTATGAACGCATCTCAGCATTCAAAATCCCCATAACCTAACATCTGTATTGCGATGGGTCTGAACGCAACTCTTATTGTGTGAAGATAACCCAACTTTAGTAGCAGTATCAGAAACGACACTACAGAGACAAATTTTTACTTTTTACGCATAGAAGGAATGAGGTATTTTTAAGATTTAATACATATTTAATATACTTGGGTAATTTATTTGTACATATAGAATAAATATAAGCAGTTGTACATACTTTTAAATTTTGCATACGGGAACAGACTACAGTTGGACAAAATCTAACCTGTTTTAATACACCTGATTTGAACAATGAGTTACTTGGTTACTGAGGGGTGACGAACTGTGCGTACGTATGTGTATGTGTGTGTTGTCACATGACCGAGGGAGAAAATAATAGTGTCTTTGTGTATAGTGTATCTAACTTGTGATAGTGAGCCGGCCAGTTAAGACAGGCATAAAATACATAAAATAATTAAATAAATTTATTTAATAAAAATTCGCACACTGATAACACATACAGCCAAGTGAATTATTTCATTTTAATATGTGAAAAATGACACACGTGTAGATACAGTTTGAAGGTGAAAGGTAAAAGTAACCGAACTATAAACACCTAAGTAATTACTCAGTTAATTAATTTGTGACGTGCAATTAATTAATATCTAAACAAAGACAAAAAAGTAAAATATACAACTACTGTATAAGAAATTTAATCCCAAATTATTGATATAAAATTGGTAATAACCAATATCGTAATTGATAACAGATACTGGAACACGTTAGCCAGTTTTATTATCTAGGTTGCGACGCAACCTTTGACCCCAGTTAAATACACAAATTCATCCATATATCTGTAACTATAAGTAAAACATCGAAGAACAAAGCACAGAAAGCTACAGTCGCAGTGCCGCAACTTGTGTATGGCAGCGAAACGTTGGTGTCAACACAGTCCGTAATTACACAGTGTCAATACACTCGCAAAAAGTACAATTTACAAGCCGTGTAAAACATTGTAATCGCCTCTTCTTCTCCACAATCCACAAGATGGTTCTTTCGTTCCAAAGCTAACCTCCTTAATTATTTATATTTTTTAACATTTTGATCATATCAATGTACTTTTATCACCTAACGCTACATCCCCCTAGTACACCCTTAAGCAAGGTAGAGAATCGAAAAGAATTTTGCAATAAATAACTAGCAGTATTACTTGTCCTTTTTTATTATTGTTTTCAACAGTGCCCTCCTTTTGCCAACTTTCGTGGCAACCTTCTCATTCGACATTCCAATTCTGTCCATGATTCCTTCAGCATTTCTTCCAACACCGCCTTCAAAAGGCCTAAAGCTTTACTTTTCTTTCTTTTTTATATTCTAAGTTTCTAAAGTATAATTACAAAAGGTCCAAGTTAGTACGAAAATGCAAGGACTGTATTGCAAGTATTCGACCTTAACGAATAAATTTAGTAGAATAAACGACGTTGACGGCATTAACACGTAAAAAGGATAAATTAAGAGAGGTTACCAGTCATAGTAAAAAAAAGTACAGGCCAAATGGACGACGAACGCGTGGGCAGTCTGAGAGGAAGATTCACACCTACTGTATCAGTTTACAAGCCTAGGCGTGTAATGCATAAAAGAAGGGTGTATCTTAACTCAAACCGTTTTAATAAGTATTCAATTTTTATATACATTTTGTTGACATACTTATGTTTTCACCTAAGTAATTTAAATTTTGTGAATTAGCAATTCTCAAAAGAGGTAACATTGCATTGTTAGGTGGGGGCAGGGTGCTACTTCGGCAGAGAGCATAGGCGCCAAACTCTCATCAAGTAATACCGACGCATTAATCATTGGGCAACAGCGCTGATAGGCAACACGCACAACACAGAGAGTAGTGACGTTTGCCCCTTCACGGTTAGGCTAATTGTATTACCCCAAAGTCAACCGGATCACATAACACATAGACACAATTACATTACTACATGCAGAGTGCGAATGACTGTTCCTAATGCATTGGTGGAGTCCCTGTACTGTTCTGTCATACGATTAGAGTAAGTAACGAATACACCACTCATGGCTAATCACGTTTGACTATTTTTAAAAATTTATTCTTACTATCCTTTATTGGCAAAGTATGAAGGAGCGGTGGCTATAACGGGGAAGGCCAGCTTCCTCCAGCTGGGAAACTAAACTGTAATTAAATCTTATATACACACTTCTCACCTATCTACCTAAAAATAATAGAATACCTTCTCCCTGACCATTTTATCGGCAAATATAAATTAACAATAGCTTATAAAAAATAATATATTTTTAATTTATTAATAACGACAATCTAATTTATTAATTTTAATCATTATTATTTTATCTAATATTAAATACATGTATACATTAATAAATAAATTACGCGAATCTCGTTTTATGGCTGAAACTAAATACGTAAATTGTTAAGGAAAATAATCATTACTTAGTTTCACGAAGAAAGTCATTTTATACTTTGTTTTGTAGATTCGAAATGCATGTGTGTCTAAAACATCGATGGGTACCTTGAAGAACTACAGTTAAACACATTTAATGTGAAACATTATAAGACAGGCTACAAACTTTGTTTATATAAAGAGGGTTTCGTGTTAGGAGTACAATAAGCTACCGTGGTCGCAGATCTGCGTTAAACATAGGCTATTCTTCTTCAGAAATTTACTCTTTACGGTTAGACAGAATAAACGTTACAATAAGAATAGTCAGCATATTAAGATTTGCGGACGTTATTGCAGTACTGGCAGGACGGAAAAAGTTACTAAGTAATCTATAAATTATTTTAAAGACTTTGGGATGAGAGTGTACAAACGAAAAACAAAAGTTGCTTGAATACGCAACCACACCAAATACGCACTGAAACTGGAGGTCTGAAGTCAAAAGCGGTGAAACTTTTAAGTACGCTTAACTTTTAGTACGTGGGAAGTAAAATGAGGTCAAATAGAAAATGCAAGGAGGAGTAATTTAAAATAAGGGAGGTAAAAATAAAGTTCAACGTTTGGTAAGAAAAAGTTTCTGACATCATGTAATATAGACGAAAGGATAGAGAGGAACTTGATAAGGAGTCGCTTATGGAGGATAGGAGTGTATGAATTTGCACGTTACATCTAGGCTGTGGTGTATAGTAGAAGCACTTGAGTTATAATACTGGAGATGGAGGATGCGTAAATGAAAGAATACAATTTTTGATATTAGAATTTTTACCGATTCAAACAGGAGAAGAAGGAAGTGAATAGGAAATATGATGAGACGTAATGACTATGTGGTTATTTTAATAGAAGGAAAACGAAGGGAAGAGGACGAAAGGGAATGTCAAGAAAGCAGTTTATGCATGTTGTGACGGAGGAAGTGGGAATTAAGATTTATCGGGAGCTGAAGAAATTAGCAATGAGAAAGGAAAGTCTGATTACACCAAAGTAGTCATCTACCAATGCCTTAAGGCTGACAGGCAGATAAGACAAGAAAAAAGATTCTTCTTTATTATATTATATATGGTATTAGTATAATATAGCTGAAGAAATCATATAACATAATGTAATAATATTTAATTGGTATTCTAATACAATATAGGTAGAGTTTAATACGCCGCACTTGTTACAAATTTCAGTTATGTAATTACAAGAACAACAAACTAAATTTGAATGGAGATTAAATTTTTGTATCCAATCAGTTTCTGAGAATCTCCCTTTCTACTTTCTAAGAACTTCTTTGTTTGTGAGAAGTTATTTCGGTTCAACTAATATTTAAATTTACTATGTTTGTGTTATTAAACTAAGATAAAAGCTGCATAATGAAATATTTGAGACGCGTGAGATTGGCAACTAAAAAAAGCTGAGTTACAAATAAACCATTAAGGAATTATTTGTGAGTGCAGCCGATTTTTGGAATGAACAAAATAAAGGCAGCTAAGCTGGTGGCGATGTCTACGTAGAATGAACGACAAGAAACGAGAAAATGGAAGGCTAAGAGAACAATAAAAAGGAACACAAGAAGACCGCGCGAAGGGTAAAATAAAGCAGTGGAAAGGTCTCAGAGAAAAGGGAAAAAGGAACAGTGTCATAATTTAGTGTCCAGTGGATAATCCTCCGTAGTGACTGGAGAATTAATGCTGAATGAATAAATGCTATTGTACTTATTCATATTTCAACAGAAAATGGACTAATATTAATTGAATCGTTTTTACTGATTGATATACTTCATTCGTTTGTGGTCTTACTTTAACTTTCAATATTTAGCTTCTTCTGCAAATGGCCGTTGTAACTGTTTGATAGCATTTTTTGATAAAAGGGATTCTTGATTAAATAAATAAATGTTTTTGTTACCAGGATAAAAAGTCACTAATAAATACATGATGATTGTTGTATACATTTTTGACTGTACAGTGCGCTATGGAAATCAGCACTCACCGCTGGCTAACAACGGTAGTTCATTAATGAACTTTTTTTTGTTTTTACTTTTTATGACGGAATTTGTTTGACGAGACAGTCGGAGGAGATGGAGTCAACTACAAAGTACGATGGTTTAATATGGTTACGACATGTTGTACCATGGTTTAATATGGTTACGACAATTACAGAACACTCTCGATAAAACAAGAGCGTCATTCTATGTGCTTCTCCCAGGATCGGCTTTGCCGATTCAGCAGGACTGTGATCCGGGACACGGGCTCCCGCGAGGTTGTGCAAATGCCTTCCTTGAGAGACCCGACTGCCCCGGTGACGAGTCCCTTCGACTCGGCCGCCGCCTTCAGGCGGTCGAGCCTCTTGCCACGCCAGCGCGCCTCTAAGTTTCCGTGGGCTATGCCCTAGGTGACCACGGAGCCGCGCCCAGGCGTGGCAATTGGCTGAAGCCATGACACCTGAGATCCCCGTCAGCATCTGCTTTGCTGATTCGGCAGGGTAATGACCTGAGACACGGGCTCCCGCGAGTTTGTGCAAGTCCCTTCCTTGCGGAAGCTGGTTGTCTCGGAGTCATTCCTTACCGTTTCGGCCGACGCCTTAGGGCGCTCGAGCCTCTTGCCCTCGCCAATGCGTCACTACGTTCCCAAAGGCTAGCCCGAGGGGACCATGGTGTCGCCCCTCGGCGGGACAATTGGCTGAAGCAAAAACTCAAGCTTGCCTCCGAGGTGGCCATGTAATTTATCATGGACCCGCGGAGTGCACCATAACTCCCTTGTGCAGAGCAAACGACCCCGCTGACCTGTTGGCACCTGGCGTTCATCAGGGCTAGGCCTGGACAACGCGAACAAATTAGGGTGCAAGACGCCCGTGCATCATCCATCCATCACATGCTTCTCGACTACCTGTGCAAGGCCACACACTAACGTAGCACTCCAGAAGAGTGGAAAATAATCCGGAACTTCTGCAGGATATATATAAGCAACAGCGGCCGGCTTAGTTACGTGTGGCGATATCGTACAGTGCGGAAGAAGTGACTGTGCGTGGAAAACGATTATTGTGTTAAAATTAGTGCGAAACTCTAATGTTGACATTATTATTGCGTGTGGACAAATTAAACTTTAATTATTGTATGAGAATAATTTGCTGATTTCAAATTGTTATTTGTGACTAATAAAGCTGGTAACTAGTGACTTCATTGGTGTCTGTATTTCATTTCCACTGCACAACACGTCGATCTGTGAGACCGTTGCCGTCGTAACAATACACGCAAACACGCGCACGTGCACGCACATGTTTATATTGTAATTTATATTTTTGTGTACCTGTATAGCTTATTTTGACATTTATTAATTTTATTTTGGTAAATGTAGTATAGTCTAATATTAATCTATAACGTAGTGCAGCTACATCAGTTGACTGACTTGGCAGCACATGTTTGGAGCATTTTCTTGAAAAGCGTTTTTGGATCTTCACACACATTAGATAGCGCCAGTAATTTTGTCAATAAAATAGTACAAAAAAACTTAATATGTTTTAAATTGTTTTTTTTTAATTGTCTTGCACCTGCATATAACAGAGCGCTTAAGATACAGTGTATTCACACGTGTTCACATCATAGATGAAACTGTTTGATGATATTCGCGATGTTGTAAGTGAAGCATGTACCACTACAGTTCTAAGAGGCTCACCCGGGTTAAACAGCTCCAGTCGTGCGGACAGGAAAGCTGTGGGCAGTAGCTCGTTGTTGATCAAATCACAAATTGTTTAACTTCTTCTTCTCTTCAAAAATTAGATTATATAAACCTGTTCCGGCACTCATCTCATCCTCGGACGACCCACGTCTCTTCTACCTATGGCATTATAGTTCAGCGCCGCTTTCGGCAATCGATCATCCTGTCATCTTTTGCAGATTATCCCACCATTGTCTTCTGTAAATTGAAATAATTTCATTTATGTCCTTTACTTCGAGTTATGCTCTGATATCCTCATTCCTTATTCTATCTTTCAATGTATAATTTAAAGTATTTTGAAGAAACTGCATTTCAGCACTCAGAAACTTGCCCGCATTCCTTTTTTTGACATGTCCCACCCCTCACTCGCATATGTCAATGTGGTATTGCAATCGTCTTATAAAATGTAATCCTTGTGCCGTGTCTTGTTTTATTTCTAAAATTTCTATGAATCGTACTACAGATAAATTGTTTAACTAATATCTCAATTTTATTTTATCTAGCAAAGCTAAAATTGCCATATTTTATTAATCGGTTCGTATATTAATTCTTTGAAGTCTACGCCATTCCAATGTACTTTGACAAATAACCTAAACCATTACCTAAGCCCGTTACCATATGACTGAATTATACGCTTATTTATTATTATTACAACAATAAATAATACAACTGAAAGATGTATAACTACGCTTCCGTTGAGATTCCATCCTGTCAACAAAGTTAAACTGACTTAAAAAATTAAAACTCTCGGACTCGCAAATACTGAGGTAATGAATTAGTGAGAGTGAGGTCTCAGCGCTCTTCGTCAGTTTTATACCTCTCGTAACGTCTGGATTTTAAGACTAGTGCCCAAATTTCAGCAGCCAATCAGAGCTGGAGCTTGCACGCGTTTGGTACTCGTCCAGATCATAAATAAGTTACACATTATAAGCTTTCGGACGTTAGCCATCGTAAGTTAAAATTAATAAACACGACGTTTCGTCCTCTATAGGATTAGAGGTCGTCAACAGGCAAATAATAAATTAATACAAATACAAATCTATCACTATCAAATAGATATCGTCAAAACTCCAAACCTTAGTTATGCAAATATAGTGCTAAAATACTGTAATAATAATAAAACAGTACTCACCATTCCATCAAAGAATCGCTTAAATAAGTTTTTTGACTTATAATTAGTAACTCCAGTTATTGCAAATCGTTCACAAAAACTGACAAAAGACAGTTTTTATGTCTTGTGGTGTCTCTCTCTCTCTCTCTCTCTCTCTCCCTCTCTCTCCCCCCCCCCCCGAGCGTATCATTATAAGCCTTCGTTAATTGACCTCCTTTACACAATCACCTTGCTAAGTTTTATGTTCTCATTACAAAAAAATGTATATATAATAACAGTTTTACATAAATAAACACTAACCTGATATTGCAGTTACAATTTAATATTTGACAACAGGTGCTGGACACAATAATAAGTATGTATTTCTTTGTTATTCATTAACTAATTAGTTAGTATAATTACTGCAGGAATACATTTGTGGTTTAATATAAATCAAGTAGTAACGTAGGTTTTTAGATTTACAAATTTTTTAATTATCGATTGTTACCCGTTTTAGACTCGTCTATCACTTGTTTTTCTTCAGTAACGTTACACGAATGAATGCACTATACCTGTAGTTTTAACTATTGTTTAACTTCAAGTGAATCCCGTTAGAAGTGACAATAAACGCCCTTGCTTCTTGCTAACAAGTCAGGTGGACAAAACACTTTTACTTTACTCCAAATCACGTAGTTAACATGCAATCAAGTTTTATTGAATAACAGTCAAGCTGACTGACCAAATCTGGTTTACACTTAAAAATCGAGATCTTATTGGTTGATACAGACACTATTCGTATCAACGAGTTTAATTGTCTTCTACGTTTTATAATTTGTACGTTATAGGAAATGTTTTTTTTTTCATAATTAAAATAGTTTTTAAAATCAAGGTGCGTTTTTCAGCCCCCAGGTCGAATCAGTCTGTTAAAAATGAGTACCTGGGATAACAACCTGGGGATAATAATGGGCGGCTGAAGCGTAGTGCTGGTCACACTCCCTTCCTTGTGTGCCGTACGGCTCACAAAAGGCAACCTACCCTGCCTGACTCCTAAGCTGCTTCGGTGGCACACTTGGGAGCCATTATTTATTATAAAATAGTTTTAAAAAATTGTTTATATTATTTTTAATTTTCAATCGTATTTTGTTTTGATCATTTATTTCAACTAACGCTAGAATTGGCGCCCTGTTCGCGCAACGATATCCTACCCACGTCAACAATGCAATACAAGCGAAGATACATACAGCGTCTATCCCCGAAGTAAAGTGTCAAGGCAACTGAAGTGAAGTGCCCAACCGTCTGTCCCACGTGGCGATTAAAGGAAATAACCTTCTCTGTCTTTATGAATGGAAAAATTACGTCATCACACTCTTCCGATTGTTACAGTAATAATATTTCGGTAATAGTCGACAGTGACAACCTGAGCTCTGCCAGCCACAAAACTTCCAAAAACGGCATTTTTTCTGTTTTTACGTAAACTACAGGTCAAAAGTAGGTGAGGACGCGAAAAATTCGCACAAAATTTGCAAAAAAACAATTATAGGATCCAAATAGTGTAAGACGCGGTTTTTTTTTATTTTCTACGTGGAAACCACGACTGCGTACACGGTAAATAAGATAGTTTTTTGACGTAAATAAGGTAAAGCTGACGTTGTTAGGCTAACATGCAAGCTAACCCAACTATTAACCTTTCTTGCTTTTCGTGAAATCCACGTAAAAAACAAACCACCTCGAAGTAAGGCAGAGTGGCCTACATGTCTCCCTACTTGTCTACATGTCTCCCTTTTTTTGTGACAGACCTCGTTTTCCACTAGTACTGGTTTTTCAAATAATACTCGGTTTTGCGCATATCACTTGAAAAGCAACCAACTCGAAACAGCATTGTGTTTCAATTACGCCTTTTTTTCGCAAATTACAATAGAAAAGAGCGAATTTGTTGAGCCCGAACCTAGTTTTGACCTGTAGTTTACGTAGAAAGACAAACAATGCGGTTTTTGCAAGTTTTGTGGCTGCCACAGCTCAGTTTATCACTGCGAACTGTTGCTAAAAATTCTAAAAACCAAGTGAATTAAAAGTTTTTTATTTACAAAAAGTTAAAGTTGGACCAGCCAAGAGTTGTTAAAAACAATTCAACACTTATTTATTATTTCAAAATCCTTTGTGTTTGTATTTAATAACAGGGTAGGCTAGTCGAGAGGCCACAGAATTATGATCATAGTGTAAACAAGAGTAAGCTTTCTCAACAGCCCAAAGTTAAGTGAAACCATAATTATGCTTATGCCGTGGATAAAGGTTGACTTTGCTGATAATAGAGGTTTGGGTATCGCCACAAAGTTTGCTACAGTTTACTAAATAAGTGGCGATATTGCCCTATACTGAAAAATCACGAGACCCCAAGCCCCTCTGCGGTTGCTTATAATGAAACATTAACATCAGCGAAACTGTAGCGTAAAGTCACCCTCCCTTACACTCCGAGTTTCAATAACGTGCCAACGAGAAGCGTTTGCATGCTCACGGTTATACCGTAGATTATTTTAATATTATTTTAATCACTCTGGCTATAAATAAAATTTCTATTCAACTAAATCTTTGCTTGAATGTTATATAAAATTTCTTCTTTTATGCGCATTTTTTACACGTTACATAAACAACGGGTTCCCTATCATGACCAAGTTTCACGTACGTAACGGAAATGCTTTCAGGATCTTGTTACGCGAAAATTTTTGTTAATTTATGAACGCTAGCAAGACATCTTTTTAGCACGCACAAAATATAGCAATTTTAAATTTACCTCCTCTCACGTAAAAGATATTGAATCAATAATTATAGATCGACAACTACATAACAAGAAGTGCAGTAGCTTTTATAAGCGTCTACTGGACATGACTTCGGCAGAATCGTCTAGTCTTTTACGTTTCCTGTTACTAGTACTCGTTAAGAATTTAGGAAACCCTCTAAGAATTTAATGGAAAATTATATGTTTCAAGAAGCTCTGCGTTAAGGTTAAAGCTGCTATGACTCTGTGTGTGTGTGTGTGTGTGTGTGTGTGTGTGTGTGTGTGTGTGTGTGTGTGTGTGTGTGTGTGTGTGTGTGTGTGTGTGTGTGTGTGAGAGAGAGAGAGAGAGAGAGAGAGCAATAGGTGTAGGCGGTACCACTGGTAACAATTAGGCTAAGCAAGTCTGGTGCGTTGTTGACCCCAGCATCCGAGGGAGGTCGAGATCCTTTATCTTGACCTAGAGCAAACCTACAACAGACTCATAAGGAACGAACACTGTGATGTCGAGCACTACCGCTGCGGTACTTCGCCGTTATATTTAACGTTAATCTGTTGAAATCACTCGAGATTAATCAAATAATCGTTTAACCGTATTAATGCCATTGTTAGTGTTTAAAATACTGTTACCTCAGATTTGGTCGCCACTTGACGACTTGTTATTGTTCACACAGTGTGGTGTTGTGTTGTAACACCTTCCCGACCAATTTGCCCTTCTTCTTTCAATCATTTTTAACAGTGATCTATTGTCGTTCACTAACAGTGATCTATTGTTGCTCACTTCTGCAAGGACTTGCTCATTACTTTTCTTATCCATCCAAATAGTCCTCGTCGTTCGCCTCCACACCTACATTCCTATTAGTTCCAGCTTTCTCCTTTCTATTTTGCCAGTCTAGAAGGCCTAATTTTATTTCGGATATTTGTTGAATTTAACATTATTTCTCTTAAAAGAAGATAAAAAACAATGGTGACAGGGAAGAAGAAAGAGAATGTGAAACTTAATATTAAATTGGGCAATACAATTTTAGAGGAGGTTAAAAATTTTGCTACCTGGGAAGCACCATCTTGTGAAAATAGATATGGAATAGAGATTAAGGGAATAAGAGATTAAGGGTAGCACTAGCAAAGCAGACGTTTCAGGTGAAAAGGAATTTACTTCCAAATAATCACTCAAGTATGGAGGTAAGGAAAAGGTTTGCAAAAACATTTGTGTAGAGTATCTTAACGTATAGGTGTGTGGCGTGGACCCTTGGCAAAATATAAAGGAGAAACCTGGAACGAATGGAAATGTAGTTCTGGAGGAGAACGACGAGGACGAGTTGGGTGGGCAAGAAAAGTAATGAGCAAGTCCTCGCAGAAGTGAACGACAATAGATCACTGTTAGTGAACGACAATAGAGCACTGTTAGTGAACGACAATAGAGCACTGTTAGTGAACGACAATAGATCACTGTTAGTGAACGACAATAGAGCACTGTTAGTGAACGACAATAGATCACTGTTAGTGAACGACAATAGAGCACTGTTAGTGAACGACAATAGAGCACTGTTAGTGAACGACAATAGATCGCTGTTAGTGAACGACAATAGATCGCTGTTAGTGAACGACAATAGACCGCTGTTAGTGAACGACAATAGATCCCTGTTTTTGACATATATTTTTTGTTATTATCTATTTAATGTCCCGCGTGTGGACGCCAATTTAACATTATTTTTATATGTTTGACGTTGTGTGCGTCAATTTTAACATTAATTACTGTTTATTCTCTTTATCTCAGGGTTAAAATAATAAATGCTCATTTCTACTGATAACTCTTAAATTTATTCACATTAGTTTGCTATTACTTGTAAATATTAAGATAGCACAAAATTCTACGTACTCATTAGTACTTGTAAATATATAAAATTAACACATTACCAAAATTTAATACTCATGGCTGAATCGTAAATATCAAACAATAATACATTAACAAAATTGAATACTCATTAAATTGTAAATATCAAAATAATACATTAATAAAATTGAATACTCATTAAATTGTAAATATCAAAATAATACATTAATAAAATTAGTTATCCAAACTCAATCTAATGGTTGCATATTAATGATCATTCATCAATTGCGTTTAGTACTTAAGTAACTTATAATGTTTAGCTTCATCTTATAAATTCTTAATATGAATATCTCTTAAGTTGTTACTATATTTTGTAATTACGGATTCATTTAGAACTTGGAAATAAACATTACTCCAAACTGATAAACAATGATAATTTTTACTTCTACACAAACTTTAGAATCGATTTCTTTAATTCCTTTACGATTACTTTATTGAATTTTATTGTGTGTGGATTCTTTGAGATGACAGACAGTGGATCTAAATTAATTAAGACATGTTTTACTATACTTGGTATTCGAATATCCAATCACTCGGTAGTTGCGGTGATGATTCCCCCATGTCGATCGTTCTAGGATCGTGCAGATAACTCCTCCAGATGATAGATGGCACTGGATGAATTCCACGATGTCACTCACAGACACTTCACTCACCAACTCCACGCATTCGGATTATAATTTATGAATAATAGTTAGCATTCTCTGTTGTACACCGACATTGTAAATTATTTCAAATCTGAATTATTATTACGCACCTTTGTTGCGGTATGTCTGGTTATTAAGTGTTCATGAATGTAATTTGTGTTGTTAATCATTCTTAAAAGTTATTGTTGTAAAGTGTTCGTATACACTGAAATTACATTATTGTCTGGTTACTATTTGTTTCAGTTAATGTTCACTGGTAGGCTAATAGTGTGACTCTACTTCATGGTTCGTTTGCTTGTAATGACTGTATTAATTTTTGTTATAAGTTCGAAAACTACCTTCTCACACTGTGTATCGAATTATTCTAAGTTCGATAAAATGCTAATTTCTCCCGTCACGGACTTCACTCCTCTCGCGTCCGAAATTTAGTTAGAACTCCTTGAGCGCGTTCCTGTCTCCTTCCTATATTTTCCTTACCAAATCTCCCACCAGACTTCTGATTCCAACGACGCCGTGTCCTTATTGGTTTCATGTTTTTCTCTCCAAGTCCAAATACTACCCATCATTTCAAAGGCGTTCTCTGATAGGGCTTCTGGTTTCCCACCAGATTCTTTCCTTGCTTCATATTTTGAGTTCGTTGTCATTTGCAGCCAACGCAGCAATAAATTGTATCTGTCGTTTTTTCTAAAGTCTTCAGTGACAACTGAGTTTCTCTTCCATTTTCATTGTTTCTCAACTTCGTCGCTCTGCCGTTATTATCTATTGTTGTTCAAGGGCCTCGCCTACCCTTCTTTGAAAGTTGGTTTTTTCTTTTAGTTGCCCGGCAACACCCCATCCTTGAGTTTGGGACGTACTCTCTGCGCTTTCGTTTCCAAGTAGGGTCAAAACCCTGTCATCGACCGCTGGAGTCCTTCAAATCAATCCACCCTTCGTCGCTTTCTCCTGACAGCTGGCGTACACATGTATGCTTGACCATTGTTAAGCCTTTTCTCCTTTAATGGCTCTGTACACATTGTATGTAGTTTCCAATAGAATCAATGTGTTTTCACAAAAAACTGGTGTTCTACGTACCGGGAGCAGTGAACTCTGTTCACAGGGTAGGCGTTGTAGCTGCCTACAAAATTTATGACCTGTCCGTCACTACAGCGTGCTTGCTCGTTCCCCTTTTGTCCCTTACAAAATATGTTTTCCACACATACCCCCTTCGTTATTGCTTTCAGCGACATTCCTTACTGCAAATTATAAAATAAAACTTTTCGAATTTTTTTTTTTTTTTTTTTGTTATATTGTCCCCAAATTTTGTCAGTTTGGATGGACTCTGTACATGCAAAATTGATCCAAAATTTTGCGCCCATTCAGTAAGGTTTAAATGCCAAAATCTGCGTCCCAATATGCGTACTCTGTGTTGCCTTGTAGTGGCTCGTTCTTCATTGGACCTAGTATAGTGTTGTTTACATTTCGTCGTTGACCTAGTCTCAGCGTAACAGAAAAGGTTCGTTACATAATGGTAAACACACCCCATCCCTTCTAAAGTACTTTAGCTTTCGACATCCTAAATGAGTCCGTTTTTTTTTTCACTCTAATTAACATGGTATTATATTTACAAATTTATATTTAGTCAAAATCTTAAATTAAATTTGTAATTCTCCTTAACTATTCTTCATATAATATTTCAATATCTAGAAAATTCAATTACACAAATTATTCGATACTGGTATTAATATTTCTTGCCTTTAGGATTAATTTTCTTTGTATCCTTTAATACATTTAATTTTTATGTCACAAATTACTAAAATATGCATCAATATCTCCACATTAATTGACTTTGAAAAACTTACCATATATATATAGAATTCTTAGTGACCATCATACTTTCTATCATCACTAAATTATAAATAGCACATTGGTATTAATAATAATAATACGTATTTCTATATCCTAATTCACTATAGTTTTCTAACC
Organism: Magicicada septendecula; assembly: GCA_034769895.1. NCBI lineage: Eukaryota > Metazoa > Arthropoda > Insecta > Hemiptera > Cicadidae > Magicicada > Magicicada septendecula. Next base: position 441,770,654 of record CM068372.1, on the reverse strand, counting down.
TATTTTATTATTACTGTCTCTGGTTAGTCCATATTTTCTGATATCTCGCTAGCATTTTCACTAAAAAAAACATTTTTTCTTTTCTATTTACTAACCTTTTTCGAACACAATTATATTATACAATCTTATACTAAGCTTGTAAGTTGTCCTTACGTAAACATGATCTTAAATACATACAACTTGAATATTTCTCTCACAATTCTATTAATTGTCTTTACATATATACCATTTAAACATTTACCCTTCTATCTTCTTCACTCTTATTGACATCTATTATCATTAATTGTTTTATTCATAATCATTAACATGACATTTATTGACTATGACAACTAATCATTAAAATAATTCATTTTATACACTTGCTTTCTTATTTCTATTTTCTTTTATCTCGTGTTACTACTAAGACATTTCATTAATTGTTCTAGCAAATTTTAATAATTCTTTCACATTTTTGATAGGCCCCCCTAAGACGCTGAATGATATTTCTATTTTATACAAGGCAATTGCAAACGATCTACCTACCAGGCATCTGGACATTATTACATAACCCCGTACCCCTTTACTTGCAGTTCCCAGAGATTGGATATCGGTGCTTTGGGTATATTCTTAATAATCCCATTCCAAGCATTCCTTAATCACAGCTACTTCAGCCTTCTGGTGCCTTTTGGTCGAGGAAATCCCATTTTTTTTTTTCGGGTTCATCATGTTGTCATGCCCTGGTGGTGCTTTTGTTTCAATCCATATCAATTAATTCTTGGGTATGCATAATTCTCATTTGTTTATCCATTCGTGACCTTCATTCCTTAATGATCAATTTCCTTCTGCTCCTTCGTATAACTCATCTTACTATTTAATTCGCTATTAATTTTCTTCATTAATATTCCGTACTTTCACGGCAATGTTTTTTATTTACCATTTATTTAATTTTATTCATATTATATTCATATCTATTTATTTTCTTCGGTTAATGTCATCTTACACAACCAATCTTATCTAAGGTATTTTACCCAATATTATCTAACTTAATTATTAATTTTTCGGACATTCTTAAGATTGTTTTCTTTAATCCGTTACATTTTATTACTTTTAATTTTCTATTTGTGGAGGCATAGTTGTACGTTTTGTTAAGTGAGTTCCGTTACAACACATTTTGTTGGTAATTAGTAAGGGTATTGGATTCGTGAGTTTCGTTTCACACTTACCCTGCAGTCGGCCGTTGACACCTAAAGAATTTTATGACCTCTCTCGCTCTCTCTCTTTTATGATAGTGTTGAAAGTGGTTCTCCCCCTTCGACAACTTTCCCCGGTCATTATTTATGTACGCGCTGGGTTTTTTTTTGTCGTCTCTTCTTTTCAACCCTCTGACAAATACGTTTTTTGACAGCTTGTGGCGTTTTAATTATTTTCGTTTTCCTGTCCGCGTACTCACATAATAAGGTTTTATTTTCAAGACTTCTACGAAATCTCATCTTCATTGCTTGAAATCTTCCTTTCGTTCTCATACCAATCTTCACAAGATTCTTGAATAGTCCAGCAAATTTCATCCTTTTCTTCTTTCGTGCTAACGCAGTTCGCCCTTGATACTCATAAGAACGGTTTTTCATCTTTTTAATCTCAGGTTTGGTTTCAAAATTTTTACGTACTTCCCCAGTCCTACTTCTAATTTTTCTATCAGTACTGGTAATATTAATTGTAGTACTCAATTTTTTCTTTTTAGTTCTCTGCTTTTCTTCAGCCTTCGTGTTAGCTGACTCAATTCTCAGGTGGTAACCCTTATACACATTACCATTTGCTTCCAACGCACGATATGCACTATTTTCATCAGTAAAACGTACATATGCATGGATATTTATTTTTTCTTTATGAAACTTTTTCTTAATAACTGTACGTCTTTTGGGAAATCGTGGATCAGATACTGCAGCATATCGCAATCTCGTATTTACAACCGTACCAAACTTCCTGAAATATTTGATTATTTTCTTTTTTGTAGTTGTGTTTGGTAAGTTGCTAACAAACACAGTACAAGTGCCTTTATCATCTTCATATCTACCATTAATAATTGTAGAGCTTTCTTTTGACCTTGAAGCATGTTGTGCAGACAATGCTTTATTTGTTGAAGATTGATACTCGGTGTCAATTTGATCCGTAGTATTTCCATTTAATTTGTTTTCTTCCATTTTTTCTGATTGTTTTTGTAAATCAGTACCCACCTGGTGGTTTTGTCCTCGTAAATCTCTTCTCATTAACTCTATTTCTTTGTCTAATTTCCCGACGAGTTGTTTACCTATTCCTTCATTCTGTTTATTCGTTTCTTCAATCTTTTCGTCTATGTGCTTTCTTGTTTCTTCATGCAATTTTTTCGTTTCTTCTTCTCTCTTCCTTTCCGATTCTTCAAATTGTTGTTTCATCCATGCCATTAACATTTGAAAATTTGCTTCAGATGACTGCGACTGTGATTGCGGTCCCCCGGCCCTAGTTCCTACACCGGTTGTTGAGCTTTCTTCATTCATTACGTTTCCGTCCTCAGGCTGCTCATAGCCCATCTGGTTATTGATATCAAACTCATTTGAATTCTCTCCACTAGATGCCATTTTAGCTTGACTTCGGGTTATCATACAGAGACTTAGAGACCGATATACGACAACAAAATATAGCTTAAGCTACTTACATGTACTTATTTTAAACTTATTGCTAGCCACTGTCTGTCACTGCCCTAGCTTACTATTTTATCAAGCCCCACGTTGGGCGCCAATTTGACATATATTTTTTGTTATTATCTATTTAATGTCCCGCGTGTGGACGCCAATTTAACATTATTTTTATATGTTTGACGTTGTATGCGTCAATTTTAACATTAATTACTGTTTATTCTTTTTATCTCAGGGTTAAAATAATAAATGCTCATTTCTACTGATAACTCTTAAATTTATTCACATTAGTTTGCTATTACTTGTAAATATTAAGATAGCACAAAATTCTACGTACTCATTAGTACTTGTAAATATATAAAATTAACACATTACCAAAATTTAATACTCATGGCTGAATCGTAAATATCAAACAATAATACATTAACAAAATTGAATACTCATTAAATTGTAAATATCAAAATAATACATTAATAAAATTGAATACTCATTAAATTGTAAATATCAAAATAATACATTAATAAAATTAGTTATCCAAACTCAATCTAATGGTTGCATATTAATGATCATTCATCAATTGCGTTTAGTACTTAAGTAACTTATAATGTTTAGCTTCATCTTATAAATTCTTAATATGAATATCTCTTAAGTTGTTACTATATTTTGTAATTACGGATTCATTTAGAACTTGGAAATAAACATTACTCCAAACTGATAAACAATGATAATTTTTACTTCTACACAAACTTTAGAATCGATTTCTTTAATTCCTTTACGATTACTTTATTGAATTTTATTGTGTGTGGATTCTTTGAGATGACAGACAGTGGATCTAAATTAATTAAGACATGTTTTACTATACTTGGTATTCGAATATCCAATCACTCGGTAGTTGCGGTGATGATTCCCCCATGTCGATCGTTCTAGGATCGTGCAGATAACTCCTCCAGATGATAGATGGCACTGGATGAATTCCACGATGTCACTCACAGACACTTCACTCACCAACTCCACGCATTCGGATTATAATTTATGAATAATAGTTAGCATTCTCTGTTGTACACCGACATCGTAAATTATTTCAAATCTGAATTATTATTACGCACCTTTGTTGCGGTATGTCTGGTTATTAAGTGTTCATGAATGTAATTTGTGTTGTTAATCGTTCTTAAAAGTTATTGTTGTAAAGTGTTCGTATACACTGAAATTACATTATTGTCTGGTTACTATTTGTTTCAGTTAATGTTCACTGGTAGGCTAATAGTGTGACTCTACTTCATGGTTCGTTTGCTTGTAATGACTGTATTAATTTTTGTTATAAGTTCGAAAACTACCTTCTCACACTGTGTATCGAATTATTCTAAGTTCGATAAAATGCTAATTTCTCCCGTCACGGACTTCACTCCTCTCGCGTCCGAAATTTAGTTAGAACTCCTTGAGCGCGTTCCTGTCTCCTTCCTATATTTTCCTTACCAAATCTCCCACCAGACTTCTGATTCCAACGACGCCGTGTCCTTATTGGTTTCATGTTTTTCCCTCCAAGTCCAAATACTACCCATCTTTTCAAAGGCGTTCTCTGATAGGGCTTCTGGTTTCCCACCAGATTCTTTCCTTGCTTCATATTTTGAGTTCGTTGTCATTTGCAGCCAACGCAGCAATAAATTGTATCTGTCGTTTTTTCTAAAGTCTTCAGTGACAACTCTGAGTTTCTCTTCCATTTTCATTGTTTCTCAACTTCGTCGCTCTGCCGTTATTATCTATTGTTGTTCAAGGGCCTCGCCTACCCTTCTTTGAAAGTTGGTTTTTTCTTTTAGTTGCCCGGCAACACCCCATCCTTGAGTTTGGGACGTACTCTCTGCGCTTTCGTTTCCAAGTAGGGTCAAAACCCTGTCATCGACCGCTGGAGTCCTTCAAATCAATCCACCCTTCGTCGCTTTCTCCTGACAGCTGGCGTACACATGTATGCTTGACCATTGTTAAGCCTTTTCTCCTTTAATGGCTCTGTACACATTGTATGTAGTTTCCAATAGAATCAATGTGTTTTCACAAAAAACTGGTGTTCTACGTACCGGGAGCAGTGAACTCTGTTCACAGGGTAGGCGTTGTAGCTGCCTACAAAATTTATGACCTGTCCGTCACTACAGCGTGCTTGCTCGTTCCCCTTTTGTCCCTTACAAAATATGTTTTCCACACATACCCCCTTCGTTATTGCTTTCAGCGACATTCCTTACTGCAAATTATAAAATAAAACTTTTCGAATTTTTTTTTTTTTTTTTTTGTTATATTGTCCCCAAATTTTGTCAGTTTGGATGGACTCTGTACATCCAAAATTGATCCAAAATTTTGCGCCCATTCAGTAAGGTTTAAATGCCAAAATCTGCGTCCCAATATGCGTACTCTGTGTTGCCTTGTAGTGGCTCGTTCTTCATTGGACCTAGTATAGTGTTGTTTACATTTCGTCGTTGACCTAGTCTCAGCGTAACAGAAAAGGTTCGTTACATAATGGTAAACACACCCCATCCCTTCTAAAGTACTTTAGCTTTCGACATCCTAAATGAGTCCGTTTTTTTTTTCACTCTAATTAACATGGTATTATATTTACAAATTTATATTTAGTCAAAATCTTAAATTAAATTTGTAATTCTCCTTAACTATTCTTCATATAATATTTCAATATCTAGAAAATTCAATTACACAAATTATTCGATACTGGTATTAATATTTCTTGCCTTTAGGATTAATTTTCTTTGTATCCTTTAATACATTTAATTTTTATGTCACAAATTACTAAAATATGCATCAATATCTCCACATTAATTGACTTTGAAAAACTTACCATATATATATAGAATTCTTAGTGACCATCATACTTTCTATCATCACTAAATTATAAATAGCACATTGGTATTAATAATAATAATACGTATTTCTATATCCTAATTCACTATAGTTTTCTAACCTATTTTATTATTACTGTCTCTGGTTAGTCCATATTTTCTGATATCTCGCTAGCATTTTCACTAAAAAAAACATTTTTTCTTTTCTATTTACTAACCTTTTTCGAACACAATTATATTATACAATCTTATACTAAGCTTGTAAGTTGTCCTTACGTAAACATGATCTTAAATACATACAACTTGAATATTTCTCTCACAATTCTATTAATTGTCTTTACATATATACCATTTAAACATTTACCCTTCTATCTTCTTCACTCTTATTGACATCTATTATCATTAATTGTTTTATTCATAATCATTAACATGACATTTATTGACTATGACAACTAATCATTAAAATAATTCATTTTATACACTTGCTTTCTTATTTCTATTTTCTTTTATCTCGTGTTACTACTAAGACATTTCATTAATTGTTCTAGCAAATTTTAATAATTCTTTCACATTTTTGATAGGCCCCCCTAAGACGCTGAATGATATTTCTATTTTATACAAGGCAATTGCAAACGATCTACCTACCAGGCATCTGGACATTATTACATAACCCCGTACCCCTTTACTTGCAGTTCCCAGAGATTGGATATCGGTGCTTTGGGTATATTCTTAATAATCCCATTCCAAGCATTCCTTAATCACAGCTACTTCAGCCTTCTGGTGCCTTTTGGTCGAGGAAATCCCATTTTTTTTTTTCGGGTTCATCATGTTGTCATGCCCTGGTGGTGCTTTTGTTTCAATCCATATCAATTAATTCTTGGGTATGCATAATTCTCATTTGTTTATCCATTCGTGACCTTCATTCCTTAATGATCAATTTCCTTCTGCTCCTTCGTATAACTCATCTTACTATTTAATTCGCTATTAATTTTCTTCATTAATATTCCGTACTTTCACGGCAATGTTTTTTATTTACCATTTATTTAATTTTATTCATATTATATTCATATCTATTTATTTTCTTCGGTTAATGTCATCTTACACAACCAATCTTATCTAAGGTATTTTACCCAATATTATCTAACTTAATTATTAATTTTTCGGACATTCTTAAGATTGTTTTCTTTAATCCGTTACATTTTATTACTTTTAATTTTCTATTTGTGGAGGCATAGTTGTACGTTTTGTTAAGTGAGTTCCGTTACAACACATTTTGTTGGTAATTAGTAAGGGTATTGGATTCGTGAGTTTCGTTTCACACTTACCCTGCAGTCGGCCGTTGACACCTAAAGAATTTTATGACCTCTCTCGCTCTCTCTCTTTTATGATAGTGTTGAAAGTGGTTCTCCCCCTTCGACAACTTTCCCCGGTCATTATTTATGTACGCGCTGGGTTTTTTTTTGTCGTCTCTTCTTTTCAACCCTCTGACAAATACGTTTTTTGACCGCTTGTGGCGTTTTAATTATTTTCGTTTTCCTGTCCGCGTACTCACATAATAAGGTTTTATTTTCAAGACTTCTACGAAATCTCATCTTCATTGCTTGAAATCTTCCTTTCGTTCTCATACCAATCTTCACAAGATTCTTGAATAGTCCAGCAAATTTCATCCTTTTCTTCTTTCGTGCTAACGCAGTTCGCCCTTGATACTCATAAGAACGGTTTTTCATCTTCTTAATCTCAGGTTTGGTTTCAAAATTTTTACGTACTTCCCCAGTCCTACTTCTAATTTTTCTATCAGTACTGGTAATATTAATTGTAGTACTCAATTTTTTCTTTTTAGTTCTCTGCTTTTCTTCAGCCTTCGTGTTAGCTGACTCAATTCTCAGGTGGTAACCCTCATACACATTACCATTTGCTTCCAACGCACGATATGCACTATTTTCATCAGTAAAACGTACATATGCATGGATATTTATTTTTTCTTTATGAAACTTTTTCTTAATAACTGTACGTCTTTTGGGAAATCGTGGATCAGATACTGCAGCATATCGCAATCTCGTATTTACAACCGTACCAAACTTCCTGAAATATTTGATTATTTTCTTTTTTGTAGTTGTGTTTGGTAAGTTGCTAACAAACACAGTACAAGTGCCTTTATCATCTTCATGTCTACCATTAATAATTGTAGAGCTTTCTTTTGACCTTGAAGCATGTTGTGCAGACAATGCTTTATTTGTTGAAGATTGATACTCGGTGTCAATTTGATCCGTAGTATTTCCATTTAATTTGTTTTCTTCGATTTTTTCTGATTGTTTTTGTAAATCAGTACCCACCTGGTGGTTTTGTCCTCGTAAATCTCTTCTCATTAACTCTATTTCTTTGTCTAATTTCCCGACGAGTTGTTTACCTATTCCTTCATTCTGTTTTTTCGTTTCTTCAATCTTTTCGTCTATGTGCTTTCTTGTTTCTTCATGCAATTTTTTCGTTTCTTCTTCTCTCTTCCTTTCCGATTCTTCAAATTGTTGTTTCATCCATGCCATTAACATTTGAAAATTTGCTTCAGATGACTGCGACTGTGATTGCGGTCCCCCGGCCCTAGTTCCTACACCGGTTGTTGAGCTTTCTTCATTCATTACGTTTCCGTCCTCAGGCTGCTCATAGCCCATCTGGTTATTGATATCAAACTCATTTGAATTCTCTCCACTAGATGCCATTTTAGCTTGACTTCGGGTTATCATACAGAGACTTAGAGACCGATATACGACAACAAAATATAGCTTAAGCTACTTACATGTACTTATTTTAAACTTATTGCTAGCCACTGTCTGTCACTGCCCTAGCTTACTATTTTATCAAGCCCCACGTTGGGCGCCAATTTGACATATATTTTTTGTTATTATCTATTTAATGTCCCGCGTGTGGACGCCAATTTAACATTATTTTTATATGTTTGACGTTGTATGCGTCAATTTTAACATTAATTACTGTTTATTCTTTTTATCTCAGGGTTAAAATAATAAATGCTCATTTCTACTGATAACTCTTAAATTTATTCACATTAGTTTGCTATTACTTGTAAATATTAAGATAGCACAAAATTCTACGTACTCATTAGTACTTGTAAATATATAAAATTAACACATTACCAAAATTTAATACTCATGGCTGAATCGTAAATATCAAACAATAATACATTAACAAAATTGAATACTCATTAAATTGTAAATATCAAAATAATACATTAATAAAATTGAATACTCATTAAATTGTAAATATCAAAATAATACATTAATAAAATTAGTTATCCAAACTCAATCTAATGGTTGCATATTAATGATCATTCATCAATTGCGTTTAGTACTTAAGTAACTTATAATGTTTAGCTTCATCTTATAAATTCTTAATATGAATATCTCTTAAGTTGTTACTATATTTTGTAATTACGGATTCATTTAGAACTTGGAAATAAACATTACTCCAAACTGATAAACAATGATAATTTTTACTTCTACACAAACTTTAGAATCGATTTCTTTAATTCCTTTACGATTACTTTATTGAATTTTATTGTGTGTGGATTCTTTGAGATGACAGACAGTGGATCTAAATTAATTAAGACATGTTTTACTATACTTGGTATTCGAATATCCAATCACTCGGTAGTTGCGGTGATGATTCCCCCATGTCGATCGTTCTAGGATCGTGCAGATAACTCCTCCAGATGATAGATGGCACTGGATGAATTCCACGATGTCACTCACAGACACTTCACTCACCAACTCCACGCATTCGGATTATAATTTATGAATAATAGTTAGCATTCTCTGTTGTACACCGACATCGTAAATTATTTCAAATCTGAATTATTATTACGCACCTTTGTTGCGGTATGTCTGGTTATTAAGTGTTCATGAATGTAATTTGTGTTGTTAATCGTTCTTAAAAGTTATTGTTGTGAAGTGTTCGTATACACTGAAATTACATTATTGTCTGGTTACTATTTGTTTCAGTTAATGTTCACTGGTAGGCTAATAGTGTGACTCTACTTCATGGTTCGTTTGCTTGTAATGACTGTATTAATTTTTGTTATAAGTTCGAAAACTACCTTCTCACACTGTGTATCGAATTATTCTAAGTTCGATAAAATGCTAATTTCTCCCGTCACGGACTTCACTCCTCTCGCGTCCGAAATTTAGTTAGAACTCCTTGAGCGCGTTCCTGTCTCCTTCCTATATTTTCCTTACCAAATCTCCCACCAGACTTCTGATTCCAACGACGCCGTGTCCTTATTGGTTTCATGTTTTCCCTCCAAGTCCAAATACTACCCATCTTTTCAAAGGCGTTCTCTGATAGGGCTTCTGGTTTCCCACCAGATTCTTTCCTTGCTTCATATTTTGAGTTCGTTGTCATTTGCAGCCAACGCAGCAATAAATTGTATCTGTCGTTTTTTCTAAAGTCTTCAGTGACAACTCTGAGTTTCTCTTCCATTTTCATTGTTTCTCAACTTCGTCGCTCTGCCGTTATTATCTATTGTTGTTCAAGGGCCTCGCCTACCCTTCTTTGAAAGTTGGTTTTTTCTTTTAGTTGCCCGGCAACACCCCATCCTTGAGTTTGGGACGTACTCTCTGCGCTTTCGTTTCCAAGTAGGGTCAAAACCCTGTCATCGACCGCTGGAGTCCTTCAAATCAATCCACCCTTCGTCGCTTTCTCCTGACAGCTGGCGTACACATGTATGCTTGACCATTGTTAAGCCTTTTCTCCTTTAATGGCTCTGTACACATTGTATGTAGTTTCCAATAGAATCAATGTGTTTTCACAAAAAACTGGTGTTCTACGTACCGGGAGCAGTGAACTCTGTTCACAGGGTAGGCGTTGTAGCTGCCTACAAAATTTATGACCTGTCCGTCACTACAGCGTGCTTGCTCGTTCCCCTTTTGTCCCTTACAAAATATGTTTTCCACACATACCCCCTTCGTTATTGCTTTCAGCGACATTCCTTACTGCAAATTATAAAATAAAACTTTTCGAATTTTTTTTTTTTTTTTTTGTTATATTGTCCCCAAATTTTGTCAGTTTGGATGGACTCTGTACATCCAAAATTGATCCAAAATTTTGCGCCCATTCAGTAAGGTTTAAATGCCAAAATCTGCGTCCCAATATGCGTACTCTGTGTTGCCTTGTAGTGGCTCGTTCTTCATTGGACCTAGTATAGTGTTGTTTACATTTCGTCGTTGACCTAGTCTCAGCGTAACAGAAAAGGTTCGTTACATAATGGTAAACACACCCCATCCCTTCTAAAGTACTTTAGCTTTCGACATCCTAAATGAGTCCGTTTTTTTTTCACTCTAATTAACATGGTATTATATTTACAAATTTATATTTAGTCAAAATCTTAAATTAAATTTGTAATTCTCCTTAACTATTCTTCATATAATATTTCAATATCTAGAAAATTCAATTACACAAATTATTCGATACTGGTATTAATATTTCTTGCCTTTAGGATTAATTTTCTTTGTATCCTTTAATACATTTAATTTTTATGTCACAAATTACTAAAATATGCATCAATATCTCCACATTAATTGACTTTGAAAAACTTACCATATATATATAGAATTCTTAGTGACCATCATACTTTCTATCATCACTAAATTATAAATAGCACATTGGTATTAATAATAATAATACGTATTTCTATATCCTAATTCACTATAGTTTTCTAACCTATTTTATTATTACTGTCTCTGGTTAGTCCATATTTTCTGATATCTCGCTAGCATTTTCACTAAAAAAAACATTTTTTCTTTTCTATTTACTAACCTTTTTCGAACACAATTATATTATACAATCTTATACTAAGCTTGTAAGTTGTCCTTACGTAAACATGATCTTAAATACATACAACTTGAATATTTCTCTCACAATTCTATTAATTGTCTTTACATATATACCATTTAAACATTTACCCTTCTATCTTCTTCACTCTTATTGACATCTATTATCATTAATTGTTTTATTCATAATCATTAACATGACATTTATTGACTATGACAACTAATCATTAAAATAATTCATTTTATACACTTGCTTTCTTATTTCTATTTTCTTTTATCTCGTGTTACTACTAAGACATTTCATTAATTGTTCTAGCAAATTTTAATAATTCTTTCACATTTTTGATAGGCCCCCCTAAGACGCTGAATGATATTTCTATTTTATACAAGGCAATTGCAAACGATCTACCTACCAGGCATCTGGACATTATTACATAACCCCGTACCCCTTTACTTGCAGTTCCCAGAGATTGGATATCGGTGCTTTGGGTATATTCTTAATAATCCCATTCCAAGCATTCCTTAATCACAGCTACTTCAGCCTTCTGGTGCCTTTTGGTCGAGGAAATCCCATTTTTTTTTTCGGGTTCATCATGTTGTCATGCCCTGGTGGTGCTTTTGTTTCAATCCATATCAATTAATTCTTGGGTATGCATAATTCTCATTTGTTTATCCATTCGTGACCTTCATTCCTTAATGATCAATTTCCTTCTGCTCCTTCGTATAACTCATCTTACTATTTAATTCGCTATTAATTTTCTTCATTAATATTCCGTACTTTCACGGCAATGTTTTTTATTTACCATTTATTTAATTTTATTCATATTATATTCATATCTATTTATTTTCTTCGGTTAATGTCATCTTACACAACCAATCTTATCTAAGGTATTTTACCCAATATTATCTAACTTAATTATTAATTTTTCGGACATTCTTAAGATTGTTTTCTTTAATCCGTTACATTTTATTACTTTTAATTTTCTATTTGTGGAGGCATAGTTGTACGTTTTGTTAAGTGAGTTCCGTTACAACACATTTTGTTGGTAATTAGTAAGGGTATTGGATTCGTGAGTTTCGTTTCACACTTACCCTGCAGTCGGCCGTTGACACCTAAAGAATTTTATGACCTCTCTCGCTCTCTCTCTTTTATGATAGTGTTGAAAGTGGTTCTCCCCCTTCGACAACTTTCCCCGGTCATTATTTATGTACGCGCTGGGTTTTTTTTTGTCGTCTCTTCTTTTCAACCCTCTGACAAATACGTTTTTTGACAGCTTGTGGCGTTTTAATTATTTTCGTTTTCCTGTCCGCGTACTCACATAATAAGGTTTTATTTTCAAGACTTCTACGAAATCTCATCTTCATTGCTTGAAATCTTCCTTTCGTTCTCATACCAATCTTCACAAGATTCTTGAATAATCCAGCAAATTTCATCCTTTTCTTCTTTCGTGCTAACGCAGTTCGCCCTTGATACTCATAAGAACGGTTTTTCATCTTCTTAATCTCAGGTTTGGTTTCAAAATTTTTACGTACTTCCCCAGTCCTACTTCTAATTTTTCTATCAGTACTGGTAATATTAATTGTAGTACTCAATTTTTTCTTTTTAGTTCTCTGCTTTTCTTCAGCCTTCGTGTTAGCTGACTCAATTCTCAGGTGGTAACCCTCATACACATTACCATTTGCTTCCAACGCACGATATGCACTATTTTCATCAGTAAAACGTACATATGCATGGATATTTATTTTTTCTTTATGAAACTTTTTCTTAATAACTGTACGTCTTTTGGGAAATCGTGGATCAGATACTGCAGCATATCGCAATCTCGTATTTACAACCGTACCAAACTTCCTGAAATATTTGATTATTTTCTTTTTTGTAGTTGTGTTTGGTAAGTTGCTAACAAACACAGTACAAGTGCCTTTATCATCTTCATGTCTACCATTAATAATTGTAGAGCTTTCTTTTGACCTTGAAGCATGTTGTGCAGACAATGCTTTATTTGTTGAAGATTGATACTCGGTGTCAATTTGATCCGTAGTATTTCCATTTAATTTGTTTTCTTCGATTTTTTCTGATTGTTTTTGTAAATCAGTACCCACCTGGTGGTTTTGTCCTCGTAAATCTCTTCTCATTAACTCTATTTCTTTGTCTAATTTCCCGACGAGTTGTTTACCTATTCCTTCATTCTGTTTTTTCGTTTCTTCAATCTTTTCGTCTATGTGCTTTCTTGTTTCTTCATGCAATTTTTTCGTTTCTTCTTCTCTCTTCCTTTCCGATTCTTCAAATTGTTGTTTCATCCATGCCATTAACATTTGAAAATTTGCTTCAGATGACTGCGACTGTGATTGCGGTCCCCCGGCCCTAGTTCCTACACCGGTTGTTGAGCTTTCTTCATTCATTACGTTTCCGTCCTCAGGCTGCTCATAGCCCATCTGGTTATTGATATCAAACTCATTTGAATTCTCTCCACTAGATGCCATTTTAGCTTGACTTCGGGTTATCATACAGAGACTTAGAGACCGATATACGACAACAAAATATAGCTTAAGCTACTTACATGTACTTATTTTAAACTTATTGCTAGCCACTGTCTGTCACTGCCCTAGCTTACTATTTTATCAAGCCCCACGTTGGGCGCCAATTTGACATATATTTTTTGTTATTATCTATTTAATGTCCCGCGTGTGGACGCCAATTTAACATTATTTTTATATGTTTGACGTTGTATGCGTCAATTTTAACATTAATTACTGTTTATTCTTTTTATCTCAGGGTTAAAATAATAAATGCTCATTTCTACTGATAACTCTTAAATTTATTCACATTAGTTTGCTATTACTTGTAAATATTAAGATAGCACAAAATTCTACGTACTCATTAGTACTTGTAAATATATAAAATTAACACATTACCAAAATTTAATACTCATGGCTGAATCGTAAATATCAAACAATAATACATTAACAAAATTGAATACTCATTAAATTGTAAATATCAAAATAATACATTAATAAAATTGAATACTCATTAAATTGTAAATATCAAAATAATACATTAATAAAATTAGTTATCCAAACTCAATCTAATGGTTGCATATTAATGATCATTCATCAATTGCGTTTAGTACTTAAGTAACTTATAATGTTTAGCTTCATCTTATAAATTCTTAATATGAATATCTCTTAAGTTGTTACTATATTTTGTAATTACGGATTCATTTAGAACTTGGAAATAAACATTACTCCAAACTGATAAACAATGATAATTTTTACTTCTACACAAACTTTAGAATCGATTTCTTTAATTCCTTTACGATTACTTTATTGAATTTTATTGTGTGTGGATTCTTTGAGATGACAGACAGTGGATCTAAATTAATTAAGACATGTTTTACTATACTTGGTATTCGAATATCCAATCACTCGGTAGTTGCGGTGATGATTCCCCCATGTCGATCGTTCTAGGATCGTGCAGATAACTCCTCCAGATGATAGATGGCACTGGATGAATTCCACGATGTCACTCACAGACACTTCACTCACCAACTCCACGCATTCGGATTATAATTTATGAATAATAGTTAGCATTCTCTGTTGTACACCGACATCGTAAATTATTTCAAATCTGAATTATTATTACGCACCTTTGTTGCGGTATGTCTGGTTATTAAGTGTTCATGAATGTAATTTGTGTTGTTAATCGTTCTTAAAAGTTATTGTTGTGAAGTGTTCGTATACACTGAAATTACATTATTGTCTGGTTACTATTTGTTTCAGTTAATGTTCACTGGTAGGCTAATAGTGTGACTCTACTTCATGGTTCGTTTGCTTGTAATGACTGTATTAATTTTTGTTATAAGTTCGAAAACTACCTTCTCACACTGTGTATCGAATTATTCTAAGTTCGATAAAATGCTAATTTCTCCCGTCACGGACTTCACTCCTCTCGCGTCCGAAATTTAGTTAGAACTCCTTGAGCGCGTTCCTGTCTCCTTCCTATATTTTCCTTACCAAATCTCCCACCAGACTTCTGATTCCAACGACGCCGTGTCCTTATTGGTTTCATGTTTTCCCTCCAAGTCCAAATACTACCCATCTTTTCAAAGGCGTTCTCTGATAGGGCTTCTGGTTTCCCACCAGATTCTTTCCTTGCTTCATATTTTGAGTTCGTTGTCATTTGCAGCCAACGCAGCAATAAATTGTATCTGTCGTTTTTTCTAAAGTCTTCAGTGACAACTCTGAGTTTCTCTTCCATTTTCATTGTTTCTCAACTTCGTCGCTCTGCCGTTATTATCTATTGTTGTTCAAGGGCCTCGCCTACCCTTCTTTGAAAGTTGGTTTTTTCTTTTAGTTGCCCGGCAACACCCCATCCTTGAGTTTGGGACGTACTCTCTGCGCTTTCGTTTCCAAGTAGGGTCAAAACCCTGTCATCGACCGCTGGAGTCCTTCAAATCAATCCACCCTTCGTCGCTTTCTCCTGACAGCTGGCGTACACATGTATGCTTGACCATTGTTAAGCCTTTTCTCCTTTAATGGCTCTGTACACATTGTATGTAGTTTCCAATAGAATCAATGTGTTTTCACAAAAAACTGGTGTTCTACGTACCGGGAGCAGTGAACTCTGTTCACAGGGTAGGCGTTGTAGCTGCCTACAAAATTTATGACCTGTCCGTCACTACAGCGTGCTTGCTCGTTCCCCTTTTGTCCCTTACAAAATATGTTTTCCACACATACCCCCTTCGTTATTGCTTTCAGCGACATTCCTTACTGCAAATTATAAAATAAAACTTTTCGAATTTTTTTTTTTTTTTTTGTTATATTGTCCCCAAATTTTGTCAGTTTGGATGGACTCTGTACATCCAAAATTGATCCAAAATTTTGCGCCCATTCAGTAAGGTTTAAATGCCAAAATCTGCGTCCCAATATGCGTACTCTGTGTTGCCTTGTAGTGGCTCGTTCTTCATTGGACCTAGTATAGTGTTGTTTACATTTCGTCGTTGACCTAGTCTCAGCGTAACAGAAAAGGTTCGTTACATAATGGTAAACACACCCCATCCCTTCTAAAGTACTTTAGCTTTCGACATCCTAAATGAGTCCGTTTTTTTTTCACTCTAATTAACATGGTATTATATTTACAAATTTATATTTAGTCAAAATCTTAAATTAAATTTGTAATTCTCCTTAACTATTCTTCATATAATATTTCAATATCTAGAAAATTCAATTACACAAATTATTCGATACTGGTATTAATATTTCTTGCCTTTAGGATTAATTTTCTTTGTATCCTTTAATACATTTAATTTTTATGTCACAAATTACTAAAATATGCATCAATATCTCCACATTAATTGACTTTGAAAAACTTACCATATATATATAGAATTCTTAGTGACCATCATACTTTCTATCATCACTAAATTATAAATAGCACATTGGTATTAATAATAATAATACGTATTTCTATATCCTAATTCACTATAGTTTTCTAACCTATTTTATTATTACTGTCTCTGGTTAGTCCATATTTTCTGATATCTCGCTAGCATTTTCACTAAAAAAAACATTTTTTCTTTTCTATTTACTAACCTTTTTCGAACACAATTATATTATACAATCTTATACTAAGCTTGTAAGTTGTCCTTACGTAAACATGATCTTAAATACATACAACTTGAATATTTCTCTCACAATTCTATTAATTGTCTTTACATATATACCATTTAAACATTTACCCTTCTATCTTCTTCACTCTTATTGACATCTATTATCATTAATTGTTTTATTCATAATCATTAACATGACATTTATTGACTATGACAACTAATCATTAAAATAATTCATTTTATACACTTGCTTTCTTATTTCTATTTTCTTTTATCTCGTGTTACTACTAAGACATTTCATTAATTGTTCTAGCAAATTTTAATAATTCTTTCACATTTTTGATAGGCCCCCCTAAGACGCTGAATGATATTTCTATTTTATACAAGGCAATTGCAAACGATCTACCTACCAGGCATCTGGACATTATTACATAACCCCGTACCCCTTTACTTGCAGTTCCCAGAGATTGGATATCGGTGCTTTGGGTATATTCTTAATAATCCCATTCCAAGCATTCCTTAATCACAGCTACTTCAGCCTTCTGGTGCCTTTTGGTCGAGGAAATCCCATTTTTTTTTTCGGGTTCATCATGTTGTCATGCCCTGGTGGTGCTTTTGTTTCAATCCATATCAATTAATTCTTGGGTATGCATAATTCTCATTTGTTTATCCATTCGTGACCTTCATTCCTTAATGATCAATTTCCTTCTGCTCCTTCGTATAACTCATCTTACTATTTAATTCGCTATTAATTTTCTTCATTAATATTCCGTACTTTCACGGCAATGTTTTTTATTTACCATTTATTTAATTTTATTCATATTATATTCATATCTATTTATTTTCTTCGGTTAATGTCATCTTACACAACCAATCTTATCTAAGGTATTTTACCCAATATTATCTAACTTAATTATTAATTTTTCGGACATTCTTAAGATTGTTTTCTTTAATCCGTTACATTTTATTACTTTTAATTTTCTATTTGTGGAGGCATAGTTGTACGTTTTGTTAAGTGAGTTCCGTTACAACACATTTTGTTGGTAATTAGTAAGGGTATTGGATTCGTGAGTTTCGTTTCACACTTACCCTGCAGTCGGCCGTTGACACCTAAAGAATTTTATGACCTCTCTCGCTCTCTCTCTTTTATGATAGTGTTGAAAGTGGTTCTCCCCCTTCGACAACTTTCCCCGGTCATTATTTATGTACGCGCTGGGTTTTTTTTTGTCGTCTCTTCTTTTCAACCCTCTGACAAATACGTTTTTTGACAGCTTGTGGCGTTTTAATTATTTTCGTTTTCCTGTCCGCGTACTCACATAATAAGGTTTTATTTTCAAGACTTCTACGAAATCTCATCTTCATTGCTTGAAATCTTCCTTTCGTTCTCATACCAATCTTCACAAGATTCTTGAATAGTCCAGCAAATTTCATCCTTTTCTTCTTTCGTGCTAACGCAGTTCGCCCTTGATACTCATAAGAACGGTTTTTCATCTTCTTAATCTCAGGTTTGGTTTCAAAATTTTTACGTACTTCCCCAGTCCTACTTCTAATTTTTCTATCAGTACTGGTAATATTAATTGTAGTACTCAATTTTTTCTTTTTAGTTCTCTGCTTTTCTTCAGCCTTCGTGTTAGCTGACTCAATTCTCAGGTGGTAACCCTCATACACATTACCATTTGCTTCCAACGCACGATATGCACTATTTTCATCAGTAAAACGTACATATGCATGGATATTTATTTTTTCTTTATGAAACTTTTTCTTAATAACTGTACGTCTTTTGGGAAATCGTGGATCAGATACTGCAGCATATCGCAATCTCGTATTTACAACCGTACCAAACTTCCTGAAATATTTGATTATTTTCTTTTTTGTAGTTGTGTTTGGTAAGTTGCTAACAAACACAGTACAAGTGCCTTTATCATCTTCATGTCTACCATTAATAATTGTAGAGCTTTCTTTTGACCTTGAAGCATGTTGTGCAGACAATGCTTTATTTGTTGAAGATTGATACTCGGTGTCAATTTGATCCGTAGTATTTCCATTTAATTTGTTTTCTTCGATTTTTTCTGATTGTTTTTGTAAATCAGTACCCACCTGGTGGTTTTGTCCTCGTAAATCTCTTCTCATTAACTCTATTTCTTTGTCTAATTTCCCGACGAGTTGTTTACCTATTCCTTCATTCTGTTTTTTCGTTTCTTCAATCTTTTCGTCTATGTGCTTTCTTGTTTCTTCATGCAATTTTTTCGTTTCTTCTTCTCTCTTCCTTTCCGATTCTTCAAATTGTTGTTTCATCCATGCCATTAACATTTGAAAATTTGCTTCAGATGACTGCGACTGTGATTGCGGTCCCCCGGCCCTAGTTCCTACACCGGTTGTTGAGCTTTCTTCATTCATTACGTTTCCGTCCTCAGGCTGCTCATAGCCCATCTGGTTATTGATATCAAACTCATTTGAATTCTCTCCACTAGATGCCATTTTAGCTTGACTTCGGGTTATCATACAGAGACTTAGAGACCGATATACGACAACAAAATATAGCTTAAGCTACTTACATGTACTTATTTTAAACTTATTGCTAGCCACTGTCTGTCACTGCCCTAGCTTACTATTTTATCAAGCCCCACGTTGGGCGCCAATTTGACATATATTTTTTGTTATTATCTATTTAATGTCCCGCGTGTGGACGCCAATTTAACATTATTTTTATATGTTTGACGTTGTATGCGTCAATTTTAACATTAATTACTGTTTATTCTTTTTATCTCAGGGTTAAAATAATAAATGCTCATTTCTACTGATAACTCTTAAATTTATTCACATTAGTTTGCTATTACTTGTAAATATTAAGATAGCACAAAATTCTACGTACTCATTAGTACTTGTAAATATATAAAATTAACACATTACCAAAATTTAATACTCATGGCTGAATCGTAAATATCAAACAATAATACATTAACAAAATTGAATACTCATTAAATTGTAAATATCAAAATAATACATTAATAAAATTGAATACTCATTAAATTGTAAATATCAAAATAATACATTAATAAAATTAGTTATCCAAACTCAATCTAATGGTTGCATATTAATGATCATTCATCAATTGCGTTTAGTACTTAAGTAACTTATAATGTTTAGCTTCATCTTATAAATTCTTAATATGAATATCTCTTAAGTTGTTACTATATTTTGTAATTACGGATTCATTTAGAACTTGGAAATAAACATTACTCCAAACTGATAAACAATGATAATTTTTACTTCTACACAAACTTTAGAATCGATTTCTTTAATTCCTTTACGATTACTTTATTGAATTTTATTGTGTGTGGATTCTTTGAGATGACAGACAGTGGATCTAAATTAATTAAGACATGTTTTACTATACTTGGTATTCGAATATCCAATCACTCGGTAGTTGCGGTGATGATTCCCCCATGTCGATCGTTCTAGGATCGTGCAGATAACTCCTCCAGATGATAGATGGCACTGGATGAATTCCACGATGTCACTCACAGACACTTCACTCACCAACTCCACGCATTCGGATTATAATTTATGAATAATAGTTAGCATTCTCTGTTGTACACCGACATCGTAAATTATTTCAAATCTGAATTATTATTACGCACCTTTGTTGCGGTATGTCTGGTTATTAAGTGTTCATGAATGTAATTTGTGTTGTTAATCGTTCTTAAAAGTTATTGTTGTGAAGTGTTCGTATACACTGAAATTACATTATTGTCTGGTTACTATTTGTTTCAGTTAATGTTCACTGGTAGGCTAATAGTGTGACTCTACTTCATGGTTCGTTTGCTTGTAATGACTGTATTAATTTTTGTTATAAGTTCGAAAACTACCTTCTCACACTGTGTATCGAATTATTCTAAGTTCGATAAAATGCTAATTTCTCCCGTCACGGACTTCACTCCTCTCGCGTCCGAAATTTAGTTAGAACTCCTTGAGCGCGTTCCTGTCTCCTTCCTATATTTTCCTTACCAAATCTCCCACCAGACTTCTGATTCCAACGACGCCGTGTCCTTATTGGTTTCATGTTTTCCCTCCAAGTCCAAATACTACCCATCTTTTCAAAGGCGTTCTCTGATAGGGCTTCTGGTTTCCCACCAGATTCTTTCCTTGCTTCATATTTTGAGTTCGTTGTCATTTGCAGCCAACGCAGCAATAAATTGTATCTGTCGTTTTTTCTAAAGTCTTCAGTGACAACTCTGAGTTTCTCTTCCATTTTCATTGTTTCTCAACTTCGTCGCTCTGCCGTTATTATCTATTGTTGTTCAAGGGCCTCGCCTACCCTTCTTTGAAAGTTGGTTTTTTCTTTTAGTTGCCCGGCAACACCCCATCCTTGAGTTTGGGACGTACTCTCTGCGCTTTCGTTTCCAAGTAGGGTCAAAACCCTGTCATCGACCGCTGGAGTCCTTCAAATCAATCCACCCTTCGTCGCTTTCTCCTGACAGCTGGCGTACACATGTATGCTTGACCATTGTTAAGCCTTTTCTCCTTTAATGGCTCTGTACACATTGTATGTAGTTTCCAATAGAATCAATGTGTTTTCACAAAAAACTGGTGTTCTACGTACCGGGAGCAGTGAACTCTGTTCACAGGGTAGGCGTTGTAGCTGCCTACAAAATTTATGACCTGTCCGTCACTACAGCGTGCTTGCTCGTTCCCCTTTTGTCCCTTACAAAATATGTTTTCCACACATACCCCCTTCGTTATTGCTTTCAGCGACATTCCTTACTGCAAATTATAAAATAAAACTTTTCGAATTTTTTTTTTTTTTTTTGTTATATTGTCCCCAAATTTTGTCAGTTTGGATGGACTCTGTACATCCAAAATTGATCCAAAATTTTGCGCCCATTCAGTAAGGTTTAAATGCCAAAATCTGCGTCCCAATATGCGTACTCTGTGTTGCCTTGTAGTGGCTCGTTCTTCATTGGACCTAGTATAGTGTTGTTTACATTTCGTCGTTGACCTAGTCTCAGCGTAACAGAAAAGGTTCGTTACATAATGGTAAACACACCCCATCCCTTCTAAAGTACTTTAGCTTTCGACATCCTAAATGAGTCCGTTTTTTTTTCACTCTAATTAACATGGTATTATATTTACAAATTTATATTTAGTCAAAATCTTAAATTAAATTTGTAATTCTCCTTAACTATTCTTCATATAATATTTCAATATCTAGAAAATTCAATTACACAAATTATTCGATACTGGTATTAATATTTCTTGCCTTTAGGATTAATTTTCTTTGTATCCTTTAATACATTTAATTTTTATGTCACAAATTACTAAAATATGCATCAATATCTCCACATTAATTGACTTTGAAAAACTTACCATATATATATAGAATTCTTAGTGACCATCATACTTTCTATCATCACTAAATTATAAATAGCACATTGGTATTAATAATAATAATACGTATTTCTATATCCTAATTCACTATAGTTTTCTAACCTATTTTATTATTACTGTCTCTGGTTAGTCCATATTTTCTGATATCTCGCTAGCATTTTCACTAAAAAAAACATTTTTTCTTTTCTATTTACTAACCTTTTTCGAACACAATTATATTATACAATCTTATACTAAGCTTGTAAGTTGTCCTTACGTAAACATGATCTTAAATACATACAACTTGAATATTTCTCTCACAATTCTATTAATTGTCTTTACATATATACCATTTAAACATTTACCCTTCTATCTTCTTCACTCTTATTGACATCTATTATCATTAATTGTTTTATTCATAATCATTAACATGACATTTATTGACTATGACAACTAATCATTAAAATAATTCATTTTATACACTTGCTTTCTTATTTCTATTTTCTTTTATCTCGTGTTACTACTAAGACATTTCATTAATTGTTCTAGCAAATTTTAATAATTCTTTCACATTTTTGATAGGCCCCCCTAAGACGCTGAATGATATTTCTATTTTATACAAGGCAATTGCAAACGATCTACCTACCAGGCATCTGGACATTATTACATAACCCCGTACCCCTTTACTTGCAGTTCCCAGAGATTGGATATCGGTGCTTTGGGTATATTCTTAATAATCCCATTCCAAGCATTCCTTAATCACAGCTACTTCAGCCTTCTGGTGCCTTTTGGTCGAGGAAATCCCATTTTTTTTTTCGGGTTCATCATGTTGTCATGCCCTGGTGGTGCTTTTGTTTCAATCCATATCAATTAATTCTTGGGTATGCATAATTCTCATTTGTTTATCCATTCGTGACCTTCATTCCTTAATGATCAATTTCCTTCTGCTCCTTCGTATAACTCATCTTACTATTTAATTCGCTATTAATTTTCTTCATTAATATTCCGTACTTTCACGGCAATGTTTTTTATTTACCATTTATTTAATTTTATTCATATTATATTCATATCTATTTATTTTCTTCGGTTAATGTCATCTTACACAACCAATCTTATCTAAGGTATTTTACCCAATATTATCTAACTTAATTATTAATTTTTCGGACATTCTTAAGATTGTTTTCTTTAATCCGTTACATTTTATTACTTTTAATTTTCTATTTGTGGAGGCATAGTTGTACGTTTTGTTAAGTGAGTTCCGTTACAACACATTTTGTTGGTAATTAGTAAGGGTATTGGATTCGTGAGTTTCGTTTCACACTTACCCTGCAGTCGGCCGTTGACACCTAAAGAATTTTATGACCTCTCTCGCTCTCTCTCTTTTATGATAGTGTTGAAAGTGGTTCTCCCCCTTCGACAACTTTCCCCGGTCATTATTTATGTACGCGCTGGGTTTTTTTTTGTCGTCTCTTCTTTTCAACCCTCTGACAAATACGTTTTTTGACCGCTTGTGGCGTTTTAATTATTTTCGTTTTCCTGTCCGCGTACTCACATAATAAGGTTTTATTTTCAAGACTTCTACGAAATCTCATCTTCATTGCTTGAAATCTTCCTTTCGTTCTCATACCAATCTTCACAAGATTCTTGAATAGTCCAGCAAATTTCATCCTTTTCTTCTTTCGTGCTAACGCAGTTCGCCCTTGATACTCATAAGAACGGTTTTTCATCTTCTTAATCTCAGGTTTGGTTTCAAAATTTTTACGTACTTCCCCAGTCCTACTTCTAATTTTTCTATCAGTACTGGTAATATTAATTGTAGTACTCAATTTTTTCTTTTTAGTTCTCTGCTTTTCTTCAGCCTTCGTGTTAGCTGACTCAATTCTCAGGTGGTAACCCTCATACACATTACCATTTGCTTCCAACGCACGATATGCACTATTTTCATCAGTAAAACGTACATATGCATGGATATTTATTTTTTCTTTATGAAACTTTTTCTTAATAACTGTACGTCTTTTGGGAAATCGTGGATCAGATACTGCAGCATATCGCAATCTCGTATTTACAACCGTACCAAACTTCCTGAAATATTTGATTATTTTCTTTTTTGTAGTTGTGTTTGGTAAGTTGCTAACAAACACAGTACAAGTGCCTTTATCATCTTCATATCTACCATTAATAATTGTAGAGCTTTCTTTTGACCTTGAAGCATGTTGTGCAGACAATGCTTTATTTGTTGAAGATTGATACTCGGTGTCAATTTGATCCGTAGTATTTCCATTTAATTTGTTTTCTTCCATTTTTTCTGATTGTTTTTGTAAATCAGTACCCACCTGGTGGTTTTGTCCTCGTAAATCTCTTCTCATTAACTCTATTTCTTTGTCTAATTTCCCGACGAGTTGTTTACCTATTCCTTCATTCTGTTTTTTCGTTTCTTCAATCTTTTCGTCTATGTGCTTTCTTGTTTCTTCATGCAATTTTTTCGTTTCTTCTTCTCTCTTCCTTTCCGATTCTTCAAATTGTTGTTTCATCCATGCCATTAACATTTGAAAATTTGCTTCAGATGACTGCGACTGTGATTGCGGTCCCCCGGCCCTAGTTCCTACACCGGTTGTTGAGCTTTCTTCATTCATTACGTTTCCGTCCTCAGGCTGCTCATAGCCCATCTGGTTATTGATATCAAACTCATTTGAGTTCTCTCCACTAGATGCCATTTTTGCTTGACTTCGGGTTATCATACAGAGACTTAGAGACCGATATACGACAACAAAATATAGCTTAAGCTACTTACATGTACTTATTTTAAACTTATTGCTAGCCACTGTCTGTCACTGCCCTAGCTTACTATTTTATCAAGCCCCACGTTGGGCGCCAATTTGACATATATTTTTTGTTATTATCTATTTAATGTCCCGCGTGTGGACGCCAATTTAACATTATTTTTATATGTTTGACGTTGTATGCGTCAATTTTAACATTAATTACTGTTTATTCTTTTTATCTCAGGGTTAAAATAATAAATGCTCATTTCTACTGATAACTCTTAAATTTATTCACATTAGTTTGCTATTACTTGTAAATATTAAGATAGCACAAAATTCTACGTACTCATTAGTACTTGTAAATATATAAAATTAACACATTACCAAAATTTAATACTCATGGCTGAATCGTAAATATCAAACAATAATACATTAACAAAATTGAATACTCATTAAATTGTAAATATCAAAATAATACATTAATAAAATTGAATACTCATTAAATTGTAAATATCAAAATAATACATTAATAAAATTAGTTATCCAAACTCAATCTAATGGTTGCATATTAATGATCATTCATCAATTGCGTTTAGTACTTAAGTAACTTATAATGTTTAGCTTCATCTTATAAATTCTTAATATGAATATCTCTTAAGTTGTTACTATATTTTGTAATTACGGATTCATTTAGAACTTGGAAATAAACATTACTCCAAACTGATAAACAATGATAATTTTTACTTCTACACAAACTTTAGAATCGATTTCTTTAATTCCTTTACGATTACTTTATTGAATTTTATTGTGTGTGGATTCTTTGAGATGACAGACAGTGGATCTAAATTAATTAAGACATGTTTTACTATACTTGGTATTCGAATATCCAATCACTCGGTAGTTGCGGTGATGATTCCCCCATGTCGATCGTTCTAGGATCGTGCAGATAACTCCTCCAGATGATAGATGGCACTGGATGAATTCCACGATGTCACTCACAGACACTTCACTCACCAACTCCACGCATTCGGATTATAATTTATGAATAATAGTTAGCATTCTCTGTTGTACACCGACATCGTAAATTATTTCAAATCTGAATTATTATTACGCACCTTTGTTGCGGTATGTCTGGTTATTAAGTGTTCATGAATGTAATTTGTGTTGTTAATCGTTCTTAAAAGTTATTGTTGTAAAGTGTTCGTATACACTGAAATTACATTATTGTCTGGTTACTATTTGTTTCAGTTAATGTTCACTGGTAGGCTAATAGTGTGACTCTACTTCATGGTTCGTTTGCTTGTAATGACTGTATTAATTTTTGTTATAAGTTCGAAAACTACCTTCTCACACTGTGTATCGAATTATTCTAAGTTCGATAAAATGCTAATTTCTCCCGTCACGGACTTCACTCCTCTCGCGTCCGAAATTTAGTTAGAACTCCTTGAGCGCGTTCCTGTCTCCTTCCTATATTTTCCTTACCAAATCTCCCACCAGACTTCTGATTCCAACGACGCCGTGTCCTTATTGGTTTCATGTTTTTCCCTCCAAGTCCAAATACTACCCATCTTTTCAAAGGCGTTCTCTGATAGGGCTTCTGGTTCCCCACCAGATTCTTTCCTTGCTTCATATTTTGAGTTCGTTGTCATTTGCAGCCAACGCAGCAATAAATTGTATCTGTCGTTTTTTCTAAAGTCTTCAGTGACAACTCTGAGTTTCTCTTCCATTTTCATTGTTTCTCAACTTCGTCGCTCTGCCGTTATTATCTATTGTTGTTCAAGGGCCTCGCCTACCCTTCTTTGAAAGTTGGTTTTTTCTTTTAGTTGCCCGGCAACACCCCATCCTTGAGTTTGGGACGTACTCTCTGCGCTTTCGTTTCCAAGTAGGGTCAAAACCCTGTCATCGACCGCTGGAGTCCTTCAAATCAATCCACCCTTCGTCGCTTTCTCCTGACAGCTGGCGTACACATGTATGCTTGACCATTGTTAAGCCTTTTCTCCTTTAATGGCTCTGTACACATTGTATGTAGTTTCCAATAGAATCAATGTGTTTTCACAAAAAACTGGTGTTCAACGTACCGGGAGCAGTGAACTCTGTTCACAGGGTAGGCGTTGTAGCTGCCTACAAAATTTATGACCTGTCCGTCACTACAGCGTGCTTGCTCGTTCCCCTTTTGTCCCTTACAAAATATGTTTTCCACACATACCCCCTTCGTTATTGCTTTCAGCGACATTCCTTACTGCAAATTATAAAATAAAACTTTTCGAATTTTTTTTTTTGTTATATGTTAGTGAACGACAATAGATCGCTGTTAGTGAACGACAATAGATCGCTCTTAGTGAATGACAATAGATCGCTCTTAGTGAACGACAATAGATCGCTGTTAGTGAACGACAATAGATCACTGTTAAAAATGATTGGAAGAAGAAGGGAAAAATTGGTCGGTCTCGTATTACGACACAATCAATTCTTAAGTAATATTTTTGAAGGAAAGGCGTTGGGGGGAAAACCAAGAGGACGACCAAGTGCAGCGTTCTTCAAAGACATGGGAAATGTAATGACCTTCCTATCGTACTGCGATTTAAAGCGGACAATGATGTAGAGAGAGACTAACTTGACAAGGCATGGCCTTTAGATGCAGTATCAACGATAATCGCATCGTTGAGACATTTTTACATAACTCAGGTTCTACCTGAGCCAAAACTGCGTTATGTGTATACAGTTTTATGAACATTCTACACTTGACTGTTTTGAAAGATAATTAATTTGTAAACCAACTTGTAATTAAACTTTGTCTGTCTGTGAGTCTTCAGATTCACAACGTTGCCTGCTGCTTTTTACTGCTATGCAGGACCGTAAATAATATTTTCATTTCTGTCAAAGATGATTTGGCATTAAATTAAAATACAAAAACAAAATTATTACTGCCAAAAGTATGGTGTAAAAATTTATGAAAACTAAAACAAAATACAATTACAGGCAGACAACGGAACGTGGCAAAGACTCGTCAGGGCTATAAACATGGTTTTATGTGTCTCTCACTTTATTAAACGGTAAGTGCTCACTTTCGCCAAGAGTTCTGCAAATTGTATTATACTTTATTTTTCAAGTACTATAATTTTCATAAGCAAACATTAGTTTAGCAGTATCCTATTGTATTTCAGGGATGTGCATGACATAAATCATGTAACTTCAACAGACGCACTGTCACATTTTGTTGCGACTTTCAACAACCGACTTCGTTTACATCCTCTTCTTCTTCTTCTTCTTCTTCTTCTTCTTCTTCTTCTTCTTCTTCTTCTTCTTCTTCTTCTTCTTCTTCTTCTTCTTCTTCTTCTTCTTCTTCTTCCTCTTCCTCTTCTTCCTCCTCCTCCTCCTCCTCCTCCTCCTCCTCCTCCTCCTCCTCCTCCTCCTCCTCCTCCTCCTCCTTTCTTTCTTTTCCTGCCTTACTTCCCATCCTCATTCTCTACGTCGTCGTCGTCGACCTTCTCCTCCTCCTCCATCTTCTTCTTCTTCTACTTTTTGTCCCTTTCCTCTTTTTTCGTACGTTCATCTTCTTCTATCTCCTTTACGTCTTTGTTCTCCTTTGTCTCTTTTTACTTCTTTTTTCCGTTTTCTTTTTTTCGTGTTCTGATCTACCTCCCTTATTTATATCCTTCTCTTTACCCCCTCCTGTTGCTTCGTCTCTTTCTTCTTCTTATCTTCCTGTCTCCTTCGAGTTATTAACCAGGACAGTGATAATTTGCAAAACACAAAACACACATGTTCAAAAGCGGCACACTCTATACTAACTCAGGAAACTTAGTCCGCTCAAGTCTATTCATTACCCAACATTGGTCGAACAACTGGGTAGCTTCAGCGTTCAAATTAGCATAGACTACAAATTACACAAAAATAATTCCAGTGACTTATTCAGCTCTTACACATAGGATTTCTCAAAGTCTACCAAAGTTTTCGACTTTGTTGTCGGCTATTATATATATTATATACTCGAGTATTTGGTTTCCTTTTTAGCCCACTGGTCTGACATCCTCAAATATTGTGCTTACTTCGTTTTATCTTGGTCACCAATATTTCTCTTCGTTCCTACGTCCAATCACAGATTTTTGCTTTGGTTGCAGTTTAGTTATACGAGAACGCTCCCAGACAATATCAATGTTTCAAACACTACATCAACATTCACTGCTTCAATACAGACAAATTGTGACTTTTCCGACTACCGCGTGTCACTATTAAATTTCATTAATCTGTCGCGCGCTAAAACCGAATATATCGTCATAAGTGTGACGGCACAGGCGAGAAGTTACAATGACAAAATGAACTGCAAAGGAAGTTATTGTTTTGTCGTTACAGGCACAGTTGCTCTGCTATCTCTATCTTAGCTATTTATGTATTTGAGGTTAGATCTCTGAACATCACTACTGCAAAATGTAGGCCTATACAAAGGGTTAGCTAAATAAAAGGGGTAGGCCCTAAGTTTATTTTTTCAAAATTGACTTTTTTATACCATCAAAAGCATTGTACCTGGA
This sequence comes from Magicicada septendecula, assembly GCA_034769895.1. Lineage (NCBI taxonomy): Eukaryota > Metazoa > Arthropoda > Insecta > Hemiptera > Cicadidae > Magicicada > Magicicada septendecula. The sequence continues at coordinate 441,741,068 of CM068372.1, read as the reverse complement.
GGTTTTCACTGCATTTGTCAGGTTCGGAATAAAGACGTTTAGTACATACATATTTCAAAATTGACTTTTTTATACCATCAAAAGCATTGTACCTGGAGGTTTTCAGTGCATTTGTCAGTTTCGGAATAAAGACGTTTAGTCCATACATAAAAATCATTAATGAAATTGACCAAGGGAAAAAAACGAACAGTCCACTAGAAAAATCAAAATGAAGTGGGCAGTCCATTGAAACAGCACACAAACGAAACACGGGTATCAGGGTATCAATCCACGTGTACTTTTCTATATAACTGCAGACAAGTTTCAACTATAGGCCTACACTTTTTTGTCCCTATTCAATATCAGATCGAGACCTCAGTTTGCCAACAGACAGTGCCAATTACGATTGATTAAACAACTCAGTTACGATTATTTCAATGGTGTTGAGTTCAACTTACGGGTTGGTCTGTAATATTACTTTAAGACGGTAGTGGATCCGTGTGTTCCTTGTTCTTATATACCGTTACGACATTACAGAAAAATCTACGTGTTTATCGAATGTTCCTGATCAATCCACTGGAATACGGCTAAATGTTGTGGCGTACGTGATTTCAACATGCGCTCACGAGACTTTTCTGGAAGCCCCCAGCCGCGCGGTCTATGTCAAGGCCGCAATTAATTACGTCGTACACTCTGGTGGTAACGCGTAGTTTGGAATCTTCTGGTCTGTGAGCGTTGTATGTGAGCGCTGACAAGGCGTCAGCGGCCTTAGTTTTTCAGATATACTTGCGATATATTACGTGCGGTTCAGTTATTATCGGGCGATATTACTGTGTGCGTTCAAGTGGTTATTAGTGAAGTGTTGTGTTTAATAATCGGCCGGGAAAATTGTAATTCAATTGTGTGTTATATTAGTTGACATTTTATTGCGTGTGAACAATTTTTATTTGATTTGTTGTAAGAGACTGTGTTGTTAATTACGAACTGTTTAACTGTGAAAATTAAAGCTGGTGATTAGTGACTTAATTGGTGTCTTGTATTTTGTTTTCCATTGTACCTACGACGATCAAGTAGACCGTCGTCGTAACAGTGGTGTCAGAACTGGGAAAGAACGTTAACAGTGGAAACAGTGGACACTTTGTACGAGACGAGTGTAATTCGTAATTAATCGGAAAACAATGGATGCCAGTCAGATGATGGAAAATTTACAGGCGCTGCTGCTACAGACGGAGAAACGACAGGATGAGAAACCCAGGCAGGAAGAGGAAGAAGAAGAAAAACAACAGGATGAAAAACGCAGGCAGGAAAGAGAAGAGGCTGAGGAACGTCAGAAAGCACTAATGCTAGAAACAGAAGAGAGACAAAAAGAAGAACAAAGACAAGAAAGGAAAAAAACAGAGGAACGACGTAAGCAGGAAGCAGAGGAACGTAAACGTGAAACAGAAGACATCAAGGAGTTAATACAGGAGCAAAAGCAGACAAAAGAACAAACCGCTGTAGAGTTGGGTCTCCTACGAGGTGAGCTTAAAAAACAAGTTACTAAAATATCGGAGGTACAAGAATCAATAACATTAAAAATAGCTGAAGTAGAAAAATCTGTCTCGATTGTTGAAGAATCGATGTCTACAAAAATATCTGTCATAGAAGAATCTGTGTCAAATAAAATATCTTCAGTAGAAAATTCAAAGGCAAACATAAGAGAATAAATTAAAAGTGAAGTTGACAGGCCTGAAGATGCAACCAAAACAATTTTCAGAACAGACTGTACCAATGATAAAGACAGAAAAAGACACATAAAATAAGTTAATAGAGAAAGTCACATTGCCTGCAGTAGGGACAGTTCATGTCAAAGCTCCAACCTTTAACGGAAGCAGTCACTGGCCAACGTACCTCCGCCAATTTGAAGCTGCTGCATGCGTAAATAATTGAACAGAGAAAGACAAGGTTGATCACTCGTTCTTGCATTAAAAAGACCTGCGGCAGAACTACTACAGAAAGTGCCACCTGACAGCCAGAACATCTGTGCCGAGTTGACAAAAAATCTAGAATTACGCTACGGTGATAAACATTTGCGGAAATTGTGTACTACGCTCAGTTGAGAACAAGACGACAACGCCCCGGGGAAAGTCTTCAAGAGTTTGAAGCAAGTATCGACAGACTGAATATATTGGCCTATCCTGAAGCACTAGAAGATTTTTGAATAAGGTTTGCGGTGCAGACATTTATTGATGTGATCGGAGATTGTGAACTTCAGCAAGTATTACGAATGGCAAGACACCGAAATAGCTAAGAAGCTCTTGTTCACGGCCTAGAGTTTGAAGCTGCCAAGTCAACGTCCCGCTACATTAATGAGTTTATAACAACACATTGTAGTCAGAAGATCCCTGTATCACATTGCCGTTACGATGGGTGCAGAAAAACAATTTTGTCTGACAAACAATTCAGAAGTTCAAGAGCGTCGCAACGATTTGAACGATGGGAAAAAGACAGAAGACCGGAGTGTTACAACTGTGTGAAACGTGGTCATCTACAGGTAAACTGTTGGAAGAAGAAGATACAGAGAGAAGAGAGTAATCGCACCAATTGGAGAAGTAAAGCCCCAGTACAGCACACAGTTTCCCCGCTACATAAAACCAGTGGAAACTTGATTGTTAATGGATTTGCAGAATGTAAACCAACATCATTTACAGTTGACACGGGAACAACAGTGTCCATTGTGCGCTCTGACTTAGTCAGAAACCGCCAGCCTCAAATTAGCTCTTGTACAATACAGACTGTGACTGAAAGCCCCGTGAAGGTGCTAGGAAAGGTAGACGTACGGGTACGCCTGGGTCTCCTCGAATTTAGCCACCAAACGCTCGTTGCAGACATTGTCGATGAAGTGATTCTTGGCACGGACATTATGAATGCTACGGATTCGTTGTGGACTTGAGAGAGAATGTATTGAGGGTTGGGCAAAAGAAGATATACCTTTACATTACTAAAATGACAGGGTCTACCAACCGTTCGATTAAGCGAGTGGCATTGGCCGAAGAAAAGGTCAATAGTTCTGGTCAAGAGGAACCCTCCCTATTGCAAGAGGACATGGAGGAAGAACTAGCAGAGGAAGTACAAATAAGTGTAACGACAAAAGAAGTGATTGGAAAGCCGACTATGGGTGTCGAGACAAGACTCTTGCTTGTTCCTGAGCTGTTAGAAGCGCCCGGAGAAAAAGTTGCTGAAGATGAAGTTACGCAAGAAGTTGTTGACGAGAATCAAACAGACTTGGATCAGCCAGTGGTGTTTAGGTCATCAGTACATGACGCAACGGTAGTGATTCCAGCAAAACTATTGGCTGAGCAGAAGACTCGCATTCCTGGGAACTCGATTTTCGGATCACACGAGACTGAATTCAAAGAACCGGAGAATTATTTTTCGAAAACTTTTCTGGAGCCGCCAGCCGTGCGGTCTGTGTCAAGGCCGCAATTAATTACGTCGTACACACTGGCGCTAACGCGTAGTTTGGAATCTTCTGGTCTGTGAGCGTTGTATAAATACAAGGCGTCAGCGGCCTTAGTTTTTCAGATATAGTTGCGACATATTACGTCCGGTTCAGTTATTATCGGGCGATATTACTGTGAGCGTTCAAGTGGTTATTAGTGAAGTGTTGTGTTCAATAACCGGGTGGGACAATTGTAATACAATTGTGTGCTATATTAGTTGACATTTTATTGCGTGTGAACAATTTTTATTTGATTTGTTGTAAGAGACTGTGTTGTTAATTACGAACTGTTTAACTGTGAAAATTAAAGCTGGTAATTAGTGTCTTATATTTTGTTTTCCACTCAATTAGACTCAATGGTTCCGATCAAGTAGACCGTCGTAACAATACTGTTCTAACACATACTAATTATTAAGTGTGTCATAATCATTGGCGGCTCGACCGTAAGGCTCAATGGTTCAGTGAACCCCCCTAAATAATTTTAATATGTTTAAGGATTTGTTGAGATAATGGTTTAATATTTAAATAACAAGATTTGCGAGATTAATCTTGTTGACTGAACAGTAATTGATTCGCGTAATAAGCGAATGCTTGCTACTATTCCTTGAGGTGCAACACAGCACCTTCTAGACTGTGTAGACAGCTTTAGAGGAGGAAATCACTATACGCAAAATTACATTCAAGAGTCGCTAATCCCGAGTGTTAGCGACAGAGACGAATAGTTTCGCGGCCCGGGAATTTTAACATTTTCACTATACTGCCATTCGCCATTATTATGATTTTTACCACATGATTTGTCCGTTTACCTTCAGTTTTGTGTCAGATTTCTCTATTTCACTTAGAATGCAATGAAAATGTGTCCAGTAAAGTCTTAAAATCAAATAAAGTAGTGAAGTAATTGTATTCAGAAAATAAATTGTGTTTAATGTAGTCATTAAATAATTATACTAACGTTAAGCTGACCGAAGCGTGAGTAACCTTCAAAGTGTTTGCTGGTATTTTTTGTGTGTTAATTGTTCAGGTATTTCTTATTTTTGTGTTCAATTCATTAATTTGGTAAAGTGAATAGTGTTCAATCTATTTTAAAAACAAATTTCTTTTCTCTTTCTATTAAAGATAAATACAAAATTAAGGAACTCTGTAGGCAGCTTCCCGTTTTAAATATTAAACAGAAATATTTAACTATCCTTTTATCTTAACTATATATTTTTAGAATAATTTACAAATAGCATAAACACGACTTAATACTAAAAGTTGTCAATAGTTATGTCTTCATGTTGAGACCCACCCCGTGTGTTATTTGGAATGGGATAATTGCTCTTATCTTAGTAGAAACATTCAGATATTGAACTCACAACAGTCAGAACCACGAGCACCCACTGGTCATAAATGAAGGCGAAAATGATAGTAAATCATGTGGAACACAAGGGAGCAAGAGAAAGGAAAGCTGCGGGCAAGATGACAGACGTTCAATTAAAAAATTAATCTAATGGCACATGTTTTAGGGAAAACTTGCAACTCCATGAAGTGCATGAAGTTGCACCATGAAGTTGATACCAAAAACATTGTGTCAAGCAAATTCGGGTCCAAACAACGAAACTCAATGTGTTAACCCTTATTGAAGCGGTAGCGACCTTTCAGCTACGTACTATCCATCGCCACTGTCCAGCATGTCCGACGTCGCTGATGGGTGTGCGCACCACACTGTCGTGCAACTCGTCCAGCGTGCCAGACGTTCTTTAGTTCTCGCTGTGTTTTGTAAAAATCATTTTATGTAATCTGCCGAGGATACGTCCCACAGACATCCATTTAATTTATATTTTTCGATCAATTTTGATGTTATTTCACGGTCTATGAATAGTAATAATATTTATTATATAGTAATAATACGAATAGTAATTAAAACAAATTAATAATAACAATATTTAAAATAATAACTGCTAATGATATTTGAATGTATTATGTAAACGAAGAATAAAATAAACTAAATATTAAACTGAAATTTTATCTGAATCGTTACTTATTAAATATAAACTAAAGAATAAATGTAACGTAAAATTCAACAGTAAACATTTATTAAACGAATGTGCTCTAAAAACATGGTATTGTACTTGCTCGAAAATGACGATTTGATAGACAACAAGCGTACGCATGATCAAACATGCAAGATGCACGATTCCATGACATCCGTCAACACTATACACGATCCATTCGCACGTCGTGCGGCTTGAGCTGATGGTCTTGCTGGACTCATTTTTCGTCGTGCACATCCTTCAACAAATACATGACGTGCGGATGGATGTCAAAGCTATGCACTGTCGTTTTGATTTGCTGTCCGTCATGACGTCCAGCGGGGATGGTTAGTGCATAGCCGGCTTATAACTTAGATATTGTACAATTTTACTACAAAACGTAACCTTGCAGTCTTACTCTAGTCGCTAGACTACATTTATATTTCGTCCAACGTGCCACCGTGTGTATTTAATCATAGCGGAAATGCTGAAAAAATAACGATTCTGATGGCAACAGATAAACTGTTCCAATCTGTCGTGTACTAAACTAGTTAAATGTTGTCACAATCGAGAGTAACAGGCGGGAAAGAACAATTAAAATACTAACTGTGAGCAAATTGAGCACAGAAAATAATACAGATCGCCGCTTAACTATTTTCAATTAAGTTAGGAAGTCAACTATCTCGCTTTAAAAGTTATAATTAAATTATTCACTTCGACAGAAAATTTTGGTCTGGCGATTAGCAACTTTAACTGCTTTCTAATTTTAAATTAACACTCAGCACTGAAACGACTTTAATATTTGCGAATACTTAATTGCTTACTTAATCTTTGTGTCCTATTTAACCCTTATGGGTGGATAAAAGGCAGTTTGTGAAGTGAAATACTTTATAAAATTTCTTCTTCCTCTGTTCCTGTTTTTTTTTTTACTGTTTCGATTATGTGTACCATTTACTCTCCAATTTTTTCAACTGCTAATTCTATTTCATCCTCGCACGTTTTCGTACACCTACCTCTGCTTACCTTACTTAAAGATTTTTTCTTACACGCACCATTTACATCACCATGAACATCCATGAATGATTACGTTTGCTTACTAATTTTGTTGATATGACCTAACCACCTCAGTTGGTTCTTTCCATTATATAGTCTAACGGGTGTTGTTATAACCTTTTTCTATATGTATGAACATGCCAAGGTGTTCAAGGAATCCACTTACGAAATAAATGTGAAGGGGGAAATTTTGTAACACTACACGTTAAATGATAGTAAATTAAGAAGTCGCTTCGCAAAGTCGAGCGCTTTTGAAGAACTTCGTGCAGATGTTTTACCTTCTGCTATTAATAAGTAATGGCAATAGAAAACTTGTTATAAAACATTATATCGTTATTAAAAAAAACACAAATTTTAATGTTCTCGCGAAAGAACTCACACGTTTGTATACATGTATACAAATAATTTCGTGATTGTTTGTTTCGTGAGCCCAGGTAATACTAATTTTTATATATAAATAACGATATTGCATCTTCTCTTCTTCTTCTTCTTCTTCTTCTTCTTCTTCTTCTTCTTCTTCTTCTTCTTCTTCTTCTTCTTCTTCTTCTTCTGCACTTCCAGGATGAGGCAATCCAGCCTGTTCCGGCTTCACCGGCTAATCGGCGGTCTTCCCACGCTTTGGTATTTATCGGCTTTTGTATTCATGGCCTGGTTTTGGAATCCTTCCTTTCTGCTTTCTTCATTTGTATTCCATTAAGATAATTTTATTCTTTTTCAGATTTATAGTAATTATTTCATTTCACGATAATCTTTCCTCTCTGAAAAATTTCTTTGTGACGTAATGGTTTATATGTGACGTAGGACATAACACAAATAAACTTAAATCCCAATACCTGTTGGGGTACATAAACATATTAGATATACGTCCAACAAACACACACACGTGCGCCCGCGTATAGAATACACGCACGCGAACGCAACGTCGCTGTGTGCATGTGATTTATCTTATACGTTTTCTTCTTCTTCTTCTTCTTCTTCTTCTTCTTCTTCTGCCCTTCCAGAGTTAGGCAATGGTTCCTGTTCCGACTTCACCGCCTAATTCTCTGTCTTGCCACGCTTCTTCTACCTATCGGGTGATAATTCAGTGCCTGCTTTGGAATCCTTTCTTTCTGAATTTTGGATACAGGTTCTTTCTATCATTCTGTATACTCTTCTGCCTGTAGTTCAACCAATTGAATGTTTAATTCCTGTCTAATGGTTGCATTTTGCAGCCAATCTCCCCTAAGACAGCCTTCCACTGACCTAAAAATTTCATTTCTGATGACTCCATCTATCTAAGATCCCTTTCCCCTGGTGCCCAACATTCTGAAGCATACAGCAGTGAGGTAACAGCCACCATATCAACAAATTTTAACTGCGTGTCTTTTAATGTCTTATTCTTAAGAGTTCATACAATCCAGAATGAATTTGGGAAAGATGGCTGTATCCACATTAAATGGAATCCTGTGGGATAAGCAAATTACAGAAAAAACTAAAACCAAAACATTTAAAACCATTGTTACAAATATCATGAATACTTACGGCCTAGAGGTTTCGTCTACCAATGACAAACACATGAACAAAATTAATGACAGCAGAGATGGACTTTTGGAGACGTTCGGCAAGAGTGTCCAGGCGTGAAAAAATTAGAAATGAAGTTATCAGGGACAGAATGAATGTGAAAAATTCAATTTTCTGATTTTATTCAAACAAAAAAAATTACAATGGTATGGACACACGAAAAGAATGTCACAGGAAAGGGGAGTTATGGAATGGGCCCCACCAGGAAGAAGGAAAAGAGGAAGAAATTCACCTGGATAGAAGAAACTCAGACTATAATGAGGGAACGAGAAATTGTAGAAGATGGACAAGCAGCAGTGGAAGATGAGAGTTTAATCAATTCTGTAATCTTTGGTTCCGGAAAATGTGTAAACATTGTACATCCCGAATAATAATAATTCTTAAGAATTCTTACAACTGTATCACACGACCTTTGAAAGACTACATATACAGAAAACAATTACTACGTATTTCTTAATATTTAATTATAAATATCTTTTTTATTAAAAAAAAACTCACTCGCCGACTCAGTACACAAAGCGAGTAACAAAAGTTATTTATTACCAAATCATGATAAATTATAAAACTTTTTTATTATTTAAATCCTTACATTCGTAGTGACCATCAATCAATGAATTTTTTGGTGAAAGGTTTATGAGGATCGGTAAAAAATATAACACAAATTTTAACGTATTTATGTCGACGTTTCGACAATGTTTATTGTCATCATCAAGACAATTGTTGCTGACGCCAAACACACAACTGTGAAGTATAAACAAATGTCAGAAAGAATGTCGGATTTCAGACTGGCCAAACGAGCCTGAAAGTACACAAACCTATAGGACACAGGTGCGTGGGTTGACCCAGGAAGAGATGGCTGGAGGATTTTTTAAGGCGGAACAAGCAGCACCTTGCTTATGCCGTGTTGTGAAGATGATGATGATGATGATGATGATGATGATGATGATGATGATGATGATGATGATGATGGTGGTGGTGGTGGTGATGATGATGATGTTACACCGGCTAAAAGATATTGAACTGTATTAAATCACAGTTGTGTGTTTGGCGTCAGCAACAATTGTCCTGATGATGACAATAAACATTGTCGAAACGTCGACACAAATAAGTTAAATTTGTGTTACATTTTTGACCGATCCTCACAAACCCTTCACCAAAAAAATTGTTTGTATAAATAAATTTTTATTACAATTCAATAAATACCGTAGCCTATGGCAACAAAAAATATGATTATGAGGTGGGAGGAAACTGTTTCTATCAGCTCTTCTGAGTGTGCAAATTCCGGCAAGTAATTCTACCTGTACAGAAATCCAAATGAGCCATTTCTTACTTTATGTAGTATTGATTTTTGTTGACTTTTAGTAAGTATCTACTTTAAATTCCATCTTTTACTTTGTTGTGTTAGCGAACATTTAAATAATAATAATCCAATTTGTATTAAATAACGAAGATTAAAATAAAATTTTGAAGACCCAAGTGATTGCTTGAAATTTTTGGCTATTGTTTCTAACAAAACGTTCACTAGGATTTGTTTGAGTGAATGAACATGCACTCAAACAGATAATACTACTCTGTGACTCGGAAAACCTAACGTATATATATATCAAGATATATATTTCTTATCGTTGCCATGGAAAGGAAGATAAAAAGGACTATATCTTTGGAAAAAAGATATTATTGGTCCCCCATTTTACTTCCGTATTCCTTAAGGAATGGAAGTATGGTAATGGCAAAAAAAATCGTGTTCGAGATTATTGCAGATTCTGATTGTACTACACTCAAAACATGAAAAAAAGTCGTTTTCCGAAAAGTGTCTGTGTGTGAGTCTGTGTGTCTGTGTGTCTGTCTGTCTGTGTCTATGTGTAGATTTTTTTCTATGGCAAACGATAACTGCCGCAAATTCAAACAGAATCAAACAATTTTTTGCATACAGCCCTGATTTGTAGAGTACTCACGACCTATTGTTTTTGGTGAAGATCGGTTGAGAGAAAGGGGTAGTTTACCTGAACGGTTTTTTTTATCAAGGGAAATTTTTTTTTTTGGCAAACGATAACAGCCGCAAATTCAAACAGAATCAAATAATGTTTCGCATACAGCCCTGAATTGTAGAGTTCTCAAGACCTATTGTTTTTGGTAAAGATCGGTTAAGGGAAAGGGGTAGTTTACCTGTAACGTTTTATGTTTTAACAAGGGTATTTCCTATGGCAAACGATAACAGCCGCAAATTCAAACAGAATCAAAAGATTATTTCCATACGGCCCTAAATTGTAGAGTTCTCAAGATCTATTGTTTTTGGTGAAGATCGGTTAAGGGAAAGGTGTAGTTTACCTACAACGTTTTTCTAACAAGGGTATTTCCTATGGCAAACGATAACAGCCGCAAATTCAAACAGAATCAAAAGATTATTTCCATACGGCTCTAAAATGTAGAGTTCTTAAGACCTATTGTTTTTGGTGAAGATCGGTTAAGGTAAAGTGGTAGTTTACCTACAACGTTTTTCTAACAAGGGTATTTTCTATGGCAAACGATAACAGCCGCAAATTCAAACAGAATCAAATAATTTTCTGCACACAGCCCTGATTTGTAGAGTACTCAAGACCTTTTGTTTTTGGTGAAGATCGGTTGAGGGGAAGGGGTAGTTTACCTGCAACATTTTTTATCAAGCGTATTTTCTATGGCAAACGATAACAGCCGCAAATTCAAATAGAATTAAATAATTTTTTGCGTACGTCAGTGAATTGTAGAGGACTCAAGGCCTTTAGATTTTGGTGAAGATCGGTTAAGGGGAAGGGGTAGTTTACCAGCAACCTTTTCGTTTTAACAAGAGTAAAGTACTTGAATATTCATTTAAACTTTTGGAACAATGGTAATTGTTAAAAATAAAATAATTTTGTTGCCAGGCAATAAAATTATAATTTTTTCATTTTAATGTAAATCTGTACATAGTATAAAGTAAAGTCGGTCCGTTTTCTCTCTGTGTTTGAAATCGCTAATCTCAGGAAGTACTGAACGGATTTTATTCAAGTTTTCGCCAATAGATAGAGTGTATATCGAGGAACATTTATGTGTATAATTAATACATATATGTTGTACATTAGCTTAGCTTTCACGGTTTATGTCAAGTAAGTGGTATAGTTTACATCTTATATATAAAAATGAATGTTTCTTTGTTTGTCCCGTATGCGTTCCTATACCATTCATCCGATTGCGATGAAACTTCGGTGAGTTGTTGTGCGCACATCCGCGAAGGTTTCTTCCACATCTCCTCCTAAACCACTGTACCGATTTCAACCAAACTTGGAACAAATATTTTACGCAACGGGAGAACCAACATAGGATAGGTGTTTTTTCGATGGGGTCCTTTTGGGGGTTCTTTGGGGTCTTCCACATCGCCTCCTAAACCACTGGACCGATTTCAACCAAACTTGGCACAAATATTTTACGCAAAGGGAGAACAACATAGGACAAGTGTTTTTTTCGATACGATCCTCTGGGGGGTCCTTTGCGGTCTTAAAAAACTATTAGATCTGGTTACTATGGCAACCCAATAGAATAGATTCTGTTCTAAATATATTATCGCATTAAATTGAAGACCACGCGAACGAAGTTGTGGGCAACAGCTATTTATTTTTAAGAAGCCTACTTTAATTAAACTTTATTAATTAAACTAACATTTTCATTACGTACAACGTGAAACTCCGTAGCGAAGCACGGGTATTCTGCTAGTCATGTATAAGAGAAAATATATCGTGCGTGGCAGGCAAGCATATCTCAGTTATGTACTGTTTACGTTTCCATTTTATTATTATCACTACCGCAATAAAAAGGCAGGGAAGACACACACACACACACACACACACACACACAATTCACGTTATTTCTGGCCTCATTCATGTTTATTTTCTTACATTTGCACGGTTTTTAAATGGAAAGTGCCGAACCCATACCAACATAACGCATGCAAGCCGAAAAAGTGTCCAGCGTGGATAGCGATTTGCTTCCTGTGGATCGCTGGGCAGTGTAACTGCACGTGTTTGCAGAGGAACGATTCATAGACAGACTTTTCGTCTTTAGGGAATGAACCCTCTGCAAGATGCTGAGGTTCCATGAGTGACTTCGGAGCGTTCCTTCTTTTCCGCGTGTTTGTTCTGTGAAACGTACACTGTAGATTCGCAGATTTATTCTAAGCAACGCTCAATAGGAAATGTTGAAAATTTTTGTCCACGGTGAACCCTCATACACACTAAACCTGCTCTGATGTTTTAATTACGGACATCATAATATTAAAACTTTGGAAACTTGAGCACTACTTAATGGAGATCAATCATTAACTTATACAAGCCATTAATTTTATGCATATTTTTTATATATATATATGTGTACAGCGTTATCGGCAACAAAGAAGTAGTTTTTGTTAAAATTCCTTCCCGGGATATTTGGCCGTAGTCCAATGTTTTCTACAAAACCAGACGTTTCGGCAATGCCATTAACTTCCATCATCAGTGATGATGAACCGGTGCGATAACGTGAGGTGGTATATGTTAGTGACCACAGTACTGTGGTTAAGGCTGAAGCAGTAAGTAGAAAGAAGTAGTTTCTATGGTAATATTTCATTTCGAAAATGATTTTAAAAATAAATCTTAGAATATGGAAGTCATGTATGGTTCTCCATACCGATATTTATTTTATTTTATGTTGCTGGGTCTGTACATATAGAATATGTAAAAGATGTTTCTCTCAGTTATGATTACTGCTAGTTCCTTTGCAAATTACAATATACTGACTGTTATGAATGTTATTTTCATGGGTAAAAATAACTTTATTTAAAAGTTTATAGACTCGCCGATACTGAACTTTGATATTTAATCTCCGCTGTATAGTAATAAAAGATGAACGAATATGACGATAAGGTTTTGGAGGTCAGACCACAAAACCAGCAAGACTGTGAATTAATGACGGGCTCACATTTTGTGAATGCACTCGCCGTACGCGACCTCGTGTACTGCCACCCCCATCACCACCCACCCAAAACATGTCTCACCCCCACGCACACCCTCAAAGTACTTTATGTATTAATAGTTCTTCAACACCACCTCTCTCTCTCTCTGCTGAGTACGCATAAACATTCTCACCTTCGCCATAATTTTTATCCACTAATTACTACCCTTATCAGCGTATGTGTACTAGAGGGTGAGGTCTGAAGCTTCATTACTTAAAGTTAAAGTTAATTTATATAAACACATTCTCGTATGCATATGCGCACAAACACTAAGTATGAGTCTTTTGCTGTGTGATAATGATATTTTTTTAATTAGTATACAATCTACAATAAATAATATTTAATTAACTTAAAATAAAACAGTTTAGGTTTCAACAACGTATATTTGTTTCTATTCCACTACTTCCCAAAATTCAAGGACTCAAATCGTTTACAAAGCTTATGAAAAACAAAGCTTTAGAGTTACTTCCTAGCTCACAAAATATATAGGCCTATCCTGAACGGGCTGCATGTGTACGATAGGGAAGGGTTAACAGACATGTGGATTATCTGCGAATAAGAATTGACACGACTAAGCAGAGTCTATACAACGCGCCACCTTCAGCAGGGTGTGGAGGGATGATTGGTGAGGTAAAAACTACATATACGCAATGGAAATGTAGTGTCGTCGGGGGGAGAGTGCTACGAGCCTTACACTATATGAAATAGGACCTTACAGGTTAGAGTAAGGAAGCTCTGATGCAAAAACCAAGGGCAAGAGATGCGGATCAAAACAAAGGAAACCCCAGAATCAAATGATTCGGTTTACCACGTTGAAGGATGCGGCAATTGGTTTGTTCCCCCATCGCCAGGAAAATATTTCTCGTATATTGAAAACTTGCATGTCGACAAAAAAAATGATAGATTTAACGGTACACAGATTCAACCCACAAAACAGTTAGACTGAGTAGTAGCAGGTGTATAGACGAATAATATAGATATATAAGTAATAGGACAGAATGGTGTCCTGTAAGAATACATCACGGTAGTTTCCTTTTTATAGCAAAAGCGGTTCACCTAAACTTCAGCACTCACAACGTTCCACGTTATCGAATTCCTGCTGTGACATGGAATTCTGAAATAACGATACACACAACAGCAGTACAGTCACATCTGATTGACCACCACAGACGCAGAATTTACCAAAGTACAGTTCTATATAGTCACTGAAATTTAAAGTGTAGCTACTAAAGTTACTGGGGAGGAAGTGGGGAACAACCACCTCCCATTTGGGTAGATTAACAGTGACAGCTAGTCAGCAGCAGCAATAAACCACGTAGCCTACGTACAGTATCATTTAATTCGAGAACCGCCTGACACCATCAGCACGTCTTTCTCTCAGTGGATGGCCACGGACCAACATTTTCTCGGGCACCCTACGTCTTGTTCTCAGTGGATACAAGTGAATACACCTTCAGCTAAGTGGATACAAGTGAATACACCTTCAGTTAAGGTCCCACATCTCTACTGAAGGGTCCTTAACTCTATCATATGACTTACAGAACTAGAATAAGTCGAGATGAATGTCTTACAGTACAAAAAGACTTCTTTTTCTTTGCTTCTAGGTATTCTTCTTCTTCCGGCACTAGTGAGTTAGTCGGTTGTAACTTCCGTAACGCAGCACTTCCCAGTCGCCTGCTTGCAGCCGTAATCCTCTGTACTCAATCTTATTACCTCCATTTCCACACGAATACCCCTTTTTCAGTCGCTGAGTGACTGCTGAGTGGGATTCATATTTTCTGGCGTCCGATGAACACGCCTATATCAACTGCAATACTCTGTTCTCCAGCAATTTTATAGTGAAGCATTTTATTCCCTCCACATGTCTTCATTCACACATTGTCCGTTCGTGTCAGATAGGGTTGACAACCATACTTTATAATAAAGTAGCCTACTTTATTTTTGGTGAATATACTTTATACTTTTGCATAAAAATAAAGTATGCGAAAATACTTTATTTTGAGTCTTTACTGTAATACACGAAACGAAACACGAAACACTAGGCACGAAACGATGCCTAAGATGAAACAGAATGGAACACACACGATTAACAATGATTATTTATTATTGAACGAAACGGCAGATGGCAGTCCATATCGGTTTCCTTTCTAGATCATTATTTATACGTTGTTGTAAAAAAGATTAAATATTAAAATGGATGATTTATATTCCGAGTCAATAAGACTTAAAGAAATCCAAAGACAATCAACAAATAATGACAAAGAATTTTCAGAAAAAAATACTGCTGAAAAGTGGCAATATATAGGCCTACTTAAGAATGCGTGTGATAACTTACCAAATATAAAAAAAATTATTTCTTATCTGCTCTCTGTTCCCGCAACCTCAGCTTTCACTGAAAGAATTTTCTCGGTGATGAATGTAAAGTGGCGAGAAGAGAGAAACAGAGCCTCCATAAATTTAATAAAAAATGAGTTATTTATTTATTTAAATCTAGATTTAGATTGTAATACTAGCTATCAAACTCTCAAAGATAACCAAAAATTGTTAGCTTGCGCTAAAAGCACAAAAAATATGTATTTAAGGCAATAAAATCTTAAATTTAAATAATACTTTTTTTCTTACACATACTTTTTTTTCCTCTTCCAACAGACAAGTTACGTTATTTTCCTCAAAAAAGTTGGCAACCCTAGGTGTCAGATGTAGTAGACTTCGTTCTGTCTTTCTCATAGACTGCATTTCCGCTGCCTAAATTTTGTTAGAGGCCACGTTACTGTTTTACTCAGTAGTCTGTATTTAAGTATACTATGGAACATTAGCTTTTTAAACAACTTGGTAAATGGGTCCTCTAAATGAGAAAATTTCAAATTTTGTCCCAGACAAGATAAAAAATGTTTGAATGATATTAAGAACGATAAATCACAAGACTAGGAATAGACATAAAGCTGAAATTTTATAAAAGCATGGCCAAATCTAAGCATGGGCGTTGACAGGAAAATATGGTACAGAAATTTAACAGTTACAGACGTCTTTCTTAGCGGGACGTTAAATACGAAGTCTATTAGACAGACTTTCGCTAACTTCGTAGACATTGCGTCGCGCCAGTACTTATGTCGATTAAATTGTAATAAAATTTCTTAATGCATTTTAAATCGCTTTTTGAAAATGTAAATTCTCTTTCAGCAGAGTGTTTACAACAAATGTTAACGTTCTGGGTATTCACATCCTGGCTGAAACTGAAATCACCACCGTTAGTGATATATGTTTAGTGATATTGTAGTTGTTAAAAGTGAATGATGAGTTATGTTTCAATTTTAAAAATTTCTTAATTAATTCTTAAACAACGTGTGTCCTAGAATGAGTGGCTGAAGTAAAATGGTCCAAGTATTTGGTCTACGTAGCGATGATTGGGAGGATTACCTCCCAATTATCTGGTCTACATAACAATTAAGACCACTTATCTCCAAATTGTCTGGTCCGCATGACTGAGAAATATAATTGTAAGAAAATTCCTGGGAATCAAGATGGGAGAAGGATACAACTTGTAAGGGACAACGACGATGGGACGAATTCTGAAAGCAGCGTATGAACATGGCGAAGAAGTGTTGGTGTTGAATTCCGAACGAGTGGACCAAAATGTGTTGATGTCGGCACGTGTGTACTAAGAATTTTCTATCAGGAAGAATGATGCTTGGGGTGCTATTGCCAGGATGCAGAATGATAACGATAGTGGACTGTATTAATACAATTATTAGGTTTCTGTTTTACACGTAAATCATAGTGTTGAGATTGGCTAAGTCTGAAGATTTAATTTTGAAGAAACCGATTCGTAAATGAAGCTACATTTTAGATGAGTCGCAAATGTGTGCCACTCAGCTTACATTGAAAAAACGTTGAGGCCTAAGGCCTAAATAATTGTCGCGACAACAAGAAAGAGAAAAAGACAGAACAGGCAGCAAACGTAATGACGTCCGCTGCCAGCCAAGGCTCGTAGAACTGTATCGTTGTAAAAACATGATAAGCACGATTTGAAAGCGTACAGATTAGCCAACCTATGAATGCGAAAATTACCACATTACTGTCCAGTTGGAAAACTTCGGAAGAGATGGAAAGTCGGAACAGCTTCGTTAAATTATCACAAATACAGTTAATTTTATTTAATCATAATAATAAGTATTGTATTGCCTGCCGTACGACTGTTACAATACTACTATCTGCGTCAAAGAATAATGTACTTCCAAGTACAAATATTGACTGTTCCTTGTTACTTCAGATAACTCTCTCTGATGATGCAGACAATAAATAATTGTGTTGAATGTGAGGCAGAAAATACAATTCTTTACTCACGCGAAAAATTGATTATTTTTAATTTCTGTTTATAACAAAAATTATAATATAATAAAAATAAAATATAATATTGTTACGACGGTCTCAGTGATCGTTGTATGGTACAGTGGAAATGGTAGGGCTACATATAGACACCAATGAAATCGCTGATCACCAACCTTAATTCATCATAAATAACAGTTGTAATCAACACGTTATTCGCCAAGATTATACTCGTACAATAATTCAAATTAAATTTGTCAACACGCAATAATAAGTAATGGAGTTCTCCACACTACTCAGTAAACACTTTTCACTATGCCTCGACTCGATCCGACCTAAAGAAATCGCTCACTGTAAAACTGACAGACAAAGCCAGCCTCTGTCCCTTTTATAGGTAGCGCACGTGTTCCAGAACAATTTTCCATCCTTATTGCGGCGTGTCACATAATGCTATTTCAAGTCCTCTCCAGAGTACTCGGGAACGTACTTGGCCGCGGACTTGACTGAGGCTACACCTGCTCTACTAGCGTAGAAACACGTGGAAAGACGTGCTCGGCTGTTCCAGAGGGTTCCATCGTTTCAATACAATAAAAATATGCATTCACATATGCATAACATTACATAATCAGTGCCTAATACTGAGTAAAATATAGAAATACCTATTATTATTATTTTAAAAAACTAATAATAAAAGTCAGTAGGTACCCCATTCCCCAAGTCAGAAATGAATGATAGTTAGGTATCATACTATAAAACATTTGTATAACCTTTACACTAATCAATAAACACTTTAGCAATGAAAAAACAGTGTAATAAGTGTTACTATAGCAGTGCAGTGTATACAAAGTGCAACATAGTATGATATATAAATTTTAAAAGACATCAATCACAAATTGTGATAAAGATACAGAACTATTGTAATAAACAATAAGTTTAGTAGTAAGTTATTATAATTTTATTTTGTTAGACCACAAAGGCAATATCAATGTTAGTAAAATGTTATTTTGTTTATGTTTGAAGGATCCAGTGTTATGTAAGAAATTAATCACTGCTAATTAGTATAAATTATAAAGAGATAGTGGAAGATAAAATAGGGCCTAGAGCAGTAATACATTTACAGAAGTAAAAGTCAGAAATAAACTAAGTTAAAAGCCACTACATTATAACAGACAAGTATCTAAGCTTATGTAATAATATGAAGAAAAACATTATGTAAATTAAATTTAATTAGAGTTAAAATTTATAAAGGAGTATTTTTCCTAAAAAATGGAAGAACTAATAATATCTTAATACTAGCCTATTTACTAAAACTGTACCTAGGTTACCAATAAAAACTCATCAATTTCTTGGTTACTAAGAGTAACAGCGTTAACAAGATGAGAATTGTTAAATTTGATTTTCAAGAGGGTAGATGACAGGAATAATGTCGAACAATTTTCAAAAAATATTAACTACAGTTTGAACCAATCACTATTCAAAATTAATGAAACGATTCAGCATAAGAAACTACGTCTGAGACATCCATTGAAACATAATAATTGGTGCGGGAATATCCAAGAACATTGAAAAAGTGTCCAACCATCAGATCGCTTGAAAAATTTGAACTGTCATTACGGTTGGTGAGGAAACATACCTTAATTAACTAAAAAACTACACATCACCACCAAGTAACGAACACTAGAAACCAGTACAACATAATTCAATTTATAAGAAAACTTAGTGTGAACATTTTTAAACTTTATTTATTTAACCCGAAACAGTAAACACGTGGTTTCATTAGAACTCCACAGCAGCCATATTTCTTTATTGCAATCGGTATAAATCCGAGTAGTCTGCGCTCTGGCGTCTAAAAAACGAACTTAGTGACTCAGACTTTAAGAATAAAAATATTATTTATTGTAAAGTATGATACTCTTATCTAAGCATTTCTGACTTTCTTACAGCTCAAAGAATCCCCAAATAACCCTGAGGTAAATAATGTATTAATTTTACTAATAACTATAATTGAATATATCTGTTGTGTTATAGAAAAACTTATATCGAAAACTGTTGTAATTTCGATAATAGTCGATCTGAAAATCGACGAACTGGATTTAATAGTTTCCAGAAAATACACCAATTTCAATCAATAAATACCTATTCGTTTAGGGAATTTACTTTGTATTATTCTTTGTAGATAGCAGATTTGTTAAAGGAAACCGGTGAATAGCAGAGAAGAGTGCGAAAGTTAGCTCAGTCATCGTAGCCTATGAAGTACAACAGCCAACATAACCTTCAACAGGTGATGCAAAGCGCGTTTAAATAAAACGATAAAACAGTACACCAAGAGAGGAACTCTCTCTCTCCCTAACAACTGAACTGTAATACCTACAAGGAGATAAAAAACGGCAAAAGGAAAGGATCCCGTGGTTTATTTTAACTAAAGAATTACACTATAAATAGAATAACACAATCAGGGTATCAAAAAGACGTAACAACAAATACAATAACACGTCGAAAAGGCGAGTAGATGTTACAAATGACGTACAAACGTGGGGCTTAAGACACCTACAGAAAGATTGAAAAGATTAACAGATAGACGTAAATAAGTTTAGATTTTATATATCTAAAATTATTATATATATATATATATTACTATAATACTTATAACTATTTTACCTCAAGATGTATTTTTTCCTTTAGGGACATGTTTCAACCATCTTCAACCTTCGCCATCTTGCTTCTGGTGCAGTATTTGTGTGTTGGCTTCTGGATGTTATTATGGTGGTTTGTTGGTCTTTGGTCCTTCAATGTTGCATTATTGTGTGTGGTTGTGGTATCTGTTTTTGTATTTTGTGTATTTTCGATGTTGAGTGCTTTGAATATTGTGTCATGTTTTGTATTGGTTTGTATTTGTTCTGGTATTAATTTGTTTTGTGTTTTATGTTTGTAAATCTGTAAATTTTCCCAAATGTTCATTATGGTGCCTTTGTGTGGTATATGTTTTATTAGTGTTACATTAGTTATGTCTGGGAATTCATGTCCTGTGTTTATTGCATGTGTGGCTAAATTGGATTTATATATGTTTGGTTTTTTGTATGCATTTAGGTGTTTCTTTTATAATATTCTGTTTCTTTTTTGTTAACCTCATTAACCTCAGCAATACAGAATTTAACAAAAAAGAAACAGAATATTTAAACAATATGTCAAAAACTAACATAACCCAAAATGCAAACAAAAATCTAGAAAATTTAATAGTAGAAACAGAATTTGCCATTAACCTAATAAAAGACAATATACAAGAAGAAAAAAGAACAGAAGCAACACATATAATTAAAAAAATAATCACTAGCGAAATGAAAAACAAAGATAAACAAAAGAAAAACAATAAAACAATAAAAGAAATTAAAAATAAAGTAAAGAACAATTTTAATAATAACTAAAGCAGACAAAAGTCAAGCAACAGTAATCATTGATAAAACAGACTACATCAAAAAAACCGAAGACTTCATCAACAATAATAAATGCGTACAACTAGATAAAAACCCAACAGAAAACTATCTTAAACAAACAATAAAACTAATAAAAACAAATAAAAACATTTTCAACAATAAAAACATAGACATATATATAAACAATAATCCAGAACCACCTAAAATGAACAGCCTAATAAAAATACACAAATTAAACAACCCAATACGTCCATTAATCAATTTCAAAAAAGCTCCTACATACAAAATAGCAAGAATAATAGCACAAAAACTAAAAAATAACCATCTAACAAATAACCATCATAACATAAAAAATACATACGAATTAATAGACAAACTAAAAATAATAAATATAAATGAAAATACATTTTTCACATCATATGACATAACAAACATGTACACTAATATCCCAGTAGAAGAAACAATTGACATAATAATAAACAAACTTATAGAACAAAATGAAAACAAACAATATATAACCGAAATAAAAAATAGTCTCCAACTAATACTAAAACAAAATTACTTTGAATTTAATAGCAAAATTTATCAACAGAAAGAAGGTTTAGCAATGGGATCACCATTATCAAGCATAATAGCAGAAATATTCCTACAACATATAGACACCAAAATACAAAATATCATAAAAACACATGACCCAGATGGCATATGGATAAGATATGTAGATGATGGACTATATATATCAAATAACGAAAACACAAATGCAGAGAACATACTGAAACAAATCAATAACATACATCCCAAAATACAATTCACAGAAGAAAAAGAAAAACATAACAAAATCAACTATTTAGACATAACCATCACAAGATACAACAAACACATACAATATGCAATATATAGAAAACCAACTTCCACTAACATCATTATACCTAACCATTCTGACCACCCACCACAACATAAAATGGCAGCATTTTATTCGTTATTTAACAGAATGTACAAAATACCCCTAAACAAACAAGAAACTGACAAAGAAAGAAATATAATATACCAAATTGGTTATGCAAATGGATACAATAAAAATACTATGATCAAAATAGAAAATAAAATCAAATACAAAATAAAAACTGAACAATTAAGAATTAATCAAACTGAACAACACATAAATAATAACAACAACAAAAAATGGGCCACATTCACATATATAAATAATAAAATGTCAAAACTAACAAAACTATTTAAAAACACAGATATAAAAATAGCATACAAAACTAATAAAAATAAATTACAAAATCTAAATAACTCACACAACAAAGATAATACAACAACCAACGGTATATACAAAATTGAATGCCAAGATTGCAATAAATGTTATATAGGACAAACAAAAAAACAGCTGAAAAAACGTTATTTTGAACACCTAAATGCATACAAAAAACCAAACATATATAAATCCAATTTAGCCACACATGCAATAAACACAGGACATGAATTCCCAGACATAACCAATGTAACACTAATAAAACATATACCACACAAAGGCACCATAATGAACATTTGGGAAAATTTACAGATTTACAAACATAAAACACAAAACAAATTAATACCAGAACAAATACAAACCAATACAAAACATGACACAATATTCAAAGCACTCAACATCGAAAATACACAAAATACAAAAACAGATACCACAACCACACACAATAATGCAACATTGAAGGACCAAAGACCAACAAACCACCATAATAACATCCAGAAGCCAACACACAAATACTGCACCAGAAGCAAGATGGCGAAGGTTGAAGATGGGAGAACAGGATCTCCCGAAACATGTCCCTAAAGGAAAAATACATCTTGAGGTAAAATAGTTATAAGTATTATAGTATTATATACATCAAGAAACGGACTGTAGCAGAAAGTGATTGAAATATATATATATATATATATATATATATATATATATAGAAAGAGAGAGAGGGGGGACATATGAGTCAGATCAGTAACGTGTCAATTACTTTATGTGTGTGTGTGTTATATATATTTGTTTGTGTGTGGTGTATATATATATATATATATATATAGAGAGAGAGAGAGAGAGAGAGAGTGAGAGTGAGATGGGGGACATATGAGTCAGATCAGTAACGTGTCAATTATTTTATGTGTGTGTGTGTTATATATATATATATATATATATATATATATATAGCAACAGAACATTAGTAAGTTCATTTAAGTGGAACATTATTGCCATAACACATTTTCTGACGGCCATTGACATGTTTTAAATTGATTTTGTTCTTTTCTTTGTAAAGTAGTCATAAGTTTTGAACCAAGCTATGTTTAAAAAAGTATGTTATGTCAAAATGTTCACAATTTTGTACTCTTTTACGTCATG
This sequence comes from Magicicada septendecula, assembly GCA_034769895.1. Taxonomy (NCBI): domain Eukaryota; kingdom Metazoa; phylum Arthropoda; class Insecta; order Hemiptera; family Cicadidae; genus Magicicada; species Magicicada septendecula. Next base: position 441,717,832 of record CM068372.1, on the reverse strand, counting down.
TGAAATATGTGTGTGTAAGTGCGCGGGTGCGCGTTTATTTACATTTTATTTAATAACTTCGTTGAAAATTAACATTTCGTTCTGAAACTTGGACAGGGTATTCTCATGGTTACAACCTACATTTTCCATAGACTCAATTCTTCACAACTATAATTTTTATGTTTTTTTTTAACGAAATCAGTTTTTCATTATTTTCGTTACCTGTAATTAAAATTTGTAGATTAAATCTAGACAGGCCTTTGCAGAATCGGACAGAGTTTCAACTTGAGTTGGGTCTATCAGAATGCAAATCTATGACGTTGCTAGAGTTTCCACCAATCAGAAGGTCTACAAATTATTTGAGTCGGTGTTCTGTCGAGTGCACACCGTTCAGTTCTTCCGAAGTCTTGCCACAGAAAGACGTAATCACTGTCACGAGATTTTCGTGACAAGACAAGTCGATTTCCATAAGACTTAGTAAGTTGGTTCACGGTTGGAGTTCTTCGTAAATATTTCCACTTTATAGAACTCAGATTGCTTTTTGCGTACAGTGGAAGATTTCCAGTAAGGGCAAAATACCTATCGTGGTGTTTTGAGTATTAACGCGAGAACACTTCAAGAAGCCGGATTTGTGTAAGCATAATACACGATCTATTTTTACCCAGTTTTGATACCTGAGATTAAGATTATTCAAGTTATAAACAGTAACAGTTTCATATCGCAGTGCGTGTGTATGAGCCGCGACGTAGATATTTTAGCGTTAGTGAGCTTCGGTCGGTCGACGTGGAGAGTCGCAACGTTGCAATCGAGCAGCGTACGGAGCATCTGGTGTCGACGCTGACAGTTGGAATTCTACGCACAATAACTTATTTGTAAAACAAGCTAAAAACTCATTTATTGAAAGACAATTTTTTAATAAACAATTTTTATTATAGAGCCATAAGACAATAGTAATTTTTAATATGTTAATGAATAACATTTTTCTACCTACAGATATAGACTCTGTTGTAATAATTTCAATATTACCTACCTATCCAGTTTTAATTTGTATCGTTGCATACATAGTATTTGGCGCCGTCAACGTGGTTTGCACGAGATAAATAGTTGATACGATTTAAGTTAAGAATTTTAATTATTGTGCATAGACTAAATTTTATTTGAACTGTGTGTTATATATTTTAAATTTTGTGTAGCAGCGAGTGTATATAAACTTTTGCATATTCTCTGTGAAACAAATTATTTTGGATAATGTTAATTTAGTTTTGAGTAATATTTGGAGGTTTTAAGTATATTTGTGTGTTAGTTATAAATAGGATTTTAGATAACTGACGAACATTTATCACATCATACAAGTATCAAATCGCACAAATAAAATTCTTGGGACACATCATTTCAGCTGATGGTGTGAGTACAGATCCTGAGAAAGTTCAAGCTATTACGGGATTTCCGACACCTAAGAAAGCCAAGGACATCAGGGCATTCCTGGGGTTAGCAGGGTATTACCGTCGTTTTACGCCAGATTACTCCATGACCATAGAACTACTATTAGAACTTTTAAGAAAAAACACTAAACGGCGCTGGGAAGAAAGACATGAAGCGGCATTCAACGCAACGAATGATTTATTTATAAAAAATCTGCATGTATTCCATCCAGAGAAGGAAAGGATGTGCGTATTAAATTGCGACGCCTCAGACTACGCTATAGGTGGAATATTGTACCAGCGAAGTGACAAAGGCGAACATAAAGTCATCGCGCATGTGAACAGATCCTTGAAAGGTGCTGAAAGGAACTATTCACGTCCGAAAAAGAAATTTTAACCATACTTTATAGTATAAGTAAATTTAGGTACTATCTTGTAGGGCAACATTTTGAGATTTTGTCTGATAATCAAGCGCTATCATTTCTTCTTAAGTGTAAACTATCAAATGCACGTATGTCACGTTGGATTACGGCTATACAGGAGTACGATTTTAGTATAAAATACTGTAAGGCAAGTGAAAATAAAATGGCCGACACTGTAAGTTGTTATCCTGCGGTTGAACAAGAAAACTATTCTGCTGTTAAAAATGAAATACAAATTTTAGCAATTAAGTATGTTTTACCCAATAATTAATTTAAAATCCCAACTTAAAACATTAGTATCGAACAACAACGGGATGAAAAGTTAAAAAATTTAGTCAAGAAATTAAAGATATGGAGAACCCTAAATTCCAAATTGTAAAAAATATATTGTATAAGCATATTGATGGGCAGTGGAAGATCATGGTTCCAGATAGCATCGTTGAGGACCTGACTTGGGCATGTCATGAGAGTCTAGCACATGCGGGTGCATATAAGTGCTACTTAACACTCAGAGAAGACTTCATCTGGATGACATGTCTAGGAAAATAAAATCTATAGCCTACTACGAACCTGCCATACTTGTCAAACATCAAAGTATCCCAACCAGCATACCTACGTTGAAATGGGTAATGTTGTTACTCGTGATAAAAATGAATTGCTATGTATTGACTTTCTAGGACTACTACCACGTTCAGCCAGGGGAATGAGGAATCTTGTAGTTTGTACAGACGCTTTCTCCAAGCATGTAATTTTATATACTATTGGCCGACCAACAACTGAGGCAATTCTTAAGGTAATTCTTGAGAAATATGTTCCAAAATATTGGCATGTTAAAAACATATTATCGGATCAAGGTAAGCAATTTCAGAATAAGAAATGGCAATCTGAGCTTGAGAAACATCACATACAGGCGGTATTGGCGGCGATCCGGAGACCTCAAGGTAATCTTGCGGAGAGGGTAAATAGGGAATTAGGAAGACTATTCAGGACGTACTGTAATACCAATCAGAGTCAATGCCCTGAATATCTCGAGTTTTTTTTAGCACGCCATCAATGTGAATTACAACGATACGACTGGTTTCACTCCTAAGGAACTACACTCCGGGGCGATGCCTAAGCGTGTATGGGATGAATATGTAAAGAGACTTGCTATACAAAACGTACCTGTTCCAACGAAGTTACAAGTTTAGAAGCTAGAAGACGTAATAAAATGAGTGCAGAGAAACGCACAGAAAAGTTTAATGCGGAACATAAACTTCTAACATTCAAAGTAGGTGAGATAGTTCTCTTGAAGTCGTTAAACGTTGATCGTAGTGAAGATAACACAGCTGATAAATTCTTTATATAACGGACCTTTCTTATATTATCTGAGCAAGTTGGTAAAAATACTTTCATTGTTACTAATCCTACAATTAACCGTACTATTGGTAAATTCCATGCATCATCTTTACGCAAATATTATGTTAAAGAATAAACTGTTCATGTATATCAGGGTATATGATGTATGACTGTATTGAAACAAACTGTAAAAAAATAAATGTATTCAGTATGTGAGGTGAGATGTCGGAATATGTGGAGAAATGTTTGGAATGTTAGATAAGGAGACATGACGTCATCAAACGTTATTATGGCTTATCTTGTGAGGGTATAGTATTCAGAATCTGACCACGTGGAATTGTTTATATTTGTTCTGTCAAAATGGAACTGTCAAACAGAATGGAAGTAATTTAGTTTTGGGAAGAATATTTATTTATTTACTTTTGTTTCTTGTTTATATTTTTGGAAGTGATGTATTATTTGTTTTATGTTAAAAAAGTGTCTAAACATGTAAACAAATATTTTTATACGTGGAGGGGATAATCCTGCTACAGAATACAGGATAGTAAGTTCATTAAAGTGGAATACTAATGCTATATCACATTTTCTGAGGGCCATTGACATGTTTTAAATTGATTTTGTTCTTTTCTTTGTAAAGTAGTCATAAGTTTTTGAACCAAACTATGTTTAAAAAAGAATGTTATGTCAAATGTTCATAATTTTGTACTCTTTTATGTCATGTGAAATATTTGTGTGTAAGTGCGCGGGTGCGCGTGAGATTTACATTTTATTTAATAACTTCGTTGAAAATTAACATTTCGTTCTGAAACTTGGACAGGGTATTCTCATGGTTACAAGCTACATTTTCCATAGATTCAATTCTTCATAACTATAATTTTTATATTGGTTTTTTAATTGGAGCGTTTATGAGTAAATCTGGAAGCAGCTGAGATGGCAGCAACGTATAGTTGAATGACCTTTGTGTTCTCTAGACATTTGCGTGTGTAATAATTAAAAAACGTTTTATTTAAAAGTAAGTATTTGCCTTTAAAATTTAAACTAATTTATAGAACAATACTTTTTATATTACTTACACAAAGTAAACTACTATTTATAAACGTAAATGTATTCAAACAAATTACGAATATTAAACTTTTTCTTCCAGTTTATTATATATGGACAGCCTTCCCCGTTTAGCAAATACATATATAAACGTACATACGTAATATCGCGCGCGATATTCTGTATGGAATAAGACAGACAGACAACAGATATTCTGAAGAAGACGGGGTAACTGATGTTGTAGTAATGACGTGGCAAGGTTATGTCTCTATCGTTTAAAAGCCTATATTTAAATCGCACACGCAGTGAAGTGCGTAATGAAAAAGCAGAGAGGAGTGCGTCACGACAACGCACATGACTGCGTCCACCCAACTACGCACTCTAGAGTTAAACTCTTGTGTTTGTTCGCTTCAGAATTTATCTTCATCAATTACGTTCGGAAAACAAAAACAACATTCGTGCCAAAAATCTGTGAAACAAAGTCTCGGGAAGACGGCGGCCTTTTAGTCCCACACTTACTGACGCAAAGGTTGTATCATCAAAGCACACGATGTTGTAAGAACACAGTGTCAACGTTTTTATTTTTATTGTTTCTTGTTGTGCATTCATAATATGTCTCAAAAAACCTAAACACAATTTTGAACTATTCAAAACAAAACGTTCTTGTGCTAGTAATAGCATAAGAATCTTATGACCTGGAATTTATACTCACCCGACTATACAGGGCATCAGAAACGTTGGGACTGAATGTTAAAGTAAATAAGACAGTATATCTAGTCGTTAATTCCGATGCCAGATTTGAAGAATTGATTAAAGACAGTACGTCAATTGAATAGGTTGATGAATTTAAATACCTAGGGGCACTAATAACACGGTAAGGCCTAGGAAACCCCGAGATCAGAAAACGAACAGAACAGAGCAGGAAAGTTCTAGGAAGCTTGAACTCTATTCGGTGGGACAAACATATTTCAAGAGCCTCAAAGATTCATATAGGAAAAGATTTTGTTGAATCAGTTCAGTCGTACGGCTGTGAGGTATGGACGTTGAGCACGGAAATTATACAACAATTGAATGCCGTGGAATTGGATTATCTCCGTAGAAGTGCCGGAAGTCTCAAGAAGGGAGAGAATAACCGGCGAGGAGATCAGAAGAAGAATGCATGCAGAAGACACAATTATTAACAGAGTAAAACGAAGAGGCCTAAAGTGGTTCGGTCACTTAATTCGAATGGATGAATAGAAATGGCCGAGAAAAATATTTCAGTGGTGGCCCCCAGGCAGAGGACAAAGGGGCAGACCAAGACTGTCCTATGAAAACATGAGGAAGGCCATGGAACATCATAACTTGGCAGAAGAAGATGCACAGGACATAAATAGATGGCGGTTAGGTATGGGTATGCGGCAATAGCCGATGAAAATCCGTTTGAGAAAGAGAAAAACAAAACGTTTATAAAGATACACCAAAGTAGTAGTAGGCAACAGTTACAAGTTTCGAGTTGGGAAGTAGGGTTCGAGTTCAAGAAACAAAATTTACGAGAAGACCAAAACGTTATAGTCGTCTTTTCTTCTCCTCAACTTGCAGGTTGATATTACTCCAAATTCCCTTTACTCCTGATATTACTGCAGAGCTAATCCCTTTACTCCTTATATTTTCTTCCTTTTCTGATCTCATCTATGTACTTTTGTTTTGATCTTTCCTTAGGGATATTTGCCACCACAAAATGGCAATTTTTAGAATTTTTCATCATAATTCAAAATTTTATTTTATACTATACTAGCTGTTACCCGCGGCTTCACACGCGAATATTTGACTTTTAATAAGTATTTGAATATAATTTTTATTGTCTACGTCTATATGGCGTTCTGTCAGCTCGTATAACAATTTTGTACTCATTAGTCAAATTCTCTCCAAAGCTGTTTTCAACAGTTGTACTATTTTAACTTGCACTAAATTATTATGTTGGTGCAACAGCCTTTGGGGATTTAAAAGTACCCGTTTATAAAGCCTTTGGAGATATTTATAAAGTACCTGTTAAATCAAAAACGCTAAATTCTTTATTTTAATTGTTACTGTGTTAGAAGCATTGCATAACACATTAAACGTTGTTTTCCTCAACCTGGCTTATATATATTTCAGCAGTAAACTAAAAACCAAAAATCGTTGTCACCTAACCTCACAAATGAAAACAACACGTATTTTCGCTTTCCATTAAGTAACAGGCAATTTACAATTAGTACACTTCTTCTTTTCCACATCGTAATATATCGATACAATCTCATATTATATAAAACATCGAAAATGTACTGCAGGAATGGATAAATGTACAGTTCCGATGCCGCTAAATATCTTTTGTTTATTTACTTGTTACTATGGTAATTATTTCTGGTCTCCATGATGTTGTTGACATCTTTAGTAGTTGTATTTAATATATTTCATTACTTATTTATTGCATCATCAGAAAAGTATAATCATAAATTTTATAATCGTTTAAGACAATTACAAAATATATAGACGTATCTGTATAACAAATTACAAAATACATCGCTACAATCGCATATTAAAAACATTAAAAACTGCAGGAACGGATAAAGGTGATGCCGTTAAATATCATTTGTTTATTTACTTGTTACTATGGTAATTAATTCTGGTCTCCATGGTGTAGTTGACATCTTTATACGCGTCAACGAAAAGGCATAATTAAAAGGGCCTAAATTGTTCGAATGGGGCAAAATATCAAATTCCAAGTTAGGCAATATTTTTTACCTTGTGTCAAAGGCTACTTGTGTAAAATTTGGTGGCAATCGGTGTAACGGTGTGGATTTGTATTCAGTTCCCATAAATCCTCAGACTTTGAGTTTTATATATATATTTAAAGTTGCATTTTGAGCAGTTTTCTATGATGTTTTAAGAGTTTACATTTAAAATTTTTCGGTTTCAAGGAAGACTCGTGCTGCATATACAGTACTAATTAGATATAGGTTTTGATGAAAAAATAATATGTACTGGCCAAATAATTTATGTAATAACATTGTGAAACACAGAATATCCTTTACATACGGTTTTTAAGACATAACTTCCTTCGTACATGTTCCATAGGTAAAACACAGAATGCAAACGAGGCCTTACACGGACTCATCTCAACTAAGTGTCCTGAAACAAATGTTGAGTCTGCAGTAAGAGAAGTCATCTACCAGTACAATATGGATATTTTACAACAATAATGCATGTTAAAAAAACATAGACTGGAATCTCTCCGGTAAGAAACAAATGCAGAACATACTCATAAAATAAATACAAACCGGTTTGGTTAAAAAAAAGTCAACAGCATTACATAAACACTAAAGAAACGTCTTAAAACCAAGTAAAATAAGAGAAGAATATATAAAGAAAGCCATGGAGGGAAGCTCACGTGGGACAGAAGAGTTCTGATGGTGTTTTATAAACATTGAAGTTTCATTAGACTTTAAGTGCGATTTACTGGAAAAGGAAATATCTATACTTTTGCCCACACGGGCTTGAGTTATTTAATACAACCCATTAAAGATAAACACTTGAACTTTTTATCACTTAATATCGTAACTGATACCTTCTAATGTTATTCGCCAGGCAAATATTGATTATAAAATGAAAGATTTTTATTACAAATAAATATAATTAAGGTGTGCCGATCCCCTTAACGCTACATGTCTACTACCATCATACGTCAAATAAGGAACCGAAACAAATAGAATAACGCAATAAATAACCAAACAACAAAACTTCTCCTTTCCACAATTGTTTTCAGCAATGTTTTCCTTTTGTCAGTACATCCTCATTCGACTCCAACACACAATTTTTAAGGCCTCATTGTTTATCTTTTTTTTTTTCTTAAACTCCAAGTTTCAGATAGAACAAATCCTTTACAAATAATCCAAGAAGTAAAAATGGCTTTTCTTCTCGGAAAGGATAAGAAACAAAATAAAAGGAGTGCATTACAACAGCCAACCTTAAGGAATACACTTAATGGAACGTACGTTGATGGAAATAACATCTACAGCGGATAAATGAAGTGAGAATACAAGCTTACATCAGGTTCAAAACTTAGCGCGTAAAGTGTAAGAGAAGTGTAAAGTGTAAAAGCATTCAATTTTTTCACTTTATTGAGATATTCATATTTTTGTTTCACTAAAATTACATATTATGAGCTAGCAATTTTCAAAAGACCATAACGTTACATTGTCATGTGAGGGAGGGTGTTATTTCGACAGAAAGCATAGGCGCCAAACGCTCATCAAGTATGCTTCTTCTTCTTCTTTTTCTTTTTCTTCTCCTTCTCCTTCTCCCTCTTCTTCTTCTTCTTCTTCTTCTTCTTCTTCTTCTTCTTCTTCTTCTTCTTCTTCTTCTTCTTTCCCGTCAATCAAGAGTAAGAACTTTTAATTTTTAACCAACATTCAGTTAACTAATTTTAACAAACCATAGTTCCGTATATTTGACTTCGTAATATTAATTTATCTACAACATCGAAATATATAGCCTATTTGTGTTATAACTTATTTGTTGCATTTTTCTTTATTTGCTTCTGTTATTTAATAAGTATGTACATTATTTTCTTATTTATTTATATACTTTTGTAATTTTCTAAGTAAGCTACACACTAATTTACAAAGTAGTGCAGAGACACCGTTTGCGCATCATTTGCAGCTTGAAGCTTTTTTTAATGCCTACATATGGCGGAGCACTCACCGCTGCCCCGCCGCTAACTTCGTAGACATTACGTCGCGCCAGTACTTATGTCGATTAAATTGTAATAAAATTTCTTAATGCATTTTAAATCGCTTTTCGAAAATGTAAATTCTCTTCCAGCATCACGTTAACAGAGTGTTTAAAAAAAAATGTTGTTAACGTTCTGTGTATTCACATCGTGGCTGAAATTGAAATCACCACCGTTAGTGATAGCCTATATGTTTAGCAATTTCTATTACTAGAAAATGTAGTATATCCTAGCTGTTTAATGAATTTAGTAAAAGTGAATGATGAGTTGTAATGTTTAAATTTTAAAGATTTATTAATTTAATTCGTAAACAACATGTGTCCTAGAATGAGTGGCTGAAGTGAAATGGTCCAAGTATTTTTGGTCTACGTAGCGATTAATACCAATTACCTTCCAATTATCTGGTCTACACAACAATGAAGAACAATTGCCTCCAAATTATCTGGTCTACATAACGATTAAGAACAATTACCTCCAAATTATCTGGTCTACACAACAATTAAGAACTATTACCTCCCTATTATTTGGTACACACAACCATTAGGACCAATTACCTCCCAACTACCGGTATATGGTTTACACAAGAATTAAGAACAATTACCTCCCCAATTATATGGTCTACACAAAAATTAAGAGCAATTACCTCTTTCTATTTTTTATGCACGCAAAATTTTATCATCCTATTCTTTCAAAATATTACACCGATAAAATTCAAAACAATTGAATTAAAATGAATTATATTCATCAACAAAGATCAGCCAAATAATGTAAACGATTCGAAAATCACACATCTCTATAGACTAAGGTCTATTAATCTTTTAGACTTACTGAGAGATCACAGTATTATGATTATTGTGTAAGAAAGGGTAGGCTTTATTGATAGCCCAAAGTTATATAAAAACATAATTGTATATGGCGTATATAAAGGTTGGCTTTGCTGATAACAGAGGTTTACATAACGCCACAAAGTTTGCTGCAGAATACTTAGTAAATGGTGACTGAAAAATGACAATACACCAAGATTCTCTGCAGTTGCGTATAGTGAACCATTCACATCAGCGAACCTGTAGCTTACAGTCGCATTCTCTGGTACACCGAGTTTTCAATAATGTGGCGACTAGAAACACGGTTGTAATGTTATTTTAATCCCATAGGGTATAAATAAAACTTCTATTCATTACATTTACAGCCACAATGTCTTAATGTCAAATAATTTAGCCCCAGCTTTTAAGTATATCTATGTTTCAATAGATATCTATAAGTCTATATATAATACTTTTTAAAAATACACATAACTGATAGCAGTATGTAAAGATTTTTTGCAAGCATAGCTTTAAAAATTTTTAAGACAGAAAGGCGCAAGGGTTGCGGGGAGATACTAAGTTTGCCCAATTACTAAAGGTGCCTAGTTCGCGTTATGAATAAAATTCATAATGATATGCTCTGCATAGTCTTTTAGAATTGTCTTACAATTTTGACTTCTATTTTCGACCGTGATGTTAAAACAATTTTTTAGAGTAATCACTGTATTTAGACAGACGAACGCCAAACGGTCCAGTTGAAGATAAGACCTTTAATCAGATTCACTCGTTTAATAAAATAAGACAAAAATTTCTTTTTCATTCAAGATTAGTCTGCTTATCTCACCGTAGGCTGCGTGTATACGATAATAAAAAAGCTACAGTACATCTCTCTCGTTTTGGTACGCGATTAGTCTATTATTGGGTATGTTTTCAACCAAGCAAATCCTACCGAGTGGTTCACTGGAAGGCATAGTGTAAACAAGTTCAAATATTTTTAAGATACCTGTTAGAACATCAATATTTTAAACGAAAGCGTTTCAAATAGTAGCCCTAGCTATCCACAACAAAGAAAAATATAAGCAACTGTAGTGAGATCCTTACAAAAAAATTGACAAAAATTTACAGGCATTGCACAAACGCAATGCACAGAGAAGGGCATTGAAAATGCTTCAATAAATCTAAAAAATATATATATTTATGTTCATTCACCAATCAATGAATTTATTCTTCATTTACCAATGTACAGGTTATAAGTTAAATGTAGTCGCATTCGTAAGCGAAGTTTTATATGTGTACTACGTTATTGACAACAAAGAAGTAGTTTCTATGGAAACTCACCGGTTCCCATTTTCGGTCACGCACCAGCGATCGGCCGCAAATGTGCGACACGTCCTTATAAACATTTTCAATGTTAAAACGAATCGTGACCAAACTAAGAAATAACTCATTTAGAAACGTATCATCCTATGCACACATATGATAACACAGAATACTCGGCTGCTATGCTACTTTCGTCAAAATGGACATAAGCCACAGCGATATTCTCGGCCCTCTATTGTTCAGTCCTACTATGGGCATTTAATCAGCAAGAAAGGTTATCGGATGGGAGAGCACCACAGATGATGTTGACCTAATATCTGACACTGAGAAAAACATTTAGAGAGTTATATTAGATCATGTAAAAGTCCCAGCCTTGATATAACCGCTGACAAATGTAGGTGCATTACGTTTTCATGCCCAATATGGTAGAAATCCATGGTAAACAATAAGATCATAGAACAAGTCATGCAAATTACGTAGGTGTTATATTAACAAGTGACGGGTCAAGGCAGAAACTAGGCATATTTAATAATTTGACAAAATTAATATCTCTCCGCACGCCGTGTATTTTGAATCCTATTAAACATTTTTTAAGATATATTTGAAAAAATGTAGGCTATATGTTGCGTTCAGTTATGTACATCTGTGAACACTAATAGGTATAGAGGTACCTATGAAAACATACATAAACTTAAAAGCTAGGACTAAATTATTTGTCATTTAGGCTTTGTCGATGTATCTTTAGTGAATAGAAATTTTATTTATAGCCTATGGGATTATAATAATATTAAGACAGTCAGCATTCAAACTCCTCTATTTGGCACATTATTAAAACTGGGTGTCTCTCAGAGAAAGCGACTTCCGGCTACATTTCCGTAAACTTAAAAGCTAGGACTAAATTATTTGTCACTTAAACACTGTGGCTGTAAATTTAACTATAAAAAAACAACAATAATAAGGCCGTAGTCAAATTCTTACCGTTTATTTTATGTGATTGACTAGTTTGCAATTGTCATTTTATTTTTTTAAAAGTAGGAGTAACACAGGTTTTCTCATAATTTTTCTCATAATTGAAAAAGTACCTAATTATGAAATTTATCTTATAATAAATATATTTCTTTTAAAATTCTGAGCAATTCTGCAGCCAGGAAGCTCATTAGTTTTATTAAATACCATTTTACTTCACTAAGCTATTTGTTGCCGGGTATGTGATAATAGAAAGTATATTATAAAATATATTGCTCATAGTTATGATCGCTACATATTTTGTTGCAACTTTAACTGTCCTATTATGTTCATACGCTAAAATAATTTTATTTATTAGTTTGCAGACTCGCTCGTTTTAAAGTCTGGATATATTATCCCCCCGCCCTTTAAGCGTGTATGAATGAATCGGCGATATGGTTTTGGAGGTCAGACCAGAAAACAAACAAAACTGAATTAATGACGGGCGCACACTTTGTGAATGCATTCGCTGTACGGCGACCTCGCGTCTCCACTGCCACCCCCATCGCCACCCACCAAACATTTCTCACCCCCACACACACCCTCGAAGTACTTTATGTATTAATAGTTCTACAGCACCGCCTCACTCCGCTGAGTATGCACAAACATTCTCAGCTTCGCCATAATTCTTTATCCACTTTAAGAAAACAAATAATTGAGAGTGAGGCGTCAGATTTAACTTATACAAACATACACGTTCAAACGCAGTTTTCAAATATTAATTTTTACTCTTTTTTTGTATACTTACATTGAACAAGGTCTTTTAAATTTGCCACATAATTTAAAATAAACCGATTTAAGTTTAAACTATTTATCTTTGCTTATATTTAGTATAATTACTTTTGCAGATGTCATGTTATTTCTATAACAATTCAATATCGGGAATAAAAATAGGAAAGAATTTGTCACCTAGGTTCTAAAGGTTTACGCCAAGTGATCACCCACGCTTTTCAAAATTTATGCCGAGAAGGCAATAGAGACTTGGAAAAAAATGTGCAGGAACATGGGAATTCCCCTTGATGGTGATATAGTTTATTCATTACAGTTTGCTGATGACCAATTACTTTTGGCTCCAGATTTTGTAGACATAGAGTACATGACTACAAAATTGATACAGGAATATCAGAAATGGGGACTAAAGATGAATATGAATAATGCAAAATACATGGCAATAGGTGACCTTCATCAAGACTTGATATTGGAGGAAGACATGGTGAAGATTTCGTATACAGAGGAATTTAGGGGTGAAAATTACGGCCAGTGGGAAGTAAGACAAAGAGATACAATCCAGAATTAATTTGGAAAAGATGGCTATATCTACATTAAATGGAATCCTGTAGTCGGATAAGCAAATTACAGCAGATACTAAAACCAAAATATTTAAAACCATTGTTAGAACTGTCATGGCTTATGGCTCCGAAATTTGGACTACTAATAAACACACAAGAATAAAATTGATGACAGCAGAGATGGACTTTTGGAGACGTTCGGCGAGAGTATCTAGACGTGAGAAAATTAGAAATGAAGTTATTAAGGACAGAATGAATGTGAAAAATTCAATTGTTGATTTTACCCAAACAAAAAAGTTACAATGGTATGGACACAGGAATAGAATGTCACAGGAAAGATTGCTAAGGAGACTATAATTACTAAAAACGTCCGGGCTGAAAGGCCGTGGTCGAAAGCTTGATGTTGTGTAGCTAGACGTTTCGGCCACACCACCGATGGCCATCTTCAGTAGCAAAAATGTTCGTAATAGGTGGTATGCCGAACAAGTCGCCCTACCACCTACCACATCAATCAATCATTTGACCACGGCCTTTCAGCCCGGACGTTTTTAGTAATTATAGTGACACCGGCCGTGAAAGTCAACGTACTAAAATTGCTAAGGAGAGTTATGGAATATACCCCAACAAGAAGAATGAAAAGAAGAAGAACACCTATCACCTGGATAGAAGAAATTCAGACTATATTGAGGGAACGAGAAATTGAAGATCCTTGGATGGACAAGCAGAAGTGGAAGATGAGAATTCAATCACTTCTGTAATCTTCGGTTCCGGAAAATGTGTAAACATTGTGCAACCGGAATAATAATAAAAAAATGTTTAAGAAATTTAAATAGTATTTTTTCAAACTAAGTAATTCAAATTGTTCCTCCTAGAATCATACGTCTTCTGAAGACGAAAGCCTGGGTGACATAAAAAAGCAGTCCCGGACAAGGCGGCAGCTTTAGCAATGTCTGGATGGATGATCTTTGGCGTGATCGTAACTTGTAACCATAACGTTTTACTCCAGAATACCTACCTATGTCTGAAAAACTGTGGTCCTCCATTCATGTGTATTGCAAGAACATAATACTAGTGGAACGATTCAGAAGAATTAAGAAAAAACAAAAAAATAATACAAAATATATGTTACCAATGACCAGAAGGAGATTGCAATAACAGTCAAAATATGACAGAGAATTAAAATAAATAAAAACTTTACACTGAATAACAAGTGATAATTATATTAAACCAGCTTCTAACCATAAGGAGAAATAAAATGCCAACAGAGCTAACCATTGAGAAAAAGTAACTGAGATAGAAATTAACTAAGATAGAAATATTAATAGATCTGTTCATATACGAAGTGAAGTATCCAAAGATATTTAATTTTTTTATATAGTCATAAGGTAGACTATTCTTGTGTAATTATTATTAATAACTGTCTGTAGATAAGTCCAGCAGTATTATTATGTATTGATGAGAGATGATTTGCCTCTGTAATCAATAAATGACGTAGTATGGCCAGCAGAGAAGTGTAGCCTACAGTGCCCCTCTGAACTCCCCCAGCTAACGTGTTAGGGAATTTTAGGGAATAAATATCCCAAGGATAAAGAACCAAGTTAAGAAAAAAATGGAAAAATAAAAAAAATAACGAACCTAAGATGACTATTACTATCAAGGAAAATCCAGTTAATAATGAAATATAGATAAGCTCAAAAATAAAAAAGAAAAATTTTTTTTAGAAATATGAAGGAGGTAAAGAAATATAATTTATAATAAAATATCATAAGCAATTATTTCAGACAAACTAAATATGATCTGAACTAATCACTTCTGGAAGAGAGCAATCTGTAGCATGACAGATAATCCACATAAATCAATTACTAAATGATCATTAATAAAACTCAAATATATGGAATATCCAAATGAGAATCAATTAAAAAGCACTATGAATTATTATAATCACAAGAATAATAAACATAAAGAAAAAATCTGCAAATAATATAATTATACTACAAATTAAAAACCCAGAAAACTAAAATTTGAATAACAAAATTACCCAGGTAAGATAGAAGCAGGCAATGAAGATACCCAGACCAAATGAACTGACAAAGAAAACAGACCATAGTAAACAAAGGAATATACAGCGAAATGGTACTGAAGAACGAAGAAAGAAGAAATATAGAATGAACAAAAATACTGAAGAATAAGAAACCAGTATTAATGAAACTTTTCGGAACCTTATGTCACGGCCAAATATGTTAATCAGTTCTTCCCTCCGCCCTCCACACAATTATAGTCTTGGACATAAGTGAAATAAATGGTTGAAACTTACTTTAATTACTTAAACCTGTCATCTAACAAACTTCCTTAACTTCCAACATCTGAATGCGACTAAATGCCAACTACTAACAGTAACGACTGTTCATACGTACCGACTGGAGCCGTTGGGTTGCTTTAAACGCTCTGACACAGTTAATTCCAAGTTTTCTACTATGTATAAACTATATATTTTCCAGTTGATTGTAGCGAAACTCATGACCTATATAATTTTGTCCCACTAAGCCAGTAGCTTGTAATAAACACAAAATGCAACGTCTCTCGCCCATACTGTGTTACTGTTGTAATAAATTATATTTATTATTTGAAACGATTGGGTTGTTCTAAACGTTTCTCAGATACTTTATTCCAAGTTTTGTACTATATATATATATATATATATATATATTACATTTAATATTTATAAATAAATTTACCTCAAGATATACTTTTTTCCTTATTAGGAACATGTTTCGAGAGCTCCCGTGCTCTCATCTTCAGCCTTCGCGATCTTGCGTCTAGTGAAGTATTTGTGTGTTGGCTGGATGTTATTAAGGTTGTTTGTTGGTCTCTGGTATTTATATATATATATATATGTATATATATATATATATATTGCAACAGTACAAATAGGTTGAGTACTGTGCATTGTACCAAGTAATTTAAATAATTAATTTAAGTAAATAAATAATTCATATTGTTAGCAATAATAATTCAGCTTTCTATCTTAACTGTAAAACGAACGACCAACTTTCATGTCGGGACAGGCTGATCACGCCACTCTGCTATGTCTGTGTGTACACGTGTATGTTACATGTGTGCGTGAGACCTGTCAATTCCAGAAAAGCGTCACCCTTAATGAACGCTATTAATTATATGAATTTATTTATTTTGTAAAGATTGTGTATAAAAATACGCCAAAGTGTGTATAAAAATAATCGCACATGAGTATAAAAAATAGTGTGAAAAGAATAAAAAGTGCGATTATAGTAAAAATAAATATAAATAAAATGTATGTTAATTAAGATAAAGAAAAACGGTTTATACACAGTGAACATATAAAAATTACCGACAAGATGAATAACGGGTAATGTGCAAATGACTTCGCATATCGCGAAGACAAGCGAATTAAGTGTGAAAAGAATCGTGTTTAAAAAGGGATGCCAACGACAGACTCTGATATGCAGAATATTGTCGAAACATGATTTTTGCGCCCTAGGGTATAAATACGTACACGAGACGCGCTAACTTAATTTTCTTTCTCGTACAACTACCGTAGCAGCCGGAGGCTCTGCCCAGAGACAACAACTCTTTCTCGATCAACCACAGCAGCAGCCGGAGGTTCTTCACGACTACTCATCACTTTCGTGAGAACACCTGCAACGTGAGGCCATGACAGGTGACGAGGGAGCAGCCAGGTACATGTAATAGAATCCAGCGTACGGGACGAGGCGACGGACGAGGATAGGATCCGAAGGACAAGGATCAAGGACTCCAGGACTACACGACTACAGAGGAGCATCTAGGATCGAGGACCTAGGGCCGAAGAGGACACGCTGCCGATTTACCACGACAATAAGGTGAAAAACAACCATGGATTTGTAAAACAAAGACTCACATAAAGACAATATAATTAACGATGTAAATAGAGAGACAATCTAATTCAATGATGAATTAATAAATTTTGCAAATGTAAATATTTATTTGTATAGTAATTAGAGTAATGTTTTAAAAATGTTTTAAACTATAATTTTGAATCAATAACTTAGTCATTGATATTTAAATTAATATAAAAGTAATTAGTAAATTTTTATTAGAAAACAAAGCAATGCATTATTCAGTATATTCAAAAGAAATTAGATCATTAGAAAGAGATTAGATAATCTAATAATTATTACACTAATGAGCAAGCTGAGAGCAATATTAGATAATTATAAATGTTTATTATACTATAAGATTGTATATTATGTCTATGTGAAATACGAGATTATCACTTATGTGTAATAATTAGATGTGTGCTACGACAACACACACAAGCAAATAATAATGATATTTTAAATCGAAACCAAATAAGAAATTTTTGATTAATAAATTTTTAAATGATTTTAAACCATATTACATAGTGTTATTATTATTACGATTACACCTGTCATAATTTTATAGCGTAAGTAATGTTGCACAATTAAATAGCTCACAAGACGTTGGGGGCTCAGCAACAAATAACGTTGTAATATATATATACACCTTATAATCTTATCACTGAACGCTCATAATGTTTGTACGCGATTCTATACTAGGGCAATTTAGAACAATACACATCGAGTTCCGGTTCGCAAAACTACTGTAATAACAGTTTCTTGAATTGGTTCCATAGTCACTGAGAGTAAGTGACTTCGTGTGTTCATTTAAAAAGGGTACATTCTCCTTCATGTACTCTACTTCAATATTTTAGTTTATACGGTTTCTTACAGTAACCACATTTTTATGAAAAATCGTCACAGTTTTGTTTACAGACTCCTCCGAAGTCTTTCGATTTTTACTCCCCATCTTTCTGTCAATCGCCCCATAAGTTATCATCAGATTTCCTCTTCTCCATACGGCTCCGTCTGTGTTGTCTACGTATGTCTATGCCTTGGAATTTTCCTGCCTTTGGGTTGCCAATTCAACACTTTTTGACATATTTTGTTCGTCCGTTTGTTGTACATGTTCATACCAAACCAACTGCTTCTTTTTGATGTCACCTACGACTGAATGTGTACTTTCCATAATTTATCTTTTCTGGCCGTCTATTATAAATTTCTTTTTTTATACCTTCAAAAAGCTTCTAGCCTTCAAAAATTCATTTCATTTACTCTGAATGTTTCATGTTATCTTCCAATAGCCATTGCTCCGAAATATAGGTTATTGTACTCTTTACTATTTGATTATAAATCTTCTTCTTCTTCTTCTTCTTCTTCTTCTTCTTCTTCTTCTTCTTCTTCTTCTTCTTCTTCTTCTTCTTCTTCTTCTTCTTCTTCTTCTTCTTTTTCTTTAAACCTTACACATTGTTGCGCACCTTTTTGTCCGACCGTCTTTCCTTTGTCGTATACGTATTATTCACCAAATGGTTTCTATTGCGCTTGGCATTAAGGATAATCTCCCCGCCGACCACGTTACGAGGGCTGCTCGGGGCCAGGCAGTTGACGGGGCTTCAGACTCTCGGCAAGTGTACGGCAAAGAAGGATGTACCAGTAACTACGCCAGCGTCTCCTACCCCCCCCCACCCCATCTCAACATGCAAACCCAATTGCTCACACAGACAGTTCTACATTAAGGTAACATCCACTGAGGATTTTGATATTATTTTCCTTTGTGCTATTCCTATTCCATAGACTACCGTTTAATAGACCAATAGCGTCTCTCCCCAGACTTTTCATTCTTTGTTTACAGTTCCAATGTTCCGAACTTCCATCCCCGAAGGACTTGTATTACCTCTTTTACTTTATCATTCTTCCATCTTTTTGTACTAAAGTTTGTTACTATGCTTCAGTATACATATAATTGTTTGTTTTCAAAAATAACGTGCAAAATATGAGTATTTTTGTAGTGAACGAGAAGCACGGAAACATTGAGCCCTCTATAAATATCTTGGGAATGAACTAGACAGAAAGGAAAAATTATACCACATCACATATTTTTATACTGTACTAAGATTTTATCAAAACGTTTTCTAACATGAAAACGTTTGGTATCATGCCACAGGGACATTAATGACGGTCAGTGGATGAGAGCTCCCTTTACACGCGACGTCTAATTATTATGTCGCGCTGTCGAGTTGGTGGAAGAAGCACCCAATATTAGGATACAACAACAGTATGGTTGCGATAAACGGACCTCAGTCAGTAGCAACGCGACTTCTACATACAACACCCCTGCTTGTGCTTGAACGCAATCAGATTGGTCTGTAGCAATAGCGTGGTGCCACCTGTACCATTGCTACAGTGCGCAGCACGCAATGAGGGAAGACTGTTTGTAGTTTAAAAGGCAGGTGAATTAAGATTCACGCACAAATTTCACTAAGTATAAGAACACTATATTGTTTAAAGTACAAATTTGTTTATGAAGTTTACACGTTTTAAAGTTTACATAATGTAGTTTACTGCTTGCTGCTGATGCACAGACTCGGCACTGCCTGTCTCCGGACTTCCCACCCTCACCGCTGCTGGATTTGTAGTGGGACAGTCTCCCCACTCTCGACAGACGTTGAACATGCCGCCCCCGTTGAAAGCGCAGACTTCAATCATCTGGAAGAAGACAAAGCTTGACGAGAGCTCGTTTAGTCAAACCTCGAGAAGTTCGGATCGTAGCAACACGAGCTTTTCCGTCCGACCCAATGTGAAGTTCAACGACACGGCCAATTTCCCAGTGTAGTGGTGGTCTAAAATCTTCTCGAATGACCACGAGAGAGCCTGGTTGGGGAGAGGGGAAATCCTTGGTCCATTTTTTCTCTGTTGCAATGTAGATAAGTATTCGTTTGACCAGCGTTTCCAAAAATTCTGATACAATTGTTGAATGTGTTGCCAGTAATCTAATCTATTCATGTTTAAGTGCGTCAAGTCAGGTACAGGGAAAGATGATAAGGTTTCACCTATAAGAAAATGAGAGGGCGTTAAAGGGTATAAGTCATTAGGATCAGTGAATAAATGTG
Source organism: Magicicada septendecula (assembly GCA_034769895.1). Classification (NCBI taxonomy): domain Eukaryota; kingdom Metazoa; phylum Arthropoda; class Insecta; order Hemiptera; family Cicadidae; genus Magicicada; species Magicicada septendecula. The sequence continues at coordinate 441,697,479 of CM068372.1, read as the reverse complement.
TCAAAGTTCGAGAATTTACGCAAGGTTCAATCTTAATAAGTAATGTTTCTAATTCGTCATAAGACAGAATACGTGTTCCCAGTACTCGTTTAAGATGACCTTAAACTGATTTAACTCCCGCTTCCCACAAGCCACCGAACTGTGGCGAGTGTGGTGGAATGAAATGCCAGTTTATAGATGCAGACGCGCAAAATGACTGGAATTGATATTGATGGTTTTCAGTCGTAAATAGCTGACGAATTTCGATGAATTCATTTTTCGCTCCGACAAAGTTAGTGCCATTATCTGAGTAGATGTTTTTGATCTTCCCGCGTCGTGCCATCATTCTATCAAGAGCTTCTAGGAATTTTTTCGTTGTTAAATCTGGTACCAATTCGAGATGAATAACCTTGGTAAACATGCAAATGAAGAGCCTTACATATGCCTTTATAGGATGAGATTTTCGTTGTAAAACTCTCCGATAGTAGAAAGGGCCGCAGAAATCGACACCAAAATTTTCAAAAGGACGAAAAGCTTGAACACGGCAAGCAGGTAGGTCGTCCATTAGGTATTTAGCTGCTCTTGGCATTGACCTATTACATTTAAAGCATTTTCTTACGATGGATCGAGCTAACACCTTCCCATTAATAGGCCAATATTGCGTCCTTACTTCTGCAAAAAGTGCTTGAGGACCCGTACGAAGTGTGGTAGTATGAGTTTCATGAAATATCAATTTTGTAATTTGATGATCAGGTGGAAGCAGAATTGGGTTTTTGTAATTTGAAGATATTAAAGCATGTTTTAGTATATCACCAACACGAAGAATGCCTATCTCATCTACATATGGTGCAAGTGATTTTATGTTATTGCTTACAGTCTTCTTTTTCTGAAGTCTATCTATGTCGTCAGAGAATGTAAGTTGGGCTGATTTTATCCATACTAATTCTGCATCGTGCAAGTCCTCCGGTGTGAGATATCCTATGATTCGGTTTGAAGGATTTTTACAGTTCTTAATAAAACGTTGGCATAAAGCAGTAATTCTTAGAAGTTTCGTCCAAGATGAAAATTTCTCAATCAACTGAAATGATGAAGAATTAGTACAATGTATGTTAATTTTCTTTTTTCTTTCTTCAAATTCTGAATCAATAAAAGGTCTCCCCGTTTGACCAATGTAGAAACATTCACAATCATTACATATTAAAAGGTTTCGGGAACACACTCCACATAATCTCATCAATAAAGGTGTTTCTATAGATACTATAAAATCTAATTTCACACGACATTTAATTACATGCAACCACGAACACGTACACGAATTGTAATACGAACTTAATACCCTTATATTATTGTAGTAAGGGTCGTTATATGGATACATGGGAAAAAATTGAAATCTATAGTGGACATAATAACCCAGATACTCATGATGGCATACTTAATGATAAATTAAATTTCAAATCAAACCCGTTATATGACACCGCGCTACAATCGATTATGTAACACACGGTGAGACACGCGTTTGCTCAGTGTCCGGTAAGCCTCGCGCAGTGCACTGTGTCGGATGCTTTTATACGTTTTGCAATTATACATATGTGTATTTCGTGTGAATTTTAATATTTGATGATCTCCTTGTGAGTGATTATTGTCTGATAAAGAGTCATATGACTCGAAACGCGACATGAATATATCATCCTTGAAGTCACTGGACGGTTTCAATTGAGGTAAATTATTTGTAGTTTCTGCTTCCTACAAGTTGACACCGCACTTAAATAATTCGACGAAAACGTAATGTGGGGTGCGAACAGCGCAACTGAGAGTGAATAATAGGCCATGGCTTCGTCCCCCTTTGCTGTAATGTTTAGGGCACCTTGACTGCTATATATTAAAATGGTATGATCAGTCCTACATTCAGAAATTTAAAAATACAATAGTGAATTGTAATCGACGTGGTACAATTTTATTTTAAATATAAATTTTACCCTGTTATATTCGTGCGTGTATGTGCGTGCGCGCGCGCGCGTGTTTTTTCAACACTGGAAAATAAAACAGCTTAAGGGAATAACAACCAAATAACCTCAACTTTATAACCAGCAGACTACACGCTATCAGATATTAATCAGAAACAGAAGAGGGCCTTCAACCAGAAATATACCAAGTGTACATTTTATGGCTTAAGTAAAGTGGTAATGACTTGAACGAAGTCGTTTCTAAAAATCACCTGGACGTATACGGTAACTTGTGAGTCGCTACATACTTCTTCTTCTTCTTCTTCCGGAGTTCTACAGGCCGGGATGACCCTTGGCTTCCGCCACCACTCGCCTCCAGTTCTCTCTCTCTCTCTCTCTCTCTCTCTCTCTCTCTCTCTCTCTCTCTCTCTCTCTGTTGCAACGTTCCACCAGTTTTGTACGTCCATTCTTCTTAAGCCTTCCTCCACCTCACGTATCCAACGTACCTGGGTCTGCCCCTTCTGCTTGTTCCTTCCATGTTTCCATTTGGAACTTGCTTGGGCAGTCTCTCCTGTGGCATTGTCTCCACATGTCCTGGCCAGCTTATCCGGCTTGCCTATATGAATCGCACTGTACCTTCCATCTGCAATATTTCATCAATTTCAGCATTTGGAATGCATCTTCACTCTCCTGCTTCCATTATTGGACCGTATATCTTTCTCACTATTTTCCTTTCAAATCGTCTCAGCGAATTTATTCATACAGCCGTGAGTGGCCATTCTTCAGCTCCGTAAGTCACGACTTTGTAATCAAGCTTTTGAGATTTTCATTTTGGTTCAGAGTCGCTACATAGCGCTAGAAAACTAACTAACAAGACGTCTCACAAAGTCAGCCGTAGATGGAACATGCAACAAGCGAGAAGCACTTCGACCATTCTGCTATCACTGTATCGAATACGCTTTGCACCTTGCTTATATGTATAGCTTGTAGATATGATCGATAGCAGACACGAGTCTACAGTTGAATGTTACCAATAACTAATGATAATGTGATGCATTTATAATATACACACACTTATTGTTTACTAATGGTACCAATAATCTCAATTTTCTATTGTAGTGTATTTATTGTTCATAGCCTAAAGGAACCATACATATGATTTGCAATAAAGTTTTAATTACTCACATTCTTAAAAACGATCAGTAATCAGCTGATATAATATATAGAACGGAATGTAATCATAAACACTCTGTAACAAAATCAGTTCTCGGGAAACTCAGTTGTATCACGTTCATTAATCAATGTCTACGAATTCGTTTTTGTAAATAGTGGCTGTTTTACGATATTGTGACCCCAAGTGTGCTGTATATGACTTGACGATGGTCTACGACCGAAATCGATCGTTTTTGAGAATGTGAGTAATTAAACCTTTATTGCAGATCATATGTATGGTACCTTTAGGCTATGAACAATAAATACACTACAATCGAAAATTGTTACTAATAACGTTTTTCAAGACAAAACGGTAAAACAAAAATTATAGGTAAAAGTTGTGGCGTTACGTAATTGAGATTCATACAGACTGGATTTTGGAGCGCAGACCACAAACAAGCAAGACTCGGTAAAATTGATGAAGGGGATTCACGGTCGCATACTTTGTGAATGCAGTCGTAGTGGGGTGACTTCATGTCTCCACCGGCACCCATCCCCACCGTAGCACATCTCTTTACGTAATTATAGTTTCTTAACACCGTCTCTGCTAAATAAGCAGATATTCACTCTCAGCTACACTAAATTCAGCTAATACTTGTTCCTCTTTTCCTCCTACTCTTTGTATCTAAAAAAAGTTGTATATAAGCCTACATTGTGTTTGGAGAAAACGAAATCTGAAAAGTGTAGTCATTAAGCATGCAACAAGACGCAGATGCCTACGCACACACACGCGCGTATTATCTTTATTGATATTGTTGTTGTGGTTGTTTTTATTCTTATTACTATTATTATTTACTATTTATATTTTTTTCGTGTGAGCCACTTTGGACTTAGTTGTGTTCAACTGGTTCCCCCCTTCTTTTCCTCTCTCTTCTTCCTCTCCCATATCTCCTTCATTCTTCATCGATGTCTCTCCCTCCTTTCGTCAGTCCAGATGATATCTGTCCTCTTCTTGGGTTTTCCCGAAAACCTTGGGCATTTTTTAATTTCTTTATTATTATTATTATTTGTCACATTATTATTATTATTATTATTATTCACATTATTATTATTATTATTTTTTTTTTTTTTTTTTTTTTTTACTTGTAGTAGTAGTAGTAGTAGTAGTAGTAGTAGTAGTAGTAGTTGTTGTTGTAGTTATATTCCATTATTATTAATAGGATTACCTCCCCCCAGGGGGGGCTCTTATCTTGTGAGTAGGGTGTGGCAAGCCCGGTGTACCTAACTGGACTCTTACTTTGTAACAGCTTGTCTTCAGTGATGTCCTTTCCCTTCAATCTATCCTGTTGGTCTTTCTTGACTAATTTTTGTTTTGCCAATCCCACGCTATTAGTGTTCGAGGACTATCAGTGGCGGCCCGTGCTTAGGTTGCACGGTTGCACAACCCCCATTAAATCCCCAATTGTATTTTAAATTATAGAATTATGAATAAAACAATAACTGATAATAGTGTTTTTACGCTAAACAATCGTAATTAATCATTTGGCGATTGAAAAGCGCAGAGCAATACTAAAAACCGTACACGCTCTTGCCGCGGTGTATGCACCAACTGTGACGCGCTTTGTATATAGGGAAATACACTGGAGTAGAATCGGTCCAGAGTAGAATTCCTCTGGCTGGCTAGAATCGGTTGTTCCTATTGCAGCGGTATAGGCTCGCTTGGTGTGATTAGGGGCTGCAAACCCCGCTTATACGTTACGGCGCCACCAGTCTGTTGGTAAATAACACGTGGTGCGCCAGGTAGGAATTAGTAAGTTTATGTTGTTATGCTACTTGAGTTAGTGTCGTTCGAATTTTTTGTGAATTTCGTTGTTAGTGTCAGTTAAGTCCAATTCATCGTTAAATGTAAATAGTAGTACACATAAAGGATTAATCTGTCATAATGTAAGATATTTATTATATTTAACTGGTAGAACGCAATGAATTCTGTCGTAAACTTAACAAAAACGCTGTTCAGTTTATCTCATATTAAGAAAAAAAAAATTAAATTACGGGAGTAGGTAGGCTACACCAGATCTTTCAAATTTAATCAAAAACTAAAATCAGGTAACAAAATATTTAATCGTAAATTTAAAAAAGATTTATACAATAAATATTCATGGTTATGTGGGTGACACTAAAATTGCATTCTTTTGTTTGGAGGGGAGGAGACTTGGACATTTTCTGTTCAAATAATAAAACAATTTATGTAATTCCATCCAACACAATTGCAACCGCCAAATTTTTCAACCACCAGCCGCCACTGCGGGCTATTATAAATATATAACAAATAAATTTATATCCAATCGCGATCGTGTGAACTAGGCTTCCCAAGTAAACTAATTTGAACGAGATATTTTTTTTTTTTATACGTCAATAACTAATTTTATACAATCTGTTTCTGTACGTTTTAGACAAATAATATAACCAGAACTCTTCTATATACGAATGCTCTTCTTTGTAATTTAAATACATTGTTGAGTGTTGATTTCTCTGATGGTAAATTGTTTATTCCACTGTTTAATGATTGCGATCGTCGTAGTAATAACTTGATTAGGCATTATCACAAATCATATCGCGTAGCTTTAACACTGTTTAATACGGGCTTGTTTGCATTGATATGAATCTCTCATTTTATTATAATAAATAAATGCAATTCATTTCGTCCAATGAAATTTTGTAATTTCAAATCTGTTTTTTTTTTTTTATTTTAGTCACCAATTAATAGTAACAGTTTCTGAATTGGCTCAATTCCTTGACTTTCTTGCTCTTCTTCTATTTCCTCAAATGTCTTTGAAACTGATAATCCTGGACGTTGGCTGCCATTCTTGATTTTTCTAATTTTACTTACGTCAAACAAAATTGCTGGCAAACTGTACTTATAACTGAAATTAATTTAAACGATCCTTTCATTCTTTTTAAAGCTTTGTATCATACAAATTAACTAATGAGTAATAACAAACATGATAATTAAAACACTCTACGCTTGCGGTAGTTGCGCTTGTAGCCTGACCTATCAATTCCGGGGTCACGTCGCTAGTGTAGCCTATATGTACACTAAAGCCGGAAACACATTGCTATCACGTCACGTGAATTCACGTGATAGTAAAAAATGTGAGAGTGGGTTTTCAGCTTGAGTTAAATTGCTTGGAGACACACTGTCTTCACGTCATGTATATCACGTGATGTCACGTGACATAGCCGGCCATTTCATGCCTCACGTCAATCACATTTTCTGTTCAACCACACTTTTGTGAGGCGTGAGGTGACAAATAGGTGAAAATGGAGGAGTTGTTAATACAAAAAGTGAGATTGCACGAAGATTAATGATATGTAAATTACAGTATGTTTCTTTTTTTTATTAAAAAATGTGTTTGTGTTTTTTATAACCACTGATCAGTAATTTCATGTTTCAAGATGTTAAACAAATTTTATGATTTTAAAAATACTAAATTTTAACAATTGTATGTTGCTTTAAAATATAATCAATTAAGATGCCAAGCCTTTGTTTTCGTTTATTTCACACTTACCTTAAACATACGGCTAATAATCTATCTTGAGAGCTTGTAGCATTTCGGACATGGGTGTTCATTTTTTGTATATCATCTTTAATAAGATTATGTAAATAATCAAATTCTCCCTTATTCAGTCTGAAATACATTTGAAATTTAGCTGGATCTTCTTTTATTTTGTACTTTAAATCTTGTACTAGATTCTGAAAGTAACCTTTTTCTTGTCTTTCTAAGTTTATATCGTGTATCCAGCTCCTTCTTATTATATCTGATTTTTTTGATTAAGTAGAATTTTATTTGCCTTCACGAGTGTTTACACGACTTCACGCGAGTTCACATGCGTCACGTCAGATGATGTAACATGACGTGACGTGACGTGACATAAGTGTGTCTCTGCACTACGATTTCACGGATTAAGGCAAGTCCTGATCTCACGTGAGTTCACGTGACGTGATAACAATGTGTTTCCAGCTTAATTGTTACTCCATCTGATTGATCCATTATTAATAGCCTATCTCATGAACGTAAACAGCCAATCAGTATTCAGGTATAATTAAAATGATATTTACAGGAAAACATAAATTTAATTCGTGTGCATGGTAGGTTATTGTTAAAATGCTAATTCCTTCGAATAGGATAAGGCCATCCGGTGTCTTCACCATTATCGAGGCCTAAATATCGACAAACTACGACAACCAATCAATATACTGGTATACATTAATGTATTAATGGACTTATTAATATCATACCATAGACACAAATGTGTACAGTATATTAATCTGGTACATTCATGTATATATATTGCAACAGAACAGGATGTAAGTTTCATATAATTGGAATACTAATGCTGTAACACATTTTCTGACGGCCACAAACGTGTTTTAAATAGATTTTGTTGTTTTCTTTGTAAAGTAATCATAAGTTTTGACCCAAGGTATGTTTAAAAAAGTATGTTATGTCAAAATGTTCATAATTTTATACTCTTTTATGTCAAGTAAAATATTTGTGTATAAGTGCGCGGGTGCGCGTGTGATTCACATTTTACTTAATAACTTCGTTGACAATTGACATCTCATTTTGAAACTTGGACAGGCTATTCTCATGGTTGTAAGCTACATTTTCCGTATACTCAATTCTCCACAACTATAAATTTTATACTGTTTTTTTTTTAATCTAGACAGGCCTTTGCAGAATCGGACAGAGTTTTAACTTGATATCTGTCTCTCAGTGTGCACATCTTTGACGTTGCAAGATTTTCCACCAATCAGAAGGTCTAAAAATTATTTAAGACGGTCTGTTACAGAGTACGGATCGTTCAGTCAGTTTCGAAGTCTTGCCATAGAAAGATGTACTTACTGTCACGAGATTTTCGTGTCAGGACTAGTCGATTTCCATAAGACTTAGTATTAAGGCGAGAACACTTGGAGAAGCCGGAATTGTGTAAGCCTAATACACGATCTATTTATACCCAGTTTTGATCCCCGAGATTAAGATTATTAAAGTTATAAATAACAACAATCCCATATCGCAGTGCGTGTGTGCCGAGACGTGGATATTCAACGGGGTGATCTTCGAACGACGACGTGCAGAGTAGCAGCGAGCCTGGTGTCTACGCAAACATTTGGAATTCTACGCCCAAGTAACTTATATGTAAAACGAAATAATAAACGCATTTATTGAAAGATAATTCATTAATAAACAATTTTATATTATAAAGCAATAAGACAATAGTAAATTTAATGTGTTAATGAATGAAAGTTTCCTACCTCCAGATATACTGTTGTAGTAATTTCAATTAACATATCTATGCAGTTATAATTTGTATCGTTGCAATACACACACACACACACACACACACACACACACACACACACATATATATTTCCCAATATGACACACTTATCTCGATATGAATGTGAAAGATGCCAATCTTATTAAAGCGTATCACTAAAACCCGGTGGCAATAAAATGAATAGTTAAGAACTTAACTGATCTAATTAATATCAAGAATTTTATATAAAACTATTATGATTTTTAATGTAAGTGCAACTGCGTTTTAAATGGTATCTTGTGCGTTGTAAATTCAGTGCGAGTGATGGAAGACTTTTACACAATCAAAAAAGAAACGTATTTTAAGTAACATAGTGAAAAAACGAGAAATATTTTTACTAACAATATGTTTTAAAGATTAGACTTTCTTAAAGAATATTTTATTTAAAAAAAGTGGTAAAACGGAATTTGCTAGAACTATAAATAGACTTTAGAGAGGTACATGGTTTAAGGAGCCTTTCCAGAAGAGAAAAAAAAGCTATTTTTCGAACGTTTTAAAAGAATTTAAAGTAATTTAAAGTTGCGATAAGCAACAGAAGTGCGTAGAAGTGACTGATATTGCGAATCGCGTAGCCTTCAATAAAAATACGATATGAAGAATATTACATCATAAATTAAAATTATAAAATTTAGTTATACAATCGAAACAAAAATGTATTAAAATATAGAATATGTATTTTACTTTACAAAACGTAGCCCTGTCAAGAGGGGGGAGGACTTTATTTTATAAGGTGTTTGAGTACAATCAGGTTGGAAGGTAAAATAAACAATCATATTCGAAGAAACATGGATACTGACAAGAGGTAACAGAAAAGATGGAGAGTACAACTGGTGTGGTTTGGGCACATTATTACAATGGTAAACTTAAATAGTCGAAAAAGAATTCATTTTTGAATCCAACCCTAATTGAATCCACTATCTTTCAACTGCCCTTACCAGGCCACTCATCATTTTCTCAGTTTTCATTTTCTTCAGTACTTTACAGCATTTTCCTTGGGTTATCAACCCCCACCATTCTCCGCCATATGAATGTCTGCATTGCCTTCAAACTTCTCAGAACATCTCTCCTTGGTTTCCTGGTCTCCTCCATATAAAGCACTTAACCAGCCTCTCCCTTACTTCATCATCCAAAGATCCGCATAGCAACCTTCGACTGCTAACAAAACCTTCCTTCTCCAGCGTTATTCTAATTTTAATTTGAACCTCAATGCTTCCCAGACATTCGAACTTCTTCATTTGTTTGTACCCCCCGCACCGTTCAGTGCAATGTTAGGCTGTCTCCGCCCCTGCTTATTATGGTTGCCCACACAAGACTATATCCGTACATAAAAAAGAACGTTATTTTACACGGTAATACTATCCGTACCATTGGCCCCCAGGGGCGCGCGGAGTCTGCTACATAAAACTCTGACTTAGCGCCCGACGTTGGAATGGTTATTACCCTCGGGGATATGAGTAATGGAGATTTGTTCTTTCCGTAAGGTTTGGAATATCTGTTAGCTAGATTTGAACATTACATAACATTCCAGCGGATACACTCTACTAGAGGCTGACACAGCATGCTACAAGCTCGAAAAACATATTAAGTTCTGGAGAAGGCCCAGCTAGGGGTAGTAGAGATTGAAACACATTGATTTGGAAAAAGGTGACTAAGATGTTTTGGATAGGAACGAAAACAAATAAAAAGACGTAAAGAGGAAAATAAAACGTATAAAAGTACTGGAAATATTGAACGTTTTTGAAGTAAAACTATTTTTTGATGTAAGTCAGAGGCCAACCGTTAAGCAAATCTTGGACGATGTACAGATGACGATACTAGCAGGAAGATATGATGCCATGACAAAAATAGCGGAGGATAGTTCTTGGTTCCAACGACAATTCCCTTTAGTCCTCAGATAAAAAAAAAAAAAAAAAAAAAAAAAAAAATACTAAGCGTTGTTAACGTTTAGTTGGTGGTGTAAACTTATACCCTGAAGAGAGTTTAGATTTCAATGTAAGTCGGGCTGCATTTTAGCCATAAACACTTAGGTAAACGAGATTTGGATGGCAGAGAAACAGGCGTCAAGACCAGCAACAGGCAGTGCGCCTAACCCCTGGAGTGAAATGACTTGGAAATAATACCCGAATACTAAAGTTGACGTAAATATACAAAATAAATATTCAGTTAAAATAATATAACATAGTGTGACAAAGCACGAATATGAAAATTATATTCAGAGGGATGCCAAAGTTACAACTGCACTCTAGCTGCGGCCCTGCAGTGAGATTTGATAGAGAACATTCAAAAAAAGTTAAAATAATTTTTAAATAAACAAAACACGTCATAAATCTGGACCAAGAGAATTCTCCGTGATGTGTAATAAAGTGAAATACGTCTCGTAAAAACATCTATTTACAACTCAGTGAACATTTTCCTTCGGCTTCGTCGACTTCCTGTAAGTGTAATGATCTTTTAAGTTTAATGTCTTTGTGTGTTTGCCTAAAACTAGACACTCTTGAACAACTAGAAATATACAAACACACGAAAACACATAAAAACAACATCCTAAACGAACAGACACAATTCAAATCACACAAGCTATTCGAACATACCACACCACACAAACACAACATCGATCTTTCGAACGACGGTGCCGTCACCAAGAACAAGACAGACAGCGCTCCTAGCGACAGCCTCTGACGAAGCTTGTAATAAGCGAAAACTAATTCAGGCTACAAGGTAAAATTGTTACGTTTTTACCAATAAAAAATTAGTGTTCCGAGTCAGTAGTGATATATTTATAATTAATTAATTTATAAATATGAATTATTCAGAAAGAGGTGTTACTATATTCTAATCTAAAAAAATATATAAGTATTTTTACGAAAGTATTGAAAAAACACATTTTGTTTAAATGGAGTTTTGTATATTATAACAATTGAGTTGAAGAATATTCTAGTCGAGCCATTAATTTCATTACTGCCACGTAAATTTCGATGAATTTAAAGTACTTTTAATAACGAAAAATCTCTGTATCATGATTCTTTTTTAGTCTACGCGTTTGTTAAATTACTACGTCTCCGCTAGGAATACACGATATCGTTGAATCGATATCTAATGTATATTAGTCGAGATCATGCCGTGTATGTAAAGTTACACTGAGCTAAAGAACTCAGTTGCTGTTCTTCTTCTTCGCTCCACAGGATAGGCCTTGGGTCTGTTCCACTTGTATCTCACTCTAGGTCTACTAAATCTCTTCTATTTGAAGAAGTATATTTCTGTGCTAATTTAGATAGTGTTGCGTTTTCTATACTACCTATATGATATTTCCAGCTGTATACTCTTAATTTATTTCAGATAAAGCTCTCTCATCTTAGTTTTATTTCAGGTGTTACTGAACACTGGAAGCTTTCACGTAATTCTTAATTTCGTAAGCTATTTGTTGTTTCATAAGCCTATAGATACATTGTAGAACTTCATCATCCTTCATCATTACGTACTATACTTAAAGCTCTCTTTTAGGTGTCCAGCATTTACTGTCATACATAAATAATGGAAGAGATATAATCTTATGAAGCTTTATGCCTGTGCCTTTCGAAGTTCTGTTGAACGATCGACGGATTGTTCTACAGATACTTTGAAATGTTGCGGCTTTTATTAACGGTTTTGTTACTCATGAAATATCCAATAACTTCTATAATGTTTAACTTTGACATCGTTTAAAGTTGACCTGTAATTTGCACGGTCAAGATACCGTAATGCTCTCCTATTATGTCGGAGTTTTGAGGAATAAATCTACATCTGTGAAAGGCTATGAAGGCTACGATGAAGAACGAGAAGATAACTTTCTGAAAGGTATTGTTACCACATTACAGAACAATCTACGTGTTTCTCGAACGATCCTGTGGAATACGGCTAAATGTTGTGGCGTTCGTGATTTCAACATGCGCTCGCGACACTTTTCTGGAAGCCGCCAGCCGCGCGGACTGTATCAAGGCCGCAATTAATTACGTCGTAGTGTAGAGCTAACGCGCAGTATGGAATAATCTAGTATTTCGGGGGGTTATAAATACTAGTACTCAACGACGTTCAGTTTCAGTTATAGTTGTGATATATTATTACAGTGTGGTTCGAGTTTATTGTCGGGCGATTACAAGTGACTATTCTGTGCGTTCAAGTGGTTATTAGTGAAGTGTGTTTTATTATCAGGCGGTATAATTGTAATACAATTGTGTTTTATATTAGTTGACATTTTATTGCGTGTGAACAATTTTTATTTGATTTGTTGTAAGAGAGTGTGTTGTTAATTACGAACTGTTTAACTGTGATAATTAAAGCTGGTGATTAGTGACTTAATTGGTGTCTTGTGTTTTGTTTTCCACTGTACCATACGACGTTCAGTAGACCGTCGTAACAGTGGTCTCAGAAGAGGGATAGAACGGTTAACAGTGGAAACAGTGGACACTTTGTACAAGACGAGGTAATTAGTAATTAATCGGTAAACAATAGATGCCAGTCAGATGATTACAGCTTTCCAAGCGCTGCTGCGGCAGACACGGGAAGAGACAAAAGAAGAAAGAAGACAAGAAAGAGAAGAAGCAGAAAATGACAAGACAAGAAAGCGGAAGCGAGACAGAAAACCTTCCTGTTAGAGACAGAGGAACGACGACGACAGGAGGTAGAGGAACGGAAGCGTGAAACAGAAGACATCAAAGCATTAATACAGGAGCAGAAACAGATGCAAGAACATAGTAACGCAGAATTGGGTCTCCTACGACGTGAGCTTAATAAACAAGTTACTAAAATATCGGAGGTACAAGAATCAAGGACATTAAAAATAGCTGAAGTAGAAAAATCTGTCTCGAGTGTTGAAGAATCGATGTCTACAAAAATATCTGATGTAGGAGAATTCATGTAAAATAAAATAGCTGAAGTAGAAAAATCTGTCTTGACTGTGGAAGAAGCTATGTCAACAAAAATATCTGCAGTACAAAACTCAATGACAAACATAAGAGAACAAATTAAAGTGAAGTTGAGCAGTGCCTGAAGATACAACCAAAACAACTTTGTGAACAGACTGTAAAAATGATAAAGACAGAAAATAAGTTAATAGAGAAAGTCACTTTGCCTGCAGTTCATGTCAAAGCTCCAACCTTTGACGGAAGCAGTCACTAGGCAACTTGAAGCTGCTGCATGCACAAATAATTGGACAGAGAAAGACAAGGCTGTTTCCACTCGTTCTTGCATTAAAAGGACCTGCGGAAGAATTACTACAGAAAATGCCACCTGACAGCCAAAACACCTATGCCGAATTGATAAAAGCTCTGGAATTACGGCATGGCGATAAATATTTGCGAGATGTGTACTACGCTCAGTTGAGAACAAGACAACAACGCCCCGGGGAGAGACTTCAAGAGTTTGAAGCAAGTATCGACAGAATTATTGGATTGGCCTATCCTGAAGCACCAGAAGAATTTTGAATAAGGTTTGCGGTGCAGAAATTTATTGATGGCATCGGAGATTGTGAATTTCAGCAAGTGTTACGAATGGCAAGACACCGAAATAGCTCAGAAGCTCTTGTTCACCCCCTAGAGTTTGAAGCTGCCAAGTCAGCGTCCCGCTACATTAATGGGTTTATGCCATAACATTGCAGTCAGAAGATTCCTGTATCACATTGCCGTTACGATGGGTGCAGAAAAACAATGTTGTCGGACAAACAATTCAGAAGTTCAAGAGCGCCACAATGATTTGAACGATGGGAAAAAGACAGAAGACCGAAGTGTTACAACTGTGAAAAACATGGTCATCTACAGGAGACTGTTGGGTGAAGAAGATACCGAGAGAAGAGAATGATCGCACCAATTGGAGAAGTAAAGGCCCAGAACAGCACACAGTTTCCCCGCTACATAAAACCAGTGGAAACTTGATAGTTAATGGATTTGCGGAAGGTAAACCAACATCATTTACAGTTGACACGGGCGCAACAGTGTCCATTGTGCGCCCTGACCTAGTCAGCAACCGCCAGCCTCTTATTAGCTCTTGTACAACACGGACTGTGACTGGAAGTCCCGGCAAGGTTCTAGGAAAGGTAGACGTACGTGTACGCCTGGGTCTTCTCGAATTTAACCACCAAATGCCCGTTGCAGACATTGTCGATGAAGTGATTCTTGGCACGGACATTATGAATGCCTACGGATTCGTTGTGGACTTAAGAGAGAATGTCCTAAGGGTTGGCCATGAGAATATAAAGCTTTGCATGGCTAAAATGACAGGGTCTACCAACCATTCAATTAAGCAAGTGGCATTAGTCGAAGAAAAAGTCAACAGGTCTGGTCAAGAGGAACGCTCACTATTGCAAGTGGAAATGGAAGAAGAACTAGCAGAGGAAATACAAATAAGTGTAACGGCGAAAGAAGTGATTGAGAAGCCAACTATGGATGCCAAGGAACACCCCTTGTTTTTGTTCCTGAGTTAATAGAAGCGCCCGGGGGAAACGTTGCTGAAGATAAAGTAATGCAAGAGGTTGTTGATGAGAACCAAACAGATTTGGATTAGCCAGTGGTATTTAGGTCATCAGTACATGACGCAACGGGACTGATTCCAGCAAAACTAGTGGTTGAGCGGAAGACTCGCACTTCCTGGAAACTTGATGTTCGGATCACACGAGACTGAATTCGAAGAACCGGAGAATTATCTTTCGCAATGACGTCCACCTAGATCGCCTGGTCAAGTATTACTTCAGAGATGGTTTGCCAGTAGAGGATGAACCGGCTTAAGAAGGGGGCAGTGTTACGACATTACTGAACAATCTACGAGTTTCTCGAACGATCCAGTGGAATACGGCTAAATGTTGTGGCGTTCGTGATTTCAACATGGGCTCGCGAGACTTTTATGGAATCCGCCAGCCGCGCGGACTGTGTCAAGGCCGCAATTAATTACGTCGTAGTGTAGAGCTAACGCGCAGTATGGAATAATCTAGTATTTGGGGGGTATAAATACCAGTACTCAACGACGTTCAGTTTCAGTTATATTTGCGATATATTACAGTGCGGTTCGAGTTTATTTTCGGGCGATTACAAGTGATTACTGTGTGCGTTCAAGTGGTTATTGTGGCGAAGTGTTGTCTTTTATAATCGGGCGGTATAATTGTAATAAATTGTGTTTATATTAGTTGACATTTTATTGCGTGTGAACGATTTTTGTTTGATTTGTTGTAAGAGACTGTGTTGTTAATTACAAACTGTTTAACTGTTTACAAATTAAAGCTGGTGTTTAGTGACTTAATTGGTGTCTTGTATTTTGTTTTCCACTGTACCATACGACGACCCGTAGACCGTCGAACAGTATGAAAAAGGAATCCAAGTTATCATCATCCTGCTTCACGAGAAGGAGACAGGGGGATAAAGTAGAAGAAGCAATAGGAGAAGGAAAAGGAGAAGTGATCAAAGAGACAGGCAGAAAAAAATGCTTCAGAAAGATAAAACTAAAAGAGAAGAAGACAAAGAGACAGAAGATATCCTGTAAGAGGTAAAGAAAAGAGGTAGAGGCAAAATATGAGAAAGAAGAAGAAGACAAAGAAGAAGGAAAAGCAGAAGAAGAAGAAGAAGAAGAAGAAGAAGAAGAAGAAGAAGAAGAAGAAGAAGAAGAAGAAGAAGAAGAAGAAGAAGAAGAAGAAGAAGAAGAAGAAGAAGAAGAATGTCATGGAGGAGTAGGAGGAGAAGGGGGAGAACAAGAAGAAAGAGATGAAGCAGAGATAGGTAAAGAATATGTGCCAAAAAGGAAACGAAAAAGAAGACGTAGGAGGTGGAGGAGGAGGAGGTGGTAGCTTGTTGAAAGTCGTAAACGTAGGTTGTAAAATGTGTCCATATATGCGTGACTGTGGGTTTGTTGAAGCTCTATGAATTACGTGAAATACTTCCTTGGAACACACCAGGATAGTGCTGAATTAAGTTTATTTATAAAGACGGTAGTACTTGAGAAATAAAAATTACAATTTGCAGGACTCTTGCCGAAAGTGAGCACTCACTGCTTAATAAAGTAGTGAGAGACACATAAAACCTGTTTACAGCCCTGACGAGACTTTGTCACGTTCCGTTGTTTTCCTGTAATTGTATTTTGTTTTAATTTTTCAACACTTTAACACCGTTCTTTTGGCAGGAACAATTTTATTTCATATTTTAATTTACTTGTTAACTTTGAAAGAAATTAAAATATTATTAACATTTCTGTACAGCAGCCTAAGTAAAAAGCAGCAGACAGCGTTATGGATTCAAAGACACGAGCATAAAATTTAATTACAAGTTTGAATTGCAAACTCTTTTTTAAAAAAAAGCTAAGAGCCGGATGTACATAAAAATATACACATAACCCCCCCCCCCCGTTTTTGCTCAAGTACGACCTAATAATATCAAAACATCTCACCGTCGCGGTTCGCCTTCAAGAAAAATTATGTTAACGTCATTAAATTTATGGAGAAATTAGGTCGTATAGAGTACCAAATTTGATGAATTTTCTTGGAAGTGGGCGACCAAATTTAAGGTAACAAAGTGTTTTTTAAACAATGACATTTACATTTGTTTGAACGATTACTTTGTTGACACGTTGACTGCCACGTATATTTGGCTAGGACAGTCCCGGACGCCATTTGGAGGTAGCAGTAGTACGTTATAAAATATAATAAAATTAACTTATGACAGTGTGATTGTTTATTCCCAATTCTTTTTAACTGTGTCCTGGAGAAAGTAGTTAGAATTTGGAATTAAAAATAAAAGGAATGCAAAATATCACCAATCATGTTGAGAAGAAGGAACAAACGTATTGAAATAAACTGTTTGGCATTCGCAGATGACTTTGCTATACTTTCAGAACATCTGACTTCTGCAGTAACACAAGCTAATTTTTTAGATTACATGGCCAGTAGAACAGGCTTAAGAATTTCTGCAGAAAAAACCAAATTTCTCACAAGCATTAAAAACGCGCCAAAATTCCTGGTTACAGATATTGGTCAAGTAGAGAGGGTTCAAAATTTTAGGTATCTAGAAAAGATAATTCAAGAGAATGGCTTGGAAAAATCTGCTATAGAAGAAAGGATTCATGAGATGGAAAGGGCATATGGTATAACTAAATATATTTCCAATAAAAAGTGCATAACTAAAAATGCAAAAATAAGGCATTACAGTACAGTAATGAAGCCAGAATGCCTATATGCAAGTGAATGCCTAGCATTGAATTATAATTTAGACAAACTAGAAATATCGGAAAGACGAATTATTAGGAAAATATTAGGGCTACGAAAAACTTCAGAAGGTTGGAAATTATGAAGTAATGATGAAATATATCAAAGTACAGAAAATATAACAGAAACAATGAGAAAAAGAAGACTATTATTTTTTGGACATTTATATAGAATGGAGGACAATAGGTTAACAAAGCAAATCTTCAAATATCTGTGGGGGAAGAAGTCAACATCAAGTTGGATTAAAGAAGTCCAAAAGGATTGACAATAAAATAATATACACCCAGAAGAAGCAATTGAAAGAGAAGTTTTTCGGGCAAAAGTGTTAAAAATGGAGGGAGTCCAGGGTAGGAGAGAGAAAAACGCAGGTTCAAAGTGGACTGAATACAGGAAAAAGAGACACAGTGAGAAGATGAAAGAATATTGGAAAAAAGAAAAGAACAAAGAGTAAAGAATTGAAATTGGCATGTGGTCCTTAGATGGCCGATACGAAAAAAAATTAACTTATATTTTCGCACACACACGTACACACGCAACGGTAACTTCGACAATACGCAGGTGACAAATGAATAATATTATATTTTGTGCAAAGAACTCATAAAGAACATAATATGAGATAGTAAAGACTTAAAGACTTACACGTAAATAATGTAAATATTTAGAGTAAAAGACGTAATTGTAAATTGTGGTTAAAAATAATCATTTTCTTCTGTTCAATTTTACAAATTGTGTGTGTCATTTTAAATCGTACACATTCTTAAAGTAAATGTTTTTTTATTAAAATATTAATAGCAACAATTAAATTTTATTTTAGCCAAGTTAATATTATTTTATAAATGAGTTGCTATTTTAAAAATGACCCAAAGTCAGACACCCGTACGATATAAAGTAATTGTATAAGTTGTTCATCATATATGTTTAGATATTTAAGATTATATGTTATTAATGTGTGCTGAATAGCAATAGTGTGTTATGTTTTACAGAGTGTAAACTTATAAAAGATATTATTTTTGAATTTTATAATTTCAGATTTTAATAATCAAGTAATTTCTTTGCAATATTTAATAAACCGTTGATTGATTCTTTTAATATGTTTTAATTAATTATTTCATGTCATCGACGTCTCACTCCTCTTATTAAAAAATACGTTTATTGTGCAACCACATATACTTAACGCAACGAGCACAAAACTCCTATGACCTAGCCGGTGTTTAACACTGTATAGTTGCGTTGGGTACATGGACAGAAGTGTATTTATTTATTTTATAATACTTGTAACGTTGCAAGTTTTCAAATACTTCTTACTACAGTCCGTTTCTTGATGTATTGTCTTGATGTATATTTAATATTTATTATACTGAAATTACCACAAGATATTTTTCCCCTTATTAGGAACATGTTTCGAGAACCATTGTGTTCTCATCCTCAGCCTACGTGATTTTGCGTCTGGTGAAGTATTTGTGTGTTGGCTGGTCGTTATTGTGGTTTCTTGTTGGTCTCTGGTATTTTAAAGTGGTATTATTGTGTGTGATTATTATGTTAACGTTCCCTGTTGAAGTGCGCTATTCAATAAGAGTAAATGTGTGCTGTTGAATCAATCGAATAAATGCTCATGTTGAATCAATCGAGATAAATTCTCATGATGGTCTCGTTATTTAGATGAAAAGTGTATGTTCTGCGTAGTTAGTTTTACCAGACGCCAGTTGACTGGGTCGGTTTGATAAATGAAGGTGAGGTGCACGTCTGTCCATCAATCAGACAATGTTTGCGACTGACTGTGAAACTTGGCTGCAATCGATATAAACAACGCTGAAGACTAAAGACTGACTGTGTATATACCGTGTTTATGAATTTCTCAATCATAGTCCTGAATGTGACTTTTTCTGCTGGGAATAATAATAATATTAATGTAATATTAGTGTTAACAACGCAACAATAACAACACCAACAACAATTGTTTAGTGTTAAGTCACTTACGTATAAGTCCAATCGCTGCTACTAATGACACAAAACGTTAATGACATCTAAACTGATAGACCGAAAAATAAAGTTGACATTACACAAAACCTTAATAATGGCAATATTAACTTATGGTAGAGATGTATGGACCATGACAGATAATGACGAACGCCTACTTCGAATATTTGAATGAAATGTGTTAAGACGGATATGTGGACTAATAAGAAATGATGGATCTACATGAATCCTGAACTCGACCAAATTATAGCAGGAGTTGACATAATGAGATATATCAAATTACTACGTATTGAATGGATTGGACTCGTTGCACAGATGAATGGGAATAGAATTGTAAAAAGGACTTTTGATTAAAAACCTCTGCAGGAAGGAATAAATATATAGTGAACTGCGCCAGAGACATGGACATTACCTAGATCAGATGAAAGGCAACTAAATATATTTGAAAGGAGGATCCTCAGATAAATTTTTGGACCAGTGGAAGAGCGGGGACCGTAGAGAAAAAGATTTAGAGCTCTATAATTTGTATGATGAACCTGATGGGGTCACCTTTATTAAATTAAAAAGATTAGAATGGCCTGGACACATTACACGTGCTTGTGAAAGCAGAGTTACTAAGAAGATATTTGATGCAAAGCCAGAAGGTAAAAGGAAAGTTGGAAGGGAAAAACTGAGATAGAGGGACAGGATGAATTGGAAACTGGAATAATATGGCTATGAGTAGAGAAGAATGGCGAAATCTTCTGAAGAAGGCCATGGCCCACAAAGGATTGTCTAGCCAATGACGACGACGATGATGATGATGATTATGATGATGATGATGATGATCTAGACCAGGAAGAGATGGAGGAAGTTCTGAAGGAAATTGGAGAGGAATGGCCAAGGAAAGCTTCAAGTGGCTAATGACTAGGGGTTGTGACTGCCAATTGAAGAAGAAGAAGAAGAAGAAGAAGAAGAAGAAGAAGAAGAAGAAGAAGAAGAAGAAGAAGAAGAAGAAGAAGAAGAAGAAGAAGAAGAAGAAAGCTTCGTCAAAGTTAACGGACATTTAAACATTTATTTAACTTAATGGGAAAATCTTTGGCCATCAGACAACTAACAGCTATAGCTAACATTAAAATTCTACTCAGCGTCAATTCCGAAGTGGTTTTTTTTTGTCACATAATCATTCGCATATTTCAATCAAAATATGTATGCAAAATGTGTTCCCTTTCACACTCATAATGTAAATGTGTTTCCCCATTTAAAAACTTTAGTTTCCATGTTCACTATTTTGTTTGTTGTTTGTACATGTAATGTGAACACAAACTGAACATTTACGAAAATACATGACACCTATTTTAAGAAGTTTTCCAAATTTGTTGTAAATTTTTTGCAAGTGGAATCAAACTAAATAAAATAAATCAAACTAAATTCAAAATAAAAAGAAAGTACAAAAAGGAAACGGAAAATAAAATTTTAAAATACATATAAAAATTACATCAGAAAGCATTCATCAGGTTTACATATAATTTTAAAATTATTATAAATAATAATAATAATTTATTATTATTATTATTATTATTATTTGTAATAATAATAATAATAATAATAATAACTAATTATGTTTCTTTCGTCAGTAAGAAGCAACATCAACAATTACCAGTGGCGGCTTTTGGTTGGAAAATTTGGAGGTTGCAGATGGGTTGGATGGAACAAAATTGTTTTATTCTCTGAATAGAAAATGTCCAAGTCACCTCCCCTCCAAACAATACACAAGGAAAGCAAAATACTGCAATTTTAGTGTCGCACCCACGTAACCACGAATATTTATTGTATGAATCTTTTTTACATTTACGATTAAATATTCCGTTACCTGATTTTACACTTTGATTAAAATTTGAAAGGTCTGGTGTAGGCCTACCTACTCTCTTAATTTCAATTTTTTTCCTCAATAGGACCTAATTTGAACGCCGTTTTCGTCAAGTTTTTCGACAGAATTCATTGTGCCCTACCAGTTAAATATAATAAATATCTTACACTATGAAACCTTAATCCTTTATACGTACTATTATTTACATTTGACGATGAATTGGATTGACACTAACAACGACCTTACAAATTCCAACCTGGCACACCACGTGTTATTTACTAACAGACTGGTAGCGCCGTGATGTAAAAGCGAGTTTGCAGTCCCTAATCACACCAAGCGAGCCTATACCGTTGTAATAGGAACAACCGAGTCTAGCCAGCCAGAGCACTACTCCACTGTATTTCCCCATATACAAAGCGTGTCACAGTTGGTGCATACACCGCGGCAAGAGCGTGTACGGTTTTTACTATTGCTCTGCGCTTTTCAATCGGCAAATGATTAATTATGATGATTTAGCTTCAAAACACTATTATCAGTTTTTGTTTTATTCATAATTCTATAATTTAAAATACAATTCGGAAATAATTGGTGGTTGTACAAGAGTGCAACCTAAGCACGGGCCGCCACTGACAATTATCATACCACAACAGCGGTGATTATGACTTTTTTCGTTTTGAACAAGCGTTAACAAACGGAATAAATACGACGTTAAAATAACTGTCGTTAAATACTTTAATGATAGGAAACAAACGGTCAGTTAGGAAGGAAATTAATAGACGAAACATTCGTTAAACAAAACGGATACCTGTAACAATATAATGACCAGATTCCTTATGTGTGAATGTAATCAAACGCCGGCCTTTTGGGAACAAACACTAAGCCAGTCACGTTTCGGACTGCACGTGACAACATCCGTGTTACCTCGATTTCACTTGTTCTCTCATAAATCAGGGCGTGTTCCTCTTAGTTCCTTTGACGAGCATTACTGTAGATGTATTTTTTTACGAGTTTGTTGATGGAAGCGGTGCATAGTAATTGGGTTCTCGGCCGGAGGCGTCGGCGCCGCACTGACGTCGCGGTGTCTCTGCGAAATGGGTCAGGAACACCGCGACACGTGCAGTTCAGCGTATGTCTACAACTAACGATTCAGGTTTGCACAAGTGATTAATGTCCGCCAAGTAATTACTTTAAAATGTTTTAATTTTTTTTTACATATTCTAGCATTCTCTTATGACTTCATTTTAAAATTCTTTTGTTTAAGAAATAGATTGAAAATTTTAAGTTGCCTAATTACCTTGGTCAGTATGTTAGAACACGATGTCCTCGTAATTTGTGAATTTCTTGAAGTAGAATATAATAATTATGAAAAATATTTACTGCCTTTTGCAAGCAGTAAAATTACAGCGCTATTAATAGAGTGGGCCCTCATTAATTCGTCACCCACTAATTCGTCTCCCTCTGTAATACGTCACCCACTCAACTTTTTTACTTTTCCTTTATTAACAAGCGAGTAACATATACGGTCTAATTATAGCCGGGGTAAACAAGAAACATGTTGATTGAAGCCGGGGTTCTAATAGTAGCTAGGAGAACGGATTGCGGAAGGTATTGGTTCCGAAAATGGGTATTTCATACTCGTGTACACGGCATAATAAGTGTTGTGTTGTGTTGTTATGAGCGTAATTCGTTTCCGAAAATTCAGTCGGATTGCTGATACCTGGCAAAGTATTTCGAAAAACACTCTAAAATCTGGCTGGAATAAGTTACGACAATCTGAATTACACCCAGCGCCTACAGAACCAGAATGTATTGACCCTACATCGGAATTGTTAGATATCTGCCAATCCCTACCAGCATTTAACAGTTTAAATGAAGACGACGTCAAAACTTGGTGTGAAATAGACTTGGGCTACCAGTTGTAGGCTACGAAATGTTTCGAGATGATGAAATTGTTACAACCTATCCGCAGAACTTTCCCACAATCATTAAACGCTTTTTTTCAATTAAAGTGGTTAAAACGTCTTTGAGTTTGAAAATTTCCAGCAATAAATGTGTTTGAGCATAACATTAGTATTGTACATTGGTAGGGGTGTAATAAAACATTTATTATTGTCTTTAATGGGTTTGTTTCTTACTCCCTCACTAATTCGTCTATTTCACTAATTCGTCACTCTTCGGTCCCGTAGGTGACGAATTAGTGAGGTTCTACTGTACTAATACTACTACTAGTACTATTACTATATTACTACTACTACTATTACTACTACTACTACTACTACTACTACTAATACTACTACTATCGTGTAAAATCTTCATCGTGAAAACTAAGGTCGATCTGCTGGAGCCACTACAGCAGTGGTATTCACACCAAGCCGAGCTCAGTAGGTGGGCTCCAGTTGGGTATCTCTGGCTGGAGCCACTACAGCAGTGGTATTCACATCAAGCCGAGCTCAGTAGGTGGGCTCCAGTTGGGTATCTCTGGCTGGAGCCACTACAGCAGTGGTATTCACATCAAGCCGAGCTCAGTAGGTGGGCTCCAGTTGGGTATCTCTGGCTGGAGCCACTACAGCAGTGGTATTCACATCAAGCCGGGCTCAGTAGGTGGCTCCAGTCGGGTATCTCTGGCTTTTCACATTTTCTCTATGTCTAGACGTTTTCCTCTCGTCTTACTTGCTGCCTTTTCTCTTCCAGTAGTTGTGAGTTTCCCCACCATTTTAATCGCCTCATCACCATATATCCGCTTATTAAGTTCTCCAAAGTTTTATGATTTCTAATCTTCATCTCGCAGAGCCGTTTCGTTACTCACCTTCAAGGCCCTTCTCTAACAGTAGTCTGTGCTTTCACAACAGTTTTTCCTTGGTCTGCCTGGCTACCTGTCTTTGGTTGCCAAATCAACATTTGTTTTGCAGTTCAGTGCTTGGGCATTCGTTGCACTTGTCCGTACCTAATTAACAGTGTATTACTGAACTCATCTGAAAACAATTTACCTCAATTGTTTTAATTCTATGTATACATTCAAGTATCGAACAAATACATTTTGCTTTACTCCTCCTTATTATCTGAATTATCTTATGATCACACCAGCTCTTCCCAAGACCTTTTTCGTTAGTCATTCACTCTCGAATTTAGCCCGACAGAAGTACGATATGCTACCGATAATGCTGTACGGTAAATCTGACCACCATCTGGCGTTACAGCCATATGGGGGGGGGGATCACTACGAGTTCCAACACCCAGCTCTGTCAGCTTATCTTCAGCACCATTTGTCCACCTTATTTTCGGTCTAACGCTTTTCCTTCACCTGCCCTGAAGTCCCATAATTATTTTGCTCTCTCGTTCGCTTTTAGACAATTTATTCAGGTACACTGACTTTGTAAAATCGTTCTCCAGCGGCTCTTTGTATATTCCATACAGTTCACAGTTACGACCCTTCTGCCACAAGCAGTTTCAGACGTAGCTCACCAAATCTTTAAATCTTTTATTTGGACATGTTTAGCATGTTTAGCTCTGCAGGGCATAGTATTCATCTTATAAAATTTTTGTAGGTGATAAGTATTGTATGCTTAGTTAAAAGTATAATTTTAAAATGATTTAAAAAACTTCATAATGGACCGTAATTGCCGCTAGAAATCTTGCTGTAATTTCCTTCATTGATTGTCCCATGTTACTGATAATCTCAAATAAGTAAACTTTTTTGTTCATGAGGTCTCGAGTAGGTTATGTCGATCTCGAAACCAGAAGAACCACGAGGTTATGAGGATATATCTCGGGTAGGCTTGTTTTGTATTTGCTGTACTAGTAATACTAGTATTAACTTACACCTGAAGACGACCACAGATAGTTTACCGCCCGAAACGTTGTGTGATAAATTACAACGATGGTAACTGTCCGAACTAACCCTGCTGATAATGTTCACGTAACGTCGAAAGTTACATTGAAGGTCACTGTATAATACATTCGACACGTATTAATACGTTCCTACTTTGGAATACTTCATTTTTTGATAGTTTTTTTTATAAGCTTTTATAAATAGCAGAACTAGCTCAGGCTGACGTACAGCTTAATTTGTGTCTATACTATTTCCGTTCTTAGTTTAATCCTGATGAAAACAGACAGGGGTGACACATCTGAAACCCTATTTACTACTTGAATTAGAGTCGTGTCAATCTGACAGAAAAAGTACAGACAGGGTACATGTAATATTGACACTGTATAAAGACGTAAAATTGTAATAATTTGTCCTGACCAAAGTAAAATTTGGGTGTCTGTGTCAGACGAACAGTGAAATATTTTTTAACACTAGTTAATCGCGTTTTTCATTAACTCCTTCAAAATTGCACAGAACAAACAAGTAAGTTAATTTAAAACGAAAATAAAAGCTGTGATAATTACCAGTGTACTGTATGTTATTGGTTGCTTTATCTACCGCCGTTTTTTCATTTACTTCCATTTTTATCAATTGTTTTATGTCAGGCAGCTTATATAGGTTGTGTTGTGACGGGCAAAATATCCTTTCAACTGGCTCCATATTAATTTAATAGGATTCAGAATACAGTGATAAGGAGAAAGTCTTAAAACGACGTGCACCG
Source organism: Magicicada septendecula (assembly GCA_034769895.1). NCBI lineage: Eukaryota > Metazoa > Arthropoda > Insecta > Hemiptera > Cicadidae > Magicicada > Magicicada septendecula. Next base: position 441,671,394 of record CM068372.1, on the reverse strand, counting down.
ATTTAAGTGGCAAGATAACGTTTACATGAGTATACAGATATTCTGCACATGCGCGTAAACATATTACTGTGTGAACAGTGTCAACGCCGCTGACCAATAGCATTGCAGATTTCACACGTGGGTTTGTTTACATCAGGATTGAACTGAGAACGGAAATAGTATAAAAATATGATGCTTCGGTGCTTCAAAGATAAAAGTGAATTGCAGAGTAAAATTTCCTATCCTGTTAAAGCAGTACTTTACGATTTGGTGTGTGAGTTTTTCCTGTCGCTGTGTACTTGGTTTTAGACTGTTTTATATAAAGTCCTTACTTTTAAGGAGTTTTTCTTATCACCAAGAAGGATCACATCGCGACCTTCTTACTTTGGATTATAATGCCCAAATCATGAGCGTAACCCAGTGGGTAACGAGTAATGGGAAGAAACAGTGGTGAGTACATAACATCAATGAATGGATCTTTAATACGCAAAGCACTGGACACAGAGTGGTTCCTATTATTTCCTATTGCTATTGTCATAGAGACGCTTCTGAGACAATTGCCAGAAAAGGGAACATGCTAACTAGATATTTTTTCTTATCGTAATTTTTACTGTATATGCAACTACTTTTTGTATTATAAGCTTAAATAATAATTAATTTTTTACCTTTGATTAGATTATTTTGTGGCCCAGTTACAATGTTCTATAAAGATCTGCTCGTAAGTCAGCTGATTAGGCTGGTCCAATATGGTTTCCAGTTAGGTTACTGAAGAATAATACGGAACATGTGGCCGATGGGAGGGCTAACAGAGATTACTTCCAGGTCCGGGAAAAATACTGTTGCAAACAGACAAGATAATCTGACAGCTTATATCTGATATAAGGAGAACCTCGAATCTACGAGTACAAATTTACCACATTTTCACAATACAGGATTTATCGTTAGATATTTATTGATACGCAAAGTTATTTTCTGTTTTACTGTATATTAAGGTGGTAATATTGTTTTTTGTGTTTACACATTTCAGCAGCCCTTCCTTCGAAACGACCTGCCGCATTAATCATGTTTCCCTGAATGTAATGTGGTTTTGCGCTTAGCAAAAAACTGTTTTCAGCGAGCGTTTTTACCAGTCCGTTAGAATGATGTAGCTTTGATTCCCCTGACACACTTTGTGAACGGGCCGCAGACATCACGGCGCCCTAACGAACCCGAACTTCGTTCGTTACTCATAATTCCAACAATGTTGAATAACAAAGATTATTTCTGTGTGGAATTATTTCTTTGTAAGTAACATTAATTCTTGCTTACAATACTGTATATGGAGTTTTAGAGAATAACGAATAGACTAAAGAATTTATTACGCTATTGCTGCTACTATTACTGCTACTATTACTACTACTAGTACTACTACTACTACTATTACTACTGCTGCTGCTGCTGCTGCTGCTGCTGCTGCTGCTGCTATTACTACTACTACTACTACTACTACTACTACTACTACTACTACTACTACTACTACTGCTACTACTACTGCTACTATTACTGCTATTGCTGCTGCTGCTACTACTACTACTACTACTACTACTACTACTACTGCTGCTACTATTACTGCTATTGCTGCTGCTACTACTACTAATAATAATAATAATAGTAATACTAATTTTGTAAGGGGGAAAAATGCCTTATGCATCGTTAGAGGAAACCGTGCTTTCCCTGGTGTGTGGGACTCTCATCCACTAAATAATCCACCTCTATATCAGGCATTCATATGCATCCTGGAACCACTTAGCGTATTACTACAGGATGGAGCCTATTGCGCTGTTATCGGGCTCCTTCTAGTTGTTCCTTATCTTCTACCCCCCCCCCCCCGTTGGCTGCAAGTTGGGCTAGTCTTTTTTTTTAGTAGGACCCGCTGAATAATAATAATAATAATAAACATTTCACGGACTTTTAAGCACCCAGAACACAAAAGTATCTTACCATTGACTAGTTACTTTTGCAGAATGTAAATATTCTGCAGTCACTGAATGTTCTAACAACTGGCAACCGACAAAGGATAAATCCATTTTACCATTACGTGGGTCAGTTGAAAGTTCGCGGAGTGACATCTGTCGGTAGAACTAAACTTTTTCGTGTGTTGTAAGATTCATATTTTTGTATAAACACCCGTTACTTTCCAAATCTATCTGCAAATTTATCATTGTTTATCAGGTGTTGAAGTTTACGTGTCAACTACGTTTCAAAAAATCGAAAAAAAACAAACATCGTGCTGTGATTGAATTGGTTGTTAGAAAGTTCTAGCGCCAGTGGAAATTCACAATGAAATGGTAAATGTGTTATAAAATGCTGCGTCTTCAAAGCAAACGGTCTGTAAGTGGTCACTCGAGTTTAAACGTGTTTATACGAGCAGTGAATGTGATACCCGCAATGGACTCCCAACAAGTACAACTCCAGACATTAACAAAATGTTGGAAGACATTAACAAGGTGTTGGAAGACCGGCGGTTGAGAGTGGTCGACATTGGCATCTCACATTAGCGTGTCTTTCATATTTTAGGAACTTGGTGTGAAAAAACCTTTTTGCAAGCTGGGAAGCCACACTTGGAGTCGTCGCTCGTACAACCACGTTCAAACTCGAGTTCCACTTAAAATAATTGTTTTGAAGGTCCTGACACATTTACCAATTCGTTGTTAATTTCCATTTGTGGTAGACTTTATCAACAAAGAATAAGTGATTTTGTCCATTTTTCGAAACGCACGTAACACGTAAACACCCGGTAAACAATTACGAAATTGGCAGATAGATTTGGAAATTAACATGTGTTTACATGAAATATAAATCTTACAACACATGAAAAGTGTTAAGAACATGCCGAAGCAGCATTAGTGAAATATATGTCACTGCGGTTATTAGATTATAGTCCAAAATTGTCAAAGGTTTTTCTTCATTATAGTTCGTTGTTTGCCTAGTTTCGTTTTTATAAAACAAACCGACAGATTAATCTCTTTTACTCAAAGGCTGATATATCTGGCATTCAGAAAGGAAATCGCCGTAACTTCAAGCGAAGCTTTTACCTTACTTACGACTTTTAAAACTTGCAAATATGATTTGATGATTATATTTAAAGATATAAAGGCATAGTCATTATACTTAAAATGTTTATAATGAGAGACAAAGAAACTAAGTCTATCTGACCGTCTTTCATTCATAATTAAAAATCAAAATATTAATAATGAAGCCGGAATCACAACCAAAAAGCGTCGGCCGGCATTTTCGTACCCTTAGGTATACGCATATTAGAAATTAACTCTAATCAATCCCAAACGAAAATTAGTAATTTCTTAAAGCCAGGAAATATAGAAAGTAATTCTGACAAACAGCTTTCTTGTTTTTGAAGAATATAGACTTTGGGAAAAGTGTTTACTATAAACTGTTCTTTACTATGGACAGTTTATATTACAATAATGTATACAGTATTTTGTATAAGACATAATCCTTTTTATTGCTGTACAGCTGTACTCCTTATTCACGTATTTCAAATTAGTCATATCCCTAATACAAAAGCCTACTTCCTATATACAGTTACAACGTACTTTCAATAAATAACAGACACTTCAGGGCCCCTATTCTCTCTCTCTCTCTGATTGGCGCTACAGCTCATGGAGAGCTGGACAATCCGCCTCCAGGCGTCTCGATCCTCTGGTCTCAGTCTCCATCTTCTTACACCGAGTTTGCGCAGGTCGTCCACAAGATCATCCAACCACCGTTTTCTGGGCCAACCGCTCCTTCTTCTACCACCAGGTCTCCCCCGTCAAAATTTTCTTTAACGTGGACGTCTCTGACGTTCTCTGGACACGCCCTGCCCACCGGACTCTACTTTTCTTAATGTCAGCGACGGTATCTGGTTCTCCATAGATTTGTTGAATTTCTGCATTCGTCCTTATCTCCATGTTTCTTGGACGTTCACTGCACCAAATATCCTCCTCAGGACTCTTCTTTCCCACCTGCGCAACCACTCTCCCTCTGTCACTGTCATTGTCCATGTTTCGGACCCGTACATGACCACTGGCTTAAGAACTGTTTTTAGAGCCGAATCTTGGTTGCTCTGCTTATGCTTTTACATTTAAATATTCCTTGTAGGGAGAAGTAACGTCAGTTACCAGCAGATATACTTTCTTTTATTTATTTGACTTTTATAATGTTGTCCTCAGTAACTTGTGAGCCCAGGTATTTAAATTTTTAGATCTTTTGAAATTTGTGCCCTCCAGTTACCAGGGCGCTCTTCTCTCTTGTATTTTACATTTTACTGCCTGTTAATATGTATTTCGTCTTTTCTGTGTTTACTTTTTGCCTCCATAGAAATTAGTAAATAAGTAAATGAGTAAAAATTCGTTGACTTGACCTCTTCTAGACTCAAGAACCCCTCTTTTAGGTCTTGTTAGCTCCTTGAGATAAGTATTATGGCATCAGTATAAGCTAGACACTGCAGCATTCTGTTAAATATCGTGCCCCTAGGTTTATAGGCCACTTTTTCGAAAGCCAGGTTAAACACAATTGTAGAGAGTACATCTCCTTGTCTAAGCTCCTTTTTAACGTCAGATACCTCTGTAAACTCTTCTTCAACTCTCACCTTGCTCCGTGTTCCTTCCAGTATCTTTTTTATCAGGCTCACCAGTTTCCCTGTCATACCAAATTCTTTCATTATCTCTATTATACTTTGTCTTTTCAGGCTATCATATGTTTGTTTGTAGTCTACACAGACCCCTATTAGTCCTTTATAATGACGGATTGCTGTGTCTGTTATTTTTTCAGTAAAACATTAAATCCTGCGTTCTCTACGAGGCACAACGTAGTATTATTCTTGTAAATATTTTTCATTTATCGTTCGTTCTGGCGTTTATTTCCCGGCGCTTAATGCAGACCATGAGTAAAAATTTACACCTATAGTAAATTTTTTAGTTAACAACACTTGTTCGGTTGAGAGTTACGCAAGTTTTACTGACATTATTACTGTAACAACCGACATTGTTGATAGTATTAACACTGAACGTTTCGCCTGTCAAATGAAGCGGCGATTTCAGCGGTAAAATGTTGCAATCAGAGCGCCACATCATGGAATTATTGTTAATAGTAGGCCCCTATTATCAATAAAACGAAATTGTCAACCGGCAAATGTGTTCTGTATTAAAAAAAATTGTATGTGTGTGTACCAGAGTACACAGGTAAGAAGTGAAACTTCTTTATGACATATCATTTTTCTACTATTTACAACTTCACAGAAATTGGGTACATAAAGCTTAAGAAAAAAAATTATGTTCTAAAAAATTAGTATGTTATTAATGTCATGAATATAATGTATTGTGATTTTGATCGTATATAACTGAGAAAATCTCACCTGTTGACTGGGTTTTACCCTTTTTTCGGGCTCTGTACTCTCGCGCACGCTCTGCATCTGATTTTTTACGTTTTCGATGATTCTCTATCGGAATTTCTTTCTTTTTCCGGGCTCTATACGCTCTCATTCGCTCTGCAGCTGTTTTTGGATATCCCCGTTAGACTGAATAAAGATCACTCGCTGCTTGAGTTTCATTATTTTTCTTATCTCTGTACTCTCTCGATCGCTCAGCTGATGTACTGATTTGTGAACAATTACGATGATGAACATCTACTTGTACAACTATTGCATTTGGATACTCAATAGAGTTTTCGGACTCTGCCATTATTTAATCTAAAAATTAGTTAATCAGTTTACAAAAATTATATAACGAACTTTAATATTCATATTTCATGTCATAACTTAATAAAAATAATTCAAAGCAGATATTTAATAACTTACTCAATTACACAAGTTATGAGTAAATAATTGGAATTATCTATTCAAAGTAATACAATTATATGATGACAGTTAATCTTGTAGACATGCAATGATTTTATAGAATTCAAAATGAATAAATAAATCATTAAAAACGAATAATTAAAAAAGATGTACGTATACATATTTTTATTTTCTAATTGTGTTTTGTTTTATTTTTAAATTATTATTTAATTTGTTTTTTTATTGTTTTTAGAATTAATAATGTTTACTAGATTTACAGTCATATTTATTAATACTTGCTAATTTTAATAGATTTATATACATTTACTGATACTTACAATCAAAAAGTGAGGTTAACCTCAAATAAATATTAAAATCACGCTCACGTGTTGGATTTTTAATACTTGCTCATTTTAATAGATTTATATACATTTACTGATACTTACAATCAAAAAGTGAGGTTAACCTCAAATAAATATTAAAATCACGCTCACGTGTTGGATTTATCAAACGAAATATATAATCACTCTCACTTTTACTATAAATTCACTTGAATTTGAATTACTTTGCTTTCAATAACCAATTTTTCATTGAGGATGATGGATTGGCCATGGGTTCACCTCTCTCTCGTCTATTGGCCGACGTTTACTTGAATTTTTATGAAAACTCTCATTTGCTCTCACATAACAAATAATAAGTCTTTTTATTTTATCACTTTCAAACTAATATATTATTCTTTACGTCACTATACTGAACTTTGATAAAAAAAAACAACATGGCGCGTAACCGAAAATCGTGACGATTTTTTTTTACATTGCTATAAAATTTCTCTCATACGTCGATAAAGAAGTTTCACTTCAATTCCGACAGCTCAGGTCATGCGAGTGAAAATCCCGTAACATGCTAGATTATTCAATTATATAATCGTTGCATTTCAGACTCCGCTCAAATACAGAGCTTTTCTCTTCTTCTTCTTCTTCTTCGTTACGGCTTAGACTGTTTAGTCTGTTCCGGCTCCAACTTAACGGACCGTCTCTTCTTGAGTCTTCCCAGGCTTCTCTTACCTTTCGGCTAGCTTGGGTAATCTGTCACTTCCCATTCTACTAATGTGTTTTTCCTGCTCTCTCGATACTTAATGAGTTCATTTACTTCTTCAACTTTCAGTTCCTCTCTTATCTGACTATTTTTTTTCATAATCTAATTTTGTGTACCCAGATATAGAACGCAAAAATTTCATTTCTGTTACCTGAATTCTTGATATTTGTCTAGCAGGCATTGTCCATGTTTCTGAGTCATACAACTGCCATGGAGATTTGTATAATTTTATTATGGACTCTTTCCTTGTCTTGTGCTTTAGAGCACGTCGGAGAGTTCCTGTTATCTGATTAAATTTATTAATTTTCAAATTAATATCTTCTTCGTTTTTATATGAGAGCTTAAAGCGTAAATAGCTAAATTTTGAGATTTGCCATTTTACCATCTGACCATGATCCTTTAAAAGCCATACATTTTTTTTTTTTTTTTTGTCAGGTATTCCCATATTAAATTCTTTCGCAATGTTATTTAAGGAGTGGAGCATCCTTTGCAAGTCATCTTTATTCGAGTTTTCTACATTTATAATAAAAAGCCCGTCGTAATTTTTCATATCCACCCCGCGTACTGACGTTCACCTGTTATCACATCCGTAAATAACGTGAGCGTTGTCCCACTGGAATTGCGGCAGGGGTAGCGGAAATTTTATAACGGGGACGCCAAAGATTTGAGGCATTACTGGAGTATGAAGCCTACATAGCAAAACATTTTTTTTTCTTTCAGCACACCCCATCACCCAAGGCAGGGCGGCCGCTACCATATGTGCAAAATGTGCACCACACACGGACGGCCATACAAAAGGGGTGGCCGTAGACTGCCAAATTTATCAGCAGATATTGCAAAATAAATAAATATATATATATATACAACATCGATGTATAGCATCTGTCGTCGCTGTCCGATTTCCAGACTTTCTCTCCAAAATGTTTCGTCCTGACAATGTTCTTCTGTCACATTCCTCGCACTTAGAGCTTTCTGGATACTCTCTCCCCAAAATAAATTAAAACAATTAATACCGACTAGGTCTAAGTATATGACATTAACGTTTACTGAGTTGTGAGTTGTTCTTGATATTTTTGTTAGCACTGCCGCAGTGTAATGGCATCAGCCTTTGTTTTGACTCCCAAGAAAGCGTATAGGTATTGTTGCGCGGCATATAAGCGTATATCTGCGTTATTGCTGTGGTTTCTTTGTGGTTTTGTAGACAGGCGCGTGCATGTCGACGCTGGCAAACTATAAAGTACCTACCCGCTAAGGTAAGAAAATATCTATGTATTATTTTTACGGAGAGGCACATTTAGGAATGTCAACTTGTATTCAGAACAACAGCAGTTTGTAAGCAGTAACAGAAATTTGTTAGTTATGCTTAAGACGTTTCCGAGTGCGGTATTGTTTTTGGTCACGGTCTGGGGTGTAATTCTGAGACGTGTCGTATTTGTACAAGATATATATTCGTAATATCATTGAAGTATCTGACATAAAAACGAAACGTTTATCGGGCTTCAGTTTAAAAGACAAAGAAACGAGAAAATTGAACAACAACAGAAGTTAAGTGGCCCATTAGAAACGTCTGTAGCTGATACTAGTGAAAGTGAAACTAAGCGTTAGTTTTTAATAAACTATAGTGTTATAAAAACTCTAAAAAGACGACCGCGCAAATAAACTTTTATATTTCTGAAAATGTATCCAACACTTCTACGCCCACATCTTCCACTTATATCCTGTACTCAGCTAAAAAGTTTATGAAAAATATATTAATTTTTTTTTCAATTTTACTATTTATGTCTGTATCAATTTTTAATTAAAATAATATTAAATAGTGTGGCAAAGTACTGATATGAAAAGTATATTCGGGAGGGCGGCAAACACCCTAGCGGCGGCCCTGACCCAAGGAAAAACGTGTTACACCGTGAAGTCTTGTTTGTGTTGTTCCTGTTTTAGCCTCACTTTTTTAATTAGCCTAGTCGTTGTTGTCCTTTTGAATTTTATTTGGTATCGCTGCTTGTGTAATAAACTCTTCACTGAGAAGTAGCAGTTTAACACGCTTGGCGTACGGAGTGGTTGTCAGACAGGAAATGACGCGCTATTGTTGTTTTGACGCATGTAGCGCTCTCTGGTGTGTGTACCAGTAAGAACAAATACTGTAAACTCTACTGTGTCTAACTACGCATCTCCGTTCCCGACGTACTCGGATTTGTGGAAATTAGATAAAGCGGTTTGTTTAACGAAGTGTTGTCTTTATAAACACTGCAGTCCAATTCTCACGATTTAAGGGCCGAGCCACCCCGTAAGGTACCGGTACCAAGTTTCTATCCCGTTTATACAATTTCTATCTTGTATAGACGAAATATTTGTACTGTTTACATCTAGTTTAATGAATTTTAAAGCAGGGATCACCGAACGAATATTCACTAATATTGTTCTAAGGCTTTCACGACCGGAGTCAGTTGTATGTACCGGTCTGTTTGGCCGTGGTCTATGGTTTGCAGACAAACCAAACGTTTCGACAGCACCACTGGTTGCCATCATCAGTGGAATTCGAGTCTACCTGAACGCGGGTTGTTAAACGTCAGGCAAACAGTAATGTGGTAAAGGCTGATACTTTATGTGTCGCTATTAATGTGTCATACAGAGGAATACCAACGATGCTACTGCTTAGCATTATTGTACCGCGTCTTATATTATGATCTATTACCATGATACACCTGCTGAGTTCTATTGTGCCTATTGCATTAATGTCCAACAGTTTATACTCTTACTGGTAGACAGACCTACACAATGTTTAATACGCTACACTAAGCTTTCCTGAAATTTTGTCTCCTTTCCTCTACTTTCTTCTCCTTAAGCATTCTTCTTTTTCTCCTGCTTCTTTTCCTTCTTCCACTTCTTTATCTTCTTATTCTTCACCTGCATTTTCTTTTCTTCTTCTTCTTCTTCTTCTTCTTTTTCCTCCTTTTTCTGTTTTCTTCTTCTACACTTTCATTTCTTCTTTTCCTTCTGTTTCCTCCCCCGTTTCCTTCTTTTTTATCACATTTACGTTACTACTTCGTCTTCACGTCATTACGGCTACGGCTTCACAGCGTCTCTGACCTTCGTCTTCACAGCCTGCCACAGCCCCTTTAACCAACTGATCTGGAGTTAAATCTTGTTTAGTAATATGTGTGCGCACCATTTGAAAAATGCATAGAATCTCAGCTACTTGAATTCAAGACCTCAAGCTACTGAGATAACGTTTAGAGTGCTTTTGTCAGACCACTGAACTTTTATATGCTGTAAAAATATATTTCCTATATATATATATATATATAGATAGGCGTACCCTTTCGTTGTGAGACGATGTCGTAAATAAATTATTACACATTTCTTAAAGTTCAAGATACCGTAATTTTTATCTTCACAGTAAAAATTCGGCTCAATTTTCGTGATTATTTTGTTTACCATTAGTATCAAAAAGATCTTTAGATAATATGTAACATACGGGGGTCCCTCGGTGAGCCAATCATGTGGCACTGAGACACTTCCTTATAATCGGCGACAATACTTGATTTTCATAACGTTTACACTTGATAAAAAATATAGATGTGTGAGAGAGCCCGCAGATAGTCACTATAGAGAGTTCCGGACCAACTTTCTGATTGTTGTTACAAAGTCAAGATTGAAAAACAACCATTCTTAGGCAAAACGAATACATGTTAAAATATTTTTAAATGAAACGTTGGTTTGTATGCAACATACAACGAAAAACATCCACGTGTTGTATGCGTTGTGTTGATGAATGGAGGAACATTTTTAGGTCAACGCGAAGAAAAAACAGACTTTATTGTGTCTTGTTTTAATTTTTCTTTAAAATATGTTCATTTGAGTCGCACTGAACAGAAAAATAAAAAAAAGAAGTTGAAAACTATTGACGTAATATATGTTTAAAATTTTCCACATCTGTTATTAAAACGATATTTTTTCGCACATTCTGTCATAGGTTTGTAATACTAGTATTAATAATAGGCTAATAATTAGGCCTATTATTATTAATAATTATCACAATAATAATAATAATTATTATTATTATTAATATTATATTCAGATGAATATTTACTATTATTATTATTATTATTATTATCATCATCATCATCATCATTATTGGGTTCTACTATAGAAAAAGACAGGCCTAACTTGCACCCAACGGGCAGTAGAAGATGGGGAACAACTGGAAGGAGCCCGATAAGGGCGCAGTTGGCTCCATGCTGAAGAAATACGGTAAGTAGTTCCAGGTTGGATACGAATGCCTGAATTATAGGTGGGTTTTTTAGTGGGTGAGAGTCCCACACACCAGAGGAAGCACGACCTCCTCTGCCGGTGCATAAAGCATTTTTTGCCTTCTATAAAAAATTATTATTGTTATTATTATTATGATTTCCTTAAATTCGTAGTGACCGTCAATCAATGAATTTTTCGGTGAAGGGTTTGTGAGGATCGGTCAAAAATATAACACAAATTTTAACTTATTTGTGTCGACGTTTCGACAATGTTTATTGTCATCATCAGGACCTGTGTATGAATACAAAAGAAATGTCAAACACAACAGAACAATTATTTGGGCGAACGTGTTCGTGTATGTGTGTGTGCATGTGTGTGCATACACGCGTGTGCGTGCGTATGTATGTATCATTGTACTGTATATGTGAAGGAGTTTTTGAGATAGTTTGTTTACATCTTCAAATGTTTTCATTAAGAAAACGAAAAAATTATAATATCACAGAACTTAATTTATACGCTATTACAATTTAAATTATTATACGTGTATGTAATGATATTCTTAATTAATTATAAAAGCAATAATCAACAATTAGATATTAGATTGGAACAGAAAATTTTATACATATAGCAGTCAACATATAGCATAGTAAAATATATTATAACTAAAATATCGGTATGGAGAACCATACATGACTTCCATATTCTAAGATTTACATTTAAAATCATTTTCGAAATGAAATATTACCATAGAAACTACTTCTTTCTACTTACTGCTTCAGCCTTAACCACAGTACTGTGGTCACTAACGTATACCACCTCACGTTATTGCACTCGATTTTCACTGATGATGGAAGTCGATGGCATTGCCGAAACGTCTGGTTTTGTAGAAAACATTGGACTACGGCCAAATATCCCGGGAAGGAATTTTAACAAAAACTACTTCTTTGTTGCCGCTAACGTTGTACACATATATATAAAATATATGCATAAAATTAATGGCTTGTATAAGTTAATGATTGATCTCCATTAAGTAGTAATATTATGATGTCCGTAATTAAAACATCAGAGCAGGTTTAGTGTGAATGAGGGTACACTGTGGACAAAAATTTTCAACATTTCCTATTGAGCGTTGCTTAGAGTAAAGCTGCGAATCTACAGTGTATGTTTCACAGAACAAACACGCGAAAAAGAAGGAGCGCTCCGAAGTCACTCATGGACCCTCAGCATCTTGCAGAGGGTTAATTCCCTAAAGACGAAAAGTCTGTCTATGAATCGTTCCTCTGTAAACACGTGCAGTTACATTGCCCAGCGATCCACAGGAAGCAAATTGATGTCCATTTTTTCGGCTTGCACGCGTTATGTTGGTGTGGGTTTCGGCACTTTCCATTTAAAAAGCGTGCAAATGTAAGAAAATAAACATGAGTGAGACCAGAAATAACGTGAATTTTGTGTGTGTGTGTGTGTGTGTGTGTGTGTGTGTGTGTGTGTGTGTGTGTGTGTGTGTGTGTGTGTGTGTGTGTGTGTGTGTGTGTGTGTGTGTGTGTGTGTGTGTGTGTGTGTGTGTGTGTGTGTGTGTGTGTGTGTGTGTGTGTGTGTGTGTGTGTGTGTGTGTGTGTGTGTGTGTGTGTGTGTGTGTGTGTGTGTGTGTGTGTGTGTGTGTGTGTGTGTGTGTCTTACCTGCCTTTTTATTGCTGTAGGCATAATAATAAAATGGAAACGTAAACATTACATAACTGAGATATGCTTACCTGCCACGAACAATATATATTATTTTATACATGGAGGAGTTCAGCGACATACACACGTACAGAAGAATTATATATATAAAGATATTAACTCATACATAATTTACATTAAAATGAAAAAATTATAATTTTATTGCCTGGTAACAAAATTATTTTATTTTTAACAATTACCATTGTTTGAAAAAGTTTAAATGAATTTTCAAGTACTTTACTGTTGTTAAAACGTAAAAGGTTGCAGGTAAGCTACCCCTTCCCCTTAACCGATCTTCACCAAAATCGAAAGTCCTTGAGACCTCTACAATTTAGGGACGTATGCAAAAAATTATTTGATTCTGTTTGAATTTGCGGCTGTTATCGTTTGCCATAAAAAATACGCTTGATAAAAAAACGTTGCCGGTAAACTACCCCTTCCCCTTAACCGATCTTCACCAAAAACAGTAGGTCTTGAGTACTCTACAAATCAGGGCTGTATGCAAAACATTATTTGATTCTGTTTGAATTTGCGGCTGTTATCGTTTGCCATAGAAAATACCTTGTTAAAAAAACGTTGCTGGTAAACTACCCCTTTCCCTTAACCTATCTTCACCAAAAACAATAGATCTTGAGAACTCTACAATTTAGGGCTGTATGCAAATAATCTTTTGATTCTGTTTGAATTTGCGGCTGTTATCGTTTGCCATAGGAAATACCCTTGTTAAAACATAAAACGTTACAGGTAAACTACCCCTTTCCCTTAACCGATCCTCACCAAAAACAATAGATCTTGAGAACTCTACAATTCAGGGCTGTATGCGAAACATTATTTGATTCTGTTTGAATTTGCGGCTCTTATCGTTTGCCAAAAAAAATAAATTTCCCTTGATAAAAATAAACCGTTGCAGGTAAACTACCCCTTTCCCTCAACCGATCTTCACCAAAAACAATAGATCGTGAGTACTCTACAAATCAGGGCTGTATGCAAAAAATTATCTGATTCTGTTTGAATTTGCGGCAGTTATCGTTTGCCATAGAAAAAAAATCTACACACAGATAGACACACAGACACACACACAGACACTTTTCGGAAAACGACTTTTTTTCATGTTTTGAGTGTAGTACAATCAGAATCTGCAATAATCTCGAATACGATTTTTTTTGCCATCACCATACTTCCATTTCCTTAAGGAATATGGAAGTAAAACAGATTAAAGGATGTTCAACTATGTAATTATTAAAAATTATTCTTAACATGTTTCACTCACATTAACATGTTTCATTAATTTAGAAACATATAAATTACACAATAACTGTAGAACTTTACGACCTTACATCAGATAGTTGACATAATGTTACAAACACAGGTTTATGGTAAATTTATCTAACAAGTAACTTGGATATTAATTGTAATCATATTGTTGTAAATTATAGTCCAGAGTGCTATAGAATATTATAAATTTATGTATGTGTCCACAATCACACCCTCTGTCTCACCCATTCTCCCTCTACCACAACCTCTCACTCTAACTTGAAATCGCACTCTCACTCTCTATCCCTCCCACTACTCTCTCTCTCTTTCTCTCTCTCTCTCTCTCTCTCTCTCTCTCTCTCTCTCTTTCTCTCTCTCTCTCCCTTGTCTCTTTTCACAAATGGCACTCTTAAAACACTCACCATTTCTATTAACACTACCGTCAGCACATAAATTAGAGAATTATGTTCAAGATAACAGTATAGATTTAACAACTTACATTGAAGGGTGTAACAAACTATTTTAACACAACATTATAGATAACAGATCTATTATATGAAAATGGTTATTACTTAATATTTACATTTTGTACAATGTTATTTATCTAGAACTTGGTCTATACAGAAAACCATAGTCTCATGTAGTTAATGTATATGTCGGTAGTCATAATCTCTCTCAATCATGCTCTTTCACTCTCTCTCCCTCTCTCATATTATCTGTCTTTCTCTCTCTCCCTCTTTCTCTCTCTCTCTCTCCCTCTTTCTCTCTCTCTCTCTCCCTCTTTCTCTCTCTCTCTCTCTCTCTCTCTCTCTCTCTCTCTCTCTCTCTCTCTCTCTCTCGGTCCTTCTCTCTGTCTTTGTCTCTTTCTAGACTCACACAACACCTCAACACCTTCTCACACTATCATTACACACTCGGGCGCTCTCTCTCTCACTCGCAAATAATATACCCTCAATCTAACACGCAGACGTGTACGCACACACACGCTCGCACAACACACACAACCCCCCCCCCACACACAAGCACAACTTTATACTCGAGCATCAATACTTAAGTATAACACAATTATATTCTCTTCTTTTTGTCACCTAAGAGTAAATTATGCAAAACGCATATTACCACTGTACTGAGTTTAACACAATGACACATACATATTGTTACGACACCAAAAGCAGCCCCAACACCCGAGAAGAACTATAAGAATTAACAATTTTAAATAAAGGAAAATAAAAGGACTATGACGAGACAAATGACAATGACCCAACCCAAGTGATTGGCCCAATAACAAAAGAAATAATGAAATGAACACATTAAATGTACCCTTAAGTAGGGAAAGTACAAATCCAATTAATGTATCGTATTAACAATTAAGTAAATATTGAATGGAAAAAGATAAGATGAACAAACAATAAAACACACAAACCATAATACAGAGAACAAGTGTAAGTAACAAATCATGTTAAAATTATAAAATTAAGTACAGAAAGCAGTAAAGTGTCAGAGAAGCTGTAATAGCCATATATTAAAGCATGTAAATCACTGATTAAGGTAAAATACCCAGAACAAACCGATAAAAAACTAGTATTAAGAGTAAAATTAAAATAAAAGCATTGTAATAAGGATAGGCCTCAAACTATGTGAACCAAAATTGTAAAATATCCACAAATGACAGTAAATAGTGAGAGGAAAAGATAAGGAAACATAAAATAACAAACCCAGAAACAATATAAATATAAAATAAGTGCATAAAACAACATAATGACCAAATTAAGTAAAAAGAATAGTAACAGCCAAATGTTAAAATAGGCCAGAGATAACAAAACATAATCATGTTTGATATCTAAATAAACTACATCAAAAAAGCTATTCAATGATAATAATAATAATCAAATTGTTAATAAGACAAGGAAAATATCTTAGTTAGAAAATATTTAGTCATTCTGAACAAAAACTCAAACTTCATAACAATGAGTACTAAATTCTTTCAGCCAAGAGAGTAATTTGGTTGCCAAGACAACAAAACATATTTATTTGAAAACGTTAAAAAACGAAATAAGAGTCCATTTTTAGCATCACAAGAGGGCAGATGATAAAATTGTCGATCCACAGAAATAAGTTTAAATAAACCAAGCTGATGAAAGACAATAAAACGGCGGTCGAACCTATTTACGGAGAAAAAAATAAAATAAATACTCCCATAAGAACGCATGCAATTGAGAATGAGCGCCATATTGACTGAGAAATGACAGGTCCAGCTATTGTAGACGCGTGACGTCACCGTGTGTACATCACACAACACAAAAGCGGTTTAAAGCTTTGCGTTGACCCCACCGTGAGTTTATTATTAGTAACCTCACCCACTAGTCCTGGTCACCCACGTCCACAAAAAATATTGCGATAATGGCTTCACTGATATCACTGTATACTATACCACCTATTTTTCGAATTGTTTCACTATAGTTTTGGATCACGAACATCACAATTCACAATACCACCACTAACCTTTTACTTTTGAACATATTCACGCAGAGGAAGTACATCTGTTATGACGCGATGTAAAACTATCGATGTTTATCATCGTGAAGAGTACATCGATGTTAAAAAAAATATCGGTATTAAAACATCGATGCTTTTTACATGTTTGTAATATTACAAATAATTGGGGATGAATAATAAATAAAAATAATTGGTAAATAAGTAAAAATAATTAAAGAGAAGAATAATATACCCCTATATTTTATTCACTTACCTTATCAGAAGATTCTGAAAGTGAAAACCTCAACACTTAGGTAAAGGCGAGGTGACGTTAAAATAATTTAACTCATATTCATATTATTATTTATTATTATAAAGATTATAAAGTGTTTGATTATATAGTGAACAAACATACATAAAACCATTATATATATATAGTTTACCTTAATTTCCGTCCAGTGACGTCAAGCGTAATTTGTATTTGGTTACGCGTTTCAGGCCATGTGGCCCATCCTCAGACATGGCCTGAAACGCGTAACCAAATACAAATTACGCTTGACGTCACTGGACGGAAATTAAGGTAAATTATATATAATTATCATACAGTGACCTAGACCGCTTTAAATATGTTTAAAATACATAAAACCACCTACTTTAACAAAAACAGAAAACTCTTTAAATCAATGTCAGGTTTGTTTACTCCTAGTGAAAGTTTAAGTTAGTTTGGTAAATTCTCAACAACAAAAAATGGTATACCAAAAAAATTTTACCGTCTCCACTCTGTCCTAAGGTAGTGGTCGGCAGTGAAAACTGCTATCACAACTTCCTTAGCTGAAGAGGCGAACTGAAGCCGAAACAGAGACAATCAAAAATAACCAGAGCGTAATGCTCAAAGTACAAGTTTGTGTTTGTCAAGCAATCTTTGTCAAACGGTAGTCCTTCAAAGCATTTAGTGAGAATTATTACCAAATTGTAATTTTGATACAAAACTCCTCAGTGCCAAACTTCGCTTGTACTTTGTCTTTCGACTTTGACTCGCGTACTTTGTTCAACTTTTTTAAACTAGTATTCCCAAAGAGAGATAGACCTATAAATTCTCTTACTTTCTTTTAAACAGTAAAAGCTGAAAATCACAGTGTAAAGTAACATTGTTAATACTTTTCTAAAACTAATTTATCTAAAACTTTGTGGTAGTTACCGATAGTATGAAAATCGCAACTGAGCCGAAACAGAGACAAGCAAAAATAACCAGAGCGTAATGCTCAAAGTACAAGTTTGTGTTTGTCAAGCAATCTTTGTCAAACGATAGTCCTTCAAAGCATTTAGTGAGAATTACCAAATTGTAATTTTGATACAAAACTCCTCAGTGCCAAACCTCGCTTGTACTTTGTCTTTCGACTTTGACTCGCGTACTTTGTTCAACATTAAATTAGTATTCCCAAAGAGAGATAGACCTATAAACTCTCTTATTTTTTTTTAAACAGTAAAAGCTGAAAATCACAGTGTAAAGTAACATTGTTAATACTTTTCTAAAACTTTGTGGTAGTTATCGATAGTATGAAAATCGCAACTGAACTATCGATAGTAAACATTTTGAAAAACCCCGCGGCGACGTCACAACGATTAACCAATGTCATAGGTCTGATGCAAAAAACCCGGGAAGTTAATTAAAACCGCTTTACAAAGCTGATGTTGATTGGTAGATATAAAAAAAGCGCGTTTATACACCGTTAATTTTAAAATTTTGCATATTCTCAATTCTCATTGGTTGGTAATGTGTGTGGGTGTCAAGAATCGGCGGCAAAAACAGTACTGTCTTCTCAGTTCCGTGTTGTAATGCATCTCGTAAGCCGCTACGGTAATCGTGTATTTAATTATTTTGTGAATTCAGTGTTTTCGGTTGTGTTATTGTGTGGTGTTATTATTAATTATTATTTCTGTTGTTTAGGGTTATTATTATAATATACCATACATTAATTAACATTTTACACTGAAATGTACCCTGAAATGGCCTGCCATGATATTCAGTGCGGTGGGACGTCAGACGAATGGATTCGAATGACTGAGTCTGAGATTATTGACTTTTTAATTTCCCACGAGGTTATTAAAGGGTCAATAAATTGTCCTTCGTGTGGGTCCTCGTCGTCGACCTACAGTTTTTGTCGAGAAGTTTTTATTTTCGACGCCCAGCGCACTTCAGCTAAGCTGGGGGGCCCTGGAAAGACTGTAGAAGTCGACGAAGCCAAATTTTGCAGTCGGAAATATAATCGTGGCAGGTTCATTGAAGGACAGTGGGTGTTCGGGGGAGTGGAACGCGGTTCTGGCAAGTGTTTTTTGATACCGGTTGAGGGCCGGGATTCCGCTACTCTCCTCAAAATAATTGAGGAGTGGATTAAGGTAAGAGTTTCATCTTTTCATAATTATGGTGGTAAATGCATGCATTTCATGAGAGCGCGCGTGTGTGCGTGTGAGTGCATATTTGTAGTCAATGCTGATATTGCGGTGAAATATTTTTTGTTCTATTCTTCTATGTTATATAAACACGGGAAAAATAATTTTAACGGTGGTCGAACCTATTTACGAAAAAATAAATTAATTAATTACTCCCATAAGACGCCAAAGAACGCCATATTAACTGTGACAAATTACATTAAGAGATTTTTTAACTTTTAATTTTATTTAGTAGTAGAAAAACACGTGTTATTTGGCGCGTAAACTTATGAATTGCAGCGATTGGTAATCCACGTAATGACGTCATAATTCGTCATTCGCTGTGCATTAGTGAGCCGTCGCTCCACTGCGGTGATCCCACTAACTACTCAGTTAATATGGCGCTCATTCACTTTACATGGGCGCTTATGGGAGTATTTATTTTATTTTTTTTCTTCGTAAATAGATTCGACCGCCGTTTAAAATTATTTTTCTCGTGTTTATATAACATAGAAGAATAGAACAAAAAATCTTTCACAGCAATATCAGCATTGGCTAAGAAATATCAGAATTACCGAAAAGACTAACTAACAAGGAAGAAACAAGATTGACACAACATTGTAACAAAATTAAACCTGAATTACAAGAAATACAACCCAAATTTAGAGAAGGAAGACTCAAACACTAGAGCTGATGAAAATCATCCACTAAACATCAAACAAATTGTAAAGTATAATCCTAAAATACCTAACTACACCCACAAGACATTTCACAACACTTTACTAATTTATGCACTATATTAAAACTTGGTTCAAACTTAATAAACAATGAATAATTATTCAATTATTTGATAACTTGTAGTAAAAGATTGTCCAAACTCACTAATAACACTTTAAGAAATATGAGACGATTTATACACAAATCAAACTTAACCTAGGTTATAAGGGGAACTCATTATTGTTGTAAACCATAAGTAAACTGTGATAAAAGAAAATTATTATATTTAATTATTTTAATGTCAAGGTTTGTACTTTAAAAAATCATTTTGTAAACTTTTTTGTCCGTAATCAAAAGAACTCTTTGACGGAATGAATTGGGTAAAACAATAATTAATATCAGCGTTCATGCCGTTTTCGTCAAACTGCCCATTGCCAACCGCTGGGTGATAAATTATTCATAGCCGGAGCATAACAAGTACAATTTTAATAATTTCATGTTAGCGTAATTATTCAAAGCAGAATTGACCTTTAATAAACCGATACTTATTTTAATACCTGTGCATTATTTTATAAAGTAATTTTGTATGTGTTTAATCCATTGACAAGCACCGTAACACTTCGTCCTACAAGAAATACAGGTTGGTACGACTTCGCGGGTAAAAAAGATTCGAATTTCTCCGCCGACCAACAGCGAACGATACGGTTGCATTAGACGACAACTTTTTAATTGTTTTGGATAAACAATTTGGCCCCTATCAACGGGAAAATCACCATTAAGAAAGAAAACAGGTAATCAGGTATTGGTGAGGTCAAATACGACGTAAGAAAGTCGTAACGTAATTACGACGCAACGTAAAAAATAACGAAGAGTAACACATTTTTCGTGACAAATTAACTACAATAACACGAAACTTTCAGACCGTACCGAGTCTGGTTGTTACAATATGCACTCACACGCGTGTGCGCACACACACTCACATACACGAACACGTTTACCCAAATAATTGTTCTGTTGTGTTTGACATTTCTTTTGTATTCATACACAGGTCCTGATGATGACAATAAACATTGTCGAAACGTTAACACAATAAGTTAAAATTTGTGTTATATGTTTGACTGATCCTCACAAACCCTCCACTGAAAAATTCATTATTATTAATATTATTATTTTTATTATTCTTATTATTGTCATTATTATTGTTGTTATTATTATTATAGATCACTTTTTAAATAGCGAAATGGAGCAGGAATAGCGAATTCATTGGTGTCTTGTATTTTATTTTCCACTTTACCATACGACGATAAGTGAGAGCGTCGTAACAATACCAACAACTCAGTAGCAGTTGTTGATAACATTTCAAATATACAAACTTGATTCAAATATACGAATTGTTACGTACAAGCTTATTATGTATCTCGATTCTTGGCTAAAAACATTTTATCTTTGCTGTATTAATTAGGTTTAACAGGTTTAAAAGCATTGTAAGTACAACTGTAAATTAATTACTTTTTCGTTGACACAGCTGCTGCAAATAACGTTAGAAAGATCTACCCGACCTGGTAAAACTTCTTCTTCTTCTTCTTCTTCTTCTTCTTCTTCTTCTTCTTCTTCTTCTTCTTCTACTTCTTCTTCTTCTTCTTCTTCTTCTTCTTCTTCTTCTTCTTCTCCTTCTTCTTCTTCTTTACTTCATGTTTTAGGCATTCTGCCTGTTACCGTTTCCACCTTTTCCTTGGTCTACCTAAATTTCTTCTTCCTCTGGCTTTGTATTTTCTAACTTCTACTGGAATCCTGTATTGTTGAATTCTTTCTAAATGTTCTTGCCACTTGTTTCTATTAAATTTTATCTTTTCATTTAAGTTGAATACCTGAAGTTCTTGTCTAATCGTTTAATTCTTATTCTGTCTATTCGACTACAGCCCTTAACTCGTCTTAAGACTCTCATTTCCTGTGCCTGAATTCGATTTTCTTGTGCCTTTGTCGTTACCCAAGTTTCGCTGCCATATATAAGTGAGGGGACAGCCATTGTTGTATAAAATTTCAACATTGTCTCTTTCCTGGCTTTATTTTTCAGGCATCGGCTGATAGTTCCGCAAATACGGTTAAAGTACTAAATTTTTGGTCAATATCTTTACTGCAATCGAAGGAAATATCACAACCTAGGTATTTAAATTGTTTTATTTGATCCAGTGTTTTATCGTTTAAGATGATTTTGACTCTTATTGGCTCTTTTCCTGCAAATGCCATTATTTTTGTTTTAAGAATTAAAATTTTTAAATTGTATCCTCCGCTAATTTGCTGCAGTTTGTATAATCCTTTTGCAATTTTTCCTCTTTTTTCCCAATTAGTGTGAGGTTGTCAGCATATAAAATCACATTTAATATTGTGTGTTTGTCTAAATATATTCCCTCTTTATGTAATTCTTTCCAGTTTCGGATTATATCATCTATATAAATATTAAATAACGTGGGTGATAAACTGCATCCTTGTCTTACTCCTATATTAGTCATTACTGAATTACTTGTCTTTCCGTCTAGGCTTATAAATATTTTTGTTTTGTGATATACACTTTGAATTGTTCTGATGAGATGTGGTGGATATTCTCTTAAGAACATGATCTCTTAAGAACATGAACATTATTCTCTGCTGACACGGTCAAAAGCTTTCACAAAATCAACGAAAGCTATGTACGTACTTAAATTGTATTCTCGGCGCTTCTCGATTAGTTGTTGCAATGCAAACACAGCATCTAATGTGCTTTTTCCCTTTCTAAATCAAATCTGTTCTTCTCCTATTGTTTTCAATTATATTTTTTAAGCGGTCGTTTAAAATCTTGGCATACATTTTGTACGCCGTGTCTAGTAAACTTATGCCGCGATAATTTTCGCAAACATTCTTGTTACCTTTTTTAAACAAAGATATAACCTTGGCTGCTCTCCAATCATTGGGAATATAACTTTGTTTCCAGCACATGTTGAAAAGGTGTAATAAGCGTAAATGTAAAATTATTCCTCCGTACTTCCACAACTCTGTGTTAATATTGTTCATCCCTCCCGCTTTCCGGTTTTTTCATGTACGTAAAGCTTCATTTAATTCGTCTAATGTTAAATCACCTAAACCTCTTGTGTCAACTACTTCTTGTTGGTCTTCTTGTGTTATTCCTTCGTTGTACGACAAATTTGTATAGTAATCTATCCAGTCGTCGACTTTTATAAAATTTTTTCTTAATTGTTCTTTCTCTGAATTATTTAATGTCTTCATGACTTTATAGGCTATTAGTTGTCGTCCGTGTATGTCATTTTCAATGTTAGCGATAAAACGTTCCCATGAGTCTTTATGCGCTTCTCTTACTAATTGCTTTGCTATATTCCTTTTACGTTTGTATCTATCTTTGTTCTCTTCAGTGGAATCATTAATGTATTTTTTATATTCCTTCTGTCTGGACTTTATGGCGTCTTCTATTTCTTCAGACCATATTCTCAAACCTTTACTTTTTTTAAATTTTCTTTTTGTGCCAAGACATTCCGATGTTACCTGTTTAACTACTTGTTGTAAGTTTAACCATTCTTGTTCTATATTATTTATGCTTTACAAACTTGTTAGTCTTTCAGTTAATCTTTTCTGATATAATAGTTTAATAATTTCCTCTTTTAATAGATATGTTTTATATACTTCCTGGTAAAACTTATTACACAAAAACACTGCGTAGAAGCAGTCAATTGTTTCACATACACGTAAGCGACAATACACAAAAACAGAAGTAAAGAAGCAGATATAAGAAAAACCATAACACCTCCACCAAAAAGATGTGTTTTGCGCTTATCACCACCTTTAAATCAAGAGACTTCCGTAGGCAGACAAGTATGCGCATGAAAATCAGACATTAGTGCTACTGGCAACGTTCCGTGCCACGAACTTCGTTTTCATTGGAAATGTCCTAAGAAGGTAATCGTTTAGTTTTCTAGTATTTAAGATTACATTATGTACTCAGCATGTATACTGTATTTTTTTTTTTTTTCAAAAAAGACCACTTCCACAAACTATCGTATTTTAAATACGAGCACCTATTCCATCCAAATCATGCTGTGTAGGCTCACAGAGCTAACGCATTTTTGAATATTTTTAATTTTTGTCAATTTTACTATTTATATCTGCATACATTTTTAACTAAAACAATAAATATTATAATTATGAATAAGAATTGGCAAAGTAAGAATGTTAAATTAATTCAAAGTGCCGATAAACATAAACTGCAGATAGCCCTGCACAGAGATTTGATAATAATGTTCAGAAATATTAAAGTTGTTTTTTGACTAAGCAAAAAAAAAACTTGAATTTTGTTGTTCATGACGTGTTCGAGGGTTATCAGTAAACACAACATACTACTACGACACGGAACATAATTATTTTACATAAATATTTATTAAATTATTATTTGAAATAATTATGTTTCGTGTCGCAATAATATATTTAATTACTTAAAAAAAGTGCCTGTACATCCTTAATATAGACTAGAAGAATTGTTTGGATTGTTTAAGAAAATAAAATTTTACTCGTAAAACATCTGTTTACAACTCTGATAAAAATTTTCCCCTCAGTTCCGTTGACTTCCTGTAACTATATTTTCTTTTAATTTTTCACCGAGTTTGTTAATTGTCAAGTCGTAATTAAATTTCGTTTGTTTGTTCTTAATGATATTGTAACCTTCCAGAGAATAAAAACAACTTTTGTTGCCTTCCCTAAAAGAGTGTCATGTCTAAAAAAAATTTAAAAAATTTACAGGCACTTGCGTACCCTGTAAGACAATCGTTCACGCACGCTAACACGCACTCACAAGTACACAGGGTTGTTTAATTTCAGAAAAATATTTAAGCACATGCAGGAAAATACTTAAAGAATTATGGAAAACATACCTACTACTGTGAATACAAAAAAATTAATTAGCTCATAAAAAGAGTTCAGGTGACGGGGCTCATTAACTTTTTAAGAAATATTACTAAGATACGGTTTATATTTAGATATGGCCATGGAGATTCATATAGCCTTCATTGATTTAGAGAAGACTTTTGATAGGGTAAAACGAGATAAACTCTGGGAGTTATTGAAAAAAAGGGATACTCAAAACATTTGATTGACGTATTGAAGAATTTATACAATGGAACAGAGATAAATGTTGTATTGGGGGACGCGAGTGTCTCCCAATACACGAGGACTTTAATTAATGGCGGGCTTAGACAAGGGTGCACTTTGTCCCCGTTATTGTTTAAAATATAACTTGACGATCTGCTTAGAAGACTTAATGATAGAATCCCTACTGGCATCAAGTTAAGTAACTATACTGCACTAAATATGCTGCTTTTTGGAGATGATATGGCTGTAATCCAGGCTAATGAGAATGCACTGCAGAAAAGTTTATATGGCCACCAACAGATAAGTAAGGAATATAATTTTAAAAATTTCAACTGAAAGAAACAAAGGTTATTGCTTTTTGTGGAAAATACCCCAGTCGATCTAAAATTATATTAAATGACCAGTTCACTGAAAAGGTCTCAACATTCCATTACATTGCTTGTAGTCTTCCTAATGATCCCAGCAATAAACTAGGCAGGGTCCAAACTATATGTGGAATACTGATAAAGGAAAGCTAGACAAGAGACGTTTATCAAATTCTATTAGACAATGGCAGTACCAGCACTGCTGTACGGATGCGAGATTGGGACTATAAGGAAGAAGGACTGGTGCCAACTACAGGCTGCAGAAATGAGCTGCTTAAGATCGGTAAAGGAATATACGCGATTCGGTCATATAAGAAACGAGTATATTAGACGATAACTTGATACAGTTTCCCTAAATGAACTCAAATAAATTATAGAAAGTGCTGGAAACATCATCTTGAAAGAATGGACAATACCGCTGCTTTCCGAAGCGGCTTATGAGTATGCGCCGGTTGGAAGAAGATCTGTAGGCAGGCCAGTCACAAGATGGCGGGAGTCATGAGGTCGGAACAGGGGGAATACTATCCCATGAAGTGATGATGATGATGATGATGGTTTATACCAGAGGTGCTCAGCCTTTTTATGCTTAACGTTGTAACTTGCTTCCGAAACTCACCTTGATATTAAATTAATAGAAACTCTATCTTCTTCTTCGTCTTCTTGTTTTCTCTTCCTCCTCCCCTACAACTACTGTCACCGTTTCACGGTCTTCTAAATATTCTCCACCGATATTCTAGATAATACCTCGACAATCTCTCTACGTGACAGCTAAAGTTATCTACATTCTGCTCCTCCACTATTTCGGCGGTTTTCTTCCTATGGTTTCTTGATTAGTCCGCTTTTATCTTAAGAAAGTTCTTAGGAATGCAATTTCTGTGCTTTGAATTCTTCTTATATTCGATTTAAGAAAATAATAACTATCAGTAAAATGTGATTGCTGCTCTTACTGACAAGTAAATATCAACACAGATTTTATTATTATTATCATAATTATTTTATTATTGATGTTATTGTTGTTGTTGGTGATGGTGCCGTGGTGATGTAAAGGTGGGGTAAGGTGTTGTGTTATTATTACAATTATTATATTAATATATTATTATTCGTAGCAGAAAAGTCGAGTTTGTAATTAATTATGCCTGGGACATTCATTTAGTTATTAATTTGGGGTCAAAACGTCCTACGACGTTGTCCGATGCCCAACCTCCATTGTTGTATGTCGTTGCAGTTATCATCGTTTACCCCTCTATCGCTCATTGATCTTCTTATGGCCTGTATCCATGTTTGCTTGGGTCTTCCTTTCCTTCTGTGCTCTCTCTAGGTATCCGTCTCATTGTATTCTTTGGTAGTCGGTATTGTCCCATTCTTTGTACGTGTCCGTACCAGATTAGTTGTTTTTCTTCAATGCAGTCAATGATTTTCTTTTGTACGCCCATTTCTTCTTTGATCGTTTCATTTCGTATTCGCTCTAGCCTTGAAGTTCTAGCATCTCGTCTCAGAGCATCTCGTTTCTGTAGCGTCTAACTTTCGTTTTACCTGTTCTTTTATTCTCCGCGTTTCGGAGTCGTACATCAACGTGCTTTTAATCATAGTATCGTATATTCTTTTCTTCCTTTATTTTCCAATTTTTGTGCTCCACAGAATCCCATTCAATAATCTGTTATGCTTTGTTTATTCTTGACTTTATTTCAAGATCTTCTGTTCCTTCTTCATTAAAGTTTATTCCTAAGTATTTGTACAAAGGTTTTGTAAAATATATAAAAACACTTGATACGTTTCACAGATTTTATTTAACTCTGACAGCTGTTTCGACCTCTTAAGTCATTGTCAAAGAGATGAATGAAGACTAAACACAGGATGTAAGGTGGACATCTGGTTAGGGCAGTGTTGTGGGAACAGTGCGAGGGGTGAAGATGTGGAGGGGGTTGCAGGAGCTAAGAGAAGGTCAAGTGTCTGTAAAAACTAAATATAACCTGAATGCAAAATATAAAATTAACTAAACTAAATATAATCTGAATGCAAAATATATAATTAACTAAACTAAATAACAGCTTTTACTAAAGGGGATACACAGAATTCAGTCTGTTCATTTGTTAAATTTTTGATATTTTTTATTGCTTTTTTTAATTTCTAGAATTTCTAACAAATCCATTTTTTACCTTCTTGTATGTTATGGAGTAGTGTTATGTTTTTTGTATCTATGAACTGATTGTGTTGTATGCAATGATCTGCAAAACCTGTATTGGCTGTATTGGTTAAAATCGCCTTCTTATGTTCAGAAATGCGATGTTTCAGAGCACGGCCACATTGTCCGATATAAATAGCATCGCATTCTGCACAGTGTATTTCATAAACTCCATTTTTCTCCAGTGTGTTTGATTTGTCTTTATTATTGACTAGTAATGAAAAAGATTACGTTTGTCTACTGATACCATGTTAACACCGTGCTTTTTAACCTATTATTAATCCTATCTGTTATAAACGGAATGTAATTTATTAAATGAAACTTTTGTTACCCTGATCTGGCTCTATGGAATAAAATTCTTTTAAAATAATTTTCTTCTGTTTATTTGAAATTAAAGAGTCTATTATTCTTTCATCATAACCATTATTTTCTGCTATGGCTTTTATAATATCTACTTCTTTATTGAAATTGTCTTTGGATAAAGGAACTATAAGAAGACGATTAACCATTGCATGATATTTGGATTTGGATCCAAATTTTTTGGATCTCACTATTACTAGGTCACAAAATAATCTTAGTTTTCAGATATATAGAAAACCTACCTTTACAGATACTGTTATACATAAACTAAGTATTTGTAGTTTTTGCATTTTTTTTATACGTTTGTTGTTTTCTAAGATTAACTGGGACATTCATATACATGGTATATACACAGCCAGTCTTCAGTCTAAAGCGTTGTTTATATTGATTGCAGCCAAGCTTCACAGTCAGTCGCAAACATTGTCTGATTGATAATGTGCAGGTCGCCTCCATTAATCAAACTCAGCTAGCCAACTGATGTCTGGTATAACTAACTACGCAGAAAATACACTTTTCTTCTAAATAACGAACCATCATGAGGCCCATAAATACCTCACTCGATTCGAAACGTTAACGTTGAATGTATATTTTTATTGGACAGCGCTCTTTAACATAGTGGTGTTAATTAGTAACCGTCGAGTCCATAATGCCAAGCAATCTGCGCCGGGACCAAGAATTGTCTTTTACTCGGGCATCCCTTCGGATGTCACTCATTGACTAATCTAAGTAATCTAAACTCTTCCATACGGCTGATACGCTCTTGTCATTGAAGTCTATATTCAGAATTGTTTGTCATCTAATTCTAGAACCACAACAGGGGTGAACGCAGTGAAAAGTATCTTCGGTACAGTGGATCCGAGGAAGTGTCAACCCTGTTTTTGCATTTTTATGAAAGTAACGTATCGCTTATGGTCTAGACATCAATTTTAATAAAACGAAGCTAATGATTGTATCTAAGAACAAGTTTACAAACTGCACCCTTAATATAAATCAAAGGCCAGTTGAACGTGTAAGCAAATTTACATATCTTGCTATTATAGTCAATGCACAATGGGACCACTCTCAAGAAACAAGAAGCAGAATTGAAAAGGCAAGAGCACTATACACTAGAATGAGCAGTTTATTCAAAAGTCACGACTTAACAATAAACACAAAGATAAGACTTTTACGTTGCTAAGTATTCTCGGTCCTCTTCTACGGTGTAGAATCTTGGACTTGGACTGAAACCACAACTAAAAAACTGGAATCTTTCGAAATGTGGCTTTACCGTAGTAAAATGTCGCATTTCATGGACAGCACATATAACTAATGTTGAAGTTCTTAGAAAGATGAAGAAAGAAAGGGATGTTATTGACACAGTTAAGATAAGCTTTCTTATCTTAACTGTGTCAATCTGTATGATATCCAACATCCGAAACGTATAGGAACTATCAGAAGAAGAACGTATCGTTAAAAAACCTAGGACCGGATTGTTAGTCACCATAAAGGTTAGTCGACGTTCTCAGAGGCGGAAAAGAACAATGTTTTCAGCGACGGAAGGAGGAGAAGATTAAAGAGGATGGGAATCTAGGGTAGGTCCAGAGGCGCCTACTTAGCCGTCCCACCACAAGACTCACTCTACAAGACGCTGGTGGAATCTTCAGAGGACACCTTACTTTATTTATTCCGGGTGTACAATGTTTACAGATTTTCCGGAACCAAAGATTACACAATTGATTGAGTCCTCATCTTCCACTGCTGCTTGTCCATCCAAAGATCTTCTTCAGTTTCTCGTTCCCTCAATATAGTCTGAATTTCTTTTGTCCAGGTGATAGTTGATCTTCCTCTTCTTCCTGGTTGGGTCCATTCCATATCTCTCCTTGGCAATCTTTCCTGTGCCATTCTTTTCGTGTGTCCATATTATTGTAATTTTTTTTTTTGATAAAATCAACAGCTGCATTTGTTACATTCATTCTGCCTTAATAACTTCATTTCTAATTGTCTTACGTTTGGATACTCTTGCCGAACGTCTCCGAAAGCCCACTCTGTTGTCATTAATTTTGCTCTTGTGTAGTCCAAACTTCTGATCCGTTAGAGGACAGCTTCATAAACTAAAAATTCTAATGGAGGGTTCGGGTATTATTACGGATTTTATTGTGTTCATTACATACCAGGACAAGCGACCCAGTAGAAAAACACTGGGCGTGAAACAGAACCGTTTTAGAGGTACATTGTCCAGTTAAATAAAGGCACGTCCTTTTAAATAACATGTCTGAAAGACTACGTTATATTTGCAGTGACCATAAATAACATTTATTTAAAAAATGGACTTTTTTCTAAATATATTACTTAACAAACATATGGTCCAAAATGGAATTTTATGCAACCGGAAATAGGGTACAGCCAATCACGAGGTTTAGGAGACATTTCTAGAAAACGATAAGGACGTCTTTTGATATGCATTACAATACTTTAAATTTAAACTAATCAACAGAAATGCGTAGATGTGACTGGTGTCGAAAGTAGACCAGCAGTTCTTCAACGGGAGCAGATTTAAGCGTCTGCCACGTATTAACCTGTTGGAGTTTTTTAACTGAGTCGTGTGTCTTCAAATCTGCAACCATCCGAATAGCCTGTGATCAATCCTGGAGTAGCGAAGATTTCATAGAGTTTGTCATCTCGGAATCTACGACGTGGAACCTAGACCGAGGATTTCGCTACGCCACATCTTACCCAATTCAAGTAACAATCAATTTTTAATAATTGTAAAGACAATAACTCAGTGGACAGAACCAGTGGCGGATTATCCATAACGCTAGGGTATACTGCAGCACCGGGCACCAGCGCCTCAGTTGTCAGAGGAGGTACCATCCATCTGAATTTACTAAGCGAACCAAAGCTTATGATGACATTACCCAATTGTTTGGTTTTCTTACGCAATTATTGACCGTAGAAAGTTTCGAGTTGAAAAATCAAGTGAAAGTTCTTATAGAAGTTTAGTCGAATGATTTTAATAATAATCTTCTAACAGAACTGAAACACTTTGTGCCACGAGTAAAATTGCAAGAAAGAGGTTTTTTCAAATCGTTCGAATAACGATGATAGATTCCATGATACTACAGTTTGTCCGCTCAAAGTATTCAACTGGATTATAGATTGTAAAACGATTGATGTATTTCCGAATATATACATTGCTTATCATCTGCTTTTAACGATTCTAATAGGTAACTGCGAATCTAAAACATCTGAAACTCCATTAAAACGCATTAAAGATATGTTGATTTCAACTATGGGAGCTGAGAGATTATCTTCGTTAGCAAGGGTGACTATTGAAAGCGAGATACTTGTTTCACTCTATTTAGAAGAAATTATACAAAACTTCGAAAGGCAAAATTATGAAAAAATGGATCAATTAGTATTTTCTAAGTTTAAGTACAACTATGCTCATTGTAATCACTATTTAACTAAATATTGTTGTAATCTTAGAGTTTAACAAACTAATCGTTCTTCTTCTTCTGCACTACAAGGATTAGGCATTTGCCTGTTCCGTCCTCACAAACTTACGACCACCGTTTTCGTGATCTTCCTATATCTCTTTCTCTCTTGGGTTGTAGTTAAGTATTTTTGGGGGGATATTTTCCCATTTCCCATTCTATTTACGTGTTGTTTCCATCTTTCTTTATATTCAGTTATTTTTTCATTTATTGCATAAACATTTAGTTCATTTCACACGTCTTCATTTCTTACTAAATCTCTTCTTGTTCAACCTTTGACCCTCTCAAAAAACTCATTTCTGCTGCCTGTATTTTGCTGTCTCCTTTTTGGTATTTATCCAACTTTCACCCCCATACATAAGTACAGATACAGCCATCGTTTTATAAAAAATTATCCCTGTGTATTTTCGTGTTTTGTTATTTAATGTTCTATTTATTGTGCCACATATTGCCTGGAACTTATTTATTTTATTTTCCATGTCATTGTCATAATTGTAGCTTGTGTCGCAGCCCAAGTATGTAAAATTTGATACTTGTTCGATTGGCTCATTGTTGACATTTATTTTCGACCTAACGGGATACTTGCCTTGGGAAGCCATAACTTTCGTTACTTTCGTTAACTTTCGAAACTGTGTGTGCCATTTATCAGTGTTAATAATGGGTAAAAGTTTAAATTTTGAATCTAGGGTGGCACCAGTTTGTGATGGCAGCATAGGGCACCACGCGCTTCTAATCCGACCCTGCACAAAACAATCAGTATTAAATAACTACGTAAACAAGAGTGCAATTCAAATTTGTACAGTTGTAAACGTTAGGTGTAAAATGATCGTTAGTATAAACAGGTGTAGATACATTCAAACAGTAAAAGTATGAATCCCGATTTTGATTTTTGTGTTGCAAATTTATTCTATGAAGACGCCATCAATCTGTCACGCGCGCATAGACACACACGCACGTGAAATGAATGGGACAAAGAGATTACAGACATTCTGAAGAACACGAGGTAATTGATGTATAGTAAAATTACGTAGCAAAATGTATAGTAAAATTGCGAAAACAAGGAACAGATTATTTCTTCCATCAAATGAAGGCCCATTTTTAAATCGGATACGTGGGATAGTGCTCAACGGAAGAGAGTTTGGCAGTTGTAGGAGTGCGTAATCGTAGCTCACGTACGTAATTGCACCCATCCAACTACGCACGCCAGAGATAAACTCAAAAGTCTCATGTTTGTTCACTTCACAATTTATCTTCATCAACGGCGTTAGACAACAATGCCATCGGATCGTCTGAAATTAACAAAGCAATTAATTGGAATACTGCCCAACAGTGTACTTAGATGCACAACAGGCTTTCGACAAAGTTTGGTACCCAGGACTCCTCTACAAAATCAAAATGAAGTTATCAAGCGAGTATTACCTGCTCCTAAAATTGTATCTCTATGGACGACATTTCCAAGTTAAATATAACTCTGAATTCTCTTACATGTTTTCTATCCAATCAGGAGTGCCACAGGGAAGCGTCCTCGGTCCTTTGCTGTACATCCTATACACATCAGATATATAACTACACCGAACACACAAATGGACACATTTGCAGATGATACAGTATTACTATGCAGACACAAGGATCCACAGATTGCCACGGATAGACTACAACTACACCTAGACATGCTGCAAAATTGGTTACATAAATGGAGGATAAAGGTAAATGAACAGAAAAGCACCCATTTAACACACACCCTAAATCGCTCCAAATATCCTCCGCTATATGTAAATAATGTGCAGATTCCCATTCAGATGGAGGCTAGATATCTGGGACTTCATCTGGACAAAAAATTAACGTGGAAAACACATAATCAACGAAAGGAAGGAATTGGAGCTCAATAAGAGAAAAATATACTGGTTACTTGGGGCAAATCAACGTTATCCTTGGAAAATAAAATCTTGTTGTACAAAGCGACGATTAAACCAATATGGGCGTATGGAATTGAGCTGTGGGATTGATCAAGTAAGTCAAACGTCAACATAATTCAGCGCTTCCAATCAAAAGCGCTGAGAACAATAGCAGGTGCAGAATGGTACATATCAAATCATACACTTCATACGGACTTCAAAACATACCCCTGGTAGAAGAAGAATGCAGAGCCAGAGCACAAAACCATTATGACAGACTGCATAGACACACCAACAGACTAGCATCCGACCTGACCACTACAGACATCACAAGACGACTTAAAAGAAAATGGCCCACTGACCTGAGAAGATAGTACGGGCAACATCGATGCATGCAGCTCCGCCTCATGTCCATTATTCATCAAATTGGCTCATAGAACTTTATATGTATATATTCTTGTGTATGTAATAGTTCTGTTTGCTGATTTCAATAAAGTAAAAAAAAAAAAACGGCGTTAAGAAAACATAGACGCATCGATGGCAAAAACGTATGTAATAAGGTTACGGAGAGACTATAGCCTTCAATGCCACACTTATCAACGTAGTATCCTCAACACACGATGATGCAAAAACGCAAACTCCATGGTTTTACTTTTATTGCTTTACGTCGAGCACACAGAATGTACCTCACCAAACGTAAACACAATTTTGAACTATTAAAAACAAAATGTTTATAAAGATATATTCAAGTAATAGTGGACAGGACAATTTGTCGAGTTAACGCAGGTATCTGAACTGAAGACGGCTGCTTATTCTAAAGAACAGTTGCTTATTGCTGAAATATTTGAATATGGGCTAACAACCTTAGAAGAAGAATATGTGCTACGAAAAATAATTCTTTTAAAAGATGTGTTTCTTTCCTAGATCGTAATAAAATCGGTAATATCAGATTTATGCTTGTAATAACAGGCAAGAGAGACAGAAAAGAGGCAAAACGGCATGAAACGGACACATAAGAAAGACGAGGGAGGAAAGATTAGACGAGAAATGTTTTAAATGGATGCCAAGTAAAAGAAGAAAAGGGTCGCTAAAGAAGAGGACAGGTAGACGGAATGAAAATAGCAAAACGGATAGAAGAGAATTAAGTGAAGACTCTTGCAAACGTAAAGAAGCTTTCTTCTTGTAAATTCCAAAGTGTGATGTCGAAATACCGCTTTGTGTAGTCCTGCTGTTTCTACACATTGTATACTGATTTTGCCTTTAACTAAGCGTGTCAAAAGTTTAATTTTTTGTGGTGCGATAAATTATATTACACATGAAATTGCAATAACCCTATTATTTGTTTCTAAGGGCCTAAAAATAAAATTAATTAAATTTAATAAATAGAAAAACAGTTCCCATTTGTCCTTGAGTGTAGGTCTACTAAAAGTAGCAAGCTGAGGAAATAAACTTTACATGAAACACTAGTTTTTATCATTATAGGGTCCTCGAAACTGAACGATCAGAACTACGTTGTTATCCGTGGATGGTCGGAATGACCAGTTTGAATCCACACGATAGCTTGAAAAAATTACACAGCTTTCCTCTGTAATCTATATTATAAACAACGAACGGAAATCAGCACTTAAAATCCGTAAACGGAAATAGGTTACCTGCGAAGGAACCTTCTATTACCTACAAAATAAATGTGCAGTATATGAGTATAATGTGTGTTTCCTTTACGCCCAGTCTTATCACAACATCCTCAGGTTTTAAACACAACTGTTAAGACGATGTCACTGTAATAGTGAAAGGTAACTACAAAGTAAACTTTTAGGCTCAGAAGAATGGAAGTATACTTTATGGCAATAGTGTTCAATCATTACAGTTTGCTGATGACTTTTGGCTCAAGATTTTGGAGACATAAAGTACATGACTACAAAATTGATACAGGAATATCAGAAATGGGGACTAAATATGAATAAAACAAAATACGTGACAATAGATGACCTTCGGTAAGACTTGATATTGGAGGAAGACATGGGAAAGATTTCATACACAGAGAAATGCAAGTATTTAGGGGTGAAAATTACGCCCAGTGCAAAGTAAGACAAAGAAATACAATCCAGAATTAATTAGGGAAAGTTGGCTGTATCTACATTAAATGGAATCATGTGGGATAAGCAAATTACAGCAGAAACTAAAATTAAAATATTTAAAATGATTGTTAGAAGTATCATGACTTACGGCTCAGAAGTTTGGACTATCAATAAACACACAAGAATACAATTAATGACAGCAGAGATGGACTTTTGGAGACGTTCGGCAAGAGTACTCAGACGTGAGAAAATTAGAAATGAAGTTATTAAGGACAGAATGAATGTGAAAAATTCTATTGTTGATTTTATCCAAACAAAAAACTTACAATGATATGGACACACGAAAACAATGGCGCAGGAAAGATTGCCAAGGAGAGTTATGGAATGGACCCCGGCAGGAACAAGGAAAAGAGGAAGATCACCTATGTCACAGGAAGACACACGAA
Organism: Magicicada septendecula; assembly: GCA_034769895.1. Classification (NCBI taxonomy): domain Eukaryota; kingdom Metazoa; phylum Arthropoda; class Insecta; order Hemiptera; family Cicadidae; genus Magicicada; species Magicicada septendecula. The sequence continues at coordinate 441,635,733 of CM068372.1, read as the reverse complement.
AACAATGGCACAGGAAAGATTGCCAAGGAGAGTTATGGAACGGACCCCACCAGGAACAAGGAAAAGAGGAAGACCACATATGTCCCGTCGAAATTCACCTGGAATTTACCTATGTCCCGTCGTATGTACCACGTGGATAGAAGAAATTCAGGCTATATTGAGAGAACGAGAAATTGAAGATCTTTGGATGGACGAGCAGCAGTGGAAGATGAGAATTCAATCAATTGTGTAATCTTTGGTTTCGGAAAATGTGTAAACATTGTACACCCGGAATAATAATAAGTAATGAAGGAAGTATTTTTAAGATACAATGAAAATTTAGTATGGAAATATCGACGGAGAAACCAAAACATGCAACATTTATAAGCAAAATATCGGTAAAAACCAACATAATAATTGACAACAAACACTGAAACAAGTTAGCCAGTTTTAATGTAGGTTGCAAAGTAACCTTTGACTGTAGAGACAATATGCATTCATATACCTGTAACTATAAGCAGGGCATTAAGGAACAAAGCAGGAAAAGTAACAGTAGCAGTGCCATCACTTGTGTACGGAAGGGAAAGTTTGGTAATAACGAATTTCGAAAGTAGGATAAAAGCTCAAGGAATAAAATTTACAAGATGACTAAAACGTAACAGTCTCTTATCGTGCTCAGTCCGCAGATCCGTGAACCTTGAAATTCTAACCTCTTTACTTCCTTGTAGCTGCGCCTACACACTTACCTTGATATTAGTGATAAACTGAAGTTTCGCTTGTGAACACTTACGTTTCTTAATGTCCTCGTACGTTTCGGTGTGGTGTACACCTTCCTCAGGGAGGTTTAAATACAGAATCTGTATTAATATGTTTAATATTCTGTATATAAACCTCGCTGAGGAAGGTGTACACCACACCGAAACGTACGAGGACATTAAGAAACGTAAGTGTTCACAAGCGAAAGTTCAGTTTATCACTAATATTAAGTGCGTGAATGAAGGGGATGAACCATCAAAACAACTTACCTTGATCTTCCCGTAACACTACATCCCCCCTCTTATTCCCGCAAGCAAGGAAGCGAACCAGCTAAAGTTATCGTCATTATCATCATCATAATCACCTTCAGCAAGGATTAAACCAAAAACGATTTGTTCCGGTCCCAAGCAGACAGACTAGAGCTGGCCACTCCAACGCTTCTTCGGACGTCCCACACCTCTCCGTCCTTTCAGCTTACAATTGAAATACTTTGGGGATGCGACAGTCATCGATTCCGTTAAAATGTTCCAACCACTTTAACCGACGATGTTAAACTGTGATACCGGACTGTTTGGCCGTGGTCCTGCGCTGAAATCTCTAGTAAACGTTTCGGGCGTGGCATTGACGGCCATCCTCAGTGCAAATTATGAGCTTGCTCTAACGTAAGGTGACACACGTTAGAGACCACAGTACTGTGGTAATGACTAGCGACCCCGTGAAAGTCACTTAAGTATAAGTTATAATTTACTTGTAATTTTCACTGATGATGGCCGTCAATGCCACGCCCGAAACGTATGCTAGAGATTTCAGCACTGGAGCACGGCCAAACAGCCCGTGGTATCACAGTTTAACAACATTGATTCCGGCCGTGAAAGCCTTCGAACTAATTTACATTTTTACCGATACTGAGCAATCCTACCTAGTATACATATAATATTCAGTTCCTGTATACATATAATTGACATTTCTTTGCGATTCTGTTGAAGAGTATACTCTGCCACGTGCCTTAGTTCGGCTGCTTGAATACGACTGGCCTGCAACTTCGTTAAAGCCCAATCCTTAGACCTACAGAGAAGTGTGTGGAGGACCATCACCTTGTATACATTCAGGCGTGTTTCTTTACTCGTTCACTTTATAGTTCTCCTGATTGTTCCGCGCACATGCTTAAACTTATGTAGCTTCTTCACCACATTATTGTCTGTAATGTACGACACATTATAGCCCAGATATTAAAAGTTACTGACCAGGACAGTACCATCTACAAGAACTTTTGCTCGTGTGGGATTAGCTTCATGCAAAGCCATCACTTTAGCCTGCAATGCGAAGAAGAACTGTAATCCAAAATACTTGCATATTCGACTAAAACAGGTAAAATTAAAACAATAAATTGCCAACCAACATTACTTGACCTTTCCATAATTGTTTTCAGCGGTGTCCTCTTTTTGCCCACTTTTGTCAGAATATCCTCAGTCAGCATTCCTTCGGTCCATGATAAATTCAATACTTTCCTCCAACATGTACTTTCGAAGGCTTCAAGTTATATATATTTTTTTACTTTCCTTAAAATATAACTTTCTGAAGCTAATTAAAAATTATCCAGGCAAGTACAGATTGCTTTCTCGTTACTTTCCTTCTCGGGATAGGTTAAGAAACGAATCGGAATAAATAAAATAAAGTACAAGGAAAGTGGAAGACGAACGCATCGCAGAGATGTGTACATCAAGTTCCAAGCCTAGCTTGGAAGAGTGTAAAAGAAGTTTAAAGTGTAAAAAGTGTTCTATTCTTGTATACATTTTATTGATATATTATTAATATTTCTGTATGTCTAAAATTAAAATTTGTAAGTTAGCAATCGCAAAAAAGCGTAACATTACATTGTCAGGCGGGGGCAGGGTGCTACTTCGGCCGAAAGCATAGGCACCAAACTCTCATCAAGTAATGCCGACGCATTAATCATTGGGCAACAGTGTTGATAGGCAACATGCACAACACAGACAGTATTGACGTTTGCCCCTTCACGGTTAGGCTAAATTGGTTACCCCAGAGTCAACCGGGTCACATAACACGTACACACAATTACATTACTACATGAAGAGTGCGAATAAGTATGCCTAATCCATTGGTGGAGTCCCCGTACTGTCGCGTCACACGATTAGAGTAAGTAACGAACACACCACTCATGGCTAATCACGTTCGTTTATTTTTTAAAGTGTATTCCTGATATCGCTTACTGACGAAGTACGGAGGAATGGAGCCTATAACGAGGAAAGTTCATTCACCAGCTGGAAGGCTAATCCTTAATAACATCTTAAATACTGTATACTCACTATTCACTACCAAAAATGATATAATACACTCTCCGTCATTATTTGATAGGACAAAATACATCACTCGAAACTCCATTTCTGGCGGAAAATTAAATAATTTAGTATTCACATAAATAATCATTACTTACTCTCGTAAAGAATTCTCTTTTAGTTATTGTATGTTGTTTACTCCGAACTCGCATCTGAGTAAAACATCATTTTGTACCCTGTAGAATTACATTCGAACACATCTAACCGGAAACATTACCAGTCGAGCTGGAAATTTTGTTCGTATTACCCGAATTTCTTGTTAAAGGTGCATTAAATAACTTCGTAGTCGCAAATTTACGTCAAATGTAGACTATTTGTCTTTATGAATTTGTTCTTTAAGGCCAACGAAATAAACACTGAAGGCACAATAGTCAATATATTAAGCTTTGCGGATGTCATCGCAATAGTAGAAGTACAAAAAAAATCACAAAGGAATCTACAAATAATTCAACGGACTTTGGACAAATAAGGAGGGAAATTTGGAAGGGGATATTGATTGGGGTAGTAAATTAACAAAATTTAGATTCATCTGTGGAACGATTCATAGGTAGGTCTACCTGAAAAATAAAACACGGAATGATACCCGAATGAAATTTTATAAAACTGTGGTTGTCCCCACATTCCTGTATGCTAGTGAAACATGGACTCTTGGTAGAAGGGACGTGCAGACGATTCAGGAAGCCGAAATGAAATTTTTAAGAGGGACGCAAAATTCTTCTCTCTTGGATCGGAGAAGCAGCGAAGATATTAGACGTGATTTAAACATTGCAATCACCAGAAGATTGAAGACCACAGAAGGAGATGGTGAGAACACTTGAACCGTATGCCTGATATCCGTCTACCTGTGGCTGCCTTGGGTTATCACCCAACTGGGAAGAGAGATGTCGGTAGACCGAGGAGGAGATGGGTTCCGGAACAGGTCTAAGGCCTAGTCCTTGGAGTGGTGATGATGATGATGATGATGACTTTGAAAGGAATGAGAGGGATACAAGTAAACGTGAATATATACGGAGTGTTTGCAGAAAAGTAAGCATTGCAAAAGGAGATTTAGTATTAAATCAGTCGGCAACTTTCAACTACTTGGAAAGTAAATCAGGTCAGATGCAAAATCCACATAGTCTTTAAATACAGAATAATGCTGGTAAAAATAAGGTCCAAAGTTTAAAAACAAAAAGCTTCTAACATCACGTACTGTAGACGAAACTTACATAGGAGGAACTTAACGAGGAGTTATTTGTAGAGTGTATCATAGAACAAATGTCATATCTAAACTGTTAACACAAGCGATACTGTAAGGGGTCTGCGATGTGGTGCTGGAGAAGGATGATGAAGATTGGTAGCAAGCAAATTGAATAGCGAGGAGGTTCTTAGAAGAGTGGATCAAATAGAAGTGGTGAAAGTAGAACAAATAGGAAATCAGTTATGAGCAACCGATATTGTTTAGTTAATACTGCTACTAACGATTTTCTCTGTCCAGTCATTTGCATTATTCTTCCTCAGTATGTCGTTTATTCGTAATCTAAATTCCTAAATATAATAACTGCAAGTGCCTGTAAGCTATAGAGATGAAGTTTCTGTGAGTAGAGGCGTAACGAGTAGAGACAGAACAACAAACACGATAATGTGGAGAGACGTGTGGGGGTGGATTCAGTAATTGAAGAAATTAAAAGGAAAAGAGCAATAGTTAAACCGGGATTGTACAGTTAGTCAGAATGCATATGGCACGAGGCATATGAAACGTTTCTCGGAGGCAAGGGTGCAGCCAGGTAGAAATAGGGTAAAGGAGGGGAAAATGAGGAACAATGAGGGTGTACCGTTGTGAGAGACGTGACTTGGACAAAGGGCAAAAGAGAAGACTGTTTGTATACACACAATGACTTCATTGTAGTGTAATTGTATTGTACTGAGTTTACAATGTACTGTCTTTACTTTAAACCTTAAAATGGGAAAAGTTATTTGTGTGTTTAAATACATATTATATACACGCGCGCGCGCGCGCACACACACACACACACACCTATAGGTCGCATAGTTACCTACAGATAATTATACCTATAGGTTGCATAGATAAATGATACAAAGTTTGTTATTATGGAGGTTGATATTCATTACAAATTACCAAAACTAAATTTTCTTTTATTATCAGTAACAATCATACATTACTGAACTAAAATTATTGTATTTCGCACATATAAATAGTAATTAAAATATACTCTAAATTTTTATAAACGATGGATGTTACTTGACGAAAGAATTTCACACTTGACTCGTTAACGCTTGATTGCGTTGATTCTGGATGCGGTATCACCGCAATCTGGTGTGGGGGTTCACTGAACTTCGCACACCTACATGTTAGATCCGCTACTTATTTAGTTAATTATTATTATGTCAGGGTTCGTTTCTGCGAGTTTTTCGTAACTTAATTACTCAAGCGCACTAAGCTTGCACTTATCACAGTCTTGCCGTGTTCTTGCGTATACAGTAGAACCTCACTAATTCGTCACCTACGGGACCGAAGGGGTGACGAATTAGTGAGCGAGTAAGAAACAAACCGAAACAATACAATATAAAATGTTTTATTACAACGCTAGCAATGTACAGTATTAGTGTTATGGTCGAACCTATTTATTACTGAAAATTTTTAAACTCAAACAAGTTAAGTACTGTAATTGCAACAAAAATTTTGATTAATGATTGTGGGTAGGTTCTGTAACAATTTCATCATCACTAAACATTTCGTAGCCTACATCCGGTAAGTCCATTTGACACCAATTTTTGACGTCGTCTTCATTCAAGCTGTTAAATGCTGATTGGGATTGTCAGATATTTAACAGTTCCGATGTAGGATCAAAACCTTCTGGTTCTGTAGACGCTGGTTGTAATTCAGATGGCTGTAACTTATTCCAGGTAGATTTTAGAGTGTTTTCCGGAATACTTTGGCAGGCATCAGCAATGCGGCTGAATTTTCGGAAACGTATTACAGTGTAAGAATACAACACAACATTTATTATTCCGTGTACATAAGTACGGGATACCCAATTCTCGGAACCAATACCTTCCGCAATCCGTTCCCCGGCTATTATTAAAACCCCGCCACAATCAGCACGTTTCTGGTTTATCCCGGCTATATTTAGAGCGTATATGTTACTCGCTTGCTAATAAAGAAAAAGAAAAAAATCTTGAGTGGATGACGAATTACAGAAGGAGACGAATTAGTGGGTGACGAATTAGTGAGGTTCCACAATACTTATGTTATAACTCTTCAGGAGATATAACTTACCTAAACGGATATCTTGCACTCACACGGACAGCGCTAAATGATTCTGACCCGTATTATTAATTATATTATTATTATCCCAATATTAACAGGATTTTAAATTGCTTGCTGATCTTATATTTTAAATCGCCTGAAACTGGTATTTGAAAATTATAAGAATAATTGAGTACCACGTGACACTGGAGCGCATTATATCTTCCAAATTCCTCCTCTGGTTAACGATTTCTGAAGAACTCCCAGACCTCACTTAAGCAATTTTGCAATCTGACTGGCATGTCAAGGGTTCTGATTGATTGCAACTGCTTTCTACGTCGTAAATAAAGATGTGATATTCAAAGTTCTGGACAGGAACGTTAAATCATGTCCGATTGGTATCTGAAAATTTGACTACCTCATTTAAATTTTCAACATATAAAACTGCATAAAAAAATATTAAATTTTTTGAACCGTTCATACGACATTAGAAAACTGTAAATATGTTAAATATGATTTATAATCTCACAAAGTTTCATTTTCATGTGTCGACAAATAACAAATACGTCAACAAATTAAATTATTTCACTTTAATTTATTCGCGCAGTCGTGTACTAGGGATGTTCGTATACAGTGACATTTGTGAACAATTTGAGGTGTCCCACTTCACAGTCCTAAGTCTAATACAATACTTATACCTAAGTAACAAAGTTGAACAACCTTATTGTCTATACCTGCTTATACGCATGCCTACTTCTTTTCCATCGCTCTGCAACGTTTCGCTACATTTCTATATATATATATATATATATATATATATATATAATTTAATTCAATTGATAAGAATACAGAGAATATACAGAATAATCTCAAAATTACTAATTATAATCTTAATAAACTCATTATAATATGCTTTCGATTTAACCACAAGGAGATAATGCCTGATATAAATATAATTAAATATAAGAAAGGTAATGATAGATTCATTTGTTTTAATATTTTAAGGAAAATTTAGATCTTGTAAATCTAAGATAAATTAGAAATTTTAAAACTACAGAAGAAAGTGAAAAGTCATTTCAAGCACCTAAAGCTTATATCTTTATTAAATTATCTTCTGTATAAAAATTGCAGTATCAATTATAATTCTATTATCAATAAATTTTATTTTTATGAAACATTCATTATCAATAGGACCAATTTTATTGATACAAACTATTCTTGCTAGTATTATTTGTATATTTTATATAAATTCATATTTTTTTCTTATATTTTATTTCTTAATTTTATTGGAGGAATGTTGGTTTTATTTATATATATATCAAGAATTGCTTCAAACGAAAAGTTTTATTTTTCAATAAAATTACTATTATCAAATATAATCATTGGAACTTTAATTATAACTATAAATATTATTAGATTTAAGATAGATAATATTAATAAATTATTAGAAATAAATAATTTATATGATAGATTCATAATTAAGAAATTATATATATATATCCCATCAGGAATTATAACTATCATAATGGTTGTTTATCTCCAAGTATTTGGTCCATACAGGCCACAAAGATGGCTACTGAGTTTACAAGTCCGAAGGGCAGTCTCTTGAACTGGTAATTGCGCCCTTCGAAAATGAACGCCACGTACTGACGGCTTTGTGGATGCAACTCCACTTGCCAGTAACCACATACAGTGTCCCAGGTACTGATAAACTTGGTGCCGTGAATTCGTTTTAGTATCTCCTCTATTTCACCGGGTGATGTTCGGTCATTCACAATGGTTTTATTTAGCTCGCGCGCATCCAAACAGAGCCGGACTTGTCCGTCTTTCTTGAGAACAGCAATAATTGGACTAGTGTAAGGAGATTGACTAATCTCAATTATGTCACTGCTGATCATTTTATTAATTTCTGTTGTTCTCACGGCCTCTTTTAGCGAGTGCGCGATTGGGTATGACCTCCGGTTAAATTCCACGTTTTCTTTAAACTCAAGTTTGCACTGATAGTTTTTAACCTTACCTGGCTCGTCTAAAAACACTGATTTGTATTTCTCGTATACACTGATTAAACGATCTGCTAAATGTATGGGTATTTTTTCGTTGTTGGTTCCGCACTGGAAGTCTCGTATCTCTTGTATCTTTACTGACCATAAATCCTCTCCTCCACTGTTATATATAATTGGTTTATGAAAGGGGCTGTTCCTTACGAAATTTATTTTACGAAGTTGTTGGTGTATTGGGCTGGGAAGTATATTCGCGCCTCCTACCAAATCTGCGGTCCACGTTATTCCGTCTGGAAATAGTGATACTTTCTATTGGTTAAGGTCGATAATGGCGGAGTACCTTCTTAGAATATCGCAACCTACCAGTATATCGAATGGTAATCCGGTGGCGATCAAAAATTCCATATCTAAAGCTATACCACGGCTAACGACACTTAAGGAAACTTCCTTCCTAATAGTTTTGTTCTGGCGGCCAGTTGCACCTATCAAGACAATGTTATTCACTGGTAACATAGGCAAAGTTTTCCCACACTCTTTCTGGATTCTTTCCAGTTCATTCACATTTATTACAGAAATATTCGCACCGGTATCAATCATGATTTTCGCGGGAATTCCTTCTACCTCCGCTGTTATATACAATATCTAATTGTTATTATTATCGAGGCTCGTTTCATTTTCCTCTAGAAGTTCTGTTCTTATATTTTTTAAGTAATTGTTACTTATTATGGTGATGTTTTTTAATTTGGTTGCCTCTTGCAACTCATCTTTGTACCCAGGAGGTAGGAGCAGCAACGGGTCGTGATAGTTTATCACTGCCTCCTCCCGTTTAAATTATTGTGGTCATCGTTGGGACTCGGATTGACCGAGGCATCGTTCTGGAAACTCTGTGTAGGTTCCTGCCGCGCTGTATCCGGTTCGAAGGTTATTTCCCTGTTTTGTTGTCGGCCAGGATCCTCCAGGCTGGTACTCCTTCTTCCATGGTCATGGCGTGGACCGTCCCGTTCTTCACTTCTTCGTCGTCGATCTCCACCGTGGAAACTATTCCTCCGTTGTTGGTAGTACCTTCTCGGCCCTCGATCTTCCGCTCTTATAAAATTAACCCTCGGGCGGGAAACTCTATTGTTATTATTATTATAATTACTATGGTAATTACTATTGGGCTGGTAATATCGTTCATTATTACCGGGGTAGGGATTTCTCTGACTATACGGGCTGTTAGGGGGCTGATAAAAATTGTTACAGTTATTAGGATATGGGTTATTGTTCCTATTACCGTTCGGGTTGCCGTTAAAGTTGTTATTACGCGGCGGGTTATTGTTGCCGTCGTAATTACTTTGCTGGTTTCGGTTTCCGGGATGGTTATTGCCGTTACTAGGGTACTGGTTAGTCCTCGCCTCCGGTCTATCATTCCTCCTCCTGCTCTGGCGGTAGTACTCTTCATTCTCGTAACTTTCTAACAACGCCGTCATGGCCTGCAGCGTCTTGATCTGGCTACCTCTTCTTGCCCTGATAATATCCTCGACATAATGATAAGACAGTTTATTCACCAGACACTCTTCGGGTATTGCCGGCTCGAGGTGTTTTGCCAGGCACACCTTCCCTAGGAAATAGGCTGTCATGGTATTGCCTATTTGGGCCCTGTATCGTCCGTTGCAAATATTGTCTCTGATCAGGTTCTGTGTTGTTTCGGACCAGTATTTTGACTTAAACATGTTCCTGAACTGCTGGTAGTCTGCAATCTCGCTACGGTTCGCCATCCACCAGTTATCTGTCATCTCCCTGAATGACTCGTCCAGTATCTCCCGGTTATTGCTCCATTGACTCCCTCTATGTTTGGCGAAGTACTCTTCTATCCTCGCCAGGAACTCCATTGGTTTCCTCTTGTATTGCCGGAAGTTCAACCACTCTCGGTTTTTGTTGATGGGTAATCCGGTGAAATTAGTGGGTCTATTCCTCAAAGCTTCCATCTCTTCTTGGCTTTGCCGTACCTGACCCGTGATATTGGTCATAGCCTTTTCCATCCCATCACACCGTTCCGCGACTTGGCTCCGTACTCTCCCGAATTCTTCCTGAGTCTCCTTCCGTTGTTCTTCCACTTTTCTGCGACTATGTTGTTCGATATTCGTAAACTTGATTTTTACCACTTCCTTGAATTCTTGTACTTTCTTTTCGGTTTGGTTGCATTTTCCGTCAATTTCCCGGATTTGTTGATTCATCATTACAGTTTCTTCTCCCAATTTTTTATTTATAGCTTTCTTGTTAACGTTGATTTCCTTGTTCAGTTCTTCTCTTAACAATTCCATCCTTTCGTCTAGCTTGTCCAGATTCTCCTGATTGACCTCCCTTAATTCTTCTCTTATTAGTTGGTTATCCTCTCTTAATTCTTCCAACTTCTCCCCCATCTTCTCTTCCATCTTCTTGTTATTTTCCCTTAATTTTTCTTTCAATTGTTGGTTGTCGTCTTCCATCTTCCTACTATTTTCCTCCATCTTCTTACTATTTTCTTCAATTCTCTTATTGGTGCTTTCAATTTTATTACTCAATTCTTCTTTGGTTACTATGAATTCTTCCTTCAAAGACTGGTTGTGCTCCTTCAATTCTTCTTACTTTCTTTCCATTCTCCTCCATCTTGGATTCTACGTTTTTATTCATTCTTTCCATTTTTATACTTAAAGATTGGTTGTCGTTTTCCATGTTTTTACTTAAGGATCGGTTCTCTTCCTTTGTGGAATCCATTTTCTTATTCATTTCCATCATCACTCTAAACATCTCTTGTATTTTCGTGTTTTCCGCTTGTGAGGGTTTTCCTAACTTTTCCTCCCGGACATTGACTTCCCCTGTTTGTGTGGGCATCTCAGGTTGTTCCTCTGGTTGTGCGGGTTGTTTAGATAATACTGGTGGTAATAACCTTTCTACATCTTCCACTGGCGTCGCCTCTTTGTTTTCCATATCGATTTCGATCTCCTTTTCGGCCTCCGCCGCCCGTTTCTATGAGGTTGCACGTCGTTGCATTTTTCCCTTTCTCTGGCTTTATAGCTGCTGCCAAGCTCCAATTAGGGATTGGGCAGATTGTAGTGGCCTTTCAATCGCTAATTAAAGCCCCTCAGTTGGTCGCCAATTTGTAACGAACCTCTGTTTGTCTCTTTGTACAAATATATAACTATGTGTTTGGGTAGAAATAAAATTGTTTATTAAAAAAATTTTTTTTAATTAAAATTTTTTTTGTGTAATTAATTAAAAACAATTGATTAATTAAGTTTCGTGGTGTTCCGAAACGTTTATCACTTATTTTAATTGTTTTATAGACTTTTGTGTATTTGTTAAAACCTCTAGCCACTTATAGAATTGTCTCCAATAACAATCGATACTTGTGTTTATTTTCTGTAGGAGGTTATCTTCCTTCTCGTGGTGAGATTCTTGTAGTTAGTTCTATTTAAATTGAAGTATTATGTTAGTTATGTATATTAGAAATGAAAAAACTGTTTAAATAGGAAATATATTAATAATTTTAATGACAATTAGTTATCTTGACTCTTGTCGATATGTAAATCGATTCTCAGGGTATCGTTTGAATTATTACAAATTTTTTATATAGGTTCTTTGAACAGCTATGTTAGGGAAAGTCAGAGAAATAGGGCAAAGATTGAAAAGAATAACATTACAAGGTAAATTCTTAAAATTAACAGTACATATATCAGATTCAAAGTATAGAAATAAATAAACATGTTTCGAACCGTCCTGTAGGCAGAAGGAGGCTGTGTTGACTTGAGTTGTGGGTAATCAGCAATGACTACCAGCAATGGTTGACGTTGAAAGACATCACCTCGCAGTTTTGGCGTTCAAAAAAAAATGTTTTCCTTATGTCCTGGTGGCTGCAATTCTTCCTTCTTGTTTTGGTGTTTTGGTTCCGTGTCACTGGTTCAGTTTTGGTGTTGTATTCGGAAAAATAGTGTAGATTTAAGTAAGATTCACTTTTGTCGGTTAGTCATATGTTAGGCACTTTTATGGTTAAATGTTATTACTGTTTTAATGGGTTTAAATGCTTAATGTTCCACTGGTGTTCTGTGCTGTATAATGTTAGTTCAGTGTTGGTATATGTTTATTTCACTGTGTTGAACTTTAAAAATGTTTTTTTAAAATGTTTTTAAGATGGGTAAATTGCTCGTGTCAAGTGTCCCGTACAATGTTCAATAATTAACTCACTTACTTCCTTCATCTCCGACTAAAATCTTAGCCAAAGCAATATTATTCATTCCATTGTTCAAATTTTATTTTGCATCCTGTGCATGTGATAAAGTTACATTATATAACTGATTATACTTTGGTTATTCTTCAAATTTATTAGCTAGTTGTGACTTAATTTTATCCTTCAGTTCATTTTGCGTAATTTGATACCAAATAATGCCGTTTTATTAAGTTTTTGATCTAAAAATGTTTTTCCTTCATTTTGTAATTTCTAAGTCCTAAGGTCTAACTTCCTGTTCTTTTCCAAATTCTGCCATTACCAAGTTATATTAATGATTATTAAATCTCATATTGTAATAAAAGGTTTATATTCCCCTAATTTCTTGCAATTAGATGAATTGGTTAAGTTTTAAAATATTATGTTGAAATATATGACTCCCCTCTCCAAATTTTTGAGTTCTGTCATTTCCATTTTTATCAATAATTCTGGCTATAATTTTACAAAATCTTTCTTAGTTATATTTCTAATTACATGGCTTTGTTTCTGATTTACATTATCTAAATCCCTTCAGTTTAAATGTATTTATGTACTTAGTTTCTCAGTTTTGATGATGTTTAGTTTTTAACATTTGGCCTAGATTCCTAACAGTTTTTACATACAATTTTTTATAAATAATACATATTGAGTTATACCCTCTCTGACTTTCATTGATATTGTAACATAAATTAAACAATTTTTTCTTGTAAACAAAATAACAATTAGTATACGTTTCATACTATTAACATATAACAAATAATTCCAATTAATAGTTGTCTTTAACAAATCAGACATTTTTTATACTCAAAGATTAATAAAGATACATAACAAATATCATATATAAAGAATGTTGTTCCATTCTAACATCTTAATTAGTTATTAACAATAATACCTATAATAAATATTTTATAATTAAAGAATGTTAGTTGTTCTGACCTTTTTAAATTTGCTTATTCCTAATCCATTTTTACATATCTTATTCTACATAAACAAAACCTTATTTACTATAATCTTATACTCTATATTCCTTACATTAAGTTTTATGAACAATTTTTATCTGTTTTTAATTGGGTTTTGGGTAATTGTACCCTGTCACTTCACTTTTTATTCTGTGTCTGCTCTTGTTTTATAAACCATTCTAATGAATGTCATTTAAATAGATTGGCAGTTCTTTACTAAAACACATGTATTATATTATTTCTGAACATAAATTAAGTCACTTCAAAGTTGTATCATTTCATTATTTACTTAGTTTGTGAATACCAATAATGAAACACAAGGTTCATTTTTTTATAATACTAAAACTTGCACTGGTTCTCTTTACATTCCTTGATTCTATTTCTAAATGGTTATATAGTCTTACTAAAATCAAGAAATCTATTTGTAGATTATAATGAAGATTTGTTCTTTGGTATTATATTATTATTTCACCTTGGTTCACTTTCAACTCTTACTCTATACACTTTTTGGCTTATATCTATTGTACATTTGGGTTTTTGCATTGATTCTTTGTTATACTTTTTTATTATTATTATATTTATTTATTTTGGGGTTTGGGTTTTTTTTACAAGAGCATTCCTTCTTCTTGTGGATGCTGTCTTCTTCTTGTTTCTTCATTGATGTCTTCTTTTCTTCTGGTTTCTTATAATTGTATTTTCTTCATCTTCTTGTGGATGTCATCGGGTTTTTGGGTTTCTTCTTCACCTACTCTTCTTGTTTCATACAAATGCATCACCTTTTATGGTGGATCTTGCCTTGTTCTGGGTTTCCTCTTCTGGTCTCATATAACAGATTTTCTTCTCTTTGTTGTGGGTTTAGTTATGTTCTGGGTATCTTCCTTGCCTATTCCTAACCTTCCTGGGTATTATATTTTTTCACTTTATTAGTTATTAAAATTGGTTTTGATGATTCATCACTTGTAACATTTATTTTATATGAACTTAAATCAATGATTGTACTGCACGGTGGTTCTTAATTAATTCTTTATTATATTGCTTTCTTCGGATTTAAACATGTTATTACTTTATTTTAATGATCAATTCACCATTCATTTTTATGGGCTTATCTGTCATGCTACAATAATAATAATTACAATTTTAATACATTCAGACCGCAACGTACCCTAAGAGTCCGGATAATTTTAATAAATATGGACAAGATTATCCCAAAACCTAATTCAGGTAACTGAGTAAATTTCGTCAAAATAAGTGACAGATATATATAATTATTAAAATTAATATTATTTGGTATTTTACGCAAGAATGAATTTTGTTATATAATATTCTTTAAAATGTTTCAACTATATATTAAACTATCATCTTCTTCAGAATGTAATTTATATTTTTTATATAATAATATAGTTAAATACATTTTAACTTTAAATTTGAATTGAAACGTCTTTTAAATAGCGCCAACTCGAAAGCACACACATACACACACATGCGCGCGCGCTCACTCTCTTTCTCTCTCTCTCTCTCTCTCTCTCTCTCTCTCTCTCTCTCTCTCTCTCTCTCTCTCTCTCTCTCTCTCTCTCATCATGTTTAGTAAGTAATTTATTATTCACTTACTTTTTTTTTAAATAGTCATTTTTCTAAACTTAAGCAGAGCAACCAAGATTCGTCTCTATAAACAGTTCCTAAGCCAGTGGTCTTGTATGGGTCCGAACTTGGATAATAACAGTGACAGAGGAAGAGTGCTTGTGCAGGTGGGTAAGAAAAATCCTCAGGAGGATATTTGGTGCAGCGAACGTCCAGGAAGCATGGAGAATAAGGACGAATGCATGCAGAAATCCAGCAACTCTATGGAGAACCAGATATCGTCACTGACATGAAGAAAAGTAGAATCAGGTGGTGGCCAGGGAGTGTCTGGAGAATGTTAGAGACATCAACATTGAAGACAATTTTTACGCGGAGACCTGGTGGAAGAAGAAGGAGGGAAGAAAACGATGGGTGGATGATGTTGAGGACGACTTGCGCGGGCTCGATGTAAGAAGATGAAGACTGACAGCAGAGGATTGAGACGAATGGAGGCGGATTGACCAAGTGGCCAAGAAGAAAAAGACGTTTTTCTAGCATTATAAAAGGAGCAGACGATGTATTAATTTAATCACCACCATATATATTTTAGCCTGAATTCTATACGTAACGATTTGTTTCCTATGGTGTTATGGAATCTTGTTTTATTTTGTAAGTTAATAATCTAAACGGCTGTCGCATTGAGAATGAACGTTTAATGTTACCCTCGCCTTACCAGCTATATACGTAATGGAGGGAACATTACGTAGGGGTTTCGTGCACAGCAACCGTTGAAACAAAATTACCCCAGACCGTCGCGACGTCACAATTAGCAGGTAAATGTCAGGTAAGGCGTCGCCCCGCTCGTTTTTGTGTGTTCAGCAATTTGGTTACAGCTGCCTCCCTCACACCTGACAGACAGGGGTAGTTTGTGATGCTTTCACTGTAAATTGCTAATGTTGGCTGTCTAAATGTTTTGGTTTTTTTTTAAGTAACGATGTTATCCGACGAAATTTTGGCAAGTTGTCAAAATGTTATTGAATATTTTGTAAAACAATTTACCATCTAATATTGGTTTACATAATTTAACATTGATTCCGTAAATTAGTTCTTTTCCCTTTCCTTTATTTATATAGGTTTAATCGACTGTTTTTCTTCACGCATCAAAGGGATTCGCTATAGTTTAATTCCAAGTTCCCCAACCATCTCTTTTCTGTGGTCGGCAAGGATTCTTTTCCTTGGGTTTCGTTGTCCGTGACATGTTCGTTAATTAACTAAATATAATTAAATCACTACCGACTCGGAACACAAAGTTTTTTATGGGTAAAAACGTATAAGTTTTACATTATAGCATAAACCAGTTTTTGCTTTTAAAAAGCCTCTTCAGAGGCTGCCGCTGGGGGCACTGTCAGTCTTGTTCTTGGCGACGGTATCGGCTTTTGAAGGATCGATGTTGTGTGTGTGGGGTGTGATATGTTCGAAAATGCGTGTGATTTGAATTGTGGCTATTCGTTTAGGATGTCGTTTTTATGTGTTTTCTTTGTTTGCATATTTCCAATTGTTTAAGACTGTCTAGTTTTCGGCTTTTTGTGTGTACGTGTAGAATATCCATGTTAATGTCGATGTTTTTGTATGTGTGGTTTGCTTCAATCATTTCCCAACGGTCTAGAATCTCGCACTATTTTTACTACAATCTACCTGTTATAAATGTAAGTCAAAAATTTTTAAACTTTTGGGCGCGTTCTGCATGTCTGAGACCTTACTAGTGTGAAAATATTATTATTCATTTGTCAATTATCGTGACCAGTACACTAATGAGCTGTATAGTTTGATAGCTGTAAGAAGATACTTTGATTAGTAAAGTCATTTAATATTTCGTTGCATATAACGTTACATTTTTAAATAAAAAGTAATTAAATGAGTCTGCAATAAATATTTGCAAAGCGTAATGTTATCTCAGTTCTAACCTGATTACACGGCGCAATTACAGAATGATAATAAATTTTCTGCACTCTTATCGCTATTTCAAATAATACCATCATACACACATACACCTAGTATACATTTGTCGCCACGAAATAATAAATTTTAAAATATTTGAACTTTACAAAAGAGTATTTTTAGATTCGGCTTAACAGCACTCGTTTACGTAAAAAACAAGTGTTTTAATAAAACGCTGCATCCAAATGTACACTTTGTAAAACACACACACACACACACACACACACACACACACACACACACACAATCTCTCTCTCTCACACACACACACGCGCGCGCGCGCGCGCGCGCGCTATCAGATACTGAGTGTGTCATGAGGACAAGTAAGAGTGTAATGCCCCAAGTTTGTGTGTGTGTGTGTGTGTGTGTGTGTGTGTGTGTGTGTGTGTGTGTGTGTGTGTGTGTGTGTGTGTGTGTGTGTGTGTGTGTGTGTGAGAGAGAGAGAGAGAGAGAGAGAGAGAGAGAGAGAGAGAGAGAGAGAGAGAGAGAGAGAGAGAGAGAGAGAGAGAGTTGGCAGTTTTCCTTATCGCTAATGCCGTGTTCTCTCAACAAACACTTTACATACATTACTTTACATTTAACACGACAAACGCATTACGAACGCGTGCTTTCTATTTCACACGGTTGCGTCCTGATTCCGTACAGAGCAGATTCCTTAAACGTCATACGATGGTCAGTTGAAAAGTTCGCGGACAAGAATACATCATTTTATAGTTCTTGCCTGTCTACCAAATAACCAGTGTCCAGATTGCGTATAGTAGCCGCGCTCAAAGCGTTTCCAGGCGGAACGCTTCGATTCTCACTCAAAGGAAACCAGATGGTCTTGCCCCTAGTGTCACCCAAAACAAGCTGACAATGTTGCCAAGTTCTTTTCCCACCTATAGTGAAACTTAGCGTGAAATGATTCTCCTCTTCAATGTTATTATTATTATACGAATGATTAATTCATGTAGTAATAATAATAATAATAATAATAATAATACAACTCAGGACTTCCCAGAAGTTTCAGTTTTAAGTAAGTAAACCTGACGTTTACATTATCTATAAAGAATAAAAATACAACAAAACCGACAAAATATAGGTCTATACCTTTTCGACATAACTTTCAAAATGATTTTCATTATTAAAATATCACAAAGCTTTGGGATAAGCAAATCCCTGCAATATTAGAAGGAATGCTATAATAATAATAATAATATCAGAAATTAATAAACCTGAGTAAAACAAGACAAAATCGCAAATAATGAATACATAGCCTGGGAGTAAACTACTCACCGTTTAGTTGGAGTCGTGGTCTCAGTCATCATCACTGTCGTCTGCAACATGAATGATGAGGCGGTCTTCTTCTTCCCACAGGTCTGCATAATATCCCCCTTCTACCTTCATAGTTTTTTCCACACATTTCCTTCAGTATTCGGCATCTATGTTCTCAGTACAGTTCCTTAGGGCTTCACAGACACTTGCACTTAACTGAGGAGTTATGTTCCTCTTCCTGACGTTAGACTTTAACCGTGCCCAGACTAATTCGATTGGATTTAATATGCAATAATAAGGGGGAAGTCGACCTGCCTTTCGAGCCATCTCATCAACTGCGTACATTTTGTTTATATTCGCCGCTTTTATTCTTTCGAGCAAGATTAATTTAATGGGGACTGGGTCCGGTACTGGTAAATCAAATTTCTTCATAAATTCAATAATCTCGGACTTGTTTGACGATTTAGTTGGGATTTTGATAAGCTGTCTAGAATGGTAACTCGCATTGTCTAAAACTATGACATACTTCCTGTCTTTTGAAAGATTTTGCAGTAACGAATTTTTAAACTAATTCTCAAAAACTATAGCATTCATCTCATCGTGGCTGTCAGCTTTAGCATCTGAAATATTTTTGGCAGACAAATAAAGACAATTAGGGGCCCACCCCTCAGCTCCACCAGCATGTAGCACCATGATGCGCTTCCCTCTAGATACAGGGACGTTAATAGCGCAGCCACATGTTCCATCATCCCATCCCTTCTTCACGGTGTCATGTGTGTCAAACCAAGTTTCGTCTGGATACACAACATCATAACCCTGTGAAAGCAGTTGGTGTAGTCTATGGAGGTATTTGTATCTCCAAGACACAATTCTTGCTGACTCCATTATAACACGCCTCTTATTAAGTGTCCGAAATCGAAAGCCGAGTTTCTTCACAAGGGATCTTAGCATTGTTTCTTTATAAGGAAAACTTGAAATGTTCTGAAGGTGCTGGAGTAGTTCGGAAATTGTGGATGGCTGTCCTTTCTTGTAAAAATTGTAAATTTCTTGGCGGATAATGTCGCAAACAAAATTATCAATTTTATTAAAACGCGCTCTTTTGTTACCTGGCTTCTTGGGGGTCACGGGACCTCTAGAAACAATCAACAACGATTTCTTCACTATCAATATGACGATATTCCTATATCGATATTCCTTCTTCATTATCAGCGTGCTGAGGATATGGTTGTTCTCTCTCCCAAGGTCTCCACATTTTAAACACGTGAACACGGAACAACACGAAACACAAACACGGAAACGAAAATTACAACTATAAATAAAGTAAAGCAGTATTACTGTGATATTTAAATGTAAAATACTATGTGCTGTAAGAAAGTAACAAATTAATAATTCCTAAAGGAGTGGTTTCTTTGGCAAAGGACTCGAAATTCAGACAAGCGGGCACTTCCGATGTCTCGCAAAGACTGGTCCACATTTCATTCAAGTTCAAAATACGTTTGGCATCATTGGAGATGTTTCAAAAGCGGCTAGCTTTGTTCACAGCTGTCAGCAGCATGGCCTGCCTTCGCTAATTGGGCTATTTAACTGTTCTTTGATGCCGCCTGGAAACATTGAGCGAGGCTACACATCTCGGCGTCTGGTATGTGGCAGAGACCAGTGGGAGCAGCAGCTGGACGTGTTCCGGTGGTCGCAATGCCCGGCCGAACCCGATGACTGCCTGCCTGTTACCATGGTCAGCGAACTCGCGCTTTTGCAGGATATGAACCTACTTCGTTTTAATTTAGGAGGAATGGAGGGTTGGAATGACTCTGAAAACATGTTGCAGATGGGTATACGTTTGTTAAATCGAATCTGCAAACACTCTGGATTGCAAATATGCACACTTAAGACCGAGGCGATGGCTTTTCGTGGAACTGATCCCATACGAGCAAAAAATTATTATAGATGTCCTAGAACAAATTAGCAACTTTGAATACCTGGGCTACAGTACGTCTTATAATGCAAGCAACGGCGTTGTGAATGAGTTGCATAAGTTCAAACTTATGTGCAGGACCATTAGGCGAACCTTACATGTCAGCAAATAAAGAAACACGACTAAAATTCTACAAGATGATGGCTCTTCCCTCACTTCTTTATGGGTCTGAAAATTGGACTTTAACGAAAGGCCAGGCCAGTCGTATCCAAGCGACTGAAATGAGATTTCTCGGGCATGTGGCAGGGTATACTCTCCATGGTCATAGAAGAAACAGAGATATACGGCAGGAACTGAATATTATGAGTATACTGCACAGGATCGCCCAGTGCCGGCTGAATTTATGGGAACAACTTTACCGAATGGATGACTGCCACATCCCTAAACAACTATGGAACTATAAGCTGAGATGGAGGAGAGGTGTGGGACGTCCGAGCAGGAGCTGTAGTGACCAGCTCTAATCTTTGCCTATTTGAGACCAGAACAAACTATCTTTGTTTTAATACTTGAAGTAGATGATGTTGAGGATGGTGAAATGAAGTTATTTTGTTGGATTCTGGACTTGGAAGAGACTCGCAACAGCGGAATGGGAGGGGACTTCAGAGACCTTTTGATTGGGAGACAGGTATTACCCGCCCACAACGGGCGGGGCACCTTAAACCGCGCAGGAAGTCTCTCAACAAATGCAGTCTCCGGAGACTGCGGGTTGGCAATATTGAGTCACGAGTGAGAGAACAGAAAAGAGGAAGCACTCAGAAAATTACAAAAGGCGGCAGAAGGCACACCTGAGGCAAGCGCAACACCCCTCCGTCCACAACGCCCTAAAACTGCCCAGGAAGTCTGCAAAGGCTGCCGAACTTTAAAGACATACTACATTACTGTACAAGAAAACCTAAAGTGTAAGAGTAAGTGAAGAAGAGCTACAGTGCGTTTACTCTAAAGTTTAAGAAAAATAAAGAATATTTTGTCCCCAAAATTAAGCAGAAACTATCCAGGACGATAAATTAAACGTGTTTATGTAAGTACCCGCTGAATATTTTTTATTACTTTATTTTACTATACCATAAAGTAAGTAATCTGTACAGTATTTGTTCGCGTACCTCATTTTCCTTTACAATTTGCCCTGTCGTGACCGAACGATGAATCAACAACAAATTATTAAGCAACGTGAGTGGGTTGTGTGAAATGATTGGTTACTGAGTCTAGCTTTACAATAAACATTACTTTATTTATCATTTATCAAAATTGACGTTTAAAACATACTCTTTTTAACACTTTTGAACACTCTTGTAGAATTACATCTCAGTACTTACAAATCGCAGCACACCACACAGTAGCTACGAAGAGTGATTAGAGTACACACACCCGACCCGTTCGCCAATATGTGCGAACTATGTCAGTCTAAGAACAATAAGAGCGAAATAGAGCGCGATCTCAATGTGTTGTCAGTTTTTATAGATTCCGGTTACTATGGGACCACGCCCGGGTCACAGGGTTCGGACTGGGCCTCCAGGAGCATCAAACAACCAATCAGGAGAGAGGTTTTCACTCAAGGCGATGTGACGTGCGTAAAGGTTAAAAGGGTCCTTTCCTCCTGTACTGGCTTGGGAATATAGGAATTTATGGTTTTCGTGGTTTTTATTAACAACTGGCACATGACCACAGTGAGAAAGATTTAAATAAAATATCGCACACTCATGATAAGAGAAAGAAAGAAATCTAACAAATAAATAAATAATAAATAAAGAAACGTTGAGCCTTACTACAGCCCATTTGACGCTAAATTTTGTTACCATGGAATTCGGTTAACATAAAAAAAAACTGTTCCCCGTCATATCGCGTTAAACTTTATTCTCTGTAGTTCACTCTGCATAGCATAATAAGTATAAAGAGATAAATAAATAAAGTAAAGAGACAAAGGAATACACAGCTACTGCTATTATTGATAATTCAGTGCACGTATATTCGTTTAAGTTTATGCACAAACAACTATTAAATGTTCAGTAATTTAGCCTATTGCCTGTAGGCCTATGAAGTTATAAAATATTTTTATTAAACATAGTTAAGTATTTGGTATGTACGGGGATGTAATTAATCAGCATTCTTTTTATTAATTAATGTCACTCCTTTTCTTTAATTTTATAATAAAATTTCCTGGTTTTCCATACAGGCCTAGTCTACATTTACGGCACATTTATTAGTTGAGTCTTTGCTTTTATGTTAACATTTACTTGCACGTGTGTTTGTAGTCTATCTAAGTGATAAAACTAAAAGGACGATTGCGGGTCCATAGCTTCCGTGAGTCTCTTCGCCTACTGTTCTGAAGTCTTGCAAACCTTGTGTTTGTGTTTTTATGTTTTAGAATATTTTAGCCTGAAGGCGGCTAGAAAGCTGTGGTGTAGTCGGTCTTAAATGTTGATTAAAATGTCACTGTTTTATGAATACGATTGGAATTTTGAATGTTTACACAAATTTTTATTACTGTTACAGTTGAAGATATTTATGGTTCTTTGTGAAAAAAAAAACACTTCAAAAAAGAAAATCTAAAATATCTTTATTTTTTATTATAAATACTGTCCTATACAGAAACGTTTGAACAAAACAATTTACTTGATACTTTTTTCATCTTGTTTTTTGAATTAGCAGTCTCTGAAATTCTAATTTTGTCATGTTTACTTGGTGATCTGCTACTTGTCACGTTCCGGACGAGGCATTGTATTTTATCATATTTTGCAAGGGTGAGATATGTGTATTCCGTCACAGTGTTAGGTAAGTAGACAGCTGGGTGTGTCTTAATAAGGTAATAGAGGGAGAGACGAATCTTCGTAGCAAGTAGCAGGGGCGTGCCTTAACGGAGCTGAGCCAACAGGGTAGTAACAAGTAGACTTGTTTACGATTTGACCTGCCGTGAAGGCGGATTCACGGGTATATATACGGGTTCCAGTGGGACATTTTTGTCGTGGTTAAGGACTTGAAAATGGTGAAAACACTGAAAGACCTCATCCGGAACGTGACAAGTAGCAGTTCAGCAAGTAAGCGCGTCTTATTGTTGCTCATTTAAAAATAAAAACTTTACGTGAATACAAAAGAACGCCAATATTATTGCATTACAATTACAATAGTTGTTATAGGGGCACCAGACCCATGACCAAATTACTGTTCAAAGATTTTTTGTCATTTTTTTCTTGATACAAATTTTTAAGATATACCTGATTCACTGCTTTAAAATTTTTATTGTAATTAAAAATTATTAAAATTTCGTAAAAATTAATTAAATTAATTAAGAAAGGATTCAAAAAGTGGAAAGAGCATATGGTATAACTGAAGATATTTACAATAAAATGTGCATATTTAAAAATGTGAAAATAAGGCATCACAGTATACTAGTGAGGCCAGAATGCCTATATACAAATGGATGTCTAGTATTGAATTATAATTTAGACAAACTTAAATTATTGGAAAGAAAAATTATTAGAATAATATTAGGCCCACAAAAACTTCAGAACGTTGCCAATTAAGAAGTAATGATGTAGTATATCAAAGTATAGAAAATATAACAGCACGTTGTCAGATATTAATTGGTGTCCCTCCCCCTCGCAGTGTAAATTATTTCTTAAACTGCCTTCCAAACACGTGTTGCTTTCATTTCTTTCCAGTTGTGTGTTTGGCATCAGCAACAATTGTTAAGTGCCTCACTGATAATATTATTTAATACTAGCTAGGTAAACATATAACAATTCTTATAGACACATATTCGATCAGTTTTAAACTCAGTACAGTGGTCATCTGCGTTGTGCTTAATTTACACTTATACTTCAGTTATTTAAACTTGCGTTGCAGTTATTCGGCACTCCTGCCGAATGCAACAACCGTTTATACCAATTTAAACATAGTAAATTTTAAGTAGTCGCGCGACCGAAAATTACCCGTTGATCGGTCAAAGTTTCTCTGACGTCACGCCACGTTTTCTTTACTAACGAAGCAGTCGGCTCGGATAGATCACGTCAGTGGAACACCAGACCGCCCTTGTGAGCAGATCCGTCCGTTGAGCACATTAAATAAGAAGCCTCGATTACCAAGGTAACTAAGATTTTTTGGTTATCATAAATCAATGCTGGTGACGAATAATTTTTGTCTATTACGTTTGTAAAAAAAGAAAACTTGTGATTTCTGTAAAAAACTGTTATTCATAACCAACCATGATGTATCTTGTTTGTAATAGTTAGCCTCGACTATACCCAATTTTCAGTCAACCAATTTAAAGAAAAAAGCAAAGATATGTAAAGTTCAATGTCAGTACTTGTTGTGTATGTAATTTGAAGTTGTAATTTTGTAATATAATTTTGTAATTTTGTAAATTTGCGATTATGCATTGTACGAATGAATGTGTGGGTGCTAGCTAAACTGTGTGGATGCGTAAAGTATACTAAAAGATGTGGAACTTTCAGATCAAAGCTTGGTTCGACGTACGGGAGTAAGAATACGAGAATATGGACCTGATGTAGTTTTTTCTACACACGTTCTTCCAGCATGAACACAGCAGCAGTTCATGGCGTGAGCTGAGCAACACGCATCCGTCGCGACCAGCTACTGCGGGCTGTGAGCGAACCTCTTCGGATTGCCAAATAACACTTAACCGTTACCAACTTTCAGTGGAAGTTACAGTACAATTACTAATGAAAAGAGAGATAGACCAGATTCCTCACCTTATGTGACATGAACTAAAACGTTTTTACAAATATTTTGTGATGCAGAACAGTGTTAGAATTTTCATGAACAGTTCACAGTTTGTATGCTAAACCACATTAACTGTAAACTAGTAGGGCCTATTGATTCATGCAATTGTTCCATATTCAGTAATCAGTTTATCCACTATGTAGTTTATACAATTATTTAATTTTAGCAAACCATTTATAAAGTATTTACTCTTTTCTACATTTAGTTTATTTTGAGTTAAATTAACTCAGTAATTGACTTTTGCTGACTGACTTATGATTACATAAAAATTTTGAGGCTTATTTTTTTTCTAAAATAAACGGGTCGAGCTCGGCTCTGCTCACTAACTGGTGGTAGGCTACTGAATTTTTTTTTACATACACCTCCCCCTTTTGGGAATTATGTTAGATATTAAGGGTATTTTAGAAGTATCTTATAATGTGTAAAGAGACATAAACAGTAGTAAGTATTTTGATTATTTTTGGTGTATTTTGTGTGTTACGTTTTTTGGGGCTCAGCAGTGTAACGTGCCATAGTGACAAAAAGAAGAGAATAAAATAGTGTTGTACTTAAATATTGATGCTAGAGTGTGTAGTGTGCTTGTGTGTGTATGTGTGTGTGTGTATGTGTTGTGCTAGCGTGTGTGTGCGTACACTTCTGCGTGTTAGATTGAGGGTATAGGCTATATCTGTTTAGATTGCGAGTGAGAGAGAGAGAGAGCGCCCGAGTGGGTAATTTGAGTGAGAAGGTGTTGTGTGAGTCTAGAAAGAGAGAGAGAGAGAGAGAGAGAGAGAGAGAGAGAGAGAGAGAGGGAGAGAGAGAGAGAGAGAGAGAGAGAGAGAGAGAGAGAGAGACAGACAGACAGACAGACAGACAGACAGACAGATGCAGAGAGAGAGAGAGAGAGAGAGAGAGAGAGAGAGAGAGAGAGAGAGAGAGAGAGAGAGAGAGAGAGAGAGAGAGAGAGAAGGTTGGAAGAGTGAGAGAGAGAAAGTCAGTGAGAGGAAAGGAGACAGTGAGTGAGAGGTAGTGTGAAAGAGAGCGTGAGTAGGAGGGATAGAGAGTGAGAGAGCGATTTCATGTTAGAGTGAGAGGCTTTGAGTAGGAGGGGTAGGGGGAGAATGGGAGAGAGAGAAGGTGTGATTGTGGACATATATATAAATTTACAATATTCTATAGTACTCTTGACTATAGTTTCAACAATATGATTACAATTATTATCCAAGTTTACTTGTTATATAAATTTACCATAAACTTTAACATAAACGTTTGTGTCAACTATCTGATGTAAGGTCGTAAAGTTCTACAGTTATTGTGTAATCTGTATGTTTCTAAATTATGATTTTTTTAATAGGCTACCAGTAGTGAGTGAAACATGTTAAAAATAACTTTTAATAATTACATAGTTGAACATCCCCTAATCTGTTGTTAGTTATAGGTAATATATGTTACTATGCTATATGTTGACTAATGTATGTACAAACGTTTTCTTTACCAATCTAATATCCCATTGTTGATTACTGTTTGTTTAATTAATTAAAATATCATTACATATAGCAATTTAAATTGTAATAGTATATATATTAAGATCTGTGATACTATAATTTTTGTCGGTTTCTTAAAGACAATATTTGAAGATGTAAACAAACTATCTCAACTCCTTCACATATACAATGATACATACATACGCACGCACACACACTCATATACACAAACACGTTCAACCAAATAATTGTTCTGTTGTGTTTGACACTTCTTTTGTACTTCATACACAGGTCCTGATGATGACAATAAAAATTGTCGAAAAGTTGAAAATTTGTGTTATTTTTTACTAACTCTCACTAAAGCTTCACTGAACAAAACTATTATTAACAATATTAAAAAGTGTAGCTTTTGCATACCACATTACAAGGTGATAACAACTTTATTCTTCTGATGGAACTTCAGGTATTTTCTCATAACTGAAACTAAATTACGTAATAGTTTTATATTTCAAATATTTTTTTTACAAAAGTTCTATCTAGACGTGGGTCTATAATGGCGGTTGTATTTATTTTTAAGAAACGTAAACGAAGTGATTTGATTATATGCAGTGGCGGCGCTAACGTAACGGGGGCCCCCCGCGAAACTAATTAGGGGGCCCTATAAAAATGGTTAAATTTTGTATACGTAATAGGGGAAAACACTCAGATGAGTTTCTATTTACGTGTGTTTCACAACAATGGTTTGTGAATACTTTCTCGTCTATAACAAAGCGTTTGCAATTTGCAAAGGACGTTTTACACGTGTACAAACTCTTAAAATTCATTGTTGCTAAATAGACAAAGTTCTATACAAACTATAAAAAAACCAAAATAAAAAGAATGATTTATTTTTACGTCAAAGATCTAAATTCAGACTATGAAACAGTACCGCACACAGAGTGGTAAAAATTTATTATTTAAAAACGAATATCAAAGTAACATTCTAGCTTTTTTCAAACATTTAAATTAGTTTGTAACTGAATTTGTAAAATTCTTGAATATACTCTATACAAGTTCTCCTTAAGTCTAATCCAATTCAATAACACTCGAACTCAAGTAATGTACAATATTTACAGATGAGGATCAACCAAAGTTCACTGTTTTCCTAAGCCTAGTCTTCTTTTTTTAATAGGTAAGAACTTTTCAACCACTTCGTTGATATTAGTTTTCTGTATCTCATATGCTCAATGCTTAACAGTGCCAAGTCACTCAACCGAGTTTGGGCCATGGTACTTCTTAAGTATGACTTAATTTAATTAATTTGTTTTGAAAAGCTTCTTTCCGCTGTAGCTGTTGTGACAGGTATGGTTAAATAAAGCTGCAAAGCTGTAGTTAAGTCTGGGAGGCAACTCATAAGGCAGCTGTTTTCTTCAACCAGTAAATTCATCATTTCTCGAATTCTTTTCTTGTGTACAATTTCTTTGGCCATCAGAGCTTTGAAGGATATTACTTGGTCAGGCAGTGATGTGGAAAGGTCGCCAGGATACACATTTACCAGAGCCTTACTTTTCTCCACTATTGTCTCTTGTGAGAAGTTTACTAAATTCTGAGACGTCAGGAATGAAAACCTATCATCAATGCAATGCAGTCCTTCGAATCACATTTGTAGCTGAGCTATTACAATATCTAGTGTTGCATTGAAAACTTTTACTTCAAATGATTTCACTGGGTCGTCAATTCTATGGTCAACTGATAATTCAACAAAGAAGCGTTTTACAACTTGTTTAGGCTTATTTTTCAAGGTTATGTCCCATGACTGGGCCAACTGGGGCCCCCCATGAGGGTCGGGGCCCCCCCGCGCCGCGGGGTCTGCGGGGGCCTTATCGCCGCCACTGATTATATGACGTTTACCTATATGGTACCTCGTTTGTGGTGAGAAACCTATTGAATGCATGTTCATAGACAGATTTTAGAATTGATATACAGAAATCAGAGTATTTATGTGTAGGGGAGAAAGTGAGCGACATCGTTCTACAAGGTGAAATTATAAGAGTCTGTCAATAATATAAATATGCGGGGAGCATAATTAGCAAAGGGGGAATCCCCCATAATGATATTGTTACGACGGTCTCCTTGCGTAGAAAACAAAGTACAAGACACCAATTAAGTCACTAATCACCAGCTTTAATTATCACAATTAATCTGTTTTCAATCAATAAGATAGTCTCTTACAACAAATGAAATTAAAAATTGTTCACAATAATAATGTCAACTAACACAAAACACAATTGTATTACAATTGTCCCACACAATTATAACACACATAATACTTCGCCACAATACGTCGAACCGTACTGAGTAAATCGTCCGACAATATCTGAACTAAGCGCCGCTAAATGCTTATATTTATACCCCGCTAAAATTCCAGAATAATCCATACTACGCATCAGCTCTACACTAGAGCGTAATTGACTGCAGCCTTGACACAGTTCGCGGGGCCGGCGAAGTCTAGAAAAGCCTCGCTAACGCATGTTAATATCACGTACTCACACAACATTACAGCCGAATTCCATCGGAACATCCGAGAAAAACGTAGAACGTTCTGTAAGGCTGTATCGCTTTTTCCGCATTGCGTAACAATATTAATTATTAGGTCATTCAAGATGACTGGCTATCTAGAAGCTAAAGCCTCATCTCCGGTTAAATTTAATTTGTAGGCCTATACAACAACTGTTCAGCCAATTACAACATATGAATCCTATTGCTGGCAAGTGACAAAACGCAATTAATAAACTGTATCCATTTAAACGGAGTTTGAAAACATCTTGTCAGATAACCCGGCAGGCATGTGTCAGAAATGAAGTAATTACATAGTGAGCAAATGTTATACAAACATTTAGTGATCTACTTGAACGACGTATGTTAATGTGGTACAGCAAATGAGCAACGAGGGGGAGCCCAGAAGGACACTTGACTGTCATCCGTCAACGCGATCTAAACAACAAGTTAGAATTTTCGAACTGCTTTTATTATTATTAGCGGGGGTCCTACAGTCTATGCCACATCACGCATTCGATCCCCATTTCTCCTTATCTTTCCAGTCATCGTCTTCAATAGATCGATCTCTCATGCTTTTCCTAATTCCTGTTCTCCATTGTGTTGTCAGTCTTCCTTTTATTCTCCTGTTTTGTGGTGTGTAAGACAATGCTTCCTTTGGCCATCGCTTCTCCTCCATCCTCGTTATGTGGCCATACCATAGCAACTGTCTGGATTCTTTTCTTTCTGTTGTTGTAAATATGAGCCCTGTTTTCCTTCTTATATTTTCGTTTCTAACATGTTGCATTCTAGAAATATTACACGGTCTTCTTAAGAAGTCCATTTTGCACAGTTTCTATCATCTTTTTCTCTTTATCTGAAAGTTGCCAGCATTCAGAGCCATAAGTTAAAATGGGCTCCACAATAACTGTATAGATTGTCAGTTTAGTTTGAAGTTTCATTTTGTTTGACCAAAGTAACGAGTTTAGCAAACGAATAGCCTTTTTTCCCCGTTTTATCCTATTTTTGATGTCATTCTTTGTTGTCATTCAAACTGCTTTTCAAAAATATTAAACTCTGCGTAAAGCGTTATTTTCAAAGGAGCAAAATTCAATAAATTCTTCTCAAATAAAATGAATTTCATAATTTAGGTGTTGCACAAAGCTTGCTAATATACATGGAGACAGTTAGTTATATAATTTTACGGGGTACATATTATATTCACACATTTATTAATAGTAGTACTACATATATTCATAATCAAATAATATTGTCAAATGTAAACATTAGAATAATGCTGTAGATCAGGGGTCTCCAAACTACGGCCCGCGAAGGGTCATTGTCCGGCTCGTGGCAACCGGCCGATCCTCTTTGAGTTCTTAAATAGATCGTCAAAATATTCAAATATTATAACATTGTTCTAAATAACTAAACAAGTAAAAACATTTTATACAAGTTAAAAACATTTACATGTTTAATGTGCCCGTTCTTCTGGCTGCCTTTAATGACTCACGCTTGTCACTCGCATCAACGTAAAGCGAAGATTCTTATTCCCCTCGTGCGCTCGCCAAGAACAACGCTTTCAGTGTTTGTTTTTACCTACACCTGCGAACAAACGTTTTCAAAAATGAACTTTATAAAATCATGGTACACGGCTAAATTGTCAGAAGAACACTTGAAATCGATTCTAGTGATAGAAGCATCAAACGTTTATGTAAAATATACAGACATTATATGCCAAACTTTATACATCCCATACGTACATAAAAAAGCCAAAAAATAATATATTAGAAATATCTTTTAATGTATTTTTTCCTTACTTTTACTTACATTATTTTGAATAAATTAATAAGTCTGCTTATTTGGATTAGTCTGCTAAATTTTTATTAAATACCTATTTTATTTACTTAATTATTTCGTAAATAAAATAAATAAGTTTATCTTATGTGTGTGTGTTGGCCCGCCTGACTTCCAAGATTTTTAAATTTGGCCCTCAAGTGAAAAACTTTCGAGACCCCTGCTGTAGATTGTCGTGAGAAACCAGCAAACCGTTGATCAGTTCAACTGGTTCAAAAGGCTGTTGACTAACAATTGTCGTGGGCAGCTAACAATAACTGCATTCTTTAAACGTTTCCATTGTAAGTCAGCAAATTCTGAAAGAATTTTATTTTTTAAGAAACCAATAAGGTGATACTTTT
The DNA here is from genome assembly GCA_034769895.1 of Magicicada septendecula. Lineage (NCBI taxonomy): Eukaryota > Metazoa > Arthropoda > Insecta > Hemiptera > Cicadidae > Magicicada > Magicicada septendecula. Next base: position 441,604,517 of record CM068372.1, on the reverse strand, counting down.
ATTGTACTGTTGCATGTGTATCGAAAACGCGGACAATAAGAAAAGAAGAAAAACGCCTTGTAAGAAAATATATGTCAACACCTGTAAATATTTTTTCCAAAAGGTATTCTATGTAAACTTGAAACATATTCACGAAGATAACTGAGCAAAAAAAAAAGATCAATTGGTTGTCTGTAAAGTCGGTTTACGGACGATAGTTTTACGTGATAACGTCATAAAGAAACATTGATGAAAAATTGCATACTTTTATGAATTGAATTGAATTATTATCACTGAATTATCATTATTTTGTATAATACAAAGAAGGAGTTAATTGAAAATTACAATTTTTTCGATAAATTAACATTTATTTACATTCGTTAATTCAAATATTTTTTTACTTAAATTATACAGATTAATTACAAGTAACAATGTGCTATTAACAATTTATTTACAACTTATATACATGTGTTATATTTAAGATCCTCCAATCTGCGTTATTCTGTTAAGGATAGGACGATGATAGGAAAAGTACGAAATCAAGGGGAGTGTTTCAAGTGTAATGTGTCTTGAAAAAGTCAAATCGATGGTTGTTCCTCTCAGCGTTGTTGACTTATTAACATCTGATACGCATTCGAGATTGTACGTATCTTTCATGTATTTGAGGAATGCGTCATCATTTTTCACGTTTGTGTTGAAGTCGCCACAAAGAAGAATTGGTACATCGGCATCAATATCCATGAAGAACGGTGGCACATACTGGCTGTTGTGCACATATGGAACAAGTGCTTGGTACAGCAACATACCAATATTTTGGATACTTGCTCCAGGATGAATATACACGGCGCCAAGTACAAATTTAAACGTTGTATCAGCAGTGAAGCATGTAATTTCGGCCAAGCACGCGTCACCTGTGTTTTTGATGACACGAGTTGTCTCCGACAATGCAACTTGGAGAACTTTGGCCGTGGATGTCGATGATAATTTGCGATAGATTGCTACTCCACCAGCTGCGTTTGTATCAGAATCCGATCGATTATTCTGCCGGGATACACACTCATAATTATTGACTGGAACTGGATCACAATTGTTACGCATCCACGTTTCAGTCAATACCAAATAATCAGACCTAGGTATCACTGTATCCGTTTCAATATCCATGGAATGAGCAGACAAACTCTGAGAATTAAGGTTTATCACTATAGTTTGTCCAGCGTTGTTAGCATCATCACAGAATTTTACTGCTTTCTTAGTGATTGTATGAAGTGCGTGTCCACGGAGTCGAACGTATTCGTTACGAATATCTCGCGTGGTCTGGGAGTCGTTACCATCTCGACCGTGCAAGCCGTCTATATTCGTTACCCGACTCATCGCCACGTACACCAACTGTTGTGGTTGTTTCGGGGAGTACTTATAAACAATGACATCAAACGTCCCACCTTGTGACTTGTGAATGGTAATTATTTTAACAAAAAAAAGAGTCGCGGATCCGTTTGTAATCGTACGACGCACACATTCGCCGCTGGAAATAATTTCCATACAGTCGAACTTGTTTACGTGGACGCATTCGATTAACGGTATTTAATAAACATCAACAGTTTCCCTATTCCTTCACATGACGGCTGTAAAATAAAATTTAAATAAATCATTAATTTGTGTGTTCGGTTTTTTTTAAGCCTCAGGCTTGTTGTGCAGTTGGCGTATTGACGCGGGTAAATGGCCGCAAACACACACTTTCCCTCTCGTACAGGAAGCGGAACTCGGTACACCGAAATATCGTTAAAAGTCTCTGGCTGGAATCGAACACGAGCCCCCCTAAAACATATTATGTCATACGGAACGTGACACTTTTTCGTGCGTGCAGCCGGTGTTCATCAATTTATAAGACGTTATCACGTCAATTATTGTTAACTTATGTCTTCCGATCCACTAAAATGCTACCTCCTTTTGCCCCGACTTCGACAACAACACCTTCTGAAGGTACCCATAAGTAACGTGATCCAGAGAACAAGTTAGAATCTGCAAACCGCTTTGTAGAAGATCCTTGGGACATTTTAGGGAAAGATTGGTGTTGTAGCGAAGCAAGGCGAGAGAGTTTGAATAGACTAACACTTGTAGATAGCAGAAGGAGAAGAAGAGAGGAAAGAAGAAAAACAGAATAAAAGGAGCAGCAAAAGAAAATGTGAAGGGAAGGCAATGACGACGACGACGACGATGATGATGATGATTACAACAAAAACTTTATATTTATATATTTTAGGCTACTAATAACAATCTAAAGTTACTTTAAAAAACGTTATCTTCAGTTTAGTCAAAAAACATTGTGCAATTTCTTCAGAGTTCGCTAAAAGAATCTGTATTACTTACAGCTTGCTCTTAACAGGGGCACACATCAGGATATTGGGACTCCGTCCGCCGATTGGAAGAACTGCCGGCACGGCCAGACTGATCAACACCACGAAATTACCGATGGTCTTCATTATATGTAGTGAGCAGACGACGATTGATGTCTTGGCTACGACACCCGTTGCTTGTTCTTATATAAGTCTAACTAGATCCCCTTCCGTTTGCAAAATATAAAATAAAAAGATAAAGCGTTAAGATTGTCAGATTGTGATTTCTTATTTAATATGTCAAATATGTTTCTTAAAATGAAAAGTGTGAATTTATGCGGTTAAAAAGATAGAAAAATTGCCTTGCCTTTACTAGTTTTACCGTTTAAACATTATGCAGTAAAATAATAATTACATAATTACCGGTGTGTGCGTGTGGAGGAAGAAAATTAGAAAAAAATATTCTTAATGCCATAATTTACAAGTCTGTTTATGCAGCTTCGGCAAATAGTGTGAAAAATACGGTTACATAAATGTCGTCACAATAACACAGATTGTGTACAAATTTTAAACGTCTTGGGTCACGTGTTAAACAATTTTGCGCAGTATAGTAAAGATGTTTTTGAAAATTTTTATGAAAAATAAAACACTAAATTATTCCTTGGATTTCGTTGTCTATGACGTGTCCGTTACTTAACTAAATATAATTATTTCACTACGACTCGGAAAACAAAACTTCTTATGGGTAAAAACGTAAAGGTTTTACCTTATAATCTGAACCGGTTTTCACTTTTAAAAAGTTTCTTCAGATGTTGCCGCTGGTTGTCCGTCACCAACAAGTCGGACAGTGCTACCACACTACCTACAAGAAGACAAAGCCTCAGCGCTTGGCCGTGACTTCATCACGAGTCGACGAACGCTAGTCAGTTGTCTACACACAGCCTAACGCAATATAAACTAATACGCGTTTCGATACGTTTAATCTGTTTATTTTGAGCGCACACGTAAAAGGTTGCAAGCATTTTTTTTTTTTAATTACATTCATTAAACCATATTATTTTAATACATCGATAGCAAAAACGGGTATTATTATTTTTTCGTCAATTTAAAATCTTAATCTGGATAAGAAATTTTACATTAAATATGAAAATTAACTTTCACAAAACGATCGAAAAAACACCGGATACATTTGTAAAAATATTTAATTTGTTTATAAACAATGTTTTAAAAAAATGACTGCTATAGTTTGTCAGCAATTTAGCATCAATAATTTTCCATGTATTACACATTAGAGTGTAGGCCTACATAAATTAATATTTTCAAGTACACATTTTCTGTCTCAAAATTGTAATAATAAGAATTTATAAAAACTGATAGGCATTTCATGAATATTTTTAAATAAATTTCATCTAACCTAAATATATTACTCTAACCTAACACATTTTCATGATATAATTAATAGTTATACTGGATTTGGTAGTGGTTACAAAATTATTACGATTTAGGTCTACAGACAATTTAGGCTGTTTTAATATAATCATTTTTTTTTTATCACAGGAAATATGTGGTCTACTCCACATCTTTCACAGTTGGTAACATCTGGCAAGTTTCGTATCTACCTATCTGCCACTTGACATAATACTGCAACTATGACTATTGTATTTTATGTGTTTTATTTGAAATATAAATGGTCATATCTACTACAAAACACAAATCTGCATGTTACCAAACAAACATACATTTTTAAACATAGTGTGTTATTTTAGAAAATAAAATTTTGCATATTACATCATCAACAACAACAATAACTGCTCTACAACAATTGGTGGGTCTTGGCTTGCTCCAAGAGTCTATTCCATTCCTCCCTACTGCATGTTCTGACTTTCCAATTTCTTATGTTCAACATTTCGAGGTACTCCTCTATCTGGTCTTTGAATTTAATTCGGGGTCTTCCCCTTTTCCTACTACCCATTGGTTTCTGGTAGAAAATATGTTTCGCAGGCTGTCCTTCCACCGTTCTCTCTATGTGTCCAACCCACCTTAGCCTGTGTATTTGATTATCCTGACAATGTCCGGGTCTTTGTAAAGATGGTATGGTTTATAATTATATCGCCTGCGCCACATTCCATTTTCTTGTACTCCTCTAAATATTGTTCTTAGAATCCGTCTTTCACAACAACCTAGAAGTTTCTCGCTATTTTTTGTCATTGTCCAGGTTTCTGAAGCATACGTCAGCACTGGCCTGATAAGTGTTTTGCAGATTTTGCTTTTCGTGCTTCTCGAGATGAAGATAGATGTCAGGTGCTTATTTAATCCATAATATGTTTTATTTGCGAAATATTTTCTTCTTCTTATTTCAGTGTTGGTGTTGTTAGTGCTGTTTAGCTGGGAGCCAAGATATATGAACTCTTTTACTGCCTCTATACTTTCTGTGCATATTTCAAGGTTTTAAAAGGTTTGGTTAAATGGTAGTTTGTTGGCAGCATACATTATTTTCTTTTCTCCAAGTTTATCCGCAGGCCAGTTTTACTTGAGGCTTCCTCTAATGCTGTAAAGGCACTAATGAGATCTCGTTTTGTCCTGGCAATTAGATCAATATCGTCTGTGTATGATAAGAGCTGTATACTTTTGTTCAGGATTATACCTCTTGTGTTTATTTGGGAACCTCTTATCGCTTCTTCTAGTGCTAGAATAAATAACAAACATGGCAGACTATCACCTTGTCGGAGTCCAGTTTGAGTTGTGACTGAACGTGACACGGGTTTCTGCACTTCAACTTTACATTCTACTTTGTGTTTATTTGGCAGTTTCTAGTGCTACATTCAATAACAAGCATTGCAGACTATCACCTTGTCGGAGTCCAGTTTGAGTTGTGACTGAACGTGACACTGGTTTCTTCACTTTAACTTTACATTCAACTTTGTGTTTATTTGGCAGTTTCTAGTGCTACATTCAATAACAAGCATTGCAGACTATCACCTTGTCGGAGTCCAGTTTGAGTTGTGACTGAACGTGACACGGGTTTCTTCACTTTAACTTTACATTCTACTTTGTGTTTACTTGGCAGTTTCTAGTGCTACATTCAATAACAAACATGGCAGACTATCACCTTGTCGGAGTCCAGTTTGAGTTGTGACTGAACGTGACACGGTTTTCTGCACTTTAACATTACATTCTACTTTGTGTTTACTTGGCAGTTTCTAGTGCTACATTCAATAACAAGCATTGCAGAATATCACTTCGTCGGAGTCCAGTTTGAGTTGTGACTGAACGTGACACTGGTTTCGGCACTTTAACTTTACATTCAACTTTATTTTTATTTGGCAGTTTCTAGTGCTACATTCAATAACAAGCATTGCAGACTATCACCTTGTCGGAGTCCAGTTTGAGTTGTGACTGAACGTGACACGGGTTTCTGCACTTCAACTTTACATTCTACTTTGTGTTTATTTGGCAGTTTCTAGTGCTACATTCAATAACAAGCATTGCAGACTATCACCTTGTCGGAGTCCAGTTTGAGTTGTGACTGAACGTGACACTGGTTTCTTCACTTTAACTTTACATTCAACTTTGTGTTTATTTGGCAGTTTCTAGTGCTACATTCAATAACAAGCATTGCAGACTAACACCTTGTCGGAGTCCAGTTTGAGTTGTGACTGAACATGACACGGGTTTCTTCACTTTAACTTTACATTCTACTTTGTGTTTACTTGGCAGTTTCTAGTGCTACATTCAATAACAAGCATTGCAGACTAACACCTTGTCGGGACCAGTTTGAGTTGTAACTGAACGTGACACTGTTTTCTGCACTTTAACTTTATATTTTACTTTATTTTTATTTGGCAGTTTCTACTGCTACATACAATAACAAGCATTGCAGACTATCATCTTGTCGGAGTCCAGTTTGAGTTGTGACTGAACGTGACACTGGTTTCTTCACTTTAACTTTACATTCAACTTTGTGTTTATTTGGCAGTTTTTAGTGCTACATTCAATAACAAGCATTGCAGACTAACACCTTGTCGGGACCAGTTTGAGTTGTAACTGAACGTGACACTGTTTTCTGCACTTTAACTTTATATTCTACTTTATTTTTATTTGGCAGTTTCTACTGCTACATACAATAACAAGCATTGCAGAATATCACTTCGTCGGAGTCCAGTTTGAGTTGTGACTGAACGTGACACTGGTTTCGGCACTTTAACTTTACATTCTACATTGTGTTTATTTGGCAGTTTCTAGTGCTACATTCAATAACAAGAATTGCAGACTATCACCTTGTCGGAGTCCAGTTTGAGTTGTAACTGAACGTGACACGGGTTTCTGCACTTTAACTTTACATTCTACTTTGTGTTTATTTGGCAGTTTCTAGTGCTACATTCAATAACAGGCATTGCAGACTATCACCTTGTCGAAGTCCAGTTTGAGTTGTAAGTGAACGTGACACGGGTTTCTGTACTTTAACTTTACATTCTACTGTCGAGAGAGATTCTTGTGTTTTGGATTAATTTAATTAAGTGTGTTGGTATCTTTGCATGTTACAGGAATCTGCTAATTTACAAATTAGAATGCTGAAATTACTATGTACAGCATTTTCCTCTAATTAAGAAATAATATATTTAAAAATGAAAATTAATAATTTTGAACAATGGGCATACAAACGTATTTGTTCTCCAGCACCAAAATAATCAAACTACTTTATCACATAATAAACTAAGAATTTTTTTAACATTGAGGGCACTAATCATACTTTTAATATAAGTAATGCCATAATCATGAATAGAGATAGATCCTGTTACTTAGTATTCTTTACTTAAGGGGTGGCACATTGCTTGTGTAAAGATGGAAAGCTAGGAGAATATATTACTTTTGAATTTGAGTGATAGTCTTTATAATAACTGAAACAGAAAATATCACAAAATAGTTAAGATGCTATTAATATTTCCCCCATAGATTATTTGCTATTGTGGTGGGGGGGATGCCCTACTATATCTCCACCAGTGACCATGATTATGCAATAACTAAAAATACTAATTTTCGATTTTATATGATAATTTCAGAAACACTCAAATATTTATTAAATTCCAGATTGGTGTTGTATTTTCTATACACTTAGGATAAGAAAGGTGAATACAGATGGGAATTGTTAAAAAAGTTCAATCATGATTCAATTTCAGTCTTTTATTTACACACCATTACAGTTATTGTTGTTTATATTAATAATATTATAAATATTTTCCTGACATTATTTCTGAAACTGAACATTAGAATAACAAACTGATATTTTTCCATTGACAATATTATTCTAACTTAGTAATTATCTTAGTACTTAGTAAGTGTTTAGTAACTTAGTAATTAGTAATTTCATTATAAAAATATAAAAAAGAAGAAAGAAAAATGAAAACAAGCCTAATGTAACTAGTAAAAAACAAAGCTTCACTGAACAGTTTGAAAATTAGTTTACTAACACAACTAACTTAAAACATACACAAAATAACACAAGCAGGTAAACATGTTTTATTTATCATACATTGAAATAATTTTGAGCTGTCATCTCCTTACTTTTTCTGAAAAAAAAACACACGTATTACGATATCATATTTCACCTTAATTTTTCAAATCAATTAAGAGCATTACCTTTCCTTTTTTCTGTGTTTTAAAAATTTTGTCATTTTTCTCCTTCCAGTAGTTTTTTAACAATGTGTTGGTACAACACCTTAACAATATTGTTAATATTTTTTTTATGTGTGCTGGGGGCAATTTTCCATATACATTTCTTTAAATTTCAATATATCTGTTGTTACCTTAACAACTAAATTTCCTTGATCAGATACTTGGAGAAATTTCAATTCGATTTCTTTATTACTAATAATAAATTTAACTACTAGAAAATTGTGAACTATAGCATTAACAACAGATACTGCTGGAAATCTAAGTCCTCCTCTATCACATGAGTGGATCAAAGTAAAGTCCGAGTGTATATCCAAAGGCCTTTCAATGGTTAAATTGCCTTCACAGTCCTGACAGTTATATCTTTTTAACAAAGAATGTACACAATACCCGTTTAAGTAAGTTAGTAAAGGCATTTCTGCTTTTACTTTTGAAATATCCTCGTCAGTCACAGAAATATAGCTGAAGCCACTATCTCTTATAAAATTCTCTCCAGATTTCTCAACAGTTTCCCCAGTATCATCACAAATCTGATCAATAATGAAGGACCCCTTTAAGCCTGAGTTTAAAGTTAGTCTCTGAACACAAAAACCTCTAATTCTACTTTCGATTTCAAAAATCTGACGGACTGATATATGGTATTGGGTGCCTGCTAGCCTTCTGTACAATCCAAATCTAAATTCCAAACCATCAGTTTGAATTTGGCCTGGTAATATGTATGTCATTCCTAATTCATTAACACAATAATCTGTAAATTCAATAATTGACGTTGTACTAAGCACTAAAGCTGAATAAGTTTCTCTAGTCATTTTCCCACCATTAATATTAAGTTCATTCCACTTATCAAGCCAGTTTACAAATGCTTAAGAAAAGCTAGTTTTTCATCACTGGCACAATTTGTCAGTGGCTCTTGATAAATATTTCTTAACTTTAAACCTTTAAAAGGAGTCTTCACATTCATAACATCAAATCAAATAGAAAATATTTTGATAAATGTTGCTGTACCATCAGCATTGATTAAATTATGTTTGTCTTTAAGTTCAACAAGGCTATTTGACACATGCATATTTATTAATTTTAGAACTAATTTTACATCTTGGCGTTCTAAATTTGTGGGCCACAGCGCTTTTCTTGACAAGGTTTATCCAAATTTTTACAAATTCCTACACTCGATATCATATAATTTTTTTACAGTTTTACTGAAGCTATATTCATATCACTAGTGTGAATATTATTCTAAGTCTCATTATTGTCATAAACAGAAACACTACTATTGTTACTACCCACTACTGCTGGTGCTGCTATTACTGCAACTACCACCCTCACCTCCATCATTATTACAATTACTAAAATTATAATTAAAACCAGGAAAATACATGGCTTGTTCACTGTTCTTTTGGTTTAACCAATTATTCCCACCACACTTAATTAAATGTACTGTATCAACACAGTAGAATAAAGGTCTCTTTGGGTGACACGGATGAGGATACACGTAATCTGCTAGTGGATTCTGAAACATTACCATAGTTTTTCTGTTTATTCAGTTATTGTCAGTGACAACCATAACTACGCGGAAGTTTATTGCTTCTAACTTTCAAATTATTTTTTTTAATACAGTAAACAGAAAACATCAGCTGTAATTTCCTTCACAGGTAATATATAAGCCACATCTTTGTAAGAACTCACAATACAATTAATCATAAAAACAAATGCTCTATTAGCCATATTATAGTTATCATATGCCATACCAACAATAAAACCTCCTTTATAATCTTCGTACGGTTTCAAGTTTATTTGATAAATCGTTATAAGAATATTTGTATCGGATTTCTTCAACATTTTGCTTTTTTACTTAATATGAGAAAAAACTAGGATTACTCATTTCATTCTGAGGACCTAATTTTAATTTGCTGTTTATTTTTTTAATTGTCGTTGGATGAGGAAGAATAAAATGGCCAGACTCCTAACAAATTTGTATGCCTGTGGGGAAATTAAAGAAAAACATACAAGACAAAATTAATAGTTCTGTACTGTACCGGTAATTTTCTGGCTTGCAATTAATTAAATTTAGTTGTTCAACCATAAAATCTATATTAAAATTTTCTGTTTAGACACATTGTTTATGCATGAGTTTAAAATTGTGCCTATCACCTGGATTACATTGTTAATGTTATTACAACTGCTATTGTTGCTGCCATCACTACTCCTAGAATTGGTGTTTAAGTTTTCTATACAACTTAAAATCTTATATATGTTGTTCATGTGACAAAACTTCTGAGGATATTCCCAACGATTTTTAACTTATCAACTGGTACTCCCCTATACGATACTGTTACATTTAAATCTACATTTATTGTCACCGCGTAAAACAAAGTCACAGCCCCGTTATCATTTTTCAAATGTAAAAACATTAATACATCATCACTTGTCACAACACTCCAATACTTATTATAATTGAACTTTCTATATGTGTTTAGAAGTTCATCAAAATTAGAAAAAGATCGGTCCTTTTCATATTGCTCAAACGATTTTACACTAAGAGCAAGAGCACTGGCCATTTGTCTTCTTTCTATCTTCATCTTCTTTAGGTTTATATCTTCCCTTGAAGAATTCTGACGTGATAAGTAAGATGGACAACCAGGAAATACATTTGGGACTGCAGTGTTTTTAAGTCTTGGATACTTCAGTGGTGCAGACAAAATTTTCCCTGTCTTCTCATCAAATTCAAATGTACTCCACTCAGTGTCACTGGCAGCAAAATGTCTTTCACAGACCTGTTAAAAAAATATTATTTCAAAAAATAAATAGTAAAATTAGGCTTTATCTAAAAGAATTCCAACGCTCAATTCATTAAGTGCTGCAAATACTCAACTCAGTTTATAAAAACACTCAACTTAATACAAATATTTTTACTGAGTGAATACTTCTTAAAAATTTTTGCTAACATTTTTCTATAATGACCATACATTTCAATTAATACCATATTGTTGAGAAAAACATAAATGCTTTTTTTATCTTTAGTGTCACCAAATGAACATTTCAGTGTTAATTTGTATATACTCTCAATGATTATTTATGAAATCATGCAGAATGACTTGAAAAATGAAATGCACTAGTAACTGTGGTCTGTTCATACCATCTGTTTTCAAACAATGAACAAAAATAGAACATATAATCTAAAATTACAGACTACCCTAACACCCCTGCTGTTTTACTAGTACTCTCTTTATAATTCTGTACCAAAATTTAACCACTGAATCCAAAAGAATAATATTTTTACATTGACATATTATGTATAATAAAATTCAATATGTCCTAAATCGCCTTAGCTTTAAATCAAGATAATAATGACAGACTTTTTAAATATATAATTTTTAGGAAAAATTCAGTCATTAATTCGAATCATTGGTTGGTTATCTATGTATTCATCTAGTTGTATAGCAAACTTATTTCTAACGTTTATCTATAAATTTGAAATAACCAATTGGTTTAACTTCTCCCAAACAAGTTATTATTAAATTTATAATTCTTAATAACTGTAAAGACTACCAATGCTAACAGTACAGTATGGACCTAGAGGAAGAAGAAATGCAAATAGTCTAAGGAAACCGTGTAGTGGGCACCGGAACACGTCCTGCGAGTGTATACATTGGCAGTTGAAAAGAAGAAGAAGAAACAGAAGAAGAAGGAGGAGAAGAAGAAGAAGAAGAAGAAGAAGAAGAAGAAGAAGAAGAAGAAGAAGAAGAAGAAGAAGAAGAAGAAGAAGAAGAAGATCTTTAAATGTCAATGTATGACGTTATATAGGTCGTCTTACCTCAGTGGCGTGCAAATGAACATGGCTTCAGGCGTCCTTCCATTTTAGTTTTTAAGTTACGGTTTTTTCCTTCAGGTATATATTTTATAAGTAATTAGTAATAAATATTTAACTAATTATTTATAGGCACAGAGATTCGGTGAAATTCGAGGTTAAAAATCCAAGTATTATTAACTTACACTTACCTTGCGTAGAAAATACGCCCTACTATAAGTTTTCAACATTTTGGTTTATTCAATTTTGTACTACGTCACAAAACCCATAGAATATTACATTCAGATAATTTACCCTGAGTAATATATTTGTTCAAATTATTGTTTTTGCTTTTCATGAATATTTTAGTGTATTTTGGAAGAACATTTAGATCTAGGCACTTTTTGTTGAAATAAATGTTTCCAAAACAATTAATTAATTGTTTTTTACGTCTAACAAGTAGGTTATAGGAATGTGTGTGTGGTGACTTAAAGATTTCGTGATTTGAAAGTTTTATTTATCTACTTTTGTTTGTTACCTATTTATTATGTAAATACATTTAGTGTGTTTTGACGCCCTTTCGGTTGTAAGACAGAGTATTGTTTATTTTTAATTTTTGATGATTTAGTTTTGTTTTCGCCTGAAGAAAGATTTGTTTTGTTACCAAAGCGTCGCTTTTAAATGAAAAACCATCGATGTAAATGCTGGACATAATAATAGGCCTAACGTCAACAAACCATCACTGATTTTAATGAAATCGCAAAAACTTGATGTAGGGATCAAATTAAACAAAAGTTTTACCAACACCTTATGGAGTATTACGGTTTAAATTTTTGTTTAATTTTGAGACCTTAGTGCACAAAAAAGGGATCCAAAAATTTGAAAATTATTCAGGATGTAAGACCAATACAGTCCAAATGTTAACAATTTCTAGTGTTTGTTGTATGATTGCGTACTCTGTAACTGTTATATTATTCAAGAAATATTAGGAAAATTGGGATTTTTCTAAGCTTTCCTCTACTTGGAAAATTATCTACCATCTAAATTTGTGTAATAATAAATTACATCATTCTAAGTAAAGAACGAGGACTACAACTCATGGAATATACTAGTATAACTTGTTCACACTTAATTTCCTATGAGTTTAGACTTACTGCCTTACACGTGTGATAACAAATTAAATATAAATTTTATTATAATAATTAACAAACATATTTATTAAGCAAACAGAATAAAAATACAAATTAACATTTTCTCAAATGATTAAAGCAATTTGTCATCATATTTTAAAAGACATTCGACGAGACTTTTAAAATAGAACTCTGTGCATATTGTGATCTTCACATCCATCCTCTTCTTCTACCCAACAGCGTGGTTACAGAGCTAAGAGAATGACACTCATCTTCCGATCAACCGTACATAATCCAAATAGCATTAACAGTTTATTGAGTCGCAACAGTAATCGAAACGTTTGCACTGAAACCAAACAACTAGTTTTACCACTCTCATTAAATTGATAAAGGAGCACTTGTCAATATTATTAACAATATCAAATAGTGTACCTGTTGCATACCACCGTAAAACGTGATAATCACTTTACTCTTCTGATAATACTTCATGTGTTTTCACATAACTGTAACTAAAATAGGTAAAAGTTTTATATTCCAAATATTTTTTGTTTACAAAAATTCTATCCAGGAATGGATCGCTTATAGCGGTTGTATTTATTTTTAAAAAACGTTAACGTAGTTATTTGATTATAATAGTTTTATTTTTATATTCCACATTTTTTTTACAAAAATTCTACCCAGAGATGACGGCCTTTTATGGCGGTTGTATTTATTTTTAGAAAACCGTAACAAAGTGATTTGATTACATCAGTTTCACCTCTAGAGCGGTAAGAGGTATTGAAGCACACAATATTTTATCGTCGTATTCTTTTACACTTTTTGCAATAAAAGTCACGCTATCTCCAGTTAACGATGTGGTGGCAACACTATTAACACTATTATCCCCGTATCCTATCATTGTCTCTACGTAAAAGCAGTGTCTCCACACGCTTCTGTTTGCAGACGATCAGGTTGTCATCGATAATGTTAAATATGACACCTCATTTGTCCTGAGAAAGACATTGAATGAATGTTCATAGAGGGGCATTAAAATTAATATACAGAAATCAGACTAATTATATGTAGGGGAAAAGTGAGGGATATCGTGCTACAAGGTGGAATTATAAGAGTCTGCCAAGAATATAAAAATGTGGGGAGTATAATTAATAAAGAAACTAGTGCTATAAATTAATGAATAAGTTGCATAAGTTGAATAAGTTTAGGTGCGGGACCATTAAACGAACCCTTAAGTCAGCAAGTAAAGGAACACTCTAAAATTCTACAAGGTGATGGCCCTTCCCACACTTCTTTACGAGTCTGAGAATTGGAATTTAACGAAAGGCCAGGCCAGTCGCATCCAAGCGGCTGAAATGAGATTTCTCAGGTACATGGCAGGGTATACTGTACTCTCCATGATCATAGAAGGAACACAGGTATACAGCAGGAAGTGGATATTATGAGTATACTCCACAGGATCGCCCAGTATTGGCTGAATCGGTGGGAACATCTTTGACTACCGTATCCCCAAACAACTGTGGAACTATAAGCCAAGGGGACGGAGAGGCGTGGAACGTCCAAAGACGCGGTGGAGTGACCAGCTCTAATCTTTGCCTATTTGGGACCGGAACAAACCATCCTTGATAATACTTGAAGATGACGATGATGATGAAATCAGAGTATCTATATGTAGGGGATAATGTGAGTGATATCGTGCTACAAAGTGGGATTATAAGAGTCTGCCAAGAATGTAAATATTAGGGGAGGATAATTAGCAAAGAGTTAACTTGCTATAAAGATATTAATTACTACGTCATTCCAGGATAAATAACTACCTAAAATAAACTCTCTTCCAAAGTTAAATTTAATTTATATAGACAACTGTTTAGCCAGTTACAACATATGGATCCGAGTGCTGTCAGGTGACAAAACAGAATAAAGAAAACTGGATCCATTTAAAACATATTGTCGGATATCCTGGCAACAATGTGTCAGAAATGAAGTAATTATGTTGTGAGCAAGTATCAAAAAAAAATTTAGTGGGCTACTTGAACAACTTATGTTGATGTGGTACATACAGAGAATGAGGAAATAGAGAGAGCCCAGAATGTCCAGAGTCCAGAGTGGGTCCAGAAGGACACTTGAATGTCATACTCAACGTGATCTGACCAACAAATTAGAATCTGCAAACCGCTTTGTGGAAGATCCTTTGGAAGTGTTAGGAAAGGATTTGTGTTGTAGTAAACCAAGGCGAGAGAGTTTGATTACACTAACGCTCGTAGATAGCAGAAGGAGGAGAAGAGAGGAAAGAAGGGAGAACAGAATAAAAGGAAGAAAAAAGAAAAAGTTGAAGGTAAGGCAATTATGATGATAATTATAATAAAAACTGTAGATTTATATTTTTCATACTATTAATAACAATCTAAAATTAATTAAGAAAAAATTATGCGCACTTTAGTCAAAAAACATTGTGCAATTTCTTCAGAGTGAGCTAAAATACTCACAAATTACTTACAATTTCCCGTGCAGAGGGGCACACTCCAGTCTATGCCTCAGGCGAGTGAAAGAGAACTGCTGTTACGGCCAGCCTGATCAACAACACCACGAAGTTACCGATGGTCTTCATTGTACGTAGTCAGCAGACGACGATTGATGTCTTGACTACGACACACGTTCGCTGTCCTTATATAAATCTATCTGAATCCCCTTACATTACCAAAAAATAAAATAAAATAAAAATATAAATCGTTAAGATTGTTTGATTGGTTTTTGTTTTATATGTACAATATTTTTATTGAAATGAAAATTTGCATTTATACGGTCACAATGATAAAAAATTGCCTCCGCCTGTACTAGTTTTGCTGTTTAAAGATTATGCAGTAAAATATAATAATTACATAATTATTGGTATATTCATGTAGAGTTAGAATATTAGAAAATATTTATTCTGAATGACATAATTTACACGTTCGTTTACGGAGTTTCATAAAAATAGTATGACAATTACGGTTACAAAAAAATCGTCAAAATAATACAAATTATATACAAATGTGAAGCGTCTTGGGTCACGTGTTGAACAATTTTGCGTAGCAGACTGAAAAAGATGTTTTTGTAAATTTTTATGAAAAGTAAAAACTAAATTATTATTGATCATATTAAAAAGAAAACTGTATCAATAATTGTTGATTGTGAAACTCTGAAAGTAATAAGGTTGAAATTTGTTGAATCGTGTTTCGGGACGCGACTTAATTACGTCTATCATGAAAAAGTAATGTTTACCGAGTTGATTACTATTGATTGTACATAATACTGTAAAAATAATCGCAACGCTTATAAAAACATTCTGGGGTTTTTCAGCGGTACCGTTGATAGATGTCAACAAATCACGTATTCGGTCTATGTACGTCGTTTGAATAAAAATTGTATATAGAATGTAAAAAATTGAATATGTAAAAATTTTGTTACACACCCTGTACTATCTGAAGCGGTAATATCAGAGGGCGGATGGGTTACTTATTGTGACGTCATATGGCGGGGTGATACGTGCATAGAGTTTAGTTGTTTGTGAAGGCCTTCGTGAAATCTGCACTGAGTGATTGGAAAGTTGACGACCGGAAATTCTGGGTTTTAAAGTTCTTCCGCCTTGTCCACCGTTGGGAATTTCTTCCACATCCGCCTTCGAGGCATTTGACCGGTTTAATTATTGTATCTCTAAATGCGTAAAAAGGCATGGCAAGAGGAGTATACAAAGAATGGACTGCAAATAAAATATGATTAAACTAAGTATTTGCTATTAACACATGTTAATGTACTGAAATTTGAAGTAGCCAATTGTCATGTAGGTAAAGGAACAGGTTTTAAGATCCCCATTTTCCATTTCCGACTGCATGTCATACACAATCAAAATATAAACACAATTTAGTGGTTAAGTGTAATTTTTACTAAACTTGTATTGCAGCCACTAACACGCAATTGTATTTCCGATAGGTTCTGTTCGATCTGATGATGAGCCGAGAGGCTTGAAAGTCCTAATGTCCATTAGGTTCACAGTGTTACTACGGATTGTGTTATTACTCGGTAATTGTTTCATGAACACAGTAATCAACAAATACGAGGGTTATTCAGAAAATAAGATCGGTTTTGAAATACTGCCATGGTATCGATGCCGTCACGCTATCGCGGATGCGCGCCCAGTTTGTTGATTAATTGGCAAGGCAACAACGCAATTTGTAAACAACTGTACGCTGAGTAAGCTTTGTTGGACATGTTTATAGTGTAGAAAAAATTCGAGACGTCCGCCGCTTTTGAAAGTAGGTATGTGATTTGGTTCTTGAATGGGAAAGGCATTAAGACAATTGAAATTCACCATCAGATTTTCTATATTTATGGCGAAGAAGCAGTAAACGATTCATTGGTACCAAGATGGATACGACTTTTTTGATTAGTCCGATCCAGAGTAAGCGACGCAGTATGCTTACCCTGGACATTGCAATTAATCGGGGCACTACACACACACACACACACACACACACACACACACACACACGCACACACGCACACACACACGCACTGCAGCCGCAACGCAACATCTTCTCACAAAGATTGGCTGGCAACGATGTGATCATCCGCCTTACAACCCAGACCTCACACCAAGCGAATGTCACCTTTACAAGCATGAGAAATCCTTTCTTGGTAGCTAACGATGTCAAGGAAGCTGTTAATACATGGTTCAAATCACTGACGGGAAATTTCTACGACGGAGGTATACATCGCCTGGTGCCTCACTACGAAAAGTGTTTCAATAATGACGGAAACTATATTGAAAAAATAGTTTAAGGTGTGTACTTTAAATAGCTATAAAAATGTTTTGTAAATATATTGTTAGTTTGCTTTAATACCCTATCGGAACTGCCTTTCTGAATACCCCTCGTAATTACTCTGGCAATTTGTGCAATTAGGTATTTATACAATCTCACGTACAATTCTCGCCGCCCGTTGCTACGATTCGTTATAGCGCCGCAATTGTCCGGTTTTCCATATTGCACTTAAAGAAAGTAGATTTTTCGGTCGTCAACTTTTCAATCACTTAGTGTAGATTTCACGTAGGCCTACACACAGTGCCGGATTTAAGATTTTTGAGGCCCTAGGCCAAGTTTTGTGAGCGGCCTCTCCCCCCGGCCGTGACTTTGAAGTAATAGCCTATATGTTCAGTCACAACGCAGATAAACAATGATAACAAATAAGGGTGGCACCACGGTCGTGTAAATTCGGGGGCAATATAGCGGACGTTCAAAATTTGCATGCGCAGATTAGTTTTCAAAGATGCCACAACCTCTTAAAAATAAACACGCAATATTTAAAAAAGAACTCTCTTCCATTTGTATTATTAAAAAAAAATTTATCATTTAATTTGAAAAGCTCATATTTAGATAACTGAAAGTGCCTCCAACTTTTATAAAAATACTTCTGTTAAAAAAAAATATTTGTAGCTTCCGGCCTAGTCGGCCTAGTGGTAAATCCGGCACTAACTACACAATCGACTAAACTGTACATACGTCACATTAAGTGACCCATCCGCACCCTGATATTATCACTTCAGATCGTACAGCGTGTGTAATAACATTTTTACATATTCAATTTTTTAAAAACATTGTACATACAATTTTTAATGGAACGATATAAATATGTATTCCAAATACGTAATTTGTTGACACCTGTCAACGGCACGACTGTAAAATTATTGAAGAATGTTTTTATAAACGTTGCGATTAATTTTACAGTGCTATTTACAATAAATTGTAATCAAACGTGTGAACAATATTTTTTCATGATCCACGAAATCAAGTTGCGTCTCCACACACGATTCAACAAGATTGCACATTATTAGTTTCAGAATCAATATTTATTGATACGATATCAATTGATGACTCGTTGGGCACTTCGTGAAACATATTACTACAAAGGTTTTTAAAAAAAATCGGTATGGAGAACCATACATGACTTCCATGTTCTAAGATTTATATTTAAAATCATATTCGAAATGAAATATTTCCATAGAAACTACTTCTTTCTACTTATTGCTTCAGCCTTAACCACAGTACTGTGGTTACTAACGTATACCACCTCACGTTTTCGCACTCGATTTTCACTGATGATGGCAGTCGATGGCACTGCCGAAAAGTCTGGTTTTTCAGAAAACATTGGACTAAATCTAAACAGCCCGGGAAGGAATTTTAACAAAGAACTACTTCTTTGTTGCCGATAACGTAGTACATATATACAAAAAATTCTCCCCTCTCCCTTCAACTATAAATTTCATTTATAGAAAATTACCCCCACCCCGTTCACCTAACCTATTCATTTATAGATATTTCATCTACGTTTCTACAGTGGATTATTATGAGCTTCTTATCAGGATACTTTATTTATCAAAATTAAGTACTTTACTCTTGTTAAAACATAAAACGTTGCAGGTAAAGTACCCCTATCTCTTAACCGATCTTCACCAAAATCAATAGACCTTCAGTCCTCTACAATGCAGGGATGCATGCAAAAAAAATATTTGATTCTGTTTGAATGTGCGGCAGTTATCGTTCGTTATGGAAACATTTCTCTTGTTACAACATAAAATGTTGCTGGCAAACTACCCCTTTCCCTTAACCGATCTTCACCAAAATCAGCACCCCTTTAGTTCTCTACAATTCAAGAAAGTATTCAAAAAATAATTTGATTCTCTTTGAATTTACGGCAGTTATCTTTCGTCAAATAAATTACCTTTCTTAAATCATAAAATGTTGCTGGTAAACTACCCCTTTCCCTTAACCGATCTTCAACAATATCAACAGACCTTGAGTTCTCTTTAATTCAAAAAGGTATGCGAAACATTATTTTATTCTGTTTGAATTTGCGGCTTTTATCGTTTGCCATATAAAATACCCTAATTAAAATATAAAACGTTGCAAGTAAACTACCCCATTCCCTTAACCGATCTTCAACAAAATCAACAGAACTTGAGATCTTTATTAGTCAAAAAGGTATGCAAAAGAGTAGTTGATTCTGTTTTAATTTACGGCAGTTATCGTTCGTCATAGAAAAAAATTACCATTGTTAAACATAAAATGTTGCAGGTAAACTACCCTATTCCCTTAACCGATCTTCACCAAAAACAACAGGTCTTGAGAACTCTATAATTCTGGGATGTATGCAAAAAATATTTGATTTTTTTTTTAATTTGCGGCTGTTATCGTTTGCCAGATAAAATAATTACCCTTGATTAAAAAAAACGTTGCAGGTAAACTACCCCTTTCCCTTAACCGATCTTCACCAAAACCAACAGGTCTAGAGTACTCTACAAATCAGGGCTGCATGCAAAAAATTATTTGATTTTTTTGAATTTGGGCTGTTATCGTTTGCCATAGAAAAAAATCTACAGCCAGACACACATACACATAGACACACAGACAGACAGACACACACTCATACACTTTTCGGAAAATGACTTTTTTTCATGTTTTGAGTGTAGTACAATCAGAATCTGCAATAATCTCGAACACGATTTTTTTTGCCATCACCATACTTCCATTTCCTTAGGGAACATGGAAGTAATATATAACCACTTGGTACGTTTCACAGATTTTATTTAACTCTGAGAGCTGTTTCGAGTTCTTACGCCATTGTCAGAGAGATTAATGAAAACCTAAACAGAGAATGTAAGGATGGTGGTGGACATCTGTTTGGGGTGTGTATCGGAACATGTGTGAGGTGTAAAGATGGTGAGGGGGTTGCAGGAGCTAAGGAAAGGTCAGGTATCTGTAAAAACTAAATATAATCTGAATGCAAAATATAAAATCGTAAGTTATATTTTATATTCATGTTCACACATGCTCCGATACACACCGCAAACAGATGTCCACCACCACCTTTACATCTTCTGTCTAGGTTTTCATTATTCTCTTTGACAATGGGTTAAGAAGTCGAAACAGCTGTCAGAGTTAAATAAAATCTGTGAAACGTACCATGTGTTTACATATTTTTAAAAATATAACGTGGTCAACAATAATTTAATTTTTTTTTTAATTTACAAATACATTTTTATTTTTCATAAAAATTTACAAATCATTTTTTTCAGTCTGTTGCGCAAAATTGTTTAACACGTGACCCAAGACGTTTCACATTTGTACACAATTTGTGTTATTGTGGCGACCTTTATGTAACCGTATTTTCCATACGATTTGCAGTAACTGCATAAACAAACTTGTAAATTATGGCTTTCAGAATATTTGTTTTTCTAATATTCTACCTCTACAGGTACATACCAATAATTATGTTACTATATTTAACTGTATAATGTTTAAACAGCGAATTAAGTACAGACGAAGGCGTTTTCTTATCTTTATGACCGTAAAACTGCGCACTTTCCATTTCAAGAGAAATATCAAAAATATCAAAAAAAATCAGACAATCGTAACGCTTTATCTTTTTACTTAATTTTTTTGCGAATGGAAGGGGATCCAGATAGAGATATATAAGGACAGCCAACGGGTGTCGTAGCCAAGACAGCAATCGTCGTCTGCTTAGTACGTACAATGAAGACCATCGTATATATATTGTTGATCAGTCTGGCCGTGGCGGCAGTTCTCTTCGAATCGGCTGCGGCACAGTGCCCCTGTGTAGGGCAATTTGTAAGTAATACAGATTTTTTTTTATCACACTCTAAAAAAGTTATACAATGTTTTTTGACTAAAGTGCACATATATTTTTTTAAAACTAACTTTAGATTGTTATTAATAGTCTGAAAAATATAAATGTTAAGTTTTTATTATAATCATCATCATCATCATCATTGCCTTCCCTTCACCTTTCTCTTTTGCTTTTATTTGGTTTTCTCTTATTTCCTCTCTTCTCCTGCTTCTGCAATCTACGAGTGATAGGGTAATCAAAGTCTCTCGCCTTGCTTTACTACAACCCCAATCTTTCCTAACACTTACAAAGGATCTTCTACAAAGAAGTTTGCAAATTCTAACTTGTTGTTTAGATCACGTTGACGGATGACATTCAAGTGCCCTTCTGGACCCACTCTCGTTGCTCAGCCGCTGTACCACATCAACATACGTTGTTCAAGTAGATCACTATATTTTGTTCAAAATTTGTTCATTTCGTAATCACTTCGTTTCTGACATAATGCTGCCGGGGATGTACGACAACATGTTTTCAGGCTCCGTTTAAATGGATTCAATTTTCTTTATTGCGTTGTCACCTGTCCGCAATCGGATTCATATGTTGTAATTGGCTGAACAGTTGCTCTATACAAATGAAATTTAACCGGAGAAGAGAGTTTAGCTTAGATAATTATTCATAATTAAGAACGACCTAATAATTAATATCTTTATAGAAAGTCATCATCATCATCATCAACATCAACATCAACATCATCTTCAAGGATTAAACCAAGGATGGTTTGTTCCAGTCTCAAATAGGCAAAAATTAGAGATGGTCACTCCAGCGCTTCTTCGGAACCTCTCCGGGTTCTTGGCTTATAGTTCCACAATTGTTTGGTGGTGCGGCAGTCATCCATTCGGCAAAGATGTTCCCACACCAATTCAGCCGATACTGGGGGATCCTCTCGAGTATACTCATAATATTCAGTTCCTGCCGTATATCTGCGTTTCTTCTATGATCATGGAGAGTATACCCTGCCACGTGCCTGAGAAATCTAATTTCAGCCGCTTGAATTCGACTGGTCTAGTCTTTCGTTAAAGTTCAAATCTCAGACATATAAAAAAAGTTTGGGAAGATCCCCACCTTGTAGAATTTTAGGCGTGTTCCTTTACTTGCTGACTTAAGGGTTCGCCTAATGGTCCCGCACATAAGGTTGAACTTATGCATTTATTCACAAATTTATAGGAAGTTTCATTGCTAATTACGCTTCCCACATATTTATATGGCAGACTCTTGTAATTCCACGTTGTAGCACGATATCCCTCACTTTTTCCGTACATATTGTGACGATTTAATTGAAACTGTAATCTTAAATAAATAAAAATTAAATTTGCGAGCGATTAAGTATTTTCAAATTGCACTATTAAATCTAAAGGCCCTGTACTAAATCAGAATGAGAATGAGAAGTGAATGAAAATCAACAGAAGCACTAATAAAAAGTCGAATTGTAAAAAAGTTATTAATATCACAATTAACCCTTTGCTAGTCATCATGCGGTGACCTGTTAGTTCCGGACTCAACGTGTTTATCGAGTCGTCTGTAACTTAGGAAGATATAAAAATCATAATGTTTGTAATTAGAAATTTGAAGGCACGAGTCGTAGTTAAAATAATTCACTTAAATTATATATGTATAATTAATGTATTGTTTTTGGTAATAAGAATGTCAATTTAAATAAAAATAGGAACTATATTGTCGCGGAGTACTTGCCCCTCTCCGTTGTTATGTGCCAGTCGAATCTAGTAGAGAGTCACTATGCTGCCGTCAGACCGTACAGACGTATGAGCGAGAGCTCCACGAAAATGCATTTGTTTTTTAATTTAATTTTAAAATGTTAGCTACCACTGCTAAACGTGGCGAGCGTTGTGTAATGTGTGAATAATATAAAGATGTGTTAAGAAGAAAAATGTAATAAGTAAAACAAAAACTTAACTAGTAGTAAACAAGATGACGTCTCCCCTCAAGAGGTAAATACAAGTACAACCTTATACATGAAGATGTGATCTGCATAAACTTCATAAATACACGTATACGATGCATAAGACGCTGACGAGGACCTCCGTGGATCTACACCTACTTTCACAAAAGAAACTTCAATCTCCGCAGTGAACATCCTATCTAGTACTTGCCGAAGACACGACCCAGATGATGACGCCGACTTCAAGAATTCCCAAGAGAGACACCCCAGGACGAGGTTACTACGACCAATTGTAAAGGTGACTCGATAGCTTGCCTATCGAGAGTTAATCATATTTGATACACAACTCACATTAAAAAAGAGACTTTTCGAAGACTATAAATTTTGTTTAAAATTAAAATGAGACAAGCTAAAACTTTACTGTAAGATTCAATATCATACGTTGTAACGCCTTAAATGTAAATGTAATTTATAATCACTTTAAGTAATAATACCATTCTTCAAATGGTAAAAGAAGTCTTGCAAGCGTCTAGATGAACTCAAAATACTTAGAAGTCTTTGCTATAAATATACTTAGAGTAAACTCGGATCCGAGGTAAAAGAATACATAATCAGTTTGATCCCTAAGTTTTTATGAAAAGCATTTAAATATTTTAATCTAATTAATGATGTCATGGGATCTTTGAGTATCAGTTGTTAATAAAGAGAAGTCGTCTTTTTACACATGAAAATGAGTGCATAAATCAGTGAAATACCTTCCCTTGTTTCCTTATAATTATCTTATGTAATTTGTTCTATTAATTTGAGTTTAATAACAGTTCGTTACAACGTAGGCAGCCCATGTAATTGGCAAGTGTCAGTTAAGATGGGTTCCCTGGATTTGTAACGTGGTAATACGTTACAAAATTGCGCTACTCTGCTTAATTAGTAAAAAGGTTGTAAGCATCGTGACATTAACAGAGATACGTCACCCTGCTAATTAAAGTAATTGTTATGTAGTAAAATAGATAACTTTTGGCACTCAGTTATCTGATCTATGCACTCAGGCAATGTATTTGATGTAACTTTAATTTTCATAAAATGAATTTGTTTTAAGATACGCAAATGATAGTCAGTATAACTTGAAATATCATTGTATGAAGCCAAATGCAAGTATGTACATGAATTGTAGTGCTTGGTGATCTGCTCAGTCTTTAACAGGTTTATATTATGACAATCCAAGACCTGTTGTTTCTTGAATATGCCTCCATAGTATATGTTAGTGTATGTCTGTCGTCACGGTAAAAGTAAAAAAAAAAAAGAGAAATAATAATGCTCCTGTGTAAAGTAGACCCGGTTAATTACGTGGAAAGAATTTCGTAACTTAAATTTGTTACCAAAATAAATAATTAATTTAATTGGGGAAAGTACGAGAATTAATAAAGTCAGACTGTTATAACCGTAATACACGTGTAAGTTGAAGGCGTGCTTTGTTGAATGAGATTCACCCCATGCGTCCGAGCTGGCTTCTCCAGTTAAGACCTGTCAAGGAAGTTAGTCTGTGGCATTGTGTAGAGAACAATACGTGAGCGTAAACCCTGCATTCTCACGCACACACTTACCCTGCCTTTGTTTACTAAATAAAAGAGGGTGGCCTACATTCCAGCAAACAGCTGATCGGCAATTTAACTTTGAAATATGTGTGTGTGGAATTTCTGTCTCTCCCTTAGAAGAGAAATTATTCTTTTCTGAATTATGCAAATGATTTACCCAAGAATTCATCTTATCTATGTAATTAGTGTGTAAAGTTGTAGAATCAGTTTTAAGTACGTTTTAATGTGTTAGAAATAAGATAAAAAATGGCCCAATTTAATCCGGATTTGTTATTAAAGGACGAGCTGTCTTACGAAGCTCTATTGCGTGGACTACCCCATGCGAATGTAACAGTCGCGGAATTGCGTAGATCAATACGCGAATGTGGATTTGATACACCCGCGCAATTAAGCAACCTAAGCGAACTCGATTATGAGAGCGAGAGAGAAATTTGTAATGCCAAGTATAGTGAGCTAACCTTATTGTCTCAAACCCTCCAAGACGAGAAATCTCCGGGGATAATTTTGCGGACTACCCAGAGAATAGAGCATTTAACCCGGCGAATCAAAAATTTGTTGATCTGGCCTAATCTAACGGAAATACCACGTGAAGTGCAAAACCTAGCTGACGAAGCTTTACGTCGCTTACCCACTATTATTAATGACTTAAGAAGAAGATCCGACTCGTTCCGGATGCATGAAATAGAGAAGTCCTTGAAGAAATTACACATCTCCCCAGTACAATCCCCTACTACTGATCTACCTCCGCCTAACACTGATCGGAACTCACCCGCCGTATCGCAAATGCCAGCTAACCAAGAGCAAAATACAGATAGAGATTTAAATGCCCCTCCTCCCGATCGTTTCCAGATTCGCCCCGGAACTCACGAATTGACCACCCCGAATGCACCATATCGTTCTCCTAAAGGAATGCCAACCTTGAACCATAACGCGGACCTATACGGAAAAATTACTCAGTCTGTGGAGAAAATCTTAACTGAAATCTCTTACACCGATGGATTAAATGTCTCCAAACTATTAAATTTCATTAACTATCTCCTGCAGATAAAAGACCTACAGCAGCTGAATGATTGGCAAATTTTGCAAGTTCTGCTACCGAAATGTAAACCCCCGTTAAAGAATCGTGTGATAGAAGCATTAAGCTCTACAATTCCAGTAGAAGACCTACATAGCTCGATAATAAAGTACTTTATTCCAACCGGAATTTATGAAGAAATTAAAAGAAAGACCGTACTCCGAGTGCAAGGAAATCACGAGAGATTAGCTCATTACATCTCCGATATCAGAGAGTCATCTCGACTACTACGTGTAGATTGGAATGAGACACAGATGGTCGACACCATTTTAATAGGATTGTCACCAGAGGAAAGATCTCGTTTAGCTTTGATAAATAGACCAAACACAATTGCAGATCTAGAATCTAGGGGCGCCCTACCCGTTGTGGGAGGGTCATTCCTGCTTCTCACGCGAAAGGTCTTCGAGGTCTCCCCCATTCTGCCGTCACGGGTCTCTTCGAGGTCCCAGGGTCCAAGTAAAATCGTAACATCCTGTCCCTCCAAAATAAAATTGATGGAGGTCCCATTCCTTTCAAAGCGCGAGATCGCTAGTCAAGGTAACAGCAAGGCAACATGCAGTCATCGGGTATCACCCGGACACTGCGACCACCGGAGCACGACTAGCTGCTGCTCCGTTCAACTCTGGACTCTGGACTCTGGCAGATCTAGAACAATGCAGTATCCATTCGTCAAATGTATGGTACTCCGATCAAAATAGAAATACAATGAAACCCGCAGAAACAAATAGAAATGAATTGCGAGCCCTAGAGCCCGGTGTAACAACCCTGCATGAAAGGCAAGTATTCAATAGACCTCACAATGTGCGCAAATCTGGTAAGTTAAGTGTAACACCATCTAAAGCGGAAACAAGGTACCCTCCTCGCAATAAACCCATCCGTTATAATTGCGGCAAATATGGACACATAAGAAAAGACTGCAAGAGCAAGCCATTGGAACGTAAACACTCAGATCCAAAAAACATGTAAGGCAGGGAGACCCGAAATCCTGTGTCTTCCGCAGCAACTCGAATCTGGTGAACCTAAAGAAACGAATAAAAAAAAAAATGTATAACCAAAGTGGAAGGAAAAGAAGTTCTAAGGAAATAGATCCCTACGTGAGACAATTTCTTGAAAAATATAACGCGATAAATAAATGTAACTGGACTAAAAGTCTATTACTCTTAATACGAGTTGACTTAGGCGTTACCTCCACAATCGCATTAATTAATTCGGGATCTAGCAGAACCTTAATCAGTCAAGAGTTAGCAGACAAATTAGCGAAACACCATCTAGTAAAACGGAGTCAACCGGTGAATATAAAGTGTGCTACCGCCAATAAACGAAATATAATAATAAAACTGAGCATTACCGTTAAGGTTAAAATCAAGAACCTAACCTGGATTTTTACAATGTTAGTATGTAATGAATTAGGACCCGACTTAATATTAGGAGCAGACTTTATTAGTAAAACGGGAATGATTCTTGACATCTATGAGCAAAAATATTATTTTCGATTCGACCGTACACGGAAATATAGATTTGATTGTAATAATGAGAAACAGGAAAAAAATTGTTCATCTACTGCACATGTAATACACCAAGAGTCTGATTTATCTCATCTAGAAAGTAGAGATAGAATGAGAATACTGAAATTAATAAAAGAATTTTCCTCAGTTCTTACTCCCAAACTAGGACTCACTAAACTAATAGAATATAAAATTAATCTGAGCGATCATAAAGTAATACGCCTACCTCCGTACAAGTTGTCGCCTCCCAAGATGGAAGTGATGAGAAACCATATCAACAAGTTGTTGGAGCAAGGAGTCATTGAACCCTCTACGTCCCCATATTCATCACCCTCCTTTTTAGTACCGAAAGGTCACGATAAACACAGACTAGTTGTGGACTACAGGCAATTAAACAAAAGAATAGAATTTGAATCTATTCCTCTTCCAGACATCCATAGCGCTTTCCATTACTTCACGAAAGCTATGGTCTTTACGGTAATGGATCTGAATCAAGCTTTTCACCAAATACCCCTTTCGGAAGAATCAAAACGTCTAACCGCGTTTGCCGTTCCTTTTAACTTGTACCAATTTACTAGAGTACCCTTTGGAATATCTCAAGGAAGTTCCGTATGTAGTAGATTATTAGAAAGGATATTTCACGATATTAAATTTCAATATGTTTATCACTATTTGGACGACATTGTTATATATAGCGAATCAATGGAGCAACATCTTAAACACCTACGCGAAGTGTTATCTCGGTTACGAAGAGCAGGATTAACTGTTAACCCAAAGAAGGTAAATTTTGCCGTCCCACAGTTTTCATTCTTAGGTCACATCGCGAAAGCGAATGGAAAGGTAAGCATTGTCCCGAACGAACCTGCGCTATTAGAGAATTTTCACCCCCACGAGATGCAAAAGGTATAGCCCGATTTTTGGAAATGGTAAATTATTTCCACAAATATATTCCCCATCTTGCCGAAATAGCAGCACCCCTAAATTCCTTAAGAAAGAAGGGAGCGAAGTTTGAATGGAGCTCGCTACATCAAATGCGTTTGAGCAACTTAAAGAAAGTATCATATCTCCCCCAGTCTTGCAACTAGCCGATTTCACGAAACCTTTCGTAGTGCAGACCGACAGTTCCAGTGTAGCGTTAGGTGCAGTCATATATCAAGAGATAGAAAACAGTAGACTACCTATTAGTTATGCATCGCGAACCTTGAGCGACCAAGAAAGAAAATATTCCGCATATGAATTGGAATGTTTAGCCATTGTTTTTGCATTCGAGAAGTTTAAACCCTTCCTAGAACATAAAGAATTCCTTTTGGAAACTGATAATCAAGCATTATCTTGGTTACTGAATCACCCTAAACAGTTAGGACGTATTGGAAGATGGGTATTGAAGTTAAACTGCTACAAATTCAGAGTGCAGCATATTAAAGGTACACAAAACGTAGTCGCTGATACCCTGTCCCGTATGTTCCAGTCGCCCACTAAAACTCCCGAAAGCAAGGAGAATCCGGAAATAGCACTTGCTAACGCCGTAATTACTGAGTTCCCCCTTGCCTTTACAAACATTGCCCTGTATCAACAAAAAGACCCCTTACTGAAGCCTATCATAGAACAACTTGCGCAAGGTATTAAATCCGAGAAATACGTATTGAGTAAAAATGTACTATGCCATAAAATAAGAAGCGGAAAGGAACTAAGAATAATAGCCCCTGATGTGATTAAGCTCATGCTGATGGAGTACTTCCATTCATCTACCATAGGAGCCCATATGGGAATCAATAAGACAATACATCGTGTTCGAAAGGAATATCATTGGAACAATATGAACAGCGAAATAGCCAGTTTCGTAAAGAAATGTAAATTATGTGCTCTCAGTAAACCGGCCAGAAATAATCAGGTAAGCCAATTGATTTCGGAAATCCCTAAGACCCCTTTTTCTAAACTTTATCTAGACTTTTCAGGTCCTTATCCACGATCCAAATCAGGTAATACTATGTTTCTCATCTGTGTAGATTCATTCACCAAATTTGTTTGGATGTATCCCATGCGACGAGCATTAGCGTCGACGACTGTAAAAATATTACAGGAAAGATTATTTAAAGACTACGGTACACCTGTACGTATAGTATCAGATAATGGACCACAGTTTAAAGCGAAAGAATTTAAGAACATGTGTTTCAAGTTAGGAATAGACCATATAACCACTACGGAGTATCGACCGCAAGGCAATATTGCTGAAAGGTATCTACGAAACCTCAAATCTGCGTTAATCGCCTATCATGCGAACGATCATACGTCGTGGGACCAAAACCTATCCTGGATTCAATACGCCTTTAATTCAGCTTATCACGAAGGTCACAAGTCGACCCCGTTTGAGTTACTGTACAAATACCAACCAAACCACCCCTTGTCCACTAAATGGAAAATACACGACCTGCTACCTCCGCAAATAACGGATAAGCAGATTATGCAAATATGGAATAAAGCCCGCTCTAATTTAAGAGCGAACTTAGAGAAATCCAGAAAATACCATGAGAAAGGTATTCATAACAATTCAATTAGGTACCAAGTAGGTGACTTAGTAATGTATAAGACTCACCCGACTAGTAGTGCAATTGATAAGACCACCTCTAAACTATCATACCGATGGTGTGGCCCTTACCAAATCCAGAAGTACCTAACTCCAGTTACAGTAGCCCTGTACGAACCTGCTACTCGAAAATATGTGCGGCGAACACATATTTCGCAGATAAAATTGTATAAGAAGAAGAGAAGGAATTGTATAACCAAAAATAGAAAAGGTAATACTAGGTAGTGAAGTATATTATACTTCTGAAACCGTGCTAAATGTTAATCGTAGAGTTTGGAAATGAGGCCTGATCAACCTGAGATCCAGTTCTGCGAAAGATAAGTAAATGAGTACTCAATGACAACTAGACTGAATTCTAAATAGCAAAAGATTTAGAAAATTACTCTACGGAGAGAGTAACAAAACCCCAAGAAAAAACCGGTAGCAGATTTAAGTGATAGAGATAAGAAAGAGTTTTGTGTTTTAAAATGTAGATATTAAGTGTGAATACTACATGGCTCCGTTAACATAGAATCTGGAGAGGGGAAGCGTAGCAGCACTGCCACTGCCAGTTGCGTGGGGGTTCAGTACGTTCCCCTACGCTGCTTGACGTTTGTACAGTCAAAGTAAAACTACTCATACGCGACTAGATAATTTACTCGTGCAAAAATTAAAGTTAGAGCATTATAATACTTAAACTGTACCCATATGGTGTCAAAATTGTTATTCTACACCGTTTCAAAAATTATTAAATTACTTTGACCATAAACATAAACAATATGAGCAATAAACTCCACAATTTCAATTAGGTATTGACCTGTAAACCATAACTAGTTGTGTCTCTGTTGTTGATCAACATAAATGGATTATTGTTACTTCAGTTTGGAGCTTAATATGTCAATAAGGCTATTCAATGTTTAATTTTTTTTGTACTCTTCATACATGTATAAATTTATGTTACTTTTGCTCATGATTTTTTCGAATTACAACATGAATCATTAGCTGGTAGAGAAAGGTTTTGCTATTACAAATAATAGTTCTATAAACGAGTGAAATTGTGTGGAACAAGTGAATTTAATTTCTATTCAATTAGCAAGTTTCTAACGTGATATTGTGTGTACCACGTTATAAACACGATATCACGTTATAAACAGACTTGGGAAAGATCATAATAATTGTTAACTGATCAAAGTTAAAGTTACTGTCCAAACAAACTAACTAAGTTAAAGTTACGGTTAATAGTTACAAAAACTAACTGATTAAAGTTAAAACAAAATTAACTGATTAAAAGTGTTAAAACAAAATTAACTGATTAAAAGTTAAACCATTTTTGGTTTGCTTTTTTGTTTTATTTTTATTGAGTAAAGTACTTAGATTTTTGAAGGAAATAGAAGCAATAACATTTTCGGTGAGGTTTTTAATTTCACCTGCTTTCTGATCGACGTTGAATTTTGCTACTTGTCCCTTAACTATGTTCCATACGTACTCAATGGCATTCAGGTTACAGTGGTATGGAGGTAATCTTATCACTTCGTGCCCTTTTTCTTTAAAAATCGTATCTACTTTATACGTTGGTGAAGGCTTTCGAAAATGAACTATTTCCAATAATTCACTTTTCGTCATATCTTCTGAAAAACTGACTCCCATTTTTCTTAGCCATTCCTGGATTTCCGCTTTTCGAGAAGCTGTAGTCGGCGGTTTGTTTTCTTGTACACTGTGGTATGGTGCATTGTCCATAACAACTAAAGACTTTTCTGGAAGGTTTGGCAACAGTTTTGTCCTTACCCCACCGGGAAAAATTTTCAAAGTTCATCTCGTGGTGGTAGTCTTCACTTGTAGTTTGAGACTTGAACATAAGAAAGGCTTCAGGAATGAAACCTTTCTCCCAACCTGCATGAACAATGATCCAGCGCTGTCCAGTACTATTATTTTTTAAAACTCCACTAGTTGTAGGATCCTGCCAACACTTGTTACTGTGTAAGTGGGATGGATGAATGTCTCGTCGAGAAAAATAACAGGTCGCTTATTGTCACAGGTGTCATTCCTCCTAATCTTTCGTAGGTATCTTGCTCGCCATGCAACTGTTTCGTTTCTCTCCATCAATATACTTCTTTTATTTTTACATTTTTTAAATCGGAATCCAAGCTTATGTATAATTCTGCGTAAAGTTTCCTTGCCTCCTTCAAAATGAATTATTCACTTTTTAATTCAGAAAGAACCGATTGTAACGTAGGAACCTGCTTTTTAATAGAATAAAAATTCTGTATCGTACGGCGGACTGCACATTAATCAAAATCATCTAAAACAATTTTTCTTGTACTCTGCTGACGTGTCTTTCCAGGAGTGTTCAGTTTTCTACCAGTAGATTTTGACACTTTTATCTCTTTCCGTATCTTACAAATGGTGGTTTCTAACTTTCCTGTTGCAGCTGCTGCTCGCTTTGTCGCGTTATTTATTGGGTACTTATGACAACCACTGTTCTTTTCTTCATCAAAAAATTCAATAACTCGCCCAACTATTTGGCGTCCTTGACTGCGAATTGTAGGCCTTTGTTTGTTACTTGTCATCTTTCAATTCTACAGTTAATGAATTTTAAAGTGTGGTGTTAAAGTCTGGAAATTAAGCTGTATAAAAAGTACAGTATACAAATTACACTCACAATACTCACAATTAGTAAATATAAATTCAAATGAAAAAACTCTGTAACACGAACACGCACAAATATTAATTATACCGCAGATCAATGCTACGATACTCTCAGTTAGTAAATATAAATTCAAATGACAAACTCTGTAACACGAACACACACACACACAAATATTAATTATACCGCAGATCAATGATACTCACAATTAGTAAATATAAATACAAATGACAAACTCTGTAACACGAACACGCGCAAATATTAGACCTCACGATATTCACCGCTGGGAGTACATACAGTCAAATGACAAACTTTTGAGTATGACTGTAAACTGCTTGGTTGGGTGAGACGCGCTTGCGCATTTGTCTCTGAACTCAGTTAGTTCACATTTTTCCTGCATGTTTTGTTGACTCGGTCAGGTAATAGTATGTAAAAAAAAAGGTAGTTTATAAGAAAATATAAAAGTATATTGTGTTGTGGAGAAGAAACAAGTGGATATAACGCTTGCCAATAACTATGTGAGAGAAATTCCACACACTGACACCAAACATACTCCAAGTCCCCAATTGTGCGTTAGACTCACAAAACACCCGTAACGTGAAATTTAAGCGGTGGAGTATGTGACGATTTAATTGAAACTGTAATCTTAAATAAATAAAAATTAAATTTGCGAGCGATTAAGTATTTTTAAATCGCACTATTAAATCTAAAGCCCCTGTACTAAATCAGAATGAGAATGAGAAGTGAATGAAAATCAACAGAAGCACTAACAAAAAGTCGAATTGTAAAAAAGTTATTAATATCACAATTAACCTTTTGCTAGTCATCATGCGGTGACCTGTTAGTTCCGGACTCAACGTGTTTATCGAGTCATCTGTAACTTAGGAAGATATAAAAATCATAATGTTTGTAATTAGAAATTTGAAGGCACGAGTCGTAGTTAAAATAATTCACTTAAATTATATATGTATAATTAATGTATTGTTTTTGGTAATAAGAATGTCAATTTAAATAAAAATAGGAACTATATTGTCGCGGAGTACTTGCCCCTCTCCGTTGTTATGTGCCAGTCGAATCTAGTAGAGAGTCACTATGCTGCCGTCAGACCGTACAGACGTATGAGCGAGAGCTCCACGAAAATGCATTTGTTTTTTAATTTAATTTTAAAATGTTAGCTACCACTGCTAAACGTGGCGAGCGTTGTGTAATGTGTGAATAATATAAAGATGTGTTAAGAAGAAAAATGTAATAAGTAAAACAAAAACTTAACTAGTAGTAAACAAGATGACGTCTCCCCTCAAGAGGTAAATACAAGTACAACCTTATACATGAAGATGTGATCTGCATAAACTTCATAAATACACGTATACGATGCATAAGACGCTGACGAGGACCTCCGTGGATCTACACCTACTTTCACAAAAGAAACTTCAATCTCCGCAGTGAACATCCTATCTAGTACTTGCCGAAGACACGACCCAGATGATGACGCCGACTTCAAGAATTCCCAAGAGAGACACCCCAGGACGAGGTTACTACGACCAATTGTAAAGGTGACTCGATAGCTTGCCTATCGAGAGTTAATCATATTTGATACACAACTCACATTAAAAAAGAGACTTTTCGAAGACTATAAATTTTGTTTAAAATTAAAATGAGACAAGCTAAAACTTTACTGTAAGATTCAATATCATACGTTGTAACGCCTTAAATGTAAATGTAATTTATAATCACTTTAAGTAATAATACCATTCTTCAAATGGTAAAAGAAGTCTTGCAAGCGTCTAGATGAACTCAAAATACTTAGAAGTCTTTGCTATAAATATACTTAGAGTAAACTCGGATCCGAGGTAAAAGAATACATAATCAGTTTGATCCCTAAGTTTTTATGAAAAGCATTTAAATATTTTAATCTAATTAATGATGTCATGGGATCTTTGAGTATCAGTTGTTAATAAAGAGAAGTCGTCTTTTTACACATGAAAATGAGTGCATAAATCAGTGAAATACCTTCCCTTGTTTCCTTATAATTATCTTATGTAATTTGTTCTATTAATTTGAGTTTAATAACAGTTCGTTACAACGTAGGCAGCCCATGTAATTGGCAAGTGTCAGTTAAGATGGGTTCCCTGGATTTGTAACGTGGCAATACGTTATACCGTCGTCAAGAACAAGACGGACAGTGCTCCCAGCGACACCCTCTGAAGAAGCTTTCTAAAAACGAAAACAATATAGACAAGTGCTGCTTCATTAATGTAATGAGATTGATAAGACTGATATATTGTTTGATTCCAGTGCAACCAAACGATACCGTGTTGTTGCTTCAGCGGCACCGACTCGAGATGTATATGCCTCCTCGGTATTACTCCACCGTTTACCGGACAATGCCGGGACAACCTTATTCCACCCTAGTAGCACTGCGACAACGCTGTCGGACGCAGAAGAGGATGGAAATGAAGATCACAGTATACACAATGTTCTATTCTAAAGTTTCATCGAATCTCTTTTAAAATATTATAAAAAATTGTTTTATTCATTGAAAAAACTGTTAATTTGTATTTTTATTCTGTTTGTATATTAAATATTAAAATTAATAAAGTATTCTAATAATATTCATATTTATTTTTCCATCACTCTTGTTAGTGCAGTAAGTCTAACCTGATAGCAAATTAAATGTGATCAAGGTATGTTGTTGTTGCATGAGTTGCAGTCCTCGCTCATTACTTTGAACGTAGTACGTTTATTGTTACACAAATTTAGATATTAGATAATGTTTTAAATATCGAAAAGCTTAGAAAAATTCCAATTTCCCTATTATTTCCTGAATAATATAACAATTGCAGAGAACACAATCGCACAACAAAACCCTAGACATTGTTAACATTTGGACCGTATTGATGTTACATCCTGAATAATTTTTCAATTTACTTTTAAAATTTTTGATCTCTTTTGTGTGCACTGGGGTCTCATAATTAAACAAATTTGTAAACCTATTACTCCATTAAGATGTTAGTAAAACTTTTGTTTAATTTTGAACCCTACATGAGGTTTATGCTATTCCATTAAAATTTTCACTCACCTTAAGGAAAATTATTTTGGAATTTTTAGAAATGAATACTATAGGCCTACTCTTTAAAAGACGTCAGTGATGGTTTGTTGACGTTAGGCCTATTGTTATGTCGAAAATTTTGTATCGATAATTTTTTATTTAAAAGCGACGTTTCCGATATGCAACAAATTTTTCTTCAGGCGAAAACAAAGCTAAAAACATGAAAAATTAAATATAAAAAATACTCTGTTTATAACTAATGAAATTTTATATTGTTACGACTGTCTACGTAGGTACAGTGGAAACAAAATAAGTACAAGACACCAATTAAGTCACTAATCACACCTTTAATTGTTATAGTAAAACAGTTCGTAATTAACAACACAGTGTCTACAACAAATCAAATGAAATTGTTCATACGCAATAAAATGTCCACTAATATTAAAACTCAACTGTATTACAATTATACCGTCCGAATATAAAACGCCACACTTCACTAATAACTACTTGAACGTACACCGTAATAACTCGAACCGCGCTGTAAATATATCGCACTAATACTCTCGAACCGCACAGTCAAAAATCTCGCATTGAACTGAAAACTAAAGCCGCGACGCGATGTATTTATAGTTACGCTACACACACCAGAAGCTTCCAAACTGCGTCTTATCTCTCGCGAACTACGCAATTGCTGCGGCCTTGACACAGTCCGAGCGCCCGAGCGAGGCTGGCAAAGTCGAGAAAATTCTCGCAACATGCGTTTAGTAGCACGTACACTACACGCTTACGTCGAGATCTTTCTGGGACATTCGATAAACGCCTAGATTGTTCTACGCTGTCGTAGCAATATGTTGAAAAGCTTTCAAAAATCTCAATTTTCCTACTACTTCCTGAGTAATATAACAATTGCAGAGAACACAATCATACAACAAACAATAGACGTTGTTAACATTTGTTTTGTAATGTTACAAAGGTAATGTAGTGTTACCGAATTGTTAACATTTGTAACACTGGTAACATATGTAGTCTTGCATACTTAATTATTTTTCAACTTATTGTCAAAGTCTTTGGTGTTTTTTGTGTGCACTGGGGCTTAAAATTTTAAAATTGTAGAAACGTAATATTCCATTCAAATGTTAAAATTAAAACTTTTGTTTAATTTAAACCCCAAATGAGGAGTTGTTTGCAATTTTTATTAAAACTTTAACCTAGATGCTAAGCTTAGATGGAAAGAGCACATTAAAAAAAACGTGAGGAACTGAATCTCAAATTTAAAAAAAAATGTATTGGCTCCTTGGTGCAAACTCCGAGCTTGCAATACATAATAAATTTATGCTGTATAAGCAGGTGCTCAAACCAGTTTGGACCTATGGAATCCAGCTGTGGGGGTGTGCCAGTGCGAGTAACGTCGAAATCATACAACGATTTCAAAATAAATTACTGAGAAATATTTTAATGCCGCTTGTGCATAAGGCAAATGGTTATGCACCTGCACAGAGACCTGGGTGTGGAAATGGTTGCTGACGAGATTAGGAAATTTCCACAGAAGCATGAAGACCGGCTTCATAACCACGTTAACGTAGAGGCAATTCAGCTGCTTGACCAACATGGGATATTGAGAAGGCTCAAGAGGACCAAACCTTTTGACCTGGTTTAGTGTGGTGTGTGTAAAGCAGACTACAATGTGAAGTGTTGTGTATGTGTATGTTTTCACCATTAGAGTAATCTGAGGGATACCAGTGGGTAAACCCAGTAAATAGACATTTAGTTTTAAGATATTGATAGAGTCAAATTGGTCGTTAATCTATCTAAGATTAGTTGCAATGTAAAATCAAATTAAAAAAAGAAAATTAAAAATTTCACTCGTGTTAAGCAAAATCGTTATTATTATTATTAAAAATATTATTATTACACAAATATTGAATAGCTTACACTTTGATATTACATAACGAATTGTGTAATATCGTTTATTATTACAGAATGATGAGAAAAATTTTCAAATATTGAAAATCTTAGAAAAATCACGGTTTTTCTACTACTTCTTGAACAATGTAACAATTAAATGGGTGAGAAAAAGAAGGAACAGATTCCACTTTTTGTTCAAATTTAACTGAAATAGCCATTTTGTTTAAAACCTGAAAATACATCAGCTGGTGTACAAAAGCGAAACATTCCCTGACTTTCAATGTAGTAATCAACAGCTAAATATTTGTCTCAGTGCAAGAAGGAAAACATTCCTGGAATGTGTCGCTTCTGACTCTCAATATGTTGTTAGTGTACTGTGTACTTGCTACCGTACGAGGGCCAGACGAAAAGTTCGCGGAGCGACATCTGTAGCTCAGTGATAGAACTAATATCTTTCGTGTGCTGCAAGACGTATATTTCGCGTGAACACCTGTTAATTTCCAGATATATCTGTCAATTTATTCACTTTTTACCAGCTGTTTGAAATTTTCCTGTCACGCGTGTTTTTAAAATGCTCAAAATCGAACATCGTGTTGTGATGAATTCTTTGTTAAAAACGTTTTAGCGCTAATTGCAAATCAAAACGAACTGTAAATGTGTTATAAGACGCTGCGCCTTCAGAAACAACGATAAATGGGGCACACTCGACTTTAAACTTGGTTGTACAAGCACTGAAGACTATCCCAGCAGTAGACGTCCAAAAAGTGAAACAAAATATGGCATTATTTAAAAAAAATGTATAGGGTGATGAAAGACCGCAGATTCAGGAGTGGATGACGTTGCTGAAATCAGAGGCGTCTCATATGAGCGTGTGCACCATACTTTAACTCAAGAATTTGGTGTGAAAAGCGTTGTGCAAGATGGCTGCCGCATCTGGAGTTGTTGCATTGTTTGGCCGTCTAGTGTAACCACGTTTTCAGTACTCGTACGACCACGTTTAAACTCAAGTGCCTACTTGCAAACCGTTGGTTCTGAAGTCGCAGCATCTCTTGACACATTTACAATTTCGTTCTGAATTTCCGTTGGCGCTAAACAATTTTTAACAAAGAATCACACCACGATGTTTGATTTTGTCCGTTTTTTATAAAACGCATGACATGTCGATTTTAAACAGCGTCTGAACAATGAATAAATTGATAGATAGATTAGGAAATTAACAAGAGTTTACATAAAATACAAGTGTTGCAGCACACGAAAAATTTTAGTTTTACCGCTCAGCTACAATCGCTCCGCGAACGTTTTAACTGACACTCGTACAGAGCCATTATTTGAAGTAAAATATTAAAGTTTATTTGAAGTCGTCAAATATTAAATTTTAAATATTGGCGGCCTAAATTTTTCACAAGATCTATTTAAAAGCCTGCATGGTTGAGATATGATCAACATAAGCAAGCATCGGCCTCTCGTCTACAATTAATAAAAAGATTCAATTGTGCTAGCACATGAGTTTATTGATAGTATTCAAAGTGAAGTGTTCAAGCTTTAAAGGGGGGGAGACACTTCCTTCCTGTAGCAATTTTTAATATAAAAAGTTTCTATAAACGAGAAGAAGATGCAAGGTGTGGCAAAAATTCATCAGTATACACCAGATGAACGTAAATAATTTTACAGACATATTATGTCGTGTCCCACATCAAATACGTAGGAAGAAAATGGTGAACTACAAAGTGATTGAAAGGTAAGGTTAAGAGCTACAAATGGTGGAAAAGGTAAACACTAGTTACTTTCACTTTTTACCTTCTTATTTGTTTTGATAAAGGAACACAAAGTAAATACAAGTGTTACTAACTGACAAGAGAAAAACACTGGTCATGTAAATTTTTGTCTTTTTGTTCGTTATTTTCTAATACTTAAAACATTAAAAGAAGATTACTTTAAATCTACAATATGTTGTCAGCAGCAATAAACTATTAAGTAAAATATTGAATTATAAGTTTTTTTTTTAATTTGTCGGTTATCAGTTAAAAATAAGATCAAAATATAAAGACTTTAGAAAGTTAGCTATCATGTAACGGTTTACGTGTTATAATTATCATAACGTTAAAATATGGGACTTTTTTAACGTTTTAGAAAGTAACTTTATAATGTGAAGTTTTTCCGTTCAATCCCTTGTTTAGGTACAAAACAGTTTTTTTTTTATCGTTTTCTGAAAATGATTATCTTTGGAATGTTTTCATTGTTCTTCTCACCCATTCAATTGCAGAGAACACAATCGTACAACAAACACTAGAAATTGTTAACAAATGGACCGTATTAATCTTACATTCTGAATAAGTTTTCGATTTTTTTCTTCAAATATTTGGACTCTTTTTTGTGCCCTGGTGTCTCAAAATTTTAAAATTTTAAAATCATAATACTTCATTCAGATGTTAATAAAACGTTTGTTTAATTTGAGTCCTACATAAGATTTTGGCGATTTTATTAACACATACATACACACACACACACACACACACACACACACAAACGCAGGCTTTTCAGAATATGATTTTTCTTCATGTTTTGAGGGTTGTACAATCAGAATCAGCTCTTATCTCGAAAACGATTTTTTTCGCTGTCACCATGCTTCCATTTCCCTACCAATCAGGGAAGTAAAAATTTGTAACACTTGCACCTTTTTAGTCTTACACCCTGTTTTGTTTTTCGATATATTCAATTTCTTATCTCTTTCTTGTGCCTTGGGGCTCAAAATTTTGAAACTTTCGGAACCTAATATTGCATTCAGATGTTAGTTAAACTATTGTCTAGTTTGTAAACAATATTGTTAGTTGTATACTATTGTTAGTTGTACTGTTTAGTCTATATAAATATTTTCAGATTTAATTAAAATTTTTCACCAATGACGTCAACAAAATTTGGAATTTTCCAAAATGAATACTATATTCAGGCTGTGGTTTAGGCACCATTCATATTCATACCCCACATATAGTTTGGTAATTTTTTTGTAATTTTACTTTTCACATTTGTACTTCCAAACCGCTAGTTTTAGATGGATCAATCTTAAATGGAATAGAGTTCTGTCGAGTAAAATTATGGTCACAAATGGCAAGTTTTACGGAAGTGTGTTCAAACATTATCCTGAGTCATATTCCTATAAACAAACAAATGCCAAAACAAGATATGCCCAGATACAAAATTAAAATTCTACAAAGTGATGGCAGTCCCTATACTGTCTTATGTGTGTGAATAATGGACAACAGTCAAGAAACATGACAGTAAAGTACGGGCCTCAGAAATGAAGTTCTTAAGAGGAGTTAATCACTGTTCTAAACTTTACCGTATAAAGAACGAGACCACATAAGGAAGAGTTACAAGTTCTTAACTTGACTGGAAAATTAAAAGATCACAAACAAAGGTAGAAATAACACTTAGAAATAATGTCAGATTCCAGAGTGGCCAAACAAGTCTAGAAATTCAAACCTATAAGACACAGGTGCGTGGTTAGACCGAGGGAGAGTTGGCTAGAGGATTTTTGAAGGCGGAACAGGCAGCACCTTACATATGGCGTGTTGTAAAGATGATGATGATAGTGATGGTGATGATGACGACATAAATGCCAAACGGTCTAGTAAAAACTGAAAACTTGCTTCGCTCGTCCTAATGTATTGTTATAAACATCAAACGGGCCGTCGCTTTCAAACGGTAAAATCACTAACTGATCACCACAGAATTTGTTATTCTCAATTATCCCAACAATGGGTTTATAAACAATGACACTCGTATACTAAGTTCACCATTCACCATTCGTCGTTATACACCAAACAATAGATATCGCCTGTACAACACTGTTGCAATTACTAGGATGATCGTGCAAATATAAACGAAACATTTTCGAAAATGTTTTATTGCATCAATACATGTAAAAATAAATACATTTACTGCAGGAAATACAGAGACGTCAGCCTTCTTAATATTTCATATAAATTACATGCAAGTTGAATGCAATAACGTAGACCATGTTTTCAGAGGCCCAGAACGGTTTCAAGAAGGGCAGATCATGTTTACGTTGTATATTTACAATAAGCCAGCTCTTTTAAAAGCGTAGAGAATATCAGCTGCCCACATACACAGCTTTCATCGACTTCGAGAAGGCGTTTGACAGAGTGAATCGGTGCAAATTATTGGCAGTAATGCCAAGAAAAGGGATCCCACAACATCTAATTAGAGCAATACAGAGTCTTTATATAGAGAATAAAATCTTAATAGAAACAGGGAAACCGAGAACAGCTCTTAGAGTTGGCTTGATCAATTGTGGTTTACCACGAGGGTGTCCGTTATTACCTTTAATTTATATATTCACCATGTCACACAAAACTGGCAGAACATTTTAAGATTGGTCACTTTAAAATTGACACTTTTTTGTTTGCGGACGATCAGGCTATTCTGTCGGACTCGGAAAATAGATTGCAGATAGACATACATGTGTTAAATAGAATCTGCAAAGACTCTGGATTGGAAATGTCCACACTTCACACCAAGGTGATGACTTTTGATGAAACTGATCCCGTACGGGCAAAAATGTTATAGATGGTACTGTCCTGGAACAAGTTAGCAATTTTTAATAGGCCTACCTGGGCTACAGTGTGTCTTACAATGCACGCAACGACGTTGTGAATAAGTTTCATAAGTTCAACCTTATGTGGGGGACCATTAGGCGAACACTTAAGCCAACAAGTAAAACGACACGCCTAAAATTCTACAAGGTGATGATTCTTTCCACACTTTTTTAAGTGTCTGAGAATTGAACTTTAACGAAAGGCCAAGCTAGTTGCATCCAAGCGTCTGAAATGAGATTTCGCAGACACGTGGCGGGGTATACTCCAGAATTCATGATCACAGAAGAAACACATATATACGGCAGAAAATGAATACTATGAGTATACTCAACAGGATCGCCCAGCATCGGCTGAATTGGTGGACACATCTTTGAAGAATGGATGGCTGCCGCATCCCCAAACAACTATGGAACTATAAGCCGACGGGACGAAGAGGTGTAGGACGTTCAAGGAGGCTGGAGTGACCTTCTATAGTCTTTGATTTTTTGAGACCGGGACACACCATCCTTGGTTTAATCTTTGAAGACGATGATGATGATGATGATGAT
Organism: Magicicada septendecula; assembly: GCA_034769895.1. Taxonomy (NCBI): domain Eukaryota; kingdom Metazoa; phylum Arthropoda; class Insecta; order Hemiptera; family Cicadidae; genus Magicicada; species Magicicada septendecula. Next base: position 441,561,509 of record CM068372.1, on the reverse strand, counting down.
GATGAATAATAATGAGGAATAATATTGTTCCGCTTAGCTTCATCTGTTATTATGCACATGTTTTCATCGCACTGGCAGTTAATTTCCTCCTTCATACAAATTGTTGGACGCGTTCGTAGCCTGTTGCACATGAAACCAAAACCACTTTGTCATTTGAAAATATTTTCCTCTCTAAGTCTGCGTTGAGGGGCCCAACAAATGAAAATCACGCGGTGATAAATCTGGACTTGAGAGGGAGAAGTATTAAGCCTTCGTTGTTACTTTTCTTCAAGTAAAATATCCGCAACCACAAATCATCACATGCAAGAATGCACATCGAAACGAGGCCTCCTTCTGTTGCTAAGCGATCGTTAGGCTGTGTAAAATTTTTGTTCTGACAGCCTTGTGATATCCATTCTGATTTTTAGCACCCATTTTGCATAGGTTTTTGCGAAACTTTAGATATTCGATTGAGTACTAGGTAATGATTATCTGTATACTTCCATAGTCTACTGTATTAATTTTACTAACAGTTGTTTGTCGATCACCGTGAATAAGGTCATGAAATTGCAAAAAAGGCGTTCAGCGGCGTCATGTTGCTTCTGGGACGGCATGTGTGAGTCAGATTACAAACTGCTTTCCGAACTTCGCAGAAAAGAGATTGCCATTTGTACATTTGAGCATTCAGAAGTAAATTATTGCTAAATTGTGCACGCAGCTGCGTAAAATTTTAGCTGGTTTAACACATTTGCATCCTAAAAACGTTCTATCTACATGTTGAGCAAGACACCAGCGCCTCCTGTGACTCATCTTGACAACCAACAAATTCTTGACTTCACAAAGAAGCGCGTATCGCATCGCTGCGCATGTCTAGGCAGTTCTACCAAATGATCACTGTTGCCAACATTAACTCGTGTTAAGTATCTCGTGCCACTACGAATTATAAAATCTCGGACATTAACCATCGTAAGTTAAATATAATAAACACCGCGTTTCGACCTCAGTAGAATCAGAAGACGTCTTCCGGCGATCAAAAAGTAATACAAACATAAATCTATCAATAACAAAAAGATATCGTCAAAACTCCTAAATGTTAGTTATACATTAACTATAGTCCTAAAATAATAGTATTAGTAGTAGTAGTAGTAGTAGTAGTAGTAGTAGTAGTAGTAGTAGTAGTAGTAGTAGTAGTAGTAGTAGTAATAAAACAGCACTCATCATTCCATCAAAGAAGCATTCCTCCCGTGGTTGCAACGTAAACAACGTAAACATTTTTCTCCTGAAGACGACATCTGATTCTATACAGGTCGAAACGTTGTGTTTAGTAATTCTAACTTACGATGGCTAAAGTCCGGAACCTTATAATTTGTAATGAACATATTGTGCTATGGATTAATAATAATTTTAAAAATCGTGTCTCGTGCCAATTCGAAAAGTCACGTTTATAATTGAACGACCCTCGGAAAGGATGTCACTAATTACAAGTGTCCGCTGCAGTACTTCACACTGAACTGCTCCCACCAAATCACACTAATTACAACTACGAAGCCATGACTACTACAACCGGCCGGCCTCCTTATTTAAAGTTAACATACGTCATTTGGTAATTATTTCATAAGTTATGGGGAGCCCCTACTGAAAATGGCAAAAATATTTATTTTGTAACTTTTTAATTTATTCAATTTTTTTTATTATTTATTGTTGCACTAAATAAAGGGTAACATTTTGTAACTGAAAAAAAAAAGTTTCCAGTACTAAAAACTAGACAACCAACGACCTTTTGAAACGTGTTAATTTGAAGAAAATAAATATCTAAACAAACACATATTTTTGTTAGGATGTAATTTAAAACAATTTTTTTGTGTGGAAAATATTAAAAATATTTTTAAAAAGTGTTTACATATATAAATAAAAATTTATTACAAAGGCCCGAATTAATAGGTATAATAGACCTATTTATAGGTATAAGCCCGAATTAAACAAAATATGTATTTTTTTAGATAATTATATCCAGAAACACAAAATTTTAAAGCAGTAAGTAAGACACTTTTTAGATATATCAAAGGGTATGTATAAATTCATGAAAAATTGGATTTGCGGCAAACTTGGAGTTTATAAAAGTATTCCTTTCTCCTGGAAAATTAAATATTTATGGAGTACAAAGGCTTAATATGATCTTCTGTATTACTCTATGGGTATTAAAATATTAAATTCTAATACAATAAACAATAAATATTTTATTTTACATTTTTAATAATTTACAGTAACAAATATCTTCTACAGCTGTCCTTATCAATCTTCTTATCGATCATGTCTCTTACTAATTGTTTATTGTAAATTTATAAACAAACTTATTGTTTATTTCTTTTACAAATGTTCACTAAATTTTTCTTCTTCCTTCCCATATTTACTACTGGAAAATAATAACAATTCAAACAAAAAATTGTTCCGAATCACATCAACAAATCTCACCACAGCAGGAAACAAAACATTGCAGATTATCAACACGTCAATGAGCTGTTTAGAAGTCTAATTTTTTCATTTTAAATAATACACCTGTTGTTTTGTACATGTAACGTTTATTTGCAAAAAAGGACTTTTATGATATATATGTGTAAATTAATATTATATATATAAATAATATTGTTTTGTTATAATACCTAAATGAAATGTACATCGCTTAGGTGCTAGATTTTCCCCAAACAATTAGTTTTTGCTTACAAAGTATTTCGGAAAACATGTTTTTCTTTATATATAAAGAACTAATCATACAAAAATTTAAAACGTAAGAAAGTTTCCCATTTTTTAATAATTTTTGGCCATTTTTCAGTAGGGGCTCTCCTTAAGGTAGCTTCAGCTTTTAAAGTACAAATCTAACCCCTGAAGCTGCAGTAACTGTTGAACCAATTATTAAAATTATTAAAAAATATCTGTAACACTTAATCAAGTACTTATTTATTAGAGTGAAATATTGGTTTGAAGTGTTTCCATATCCGACCAACCATTTGTACAGTCTAACATTCGTGTGTGTGTGTGTGTATATATTGTAACATTACATTTGGCATAGCTTGATATCGTACCAGATTTAATGAAGATCATGGATAAGAAACTTAACAAGAAGAAAAATATCTTTTAAAAATGATAGTGAAGATGAACAAATAACTACTTTAGACTGACTTGGACTATAACTGACCGTACCCAAATTAATGTTTAGGTAAAGTGATGTAAAAAACCCAGATGACAATGATAATACTTGTAAAGACAGACAGCATTATGTACCATTACTATAAGTAAACAAATTGTTTTATTAAATGTATCAAAATATAAAAATAATCAAAATACAAATTGAGGGATAATAGGCCCAAATATACAATATAATGTAAAATAATATATTAGTAAATTGTTAACTAAATGATATAATGGAATAATACAAGAAAACAATCATATAGATACATGGAAACATACAACTAATAGTGTGAATAATAGTGGACATAATGTTATGTGACAACACCTACACTTGTGTACACAACTATTTAGGATATAACAATAAATAAAACTACAGACACTATTCTACACCAACACTAAAGAACACTTGAAAATAACACCAATTGAGTATTACACCTTTTTTGAACACCATAAAAACTTTAACGATAACTAATAAGCATCTAAACTGTTCATAACCTATAATAGTGAGTTACACATACACGACTACCAGTTTGCACTATACACATCAAAACCTTGTAATATCCGTATATTGTGAAGTTTGTATTTTGATTTTAAGAGTTGTATTATTTGTTTACCCATAATTTCCAAACCAAATACGCCCTGAGATAATTTATTTTAATAGAAATAAAACGAAAAGCATCATTTTCAGTTGGCCGACTACAGCACAATATTTTAGCTACTACCAACTTATGAATAAAGACACATAATTTTGTCATAATTTGTAATTACAGTAAAGAAAAAATCAATAGAGAAGTAATTAATCAATACTTCGTTTGAATAAAGATTGATAAAAGGAATATATCTGTTTGGTGTTATCTTTGCATTATTATTACTGTTTCAATTAAGAATTACGGTAACATAGCACAGCGGACGGAGCGACTGTTGGCAACTCCGAGTGACGTCATTCGGACTGGATGCATAGTGGGAGCGAGCGGCAGAATACAACAGTAGCATAATAATTTATCGTTCAACATATTTATTTGTACAAATTGACGATCCAGAGTGTTGCTTAAATGACGTCTCATTTTATTTATTTATTATAATTTGCCGCACACAACGTGACATAATATTTAGTATCGTTTATTGTATATCGTTACAAATTGACGAACCCAACAGTGGGGCTTGACGTGGATACTCGGGAGACCTTCCTAAATAAATATCGTTAAAAATTGGCGAACCAACTTGTGAGGCGATAAATTAAAATATAATTTATAATCGAACAGCATAAAATAAACTAAAATGAGGAAGCGAGAAACATCGCGCAAACGAGCGGCTGAAACCGAGAAGGAAAGCGAATTAAACATGCAAGAGAAGGAAGCAACACCGGTTGAGGAAGTAGAAACTATAATAAGGAAGGCTCAGGAGAAACAACCAGAAGAACCAACACAAACAGAAAGCGAGAAGACACAAGAAATGATCAAATGTATGATGGAATTATTTTAGGAAACTAGTAAGAAAACGGAGGAGAGTATTAAGAAAACGGAAGATAGTAGTAAGAAGACGGAGGAGAGTAATAAGAAACTAATGGACGAAATGAAGGAATTAAAAAAGGATAATAAACAGACAAGGGAGGAATTGAGCCGAAAATTGGAAGAGAATAATAAGAAAATGGAAGAAAAAATGGGAGAATTGAAAAAGAATAGCAGGAAAATGAAGGAGGAAATAGAAGAAAATAATAGAGCATTGAGGGAAGAATTGAAAGGAAATTACCAGGAAACCATGAAAAAATTGGATGAACACAGAGAGTCATTAAAAGAAGAGTGGAATAACAAGATGGAAATTAATAACCGGCAATTGCAGGAAGAATGGGACAAGAAGCTAGAAGAACCGGTGACCGAAATTAAAAGGGTAGAATCCGAGACCAATGAAAAGTGTGAGCGGATGAACCAAGAGATACTGAGCGTCCGGGAAGAAACGAGTGGACAAATAGAAAATATACAAACCAACCAAGCAGTGATGGGAGAAAGATTAGAAAGCATAGGTACTAGTCTTAATCGGGTACAAGACCAAACAACTGCCCATAGAGATGAGATCAACTCTCTAAGAAACAGACAATGTACCGGTGCCCATACCACATGTGAGGAAAACCCCATGCTATTCCTAGAACGGGTAGAAGAAAAAATAGAAAAAAAACGGAGAAGACAGATGGGTTGTAATTAGAAGTATGCTGGACGAAATGTTCAGAAAAGTCTACGACAATTGGTAGACGGCGATGCGGCCGAATATACAAAATTTTCAAGAATTTAAAAAACAATTTAAATCCAAGTACTGGTCTGATGCCACACAACATATGATAAGGAGTGACATAGGATTGGGCCGATATGATCTACACGGCAAACAAACCCCGACCGCATACTTTCTGGGTAAGATCAACATAGCCAGACATTTACAGCCTGCAATTCCTACTGAATGTTTAGTGAGGCTATTGGCTTATCACTATGGTGGAGAAATTACGAGAGGCCGAATAAACGGACGAATACAAACCATTGAGGAGATGTCGGCATTATTAGCGGAAATGGAACAAGAGAAGAGCTTCCTCCAATACAGACGAAGGAGCGATGAAATGGATAGAAATAATTGTCGCCGCGACGCCCGATATGAAAACAACGGGAATAGATCAAATAATAACAATTACAACAACGACAACGGTAACCACTATCAACGTAGTTACCAAAATAATAATAACAATAACAACTATCCACGGAATAATACGACGAATAACAACAACCACTATTACCGTAGCTCTCCTACGAATAATAATATCGGATACCAGCGTGCCAATGATAGAGACAACCATTACCAGAACAACCGAGGTTATCAGAACAATTACGATAACCGATACAGACAGAATAATAATGGCAATTATAACAACAAAAACCAAACATATCGAAGGCATGTGAATTATGTGAACACCGACGATAGAGATATGGGAAGACGTTCGTACCAGGGACGAATGAATTATAATGGGAAACGGGAGAGAAACTTGCAGGAGGAGAATAACCGACGCTACCGGGATTGAACATAGGCGAAGTAGGAGCTGCGACGATGACAGGAGCAACAGAAACATAGTGACATTCAATAATAACGCCAGTGACATACAAGAATTACATAATAGAGACAGACCCGCTCAACCAGACAACAGGACCGAGGAGATCAGTCCTGATTTAAACGGACCGCGGCAGTGAAAAACCAACAGGTCCCATCACTGAACCGACAATTTGGGTACTTAATAGGACGAGACAAAACGACTGACAATACTATAACAATAGTGCATAATCATTTTTTAAAAAATGTAAGAGAAGAATTGCTAAATGAAGACACAATAACGAGCAATAATTCGAATAATGAGATTGCATATATTATCGCCCAAGTAAATGGAATAGACACAAGATTCATGATCGATACGGGGGCAAACGTGTCGTTAATCGATAACAACGAATACCACAAAATTCAAAAATTAAGTAAGATCATCTTACCGACTCTACCAATCCAGAATATAATTTTAATTGGAGCCACCTGAAGGCAAAACAAGTCAATAAGAAAACAGGTATCATTAGCAGTGACCAGCGGAAATGTAGCTATACCTATGATTTTTCTAATAGCTAGTAACCTACCATTTAATCTACTAATAGGCTGTGATATTTTGAGAAAATACTCAGCAATAATTGACATGAGACAGGCCATAGTGTCATTAAAAATGGATAATATAGAATGGACAGCAAAATTAGTAGAAAATAAAAATGTACCTTCATGCAATAGTATTAATAGTATAAGAAAATTCAATAATGATCAAGATGATTCATGGAATATAAGAAGGGAATACTTTGGGAGTAAAGACGGTTTATGGTTGGAAAAATTAGAAGAGATCCGACAATTTCGGTCAGAACAAAGTGAATGTAATTTAACTACACAACAAATAGAAAAGTTAATATCAATATATAATAAATACCGATATGTTTTCTCTGATATACTTGGCAAAGTAAAAAATTATCAATTTACACTACAATTCAAGGAGCCTGTAAATTTTAATAAGAAATCATATCCCGTTGCTTATGCATTAAAAGAAGCAGTGAGGACTGAACTAGACAAAATGATAGCAGAAGATATTATTGAGTATAGCTGTTCCCCATTTACTAGTCCGTTAATAGCCGTTGCCAAGAAAGATGGCAAAGTACGACTCTGTTTGGATGCTAGAGAGGTCAACAAGATCATAGTTAATGACAAAACATCTCCCGGAGAGATTGAGGAGATACTGAAAAAATTTAATGGCATACAATTTATCAGCACCTGGGATACTGTTTGTGGGTATTGGCAGGTGGAGTTACACCCAGATAGTCGAAAGTACATCGCCTTTATTTTCGAAGGGAGGAACTACCAGTTCAAGCGACTACCGTTTGGACTGGTAAACTCAGTAGCTGTATTCGTAAGATGTATGGACCAGGTGTTGGGTCCAGATACTATTCCATTTACCACAGTCTATGTTGATGACTTGTTGATTACTTCAGTGACTTGGGAAGACCATTGTGACAGAGTAGGGCAATATTACAAAAATTATCAGACAATAACGTCACCCTCAAAAGTCCAAACTTATCGCCAGTGAAGTCCAGTTCCTGGGTTTTAACTTATCAAGACAAGGAATAACACTAACACCATCCAATGAAAAGATAGAAGCTATCCAGAAGTTCCCAAGTCCTAAAAATAAAAAGCAACTTCAATCATTTCTGGGACTTTGTAATTACTATAGGAAGTTTCAGAAAAATTATTCTGAAATGACAGCGAAGTTTTCTCCACAAATATCCTCTAAGAACAAATGGTCATGGGGACAGGAACAAGACAAATTACTCCAAATGATCAAGCATAATTTCTTAAATTCAGTTATATTAAAACATCCTAATTTCGACCAACTGTTCTTTATGAACTGCGATGCCAGTGATATAAGTTTAGGATCTGTATTATATCAAGAAGATAGTGAGGGAAACCATTAGGTGTTAAGTTTTGCAAGCAGAATACTTAATGGATGTGAACGCAATTATAGTGTAACGGAAAAGGAATTATTAAGCGTTGTATTCGCTTGTGGAAAATTCAGAACCTATATTCTTGGATACCCGATAACTGTGAGAAGTGACCATAAGTCAATATCTTCCTTAAAAAATTGCAAGCTTAACCATGGAAGATTGACAAGGTGGATACTTGCACTACAGGAATACTATATAAATTGGGAGTATGTTCCAGGAAAACAGAATATTGCTGCAGGTGTATTGACCCGGATTAACATAGAACAGCAAGCTTTTGAAGTGGAAAAGGAAACAATCGTCAAGGTATATACTATCATAAAAAACAAATCAGATTTGGAAATCATCATGAAATCAATTTCGCAACAACAAACAGAGGATACAAAAACCAACAATTTTAGGCAAAGACTGATCCAACAGGATGAAAAAATTACTGCATATTACTGTCTACATGAAGACATATTATTTTACAAACCAAATAATAACCAAGGATCATGGAAGGTAGTGATACCTAAAGCATTAGAAAAAGAATTGATACTGGACTACCATAGTCGATATGGCCATATGGGTGCATTAAAAGTGATGAAAGCACTTGAGGAACACACTTACATTAAGAATATCAACCGGAGAGTTAGAGAATGTATTCGGCAGTGCCACATCTGTCAGTTGGCAAAATGCAATAACAAGAAAACAGAAGGAATAATGCAGCCAATTACATCAACTGGTAAATTAGAGAGAGTATTTTTAGATGTGTGTGGACCGTTACCTCGTAGTGGAGGGAGAAAACAATATAAATTCATAATAATCATGTTCGACCATTACTCCAAATTTACAAAACTATACACCATTAATCGGGCAACTACAAAAAAGATTTTGCAAATAGTAATCCAACAATACATACCAGAGTTAGGAACTCCAAGGTCAATTATTACAGATCATGGGACTCAGTTCCGAGGAAGGGTATGGAAGGAGACTTTGTTAGACCTAGGTGTCAAGACATATAAAACATCTGTCTATCACCCAAATAGCAATCCGGCGGAAAGAGTACTGAGGGAGGTCGGCAGGATCCTCAGGACCTATTGTTTCGAAAAACACCAGAAGTGGAGTGACTACATTACACAAACAGGAAGCTTTATCAACTTAGCTTACCATGAATCAATACAAGATACTCCATATACTATAATGCATGAAAGACTACCACCCCGAGAAATTATTGAAATAATCAACTTCCCAAACAACCCAGCTTACCAGTTCGACAACGTGAGATTCCACAGCAAACTGAATGAGCAAGTGGAGAAAAGAAGGAAAAAATACAAAATAATTCAACAGAAAATAATCCAGTACAAGTTTGGAGACAAAGTATTGTTAAAAAACCGCGAATTGCCAAGTTCTAAGGAAAGAATAGCAAAAAAGCTATTATTACTTTATAACGGACCATATGTTGTTGTAAAAACAATAACAATAATACTTATGTAATTAGTGATGTGGAAACGAAGAAGATTAAGCAGGTTTCCTTAACGAAGATACAACCAAGTTTCCTTAAAAATGTATTATGAAGCCAATAAACGAATTGAATAAATCTCAAAATTCAAACAAATAGTAAAAACAACTTACAGTACATTTTGATAATGTTATTTTGGATCAAATGAATAAACATATTTGAATAAATTTCAAAATTCTAAACGAAATAAGCACCTCTTATTAAATATAATTATGAACTTATTATTTGAATATAAAAGAAAGATGCAACATCCATGAGTCAGGAGAAACCGTAGTGCAATAAAATGAATAAGAAAAGACAAATGTAGACAATCGACGATGAAAATAAGACAAGAGTAGAAACGAAATTACTACGAATAACCTATCATGATTGTGAGAGAATCAACAACATCTATAGATACAGATACTTGTTACGTGTTAATTGAATAAAGATAGTGAATGAGAAATGAAGATTAAGCAGTACTGATAAAGAAGGAAAGAAGATAGTACCAATTAAAAATAAAAAATGTTATTAATATCGCCACAAGAAAATTAACATCTGAGGGAATCAATGGAAAGAAATATTTAGATCTGAGAAGTTAAACTGAGTGAACCATCCCAAGAATATATTATTATATTATTTTTATTTGATTTAGTCGTGAATAGACTAGTGATTATTAAATGTGATTGACTGATGAGATCTCTAGCAATTGATATTATTGATGTATTATGTATTATAAGGACAGCGGGGTATTAGGTCAAGAGAGCCCCCCGACTGATTCCAAGATATATGTGATAATGATTAATTTGTTAGGGAGGTAACATGTTCCAGGGATAGAACACTTATAATTAAAGACAAGTACACCAGATCATAAAAAGGGTAACAAGTGATAATATGAAAGTTAAGATAATTGATAATTTCAACAAAATATACTATTTTATTAAAATAATCAAATTTGGTGGCAGGGTGTTATGTAACATTACATTTGGCATAGGATTTAATGAAGATCATGGATAAGAAACTTAACAAGAAGAAAAATATCTTTTAAAAATGATAGTGAAGATGAACAAATAACTACTTTAGACTGACTTGGACTACAACTGACCGTTAATGTTTAGGTAAAGTGATGTAAAATACCCAGATGACAATGATAATACTTGTAAAGACAGACAGCATTATGTACCATTACTATAAGTAAACAAATTGTTTTATTAAATGTATCAAAATATAAAAATAATCAAAATACAAATTGAGGGATAGTAGGCCCAAATATACAATATAATGAAAATAATATATTATTAAATTGTTAACTAAATGATATAATGGAATAATACAAGAAAACAATCATATAGATACATGGAAACGTACAACTAATAGTGTGAATAATAGTGGACATAATGTTATCAAATAAATAATGTATAATCACATAATAATTCTCAAATGTATAAAAAGAAAATGTTATAAGTACCTAGTACAGCAATGGCTGAACTGCATGAGAAAAGAATAGAAATTATAAATCATTATTAAATGATTAAACTTTCCTTTTTTATGTTTTAAAAATAAGATTAAGTTGTGTTGATGTTATTTATAGTTTTATTAAGTAATGAGTGTATGATATGCCTTATGCAGGATGTATGTAACCAGACATATACAAATTGTTTAATCACAAAATGTGAATTATGTTTTTTTTATAATGGTACAGTAATAATTATTGTTATATTTTTAAATAATAATACTAATAGAGTTATAGGGAGTAGTTTTGATGGTAGTTGCATTGTTAATAGGTGTTACAATAACAGAAAATAGAAATTTAACATGTCAAGACCTAGGCCTATAAAAACTTTGGAATTTTGTAAATTTTAGGAAATACATTATAACCTAAAGATATTTATCTCTATAGCCTTCTTCAACCGCCTCACGTCGGAGTCGTCAATTTATAACAAGTAGAAAAAATAGTGTAAAAGTGTTTGTTCGTGTTGTAAAATGTCGGGCGTTACCTCCGCGCACTTTTTGTTACTTACTGTTGACTGGATCCTCTGCGGGGATGTAGTCCTGTAACACAACTTAATACTATGTTTTTTGTGGGCGCCACTTGGAATCGTTTGTTCCAAGAAAGAAATGTGATTATTAAAGAGATTAAAATGTTTAAATCTTACTTCTATGAAAAAATATAAACAAGTCAGTTTAGCTTGAAAAAATAAGGTAAGTTTAATGATTCTTCAAAAACAAACAAATCGTCTGAAGGACTAACATTCATATAAAAATTATAAAATTGCAGAGTTATAAAAAAAAAATGCACAAGTTATTATTATTGTTATTGACAATTTTATTTATCCAATCAAGTATCGGCTAGTATTTTCAATTTTTTACTCAGTTGAAAAGCATGAGTTTAATACGTGAAAAAATCTTTACTCTCAGGACGTGACTCCTTTGAACTACCAAGACATATCAATAAGATGCCTTACAAGAAAAATTAAGTGATTTGAAGGTGTGTGTGGCATGTGTAGTACAACTGTGTGACAAAATGTAACCAGGTAAAAAATGACTTTAATTTTGATAACTCACGTTCCAATGGTTAATTAATCTCGCACTGGACACTCCTCTCGGGTAGTTTTTCAATCTCGCCTCTTCATGTGTGCACTGAATTTATTTTAAGTCAAAATTGCGATCATTTACAATTTCCGCACTTTTTGTGAAACAGTTTGGCAGTAGATTTTCGTTCAAACCCCGCCGTTACAAATCAGCTGCTCCGCGTTGGTTACCAAATTGGCCGTCACAGCGCTGATTCCCATGTAGTCGAGAGAAAGGCTTTGTGTTTGTATGTTTACGTTAAGGGGGTTATTGTCAAGTTAGTTTGTCTTTGCGAACACAGCAGAATTGGTTCTCTATTTAAAGTTTTGGTCCCTCCTGGGCCGTTGACGTTCTGGCTGCGTGATTTCTATTAAAATTTGCCGTGTTGCTTCTCTATTTCAGCAACACGTTGGCGTAGATTCTTGTAGAGGTTAAGTCAGTCTGTTTGTCAATGTACGGGAAAAGCCTTTCTTCGGGTCTTGTGTCGATTTCTCGCCTCTCGGTTTCGCCTTAGCTGCGTTGATCAGTGTCGTGGGTGACGCATCTGTTCTGGAGTTCAAGCTTCAAGTGTTTTTTGGGTCGAATTTGGTCTCTCTTTTATACTAATTCAGGCTGATTGTTTTCATTGACTTCCGGTATATTTGTGTAAAAATTCCTTCTAGATTGTTCGAGAATAAAGAAATGGAACATCATGGAACAAATTTAACTTCCGTCGAAGCTTTTAGAACAAATTTCTTATTCTTCATACTAAGGATATTTCAAAAATTACTCTGGTATTTATCAAACAGTTTTACATTAGTACTCACAATTTGCATGCCATTATTACATTTAGATTCTCTGTTTTCAACTGAATCTAGTGATACTAATTATGATTGGTTTTTAAATAAATTAACTCTAATAAGTAACACAATATACAACTCTCACCTTGGGTTGTTGTCATTGAAATTCAATTTTTTAGAACAAAAAATTGTTGTGAAACTATTATGTTTCTTCCATAACATGAATACATAATATTACTATCTTCCTATAACAAAACAAACAAAGTTTAACATATATAATACACAGATAATTTCAATTTTACCTGGCTCATGCCCATGGCCTAGGTTGTTGTCAATGTTATAACACAATAATTAGTCTCTTTCTTTAACATATGTAGTATTTCACTAGTGTACACTCAGAGTTTATTATATTGTCTGTCTTTTGTGATACCTGGTTACTCTTTACACATATTATCTTTATTACAGGATAACATAGCATCATATTGGTTGGTCTTGAGATGTCCTTTTTCATAGTGTGACAAATCTCACTCTTATAAGTTAAATTCTTTTATAATTGATCTTATTTTCAACTGAGTTTGTTCGTTTTTATGGTATACTGAAGTATTGTACCATTCTCTTTTATTTTTGCCAACATTTTGTAAATATTTAGCCAGATATGACTATTTTTTGTACTGGTTGATTGGCTCCAGCCATACATGGTATAGGTAAATATTTTGCTAACTTGACTATTACAATGTTAAAGTTAGTCAAATATATTAGTATAGTCGCTTTATATTATATTTCAACTTTCTAATGCAATTTGGTTGCATTTTGGCAACATTAAATCCATAAATCATACAATATTATATGCCTACCACATGTTTTTAGTTAATACTGTTTTTGGCTATTTTGACTGACTTTTATTCATTTGACAGCTTTCTTTATCTAAGATAAATTGTTCATTTTTGTCTGCTCGACAATTACATATAGTTTTTATTTCAATTTGATAATAATTAATTTTTACATGAAATCTGAGTGTTTGGTCTCAAATCCAACACATTAATATTTTTTTTTCATAACAATTATATAATTTTTATTTTAACTTAGATTCTTTCTAATAATGTATTTAAGTCATTTAATACATTTATTTTATTTACATTACATAATATAATAATGGATCATGTCCATTCATTCACAATAAATAGTTCTTTATACTCTATTCAGACTTAATAATTAATGACTTCATTTTGGTTGATCCTGATATTATTTGTCTCTCTCATAGTATCTTATGGTTTTTTCACAGTTATTCACTTTAATAATATATATGGGGTTTTTGTGTCTTAGTCACAGTCTGGTCGTTTTTCATGTCAGTAGTAATAATTATTAGACAATATTACACAATTTTTTAGGACTACTTGGGTTCGATACTGTTCACCTCACTTTCCTCTTATGATAAATTGCTATGTAAATGGTTTCCTTTATGGAACGTTCTGTGACGTTACAACATTTAGAATTTTATAAAACAAATGTTGTAATATGAATAGGTTTATAATTAATAGTATACACAACAAATATGGAATCGAAATATTCAGTTTTAAGTTATTTAAGAAAAATTCAGATAGCAAAAAATGTAACATCAGTATTTCTTAAGCAAAAATAGGCATGTTTGATGTCTATATGTCACAAATGTTAAGACCAAAATAATGATGCTATTGGTTTTAAATTCCCAATCAGTACAAAAAATGTATACTAATTTAAAAGTTTTTGACCTAATTCAGACATTGAAATAACGAATTTGTATGACAATGTACATCTGAATCAACCAACCAGAATTCAAATTTTACCTTAGCAACCGAAAATTCAGATAAATAAAAGGGGGACTTCTTTAACAACCGTCATTGAAGACAGACGCGTTATTAAAACGTCTCAAATAATTATATTTTAAATAGTGAAAACACATACCAGACTTTGTAAAACGAATTGGTATAGCCAATACAAAATGTTATAATAACAAAAGAACATCAAGAATTTAATTCAGAAGAATTTAGATCCGGGGAGAATAAGCAAACAAGACTTGGACCCTATCTTCGTCCTGGAAGAATAAAGAAGAGGATCTGGGTGAATTTGAACAATTTATCATCTTATGTGACAACACCTACACTTGTGTACACAACTATTTAGGAATTAAACAATAAATAAAACTACAGACACTATTCTACACCAACACTAAAGAACACTTGAAAATAACACCAATTGAGTATTACACCTTTTTTGAACACCATAAAAACTGTAACGATAACAAATAAGCATCTAAACTGTTCATAACCTATAATAGTGAGTAACACATACACGACTACCAGTTTGCACTATACACATCAAAACCTTGTAATATCCGTATATTGTGAAGTTTGTATTTTGATTTTAAGAGTTGTATTATTTGTTTAACCGTAATTTCCTAACCAAATACGCCCTGAGAAAATTTATTTTAATAGAAATAAAACGAAAAGCATGATTTTGGGTTGGCCGACTGTGCCGATTGAATAAAATCGGCGCTAATACGCAAAAGTAAATAGCGTATAATAAAAAAATCTTGTACTGCATTTAACGAATATAAAGAAAAATAGGTTTCTGTATTTAGCGGTGGGCGTTCTGCCGTACTATGTTTAACGGTTAGCGCAGAATCTACATGAGGTAACGAAGCGGCGCTTGATTGGTGATGCTCCCTTGCGGACGCCTTGAAGCGCGAGTTGAAAAATGCGTAGAATAAACGGTTCGGAGCTTGTCTGATTTCGCTACTCCAACTAACCGCCTCGCCGCTCTCCGACAGAGAAGTTTTTATTAATTGTTCCATCTTCCACCTATGGCAGGCTAAATTAAAACAGATCTGCGGTAAGTGAGTGCAGTATACTTATATATATTTAATTTAAAGTAACGTTAAAGGGGTTTTGTTTAATATACGTACAAGAATGAATGAAAATTGTTAACCTGTTACACGCACGCCGCGTGGCGAATTAGAGTATGCAAAATGAGTTAATTGTATAACAGTAATTGAAGTCTTAACTAAGGCCAATGTTAATTGACCAATGTTAACGCAAAATAATATGTACTTTAGCCAAACTTAATGTTTTCAAAGATAGGGCCACATGCCTGTATAACCTGTTGTAGAGTGTGTCAAACTTTCATTTCAAGTAGGCCTAAAGCAGTGTTTAAAATTATAAATGGATTTTGGTGCGTGTGAGAGTAACCTGGGGGAATAAGTGTTGGAGCATCTCGCTGATAATATTAGTATGCTTAGGGTCCCCCGCTTCAAGTCGAGGACCAGCTCCAAATCATGACCTGAACAACCGAACATCAAAGGCTCCCAGCTTCATCTGCCGGAGGAGAACAGCGAGGAACAGGCCACACCAACACAAAAATGCTCTAGACCAGGACTTCAAACTCCACACCAGGGAATAAATCAGGTGACACCAACCCAATATTACTTTTTAACACAAGTGAATGTAACCTACTAGAACTCGTGTGCATATAGCGACACACCCTAAAACGACTTTAAGCTTTACACATTTCAAATTGGGTCTCCGGTTAACGGGACAGAATAGTGCGCGGACTTGGGGGGGGGGGAATCTTTAGTATATTTTGTAATACTATTTATATTAAGTGTGAGCCCAGAGGTTGGCACGCATCCGTGGCTGATTACCATTCAGGCATGTAAATTTCTTTCTAGTTTTCAGTAAAAGGGTTATCTTAGTGCTAGTAATTCTATCATTCATCATGTAATTTCACAGATTAAATTTAGTTTTCCATTGAGTCATTAATTTTACATATTTATATTCAGTTTGGGTCCTATAATGGATAGGAGTTTCTTTTGTTAGTTTCAATCGGGTCCCCAGTTTAATCCTGTACAGGCGGATTTTTCATGCAGACTTGAACATGCTCCTGGGACAGGTTTAGTTAGGCACGATCTTGCCTAGGAACTGTGCCGGTGTTTGCCTAACCCGGCGGTCGAAGGTTTTATAAATTTCGTTTAACATAAACGCGAGTACAAATGTCGATTAGAAAGCCGTTATCTAGGCGGCACTGTTGAATCTGCCTGCTCCATCTCGTATAGAAATTTCGCTGCTTTTGGGATTGTAACTGCACGGTCAGTCCGATTGCAGCTCTCACACGGGAATCAACAGGCTCTCCAACCCGGACAGATATTATTGCGTAGTTTCTACTCATCCTAATGGCAAGCTAGATTTACGAGACTTCCCGGTAAGTAATTTACAGCGCTATAGAATGCTTCAATAATAAGAAAATAATTTAACGTAAATGTATTCAGCCGAATGCGAAAGAAGAATGTACTTGGTGCGATCGGGCAGTGTGTGTGTGTTGTAAAAGATTTATTCGATGTTCAGTATATACAGCTCATATCTTTTTCTCAATTATTATTATACAAGAGTCACTGTAATTATTTGGTAAAGCATTATGTAAATTTATAAGCTAAACTCAGTACGTATAGACGGAGTTGAATTGTGCAAGTTAGGCACGTGCATGCAATAGACTGCACGAGTGTTCTTTTCAAGTAATTATGGCAGTTAAAATAAATTGCGTGACCACCCTCAGATGAAACACTATTTACATTTCGTTTGTGTATAACTGTGAGTGCATTTAATGTGGTCATTTTTCGGCAAATTGCGATAATTGTGTTACCACGTGGCAAGGCCAACTTGTCTAGTTATGTCGGCGCTGGCCGGAGCACGTGCTAGTGACTCTTATTAGACACTCTTTAAATTTATTTTTTTTAATTTAGTGCATTCACTATCACCTTGCAGACTTGATTATTCTCAGGCCATTTTCAAAAAAAAAAAAAAAAAAACAGAAACAGAAACTTTATGCTTTTATCTTGAGTTGGTTGGAAGGCCCGTTCTGAGGTTATTACCTGGAACTAGGGTGCACATTTTAGCGTACAGAATTTCTAATCTTTTGTGAATTCCCAGGGTTCTCGCTACTAGTCGGAGATTCTGGTCTCTGCTGATGTAACGACACCTTCATCAGCCATGAGCCATCCTACACGCACCTGTTCGGAAGGGGGAGTTTGTTAACCAGCCACAGGATGCATCCTACTCACACAATTAAGGTGATATGAACTCTTTTATTTTTCGTTGGCCCGGCCTGCCGTTCACCTGAGTGACAAATTATTTTCTTTTTAAAACATGTGCCCATGCTGCTAGACAGTCCGCTCTGGGGTGTGTCAACTGAACATTGATTAGGAACATTATGTGACTTTTATGATATAACTCCATAGATCTAAGTACTATGATTGTAATTGTGTGCTGCACTGCGGGAGCGTGCCAGAGTTTTTTTACTCTTAAATTTTTTTTATATATACAAGAGCCTTACACTCATTACACTATTCAACACAAAATTAAGTCACATGTTATGGGTTCTGTTCCGGCTGGTTCAGAACGGGTTCATATTTCAATTTCATTTCGGTTTAACATGTAAGGGTTGGGGGTTTCTTTTTTCAGGCTGTTTTCTGGGGGTAAAATGGACATAGTTTTTTTTCAAGTTAGGCACATGTTCATACAGTTTAGGGCAGGTCTGATTCCTGTCACACATGGTCTGGTACATGCTGGCGCGCTTCCACATCTGCTAGGATACAACAGGCGGTTATTAAAAATTCAATTATACACAGATGTCTGACTTTAAGAGAAAAGAAATTTTATATTTTGTGGGCATGTACTGATAAATTTTGACCTTGTAAAAGAATATTGATGCTACTGATTCTTGTTAGTTGAATTAAATCATTTTCATTAAGGAACAATTTCCTGATACATGTATCCCTGGGGATTTGTAACACAAAATTAACATTTTAGAAAATCTTGCCAATTGCTTAGACTCAGGTGATGAGGGTTTTTCCTATTTATATACTGTGCAAGAAACTTAAAGATTTTCATATGCTCATAATGGGCAATTTATCAGATGTTATCAATTCATATGGGCTGTCCGGCCTATCTTTATGCTTTTGTTAGTCAGTATCATCCTTTTGGGGGTTTTAACCTTTTTTTAATTTAATGGAAGTTAATGAATTATTGTGACTGGAAGTTAAATATTTATGATTGCTGGTTTTGGGGCTTTGTAGAAATACTGCCTGTCGGGCAGGCCGAACATGGGTATTGTAAGTGGATTATGAGTCTATGTGTCTTTGTGTTTCTGTATGTGATGTCAATGTTAAGTGTTAGTAAAAAGGGGGGGAAATTTCTATAATTTATGGGATGTTGCTCGATATATATATATATATATATATAAATATATTATCTATTTATACAATTTAAGGAACATGTGAACATTACTTATTTATTATGTATTTTGTCGTTTATTGCTGATTGGAATGTGATACTTATGTGATTTATGTGATATTTACATGTAATGAATTATGGGGGCAACAATAAAAAAATGTTATTGTTAATTAACAGCACAGTTTAATTGAAAGTCCCGTCATACTGGACCCAGCGCATTTTGACTTCTCTAGGCTCTTGCCTAGTTTTAAATAACTAGTGGCTTCTCTTTCAAAAACAAAAAAATTACAAAAAAAATAAATACAAAAAAAATGTTTTTTTTTATAAAGCATAAAAAGGAAAGAGGGGTTGCAAATGGTAGCAGAGCGTGGTTCATTCTAGGGTGGAACCCTTGGGTCCTCGGGTGTGACGGGGCTTGCAAACTCGGAAATACTATGCTATTGTTTTTTGTTTAGGTATATGCCCATGCATGCTAGGTTAGGTTGCATAACTTGTGAGTCTGATCGCACCACTGGGGCGGGTATTTGTGTTTGGAAAATTTGAGAGGTTGAACTGCCGGGGGGTCTCAAGAGTTGCATGGGTGATAGCAAGTGCTGATTCGAGGTCGGAGTATAGCGTGTGACATTAGCGGGATGCGGTATGGCCCGATCGGAAGTCGGAACCGTCACCGTCTAAATTCCTGTGTTGCGAATTCTGATTACTAGTTTGTTTCTGTTAGTTATGTGTTGGTAAGACGTTTGTGTCGGATTGATGTTTGATGTTTGATGTTATGTATGTTAGGTATTGTTGGTTGTTGCTTGTCTCCTTCTGTGGTGTTAGTAGGTGGTTCATAAGTAGGCCAGGTCTCCGCAGCGCTAGAGAACCCGGGGGTCGCTCAAAGGAAGGACAGTACTTGAGTTTTTTCTGATTCTTGTGAATATGTTTTTGTAGGTCATGTTTGTGTTAGGTGTTTAGTGGGGATTTGTTTTATTATTGTTTGTTCGAATTGTGCAATTCTGGCGGCGGTATGCTATCAGAAATTGCCCCACCCTCTTTCAGGAGTTCTCCAGAAACTTTCAGTGTTAGATGGAATAGATGAGGAGCAGTTGCTGGTTTTCTTAGACCTTGTCCTGCAGTTGGCAGATTTCCCGGGGGTGACCGATGGGGAGGTCTTGTCCCTTATATACCCGTATTGCCGGGGTCCATTGGCAGGGCTGGTCACAAACACTCTGCGTCGGGGCGGCAGTGTTGACGCTTTCCATGCGGAGTGTTGGACTTCTTCATACCCCGTCGACGACGTGATCAGTTGAAGTTTAAGTTATTCTATCGTCTACAGGCCAACGGAGAGGCATTGGGGGACTTCGTGCATGATGTAAGGAAAGCTGCCCGTATATTAAGGTTGGGGTTGCCCGAGACGGAAGTAATACAAGTAATACGAGAAGGTCTGAATCCCCAAGAGAGATCCCGGCTAGTTTTCGCAGATCCTCCACGTTGTTTTGCGGACCTGGACCGGTGGTGTGCACATGCCAGGAGAGTGCAGGAGACTGATGAGTCCCGGGGAAGAGATGCTACAGATGTCCAATACTCCAGTGGTTCATCAGGAAGAGCCAAAAAGGACAAACATGGTGGTTGGAGGAGAACACAAGAGACTGTCAGAAAGCCTGAATATTCCGGAAGTGATGGAGGCTACAAGGGGGTGGCAAGTGTGAAGACGGTAACAACAGTTACAGCAGAGAAAGGAAAGAAGTATGAATTTAACAGGGGAAGAAGAAATTATGTTAGGGAACAAACATCGGCAAGTAGGAAGCCTGTACCAAGGCGTTATTCCTATTCGGAGAAAAAGGACACTTTAAAGGTTCCAGAAGAAGTACAAGTGCCTAAGAGAATAGTGGATGAAGAAGGTGAAGCAGAAGAAGAAAAGCGGAATAACTTCTGTGGATCAATACAAGAGCCTAAGAACACGTCAGTTAATACGGAGTTACAGGACTCGAAGAGGACGTCATGGTTGAATCCAGATGCCGCAGAATTTGTTCCGGTATCTCCATCTCGGTTCGTGACGGATCCAGATCCGGTAATATCGTCATCGCCTACGCAGGGATATGAGAAGTCACTTGATGGTGTAGCTTTATCATCGCCTGTAGAAATTAATTTAGTCATTGCACATGAACCTGGACAACTGGATTCCAGGGTGGAAAATGTTGAGGACGTTGTAGTTGCTGAGAGTGGTGAAGGAGAGGAATCGAAGGAAGAGGCAGAAGAGCGGTCTGCAGATGCTGCACAGGAAGGTATAGTTGTGGTGTTAGGGAGACTGTAGAGTCTGAGGTTGCGGATGGACACAGTGATGTCCGGGCTGCAAGTGTTTCTGAGGTTGCGGATGGACAAGGGGATGTCCTTGCTGCAAGTGTGGTGGAAGTAGATGAGGTAGAAGTTGAGGAGAAATTTGGTGGCAGCGTTGTGGAGTGTGCGAGTGAGAATGATGTAGTGTGTGAAGATGTGCAGACGCCTTCTGTAAGTAGTGTTGAGGATTCCGAGGAACGGGAAGAAGTTTCAGGTGGACCAGGTGAGCAACTAGAGGAGGACGAGGATGTGCAGTGTTCTGATGGTGGTAGTGGATGTGATGGCGATGATGTTGATGATGAATGTGTTGATGAAAAGGAGGATGTTAATGAGATTGGAGAGAAGGTTAGTGAAGAAGTTGGTGAAGCGGCTGGTGACGAGTGTGATGAAGAAATTGGTGAGGAGCTGAGGGAACATGTGGTTGAAAATGGATCAGAGGAGCAACGGGAAGATGGTGAGGATGTTGTGAAATTGATTTGGATTATGGGGACGAAAAAGGGGAAATTGTAGAAGATGAGGAAGAGAAGGAAGGATTGGAGGAAAGAGAAGCAGAGAAGTTAGATGATGAGGATAATCCAAACCGAGGTGAAAGTAGTGGAGTAAGTTGCCTTGATTCTGATTCCGAAGAAACCAGTCAGTACAGCTCAACACGAAATAATTTCGCTGAGAGTGGTGTCCAGAAGGAAAGGGTACCTAAAGTCCGTCATAGAAAGGTAAGAAGAAGAGGTTAACGGGTAGCGGGTAGATGTTCCCCACAGTCCCAGTGGTGTTCGTCTACTTCAGGGTTGCGCCCCTGCCCACGCGAGCCTTGGTTTTCTCCAGTCATTCTCCTTTTCGGAGGGAACCCTGTCCTTACCCTTACTCCTAGCTATTGAACCTTTAATGATCCTTGCCCCGTTTCATCTTCCCGATTTTCCTAACCCTCCCCTTAGTAAAAAAAAAAAAAAAAACTATCAATAAGGAGTTAGAGAGACTTGCCGGAAGTGATTAGATTGTGGTCCTCGAGATTGTCAGTTTCCCCTGTTCTGGAAGGTTATCATGGAGAAAGTTAGAGAGTTGGAGAGTGCCCTTAGATTTGTCGTGGTCTTGGAGATTGTAAGTTCCCCTGTTTTGGTTCTGAAAGTCATGATGGAGAGTGATAGCGTGCTGTTGTTTCTGATTAATGGTTGTAAATTTTTGATTGGGAGTTAGTGTAGAGGTCGAGCCATGCCGCATTCTCCGGTTGTTTCCCGGGTGTTTTTGTTGAGATAGAGAGTTGTGTGTGTATATATATATATATATATATATATATATATATATATATATATTGCAACGAATCACAGGATCATGATAGGCGGGGCAAGTCATATATTACACAGACAATGGACACTCGTATTATATTGGTAGATGGTTAAGTTTGGTTGTTATCAATTGTATTTAGTAAGGTTAAGGGTTTAGTTTAAAAAAACTGTGCATTATTATTTATGGTTATTCATGTACTGTGTTAGTGGAAATGTGCGCGCGTGCGCGAGTGGGAAACGTTTCCCGTGCGGTGCGTGAAGTATTATCGTTGTTTTGACATTAACTGAACTGAGACATGTGTATCGCTACAATCCCTATACCTGTCGGACTATTGTTTACGTTCATGTATATTATTAATATGTAGGCAGCATGCATGAGATACGTGTAGTCTGATTACCGCTATGCATGCTGTTACAAGGTAAATGCACTCTAATGCATGAAAAGTGCATGGTCACCTTTACTAACCATGTGACTTCCATCCACCAATAGAATGCTGACTGGTGGTTGGAAATTTTCTTATGCCTGTCGTTACACAGGCAGTTCTTCTACGCCATCTACCGCGAACGGAACGTGCACTCCTTGTACAAGAATTCTACCGCTTGCAAGGTGCAAGGTGTTGTAAAAACTATTCGTCGTTAGTGAAACGGGAAGACTCAGAACTGTGTGTGTAGTACATTTGCACACACCAGTGTTTTAACGCATTGTGCGAAAATTTACAAGCAGTTCTTCACTGCTGCTACCGTGAACGGTACATACAATCCTTGTACAAGACTCTACCGCTTGCAAGGATTTGTTAAGACTTTTCGGGGATAGTAACGCGTGTGACGCATAACAATTGATGTTATATCTTTACACACGATATTAATATTGTAGTATTACGTGTGTAAGAAGTGAGTGTAACTGTATCACTGTGCGAGATATGCCGCAGTGACAGTATTAATTGTTACGCAATAGTTCCATCAAGACGTTTCCGTGCTAGTGCAAGATTTCCTCATAGGGTGGTCTGCTGATCGCGGTAGACCTTGGTATTCGCGAGAACACTTGAAGAAGCCGGAGAGGTATAAGTTCAATATACCGTTATTGATTAAACTCACTGTCACCTGAGATATTACTTGGTCTTAAACTCTATATAAGTTTTGCGAGTAATAAAATCCGTAGTACCGTTGTGTGCGAAGTGTCGGATTCATCGTGGGAATTGCAGGACATCAGCCCAGCTGTTATAGGACATCAGCCCAGCTGTTACAGGACATCAGCCCAGCTGTTACAGGACATCAGCCCAGCTGTTATAGGACATCAGCCCAGCTGTTATAGGACATCAGCCCAGCTGTTACAGGACATCAGCCCAGCTGTTACAGGACATCAGCCCAGCTGTAAACGTTTCTGGTGAAACGTCTGTCATTTGTAAGCCACACCTGACGAACCATCTTTACCGCAAAGACCGGCCCTTCTCTTCAACAACATCATCGTGGGAGTCTTCTTATGTAACGTATCACGTCTTGCGTATGAACATTATTTAACATTTAAAAGAAAGACTCTATATCAAACATTACATTCTGTACATTTCAAATATACCATATAAACTATAACTTGTGGTGTTTGTACAATAAATAATCTTAAACCCTCCAATATAGACTTGTAATTTGAAATACACATACTATCATATCCTATGCGCCAATAGTTTTGTAATTTGTGTTGTCGCATAGAGATATTTTGGCGCTTAGCAACGTAGGGCTCGTAAAATAGCGGAAATTTTACGCTATTATATATTTGTCTATGAATATAAAATTTGTTGGAAAAATCCGACGTATAAATATAATTAACATAAAAATTGTATGTGTATTGTTCATATGAAAATCTGAGGGTATAATTTTTCAATAGTGCATATTCTCTTGTATATCATATATGAACAGATTTTATCAGTATATTGGAGGTAGATTATTAGTTGTTGTATGTTAGATAAGGTATTTACATGTTGATGTTTTGAACTGCTTTCCGTGTGCATATAAACTGGTTACCGTATGTTCTAATCTTGTTGTGATAATAATAACTTGCTTTGCGTATAAATCAATAAATTTAAATTTACTAAATTTTAAATTAAATTTTAATCATTATGGCGGATACTGCAGAAATCAAGAATCTTTTAGCTGCCGTATTAGCGAAGTGGGGAACCATGTCCGAAGAAATGAAAACTGATAAAGAGGAAAATAAAGCCCGTCAAGAGGAGGTGCAAATGAGTATACAGAGGTTTTCAGCAGAAGCCGAGAAAAGAAGTGCAGAAGCCGAGAAAAGCAGTAAATTGATCCACGACGAAAACGAGAAATCATACGTGGCCATACAGGAGCAATCCAAACAAAGCAAACAAATGGTAGAAGCGGCAGAAAAGCATATTAGCGAGACCGTGGAAACTATGAAGGCCAATATAGAGGCAAATTTGGAAGTCAATAAGTCACGACTTAGTGAATATGAAGCGAAACTCTCTGGTACGGCAGAGCAAGTAGTGCAACACATATCTACGATAAATGAATTAATGGCCGAACGTGACCTGCGGATTCAAAAACTACAACAGCAAGTGTCACGATTGCAAAGTACCTCGTCACCTCTAAACTGTACCCAGTATGTATATAAGACTTTAAATGACGTCAGCTCACAGCAAAATTTTTATGGACGGGAGAATAAAAATTTTCAGTATCAAACTCAAACCAAGCACACACAGTCACCAAAACAATATAAAATACCTAATAGAATTACCAATCGGAAATGGTGTAAACATAATGGGATGAATGAAGTTTTAAAAGCCCGTTATAAATATAAAAAGCAGTTCAATAAATCAAATGTGAAAGATGTTAATTATAAGAAAAATTTTGTAGTGTCCGGCCTATATCCTGCCGTAATTAGAGATAGTTTAATTTGCAATAACCATAGTAAGGAAAATGAGAAAGGTATTAGCGTTGAAAATGACACTGACCTCATTGTCAACGCGAAAATTAACGGATGTGTCGGCGAAGTTTTATTTGACAGCGGCGCAGAAATTTCGTTAATGGATGAGCGATTCCTAGAGAGGCACAGGAAACATTTTAAAAAAATCCCGATTCTGCCAGCAGCCCACAAAATCATAAAATCAGCGACGGGTGAATCTCAGAGGGTTGACCGTCAAGCTATGATAACAGTATCCATTCAGGGAATGGAAATAGAGGTCACAGTGCTTATGGTCAAGAAACTCGTGTATAATGTTATTTTGGGAGTGGACACATTAAATAAACTGCACGCGACCATTGATTTTTCAAATAAAACACTAAAATGTACAGTAAATAATAGTAAACACAATATCAGGTTAGGACGCAGGAGGGGTAAGACGGGGTCTGATTGTGAACCTATTACTATAACTCGCCCAGCGGTTCAACTTGCCGATAAGATAACACATAATCTGCGGACTCACAGCAGGCAGATAACGAGCAATGAGCAAGATAAGCTGCAAAGTATGCTTGATAAATTTGAATCTGTGTTTTCCAAAAATCCTACCGTCACGAATGTTTATGAACACAGTATTCAGGTCACGGATGAAAATAAATTTGTACGGAAGACGTACCCCATCCCCCTTCACTATCAACAACAGGTTGATGCCGAAGTTAAGAGTATGCTTCAGAATGGTGTGATTGAACGAACTGATAGCAATTTTTTAAATCCTATGGTTGTTGTTAAAAAGAAAAATAACGACATTCGATTATGTCTCGACATGAGAAATCTAAATTCTATTACAAAAAAATGCTACGACTGTGCTCCGAATGCGGAGAACTTATTCATAAAATGTCAAGGGGTTAAATACATGTCTCGCCTTGATCTCAAAAGTGGATTCTGGCAGATTCCCCTTGCCAAGGAGTCGAGAAGATACACAGCATTTCTATATCGAAATAAATGCTATCAGTTTAAAGTAGTTCCATTTGGTTTGGTTACCAGTTTAGCGGCCATGGTCAGATGTTTGGAGTTAGCTCTGGGACCCGAGGTGGAGGACTTCGTCAGCATATTTGTTGATGATATTTTGGTCATATCCAAATCATTTGAAGAACATCTTGAACATCTCAAGATTGTATTTCAGAAATTGCAAGCCGCTAACCTGACTCTCAATCTTGAAAAGTGTGAATTCGGGAAATCGCAAATTAAATTTTTGGGTCATATTATCTCAGCGGAAGGTATAACAACGGACCCGGAAAAAATACATGCGATCATGGAGTTCCCGAAACCCACAAAACCCAGGGATATCAGAGCGTTCCTCGGATTGACTGGTTACTTCAGACGTTTTACTCCAGAATATTCTGGGACAATTGAGCCGTTGTTAGAACTACTTCGTAAGAGTAATAAATGGAGATGGGAGGAGCGTCATCAGCATGCTTTCGACGCGACTAAAAATTTGTATAGTAGAAACCTGCACGTGTTCCATCCTGAGAAAAGGGGCACATATGTCCTGAATTGCGATGCTTCTGATTATGCCATTGGGGGGGTACTCTACCAACGGAATGAGAAGGGCGAAAACAAAATAATTGCGCACAGTAGTAGGTCACTAAAAGGGGCCGAACGTAACTATTTCACATCGGAGAAAGAAATATTGGCTATTGTGTACTGCATTAGTAAATTTCGTTATTACCTGGTTGGACAACACTTCGAAATCCTTTCGGACAACCAGGCCTTATCGTTCATGTTGCGCTGCAAGTTAGCGAATGCTCGCATATCCCGTTGGATCATGGCCATCCAAGAGTACGACTTTACCATTAAGTACTGTAAGGCAAGCGAGAACCAAGCAGCTGACACGTTAAGCCGATACCCTCCAATGGTGGAAGAACGTCATGCGTCTAATAACCAGGAGGTTCAAATTCTAGCTGTCAAATATAAATTAGAAGACAGTCTCAAAAATAAGCTAAGAAATATTGGTATGGAACAGCAGCGTGACACAAAGTTGAAGCGGATATGTGACGCTATCCGGATACAAGAAAACCCTAAGTACAGAATATATAAAGACGTAGTGTATAAAATTATCAATGGCGGATGGAAGATTATGGTACCGGACGCCATGGTGGAAGACCTCACCTGGATGTGTCATGAGAGTCTGGCTCATGCTGGGCCTTATAAATGTTACCTGGCAATGCGGGAGGATTTTGTGTGGCTAAATATGACCAGGAAAATAAAGGCCATACTCCGCTCATGCCACATCTGCCAAACAGCGAAATATCCGAACCAACATACACAGGTTGAAATGGGTAACATTGTCGTCCGTAATAAAAATGACCTTGTATGCATTGATTTTTTGGGTCCACTTCCTCGGGCGGCACGTGGAATGAAGAACCTGGTGGTTGTTACGGATGCCTTTACCAAACATGTTAGCCTATATGCTATTGGTAGACCTACTACGTCGGCTGTCATAAACATTATGCTAAATAAATACATGCCGAAAAATGGTCCCGTAAGGAAGATACTCTCAGATCAAGGTAAGCAATTTACGAACACCAAGTGGCACTCCGAGCTTGAGAAACACGGGGTCCAGACGGTCTTGACTGCGATCCGGAGACCGCAAGGTAACTTGGCCGAGCGGGTCAACAAGGAGTTGGGACGGTTGTTCCGTACGTACTGTAATACTAACCAGAGTAAGTGGCCGGAATTCCTAGAATTTTTTGAGTATGCCATAAATGGAAATTATATTCTACTACTGGGTATACTCCGAATGAACTCCAAACCGGAGAAATGCCAGGCCGGGTCTGGGGTAAACACATTGAAAGGATAGCGACGCATAATATGCCTATACCAGTTGAGATAAAGAAAATCGAAGCTAGAAGACGCATTAAAAAGTGCGCCGAGGAGCGCACGGAAAAATTTAATGCGGAACATAAACTAGTCAAGTTCAAGACTGGAGAGAGTGTGCTTTTACGAGCATTAAATGTTGGAAGAAGGGAGGACAACACAGCCGCGAAGTTTTTTAGGCTGTATAATGGTCCGTATACCCTGTCGGAGCAAGTTGGGAAAAATACTTTTATCTTAACCAACCCAAATACCAACCGTGCGATTGGTAAATTCCATGCGTCCTCATTGAGGAAGTATTATACTAAGGATCCGTAAACTCAGAAATAAATGTCAGGATATAGGGGTAAGAATGTGTAGTGGTGTAAATATGTCAATTCAGGTTTAAATGTTGTATGTAAGATGGCTTTGTGAATGAACAATAATCTAGTTATGATAAGGAATGTTGTCTGTGTACGCTATGACCCTGCATTAGATGTCGTTATCTGTGTGTCAAGAACATGTGTGTTTGTTTTGGTTTGAAGGTTACCACGTGTCTTTTGATTTGATGCTTCTGTCAAAGTGACAGTTGGAAATGTTAGTATTAATTGAGGATGTTTATTTGATTTTAGTTTGAGGGTATTATTATTATTTCAGGATTAGGAAGTTGTTTTGGTTATATAAAAAAAAAAAAAATTTTATTTTTGTTAGTTAACTAAAGAAAAAAAAAATTTTTTTTTATGCGGGAGGGAGTTAATCCTGCAACGAATCACAGGATCATGATAGGCGGGGCAAGTCATATATTACACAGACAATGGACACTCGTATTATATTGGTAGATGGTTAAGTTTGGTTGTTATCAATTGTATTTAGTAAGGTTAAGGGTTTAGTTTAAAAAAACTGTGCATTATTATTTATGGTTATTCATGTACTGTGTTAGTGGAAATGTGCGCGCGTGCGCGAGTGGGAAACGTTTCCCGTGCGGTGCGTGAAGTATTATCGTTGTTTTGACATTAACTGAACTGAGACATGTGTATCGCTACAATCCCTATACCTGTCGGACTATTGTTTACGTTCATGTATATTATTAATATGTAGGCAGCATGCATGAGATACGTGTAGTCTGATTACCGCTATGCATGCTGTTACAAGGTAAATGCACTCTAATGCATGAAAAGTGCATGGTCACCTTTACTAACCATGTGACTTCCATCCACCAATAGAATGCTGACTGGTGGTTGGAAATTTTCTTATGCCTGTCGTTACACAGGCAGTTCTTCTACGCCATCTACCGCGAACGGAACGTGCACTCCTTGTACAAGAATTCTACCGCTTGCAAGGTGCAAGGTGTTGTAAAAACTATTCGTCGTTAGTGAAACGGGAAGACTCAGAACTGTGTGTGTAGTACATTTGCACACACCAGTGTTTTAACGCATTGTGCGAAAATTTACAAGCAGTTCTTCACTGCTGCTACCGTGAACGGTACATACAATCCTTGTACAAGACTCTACCGCTTGCAAGGATTTGTTAAGACTTTTCGGGGATAGTAACGCGTGTGACGCATAACAATTGATGTTATATCTTTACACACGATATTAATATTGTAGTATTACGTGTGTAAGAAGTGAGTGTAACTGTATCACTGTGCGAGATATGCCGCAGTGACAGTATTAATTGTTACGCAATAGTTCCATCAAGACGTTTCCGTGCTAGTGCAAGATTTCCTCATAGGGTGGTCTGCTGATCGCGGTAGACCTTGGTATTCGCGAGAACACTTGAAGAAGCCGGAGAGGTATAAGTTCAATATACCGTTATTGATTAAACTCACTGTCACCTGAGATATTACTTGGTCTTAAACTCTATATAAGTTTTGCGAGTAATAAAATCCGTAGTACCGTTGTGTGCGAAGTGTCGGATTCATCGTGGGAATTGCAGGACATCAGCCCAGCTGTTATAGGACATCAGCCCAGCTGTTACAGGACATCAGCCCAGCTGTTACAGGACATCAGCCCAGCTGTTATAGGACATCAGCCCAGCTGTTATAGGACATCAGCCCAGCTGTTACAGGACATCAGCCCAGCTGTTACAGGACATCAGCCCAGCTGTAAACGTTTCTGGTGAAACGTCTGTCATTTGTAAGCCACACCTGACGAACCATCTTTACCGCAAAGACCGGCCCTTCTCTTCAACAACATCATCGTGGGAGTCTTCTTATGTAACGTATCACGTCTTGCGTATGAACATTATTTAACATTTAAAAGAAAGACTCTATATCAAACATTACATTCTGTACATTTCAAATATACCATATAAACTATAACTTGTGTTTGTACAATAAATAATCTTAAACCCTCCAATATAGACTTGTAATTTGAAATACACATACTATCATATCCTATGCGCCAATAGTTTAGTAATTTGTGTTGTCGCAATATATATATATATATATATATATATATCATAATTTATTTTTGCATTCTTGTTTATTTATTTGTGTTATTTATTATTGTAACGAGAACCCTATCGAACAACAGCCTAGAAAGTCCTCTCCCTTTCAAGCCAAACAGGTGTAGCCACAGTCAAGGTCGCGCTCAAGTACGTTCCAGAGTCCTCTGGAGAACACTTGAAATACGCATTAGCTGATACACCACATTGAGGATGGAAAATTTCTAGAAGACGTCCACTACCTATAAAAAGCCATAGAAGCCGGCTTGTCAGTTAGTTGACAGTGACCGATTTCCTTAGCGCGGATCGAGTGTTTGTAGAAGTATTGTAGCGAAGTGTTGTAGTGTTATAATTAGTAAATTCTTCATAGTTAGCATAATGCCCATACCATCTTTATTGTTAGCGTCAATTGTGTCCGTTATATTGGTATACAGATATTCCTTGTTTCCCTTTTTCCTTCATTTTTACCGTATCCAACAATGTACGTCTACAGCATCTTCTCTAGTATCCCACTTCTATGGCTATGGTGGTGGTGGTGGTGGTGGTGATAATTCTTTTGGTTAAAAATAAAATTTCTATTTATTTAAAACTTTTCTGAAATAATTTATAAAATTTCTCTTCTCTTATGCACAGTTTCTATACATCACATAAGTAGTTGGTCAGTCATGCCCAAGTTTCACAGCCATAACGGCGTTCAAGAATTTTGATACCGTACGTTTTCGTTAAGGCTAGAGGACAATTTTATCGCACCTACAGAATTTGGCAATTTTCAGTCTACCCTCTCTTATATAAGAGATACACACTTCGTAATTAAGATTCAACAAATATATAAGAAGTATAGTACATACACCGTAACATTTACAAGTGTCTACTTGATATGAATTTGTCAGAAACATTAAGTCTTTAATAACAAGAGAACATACAAATTCTTTAAGTAATAAAGAATACAACGGCAAAAACAGAAATTCTAAAATTTTGAGTAAAGAAAATAGACAAGCCAAAAAATTAATCCTTTTTTGATCTTAAGATATGAAAAATAGAAGAATAGAAGAGAATAAAATTAACGGGGGCTGATTTTACAAGAGTTTTGCTAAAAACAGTAAAGAGCATTGTATCGAAGGCTGTTGCAGTAAGTAATTCTTGTACGATTTGTTTAAATATATGGTCAATTAGCTCAGAAGGAATGATGCAGTGTCTAATGGTAATTTAATATTGCTCAAATGAAAAATTATTCTTTAACAACGTAAAAAATATAGGATTACTTATATTTTTTATCTAATTACAAACTTTTATTTCCAAACGACGAGCAAAAGTTAATTAACATATTTCATATAGGCAAAAAAGATGCAATGTATTAGTGCGCAGTTTGTTGCAGTTAGGTCTATGTCGTTATGTATATATATTTACTTGTTTTACATACGGAGACGGGAAGTCCTATTTCTTCAGTAGTCCTTACAATATACAATACACTAGACACAGTCATTGTACATATAGAACTTTCTCTAATAAAACATGGCTACTTCCAGCGAGATTATATGCCTATGAACGTACGCCTCAGCATTCAGATGATGATATTGGTATGTGCGATGCATTCAAACCCTCCAATTCACTACGTCTGCATACGTGTCTATGTAACTAAATTTTAGGTTATACACAGACAGTGCAGAGTACACATTGTCTGCCGCCCTTTCTGCTGCTTTTGTACACTTTGTAGGCTACGCCTGTCTTTCTTTCATTATTTTGTTTTTATTTTCTTTGTTATATCGCCAGCCCAGTCTATATAGGCATATATAAAACTCAAAGTCTGAGGACTTATGTGTACTAAATACAAATCTACACCGTTACATCGATTGCCGCAAAATTTTGCACAGGTAACCTTTGCACATGGCAAGAAACACTGTCTAACTTGGAATTTGATATTTTCCCCGTTCGCACGATTCAGGCGCTTTTAATTATGCCTTTCCGTTGATGCGTATAAAGATGTCAACAACACCATGGAGACCAGAATTAATTACCATAGTGACAAGTAAATAAACAAAAGCTATTTAGCGGCATCGGAAGTGTTCCGTTTCATGAACGTTTGTTAAGAATTTAATAACCCGTTGAGAATTCACCGGGAGATAATATTTTTTACAACGCTGCATTAAAGTTGGGCGGACGTTAAAATCGTCTATTAACTTAATGGAAAAGTTTTGAGCCGACAGGCAACTAACGTGTGTTTAACGTCTGTTCGGCGTCACTATCATGCGTTTCATATGTTTTATTAATACTACTTTAAGATAATAGCCGTTAAATATTTTAACTCTAGTTAACAAACGGTTCATTAGGAAGGAAGTTAACAAAGATCATGAAACAGACCATTAGTCAAATAAACCGAATATTTGTATCACCTTTAAAAATCTAATGACCCGGATCATACACGGGCCTTTTTGAAACAAAAGTTAAGTCAGTCACGTTTCGGACTGCACGTGGCAAAATTTGTGTTACCTCGATTTCACTTATTCTCTCGTAAATCAGGACGTGTCCCCCTTAGCTTCTTTGCCGAATATTACTGTAAATGCGTTTTTTATGAGCCTTTCTGTAGGCGCGCTGCATAGCAAGGTTTTTCGGCCGGAGGCGTCGGCGCCGTTCTGACGTCGCGGTGTCTGCGGACCTTTCGCAAAATGTGTCAGGAATAGAGCGGCGCGCGCGCAATCTACCGTACTCATGTCTACAACTAACGATTCGCGTTTGCACAAGTGATTAATGTCCGCCACAAGTAATCACTTTAAAGTGTTTTAATTATTCTTACGTATTCTAGTATCAACTTCTTACTATTAACCTAAATAAATAAATTACCTTCTTAGTCCGTCCTGTGGCTTCCTTACATAAAATTTAAAGATGTAAAAACAACGCGTTTCAGAACTTATCAGGTGCGTTTCACTCGTTGGAGGTCCTCCGCATATTAAGACACAACACATATTTAAACACAAAAACACTAATTAACAATAGCGCGCAAAGTTCACGGTGCGCACCGTACGGTGTAATATCGACACTCACCGTAGCTTGAGTGCGCACCGTGAACTTCGCGCGCTATTGTTAATTAGTGTTTTTGTGTTTACATATGTATTGTGTCTTAATGTGCTGACGACCTCCAACGTATGAAGTGCACCTGAGGATGGAACATAAGTTCTGAAACGCGTTGTTTTTACATCTTTAAATTTTATATAAGGAAACCACAGGACGGGCTAAGAAGGTAATTTATTCATTTAGTTTATTCTATTGTGGCTCGGATACGAATACGAAATATTTCAAATTCTTACTATTGATTTAAAAGTCTGTTTCATTCAAGAAATAACTGAAAATTCAAGTCCCCTAATTACCTTGGTTAGTGTTTTACCTGACCTAGTAATTCGTGAATTTCTATCCTATTAAGAGTTATTTTGTATCGCTCTACCGTCTTACCTGAAAATGGTACACTTCCACCTTTGTCTTCTTCCTCTTCTACTCCTTCTCCTCCTCATTCTTTTTCTTCTGTTACTCCTTTTTTTCTCATAGGCCTATTTTATCTCTATCTCCCTCTTTTACTTCTTCCTCCTCTTTTGTTCCGTTTTTATTCTCTTTCTGGTTTTTCTTTGTATCGTCTTCTTCTCTGTCTCTCTCATTGATTCGGAAAGAAGATTATGATTAATAAACTGTGAGTTCCAAAAGGATTTAGAAAAAAATAATATACACGCAGAAGAAGCAATTAACAGAGACGTTTTTCGGGCAAAAGCGTTGAAAATGGAGGAAGTCCAGGGTAGGAGAGATAAAAAGGCAGGTTCAAAGTGGACTGAAGACAGGAAGAAGAGAGAAGATTAAAGAATATTGGAAAAAAGAAAAGAACAAAGAGTAAAGAATTGAAATTGGCATGTAGTCCTTAGATGGCCGATACAAAAAAAAAAAACGTGAGTTGTCTCCTCACGTACTCGAACACGGTTAGTCAAGCTGTCCGATACTATGGGTAACACTAACGAGGCTTCTTCATTTCCCGCCTCACCATAATTCAGTGACGCCCATGGAAAGGGCCTCTCTATTCCCACAGATTTTATTGCTTCCAGGGGGAGGTGTGGGATACATTGGCGTATCTAGAATTTGTCTTTGTGGGGGGTCTGGAGTCGGGTCGGCTTCATACAAAAGTAAAAACAAGTTAAGACTAATCAACATTACTACCTTTAAAGTAGTTGAAAACGCGTGATAACATCCTGAAATCAGCCTCATTAAAATAAATTGTAAAAACACAATAAAATTACTCGTTATCAAAACATTGTTAAAAGATACTTCTTGACTGACCGAATTTTCCATATTTCAAACGCATGTCTTAATGGTGTGTAATAAACCTGTTTGTGTGTTTAAAAAAGAGTTACTACTATAGTAGCGTACACAGCTGAAAAAAAATAAAATAAAACAGCGTAAAAATTAAGAGATTAACAAAATTTGTCAACTTTTTCGACCCTTTACGGTGTTCGGTCCCTTCCCCCCCCCCCGTAAATACGCCCCTGTTGGGATGTAAGCGGACTTCATAGGACGCTGTGATTCATTCTATGTAATTTTACTGAAGTAACTACGACCGACGCGGAATGACAACGAAGGAGGAGTTACAACAGAACCAACGACATTTCGGTGATATCCAGCACTTGACAAACACGTCGCATGAGAACAAGACCTCGGTCTGAAAATTATCCCGGCAAACTGGTACCGCAAATATAGTTCCACGAAGATAACGCGATAACTCATTTAATGAGGGCTTTCTTTTCATTGGAAGTCCATACTATTAACAAATACGGCCTTTCTTGGATTTCGTTGTCCATGACGTGTCCGTTACTTAACTAAATACCACTATTGTATTAACGACTTGGAAAACTAAATTTTTTATAAGTAAGCCTTGAAGAAGCCTGTTAAAGGAGAAAACCGATTCAGGCTGTAAGGTAAAACTTTATGCTTTTACTTATAAAAAACTTAGTGTTCCGAGTCGTTAATAAAATAGTGGTATTTAAATACGGCCTTCTTGTGTAGGCCTATATATTAATTATATTTTCCTAGTTGCGTAAAAGCACACATTCACTCTCGTAAACATTTAAATGAATACGTTTGTCATCATAATCATATCAATATAAGATCATCATAATCAGATTTGTAATATAAGTATTTAAAATTACATGTGTGTGTGTACTGTATTTGTACGTACGTACTTGTATGTGTTGTGTGTGGGGGCACGCGCACTCCCGTTTATTATAATTTTCAGCACTGTAAAGTCTGAGCACGTTTGTTGGCCATTTTTCAAAGTATGTATCTAGGGGCTGATTTACGGTCGTGCTGTGTGTTAAGCAGTATTCTCACCCTCCCTTCTACTCTCCAAAGTAAGCAACACATAATCCCGTGTGTGTGTGTGTGTGTATAAAGAAAACACAAACAGTTAGCCATTACGAATTCTGTTCAGCATCGGCTATTACACATCTACTATACTGTCTTGAACGAGTAACACAATTCTGCTACGTAGGAGCCGAAAATAATTAAATACACAATAAAATAATATGTTAGAAGAATAGAACTTGGTAAACAAGCTTTCCGCAATGAAAGGAATCTACTTATATATAATCACATAGATTTTGAAGTTAGAAAGTCTTATGTTGGAGTACCTTACTTTACGAAAGGAAATCGTGGACCTCGGAGAAGAAGGAGAAAATCTCTGGCTACAGTTAGTATAAATGGGAGTCCGCTGACTTGGAGAATGATGACAAAGATGTACTGGATAGAAATTTTAAAAAAATATTAAAGGTTTAAAAGGATCAAAAAAGAATGTAAGGCTTACGAAAATGATGAAATAAAATTTCTACCCCATGTGCTTTGACATAACGGATTAGTTTGGAGCATTTATTAAAGAAAACTGTTGAGAAAGACAGGCAGATGACAGCCGATGAGTAAATACTTGTACGATGTACAGACGTCGCTGAAAGAGATGATGCAATTTAAAAATGGAGGATGATAGTTCCTGGTTACGACGACAAGGTTCTTTTGTTCTTAGTCAAAACCACAAGAATACTGTACGCTGGTAACATATAGTTGAAATTACGACTGTACTTGTAGTGTGAAGTTATGCCCTGGCCAGTGTTTAAACACCAATGTAGATCGTTCTACATTTTAGTCTGAACACTCGGGTTGACGAGACGGATGAAGGCGGAACAGGCAGTATGACCCTTGACCTTTAGTATGAAAAAAGGGAAGAAATACTCTAGTACTAAATTTAATATAAAATAGTGACCAGCCTGCCCACTGTCCCCCGACCGTACTTCAGATCATCCAATATTTCCTTCCTCTTTCCTGCCCTCAACTATCTTTCTCTGAATACAATCACGTCTGAATATGCGCCTTCTCCTTCTCCTATCTCGGATGTGCAGTAAGCTATGAGTCTGAATATGATATAAAAGGGAAGATACATAAATTTAGGAATATTCATAGAACGATTCATAGAAATCATTATTTATAATACATAAGATTAGTCTTTCGTTAAAAGGACAATAAAATGACACAGTGTTACGGTTATTTGCCTGAATGGGAAATTTCTGAAGGGTTTGAACGCTCAAAACGCTCCTACCTACCCCCACAATTCATGTTATCCCATTCCTTTACCCTTTTTCCTCCTTTTCCTGTTCTTGTATCTCTCGCTCCTTTAATGCCAGTATTCCTTTCAGCTTCATAAAAGAAAAGAGAATTAATAAAGATAAAAAGAAGCGATGTTAATCGGTGATACTAGGAAATATAGAAAAGTAGAAATTGAGGGGATAATGGTAGAAGAATTGAGAAATTCCCGGGCGGAGAAAGTATACAAAAAGTATCGTAAGAAGATAAAATCATATAAAGGGTCGAAGACAAAAAAACTGCACTAGTATATGAACAAAAATGTTATAAGGGAGAGGAAAAACAAAAGTGAGACGAAGGTAAAAGCATGCCACATAATTTGTGCCCTTATTTTGACATTCAGATGTGAGTCATTTACATATGAAAGAACAAAGAACAATTACATTTACATCTGTACCATTTTTTTTCAGTAACGACACTTTTAGGTTGAGATTTACGCAAGTTTCATTGACATTATTGTTAGTATTAACACTGAACGTTCGCTTATCTATTTAAGTGGCAATTTCAGTGGTAAAGCGTCAAGCCGCAACGTCATCGAATTCTTGTTAATATTATTAACAATAAAACCAGGATGTCAACAGGAGAAAGTGTTTTCTATTAAAAATTCCTACCAAGTAGAAAGTGTTTTCTATTAAAAATTCCTACCAAGTAGGTCTTCGACTGAAAATCACATAGCGAGCATTATTATTCAATTATACAGATTCGCTGTATTTCAATCTCCGCTCAGATACCGAGTTTTTCTACACTTGTAATAAAAAGTCCGTCGTATTTTTCAATTTCCCCGACACGTGCTGAAGATCACCTATTCTTCACTTCGGCAAACGTCACCGAGCGTTCGCACACTGGAAGCGTGACAGGGATAGCGTAAATTTCATAAAGCGGACGCCAAAAATTTGAGGAGTACGGAAATAGATACGTACCAAAACATGTTTTTTCTTTCAGCACGCCCTGTAATACCATTATGTCTTACCACCCTCGTAGTTTAGAGCTAGAAAAGATATGTGTAATTTACTAATACTAAACTCTTAACTCTGCTTGATGGCGACTCTTAAAATTATCTCAGGGTATTCAAGAAATGATTATTAACACAACTTGAATGACTGCTAATTTTAATGAACATCTTCATTAACATATTACAATTTGCATACAATCTTAATGATTAACAATTATTGAAATTATCATTGAAAGTAAGTTCATAGACCAATTGAATTGCCAATAGTAATAGAGTTACAAAAGATACATAAATTAATCTGAGTTTAATGTTCAATTTGGTTTACTTGTTAAGTTGAATTTCTTTTGGTTGGTGAATCCTTCCCTCGGAGTCTGCGATCTTGGAGATTGCGTTGTCGGCGATTCGGATGATCCTGTTGTTGACACACGATGACACTAACACTTTACTTCGGTTTCACTTTAATTACCACTGTTCACACCGACTCACTGATTCAGCATGTAACTAGTGTATACTACTATTTATTTTTGACACCTTAGTAATTATGTTATTAAACTGAGTGCTCGCAATATCAATGATTCATCCCGAATACACTCCCACGTTCCGTAACTTCCGAATGCACGCGTTCGATTATCGATACTATGAAGTTCGGTAATTATCACCAAGTTATATTATATTCATTCTAACAATTACTTTGATTTGGTACACTTCGTTTACTGTAATACCGAGTTTAATATTATTAAACGCACGACACGAATACTGTACTTATTACTTATTGCAAGTTTTGTTATAATTTCTTAATACGTGGTGACGAGTGTGAATAGTTGTTATACTCTCCGTCGACTTTAGTTATGAAATCGTAATGCGCGACAACGAGTCTGATAGTTGTAGTGTTCGCCGTAGACTGACTGACAATTTTCCCAACTACGTTTTTTATACTCCCTCAAACGTTATCCATACTCAATATTTACAAATCGCGTTCCCATTGGTTTCAAGTACCGCGATATTTGATTTCCTCCAACCCAACTAGCTAATTTCACCCGCTTAAAAGTGACGCTTTCTCCCATTCGTCAAAAAACAGCGCGTAGCAAGCTTTTACCGAGAAAGTGAACATGACGCTACTTCGAGTTCTCTCACTCACCATCTCTTTCTAAATTCTAACGGTACTGTATTGTCCGAGCACTCAATTTTCCCTCGATTTCACTTAACTTTATGGCTTTTTTTAATACAATACATTTTATGATTTTACACCCTGTACGTGACTTGGTGTATAGCTCTCGCAGCGCCAGACTATCGCCTCGCCAAGGGTGTGTGTGCTTTTGAAAAAACACCGCTAAGCCGGTTTCTAACCGTACATCAACTCACATTACTTGCATTCCTTATTCTAATACACATTTAATAATCATTATTCTATAAAAAAAACCAGCGTAAAATTGGGTAGCATTCAATTTTTACGTTATAGTCTTGTTCATTTTCTTGTTTTATTTTTGAAGTGAGAACTTCATATTGAAGATACAGTTTATTCATTAGAGTTTGCTCCTGACCAATTACTTTTGGCTAAAGATTTTGAAGACATAGAGCACATGACTAGAAAATTTAGATAGGAATATCAGAAATGGGGACTAAAAATGAATGAAACAAAATACATGGCAATAGGTGACCTTCATCAAGACTTTATATTTAAGGAAGACATGGGGAAGATTTGATATACAGAGAAATACAACATTAATTTGGGAAAGATGGCTATATCTACATTAAATGGAATCCTGTGGGATAACCAAATTACAGCAGAAACTAAAACCAAAATATTTAAAACCACTATTAGAAGTATCATGACTTACGGCTCAGAAGTTTGGACTACTAATAAACACACAAGAACAAAATTAATGACAGCAGGGATGGATTTTTTGAGACGTTCGGCAAGAGTATCCAGACGTGAGAAAATTAGAAATGAGGTCATTAAGGACAGAATGAATGTGAAAATTCAATTGTTGATTTTATCCAAACAAAAAAATTACAATAGTATGGACACATGAAAGGAATGGCACAGGAAAGAGTGCCAAGGAGAGTTACGGAATGGACCCCACCAGGAAGAAGGAAAAGAGGAAGACCTTCTTCTATCACCTTGATAGAAGAAATTCAAACTGTATTGAGGGAACGAGGAATTTAAAAAGATCTTTGGATGGACAATCAGCAGTGGAAGATAAGAATTCAATCATTTCTGTAATCTTTGGTTCCGGAAAATGTGTAAACATTGTACAGCCGGTATAATAATAATAATAGAACTTCATATACGGCACCATAGTGCCCGGCTCACGTCCCGTACACCTCGCGCTCCTAGGGCAGTAAACTGATTCAACGCGTAACGAAATACCTGAAACGAAATAGCATTGTTGCCACGTCAGTCAAACCTCTATTCCCAATATAGTACTTAAATTTTCTCCACTTCCACAATATGCGTGCTGTAAGCAAAGCGTAATATTTTATAGAATGTGAGCATATTCTAAATGTTTAAATACTATTACAAGAATAACGTAAAAATAATTTTATTACTTAATTTGTGTGTCTGGCGTTTGATCGCATCTGATGACAAAACGTGTGGCGTTTATTACAAGGCCGCCACCAGAGCACGGTCATTTCAAGGTCGCCAGCACAACGGTCATTTCGTTCATGTGTATGACGTTACATTAGTGTTAACTTAAGGTCCGTCATCACACAGCAGCACCAAACACGTTTGATGATTACATAATCAACTCAATTAAAACAATAATCATTTTAATTTTTTGTAAAAACGAATTATTATACTGCGCATATCACATTCTACTTGCGTAAATCGTATAGTTACATTGGAGAAAATTATTTGTTACATAGTGTATACCTATATATATATTGAAATTATACGACGTGTAATATGATTCTACCTATGTTCAATGTAGATATCGATTTCTTATAATGAAAAAACATATAAACACTATTGTGCCTTCGCCTCATTTAATTATCAGTTCATTCTTACTTGGTTCTTAATTCTTTATAGCAAAATCACTCTTACTCCAAATACGTACGAGCAAGCTGTTACACGTTCAATCAGCTCACTCGCCACTCGACACTGAAGTTCTTTTTTTCTGACGTGTGTCCCACGACAGACCCAAATTTTAACATTGAAAATGTTTCTAAGGACGTGTCGCACATTTGCGGCCGATCGCTGGTGCGTGATCGAAAATGGGAACCGGTGAGTTTCCATAGAAACTACTTCTTTGTTGTCAATAACGTAGTACACATATAAAACTTATAAAATATTATCTCCTTAATGGACAAGATTAATATAGCAGGACCTAGTAAAGTATTGTCGCGATTTACAATCCAAAAGGATCAGACGTCTTCGGAAGAGGAATGTGATGAACAGCCTGAGAAAAAGCGCAAAATCAACACCGATGATTGGTGAATGCGTGCGCGCTAATAAATGCGACTACATTTAACTTATAATCTGTACATTGGTAAATGAAGAAAAATAAATATATGTATTTTTTAGATTTATTGAAGCATTTTCAATGCCCTTCTCTGTGCATTGCATTTGTGCAATGCCTGTAAATTTTTTGTCTATGTTTCTAGTTAGCATTGGTCTTTTGGTTTTTAGTTGGTACCGGCGCATTAAATGCTCGGTTCTGTTAAATTAGTGCTCGTGTGAAGACTGGGATTTGTCTGCAAGGAGAAGAACAGAGAATACCGCGTTATTCTCTTTCTTTGTAGATAAAATATTTGTATTGTTTACATCTAATTTTATGAATTTTAAAGCAGGGAACGCTGGGATTCTCTACACGATGCCATCAGTAGCAACGCCATCGATCAGTCTTCTACACTGCGATGTTTCTATTGGGTTCTGTTACGTCTATCGCATTAACGTCCAAGAGTTTGAACTTTTAGTGACAGAACAGATTCTGCAATGCTGCATTTAGAGGTGTGCTCTATCAGTAGATGAATCTAAGTCCGTTCCTTCCTCGGCGCGCTGAGATGGAAAACCATTTTATTATATTCCTGCCTACACAATGTTTAGTTGCTTGCAGGTATTTCAAATATGCTTCTTTTTATCATCTACTAATTTTGCTATATTATCATTCCCTACCTTCATTCTTTTTTCTTATACTGATTTCTTTTATCCCCTAAGACTTCAAAAGCTCCTTTTTAAATATTCTGTTTTAAATCTAACCCTTCTTGATCAACGTTATTATGCAATTCTCTTTGATCCATATAATCGTCCAACAATTTTCTATATAACAGTCTATTTATTTAGAGTTTTCACTGAATAGGCATTTCAAAGAAATTTTCTCATCTTTGTTGCACATTACTTCTTTTATACCAAATTGTTTTATGAGTAGCTTTTCCAACTACCATAATATGGTCTAAACTAACATTTGTACCTCTGAACGCTCTTGTGCCCAGTACTTAATTGTATAGCTTTTTAGTGACCATTAAGTAATAAACGATGGATTTACTTTCTCTTTCACGATATATATCATTACGTGCAAAGAACGAATTATTTATTTTTTTTATTTATTGTAAGCAGCCAAATCTCTTAAGTTTTTCCCATTTCATTAATAATCTCTTTTTACGTCTTAATTTTTCATTAAGTAATATGGTTCATTTTAGGGCACTCGCTACAACTTACAATGTGTTTATGAGTCGCTTTAAATTTTTAATTCGTTTTAGTTATTCTAGTTATATCAATCTTCTTTTTCAATAGCGTCCTTTCCAATTCTGTTACCTTGTCTATAATGGATCTTACATTGTATGTGGCACTTCTAATTATATCACCTTGGCCGGAATCCTTGGTCCTTACTGATTGTCTGGTCATGTACCCTGTTGTCCATCCGGCTATTGGCGTGAGGCTTTCGAGTGAAACATATTTCCTCCATAGGCGTTACCCACCCCTTGTGGAGTAAAGTGATTGACAGGGCTGCTGTCCTAACCCCTACCACCATGCGTAGCTATGTATTTTTCCGGTTGCTCCATCCGCCGTCCTCAGACGCCGTTAGAAACTTCGTCCCTGTTACCCTGGACGGTCGGAATTTACTTCACACGATAAAAAAATTTACTCGCGTTTCATGACTATTTTTTGTTCCATACCTTCCTTTTTTCCATCTTCACTGTGAAATCGAAGAATCAGTACAATCATGTAAGATCCGGGACAAACCAGTGTCCCGGTAGCCCATTCATGTGGCACTGACACAATAGCTTATAAACCGGAACTATATCGGATTTTCGGAATGTTTGGTCACACAAATTACACTAGAGAAACATGTGACAGAACCTGAACACGATCATCATAGAGAGGTCCGGACCAATTTTCTTATCCTCAAGCTGAAAATGAACAACAATTCTTAGGCTAAACGAATAACGTGTTGAAAGATTTTAAAATAAAACGGTGGTTTGTATGCAAACATATAAAAGAAAACATCCGCCTGTTTATTCGTTCAGCTAATGAATGGAGGAACATATTTAGGTCAACGCGAGGAAAAATAGAAACCTGGCAGTAATTGATGGTGGACGGCAGAGGTTCTGGCGACCTCGAGTCTCCTCCTCCCACGCGCTCCGACGTCAGCCCCACCCCACCCCACAACGCTGTCTGGGAAAAAACTCCCAGTACAGTGAATCAGTCGCTCGGGCCTCCGACTGTTGTTTTTGATTTTGTTCTGTTTTAATTTCTCTTTAAAAGCTGTTTCTTTTAATCGTATTGAACGACGAAAAGTAAAAAAAATAGATAAAACTAAAAGCTATTGACATTCTTCCAAATAACAGTAGTTGTTAAAACATTCTTTCTCTTTCGTACGTTCTAGTAGTGCTTTGCAGAAGCAGCAGTAAAAATAATAATAATAGATCACTTTTGACTAGGTAAATGAAGCAGGAATGACAATACACGTACTTATAAAGCTTGATAC
The DNA here is from genome assembly GCA_034769895.1 of Magicicada septendecula. Taxonomy (NCBI): domain Eukaryota; kingdom Metazoa; phylum Arthropoda; class Insecta; order Hemiptera; family Cicadidae; genus Magicicada; species Magicicada septendecula. Next base: position 441,516,859 of record CM068372.1, on the reverse strand, counting down.
GTACGGCATACCAGGCTACTCTTCAACCCCCCCCCTATTATTGTCACAGTGAACGCTTATTGACCTGACATGGTGGAAAACGTTTTGTACTTAAATAAATCAACACAAAACTGGTCAAACGTCCAGTCACTTACATAAATTAGAGTTTTGGACAAAACAACAGCCATACAAGCAAACATTCGAGTGCATTGTGCGACCCTGTTACTGTCAGTCCAGCAATATTTCTCCATTTTAAAGCGCATAGAAACCTAATTTTTAAGCGTGGTAGTCATTTATTTCCTAGCAGGAAACTACTCTGCACCCTAGCAGAAAAAACCAGTTCTGCGTGTCAGTTGACAAATATTACAGCTATTCAGTATTTTACTGTAATTTTTTTCGTCTCAGGATTTCTGAGGACCACATGCCAATTTCAATTCTTTACTCTTTGTTCTTTTCTTTTTTCCAATATTCTTTCAACTTCTCACTGTGTCTTCTTCCTGCCTTCAGTCCACTTTGAACCTGCGTTTTTCTCTCTCCTACCCTGGACTCGCTCCATTTTTAACACTTTTGCCCGAAAAGCTTCTCTTTCAATTGCTTCTTCTGCGTTTATATTATTTTTTTCTAAATCCTTTTGGACTTCTTTAATCCAACTTGATGTTGACTTCTTCCAATATTTGAAGATTTGCTTTGTCAACCTATTGTCGTCCATTCTATATAAATCTCCAAAAAATAATAGTCTTCTTTTTCTCATTGTTTCTGTTATTTTTCATCGTTACTTCTTAATTTCCAACCTTCTGAAGTTTTTCGTGGGCCTAATATTTTCCTAATAATTCGTCTTTACAATATTTCTAGTTTGTCTAAATTATAATTCAATGCTAGACTGTACTTTAATTTTACTGTAATTTTATTGTAATTTTAATATTTTAAATTTTTTCTCTTAAGATTGAACCGATCAAGAAATTTACGAAAATACGAACACAGAAATTATAGGTCTTGGGCCCAGTGCTTGAAAACGGACAACAGGAAAGACACAGTTGTTTGATATTTCAGTGGCAGTATTCTTTGTATTTGGTAGTATTCAGTGGTAGTCACTGATTCGATTCCAGCAGCAGATACTTCGAGAATTAAAGTTGTTTAATAAACATAATAGTAAGAAATAAAAAAATTCGTTTTGGAAACCGGAGTATATTTGAAACATAATTATCTAAGAAGTGACTAAATTCAAAATGGTAAAATCCTTTGTCTTTAAATTGAATATCAATATAAAAGGCGGCTCAGTAGACAAGTGGGTATGGCACCTGGCTACTAACCTACAGGTCCCGGGTTCGATTCCCGGGCCCGCACCATAAAATCAAGGTGCGCTTTTCAGCCCCCAGGTCGACTCAGCCTGTTGAAAATGAGTATCTGGGATAACATCCTGAAGCGTAGTGCTGGCCACACTGTCACTGTCTTCCTTGTATGCCATACGGCTCGCATAAGGCAGCCTACCCTGCCTGACTCTTAAGCTGCTTCGGTGGTATACATGGAAGCCATTGTTATTGTCAATATAAAAACGTTTGGAGTCGATTGTTAGGACACCGTGTGAGTTTTCTGCGCTTTGTAGATAACCTATTTACCGAGAGCTGACAGCAGGTTCGAAACAAAATCCCAACAACTCATCACCAGTCATAAGATTTTGACTACATTAACCTAGTATTGTTGACCCGCCTCATTTCTCCTTCTCAAAGTTTTGAGAATTTTTTTTTTTTTTTAAAAAGGGGAAGGCGTCCCGTAAAATTTAAAAACTAGGCCAAAGACCTAGACGAAGCTTAAAATACCAGGGCCTGTACCAGGCCCATTGTGACAGGACTTGGAAATGAAACAGCCTGATTAACAAGACAAATTTTATTAACGCTTGGTTTCAAAAACATCACAATACTGATAAAATCACACACAACATCTGGTACAGCAAGTACCTAGTTTTCAAACTTTTTTTCTAAATTTTATATTAACTTGATTATATCGTACAGTGTTGCCAAATTAATTACATGAACAAGAAAACTGCCTAAAAATATGCATAGCTCATCAGAAGTATAGGATTCTATGATTGTAATAATCACATACGCAGAGTTTTAAACAATAAAAGTTACAATGTGTGATCCACTATAATCAATAACATTATGAGTGCTATAACAGCATTCTTTTTGTGTGCCCTTTCATAACAGCCTAACATCTATTATATAAAATAAATTCATAATTATTATTAATGACCCTTGGTTCTGCGTTAATAGAATTTGAAATACTTCCATTACATACTGCAGTGACACATGTGACCAGCAAGTCAGCTAGCATAACCAGCCCACTATCAACCGAAATCTTAAATTCGAACAATTAAATAAAACAACTAAATAGAAATATATACTAGACTAAAAACGCCAATATACAATATGTAAAGTCACACAGAATTCAAAATGACCGGACCCCAGCCGCATGTCCAAGCCAGGCATCCCTTGCACAGATATGACCCGAAAGAGTAAAAAAGACAAAAGAATCGAAAATAATAAATTTAAAAGTTAAAATGATAAGCGCACGGGTTTAGCGAAATTCACCGCCCAACTGTAAGCCACTTCAAACATCATTAAAGTAAAAAAGGTGAAACCCGACAATAGCATGTGCAAGGCTGACATGGTAATTCATGAATGTTCCACCATGTAGTTCAGCCGGACTGGCTTGAATAAAAAGTATATATATCATAAGGTACTCAAAATTAAGTTACAAAAAAATTAAGGGAGCTGGCGATGCCCGCTAACCCGCATACAATTTATGACTCCTTATTAATCTGTGGTGTAATACAAACAGTGCACAACTGAGCACATTTTCTACGCACACGTCAAGTTCTGTCTACTCATAGCACTTTACAAGTTAAGTTCAAAGAGAATGTAATTTGATTTGTAGAAGGTGTCAATCACGTGTGAATTCTGTTGCGAAACTCGAGCTTGAAATTATGGAAAATGGTCACCTTGTATTCCGTGGTTAGAAGGCGATCAGCTGCCTGCGTGTAGTTTAAGGCCACAGAAGTCCCCGTTACAGTTCATTGCAGATAGAGGGTGAAAGATTCGGGTTCCCAGGTTACATTCTCTCGACGGCGAAATTCAGGTTAAAGCTTAGCTGCTCAGCAGATGACCACGGATGGAATTGTAGTCATCCTCATCTCTCGAGCACTTCGACGAGTCAGGACCCCTATGAGAACAGACTTATGTAGCAACCCTCACAACATTCACGCTTACAAAACTTCACTCGAGCTCTAACACACACACATCACGAATCATATGGATACCTTCACTTACAGCCAGTTAGTATTCAGATTGAATAATCAAATTTAACTCACAAAATAAACATTCATCGATGTCACTGCATGATATTTCTTATTTAAATAGTTACTATTAACCTGTTATAACCGCAATCGGTCTCGTATACAGCTTCGCCACGTGGGCGGAATTACATAACATATTAATTATTAATGCATTGCTGTTTTTTTCTAATACTTCATCAGCCTCTTGCTTTGTAATATTTAATTAAATAACAATTAACAACAGAACTTCTATAATTACTTTCAAAGTTGAAATTCATCATTAAAATTCACCACGTGGTCATTCATGCCTTTCAGAACCAGACAGCAATCACGCCCGCTTATGTAAAATAATCTCACATACGCCATAAACACATTTAAATCTTAATTCCTTTTTACACACAGTTAGAATTATTAAATCAACTTACCAGAGGTACTTTACCGATTAGCGATCCATACGGATGTAAAGATGAGCACACGAGAAAATTTTCGCCGCCGAGAGATAGTGAATCAGCGGTGGCGGAAATGGAACTGACCTGTCCTTGGCACAATCGTCAGTGAACCCACATTCTCTTTTCAGTCACCAGAATGCGCGAGCATGACTTCAACGCACACCGGGCGTCCGAGACGATATAAATACGAAATTTACTAAACCGTAAGTCGCCGTGATTACACTTTGTGCCACTCACGGCACATTGTAATGCTGTATTTTATGGTAGTATAGTGCTGATGACATTGTGAGTTATGGAACAAGAAGTACTAAATACTGTGGGCCTCATAGTACACGGTCTTGACTTTAGGTAATTTGAACACGGGCCCTCGAAAAATAATTATAGGAGAAAGAAAGTTTGATGAGTTGAAAGAGTTAAAATATCTTGAGAACACCCTGAACAATCAGAATAGCATGAGTGACACCATTCAGGAAAGAATTCAGCAAACAAACCGTGTCTATTTTGCCAATATAAAAATGTTTAGAAATTATTATTATTATTATTATTATTATTATTATTATTATTATTATTATTATTATTATTATTATTATTAGCGGGGGTCCCACAGTTTATGCCGCGCATCCCGCATTTCGATCGCCATTTCTCCCTATCCTTGGAGTCATCATCTTCAATAGCTCGATCACTCATTCTTTTCCTAATTCCTGTTCTCCATTGTGTTGTCAGTCTTCCTTTTCTGTTTTGTGGTGTGTAAGTCAATGCTTTCTTTGGCCATCGCTTCTCCTCAATCCTCATTACGTGACCATACCATAGCAACTGTCTGAATTCTATTCTTTCTGCTGTTGTAAATACGCGCCCTGTTTTCCTTCTTATATCTTTGTTTCTAACATCTTGCTTTCTAGAAATATTACACGCTCTTCTTAAGAAGTCCATTTCCACAGTTTCCATCATCTTTTTCTCTTTATCAGAAAGTTGTCAGCATTCGCAGCTATATGTTGAAATGGGCTCCACAATAGTTGTGTAGATTGTCAGTTTAGTTTGAAGTTTCATTTTGTTCGACCAAAGCAACGAGTTTAGCAAACGAATAGCCATTTTTCGCTGTTGTATCCTATTTTTGATGTCATTTTTTGTTGTTCCATCTTCTTAAATAATGCTTCCCAAATATTTGAATTCGCTACACTTTCTGGTTAAAAGACAACCCAAAATGAAGATTTCCATGAGAATGGTGTGGCTGTGCATTACATAAGTCGTTGTGACACACGGCTGTGAAACATGGACCTTGTCAGAAAGTCATGATGAGAACCAGTTGAGAAGGTTTAATAGCAAATTTTTGAGAAGAATTTTGATGCGATTAACGAAGGAGATAAAAATAATTTAACGCACTAATTGAAGGGAAAGATACAGTAAAGTTTATTGAAGCACAAAGAATAAGTTGCTGGGGTGCTTGAAAGAACTGAGGATACAAGAATGGTTAAAAGTGTATACAAGAGGAGATAATACGGAAGAAGAAAAGACGGATGGTCGACCAAGATGCAAGATGTATTATGTGGTCGACTAAGGAAAAGATTGACAGACGAAGTCACTCGTGACCTTGCTACGACCGATGTAGGAGACTGGAAAGTATTGGGGAACAATAGACGAGACTGGAGGAGAATTGTTGAGGAGCCCGAGACCCACAGTGAAAGAGTAAGAAGAACCTCACTAATTTGTCACCACTAATTCGTCTCCGTCTGTAATTCGTCACACAAACAACCTTTTTCCTTTTTCATTATTAACAAGCGAGTAACATATACGCTCTAATTATAGCCGGGGTAAACCCGAAACGTGCTGATTGTGGCCGGGGTTGTAATAATACTCTGGAGAACGGATTTGTGGAAGGTATTGGTTCCGGGAATGGGTATTTCGTACTTGTGTACACGGCACAATAAGTGTTGAGTTTGAAAATTTCCAGAAATAAATATGTTTGAGCATAACATTAGTACTGTACATTGTTAGTGTTGTAATAAAACATTCTATATTGTCTTTAATGGGTTTGTTTCTTACTCCCTCACTAATTCATCTATTTCAATAATTCGTCACCCCTTTGGTCCCGTAAGTGACGAATTAGTGAGGTTCTACTGTAGTTGGATAATTTACTGTAGTTCAGGCTTTGGCGGGAACATGCATTTCATGTCTGTCAGATTCCTCTACTGATTTCTGTTTGGGGTTTCCCTGTAACTTAATTCATTGTTCCTTCAGGCGATATACTTGTCGTGTCCGAAATTTGGGAACCTTCAGTGTTAAAATATTTGAATCGTTAATAATTAACTTGAACTACTAACATATGTACCCGAATGTGTTACGAAGACGACCTTATGGCTGGTCGTTTAGAATTGCCCGAGGGCGTTTGTTTGACCCGAATCTCGGGGGGGGGGGGGGTAGAAATTCTGATGCGCTGATGATCCTGAGGTTGATGTCGCGGCCGCAACAGAATACTTTCAGCGAGCAATCGAACCAAAATCCTGTGGCTCTTCTTCTTTTCCTCCTCTTCAAGGATTAGGTTACATTACATAAACCTGTTCCGGCACCCATCTCTTCTCGGACGACCCACGTCTATTCTACCTTTATAGTTCAGTGCCGCTTTCGGCAATCGATTCTCTGCCATTCTGCGCAGATGATCTTACCATTGTCTTCTCTAAATTGAAATAATTTCCGTCATATCCTTTATATCGAGTTCTGCTCTGATATCTTCATTCCTTATTCTATATTGCAATGTATAATTTAAAGTATTTTGAAGAAACTGCATTTCAGCATTCTGAATCTTGCCGCTTTCCTTTTTTGTCATGACCCACGCCTCACTCTCTTAAATCAACGTGGGTATTGCAATTGTCTTATAAAATTTAATCCTTGTGCTGTGTCTTGTTTTATTTCTATGAAATACCACAAATATTCCTAAATTTATTTATCTTCTCTCTTATATCATATTCAGATTCATAAGAGATATTTGGAACGGCTCACTTGTTCTAAAGCGCTGTTGTTTATAACTATTTTAGTCCTTACTAGATATTTACCTTTAAAGGCCATGGTTTTGGTCTTTCTCACTGAAATTGTCAGTGAGTACTCTCTTGCCACTTCTTGTAATTGAAACATAGCTCTTTGTAAATCATCCTCATTTTCTTGAATAAGAACTATGTCATCCGCATACAGCAGGGAACCCATACAAATTAATTTGCTAAGTTGTATTCCCGAAGTCACTCTGGATTTCCATGTTCTCATCATGTCGTCAATGTATATATTAAACAAGGTTGGGGAAACACAGCATCCCTGCCTAACTCCCTTATTTATAGGAATGTCACCTTAGAGCCTACCATTCAGATCCAGGACTACAGATGTACTTTTGTAAAGGATCTTAACTGAATTTATTAAACGGTGTGGATATTAAACTTATTTAAACAAAGTAAGGTACTTCACATTAACAAAGAAATAACGCAAGACGAAAGGGGAGAAAACAGATTCAAAAGAAAACGGTTTGAACGGTTACTGAAATATTCAAGGTACGTACAGACGGCATTTTCACCTTAAACCCTTGTTATTAGGCATGGTAAATGAATCAATATTGTTTCTCGCATTTGTTAACAGCATCTTCTCCTCACTTATTTTGCGACAAGTTTAAACTTGTGGGAGTATTAGGCCTACTAGTCACAAAGTCAGGAAATAATTTCTGATGATGGCTCCACTTATCTTTTCACGTTATTTTTGTTACTTTTTAATTGAGGAAAGCATTAACAAATTTGTTCAAATTAAGATCTAGCCTATTGGGGCGTGGCTTACTATAGTTATCATTCTGACAGATGTTGTTGTCAGACTGAAGGCCATCTTCAGTGAAACACGGTTTTAATACAACTGACACGGTGCTCGTCAGTAACCGCAGTACTGTGGCTACCGACACTGGATTCTTTGCCGCAGTACTGTGGCTACTGACACTGGATTCTTTGCCGCAGTACTGTGGCTACTGACACTGGATTCTTTGCCGCAGTACTGTGGCTACTGACACTGGATTCTTTGCCGCAGTACTGTGGCTACTGACACTGGATTCTTTGCCGCAGTACTGTGGCTACTGACACTGGACTCTTTGTTGCAGTACTGTGGTTACTGACACTGGATTCTTTGCCGCAGCACTGTGGCTACTGACACTGGATTCTTTGCCGCAGTACTGTGGCTACTGACACTGGATTCTTTGCCGCAGTACTGTGGCTACTGACACTGGATTCTTTGCCACAGAACTGTGGTTACTAAAGAACACCGTGTCAGTTGTATTAAAACGGTTTTTCACTGAATACGGCCACCAAAGGTGAAGCCGAAACGTCTGATAACAATATCCGTCAGAATGATAACTATAGTAAGCCACGGCCCAATAGATTGGATCTTAACTTGAACAATTACGATGGCGACCTTGAAAACCTTAGAAATACAACAAACGTATATTAAACTGATTCTGTAAAAAGTAGGATCATTACATGCCTGTGCTAAACCGCAGTTCTGTCAGCTTTGTTAGATTCAGTATGTCGCAGTTGTAGTAAAACACAATTCCGTGGACTCAAATAAAATCGATCAAATGAAAAGGCTGAGACGACAGACAAAATATGGCGCCCAAAAGTAAACAGTCGATATTTCATATCGTCAAGACAAGAATAAGAAATATAAAATTACTTAAGAACAGAATAATTACTTGGAACTTCATCAACGATCGCGTGTTTTTCATTGTTCTTACTCGCGGTTTTATTGTCTGCGAAAAATTTCTACTTTTGTTGATTTAAAATTGTAATTCTTTTCGTGTTCCAGCTGGATGATTCTTTGAAATGACCTCCCACATTATTTTTTTGTTTTAAAAAAAAAGCACTTCTTCCACTCAATAAGAACTGTTTTCCTTCTTTTCCCTTTTCAACCACCTCCAAATCGAGTTCTTTCCCTGACACACTTTGTATACGGCCGACAGACGTTGTGGCGCCACGGCCGAGACGGTAGACACAGCAAAAGCGGGTTATTATGTCCGGCACTAGCTACTTGCAACTGTACCCATGATGATAATAAAATTTCTTTTTGTGTGAATTCTGTTTTACCGTATTCTAAATTGTATTTCCTTCTTGTACGAATTTTCTTACGTCTTAAACTACCCTTTACGTTTGCTATACTTTCATATTCGATCTGCAGTTTGTTTAATCTGCCAGCGAAATAGCTGCCAAAATAAATAACCGCAATTTGCATTAACTATCACGAACAAAATGGTAGTGAGCCTCCTGCTAGATGTAATCTCTGTGGCACGGTTTTGTCAGCTTTCCATCTTGTTTCAGAGTGCCCTGCTCTTCAAATATAGAAACATTAATAAGTACATATTTAAATAATTATTTTATTTTTAAAGAAATGTTTTTAACTAGAAAGTGGGTGTGCCGTTGGACACACGGCAGAAATGATCGAGTGGCGAATGAACTGATTCAACGTGTAAAGATTGCTCGTATGTATTTGGAGTAAGAGAGATTTTGCTATAAACAATTAAGGGTCAAATAAGATTGAGCGGATAATTGAATGAGACAAGGGCATAGGTACAGGTACACAGTTTACAGGTACTGTATTATAAGAAATCGATATTTACAATTAACATAGATAGAATCATATATAGGAATGAGGGGCAAGAGTCCGCACTTAAAATTCAATAACAAATTCTCAGCTACTGAACCAAAATAAAATTTATTGAATATTACTGGCTTATTTGTTACACTATATACTAACAAATGTAATGAGTACAGAGCAATTTTGACTACAGTATTTGGTAAAGAAAATTAAAAAACAAAAGCATGTAGAATAGAAAAGTTGCCCCAACCTTGGGGCAAGAGTCCAGTCTGTGTAGGGTAAGAGTCCTACTGACACTTATCACACAATAAATGGCCCAATCCCAATAAACGGCTCTCCCCACCACGTACTACACTGACGACCCTGTAGGGGGGGGGGGGATTCGTAAAGGTGCCCACAACCTCCGCAATAATAATCAACTTTCCCGGAACATGATTTTCCTTTTCTTTCTTTGAAATCAGCGGGACTCCCCAGCACACGCTTCTGGAACGCTTAACAACAATTGTAGACCTAATGCAAGTTTTATTTAATTGTAATGTGAAGTTTGTTTATGTTGGGTAAGATTCCGCACAGGAGACCAAGAGGACTCTTGCCCCCGGAAACTTGCCCCACTGTGTTCTATACTCTTTGCTGACTTATTATGATTCAATTAAATAAGGTTGACCACTAACTTTAAGTTGATATGTAACCTCAGACTTACCTTTTAATAATGTACTGTCGAAAACAAATAATAAGAAAGTATATATTTGTATAAATACTCTTAAGTTACACTGTAAAATAACTTCAACTTCCACAAAATTAAACAACGTCTTATTTTGCTTTGTATAGTATCCACGTCACTATTTGCAAAATAATTTAATTACCTTGTATCCGTCAGTGACTTCGTTTTTGTGTTATTCATATAGACGCGTTTCGTGATATGTGTCACATCATCAGTATCCTTCGTCAAGCGTTAAAATTCATATAAAAAAAAAAATTTGCACATATTTACTATATTAAGTCACAATAACAGGACACACATAATATGATATAACTTTGGCTCCGTTGGACCGGTCCGACCGCGCGTGTGGTTAACGAGCCACTAATTTAACTAAGTCAATCCTTATCACCAGTTATCGCCGTCATGCGCGATTATATTTAGGGCTATATCATATAGTGAGTTAGATTGAAACTTTAATTGTTCATTTAATATACTGTCACTGTTGATATTCTTATCTTTAAATGCTTTATAAATCTCAAATTCCTCGAGAGCGTCCATTAACCTACCCTTACCGCATACATGGATTGCTTTGAAATTAGTACTGAAATCTGTGTAATTATGGTTATGCATCATTAGATGGCGCGCATAATTAGATTTGGTCTTGTCTAAATCATTCCTTGGTAGATGTTCTTTGTATCTTTTCAAGAAAGACCTGCCAGTTTGACCCAGATAGAAGCAATCACAATCATCACATGACATCCTGTAAACACCTGTTTTCTCTTCTAACGGAAATGGTTGTTTTATGCGTAACAAATTAGAAATATTATTATTTGTTTGAAATGCGACTTTTATATTCAATTTAGAAAACACGTTGGATATAATGCCAGGTAAAAGGTTACCGTACACTGTCGTTATATACTTTTTATTTTTATTTTTATTTTTATTTTTGTTAACTTTATTATCATCGATGGTATTATGGTGGGATCCAGTTACAATTTACCCTCGAAACAGAGACTGACAATAAACTCAATTTTTTGGATCTGACTGTTACCAAGTATCTTAACAAACTCCAATATAAAATATATAGGAAACCCACCACCACAGATATTACAATACACGCCGATTCTCACCACCCATATAGTCAGAAAATGGCGGCATACAACAGTTTTGTTCATAGGTTGGTAACGATTCCACTTAACCAAAAGGACTTTCAGGACGAATTGGATATAATAAGGCACATAGCAATAGCGAATGGGAACAAGAGTTCGATGATAGATAGACTTCTTAAGCGACACCTATATAAAACTAGATCCCACCATAATACCATCGATGATAATAAAGTTAACAAAAATAAAAAGTATATAAAGACAAGGTACGGTAGCCTTTTACCTGGCATTATATCCAACGTGTTTTCTAAATTTAATATAAACTTAGAATGAACTAATAACTAATAAACTACTCCAACTAATAATGAACTATGTACAACAACAAAATATGTCAAAAGTATCCAGCTCGATCTTTCAGCATGTGAGTACATTTTATTTTATCATCACCATCATCATCCTCAAGGTTTAAACCAAGAATGGTTTGTTCCTGTCTCAAATAGGCTAATATTACAGCTGGTCACTCCAGCACTTCCTCGGACGTCCCACACCTCTCCGTCCCCTCGGCTTATAGTTCCATAGTTTCCTTATTTGAGGCATTTTAGTAGTGAATATGTCCCCTGGATATGTTACTAGCATATCGCAGGGTTTTATTTTATCATAAATGAAAAAATTATAGTGAGCGAACCGGCACAGTGGTAGCGTCTCTGACTTATAATCAGAGCGTTGCTGTGCTGCCGATGTGGTGAGATCGAGTCAAGGTCACGGTTCGATTTGCTCGTCCACCCGCACGTACGCGGACAAATAATACGTACGTCTTCTCTGGCATACCCGGGCACATAATATATACTACACATATAAACAACACTCTTCCCCCCCACCGCACGGCTTGCCCCCAGGCGTGGGTTAAAGGTTGGCTAATATCTCTCTGTCTGGGGTGTGGCGTGAGTTCTATCACGACCGGAGGGCGCAACAGGTCTATGACCTAATGCCTGAAGTGGAGAAGAAGAAGAAGAAGATGATGAAATTATTTTTAATATGTACGTTCTTCATGTAATAGTATTTAAACGTTTATATATGCTCACGTTCTTTAAAATATTACGCTTTGTTTAAAGCACACAAGTTTGTGGCAGTAGGGAATTTTGGGTAGCGCTGTGGGAAAAACAGGTTTGTTTGACCTGTTTCGTTACCCACACTGAATCAGTTTACTGCCCAAGGAGAGCGTGGCGTACGTGAGTGAACCGAGCACAATAGTGCCTTGTATGAAGGTCTCACTTTAAAAATGATTCCATTCAATTTTTCTTATGTTCTCGCATCCAGCAACTCTGGACTCATCACATACTTTTGCGCAGCAGAAGATGGTTCATTGCTGAAATCCGCGTTGAATTCTTAATGAAGCTCAGTTTAATTTGCTTTAATTGAACTGAAACTTGGCCCGACCAAAATTTAACTTTCGAAGTACGGGATCCAAGATACACAAAGAGAAACCCGGATTAACTAACAAACAGGAAGACGGACATGTAACCTGGACGAAAGTCAACTAAACTTTGTCTTGCTTCCGCTGCTCAGTAAATTTGTCAGTCGTGAATCCGTTTAGTAAGCCTCTGTTTGCAGTTTAACTGACAACACGATCGCTGATTACATCATGTGATTTATTCCAACTTAGACTATTACTCGTTACAAAAATAATTTATTTATTTAGTTAATTATTTACTTCGTCTACCTTGAGTTAGAATACCAAGATACAATGTCAACATCACGAATATGCATTGCATCAAAAAATCGAACCTTCAATGCAATACTTTTGTAAAAACATTAATACTTTTCTATTGCAAGAACATTTGCAGTACCAAACCGTGGTGTAAGACAATATTGGAAAGTACTATAACATATTATGGATTTGACATGTGGCGAACTACAGAACGTATTAGGAAACGGTTAGTGTTCTGATTACATATAGTAGGGGTCTCCAAACTACGGCCCGCGGCAAACCGGCCGATGCTGCGTCCAGTTTTTTAAATAGATCGTCAAAATACTTCAAACATTATAATATTTTGCTAAATAACTAACCAAGAAATAAGTTCAGTAAAATTTTATAATATTTTGTACAAGTTTAAAACATTTACGTGGTTAGTGTGCTTGTTTGTCTGCCTACCTTGAATGAATCACTCTTTTCACTCGCATCAACCTAAAGGGAAAATTCATATTCCCCCCCATGCGCTCGGCTCTACCTCCTCCGTCGTACGCATAACTCATTGTCGCACTCATAGCCATACATTGATTATGAGGATATTAGTTTATTTTATTTTTTATTTTAAAACAGTAAATTTCTTTTAATTTTCTTTCATTGCAGGCCATTGAAAGTGATGATTTTAAGGAAATAAAAAACTTTGCAAGAGCAATTCTTTCAATCTTTAGATCGACCTATATCTGCGAACAAACGTTATCAAAAATAAACTTTGTAAAATCAAAGTACAGGGCTAACTTTTCAGACAAACACTTGAAATCCATTCTTGTGATAGGAGCATCAAAATTTGACCCAAAATTGACAGACATTATATGTTGGAAGCAACTCCACACATATCATACGTAGATAAGAAAGCCAAAAAATAATACATCATAAACAAGCTATATTTGAGTGTTATTTTTTCCTTACTTTATTTACATTATTTTGAATAAATGATATTATTATTAAAGATACTATAGTATGTTTCTAGTATTTTCTATTGTTGACTCAACCTAACGATATACTAGAGCAGTGGTTCCCAAAGTGGGGTCCGCGGACCCCTGGGGTCTGCGACAATCTTTCAGGGGGTCCGGAGACACTTTTAAGAAAAAATAGATTATACTGTAATTTTCTCAGATTTTGTATGCTCTAAAATCTGAATTTTACAATCTTAAAATAATTAGCAGAAGATGCCAGTACTTTGGTTTTGTTCAAATTAATTGTAATTGTAAAAGTAATTTCAAACTAATGGGTTTAATAATCTCTTTAAATCATGTCGTGTAGCAGATCTGTTTGCCAGCCGAACTGACCAGAGCGCCGCATCAACGCAGAACTGATCGCGCTGTTTTAATCCACGTATAAGCACTGTATCTCCTGTATAAGCACTGTATCTAAGCAAAACGTTTTTCCGTGTAGCCGGTTTTACGCCTAAGCAGCTGGATTTCGACACGTGTGGCTGGAAAGATAGAGCCGAGGTTGGCAAAGTTAAGAAATAAACTTGATGTCGAGAGTGACTTAATACTGAAATTATCAGACATTAAACGCAATATTGCAGAGCTAATTGTTCAAAAGCAGCTTCATTGTTCACATTTAACTATGTTTGATATCATTAATATTATAATTTTGCAAGTTAAGAGAATTTTGATTTTAATACACTTTAATTAAAATATAAGAGTGAACCATATTTACTGTTTGTTTTATTTCATAACTCAGACGGGGTCCGCGAAATGTTTTTTTTTGGGGGGGGGGGTCGGCGGACTGAAAAGTTTGGGAATCACTGTACTAGAGGTATTGTAACAAAAGTGTGCGTTTTAACTTATTACTCTTGAATCTGACCACAGCGTATATAGGACCTATTAATTTCTGAGCTTAATTAGTTTATATGCAACCACGAAAGTAACAACACAACAAATTATAAATCAGCGGCCCACTTTTCTTTTCACATCTGGCTTAGAGCAACCGAAACTGACCGCAGCGCACACCTTGTACAACCCCGTCTACAGATGGGTCTACAAAAGGCTAAAGACATTGGGGTGCGGAGCTTCACTATTATAAAGAGCACAAAGACAGTATCTCGTACTTAAGAAATCTATCTACGTGCTTCATTGTATACTTCTTGATTTCTTCTACGGCAGCGTCGGTTTTTAGGACTCAATTATCAGTCTTTTTGCATGTACCCTAGACCTTTAGACATCACTCTTCTCTTTAAACCCGCAGAACTGTGTCCCACTGTTTCACACTGGTGTCGTAATTCGATCCTTCCATGTGCCAAGCTTATACCTAAGTATTTAGCAGTGAATGCGTGGCGCATGTGTAATGATCTCGACAAAAACTCGATTAATTATTTTCTTAAATGGAAGTTTTACGAAATTATTTTACGACTTTGTATGACTGTTTTAAATCGTATAATTTTAGTCAGCCATTTTCGCGATGCTCTAAAAGTAATTTTTTTAAATGCAATATGCGATAGAACACATGATCATGATAAGCAATGAACTATGTCTTATGCATGGATGACGAACATTCTCATGTTTAAATTTGTTTCCTGTTCAAATTGGTTTTTTTAGCTGTAGTTTCTGTATTGTATTACCGATAAGAATTTAGAATAGGTCAAACTCTTAAAAATTTTATTCGTAATTTTTCTATGTAATGTGTTTGTGAAAGTGTGAGCGGGTGCGCGAGTTATTAACATTTTTCTCTATTGTGTCCGTTATAATTATCCGATTTACATCAGACTTGAACAAGACATAAAATTTAATATTAGCTACAATTTCCCTATATTCTGTGATCTTCAAATAAGTGGTAAGTGTGAATTTTTGTTACATGAAGTCTCTATTTAAAACTCACTCAGGCGTGGAGTAATAAAATCCCAGATAATTATCTGTGCAGGCTTTGCCAATTTCATGCAAAGTGTTGCATGAAGAACTATTAGTACCGTGTGCATAAATTATCATGTGACCGATATTTGGCCAATTAGAACGCAGTAAAATCATTGAAAATTGTCTTTTGCCATGAGCAGATCGAGTTAGTTCATCTTGAGCATTCGTCTACTAAACGTGCGGTCCGCGTTCAAGACGTTTCTCTTGCGTGAACACGTAACCAGTGCGAAAGGTGTACGAAAACTTGGAACTCTGTGTGAGTTATTCTACAGACCCAAGTAATTCAGTTTTAATAAATAATATTGTGATTTACAAGTATCCGTGTTAGTCAAGATATCCTCATAGGGAGATCTACTGACCGCGGTAGATCTGTGTGACGGGAGGACACTTGAAGACGTGCCGGAAGGTGTACGCCTATACACCGTTTTTCATTAAACACCCACGTTACACCTTGAGATACGTAAATAAACTATAACAATATTAAAACATTTTAAAAACCATTAACAATCATAATCAGTGTTATCGCAGCGAGGCCGTGTTGCAGTTCGTCGAGCAAGTTCAGCGTGTGTATCATCAGGACACCATTCCAGCAGAATCCACGAGGGAAGGACACGTGAGATATACGCATCGCCATCAGTCATCTCGCCGCATCAAATTGGAATATCTTCACTCAAGTAACAAATTCAGATCTGAACTTTATATAAACTGTTCTCAAACAATATTTCAAAATTCATAACATTTGTGTATGTTTAAAAATATATCGTATGAATTATTATTCAATTGGTGTGCAATAAATAATTATAATACCTCCAATATAGACTTGTTGATTTATAAAACACACACCATATTCCTATGCGCAAGAATTAATTCAATTGTGTTGTCGCAAATTACTTTCAACGGTTACAGTTGTTTATGTTAATTTTCACAAAGTGTAGCAAAACGTGTTAACTCTTTAGTCAGCGAGTTTAATGGTGTTTCAATACGGGTGATGAACATTTCCAGGAGACAGTTCTAATAAAGTAAAATAATCTTTCGTGTCGTGTTTTGTCGCAACGTGTGCGTCTGGGCTTAAAGAGAATCAGCGAGGGCAGTACAGTGAATCGTGTGATTGAGAATTTTGACGGATCAACAAATAAATGGAAACCCCGTCGAGCCGAACACGCCGCCGTCGGTATAACAAAAATCTTTCTATTAACTGTAGAAAACGAACCCGCGGAGTCGCGATACAATCGCTAGCAACGCCGCCGCGTGATCAATAGGCCGAAATAGCAAGAAAACGAAAACGGCAGAATTTATGTAATAGAAATTGAACGCCACGACTGACGACTGTCTAGGATTCTTACAGGCGAATACCACTGCTGCGTGATGCCAAAAATTACAATTTCCAATACCTGAATTTTTTTAAAGTCAAGTTCAATGTGGCACATCTGGTTATGTGTAAATCGTCTCACCTCTAAAGTATGTTAAAAGAGTGCCGCAAGAGGGAGGTAGGACATATGACGAAGTGCAGAATGGTAGAATTATTTGCATACTGAATTAATTAATCTAAAATACGAGGTACGAGTTCTACAACTCAAGAGACTGTCTAGTGTGTATTATGATGTTTAAATCGATGTAGTATTTACAAAAAAAAAAAAAAAAAAAAAAAAAAAAAGATGAAAGTATGGTTATTTTATTATTTAAAGTTTAATAATATAATTTAAAATTGTTTTTCATATACCTAAAAGGTGTTGATCTGAAAACTTCAAAATTAAACAATTATAGCCTTCTTCAAAAACAACAGAAATTAGCTATGTGCAGACTAAAGTTAAGGGGTACAGTCAAATGACGCCTCTATTCAAAAATGTGCTGAGCTTATAACGGAGAGAGCGGCATTTTATATTATTTAAGTGATTATTGATATCTTCTTCTTCTTCTTCTTCTTCTTCTTCTTCTTCTTCTTCTTCTTCTTCTTCTACTTTGCAAGTATAAGCCTCAAAGCCTATTACGTATTCCGTTGTTACAACTGATCTCGCCATCTTTTCATCCCCCGTCCCACATTTCTTCTACCTTTAGGCATTTATTTTGCCCTTACGTGAGGTATCCATGATAAGTCCACACGTTTCACGTGATGAACCACTTACGTCTATATTCCATCATCTTATCATTCCCTGGACCCACAGTTAACTCATGACGGATGTCCTCATTCCTTTTCCTGTCTAACCTGGTAGGCCTATACCCGACTACTGATCTAAGGAATCTCATTCTGCACTCTGCAGTCGACTTTCGTGTGGACTCGTCATTGTCCATATTACACTACTATACAGAAGAAAGCTTGGAATGGACAGCACAGTATAAAATTTTAATAATTTTCTTTCCTAACTTTATTCCTTAAGTTAGATATTTTATTTAGTATAATATTTATTTTACCCCGGTTAGCAAGGATCCTAGCTGAAACCCTGGTTAAAATTTGAAAATAAGGATAACTGTAGTACTATATATTTCTGGTGCACATTACTTTATACACATTTTAAATAATTGTTGCATTACTAAAACTAATTTTGTTTCCAAAGATACAGTAAATCTGGCATGCAAACCTGAAACAGCTGTATAAGCGATTCCTGGACTGCATTTGTTTGAGGTGTAATGAGATTCGCTTTAGGGAGCGATCGTCGCGGTGGTCCGGAACCCATCTTAATATATTGTGTGCGCGTTCAGCCGGCGTGAGGTGTGCACCTTAGAGCCTACACGTGCGCTTAATGTTGTAGTTTTATTAATTTATTCAATGTGTGTTTTGGGTTTTAATATTTTTAATGTTTGACGATTCGTCCTCAATTGAGGTTGAAGAGTGTGTTTTTACTCCTGAAGATGGGACAAGCTGTCCCGAAACATGTTGAGTTAGTATAACATCACAAGTATAAGAATTAAGCCTCTGACGGTGAGTAACGTAGTTTATTTGATTTTAATATATTGAAACGAATGGAACGGCCTAGAACAGCCAAGGCGTCCTCTACCCGTCCCCCCCGGCCCCGTTATTAGTGCAGAGTTGCCTCAGTCAAGGCCGCTATCAAGTACGTTCCAGAGTACTCTGGATAACACTTGAAACACCAGTAACTGACACACTCCTTGCTAGAATGAGCGTTAACCGGGCCGTTAGACCGCAGTCTCATGTCGGCAACACTGGGGTATTTGACGAACAACTGCCAAAACTTTTTTCAACTTTTACCAATGAAGATGACCTCCGATGGTGAAGCCGAAACGTCTGGTTTTATCAACATGAGACCACGCCCTGCTACACAACAACATGAAACCACGCCCTGCTACACAACAACATGAGGCCACGCCCTGCTACACAACAACATGAGACCACGCCCTGCTACACAACAACATGAGACCACGCCCTGCTACACAACAACATGAGGCCACGCCCTGCTACACAACAACATGAGACCACAGCCCTGCTACACAACAACATGAGACCACGCCCTGCTACTCAACAACATGAGACCACGCCCTGCTACACAACCACATGAGACCACAGCCCTGCTACACAACAACATGAGACCACGCCCTGCTACACAACAACATGAGACCACGCCCTGCTACACAACAACATGAGGCCACGCCCTGCTACACAACAACATGAGACCACGCTCTAACGCCCTGCTACACAACAACATGAGGCCACGCCCTGCTACACAACAACATGAGACCACAGCCCTGCTACACAACAACATGAGACCACGCCCTGCTACACAACAACATGAGACCACGCCCTGCTACACAACCACATGAGACCACGCTCTAACGCCCTGCTACACAACAACA
Organism: Magicicada septendecula; assembly: GCA_034769895.1. Lineage (NCBI taxonomy): Eukaryota > Metazoa > Arthropoda > Insecta > Hemiptera > Cicadidae > Magicicada > Magicicada septendecula. The sequence goes on along the minus strand of CM068372.1, from coordinate 441,497,281 downwards.
TGAGACCACAGCCCTGCTACACAACAAAATGAGACCACGCTCTAACGCCCCTGCTACACAACAACATGAGACCACAGCCCTGCTACACAACAACATGAGACCACAGCCCTGATACACAACAACATGAGACCACAGCCCTGCTACACAACCACATGAGACCACGCCCTGCTACACAACAACATGAGACCACGCTCTAACGCCCTGCTACACAACAACATGAGACCACGCTCTAACGCCCTGCTACACAACAACATGAGAGCACGCTCTAACGCCCTGCTACACAACAACATGAGAGCACGCTCTTACGCCCTGCTACACAACAACATGAGACCACGCTCTAACGCCCTGCTACACAACAACATGAGAGCACGCTCTAACGCCCTGCTACACAACAACATGAGAGCACGCTCTAACAGCCCTGCTACACAACAACATGAGACCACGCTCTAACAGCCCTGCTACACAACAACATGAGAGCACGCTCTAACAGCCCTGCTACACAACAACATGAGACCACGCTCTAACAGCCCTGCTACACAACAACATGCGAGCACGCTCTAACATCCCTGCTACACAACAACATGAGAGCACGCTCTAACATCCCTGCTACACAACAACATGAAACCACGCTCTAACGCCCTGCTACACAACAACATTTACTCTTTTCTCTTTCCATTTATCTGATCAGTTTCTGCTCCTCTCTTGCATCTTCGAAAACCTGTACATTCCTTCTCTTTTCCAACCAACCCGTTCTTTTCATTTTTTCCATATCAAAACTTCAAGACCTTCTAGTCTATCTCTGTCCTCCGCCGATTTGGTCGATCCTGTCCTACCGCTCTCTATTTCGGTTTCACACCCCAACCGAAATGTGATTTGACTCAACCGTTTGATGTTTGTCTGTCTGTCTGTCTAATTGGGTACGTCTCACGATAACTTTTGAACGCATCAACCGATTTTCGTAAAACTTTGCATGCGTGTCCATCCAACACCCTACACCCTACCCGGCACCCTACAGAATCCTATTGTTTTTTGAGATTGATCCCTACAAAAATATGGCAGTGTTTTATTATACTACCTCTCTCCGTTTAGTGTGTGTGTGTGTGTGTGTGTGTGTGTGTGTGTGTGTGTGTGTGTGTGTGTGTGTGTGTGTGTGTGTGTGTGTGTGTGTGTGTGTGTGTGTGTGTGTGTGTGTGTGTGTGTGTGTGTGTGTGTGTGTGTGTGTGTGTGTGTGTGTGTGTGTGTGTGTGTGTGTGTGTGTGTGTGTGTGTGTGTGTGTGTGTGTGTGTGTGTGTGTGTGTGTGTGTGAAAACTATTGTCAGCGGATTGTAAAAGCTTGGTACTTACACAAAATCAGCAGAAGGCTAATGGGTACAAACAATAGCCCTGCAAACAAAGAGACCAGTACATTATGAGTCCCTGTTATTGACAACTAATGCTTTATTAACTTCCAAGCAATATTTCTCGTTTTTTTTTACACAAAGCAACCGAAGTTTTAAAACCAGGGTGCCATAACAGGAGGGCAGGAGGGAAGAAAACTGGTATGTCCCCTGGCAGGAAAATATTTTTTTAATATCCAATTCCAGAGAATAAAATAGTTATTGCCTTTTTAATATTTTAAAATATATCTGTTTCAATTCTGACAAAGAAATAATTTTAAAACATACTAACACACAAACTACAGGCCACAGGTCTGATGATTATGACACTCAAATTTTGGTAAAGACACAAAGATGTTTCGGACAGATGAGTGGGGGAAAAATCATCTGTGTATCGGCTGCTGTGGTTCAATTCTGACTACAGACAGACTTAAATTTATATAATCCGTATTGTTGACACACAAACACATTCATAATATTCATTTTTGAAGCTGCAATATACATAAAGAACAATCGTTTAAAAATTACCTAAAGCATTAAAACATTTTACTAAAAAATGAAGCAACATTAGACATGATTTTAGTATTATGATAATCCACATCTGTTTAACATAAAATTTATATCTAACTTAACAAGTAAAAAGCTTCAATAATATGAAATATAAAAGAAAACTGTTTTTCGAGTATTAATATTTTTGAAGTTCTTCTTCTTTTTCTTCATCTTTGTTCATCCTGGAGTAGGTGTAGATGCCTGTTCCGGTTTCAGAAGCCTTATATACATTATCAATTTACATGATTAATTTACAAATATTTAATTTGAATTAAAAATCAGACCATCACTTTCTTGGTCTTCCTATTCCATTAAAACCAGTCCAATCCGAGGTTTTTTGAAACTTGCCAGATATATACAATATATCCCCCCTTGCCACTTCTTGAGCACTATGCTAGGTGAGAGCAGTGGTAAGGCTACTACCTTTGAGCATGTGGATGTGCTTTGGGTTTCATTGGGGCCCTACCACCTACACTCTCCTGCCCTCTCTGGAGTTGGGAAATTTCCTCTTCCACCTTCTAGACCATTGATCATTTAAGATCAAGCATAAGAAAGGAAAATAAATACCTCTGCACTCTAATAGTCTAATATCGTCAGGGTCAGAAAACAAGAATTTGGCAAAGACAGACAGTCAGGATAGATTACAGTTAGGGACTTTACCCAACACAAGATGAAGCAAAGTCAGAGTCCAGCTATGCACTCTGGGTTTGCCACACCACAAGAGTAAAATTTATATAAGATTATTGTATACATAAGAGTACATTTATAGAAAGAGAACCACTGAAGCTAAGTAAAATATCTAATTGTCAGATTTTATTGGATGTGAATTTATATTCAATTTTTTATGTGACATTTAATTAATTGTCAATTTTGTCTTTGGTATTACACATAGTAAGGCCTGGTAATTAGAGTCTAGCCAGAATATTTAAGACAAATATTTTACAAAAGGTATAGCTTGGACCAACATAAAATAATGGGTAGTATCTGAAAAATACAATCAAACAATTGTTTTCACCAACTACATGCAAAAAAGACATTGTATTTGATCAACGATTTCCAAGTATGCATGATCTGGGTAACTCTCAAAAACATTTTCCGACCCTCAGGGAACCCCATCTTCACACGGCAGTTTCATTTATGAAGTACTTTTACAATGGGTTTATAATATGTACAAAAAAGTAGCTGTATTTGACAAGTTAGAAGCCAGAAATACAAATTAAATTGCAAATATTTGCTTTTAAAATATATTACATCTAATCTTCATAATGTAGCCTAATTAATTCGACAGTTTTTTGTTTAAATATTGTATGTCTCAGTTGATGGAAGGCTTGTCAGAAATCATTAATTAAATATTAGACATTGTATATAAAGTAAAATGTTAATGTGACTGTGACATAACCAATAGAATTACAGCAATATACCATGTGGTCCACATCCTCTCATCACAGTAGACACACGTATCACTCCTCTCCTTTCCAATCCTCCTTATAGAAGCCTTTAAGACCTTGTTAACAAACTTAGGTTAATTAATAATACAGAATACTGCACTTAAACTCGGTGTTTTTGCAATACTGTACTTGATTTATTGGTTCCGAGTTACAGTCTACAGAAGTCCTCTGTCACTTAGTGTCAGGGGCAGGTTTCTTGTAAGTTAATAATTAATTTCAGTTTGTTTATTTAATTGTTTGTGCGTTTGATTACTTTTTGTTTTATTTTATATATTAGCAATTACAATGTACGTTTTGACTGTTTTAGTTGGCTGCGGCCGGCATACAACCATTTAAATAACTTTGTTTTGTATACATCATCCATACTGGCACCACTCTTTTTATATTTTTAATTTTATTCAGTTCACTACGATAAGCATCACGGAATATTTTAATCTTTTTTTTAAGTATCTTCCTTTACTGGTAATCCAGTAAGTTCCAGCTCATCTAACAACTGAGTGAAAGCAGTTTTTCACGTCGTGTTTCAAATACGCTGTGGTTATTATATTCCACACACAATCAGACAGTCATATGTTATATATATATATATATATTGTACTAAGTCCCGTTGCATCCTCTACTGTTCAAGTCCCGCGATGGAAGCCAATTTGTACTAGATCGGATACGTACGGTCTAAATTCCCACTGTTGTATTTGTCGATTGTGTTGTATTAATTTAATTGTATAAATTCTCGGAAATATTTGGAGTTGTGGAATATATGGATGTACTCAATTAATGTTAACTTAATTCTTTAATAATTATCAGTGTTAGTGTGCCTAGAACTTAAATAACTTAAGATTTATTCTACAATTTCATCCAACCCTATTATGCCTTGAAGAGAGTTCTGTCTGATTTTATATTTTTACGCTCCCTCTTTGGTGTCAGATAATTCCGCTATAAGCGCTGTAGTATCGGCTCAACGAAACTTGTAGGTTATTCGATGTTTATATTAACTATTTATTCTCTACTTATTCAGTTACTTTTGTTCCAGTTCACTAAACCATACTCCAAATAACAAGGTGTGACAAATATATAAAGGTTCTTTATTCGTTTATCAATTCACATTAACTAAGATATATTCCAATTAATATATGTTGGGACTATAGATTCAGGTATCGATTGTTGACTATTTAATCCTTTGTTTATATTTGGTTATATATTATATTTGATTCGTATTTTATTTATTTCAGGGTGTGAAGGTTCTTGTAACTGTGGGGAAGACTAAAAATACATAATAAGAATGCAGGATTTACAAAAATTATGTGGTGTATTTAGTATGATTAATATAATATAACTTTACCAGTCTCTAATGAAGCAAATCACGTTGGCAGTTGATCGCTAAATTCGTTGTTCTGGTCAATTATGAAGCACAGTTTTCTTTCTTCAGTTTAATAAAAGTAATTCTTGTCCTGTCCACTTCGGAATACAGCTTCTGAATTGTTTTACGGCCCGATTGATGTTTCTTCTACACCGCCAGGATCCAATAGGTTCTTCCTTCGGTTGAAGCAGTTAGTGTTGTTCCGTGTATTTGCAAGGTTATAATTTCTGGTGTTGTGAATATTATGGGTTGTGTTATTGTTAACTCTTTATATTTGATTACTATTTATCAATTCCCTTCGGACATGGGACAGTCCAAGTTTCTTCTTGTAGAATTTGGTTATTTGTTCTCGATTATTATTTCATAATATATCGTTATTTTATTAATCTGTGTTAGTGATAGTTGTAAGTATTATCATTAGAATTTTATCTTCTTTATAATCGTATCTCTTGATTTCGAATATTACGATTCAATATATTCTTCTTGGGTTTTTTAAATCATCACGTTCAGTTTTTACAAAAGCAATTCTTGTTATTTCATAAATCAACAACATTCTTCTTAAATTTTTCCCTAGCAACCTATATTAATTTCCGCTTCCACATGTTTGGACTATATAGTGTTTCTTTCATATATTTTTTTGTCTATTCTTTGTCAATTTGCTGTCCTATCGGAATGTAAATTTACCGATAGCTGGTTTATTATTTTATACACATCTTCTACTGGTTTTTTGATATAATTCCGTTTTTTTTCCTTTTTTATTATATTTAATCCACCTTCGATATTATTTTTTACCAATCGATATTATGGCATTATGGTATTATTATAACTTGTATAAATTTTATTAAATATTATTATTAACTTAATGTTTTTTCTTCTTTCTAGCTCTTCATAGTGTATTTATTAATTATTATTAATTGATGTATCTAACCTTTAAGTTATAAGTGTTTATTTAGTATTTTTGGCTGTTAGGCCTTTTATTGTAAATTGATCTACCTGTGGTTATGTCTGTTAGGCATCTATAGTCCCTTTTATATAAATTCGTACATGCAATCAAAACTTAATTATTAACATTTGTATAAACAATTATTTTTCTACATCTAATAACAAATTTATCTTGATCTCTCGATCACATATAACAAAATTCGAACTTATGAACATTGGTTAACTGCCTCACACTTCATTCTATGACAGTCATTGAATAACACTATTTGTTTCATTATTTTTCATGAACTCAACACATATTTGATATAACATCACATAAACTTTATCATAACATTTTTGTCATAATATAATACTTTTTAACACAAAATTCTTATCTGTTATTACCATAAATTAAGTCATTGTTTCATTTTTCTGTTTTGTTTTTTATTAAACATATATCATTAGCTATTATTTATTTTACAGGTTCGTTTATTCTATTCAACACTACCTTGCATTCTTATTTATTTTGTCTATGACTATAATTGTCATAATTGGGTCTCTGTTCTATTAGGGGATTAAGTATCAATTTATTTATCAATCTGTGAATCTTCTTTTATGTAGCATAAATGCTATCATTTTTGTTGCGCTACATATGCTTCCCCTCCTAAAAAAGTTTAGTTTACCTGAATGAAGTTTAGGTCAAATAAACTTGCCTTTTTCACATGCCTTTTCTTAATTTCATTGTTAATGGTTGACGATGGTCTTCTCAATGTAACTTCATTAGACTAGTACTAGTACCTTTTTTATTTAATAACATTTCATCATTTTATTTAACATTCTTGATTCTTGATATTTTTTTTTTTTTTCTGTACACATTATTTGTTGGTAACTGGCTACACTATTCACTGATACATTAGTTTTACATCTCTCCTATTTATAATTACTATAATTACTGCATTTTTCATTATTCTTCTGTCAACTCGCTTCTTTCTGTTTTCTTCGTCCTATTCCTTTGGAAACTGAATTTATTTTTGCAACTATTCTAATATTCCTTAAATATTTAATTTCCCTAACAATCCCTAACACATGCGTTGGTACAGTTCAGAGAGGCACTGTTTGGCTTCATACTCTGCTGCCCACACTACATCTTAATATAGTACTGCTGGAATTCATCTACAGTCAGCTATAAAATATAATAATAATCTCCTAATAATCTCTTTAATCATTTAATAATAAATATTTGGGAAAAGATTTTTTCTTTGTTGCATTTATATTTCTTCATCACTATTCTTCATATTTCGTAGTTCTATTTTAATTCCTTAAACATTCGTTAATATTGACTTTGACAGTTATCAATTGTAATCATTTTTGTTTTCATTTTTGTTGAGATTGTAATGTTAAGTATCTTCTTCGTTTTTTTTTTTCTGATCTCAATATTTTTTAATCAGTTGTTGTGTGTTGATCATTATAATTGTATTTCTTACTAAATATATTCCTTATACTTAATTATTCTTCCTCTTATCTTATTTCACTATTTTGGCTGTTTATTTTTTAATGAATTATGTTCATAAATACTCTTTCCTTCTTGTCTTCTTTAACATTATATTAATTACATTCAATCGTTTACTGAGATTGTTCCATCATGTGGCAATGTAGTATGTATTTTAGGTCATATGATTTTTTTTTTCTTCTTTATTTTGGATAAGTAGGTTTGAGGTAATAACTTTTATCTTGGGGTTCATTCTTCATTATACACATTATTTCTTTATAAACATAATAATAATAATTATCGTTTTCTTCTGTAATCTTGGGGTTTGTTATTCATTATACACATTATTTCTTTATACATATAATAATAATAATTATCGTTTTCTTCTGTAATCTTGGGGTTTGTTATTCATTATACACATTATTTCTTTATACATATAATAATAATAATTATCGTTTTCTTCTGTAATCTTGGGGTTTGTTATTCATTATACACATTATTTCTTTATAAACAATTAACAATAATTCTTGTTTTCTTCAAAATCGATAATATGTTGTTCTTATTGTATTTCAGAATTTAGTGGTAGTATTCAACTCAAATTATTTTTAAATTCCAAGTATTTTTCTTCAAGATTGGTAATAAGTTGTTCTTATTATTTTTTAGAATTTATTCATTTATATAAATTCTTTTTTCTTTTTTGTTAATCCAGAAGTTGTTCAAATATAAGGTAATAAGTTGTCCTTACTTCATTTTAGAATTTATTCATTATATTTCTTTTGGATTTAGTAATTTTTGTTTCTTACTAAATTCGTTTTATATATAATAGTTATTTCAAATAATTTGTGTAAGTTGGTCTTACTGTCTTTTAGAATTTTGCTGATATATATATGATTTCGTTATTACTATTACTGTTTACATGTTTCTGATCCTCTTCTAACAAATCTTCCCGGATATTCTTTAAATAGTGGTTATTAATTATGGTTATTTTATGATTACACTTAATTTTATTTATTAATTGTTGTTCCCCAAGATTACGGTTCAGTGACGGGTATTCATTAATTTTCACTGCCTCTATTAGTTTAAATGAGGGCTTACTCCCTCTTCTCTATTTTCATTCTGATTACTGTGTTGGTTTTGTACTGGTTCCGTGCGATCCTCCGTATTATGTTCTGCTATCCTATAATTTCCATCATGTGGGTAGTTGTCTTCATGCCGAGATTGGTCATAATGGTTGTCATATCGGTGACTCCTTGGGTAGTATCGTCGCTGATTACCTTGAGGTCTGGAGTAAATATAATTGACGTTATGTCTATAATTATTGGGTCGTCTGTCCCCATCTCCTCTATTATTGCGACTATCACGATAATTGTAATTGTTATTGCCGCGATAATTATAGTTTCTGGAATTATTATTCGTGTTTTCATTTTTTGTTCTATTAGTATTAACGTTATGCGCAGGTCGATTGCGATCGTTATTATGAGAATTGGTTGGTGGCGCGTTATTATCATACTTCTGATATTTATGATTTAGCATTCTATTTCTTTGGTATTGGTTCTCGTGCTCATAATTCTCCAAGAACTTGGCCATGGCTGGAATCGTTTTGATTTGACTACACATACGCGCATTTTTTATCCCTTCCTCGTAATGATAGGATAGTTGTATTACCAAACATTCTTTGGGAATTCGGGGCTCTAAGTTCCGCGCCATACATACTTTTCCTAAAAAGTATGAAGTAGGGGACTGGCCTACATTTGTTTCGTATCGACCGTTACTCAAATTATTCCTAATCATGTTCTGGGTCGATTCCGACCAATACTTCTCCTTAAATTGTTTTTTGAACTCAGTCATGTCCATTATATCCGGGCGCACCGCTGTCCACCAATTATCATAAGTATCTTTAAACGTTTCATCTATCATGCTTCGTATAATACTCCAGCGACTCTCCCTATTTCTTATGATCACTTCTTCCAATCTCTTTAAAAATTCCATAGGATTGCGCTTGTAATTACGAAAATTAATCGATTCTCTGTTCTCATGGTTATTCGTATGATTATGTTGGCATGTCCTATCCCGCCATGAATCTATTTCTTCCTGTAATTGTAATTCACGTCTACTAATTTCTTCTATTTTATTTTTATTGTTATTGATGTGACCTTCCATATTACTTAAATTGCCATAGACCCTTTCGAGTCGTTCGCCCATGTCTGTCTGTACTTGCTTAATACCTTCCTTATTTTCTTCCCGTACCTGATGTACTTCGTTTTTAATTTGCTCACATTTTTCGACAGTTTCCTGTTGGATTTCTTCGACCAATGTTTTATTCTCAATTTTTGTGTCATTAATTTTATTCTGTAATTCTTCACGAACCTGTACTATTATTTCGTTAGTTTTTTCTAACCCTTCATTTGTTTTGGCTATTTCTAATTTTCTTTCCTCATTATTTTGGTCCACCTTCTGGTTAATTGTCACATGAAGATTCTCAATTTTTTCATTGATCTGCCTTAAATTCTCTTCATGTATTTGTAGGATGTCTTCCTTCATTTGTTTTAAACCCTCATCATTCCTATCTAACCTTTCGTGAATTTGTTTTGAGGTTTCTTTAATTTCCTCATTTGTTTTCCTAAATTGTTCCCTTAAGTTTTCCTTATTTTCCTCATTTGTTTTCCTAAATTGTTCTGTCATAAATTTCATCATCTCCTGCCAACTTGGTATTTCTCTGGCTTCCGTTTTATCTATTTGGTCCCATTGGGCATCTTCTTCCACTGGTTCCCTTTCCTTGTCCACAATAATTTCAGTTTCCGTTATTTCGTCTGTCTGTTGTTCCATTTCACTGTCTGTTATTAATTCTATTTCCTGTTCTTGTTCGTCTATTTCCTTCTCCGTTTCTCCTGCCCTAATCCTTGATCTCCCTCTGGTATGCATGTTTATTCTCCCACAGTTGCCTGCTCTGGTTAAGTAATCTTAATATGGTTACTGTTACTTAACTTAAGCCCTACACAAGTTGAGCGCCAATTTGTACTAAGTCCCGTTGCGTCCTCTACTGTTCAAGTCCCGCGATGGAAGCCAATTTGTACTAGATCGGATACGTACGGTCTAAATTCCCACTGTTGTATTTGTCGATTGTGTTGTATTAATTTAATTGTATAAATTCTCGGAAATATTTGGAGTTGTGGAATATATGGATGTACTCAATTAATGTTAACTTAATTCTTTAATAATTATCAGTGTTAGTGTGCCTAGAACTTAAATAACTTAAGATTTATTCTTCAATTTCATCCAACCCTATTATGCCTTGAAGAGAGTTCTGTCTGATTTTATATTTTTACGCTCCCTCTTTGGTGTCAGATAATTCCGCTATAAGCGCTGTAGTATCGGCTCAACGAAACTTGTAGGTTATTCGATGTTTATATTAACTATTTATTCTCTACTTATTCAGTTACTTTTGTTCCAGTTCACTAAACCATACTCCAAATAACAAGGTGTGACAAATATATAAAGGTTCTTTATTCGTTTATCAATTCACGTTAACTAAGATATATTCCAATTAATATATGTTGGGACTATAGATTCAGGTATCGATTGTTGACTATTTAATCCTTTGTTTATATTTGGTTATATATTATATTTGATTCGTATTTTATTTATTTCAGGGTGTGAAGGTTCTTGTAACTGTGGGGAAGACTAAAAATACATAATAAGAATGCAGGATTTACAAAAATTATGTGTTGTGTATTTAGTATGATTAATATAATATAACTTTACCAGTCTCTAATGAAGCAAATCACGTTGGCAGTTGATCGCTAAATTCGTTGTTCTGGTCAATTATGAAGCACAGTTTTCTTTCTTCAGTTTAATAAAAGTAATTCTTGTCCTGTCCACTTCGGAATACAGCTTCTGAATTGTTTTACGGCCCGATTGATGTTTCTTCTACACCGCCAGGATCCAATAGGTTCTTCCTTCGGTTGAAGCAGTTAGTGTTGTTCCGTGTATTTGCAAGGTTATAATTTCTGGTGTTGTGAATATTATGGGTTGTGTTATTGTTAACTCTTTATATTTGATTACTATTTATCAATTCCCTTCGGACATGGGACAGTCCAAGTTTCTTCTTGTAGAATTTGGTTATTTGTTCTCGATTATTATTTCATAATATATCGTTATTTTATTAATCTGTGTTAGTGATAGTTGTAAGTATTATCATTAGAATTTTATCTTCTTTATAATCGTATCTCTTGATTTCGAATATTACGATTCAATATATTCTTCTTGGGTTTTTTAAATCATCACGTTCAGTTTTTACAAAAGCAATTCTTGTTATTTCATAAATCAACAACATTCTTCTTAAATTTTTCCCTAGCAACCTATATTAATTTCCGCTTCCACATGTTTGGACTATATAGTGTTTCTTTCATATATTTTTTTGTCTATTCTTTGTCAATTTGCTGTCCTATCGGAATGTAAATTTACCGATAGCTGGTTTATTATTTTATACACATCTTCTACTGGTTTTTTGATATAATTCCGTTTTTTTTTCCTTTTTTATTATATTTAATCCACCTTCGATATTATTTTTTACCAATCGATATTATGGCATTATGGTATTATTATAACTTGTATAAATTTTATTAAATATTATTATTAACTTAATGTTTTTTCTTCTTTCTAGCTCTTCATAGTGTATTTATTAATTATTATTAATTGATGTATCTAACCTTTAAGTTATAAGTGTTTATTTAGTATTTTTGGCTGTTAGGCCTTTTATTGTAAATTGATCTACCTGTGGTTATGTCTGTTAGGCATCTATAGTCCCTTTTATATAAATTCGAACATGCAATCAAAACTTAATTATTAACATTTGTATAAACAATTATTTTTCTACATCTAATAACAAATTTATCTTGATCTCTCGATCACATATAACAAAATTCGAACTTATGAACATTGGTTAACTGCCTAACACTTCATTCTATGACAGTCATTGAATAACACTATTTGTTTCATTATTTTTCATGAACTCAACACATATTTGATATAACATCACATAAACTTTATCATAACATTTTTGTCATAATATAATACTTTTTTAACACAAAATTCTTATCTGTTATTACCATAAATTAAGTCATTGTTTCATTTTTCTGTTTTGTTTTTTATTAAACATATATCATTAGCTATTATTTATTTTACAGGTTTGTTTATTCTATTCAACACTACCTTGCATTCTTATTTATTTTGTCTATGACTATAATTGTCATAATTGGGTCTCTGTTCTATTAGGGGATTAAGTATCAATTTATTTATCAATCTGTGAATCTTCTTTTATGTAGCATAAATCCTATCATTTTTGTTGCGCTACAATATATATATTAAGCAATATAATTATTTCACCATCCAACCACTTTAATAAATCACACATTGTAAATGTAGAATGGACCATTCAAAAGGCACAATACAAAAACAAAACCAAAACAAATGCCGAGACTAGCATGTGGTGTCAAGAAAGGCACTACTTCACTGCTACTGCACTGTCACACTGGGCAACTAGGGTGCTCATGTGACCTAAAAGTTGGCTACTGGCTACTTAGTAGTGCTAAAAGGGGAACATGTTAAACTTCTCTTGCTATTGATTTTTCATTTGCTAGCGAGCGCTAGTAGCTGCTACAATGTCACACTAGGCTACTTAGTAGCTGAGCCGCTACACGAGTAATGGCTAGTGAAGTAGCATAATGTGATACAGCCTTAAAGTAGCCACGGCCCAAAAATCACGTTCACCAGATGCCTGGACAGCAACTGCAGATCATGACACTAAAGCCAGTCACCCCTTAATACACTTCCGTTTTACCGATATTTACCTGATATCAACGGTCACTGTTTAACCTTATGCTTACTAATGACACACGTAATAACTGTTAAAAATAAAAACAAGCAACATAATCTTATTTTCAGTTAGCAAACTGCAGCGTCTGTTGACAACTTTTTGTTAGTTTTAATTATTCAAAGTAATCAATCTGTCAAAATTAATCAATTGTAGTAATTAAGTAATAATATACATATTTAATTGTTTTGTAACATTATAAGTTACTAGTACAATAATTTTTCTACAGCCCAAGCAATTTAGCCAATGGAGACTAAATGAGGTTCTGGCATGAAGTATGAACAACAGTATGTTGTAATTGTAATTATTCACTATTACTTTACTGATTATCTGATAATAAAAGACAAATAATCTGAGTTTTCCAGAAAGTGATTCATACCCAAGCTGTAACAAGCCAAAGCCTCTCCCCAATACAATACGGGTACTATCAAGTAGGCTTAAGAAGATAAAATTAAACTAATAAAATAACCTAGCTGGTCTAATCTTTTCAACATATTACATACTTACGCATGGGGTAAATGAAAGAATTGAAGGCAGTGATGTAATAATAGACTCACAATGCAGTGGGTCGTACATAAGGTGTTAGGTTTCAATTTTTTTAAATTTACAATAACTACTTTCATAATTTTTATATTTTTTTCCAGTATGTGAGGATTGGTCAAAAAAGTATAGCATAGTAAAATAAACATATAGCACAGGTATATGTATAAATGTTTTCTGTACCAATTCTAATATATAATTGTTGATTACTGCTTTTATAATTAATTAAAAATACCATTACACTATGAGTAATTAAAATTGTAATATTGTATAAATTTGGTATGGACACACAAGAAGAATGACACAGGAAAGATTACCAAGGAGACTTATGGAAGAGTTATGGAAATTTCCACCAGGAAGAAGGAAAAGAGGAATACCACCAATCACCAGGATAGAAGAAATTCAGACTATATTGACAGAATGAGAAATTGAAGATTGAACACACAAAGGCACTCCACTCCACTGCAGAATCCACCTTTGCAAACCACCTCATTGAAGCAAACCACACATACAAAAACATTGACAATAACATGAACATACTACACGTACACACAAAAGGCCGAAAACTAGACACTCTAGAACAATTGGAAATATACAAACACACGAAAACAAATAAAAACGACATCCTAAACGAACAGACGCAATTCAAATCACACGCATTATTCGAACATATCACATCCCACACACACAACATCGATCTTTCAAAAATCGATTTCGTCGCCAACAACAAGACGATCAGTGCTCCCAGCGGCAACCTCTGAAAAAGCTTTTTAAAAGTGAAAACCGGTTCAGGATATAAGGTAAAACTTTTACGTTTTTACCCATACAAAGTTTTGTGTTCTGAGTCGTAGTAAAATAATTATATTTAATAAATAGTAAAAGACAATAAGGGCCCATAGCTTAATGACTTACATTTATGCAGATTTGAATTTTTTTTATTCCGGTTAGCATCCAAAATCATTATATACTTTTTAAAATCACTGTGCTTTGCTTTCTTTCTTTTCTTCCTGCTGTGAGCTTCTACTACCTTGTCTGTTGGGCATAGACAAAACGTTTCACAGAGAATTTGAAAACCAACCAAGACTTTCTGTTAAGCCTTCCTTTGTCAAGTTTTGTAGCCTCCCAGCAGACTCTTCAAAGAAGTTTACCATGGAAGAGAGCATGCACAAGCCATAGTACAATCTTTGCTCATAACAAAATTGAGCCTATTATTAGCACAGTAACTCTAAACAGTGAGTGGTTGTATCCCTATTATTCTAGCCTAGACACCTTTGAATTTCCCACTCATATTTAAGACTCCATCTAAAGTTTGACCATAGCAATAAGAAATACTCAGATTTAATTTTTTCAGTTTCTGAAAATTTTTACTACTAATGTTTCCACCAATAAGGTTCACAAAGTTAATAATGTTTACTAAAACCCATGTAACCTTATATGCAAAGCAGATTGACAATTTCTGTTTAATGGAAATTCGGTAGTGTCATTAGCAATTGAAATAAGTTACTTGGCCCAAGTCTTAACTTCAGAGAAAAATCTTGTCTGTTATTACTTCACCAACTTACTCCTGCCTGAGATTATAGTTTTTAACTAACTGAAAATATCTTAATTAAACTAAATACGAAAGTGATATTATTCATACTTCTGAGGTTTTCACGGCTGCCATCACAATTACTGAAATTAAGAACTGGTGGGCTGTGGTCTACTATAATTATCATTCTGACAAATGTTGTTAGTTTCAGACTCACCTCTGAAGACCATCTTCAGTGAAACATGGTTTTAAATACAACTGACACAGTGTGGCCAACAACATCCAGTCAGAATTATAATTATAGTAGACCACAGACCAATAGCCTGGAACTTAATTTCAATGATTATGATATAAATCAGTTAAGGCGAGGCCGTAATAAAAATTTCTTTATTTGTGAAGATAAACTAAACTTTATCAACCTAACCTCACTCAACCCATTCTACCTTCTTCTTGCTGCCCATTGTCTTATTTTGCCCATTCCACAATATCTCCTGCATCTGTCTTTCCTTCCTCTCTATTTCTGTCTGCCTCTCTCTCTCTCTCTCTCTCTCTCTCTCTCTCTCTCTCTCTCTCTCTCTCTCTCTCTCTCTCTGCTCACCTTCCTTAATATTCTCCTTAACTCTCTCATCTGATTTCTTAATTCGCTACCTTGCCCTCAGTATGTCACACTTTGATTCTGCATAGTATGTTAACAGTATTGGCCTTATTATTAATTTATAACATTATCACCTTTGTGTCCTGTCTGAGACATTTGTTTGTCAAATTGCAGCAGCCAGGCATTCAGTTCTTTTATTAGCTATCATGTTCTGTTCTTGAATTTCTCTATCTCGCTTACCACTGCTTCTAAAGAAGCATCACAAGGCCCTCAATTTGCATTACCTACTAAACTGGTTCATTATTCACAATTCACTTGTAGAAAGGTAATTACAAAAGTAAGGCATGCTTGAAAAGAACAAATAGAAATTGTATCACAACTACTTTAAATTACATACCAAAAAGAAGGTTATTTGTTGCTTATTTTTCAATATAATTCCCGAACTGATTTAAACCTTTGTCCCAATGTGACACTGATATTAATATGTCCTCTTTATAAATATTTATGTCCAGATTTGTCAGTCAGTCTACTGTCTCTCTTTTCATTTCTTAATCTGAAGTAAATTGACTTTCTAAAAAAATTTCCTTCAGCTTCCTTAACAGGGACAGGAGTCCGATTGAGGCTATAAAGGGGTCCTCAAGCGTTGCTCACCCTATCCTCCTGATATCTTGAAGTTCTCTCAGTAGTATGCATTGCCACACAAAATCTGTACACCTCGGATCAGCATTCCAACAAGTTTACGATGAATGCCTTCCTATAGTCCCTCTCAAGTTTTAATGTAACTATCAATTGTTTCTCCTTTGTTAATGAAATTAACCAACAACAGTCCTTTCCTGTCCCAGGACACTGTAGCCAAGCAGAAGTTGGTAACTTGAATTCTGGAGATCCTGGGTGTCTCCATACCACTGAGCCCCTTTTTCTTTCTGGGGTACTTGTATTATGACAGATCCACAATACCGTCAAGGAAGTCCAGTTCTTCCCAATAGCTCACCAGGCTGTTCAATCAAGTGCTCACTGATCTGTTTGCATTATTCGGTTAGTTATTTGGACACTCATCAGGCTGAACCTTCTGGTAGCCTAGAGTGTCAACCAGTCTGATAAATGGAAGATTTTTTTAGGTTAAGTGTGTATGCAATATCCTTTAAAGTAATGCATCGATCAGTAACCAAAAGTTCTTTAACATGATGTTCACGCATGCAGTTAGAGGTCTCCCCTGTGTGTTCTTCATCAAACAGTGATGTCCTCTCTTTTTAAAAATGACTGAACCTCATCAACACTTGTTTACGTGAAATTAATTACGGTACACTCTCTGTACACTTCAACAATGTACAGAGAAATTCTGTGCGGATTTCTGTAGTAGTCATTTGTTTTGCGTTCATAAATTTAATAACTTCTTGCACTTCTACACTGGATGGATTTTTTTCAGTCAAAGGCATTTTTAAACTGTCTGATGTAACCTCACCACAAATGACAACAATCGATAACCACTTCCACCTACATTAAATGGGTCTAAATCTTGCAATTAAACAGGATCTGTACCATTATGTCATTTATGTGTGCTTAAATACACATAAACAGATATTATTAGCATGGAGACATTTTCAAGATATTATATTTAAAGGACATATTTCCAGTGTTGAGTACACAGAAGACACACTCATAGAAACTAAATTAATTAACTCTAAAGGAAACATCTTCTTCCTTCTTCTTCTTCTTCACTTCAAGGATTAGGTTATATAAACCTGTTCTGGCACCCATCTCATCCTCAGACGACCCACGTCTTCTACCAATGGCTTTATAGTTCAGTGCCGCTTTCGGCAATCAATCCACTGTCATCCTTTACAGATGATCCCACCATTGTCTTCTGTAAGCTGAAATAATTTCATTTATGTCCTTTACTTCGATTTTTGCTCTGATATCCTCGTTTCTTATTCTATCTTTCAATGTATAGTTTAAAGTACTTCGAAGAAACTGTATTTCACCACTCTGAATCTTGCCGCATTCCATTTTTGTCATGATCTATGCCTCACTCACATATGTCAACATAGGTATTGCAATTGTCTTATAAAATTTAATCCTTGTCTTGTGTTCAAGTGCTAGTGTGTCTTTCTTTTTTCATTCTAATTTCTTAATTTTGGGTGGCTTAGGATCTTCTTAGAGTGCTCACTGATTCCAATAGGTGAGCACTGGAAATACTAAGAAATGTTCAGTATCAGAACAACTGATACAAAGCCATCAAGCCATCAAATCCTATCTCAGAAAGCAAAAGGTGAGGGCGAATCTCCTGCACCCCAAACCAGGGGCCTTTCAGCTAAGGTATGGTAACCCTGACAGAAGAGTCTCTGGTCCTCCTGGTAGAGGGTTGCAACAAGCCAGTAACCTGTTCATGTAAAACTTTATAATACAGGGTCCGGCATAAAGACCTCCCCCATTTGGAGAGGCCACTGAACTAGCGATGGTGGGAGTACGACTGTGGAGGGGGTATCAATCGATAATGGTGTATGTGCTGTTTTCAGTGAGCGCAATGGCTTGGCTTGGTGAGCCTTTACTTTTTGACTTACCCTGTATATTTGTGAAAAGTGTTAAATATAGATCTAGGGACATCTGTGGAAACACACATAAACTTAAAAGCTAGTACAAAATTAACTGTCATTTAAGCATTATGGTTATAAATGTAATTAAAACAACCAGTGCGGTCTTCAGGATTTTTAGTGTTTCCTGCAATAATCAGTAGTGTGTTGTCTATGTAGTGTAACTGCCACATGAGAGAAAATAATAAGAGAAATAATAAAATAAGAGAAAATAATATTTATTATGTCACAGAATAAATACTTTTTTCCGTATCGGCCATCTACGGACCACATGCCAATTTCAATTCTTTACTCTTCGTTCTTTCCTTTTTTCCAATACTCTTTTATCGTCTCACTGTGTCTCCTCTTCCTGTATTCAGTCCACTTTGAACCTGGGTTTTTCTCTCTCCTACCCTGGACTCACTCCATTTTTAACACTTTTGTCCAAAAAACATCTCAACTGTCTACCGGTCAACGGTCTCAAAGGTGGATGAGGCACCTCGGTTCCCAACGGCAGAGAGAGCGGAAGAACCTAGTGGAGTAAACCACGAAAAACAATAATTTCGGACTAACAATCTGATCTTACCTCTGAATTTAATTCCTACTTTTGCACTCTATACAATTTCAATTGCAGAATAAATACTTTAGTTATTGAATAATTTGAAATCCAAACAATATTAGTAGGGAAACTTAAAGAAAAGCGTAGCATTACTTTCGAACTACTGGGCACTTGCACTGTCTTGTGTTGCCGGCTCAGACATCAGCAATGTTTTACTGTATACAGTCATTGAGCTCATAGTAGTTGTCACTGTACAAACTGTGGTCACATTTGTCCATCCAATGTGTTGGCATTGTATAAACTGGCAAAGCGCTCAGTTAGCGGCTATGTTCGTTTTGGAACAAACGTGCAGCAGTTACTACCTACCTATTTGTGTTTTGTTTGTTTAGTTATGTTTCTATGTTTGTCTTTATTATTTTTAATTCCATTATTTGTGTCTGATTTATTCTGTGTAAGTATAATGGCGTCAGATCCCGTTCAACTGGGACCCTCTTCTTCTGACAACGAATGATATAAAATAGTCTAAAAAAATATTTTGCCTCTAAAAAGAATACTTTGGTCCTAAAAAAAAAAACGCTTGGTACTAGAAAAAATTCGAATTAATTTTTAGGTTATGTTTTAGGCCTATCACAACCGGCAACAAGTGTAATATACCCACACCACGCCACTGATATAATAATAATAATAATAATAATAATTACTGTAATAACAACTGCTACTTTACTAAAAAAATTTAAATGTTTCTTTTACAATAATTACTTTTTAGTGAACAGCAAAACCTCCATTAACTGTGATTATGGCCTCATTCTTATGGTGTTTATTGCCTAATGCTAAGAATCATCACACGTACAAAGAATTTAACTCATACATTTAAAATAATAAAATTTATTAATGTAATTTTCTCTAATAATAAATGTGTTTTATTATATACATACCACCAAAATCAGTAAAATTCCATTTTTTAAAATAATGAATAAGGCCTTTTCGAAATATTAAAATTTCTTCATCAGTTCATACACTGTAATGTTCCTGTTGCGATGTTTTCCTTTAAATGTATAACTGTTGTTAACTGTGTCTATTACCTCTTACTGCATTTCATTTTGAACTTCAAGTGGAAAAGTGGGAAAGTTCAAAATGAAATACAGGAAGAGGTAATAGACACAGTTAACAACAGTTATACATTTAAAGGAAAACATCACAACAGGAACATTACAGTGTATGAACTGATGATGAAACTTTAATATTTCGAAAAGGCCTTATTCAATATTTAAAAAAATGGAATTTTACTGATTTTGGTGGTATGTACAGAGTGCGGCAGAAAAACGTCCCACATTTCGCCGAGTCATTGCACCGGCACTGGTGGAGTGGGGGGTTCGTGGTGTTGGTTTCCAGTAGCGTGTGCCTTGCCGTTTCAGTTTCCATCATGGCGTGGACTGGTATACATCGTGCGTTTGTTGTTGAATCATTTATCTGAAATAACGAATCTGTGATCGCCACGCAGAGAGCTTTTCGAATACATTTCGAGCTTAATCGCAGAGATGCTGTTCCGTGAATAAGCAGAATTTCCGTTATTGGGCAGAACAAAATCCTCGACAGCTTCATGAAAGGCCTCTACACAGTCCACGTGTTACTGTTTGGTGTGCTGTTGGAAATTGTGGTGTTTATGGTCCATAATTTTTCCGAGGAAGAAGGCCAAACGGTTACAGTGAATTCCGCTTGGTATGTGCAAATGTCACAACACTTTTTGCAACCAAAACTCGCCGCACTTGGAAATCGGAATGTGTGGTTTCAACAGGATGGGGCCACTGCTCACACAGCCAGAACTCGATGGCTGTTTTGAGAGAACTGTTTCCCGGGCGCTTGGTCTCGTTACATGGTGACATTCGGTGGCCCGCACGATCACCCGATCTCACCCCTTGCGATTTTTTTCTTTGGGGCCATCTGAAGGCTAATGTTTACCGACATCGACCACAAACCATTGATGAACTGAAGGCTGCTATACGCCAAGAAATTGCAGCGATAACACCGCAACTCACCCAGCGAGAGATGCAAAACTTCAGAAATCGATTAGAAACGTGTATCGGGGAAGAAGGCCACCATTTAGGCGATATCATTTTCAAAACCAAGTGAAAGAAACTGGATTCTGTATCCTTTCATATTATGTAATAAAATTTAGAATAGCATCACTCATGTTTTTTTTTTAGCCTTTTAAATGTGGGAGGTTTTTCTGCCGCACTCTGTATATAATAATATTATAACAAGTCAGTGGCATAATATTTGGCAAAATGTGTTTTATTCAAAACAGTGAGTGAGCTCTACAGCTCACCGAGCTTCCTAGTCGTAAAATTAAATCAACTATAGCAAAAGAGATCTAATAACAAATCCAAGACATTTCAGAGCCCCCAGCTCAGCAAAGGGGCTATTGTCCACTGGCACCATAATTGGGGAGTGCACCACAAATGAAAGATCAAATACATGACTTTATTCAAACCATAACTATGAAATATTCTCATTTAGGCTTCCGTGGCCAGTGTCCATTATGTTTTTTAAGTCTTCTTCCAGTATGCATTGCGTCAAAAATGTCTTGTACGACAAAATTTCACTCATATTACAAAGAGTATCCTCAGGTCTAAGTGACAAAAACACCAGCAGGTAACTGAGTTCGCTTGCCAGCATTTTTGTCACTTAGACCTGAGGATACTCATTGTAATATGAGTGAAACATTGTCATACAAGACATTTTTGTTGTGGCCCATACCGGAAGAAGACTTCAAAAACATTGCTATGAAATAATTCAATATGTAATGACACAACATACGTTCCATACAGGTATAGTACACCGTTCCATAACATGACTTATGCTAGCTGAAACATAAGCATCCAGAAAAGTGTGAAACATTGTTCCAGGTTTAAAAAGAGAGATTTCATAAAATGGGCTGCTTAGAAATTTTACAGTTAATATACAGATTGACTTGAAAATAAATTAGTCATATTATGGCAGTTAATCTGTTGGATTTTCCCTAGTATAAGCCTACCTCCAGTGGCTGTACCATCAGAAAGATCCTTCAGTAAATTTAAGGGGATCCACCACCTCTAAAATGGCATATTTTTGAAATTTTTTACTTTTTCCAAATTTGGTATTTTTTTATTGCACATAATGTTCTAAATATGTGTGCAAAATTTTAGGTCATTTCGAGAATTTTTTCACAGTTTTTTTTTACACAAAATTAAAATGCTGCATTTAGCGATTTCACTTTTTCCATGGAATCCTTGGATTTTTTGCCATAATTACTGTACATTTAATGTGGGGTATTTATTCATGTTTGTTTATTCTAAGTTACAAACAGAGCCAATTTAGTAAACTTGGTTATAGCCTAGTATACTCTAGTGTTTGGTTTCACCTGATTTTTAGATACCGGTACCTCAGGCATAAGCGATGAGAATCGGAGTAAATGCCCTAAAGCCACTTTCACAGCAAAAGGAAAATTTGAAACTGCAGTTGGTGAAGGCACCTTTGTGTATTATAAATAAATAAATAAAATGCTCTAGTTTAGTTTGTATTACGGTTACCAAGATTTGTATAAACAGAAAGTTTTGTTACATTTTAAGGAATAAAATGGCACAAGAACTTTTAAATTAGTTGATAATCAAGAAAGTTATTCAATTTTTTGAAATTACAAAAAAAAATCAAAAAACTCAAAAATTACAGTAAATAGGGTAAAAAATTTCTTCTTACACTGTTCACAGTATATTACTTAGACATGCTGAAGGGAATGTCCATAGCAGTAAGGAAGTTTTGATCAAAAATAAAAATTATAGTTTTAGAGGTGGCGGATCCCCTTAAATTGGTTAAAAACATTAAGATCATCAATAGGTCAGGAAAGACTTTTCCATTTATGTTTAGGAGAACTGAAGATGTGAGCTTTAATTTTGCCATACAACTGTTCTAAAGCACAAACATTTCTGTAACTGCACCAGTGTAGTTGTGTTGTAACATATACTCGTTTATGCCTACACTGACTGCAGGATAACGACAAAGTGGACTGCTTTATTGAAGCTGACGTGTTCATGTGGACTGAATGTGAGTTATTTTAGTAACAGGAGAATCTGATCGTGATTTCCTTCGCCACCTCATCTTACCTTACACATGTTCAGGGGACATATTAGATACTAAACTATTGCAAGAAAGAAACAATATGGAATTTTAAGCCATGTGTGGTGATCGAAGAATCATTGGAGTGACTAGTTCTTAGTCTGTCTGCTTGGGACTGGAACAAACCATATTTGGTTTAATCCTTGCTGAAAATGATGATGATTGGATTGTTACTGTTAGACGTTGATACAGTTCTAAGAACACATTATGGTTCTACATCAAAGCCTTTACTTTTTGAACTGACTACAAATGTAGGTTGTATAACATTGTTTAATGGTAGACTCCTGAAAAGCTGTTATTCCATACAAGGTCAAAACATATTGGCATCCAGTGGCGAAGTTACATGGAGGCAATTGAGGCAATGCCTACCCTAAAAATTCTGTAGAATAAAAATTATAAATACGTATGAACTATGTAACGTAAAGATTATACATTGTTACTGTGACTGTCGAATTTATTAAGCCGAAATGTGCTTTACTGAGTGACCGCTAGATGGTGACAGGTGAGATTCGGCATAAAGCGAATGAGGCAACGTGGACTTGCCTCAGCATTTTTTGTATACATCGTATGTAACCAATGTGCTGGCGCGAATGGGAAGTGCGGGGGAGGGGGATTGTCCCGTGCTGTACACATAGAGCGTTGAGGCATGTCTCACTTCTATGGTGCAAACAGTTAAGTTAAAGCGCGCTGTGTTGTTTATAAGTGTGCTTATTTTATGCGGTTATTAAAAGTGTGCCTGTTATTCCGCTGAACTAACAGATGATCAAGATTGTTTTTTGAATTGTTTGTAACATTAAACATATACATGTAATATAGAAACTAATCAAGTTTAAAAATTTGAAGTTCAATCAGATGTATTATCGTGTATGACTTATACAAGGATTGTTTAATAGAAACACGTTTAGAGCTGTAAAGCATTTTTTATTCAACGATTTTAAAAGAAGTCTCCATTAACATTAAGACATGAGTCCCACGCTTGCACTAATCTGTAGATTCCCTGCTAGTAAAATTCTTACGGCTGTTTCCGGAACCATTCGCTAACAGCAAACTCTACCTCAGCGACCGATTTGAACCACCGTCCTTTTAGTGATTCCTTAAAAAAAATTTAAGGTAAGATTTTTGCCTACCCTTTCATTAACTACTAGCTTCGCCACTGTTGGCATCAGTTTGATTTAATGAAATTTAATGAATGTCGAATATATGCAGACAACAGATTTGCTTGTAGATATTTTAATAAAAGGTTTAAGTACACTTAAGCATTTTAAATTTATAGAAATGTTAGGTGTTATCAATCTAAAGTAATGTTTTTTTTTTGTATTCTTTAGTATATTCAGAATTGATATTTTGTGATGGTGGGAGTGTTAAAATGTAAGCCCAAAATATTGTATTTTGTATATTAAATAATTTGTTAATTTGGCAACATTGAGTTGGCAAATGAAGTCAGTCAGTGCTGAAAGTGCTGGACAATCACATGGTGTGTATTAACTTAATAGGAGGCTCCAAATTCAGACTTTGCCCTGGGCACAAACCTTCTTCAAACAGTCCTGACTAGCTCTGTTCTCTGTAATTTCCGATTTCCAATCTGATGATGAGCCGTGAAGCTTGAAAGCGCTAATCGGAATAATTTTTCTATAGTGGTGTGCAACAGTGTTAATTATATTTGTGATTATAACCACTAACACAACATTATTAATTAAATATTCTCTGTAATTGATATAAACGAATTAAACTTAAAGTTGGATGAAAGTGATGCCAGTTGAACTGGACAATTACAAATTTACTTTACAAATGTCATTAATATGATTTATTTTTGTTTAACTAAGTAAAGTTTCTTTGCTTGATGTATTAATAAATTAGTATTATTTAACACTACCGAGTAGGGGCAATACGAAGTGCCACCCTGAAGCCATACGAATAGTTGTTCCAGGGGGGTTCCCTGTAAAGTGGAGGATTTTTAGTGGGTGCGAGTCCCACGCACCGGGAGACCAGTCGGGTGTCTCCTGATGGTGCATAATGCATTTTACCTCCCCCGCAAAAAAAAAAACCACTACCGATACCTTTAACATATACTTTTTTACTTGACCTGTTTCAAACATCAGACTGTACATTAAAATTGAAAGTTACGGGCTTACGGTCAGAGGGGAAAGGCGATGTGGAGGGAGTCGCTGTGAGATGTGAGAAGAGAATTGTTGTTATTAGCAAAGGTGCACCCAACATATGAATATAATTTCTAATAGTAACAAAAACTCGCGACTGTTAAGGTTTGTTTGTAAATGTGTCACCACGAATCTGTGTGTGTGTGTGTGTGTGTGTGTGTGTGTGTGTGTGTGTGTGTGTGTGTGTGTGTGTGTGTGTGTGTGTGTGTGTGTGTGTGTGTGTGTGTGTGTGTGTGTGTGTGTGTGTGTGTGTGTGTGTGTGTGTGTGTGTGTGTGTGTGTGTGTGTGTGTGTGTGTGTGTGTGTGTGTGTGTGTGTGTGTGTGTGTGTGTCTACAGTCACACAGCTGGCTTTAAAAAAAGAAGTATACGTTTATTCTTTCCGACGTAAATCAAATAATAATTATATCGTAATTGTATTACTATACAAATCTAGCAAATGATATCTACTGTTCACACATATCGGAATTTGTTGCTGTTACATATCAGGTTTTATAAACATATCTGAGTGTTGTTTGGCTCTATCATTGTCTACTGCTGAGACATACAAAACTACAGCCTTTCTGACTGTTCTTATCGCAATGGAATTTGCAGGGCCGGATTAAGGTATCTTGGCGCCCTAGGCAAATTATATTTTATCGCCCCCCTCACCATCCATAGGCTATTCTCAAGTTTATTTCCAAGGGGCTGAACGAAGCTTTAAACACCTTACAATATATTTCTTAGTTAGGAATATTTCAAATATCTTACCGTTTTTGGAAATAGTCTCAAGAATTGAAAACTGAGGCTATTTTTCAGAGATTGTTTTAGAGTTACACCTTCAACCATTTCCAGTTTGGCTTTTATAAGGAAAAAATTAACTAAGTAGTTACAGAATTATAACAGTTTTATTAAGAGTACATTGAAAATCATTTACACAAAGAAGACAATCAGTTAAATATCTTGTGGATTTGTTAAGACTAATGTAAAGTTCAAGCTAGATTCTTTTTTCTCACTTTAGATTGAGCAAATGTTTTAATCACCTCACTGAAATCAAGTCCTTGCAGAAAGTCACTTTCAATGAACAAGAGGGCTACACCGATGACTCATAACTGGAGAAAACAGTTTGGAAAACACTTCTATTATTTATTTACAGTTTTACCATAATTTTTCACGAACAGGCACCTGTATTTAAAAAGAACTCAAATTTTTATTATTGTAATTTATTACCAATTTTACATTTAGCTCTAAAATTTTATTATTTTTTTAGCTAAAATTTTGTGCCCCCCAAAGTGCTGCCCCCTAGGCTACAGCCTAGCCAGCCTAATGGTTAATCAGCCCCTGAGAATTTGCAAACTGTACACTTCCACTCCTTAATTACACTCGACTATCTCTACAGTTTATCATTACATAAAGGAACGTGTTCTTCGTATTAATTTAATTGCAAGAATCTTTTTAATCCTGGACAACAATAAACTGTTTATTATTACTTCCCATGCTTGACTATGAATAACTTTCCTGTCTTTGCTAGTTGAAGGAGAAGTATCCATTTTAACAATCTTATTACTGGATGATAACACAAATAATTACGATAATACATAATTACAGAATAAAAACTACCAATAGAAATTAACTAAAAAATTAAATAACTAATAAAAATGAGTGACTGTAAAACAACTATACAATTAATATTAATTTGAAATAATAATAACAAATGCAAGACTGAGATAGTATGTCAGACAGTAACTAACAATGTACGGGTAACTAAAACATCACACGCAAAGTTGGCAACACCTTCACTCACTTGCATACCAGCTGATCCTCTGTTACCCTCCCGCCATTCACAATTTCAAAGTGGATTCGTCCATCCATAAATTGGTTTCTGCATATATGCCCTTAACTTTTAATTTTAATGTACATTCATTGTGATCCATGGTGATCTGTTGTCTCAGGATAAAACTGGTAATCTGCTGAATGGACCGACTGTGTGTAGATTACAAAATAATATTTTCTACAGCATATGGAAATACAACTTACTAAAATTTATAACCAACTAACAGCATCTTAAGTATCTCCTAAAAGTTATCATAGCACACAGTCAGTTACACGATCAGTACTTTTGTGGTTAAAAAATATTATATATATATATATATATATATATATATAAACTTTCACTATGAACTTACTTTATGGTTTTATTTCCCATACGTTTCAACGTGGTGTACGTCTTCTTCAGTGGGAGTAAATACTGAATGTCTTTACAGAGTAACGGTTATGGACTATAGGTGTGTGTGGTGGGGGTTGATGGTGGGAGGGAATTGGCGCTGGGGTTCAAATTGTGTGTTATAAAAAATATTATTTTAGGAAATGCAAAAACAATACTGGTATAGATATTACAAACTATAGTTTAAAAAAATTTATTTATTATACTTTATGAATATCTGTACTAAAAGTTGTAATACAGCTGGACATAAATATTCTTCTAGTAGGTCCCTCCCACACTTATAAAACCTAAAGATTACACAGGCATGCAATGAAAAAACTTTTTTTCATAATTTTATCTTCCCTTAATGTATTTTTTTTTTAGTGCAGAATTCAAAAATTGCATAAGAATTTTCCTATCGCATAGGGTTTTCTTGAAAATGCATATTTTCCGTTTTCATATAACAGGAGGTTACTCAGGGTTTGCATTCAATATTTGTTAAATTTTGGCTAAATTATTGAATAAGTGGCTGATAATAATTAATAAATAAATCAAGTAAGCTTCCTGTTAACAATTAGTTATGTTAATTTTCTTTTGTGGTGGTTTTTATTTTTAATATTATTCCAAAAAAAAAAACTTTAAATTTTTATCATGTAACCCGAAATATTCACTAGCATTTCACTTCACTGCCTGTATGTTTCAGTACCATTTGGCCACTAAGTTCACTTGAGAGAAAGCTATGAGATTTAGAACTGGTTCTAGAAAAGATTAAATACAAGGATCACAGCTGGATGGTGTGTGGAGATTTAAAAGTATTAACCATGCCTCTAGGTCAGCAGGTGGTTATATTAAGTATCAATTTTTCCTATGTGAGTGGGACAGCCAAACAAGAAATCAGGACTGGGAGAAGAAAAACTGGCCCCCAAGGAAATCTCTTGAACCTGAAACCAAGAATATTTTATGTAAAAGTCTTGTCGACTCGAAGAAAATACTTTTACCTTCACTCCATATAAAACTGGGGCTTATGAACCAATTTGTAAAAGTTTTACTAAAGAAGGAAACTGTTTTAAGTACCTGTTGACCAAGTTCCCTCACTTGTCTGAAGCAAAATTAAAAAAAGGAGTCTTTGTTGGGCCAGATATACGAAGACTAATGAAAGATGAAAACTTCGTGCTTGCAATGGCGGAGGTTGAAAAAGATGCTTGGATTAGTGTAAAAAATCTCATTAAAAACTTCCTAGGAAACAATTAGGACCCTGAATACGTTAATATAGTTGAAAGCATGTTACAAAAATTTTAATCTTTGAGCTGCTCAATGAGGATCAAAAGTCACTTTTTACATGCTCACTTACACTTCTTCCCCATAAAAAATCTTAGCAATTGGTGAGGAACAGGGTGAACGCTTCCATCAGGATATTAAGGAAATGGAGAAATGATATCAGGGTCGGTGGAATATGAATATGATGAAAGACTGACTATTGCTGAATGCTACACCGTGAAAGTATAGATTTCTCCTAAAAGAGGAAAAGCAACAGACGGAGCTTCATGAGCAAAAGAAAAAAGCATTATGCAACTTCCAACTAAGGTAAAGATGTAATAACTTTTAAAATATGTTATTGTGAAAAAACAGATTGTGAAGAAAACAGGTATTACAAACATAGTTTGCAAAAAATGCTGTTTTCTTTAATGTACTTTCACTAATATAGCTTCACTAGGGAAATGCGTTCCACTAACAATGACAATGTCAATTGCAAAAAAGCAGTACGTGATAGAGAAAAACTGAAGTCATATTTGAATTCAGCAATACAAAAAAAACTATAAAATCAATAAAATTTTGAAAAAAGTTTTTATGAACCTAAATTTTGCAGGCTTGTGTTATTAGTAAACTAACATTCAGAGTTAGAAACTTACTACTTACTTCAGAAAGTAATCTTAAGGCTGCGGCTCCACGAGCTGTAAATTACAGCATATACAACCGACATTTTATGGCTAGATTTAGGTGTAAAAAAGAGATAGCTCTACACACTGTGCTGTATTTTACAGAGCTTAGAAGCAGTAATTTTCCGCTACCATTCCAAGGTGCTTGGTTCCACGAGCAGTAACTGCACTGTGATTTTGTGTAGATAAGTGTATAAAAATTAAATATTTAATGGAATAGTGGTAGTAATTGTTTTATTTATAGTTTCAATTTAATCATTTAATCAATTATTTAACAATTATAGTTAATTAAAACTTTTAGGTTACATTTAATTGCTTGACAATATACCTAGGCTAAAACTTTTATCCAAAGCAATCATATGTTTACTAATTGTTTACCGACGCCAAAGGCGTTTGTTTCAATAACAGAGGTGGATACATCCAGTGATAAGTGATAGAAAAATTAATGGCTTGTTTTATGTTTTGCATCAAAAACTGAAAAAATACCCGGATAAATTGTTTGAGTTTTACCGGATGTCAGAAAGTTCATTCATAATTATTCATATAATTATGCTTCAACTTTAGCCTTTCTGTACTTGTAGCTTTCATTTTCGTGTTGGGTATTTTTCTACTTCTAAAATGATTTGTTCATTTCAAAAATTATGCCACAACAAAGTGAAACAAACAAAATAAACAAATCGTAAAAATTCAACTGGAAACAAGTAAATCAAGTGAATATCGAAAGCGCCAAGACAAAAGTGTAGCTGCAGTAAAATACAGCACGTGGAGCCAAGTACCAGCGGCAAACTGTCGCCAGAAAAATGGAACATGTCCTATATATACAGCGCCAGTGTGACCTTGGGAGTTATCCCTTGATTCTTACTGCCACTGTAACTTACAGCACGTGAAGCCACTTCCATTTAGCAATGTTGAGTCTATTTTCTTGCTGTAAATTACAGCAGGTACAAGCAGTAAAATACAGCTCGTGGAGCCCCGGCCTGAGTGTTGCAAGTATTAGTCACTTGTCCCAAATGAGCGCTATATTGCTATATTATCGCAATTAGGCCTATGTGAAGACAATTTCAAACTAATAGTTTCTGATTAATTGGTGACCCAAGTAACTAAAATGAGCTTGTTAAGGTCAGTGACTGCTGTTTTTTTTTTTTTTTTCAATTAGCAGCTGATAAATATATTTATAGCCATATTATTGATAAATTGACACTTCCCAGAGTCTATACACAGGTTTTTACTAGATACTTCAGAACAAGTTGTATGAGTGGAAAACTTGTTGACTGGCTATTTCAACATT
The DNA here is from genome assembly GCA_034769895.1 of Magicicada septendecula. NCBI lineage: Eukaryota > Metazoa > Arthropoda > Insecta > Hemiptera > Cicadidae > Magicicada > Magicicada septendecula. Next base: position 441,466,764 of record CM068372.1, on the reverse strand, counting down.
TCAATCAACTCCCTTTCTTCATCTGTAGTAAGCTTCTGTCTTGATTCCAAGTGGTATACTTTTATATAGTAGGCCTAACTATATTCCAATGAACTCTATTTCAAGCATTCTATTTAACTAAATATCACAATAATATTGACGACTCGGAACACTAAGTTTTTTATAAGTAAAAACGTAAAGTTTTACCTTACAGCCTAAACCGGCTTTCACCTATAGAAGGCTTCATCAGACTATAATATCAGAAGCCTTCTATAGGTGAAAGCCGGTTTAGGCTGTAAGGTAAAACTTTACGTTTTTACTTATAAAAAACTTAGTGTTCCGAGTCGTCAATATTATTGTGATATTTAGTTAAGTAACGGACACGTCATGGACAACGAAATCCAAGAATCATTCTATTTACTTCCTCCTCAGGTGTATTTTTAGAGATGCACCACTTGTCCCTCCTTATGTAGCAGACCAACATTAAAATTCAGGTTTTATATGCTCACAGTTATCTTTTGCAACATCTCATACTATCTGAAACATAGAAATGAAAATAAGGTTAGGACTGTTTTATTATGCTTCTGACCTGTTTGTACTCATTAACTAAAAAAAAATTTATAAATTTAGACAATTCAAAGCAATATTTCAATCAGAAATTTTCAAACTTTGCAGACTTCATGTGACGTTACATATTAAACAATGGAACATATACAGGCCCCTTAAATAGGTTACAGATAAATATAGGGTAACTGATTTAACTACAAAACATCCTTAGATAAAACATTGTTTAACTTGCTGAATATTTGAAGTTTTCATATTTAAAATAACATACTTACCATGTTAAAATTTAATTGTTTACATTTTGTCATGTAATTTTTGCCATATAACTGATTATGCAATCCTTTCTTTGCCACACTGCTTATTTTAATTAAAAATGAATACAGATATAAATAGTAACATTACCGAAAATTATATATGTTTATCAAGAACTGATAAGCTGGGTAAACTAATCTATTATATACATGGAAGATGTGTTTAATGAAATATTAAGTACACTTTTCAAAAACAATAGCTTCTTAAAGAAATTCTAGTGCCCAGGTAAACTGGTGTCACCCCTAAGGTACAGGAACTGAATTATCAGTATTAATTGACTTTCTAAAACACATTTACCTTTACTATTTTCTTTCTTGGTGAACACAGATGAAATTACAAATGAATGGGTGAAGGAAAACATTCCACAGATCATCATTTTTAGAAAACGATAAAAAACTGATTAGTGGCTAAATAAGTGACTATATGGAAAAACTTACAATTATAAAGTTACTCAATAAAACTATGATTAAAGGTCCCAAGTTACAACATTAGCATAATTTGAACAAGTAAACCATTATATGATAGTAAAGTTTGTGGAATCTTTTCCTTTTTGATCTCAGTTCTGACCAATATCAGATAACATTAAAAAAAATTGTAATTGAATATTTTATTTACTTTTAACTGTTGTCCATACCATCGTTTAGATTCACCATAATCTATTTATGTTTTGCATATTATAAAATAACAAAGAAATATATATAAAAACTAAAAATAGCCAGAGTCTTCCTATTCTCAGGTAGTAACACTTTTAATCACTTTGAATATCATTATAAAAATAAACAAAAATGTAAAGGGTAAAAGTAACCAATGTTTTCCTTTCCAACGTTAATAGCACTTTAATTACTTAGTGATTCACCATTATCTTCTTGTGTATTTAATGTAGGCTATGGCATAATATTTCTATAAAATTCTTTATGTTCAACTGGTGACTGCAGAATTTTAGCCAAATCTTGTATCTTCTTGTCATTTATAGGAACTTTCCTATCATAAACATTGCTAACAGGAAGTAAAATATCGCTCCCCCTCTTATAAAGCTTGAACACTTCATTGTGAATACTATTAATAAACTCGCATGCTAGCACAAGTCCTTTTTGTTCTTCCTTGTAGATGAAATGTCGATATTTGCTTACATTGAACATATCTCCACCCTGAAAGCTTTTAGTACTTCTTTTGAAAAATTTAGGCCAGTACTCTAAAATTTAATGTTGACTTTCCACTGACCTTACTTTGAATAATGGCTCTGTTGTTTCATAACTTCGTATCATTTCATTATACTGAAGTGGTGTGTAAATCTGGTTATGCCGACAAATAACTCTTTTTACAACTGCAAAGTTTTGGTTACAAAGGAGAAAGCTATGACCATGGATTGTTAAAGTAGTGGTGAATTATTTGAAACCACCTTTTGTAGTTAGACCACTTATAAATACATTTGTTATTCATTTTTTGGTCTACCGTTGTACGTTGCATTAACCATATTTTCTCTGTTATTATAAGTAAACGTCCCAGTACACATCTTTTTTTTCCACTCACATTTAGGTCCAGTAATCCTTTAATCTTTTGCTCCACTAACCTCCCTTCAGCAGTAACAAACTCGTCTCCTTTAAGCCTATCTGATTTCATCAGTTCTTTTATATTATCACATCCTGTTCTTTTCTTTACAGAGCTTTCATACTCAGATTCAGTCATTTTCACAACTGATGTTAAAATTTAAACTGATTTTAAATTAAATTAACACATCAAAATCTATTTCAAAGAAACAAACCTTAAAGCTGCCCAATCACAAAGACTATAATATAAACAACAGCAGCATGTTCTGTAGGAATATACAGTACACTAACTACACATTGAGAGTAAGAAGGAATACATTCCAGGAATGTTTTCCTTCTTGCTCTCACACACATTTTCATCCTGTTGATAACTACATTAAAAATAAAGAAATGTTTCCTTTATACACAACAACAGATGTGTTTTTAGTTTTTAAACAAAATCTCAGTTAAATTTGAACACCTCAGTTTAATTTGGACAAAATATGGAATCTTTTCCTTCTTCTTCTCACTGATTCAAATGTACATTTAGATGACAACTCCAAATTTTTTGGCAGATTCATGCTTGATAAGTAACCACTGTTTCCTTTATCTAACCAACAAGGAATCTTTAATTAAATTGGATTATCCTTGATAAAACTGGATGAAACCTAACATCTTCTACACTCTACTATCCTCTGATTGGTTCTATTTTTCAAATAGTAGCCAATAAAAGACAGTGATCGCTCTCTCTCTCTACTCAGCTCTTCTCTGATCAATTGTCGGTCGCTCTCCAAGTTGTTGCCTCTTTGAATAGTATTCTGTAGATTTGTTAGATGATTCAGTACTAAACCCAAAATAATACGTTCATTATATAATTTGTGATGTTATTCAAATTGTTTCTTCTGCAAGCAGTGTAATTTCGTATTTTTTTTTTTAACACCTGACCCACATTTCACTGAAATATATCAGTATCATCAGAGGTTTGTAAGTAAATTAATAACATTGTTCGACTAAGCTTTTCGTCATCACTGACATCTTCAGGTCTTAAACAACGGTTGGTTGTTTAAGACCTGAAGATGTCAGTGATGACGAAAAGCTTAGTCGAACAATAAAAATTATAGCAGTTAGCAAATTCATAAAAGAAAATAGTAAGGATGGCTGCTAATTTAAACAATACGAAGAAATTAATAACAATCAAAATAATTCTGTTAATATAAAAATTAACGAATAATCAAATTTGTATCGATTTTAATGTAAAATAACTGATAATCAATTTAGGTTGATTAGTTAACAATAGTTTTAATGTTTATTTTCTTCGGCACCTGTTGTACTGTTTTAAAGCACTTTAACCAAAACAAACTTACCTTACATATTAATAAACAGGCATGTTTACCTTCAAATTCCGGACGCCATCTTGCCATTGCCAATAGCCGAATTGTCATATCGTTTAAATTTATCACTGTATTTACCTTGCTTATAAAACACTGTTTTAGATTATAAAATATAAAAATTCACATTTTATTTTTTACGTGCGGGCGCCTGCGATTTCATTCCGGAACTTTGCGACTGTACAGCACTAAGGATGATGGTCGACTGGGGCGAAATTTAATGTCTCAATTTCCGAAGTAGTGAGGGAATCACGTGATGTCAAACTTTCGATCTTTCGCGTTTTGCAGTCTATTTTGACGGGATCGTTATTTTGGATCTACATTCCAGCGACGACTTTAAGTTGGGTTTGTCTCTGACGTCATATGGTATGACTTGTGATCTCATAGATTACAGGTCATGTAGCTAAAAATAACTGTTCCTTAAGCGTTCTGATATTGACCTTGACACGAATTCACTCACTGCATATTAGGTCGTTATAATTTATGAATAAAATTGTACAATTATTATTACTTTTTGTTTCCCCAAAATATTCCTAGGCAGGCTTATATGTACCGTTACACTGTTTTCTCAGTTATATTTGAAATATTTGTTGTTTATATTTTATTCATTTTATTTTTTAGTAAATTTATAATTTAAAATAGAGCGTCTTGTTTTATTTTTACCTGGATTTATTCTTTAACTAATAAATTATTGTTATTGTGTTTGTAATTATTGTGTTCATTATATGCAGCGGCATAGCCAAGGGGGGGGCTGCAGCCCCCCCTTGGAATAATTGTAATAATAATAATAATAATAATAATAATAATAATAACAATAATAATAAAAAATATATAGTATAGTACGAAATATAGTGGACTGTATAGTATAATACAAAGTTACTGCATGGTGTCTGATAAAGTGCGGAAAGCAAACTGTGCATGTTCAAGTGAGAAGTGGGCATCGCGCATCAAGTGGGCTATCTGCGCACCCCACCAAAGAGTACGAAATAACTCTGTGCTGTACACCACACAGTTTATTCGTACTCTGTGCTCCCCACTCCACTCGCCGGAACCATTGCAGGCTGCCATACGTAGTGAGTGAGCAAAGTGAGCACGTGGAAAAGTGTTAAAAGTAATTTTATTAGGTCTAGTAAGTGAGCACGTGGAGAAGTGTTAAAAGTAATTTTATTAGGTAAGTGTAAGTTAAATTTAATAATTATGTATATAACAGAATAGACAACGCGTTTTAACACAATTATCGCAAACCGCGCCACGCACGTGTAGGCTTGGCTCATCAATGTGAGACGTTTACACGACGTATATCCATTCGCCATTCGACAAACCTAAAAGATAAACTGCCCTTTTGACTCAAACGCTTTCAATAATACGCGCCGTGTAAACGAAAATACAAACGAGCGGCGCGTTTCCAGTTACGTTTTTTTGTTCTTAGAACCAAATAATAGCCTAGAGGGCAAATCACTGTGTTACAAAAAAACAAAAATTCATTTTTACTGGATACAAATTTGGTGACTTACAGGCATTTTTAAGCTGAATTCAGATCTATACTTTGATTTTTTTCTATCAGGGATAGTTCTTGATTTTTTAATTTAAAATTTTACTTACTTTTTTATATTATTAGAGGTTAGAATAATTAAAATAAGTGTTACTATTTAATTTTAATAGTATCATGACAATTGTAACAGTGATTTTAACCTTTTACTAGCATATGAACATAAGAAGAGAATGAAGGAAATGTTTTACAGCAATTTTGTTATCAATTCTAGAATACAATTAAAATGAGAAAACAATACAAGCACTCAACACTTTTGTGTATTTTAAGAATTTATTGAACTTCAAAGGAATATAGCTTACAGTTTACAGTCCAACAATGGTTACCAAATCAATGTAGCCAACTTTACTAGTTATACATTACCTGTATGCTAGGGACCTAAAGAGAAACTAAGACTGAATGTTTCTGTATCTATAAAACTACCCTGATATGCTATTTTTGGCCTTAAATTTGAATTCAGGATACAAAAATACACAAAGTACACATATTTTCACTACAGAAAAAAATTTATTGTAGCACAGTGATTATCAATGGCTATTTACACTAAAATTTAATTGTTTGTGAAATTTCTTACTCCTTAGCGGACAGAAGAAAAACATTAACATTAGTTGCCATGCCGGTTTTCAATAATTTAAAAGATGAATTTGTTTTGATTGCTAATCTAAACTGCAATTTAAAAGTAGCTAAATAAATTTTACATTCTCTCTTAAATTAGAAGATTAAATAAAAAGTATTTCTTTAATTCTTTCATAATTATTTTCAGTTTGCCCATAGTTATCATGATGAAAAGAAAAGACACAAATACGCTTTTTGACTACTTCCAAAAAAAGAACAAAATTTCTTCAACCAATGAAAATAATTCTTCAGAAGGTCATTCATCAATCACTAATAATGAAAATGTTGTCAATGAAACAACTGTTGAAAATGGTTCATGAGAGAGTGAAATTCAAAATCCAAGTGACACAAGTTTATATGATATTTCAAATTATGTTAATAATAAGTTAAATAATAGTGAAAAACTTGATTTAATTGATAAATTATGGATACCAAATGACACTTACAAGTTTCCATCTACCACTTACAATAATCAAAAGCGTCGTTTTCAAAAAAACTGGATAAAAAATTATGCATGGTTAACGTATTCCGCTATTGATGATGGAGCTTATTGCAAATTTTGTGTTTTCTTTGCAAAGGAAGAAGTCGGTTACAGACATTCCCAACAAATGGGAACTTTGGTAAAAAAAACCTTACAAAGACTGGAAGCATGCTACAACTGAATTCAGTTACCATAATCAATGCAAGTATCGCATTGAAGCAATGAGTTGCATGGAATACTTGAAAAGGGAACATCGGGGAAAGCAATTACTTGTCAAATTTCAAATATACCAGAAAAATTTAAAACAAATTGAAGCAAATAGAAAGAAACTCGTACCTATAATACAAACTGTTATTGCATGCGGAAGAAATGGTTGGCCGTTATGTGGACACCGTGATTCTGGAATTTTTGACATTAATGAAGATTGAATTAAGAGAGAAGGAAATTTTAGAGCATTGCTTCGTTCCAAATTCAAGCTGGAGACGAAATATTAAAAAATCACTTATTAACTTGCAATAAGAATGCAATATATATAAGCCCAGACATACAAAACCAAATCATTAATTGTTGTAACAAAATAATAATAAAAAAGCTTGTATCTCAGATAAATGAAGCGCAGTGTTTTACAGTTTTAGCGGATGAAACCGCAGATATTAGTTGTATTGAACAGTATTCCATATATGTAAGATATTTTAATGAAAATACAAAAAAAAATTTGTGAGTACTTTCTTCAGTTTGTCCCTCTTACTTCTACAACTGGAAAAGATTTAGCAGCAACGCTGTTATCTTCATTAGAAAATTTGGGATTGATTTAAAATATTTTAGAGGTCAAGGCTACGATGGTGCTCCAGTGAATACTGGCGAACATGAGGGTGTTCAAAAATACATCAGTCAAAAATATCCGACAGCAGTTTTTGTTCATTTGTGTTGGTCACTCATTAAATTTAGTTCTATCCCATGCTTCAAAAATTCGGGAAATAAACAATTGTCTTGGAATAGTAGAAAAGATTTATTCATTTGTTGAATCACCAAAAAGGGATTCCATACTCTCTAATAAAATTGAGGAATACGCACCAGAATCAAACCAACAAAAATTGAAACAAATGTGCCCTACACGCTGGGTTGAAAGACATGATTCTGTTATCATTATGGTGGAATTGGTGGAGCCCGTGCTGTATGCATTGGAAGAAATAAGTTCCTGGAAGGATAAATCAACATCCTCATTGGCAGACTTGTTACACACCGGAAATCAGAAATCAACTTTCTTAATTTCATTATTTGTAATAGAAAAAATATTTAGCTTCACATTACCATTATCTAAATACATGCAAAGTGAGAATATTGATTTATGTGCTGTAATTGAACACATTGCAAAAGTTGAATCAATTTTTGGAAACATTCGCTTAAACTCTGAAGACGAATTTAAAATTATTTATGATAAAGCAGTAAAGCTTATTAGTAATTTATTTAATAACCATATCACCACACCAAGAATAGCAGGAAAAAACATATAGAAGCAATATAGATTCAAACTCTCCGGAAATGTTTTACAGAACTACAATTTTTATTTCTTTTTTGGATCATGTAATTTTTCAATTAAAATCCAGAGTTTTAAATCATTGTAAAATATTAGAATCATTTCAATGTTTGATTCCAACTGGCCAATTTCCTACAACAGAAAACAATGAAAGTTTTAAATCCTTGATAAGTTTTTATAAAAACGATATGAACGTTCCAAACGATGAAGTTGCCCTTAGTGAGTATTTATTGTGGTTTGCAAAATATTGTGATTCATCAAATAAACCTTCAAATGCTATGCAATCTATTGTAATAAGAATCTGTTTCCAAATATTTTTAATTTATTAAAAATATTTGTTACTTTGCCAGTAGCTACAGTCACTCCTGAGAGATCGTTTTCAACTTTAAAAAGGCTTAAAAATTATTTGAGAAATACGGTAGCGGAAGAGCGACTGAATGGTTTAGCTAGTCTAAACATTCATTGGGAAATAAAAGTACAAGAAGAAGAAGTTATAGAAGAAATGAAAACACAGCCTCGACGATTAGCATTATGAATGTTGCAATATTCTGTAAGTTTAAAATATTAAAATAAATCTTATAAATCTAATTAATCTATTTATGTATACTTTATTTAATGTCACTTAAAAATTCTCAGATGGTCTTTATGAAAGGTTTCGGCATCAGTCAGTTCTGGGTTAATCGTTAGAAACTGAAAACCCAATGCGGCATCAGTAACCCTGCAATGATCCCCTTTTGCATAACAGTCTCCCACATAAATAAATGGAGCTCACAGAAAGGTTACATAAAAAACTGACCAGTGGACAGAAAAAGTTTCACCAGTCCATTTACTACCTCCCACACTTGATTCTCCTATGGCTGGAATGTCTCAGAGGTGTGTTAATTGCCGATATAGTGCAAAGACCAATACGGACCTCCACCAAGACCCAAACTAGTTGCATTTGTCTCTAATCCAGGGAGCATCTGGAGCCTTACCTTGCACACTAGCCAAGAGAAAAGTTTTTAAGTGGTTATCCTTCCTCCACTATTTGTTATGTATATAAATATAATTTAATAATAATAGAATCTTCTGTACGTAGATAACAAATGGGTCTGTCACTGAGAGTCCGCCAGAACGAATCCCTTTGGGGTGTCCCCCCCCCCCACTGCGCGATTATTCATCTTGTTGTGTACGGCTGCCCCTACTTAACCCCACCCTAGAGAAAATCCTGGCTACGCCTCTGATTATATGTATTCAGTATTTAAAAGTTACGAAGATTCATAACAAATTCTTGGATTTCATTGTCCATGATGTGTCCGTTGATTAACTAAATATAATTAAATCACTACCAACTCGGAACACAAAGTTTTTATGGGTAAAGTCTACACCATCGCCAATAACAAGATGGACAGCGCTCCCAGTGGCAGCCTCTGACAAAGTTTATAATAAGCGAAAACTGGTTCAGGCTATAAGGTAAAACTTTTACGTTTTTACCCATAAAAAACATAAGGTTCCAAGTTGGTAGTGATTTAATTATATCTATAACAAATAATGAAGTGTGCAAGTGAACAGAACTTTCAGTTCATATTCAGTAAGTAGACGATAAGTAATACTGCTTCTGGCACTAACTTGTGTATCTTGTGTCATTATTTGATTTTATACAGATTTGATTTTATATTATTGCATGTTTAATAATAGTTAAAAGAGTTTAGAATGAAATTATTGGACTAACATTTATTTGACACTCCAAATTCAATGAGCCCACCTTGCTGTCATGTTAACTCAACTGCTCGGGCACAACACAATCGTCTTTGCAGTTCTTATAATGAACTAAAAGCTGTAACTGACAAATCTCCTCTTCCTCAACTCTCACTCTTCTTCTATTACCATCAATCCCTCGCTCCCTTTTATCAATCCCAATCACCTGTCACTGTGGAAAAATCCTGATCCACTCCCCCCCCCCCCCCGAGAAAAACCTTGGCCTTATGCAAAAAACCTGGCTATTGTTTTCCAGAAAAGTTTTTAATAACTGCTTAAATTGATTGTCGCACACATTTCATGTTCTCTGAATGTAATATATAAGCTTCTAATACTGCTAATGAAAAACTGTATAAATAATTTCTTTTTATTTCTGAATGAGCGAAGCAAGTTCTCACTTTCGACTCGACTATTTGACATTTCTTGTCTATCTATCTCTCTGCCTTCAGTATTTGTGTCCATACTTCTACACTACAGACCCCTACTGTTTTTTTAGATTGGTCCCTCCAAAAATTGTTTCTGCATTCTTTTGATGTGGGCATATAATTTTAACAGTACTACTTTTATATTTAATTTGTATAGAAATTTTCTTATTCCATTGTGAAATTCTTTTTACTGTTGTTACGAGAAGCCTACCGAACAACCCAGATCATTCTTTGCTCCCCCCGTCCAGTGTGGCAGCTGTTGTGTCATTCAAGTAGGTGGTTCTAGTGAGTTCCAGGAACACTTAAATACCCATTAAGCCACCGGCATGCAGTTAAGGAGGGAAAGCTGTACTGGACCTCAGCGCGGCATATATAAAGCCATAGCAGCCGGATTGTCAGTTCAGTTACGTGAATGAATTCGCTAATGCGGATTGAGTGTTTGTCGAAGTGAAATAGTATTGTGTTAATAATTGTGTGAAACTCTATTAATAGACATTGTTATTGTGTGTGGACAAATCTAACTGGAAATATTGTACGAGTTAATTACAAATTATGTAATTGTGATAATTAAAGCTGGTGATTAGTGATGTAATTGGTGTCTTGTATTCTGTTTTCCACTGTACCATACGACGACCAAGTAGACTGTCATAACACTTTTTATATTTCTAGTTACAGTTTCTTTCTTTCTCCACTTCCTAATAAATGATTTGTGGCCAGCACAAACTAGGCTTTTTGTGATTGTGGAATAAGTAAATTTTTTATTATCCAGTTGTAGACTGGGCACCGCGAGACTCCATTGTAACACAACGGATGTTACCGTCTAGTCTACCGTAGCTTTGTGTGAGTGTGGAGTAAGTAAATTTTAATTTTCATTAAGTTGTAGTCTGGGCACCGCGACAACGCATGTTACCGGCTAGTCAACAGTACGTTTTGTGTGAGTGTGGAGTAAGTAAATTTTAGTTTTTATCCAGTTGTAGTATGGACACCACGAGACACTATTGTACGACAACGCATGTTACCGTCTAGTCTACCGTAGGTTTTGTGTGAGTGTGGAGTAAGTAAATTATAATTTTTATCCAGTTGTAGTCTGGGCACCGCGACAACGCATGTTACCGGCTAGTCTACCGTAGGTTTTGTGTGAGTGTGGAATAAGTAAATTTTAATTTTCATTCAGTTGTAGTCTGGGCACCGCGACAACGCATGTTACCGTCTACTCTACCGTAGGTTTTGTGTGAGTGTGGAGTAAGTAAATTTTAATTTTTATCCAGTTGTAGTATGGACACCGCGACAACGCATGTTACCGGCTAGTCTACCGTAGGTTTTGTGTGAGTGTGGAATAAGTAAATTTTAATTTTCATTCAGTTGTAGTATGGGCACCGCGACAACGCATGTTACCGGCTAGTCAACAGTACTTTTTGTGTGAGTGTGGAGTAAGTAAATTTTAGTTTTTATCCAGTTGTAGTATGGACAACGCGAGACACTATTGTACGACAACGCATGTTACCGTCTAGTCTACCGTAGGTTTTGTGTGAGTGTGGAGTAAGTAAATTTTAGTTTTTATCCAGTTGTAGTATGGACACCGCGAGACACTATTGTACGACAACGCATGTTACCGTCTAGTCTACCGTAGGTTTTGTGTGAGTGTGGAGTAAGTAAATTTTAGTTTTTCTCCAGTTGTAGTATGGACACCGCGAGACATTATTGTACGACAACGCATGTTACCGGCTAGTCAACAGTACTTTTTGTGTGAGTGTGGAGTAAGTAAATTTTAGTTTTTATCCAGTTGTAGTATGGACACCGCGAGACACTATTGTACGACAACGCATGTTACCGTCTAGTCTACCGTAGGTTTTGTGTGAGTGTGGACTAAGTAAATTTTAATTTTCATCCAGTTGTAGTATGGGCACTGTGAGACACTATTGTACGACAACTAATGTTACCGTCTAGTCTACAATAGGTTTTGTGTGAGTGTGGAGTAAGTAAATTTTAATTTCCATACAGTTGTAGTCTGGGCACCGCGAAAACGCATGTTACCGTCTAGTCTACCGTAGGTTTTGTGTGAGTGTGGAGTAAGTAAATTTTAATTTCCATACAGTTGTAGTCTGGGCACCGCGACAACGCATGTTACCGTCTGGTCTACCGTAGGTTTTGTGTGAGTGTAGAGTAAGAAAATTTTAATTTTCATCCAGTTGTAGTCTGGACACCACGACAATGCTTGTTACTGTCTAGTCTACCGTAGGTTTTGTGTAAGTGTGGAGTAAGTAAATTTTAGATTTTATCCAGTTGTAGCATGGACACCGCGAGACACTATTGTACGACAACGCATGTTACCGTCTAGTCTACCGTAGGTTTTGTGTGAGTGTGGAGTAAGTAAATTTTAGTTTTCATCCAGTTGTAGTATGGGCACCGCGACAACGCATGTTACCGGCTAGTCAACAGTACGTTTTGTGTGAGTGTGGAGTAAGTAAATTTTAGTTTTTATCCAGTTGTAGTATGGACACCGTGAGACACTATTGTACGACAATGAATGTTACCGTCTAGTCTACAATAGGTTTTGTGTGAGTGTGGAGTAAATAAATTTTAATTTTCATCCAGTTGTAGTCTGGGCACCGCGACAACTCATGTTACTGTCTTGTCTACCGTAGGTTTTGTGTGAGTGTGGATTAAGAAAAATTTTAATTTTCATCCAGTTGTAGTCTGGGCACCACGACAACGCATGTTACCGGCTAGTCTACCGTAGGTTTTGTGTGAGTGTAGAGTAAGTAAATTTTAATTTTCATCCAGTTGTAGTCTGGGCACCGCGACAACGCATGTTACCGTCTTGTCTACCGTAGGTTTTGTGTGAGTGTGGAGTAAGTAAATTTTAATTTTCATCCAGTTGTAGTCTGGGCAGCGCGACAACGCATGTTACCGTCTAGTATACCGTAGGTTTTGTGTGAGTGTGGAGTAAGTAAATTTTAATTTTCATCCAGTTGTAGTCTGGGCACCGCGACAACGCAAGTTTCCGTCTAGTCTAACGTAGGTTTTGTGTGAGTGTGGAGTAAGTAAATTTTAATTTTCATCCAGTTGTAGTCTGGGGACCGCGACAACGCATGTTACTGTCTTGTCTACCGTAGGTTTTGTGTGAGTGTGGATTAAGAAAAATTTTAATTTTCATCCAGTTGTAGTCTGGGCACCGCGACAACGCATGTTACCGTCTAGTCTACCGTAGGTTTTGTGTGAGTGTAGAGTAAGTAAATTTTAATTTTCATGCAGTTGTAGTCTGGGCACCGCGACAACGCATGTTACCGTCTTGTCTACCGTAGGTTTTGTGTGAGTGTGGAGTAAGTAAATTTTAATTTTCATCCAGTTGTAGTCTGGGCAGCGCGACAACGCATGTTACCGTCAAGTATACCGTAGGTTTTGTGTGAGTGTGGAGTAAGTAAATTTTAATTTTCATCCAGTTGTAGTTTGGGCACCGCGACAACGCAAGTTTCCGTCTAGTCTAACGTAGGTTTTGTGTGAGTGTGGAGTAAGTAAATTTTAATTTTCATCCAGTTGTAGTCTGGGGACCGCGACAACGAATGTTACCGTCTAGTCTACCGTAGGTTTTGTGTGAGTGTGGAGTAAGTAAATTTTAATTTTTATCCAGTTGTAGTATGGGCAACGCGACAACGCATGCTGCCGTCTAGTCTACTGTAGGTTTTGTGTGAGTGTGGAGTAAGTAAATAAAGTTTTCATCCAGTTGTAGTCTGGGCACCGCGACAACGCATGTTACCATTTAGTCTACCGTAGGTTTTGTGTGAGTGTGGAGTAAGTAAGTTTTATTTTTCATCCAGTTGTCGTATGGGCACCGCGACAACGCATGTTACCGTCTAGTCAACAGTACGTTTTGTGTGAGTGAAGAGTAAGTAAATTTTAATTTTCATCCAGTTGTAGTCTGGGCAGCGCGACAACGCATGTTACCGTCTAGTATACCGTAGGTTTTTTGTGAGTGTGGAGTAAGTAAATTTTAATTTTCATCCAGTTGTAGTCTGGGCACCGCGACAACGCAAGTTTCCGTCTAGTCTAACGTAGGTTTTGTGTGAGTGTGGAGTAAGAAAATTTTAATTTTCATCCAGTTGTAGTCTGGGGACCGCGACAACGCATGTTACCGTCTAGTCTACCGTAGGTTTTGTGTGAGTGTGGAGTAAGTAAATTTTAATTTTTATCCAGTTGTAGTATGGGCAACGCGACAACGCATGCTGCCGTCTAGTCTACTGTAGGTTTTGTGTGAGTGTGGAGTAAGTAAATAAAGTTTTCATCCAGTTGTAGTCTGGGCACCGCGACAACGCATGTTACCGTTTAGTCTACCGTAGGTTTTGTGTGAGTGTGGAGTAAGAAAATTTAATTTTTATGCAGTTGTAGTCTGTGCACCGCGACAACGCATGTTACCGTCTAGTCTACCGTAGGTTTTGTGTGAGTGTGGAGTAAGTAAATTTAGTTTTCATCCAGTTGTATCCTTTGCACAGCAACACGCTATTGTACCACAACGGATGTTACCGGCTAGTCTAACGTAGGTTTTGTGCGTGTGTGGAGTAAGTAAAATTTAATTTAAATCCAGTTGTCTTCTGGGCACAGCGACACGCTATTGTACCACAACGGATGTTACCGTCTAGACTACCGTACGTTGTGTGTAAATGTAAATATTAATTTTCATCAAGTTGTATTCTGGGCACAGCGACATGCTATTGTACCACAAAGGATTTTGCCAGGTAGACTACCGTACGTTTTGTGTGAATGTAAATAGTAATTTTCATCAAGTTTTATTCTGGGCACAGTGACATGCTATTGTACCACAACGGATGTTACCGGCTTGACTACCATACGTTTTGTGTAAATGTAAATATTGATTTTCATCAAGTTGTATTGTGGGCACAGCGACATGCTATTGTAACACAAAGGATTTTGCCGGGTAGACTACCGTACGTTTTGTGTGAATGTAAATATTAATTTTCACCAAGTTGTATTCTGGGCACAGCGACATGCTATTGTACCACAACGGATGTTACCGGCTTGACTACCATATGTTTTGTGTAAATGTAAATATTCATTTCCATCAAGGTTTTCTGGGCACTGCGACACGCTATTGTACCACAACGGATGTTACCGACTAGACTACCGTACGTTTTGTGTGAAAGTAAATATTAATTTTCATCAAGTTGTATTCTGGGCACAGAGACACGCTATTGTACCACAACGGATGTTACCGGCTTGACTACCATACGTTTTGTGTAAATGTAAATATTATTTTCCATCAAGGTTTTCTGGGCACTGCGACACGCTATTGTACCACAACGGATGTTACCGGCTTGACTACCATACGTCTTGTGTAAATGTAAATATTAATTTCCATCAAGTTTTTCTGGGCACTGCGACACGCTATTGTACCACAACGGATGTTACCGGCTAGACTAACGTACGTTTTGTGTGAAAGTAAATATTAATTTCAATCAAGGTTTTCTGGTCACTGCGACACGCTATTGTACCACAACGGATGTTACCGGCTAGACTACCGTACGTTTTGCGTGAATGTAAATATTAATTTCCATCAAGTTGTATTCTGATCACAGCGACAAGCTATTGTATCAAACCAGATGTTACTGGCTAGACTACCGTACGTTTTGTGTGAATGTAAATATTAATTTTCATCAAGTAGTATTCTGATCACAGCGACAAGCTATTGTACCACATTGGATGTTACTGGCTAGACTACCGTACGTTTTGTGTGACTGCAAATATTAATTTCCATCAAGTTGTATCCTGATCACAGTGACACGCTATTGTACCACAACAGATGTTACCGAGTAGACTACCGTACGTTTTGTGTGAATGTAAATATTAATTTCCATCAAGTGGTATCCTGATCACAGTGACACGCTATTGTACCACAACAGATGTTACCGAGTAGACTACCGTACGTTTTGTGTGAATGTAAATATTAATTTCCATCAAGTGGTATCCTGATCACAGTGACACGCTATTGTACCACAACAGATGTTACCGAGTAGACTACCGTACGTTTTGTGTGAATGTAAATATTAATTTCCATCAAGTGGTATCCTGATCACAGTGACACGCTATTGTACCACAACAGATGTTACCGAGTAGACTACCGTACGTTTTGTGTGAATGTAAATATTAATTTCCATCAAGTGGTATCCTGATCACAGTGACACGCTATTGTACCACAACAGATGTTACCGAGTAGACTACCGTACGTTTTGTGTGACTGCAAATATTAATTTCCATCAAGTTGTATCCTGATCACAGTGACACGCTATTGTA
Source organism: Magicicada septendecula (assembly GCA_034769895.1). NCBI lineage: Eukaryota > Metazoa > Arthropoda > Insecta > Hemiptera > Cicadidae > Magicicada > Magicicada septendecula. The sequence continues at coordinate 441,450,345 of CM068372.1, read as the reverse complement.
CCACAACAGATGTTACCGAGTAGACTACCGTACGTTTTGTGTGAATGTAAATATTAATTTCCATCAAGTGGTATCCTGATCACAGTGACACGCTATTGTACCACAACAGATGTTACCGAGTAGACTACCGTACGTTTTGTGTGAATGTAAATATTAATTTCCATCAAGTGGTATCCTGATCACAGTGACACGCTATTGTACCACAACAGATGTTACCGAGTAGACTACCGTACGTTTTGTGTGAATGTAAATATTAATTTCCATCAAGTGGTATCCTGATCACAGTGACACGCTATTGTACCACAACAGATGTTACCGAGTAGACTACCGTACGTTTTGTGTGAATGTAAATATTAATTTCCATCAAGATTTATTCTGGGCACAGCGACACGCTATTATACCATAACGTATTTTACGGTCTAGTCTACCGTAGGTTTTGTGGGGGTGTGGAGTAATTGAATTTATTTTTTATCCAGGTGTATTCCTTGTACAGCAACACACTATTGTACCACAACGGATGTTACCGTCTAACCTACCGTAGGTTTTTTGTGATTGTGGAATAAGTAAATTTTTTTTTAATCCAGTTGTAGCCTGGGCACCGCGAGACACTATTGTAACACAACGGATGTTACCGGCTAGACTACCGTACGTTTTGTGTGAAAGTAAATATTAATTTTCATCAAGTTATATTCTGATCACAGGGACACGCTATTATACCACAACGGATGTTACCGGCTAGAATGCCGTACGTTTTGTGTGAATGTAAATATTAATTTTTATCAAGTTGTATACTGATCACAGCGACACACTATTGTACCACAACGGATGTTACCGGGTAGACTACCGTACGTTTTGTGTGAAAGTAAATATAAATTTCCATCAAGTTGTATTCTGGGCACAGAGACACGCTATTGTACAACAACGGATATTACCGGCTAGACTACCGTACGTTTTGTGTGAAAGTAAATATTAATTTTCATCAAGTTATATTCTGATCACAGGGACACGCTATTATACCACAACGGATGTTACCGGCTAGAATGCCGTACGTTTTGTGTGAATGTAAATATTAATTTTTATCAAGTTGTATACTGATCACAGCGACACACTATTGTACCACAACGGATGTTACCGGGTAGACTACCGTACGTTTTGTGTGAAAGTAAATATAAATTTCCATCAAGTTGTATTCTGGGCACAGAGACACGCTATTGTACAACAACGGATATTACCGGCTAGACTACCGTACGTTTTGTGTGAAAGTAAATATTAATTTTCATCAAGTTATATCCTGATCACTGCGACACGCTATTGTACCACAATGGATGTTACCATCTAGTCTACCGTAGGTTTTGTTGGAGTGTGGAGTAATTGAATTTAGTTTTCATCCAGGTGTATTCTTTGCACAGCAACAAACTATTGTACCACAACGGATGTTACCGTCTAACCTACCGTAGGTTTTTTGTGATTGTGGAATAAGTAAATTTTTTTTTATCCAGTTGTAGCCTGGGCACCGCGAGACACTATTGTAACACAACGGATGTTACCGGCTAGACTACCGTACGTTTTGTGTGAAATTAAATATTAATTTTCATCAAGTTATATTCTGGTCACAGCGACACGCTATTGTACCACAACGGATGGTACCGGCTAGAATGCCGTACGTTTTGTGTGAATGTAAATATTAATTTTTATCAAGTTGTATACTGATCACAGCGACACGCTATTGTACCACAACGGATGTTACCGGCTAGACTACCGTACGTTTTGTGTGAAAGTAAATATAAATTTCCATCAAGTTGTATTCTGGGCGCAGCGACACGCTATTGTACCACAACGGATATTACCGGCTAGACTACCGTACATTTTGTGTGAAAGTAAATATTAATTTTCATCAAGTTGTATTCTGGGCACAGCGACACACTATTGTACCACAACGGATGGTACCGGCTTGACTACCATACGTTTTGTGTAAATGTAAATATTATTTTCCATCAAGGTTTTCTGGGCACTGCGACACGCTATTGTACCACAACGGATGTTACCGGCTTGACTACCATACGTTTTGTGTAAATGTAAATATTAATTTCCATCAAGGTTTTCTGGGCACTGCGACACGCTATTGTACCACAACGGATGTTACCGGTTAGACTAACGTACGTTTTGTGAAAATTTAAATACTAATTTTCATCAAGTTGTATTCTGGGCACAGCGACATGCTATTGTACCACAACGGATGTTACCGGCTTGACTACCATACGTTTTGTGTAAATGTAAATATTAATTTCCATCAAGTGGTATCCTGATCACAGTGACACGCTATTGTACCACAACGGATGATACCGAGTAGACTACCGTACGTTTTGTGTGAATGTAAATATTAATTTCCATCAAGATTTATTCTGGGCACAGCGACACGCTATTATACCACAACGTATTTTACGGTCTAGTCTACCATAGGTTTTGTGGGGGTGTGGAGTAATTGAATTTATTTTTCATCCAGGTGTATTCTTTGTACAGCAACAAACTATTGTACCACAACGGATGTTACCGTCTAACCTACCGTAGGTTTTTTGTGATTGTGGAAGAAGTAAATTTTTTTTTTTATCAAGTTGTAGTCTGGGCACCGCGAGACACTATTGTAACACAACGGATGTTACCGGCTAGACTACCGTACGTTTTGTGTGAAAGTAAATATTAATTTTCATCAAGTTATATTCTGATCACAGCGACACGCTATTGTACCACAACGGATGTTACCGGCTAGAATGCCGTACGTTTTGTGTGAATGTAAATATTAATTTTATCAAGTTGTATACTGATCACAGCGACACACTATTGTACCACAACGGATGTTACCGGGTAGACTACCGTACGTTTTGTATGAAAGTAAATATAAATTTCCATCAAGTTGTATTCTGGGCACAGAGACACGCTATTGTACAACAACGGATATTACCGGCTAGACTACCGTACGTTTTGTGTGAAAGTAAATATTAATTTTCATCAAGTTATATCCTGATCACTGCGACACGCTATTGTACCACAATGGATGTTACCATCTAGTCTACCGTAGGTTTTGTGGGAGTGTGGAGTAATTGAATTAAGTTTTCATCCAGGTGTATTCTTTGCACAGCAACAAACTATTGTACCACAACGGATGTTACCGTCTAACCTACCGTAGGTTTTTTGTGATTGTGGAATAAGTAAATTTTTTTTTTATCCAGTTGTAGCCTGGGCACCGCGAGACACTATTGTAACACAACGGATGTTACCGGCTAGACTACCGTACGTTTTGTGTGAAATTAAATATTAATTTTCATCAAGTTATATTCTGATCACAGCGACACGCTATTGTACCACAACGGATGTTACCGACTAGAATGCCGTACGTTTTATGTGAATGTAAATATTAATTTTTATCAAGTTGTATACTGATCACAGCGACACACTATTGTACCACAACGGATGTTACCGGGTAGACTACCGTACGTTTTGTGTGAAAGTAAATATAAATTTCCATCAAGTTGTATTCTGGGCACAGCGACACGCTATTGTACCACAACGGATATTACCGGCTAGACTACCGTATGTTTTGTGTGAAAGTAAATATTAATTTTCATCAAGTTGTATTCTGGGCACAGCGACACGCTATTGTACCACAACGGATATTACCGGCTAGACTACCGTACATTTTGTGTGAAAGTAAATATTAATTTTCATCAAGTTATATTCTGATCACAGCGACACACTATTGTACCACAACGGATGGTACCGGCTAGAATGCCGTACGTTTTGTGTGAATGTAAATATTAATTTTTATCAAGTTGTATACTGATCACAGCGACACGCTATTGTACCACAACGGATGTATCCGGCTAGACTACAGTAATTGTGGGCATATAATTTTAACAGTACTACTTTTATATTTAATTTGTATAGAAATTTTCTTATTCCAATGTGAAATTCTTTTTACTGATGTTACGAGAAGCCTACCGAAGAACCCAGATCATTCTTTGCACCCCCCGTCCAGTGTGGCAGCTGTTGTGTCATTCAAGTAGGTGGTTCTAGTGAGTTCCAGGAACACTTAAATAACCATTAAGCCACCGGCATGCAGTTAAGGAGGGAAAGCTGTACTGGACCTCAGCGCGGCATATATAAAGCCATAGCAGCCGGATTGTCAGTTCAGTTACGTGAATGAATTTCGCTAATGCGGATTGAGTGTTTGTCGAAGTGAAATAGTATTGTGTTAATAATTGTGTGAAACTCTATTAATAGACATTGTTATTGTGTGTGGACAAATCTAACTGGAAATATTGTACGAGTTAATTACAAATTATGTAATTGTGATAATTAAAGCTGGTGATTAGTGATGTAATTGGTGTCTTGTATTCTGTTTTCCACTGTACCATACGACGACCAAGTAGACCGTCATAACACTTTTTATATTTCTAGTTACAGTTTCTTTCTTTCTCCACTTCCTAATAAATGATTTGTGGCCAGCACAAACTCGCTTTTGTTTTGATAGTAAAGAAACATTTATATATTTAAAAGAACTTTTAGGAAACTAATTTTACAAACCATTTACACTAAGAAATTTATTAACTACCTTTCACACAGACTAAAATATTTCTGTTGTGAGAACAAGTAACACAGTTTAAACAATACTGATTGTGTCAGTTACATCCATGACTAATTAGCCTAAAGCCTAAAATACATGATGGATAATTCTGTAAGGCATCCTGAAAGTTGTCCAATGATGGCTTGACCAGATAAGAAAGTACACACTGTCTGGTCACTGCCTTGAGGCTGCCAGAAAAAAATATCCTGCATTTGTGTTATCATGGAGAATGTTGTAACGGTAATATCCTTTTCTTACCAATCATACCCACCTTATTTTCACTTATCTCCACGATCTGTTCTTCGTACCTACCTTCCACTTCATCAGCACATAACAGGGTCGCCAACATATTTGAGGTTAACATATGCAAACCATTTCACTCTGTGCATTAAACAATGCTCGCTTAATTTAAACACTTTGTTTCCCTTGACTCAGAAGATTCTAAAGCTCGATTAGGCGAGATTTGGATGTAGCACGTAGACTAGGTTTCAGCGCAATAATTACATTGACTATCATGGTGACATAGAAATTTGTTTTTATTTTCGTTTTAGAACTTCAACAGGTGTTACCCCTATTTATCTGGTGATTAGTAAATCACCCAACATTGACATACATAATCAAGATTAATAATAACAAGATTAATTTACTTAAATCTATCAAGGCGAACCAGTACTTCGCTTCTACACCCTCATTCACTCTCTTAAAAAACCCCTTAACATTGATATTTCATTATTATCTGAATATAATAATTAGTACTGGGTAAATGATAATTTACGGTTGTTTGGTCGACCTATTTCTGAAAGTACTTATCTGTAGAAGTTATTCCACATGTGGCATCATTGTTCTTGCAGTTCACTTTTGTTCCAACACTCACTAAACTGTTAATTAATTTTGATGATTACTTTTTTATACTTGAAGGGATTTATTTATCACTGTTTTATATTCATTTACACACTATTTTTTAGGCCTACACTGATTATTGTGTTTGCGTAGGCCTCCTGACTATTACACGGCCTTGAGTTGTTCGTAGACTGCCCTAATGGCGATCGGTCAGCATGTACTATATGAGCTGGTCACATGGCCTCCCTCGCTCTCCACTTCCCTTCTCATCTGAATTCCGTCAAACCTTTGAGACGTTTATTAAATTCAGAATTGCGTTTTGTCATTCGAAAACACGTGCTCTCTCCATGATATTCTTGTGACGTCAGATAGAATACAAAATTCCTTTCCTTATAAGGTTCGATTATACAGTCTTCGAGATGGTAATGCCCACGTCACACTGTCTAATTCATACTGCTACGACAGCACAGAACAATCTACGCGTTTATCGAATGTGCCAGAAGGATCTCGATGTAAGCGTGTGGTGTACGTGCTACTAGACGCATTTTGCGAGAATCTTCTCGACTGTGCCGGGCTTCTCTCAGGCGCTCGGACTGTGTCAAGGCCGTAGTAATTATATAGTTCACAGGAGATAAGACGCAGTTTGGAAGCTTCTGGTGTGTGAGCGTGACTATAAATACATCGGGTAGTGACCTTAGTTTTCAGTTCCATGCGAGATATTGGATAGTGCAGTTCGAGAGTATTAGTGCGATATATTTCCAGAGCGGTTAGAGTTATTACTGTGTACGTTCAAGTAGTTATTATTGAAGTCTTGCGTTTTATAATCAGACGGTATAATTGTAATACAATTGAGTTTTAATATTTGTGGACATTTTATTGCGTGTGTACAATTTTCATTTGATTTGTTGAAGAGACTGTGTTGTTAATTACGAACTGTTTTACTGTACCAATTAAAGGTGTGATTAGTGACTTAATTGGTGTCTTTTACTTATTTTGTTTCCACTGTACCTACGACGATTGAGTTGACCGTCGAAACATTGGTGTCTGAACTGGGATAGAACGGTGAACAGTGGAAACATCGGACACTTTGTACAAGACGAGTGTGATTCGTAATTAATCGATAAACAATGGATGCCAGTCAGATGATGGAAAATTTACAGGCACTGCTGTTGCAGACAGAAAAACAACAGGACGAGAAATGCAGACAGGAAGTGGAAAAAGCAGAAAGACAAGAAAAAGAAGAACGAAGACAAGAAAGAGAAGAAGCAGAAAAACGACAGGACGAGAAACGCAGGCAGGAGGCGGTAGAAGCAGAAAAACGACAGGATGAAAAACGTAAGCAAGAAGCAGATAAAACGGAAGCTCTCTTTGAAGTTATGCAGAAACAGTTGCAAGAACACAGTACCGCATAATTGGGTATCCTACGAGGTGAGCTTAATAAACAAGTTACTAAAATATCGGAGGTACAAGAATCAATGACATTAAAAATAGCTGAAGTAGAAAAATCTGTCTTGATTGTTGAAGAATCGATGTCTACAAAAATATCTGTTATAGAAGAATCTGTGTCAAATAAAATATCTGCAGTAGAAAACTCAATGGCAAACATAAGAGAACAAATTAAAAGTGAAGTCGAACAGTGCATGAAGATTCAACCAAAACAAATTTCTGAACAGACTGTACCAGTGATAAAGACAGAAAAAGACACAGAAAATAAGTTAATAGAGAAAGTCACTTTGCCTGCAGTAGGGACAGTTCATGTCAAAGCTCCAACCTTTGACGGAAGCAGTCACTGGGCAACGTACCTCCGCCAATTTGAAGCTGCTGCATGCGCAAATAATTGGACAGAGAAAGACAAGGCTGTTTCACTCGTTCTCTCATTAAAAGGACCAGTGGCAGAATTACTACAGAAAGTGCCACCTGACAGCCAGAACATCTATGCCGAGTTGATAAAAGCTCTAGAATTACGGTATGGTGATAAACATTTGCGAGAGGTGTACTACGCTCAGTTGAGAACAAGACGACAACGTTCCGGGGAAAGTCTTCAAGAATTTGAAGCAAGTATCGACAGATTGATTATATTGGCCTATCCTGAAGCACCAGAAGACTTCCAAATAAGGTTTGCGGTGCAGACATTTATTGATGGCATCGGAGATTGTGAACTTCAGCAAGTGTTACGAATGGCAAGACACCGAGATAGCTCAGAAGCTCTTGTTCACGCCCTAGAGTTTGAAGCTGCCAAGTCAGCGTCCCGCTACATTAATGGGTTTGTGCCATCAAGTTGCAGTCAGAAGATCCCTGTATCACATTACCGTTATGATGGGTGCAGAAAAACAATGTTGTCGGACAAACAATTCAAGAGTTCAAGAGAGTCGCAACGATTTGAAAAAGACAGAAGACCGAAATGTTACAACTGTGGAAAACGTGGTCATCTACAGGTAGACTGTTGGGAGAAGAAGATACCGAGAGAAGAGACTGATCGCACCAATTGGAGAAGTAAAGCCCCAGAACAGCACACAGTTTCCATGCTACATAAGATCAGTGGAAACTTGATTGTTAATGGATTTGCGGATGGTAAACCAACATCATTTACAGTTGACACGGGCGCAACAGTGTCCATTGTGCGCCCTGACTTAGTCTGTAACCGCCATCCGCTAATTAGCTCTTGTACAATACAGACTGTGACTGGAAGCCCCGTCAAGGTGCTAGGAAAGGTAGACGTACGTGTACGCCTGGGTCTTCTTGAGTTTAGCCACCAAATGCTTGTTGCAGACATTGTCGATGAAGTGATTCTTAGCACGGACATTATGAATGCCTATGGATTCGTTGTGGACTTAAGAGAGAATGTCCTGTGTGTCGGCCAAGAGGAGATAAAGCTTTGCATGGCTAAAATGACAGGGTCTACCAACCATTCGATTAAGCGAGTGGCATTAGTCGAAGAAGAAAAAGTCAACAAGTCTGGTCAAGGGAAACCTCCCTGTTGCAAGCGGAAATGGAGGAAGAACTAGCAGAGGAAGTACAAATAAGTATAACGACAAAAGAAGTGATTGGAAAGCCAACTATTGGTGTCGAGACAAAACTCTTGCTTGTTCCTGAGCTGATAGAAGCGCCCGAGGGTAAAGTGGCTGAAGATGAGGTTACGCAAGAGGTTGTCGACGAGAACCAAACAAACTTGGATCAGCCAGTGGTATTTAGGTCATTAGTACATGACGCAACGAGAGTGATTCCAGCGAAACTAGTGGTTGCGCGAAAGACTCGCATTCCTGGGAACGTGATGCATGGATCACACGAGACTGAGTTCGAAGAACGGGAAAATTATCCTTCGCAAGGACGTCCACCTAGATCGCCTGGTCGAGTATTACTTCGAAGACGCTTTCCCAGTTCAGGACGAACAGGCTTAAAGAGGGGGCAGTGCTACGACAGCACAGAACAATCTACGCGTTTATCGAGTGTGCCAAAAGGATCTCGATGTAAGCGTGTGGTGTACGTGCTACTAGACGCATTTTGCGAGAATCTTCTCGACTGTGCCGGCCTTCGCTCAGGCGCTCGGACTGTGTCAAGGCCGTAGTAATTACATAGTTCACGAGAGATAAGACACAGTTTGGAAGCTTCTGGTATGTGAGCGTGACTATAAATACATCGGGTAACGGCCTTAGTTTTCAGTTCCATGTGAGATATTGGATAGTGCGGTTCGAGAGTATTAGTGCGATATATTTCCAGAGCGGTTAGAGTTATTACTGTGCACGTTCAAGTAGTTATTATTGAAGTGTTGCGTTTTATAATCAGATGGTATAATTGTAATACAATTGAGTTTTAATATTTGTGGACATTTTATTGTGTGTGTACATTTTCATTTGATTTGTTGTAGAGACTGTGTTGTTAATTATGAACTGTTTTACTGTAACAATTAAAGGTGTGATTAGTGACTTAATTGGTGTCTTGTACTTATTTTGTTTCCACTGTACCTACGACGATCGAGTAGACCATCGTAACAATACCCTGCAGATTTCTAAAGTCGTATTTTATTCAGCTTTACATAGATCGTATTATTGCACAATATGAAAATAATTATACCCATTTTGTACTGTCACAATGTCAGTGGTTCATTTTATGACAATTTTAACAGCATCAACTTATAGTCTTTATTCAGTGTACTTCATATACGTGTGTTTGTGTCTGTACACATGCTACATTTGTGTGATACTATAATAATTAATTATTTCTTTGTTATTCTAACAAAATGAGATTCGGCACTAGCTATGGGGTTGGCACTTCTGCTGAAATAGCAGGGATCATCCTGCAGAGGTAACAAGAGACGGTTGTGGTTGAAAAAAATTGTTCTTGCAAAAATAAAAGTTCTGGGTTATAAACCTGATTTCAGAACTGAGTATTTAGCTGTCCTGGAGACTTGTAGAATTATGTGGTATCAAACTTGTAGTTCACTTCAGCTTAAAAGCTGCTACCACTGTAACCCCTCGTTCAATTTTAAAAATATACATCCTTTTTTTTTTTAAAGAGAGGCCACTAGTTATTTAGAACTAGGCAAGAGCCTAGAGAAGCCAAAAATGCGCTGGGTCCAGTATGACGGGACTTGCAAATGAAACTCAGCTTTAAGACAACAATAACAAGATTTATTAGAGTCATTTCTTTTGTACAATCAGTTCCCCCAGTATATGATATATGCGCCTTCGAATGATTAAGTTAATCTTACACAATCTATAGAATAGATCAAATTCATTAATAGAGTTCAATATTATACATATGCACATATTTGCATCTTCATACAATCAAATTAGGATTACAAGTGCTTTCACTTCATAAGAATAGCTCAAAATGTTGTTATAATTCAACACTAAACATAGGCATCGCCAATTAATTGACCTTGATATCACTGAGCAGCATACAGTTATTTCTAAATAATGTAAGAACGGCGCATAGTATCGACCCTCCCAGTAAGCCACATAAACCATAAACATTATATATATATATATATATATATATGTATGTATAACAACGTATAAACAATCTAACAATCAAATAAAGGCATGACACACCACATATAATTAACATAGATACACATAAGAAAAATATATATACACATCTACATATAAATACCACACACCATGTCCACCTGGTTAACAGCATATATATTGTTATCGTAACACCCTCAAACCACCTTAATCAGATCAAGTACCCAGCCCACCTTAAAGCTTCTCAATTAACAAACCCAAAACCAAATAATAAGTCACAAAAGACCAGAGTTTAAACACCCCAAAAATTCTAAGTATGTGAAAGGCCAAAGTCAAATTGGCAAAATAGTCCGAACGGCACTCAAGTACCAAGCATAAAAGGTAAATATCAATTTCGTACCCCAAATAATAAAAAATGTGCCATCACGAGGTCAACATGGCTGCCCGGTTGCATAACTGCATATTCTCATTTCTTTTATTTTCTTACCAAAAAAAAAAACAAATTTTCAAGCAAGATCAGTGGAACGCAACCACCCAAAAATAGCTTAGGACTGGTATTGATTTGTTTTACATTCTTTAACATTTATCCATGAAGTATTATTATGTATTATTAAAAAAGAAAACTTAACAATTCTTGTGCTGGCTATGACAAAAGTTTAGTGGTTACAAAATTATTTAAACAGTAGGAATGAATTTCAGAAGGCAGAATCTATGGATTTAATTTGATAAAACATACTTGAGGCGTTCATAAAGAACCCACTTGACCTCAGGCACGGTCATGCGCCCGGACTAGATCCAACAAACTATGACATGTTATGGACCTGTGGATAAAGGCACCAACCGGTGTCGTCCACAGGTTTAAGCACCTCCCCCAAACCCTTAATTAATAACCAAATCAAAACCCAATTAAATGAAAATGTATATAACCACGAAAATTCCCCTACAAGGTACCGAGACACCCGTGCATGCATACTTAACGCTAATATCACTTAGGGACAGTCAGTGCCGCCCATATTTACAGTAAAGATAACTAACATCAATTCGGGTGATGCATGACCCTGGCTGAGTTTACAAATTCTCTGAGGCATTAGTAAAAAGGAAAAGATAATATGTAACCCCAAATGTCCCGTTGGACTTGTGCACAACAAAGTTCTAAACTGGAGCATTTCCAAAATATCTCAGTGTAAGGTGTAGCGGCCACAAACTTTTTTTTTTTTTTTTTTTTTAAGGCATAAATGTCACCTGGTTAACAGCAAAAGGTTTGAGGATCTTGTCGTGTGTGTCCGTCCATTCGTCCTGACAGCTAGACGGAAAGTGATTGGATTTACTTCATGGAAGGCAGGTGATCGGCCATCCGCTGGAGCGAGACAGATTGGCATTGTTCTCTCTCGGGAACCCGGAGAGTCACGTAGTCGTTTATCTAGGCATAGTTATATATAGTAGGTAAAATTCCAAGTCGGAGCTGCCAGGCGAATACAGACGAGCTACTACGCTGAACGCTGATAGAGGACTGGTTATTACAACCACTGAAAAATTTTACGAAGCTATAGACCTAGAGCGCGCGCGGATCGGCACGGCGGAAGCATAACGAGACGGACGCCAGTAATACTTAATTTATTAATTCGACACTGCCCGTTCTCGTTAACATAAAAAAAAAGCCGAGTTTTCCAAAACACGGCACACCACTTCAGCCCATAAAGAACCAAACTGATGGTCCACTATCCACCATCCACACAGATGCCTGATGAGGATCCAGCAACTCCACTCGGAGATGAACCAATAAGCAGCTACCCTGAGCTGGGATAACCGAAGGAGATAACCACACAAGGAGGTCTTGCTGGGGTATCCAGGCTTCAGTGCACTGGAAATGAGAATATCCATCTGGAGACAACTTCATACTCACAAGACATTTAAAAAATATAAATACGAGGGACGTTCACGTTAATCTGGGACTATTAATTTTTAATAAATATAGAACACATTTATGATAGTAAAAAATAATTTTATTTCTCGATGTAATCCCCTGCTACATTTATCCCAGCATTTCACTAGTGCCTGGATACCTGCAGTGTAGAAAGATTTGTCGTTATGTCGAAACCAAGATAGGACTGACTGCTTCACCTCATCGTCACTGTTGGAATGCTGGCCTCCCAGGAACAACTTCAAGGGCTCGAACAGGTGTAAATCGCTGGGAGTGAGGTCTTCAGCCAAAATCTTCTAGCGTGCATGTTGTGCGGAGGACGGTATGCGGGCATGCATTGTCCTGCAGAAACAGAACGCCTTAGTGATCGCACCAGGCTGTTTTTTCTTGAGAGCACTGTGCACATCTTGAAGAACTTTGCAGTAGTACTCGCTGTTAATATTGACTCCACGGGCTAGAAAATCTATGTGAATGATGCCATTTTTATCCCAAAAAATTGAGGCCATAACTTTGCCTGCAGAAGCACTTGTTCAAAATTTTTTGGGAGGTGGTGAATCTACATGCTTCCACTGCTTTGATGCATGTTTTGATTCCAGGGTGAAATGAGGGATCCACGTTTCATCGCTGGTAATTATTCGATCGAGAAAAAGCTGGCCTTCTTTGTCAAAACATTGCTTTAACTCCTTGCAGATTTGCAATCATCTGTGCCGGTCGAAAGCAGAAAGCTGTCTTGGTACCCAACGTGCACTAACCTTACTGAACTTCAGACGTTCGTGAATGATTTTGTTTACAGTTCCCACAGACACATTTATTTCTTTTGCAAATTACTGACAAGTTATCCATCGATTATCAAGAATCAGTTCTTCCACTAGCTGAATGGTCATGGGAATGACTACAGTAGGCTCCGAACCACCTCGACCGGGATCATCACTCACTGATGTACGGCCTTCTTTAAAACGTTTGCACCACTCAAATGTTTTACTGTGACTAAGAGTCTCATCACCTTACTGTGCAAGGAGTCACAAATAAATCTCAGTGGGCTTTACGTCTTCATTCACGAGAAATTTCATTACAACACGCTGTTCCACATGTGCATTGGACACCATATTCTTTACGACTGACTGTTGTTATTGTTTAACGTATAAACAATACAGCGTGCCATGCGGTAATAGCTAACACTTGTACTTCATATGTACGACCAACAGAATGCGCAGGAATCTCCATTTACGTGAATGTCCCTCGTACAAAGTGCCACACATGGAACATATGTCTGATGATCTAACAGACCACTGATCCAAAACTTTGATTCACAAAGATGATGGAATTGGGGCTTGCTCATGGTGATTGGTACAACAGAAGCCTCGGGTGTGCAGAATGTGAGGGACTCATGGAAGACTCACAGTAGTTGGATGAAAATTGTAAATTTGTACAGTTATACATAGAAACATTTGTTGTCCTTTTTTTAGCAGGAGGGGGAGCCATAGCAAAAAATAGAGCCATTTTTGCAGTCATGCCTTGTTTAAGATATTAGTGCCCTTGGTATTTGTAAATTTTAAGGCTGCTGTGTATCAACAGCAACAATGAACTGTACCAAGCCTGCAAACAGTACTATATCAGTAGCCAATTTCTTACTGTTTGTAGTCACCCTTAATGTTATATTCTCTTTTCTAAGCACAGTAGAAAAACCTGTAAGATTATGAAAAATCTGGTCTCTTTCTTTTTTCGTAGAATTACCAGAGAAATTAACGACTACATCACTTGTAAATGAGTTCTACTGAATACAAAGTGTGAGGTAAACAAATCATAACAAGAGTGATTATTGGACGTCATTTATTTTTATTATCATTCCTATATGAAAATTTACAAAAGAAATAAAAAATAAACAAATACAGGGAATATGACAAATTTTTACAACAGAGTCCTCTTACAATATAATAAACAACGTATAATGGTTTTTAAACTTACAAATGCATATTCTTTTTAGGTGTAATAATTCATTTATACCTGGGGTACGAACAAAACGTTGGCAATTTTACTGTAACACAGTAAACAAGAGAAGACAGCAGAAAACAACATTGTACATAATATATTTGACACAGGAAGATAATATTAGCAAGTCTTTTGTTTGAATGTTACCATCTTGTTTTCTTTACAAAGTTACATACAATGCAGTTTTATTCTGTCCCCAGTTACCAAGAATAAATTGTACCTGTACGTTTGCAGATATGTAACTATATATATATTTATATACTTCTAACATAAACAAGAAATAAATTGAGTTAAAAAAAAATATTAAACTATTTTCTTCTTTTTTCTTTTACTTTCTTTAGAGCTCGATTATTATTATTTGCAAAGTAAAAATATTTACAATATTTATCATCATGTATAATAATTTACAATACATTTGTAAAAATAATTTCATTTTTAAATTTCATTAATTGTACACATAATAAAATTAAACAGTCAACGTGATCTTTTTATGTGCATCATCTGTATATTATATTCATGTGGTTGAATTTAAAAATTCTGCTTGAAAAGATTATATATTCACAAGGCAGAACCAAAATACTATCAAAAACAAATTCGATCATTAAAATACAGTAAATCTTTCATAATTTTGTTTTAAGTAGTTACATGTTAGCAAATCATCAACTTTCATCTTGTATTTTCATGTTTTTTAAAACATTTTCTAACAAAAACAAATTCCATAAAATGCTTTTTTGCCATGACTAACTGTAAATAAAATTATAAAAAATTAAATAATAATAAGCGGAATTAATAATTTGATTTTTCTTTTAGAAACACAAAATGAAATGTCTTTACATCAGTATACAATGTATTGAATTTCATGTCCAACACATTTCATATATAAAGGAACTTTATAATACAAATCTGGTATTTAGTTTACATTAGTTTGGTTTGATTTCTTCAGAATGATTTTTTATAACAAACATTTCTTATACTTTTTTCAAATATTATATCCCACTTATGGGTGTCAGACCCGTTTCATGTGTACAACAATGCACATTTTAGAATTGCCTACTTTTCTTTGTAATATTTGACATTTTGCTTTTTGGTGCTTTGAACATGCTATGAATCAAAGAACATAAAAAACACCTATACTTTCTTCTTCGTCTTATCAACATTACAAAAAACAAACTGGCAAAAGTAATTATCATAATTAACAAAAATATTAAAAGACCGTAAAGTTTCAGTTTCGTTGGATACCGTAACCTTTTATTTTGTATTAAAACTCATTTGAAGACACTCAAAACAACTTCTGAATACTTTTTAAGTTTGTATTATCCAAAATTCATAAATTTTCATGAGAAAACTGTTTACTAAAACCAATGAAATATTCTATTCACCACATGTAATGTTATGCTATTCAGTACAACAAAACTGTATTATTTTGTAGACAGTGAAGACAGTATCATTTGATACTCACAGTAACAGAACACTGAAAAATTTGAAGGTTTTTGAGGTTAGGATTAACCTGTAATACAAATACAACGAAATGCATGAATAAACTGTAATACAATTTCAGTGAATTTCATGTATTTGAAGACACTACAAAGCTAAATGTTATTTGGTAAAAATTAAATACGCAAGTATTTTACAAAATAAAAGAACTGATCAATTGCACCTGGAAAGAAGGCAAATTTGTTTCAACTTCCTAGATAATGAAAATATTAGGTTCCATCTCTGGATCACATAACTCGCCTTCTGAAGTCTATCAACATTTTACCCATGTTACAAAGAATTCCTCTGTGAGATGGATGAAATCCTGTCAGGTGGCAGAAAAAACATGACAGTTCAAATAGGAAGTGGCTGAATATTTTATAGGAAGTGGATACTACCTGTAAAAGCTCAAGAAATAAGTTTCCTTTACTTTGTTGTAATTACTGAAAAACTCTCTGTAAAATGGACCATTAAAAACTAATAAAAATGTTTTCTATAAACAAGATGGGTGCTGTTTATGTTCTTTTCTGGAATTTAAAAATATACTGTAGTTTCTGTGTGGAATATATAAGTAAAGTGCCCTGAATTTTTACCAGATATGAGTTTATTTTCCTTTCATCATTTTTACATATGCAATTCCAATAACTGGTAGACAGAGCATTCAGTCTCACACATTTTAACAAAAACAAAGCAACATGGGGCAGTGACATAACTTAAATAATGAGCTATACATTAAAAAATTACCATTTACAGTATAAAACAATTCTCAGTTACAATGGGATGGTACTGGTTTTTATTAAATTTTTTTAACACACAAGACATAAATACATAATTCTTTCGCTTTCTAGTAAGACAATTTTTCTTTTCTCTAACAATTGCTACTAAAGTCTTCAATAAACATATATAAATATATTATTTTCCGTGTTCAATAACTATCTCCTTTTTCATCATCACAATAATAAATAACAAAAAGAACTTGCAGTAGTATCATAAATATTTATTCAATAAACATAAAATTATTGCTTTTATTTGTGTTAGTTATCTTCTCTCTTCTTTCTCTCATAAACCCAATGTACAAGTTTGTTTACTATCCCTAACCTATACATCATACGTAGGCGCTTTACTTACAAACATATTTCATTATATACTACATACAGACAAAGGCGTAGAAACACGGTAATGTACCTACAGTTGTTAACAATGGCAAACGATACATAAACCAAGTTTCATTTTATTTGTCATTGTAAAAGTAAAACAGAGTATAAACAAAAATGAATTAACGCATTGCCATCGATTAATTTTCATAACATCAAATTTTGTTATATCATTTTCCCTATTATCACAATTGGTTATTTGTTTTTTATTTTACTTTGTTTAGTTTATTATTCTTAATTAAACGACTCAACTGAAGGCTTATACACAGTATGGCTGTATCTCTAAACAGTTATATTTGTATTAAGTATTTTTTTTTAATATTAAGTACAATCCCAAAAAAACTCAAATGTACAAGAAAATTAATACATTAAAATTGTTTTTTTTTTCTTATCACAGAACACATATATATACTTCTTGTTATTAATATATACTTTGATATATTATTATTTTACAAAAAGAATTTTCACATTTACTTATATTATATAATAAAGGATACAATAAAAGGGTTTGATTTCATTTTTCATTATTATAATAATATACAGACTGGAATGTAACAATTTTACACTGAATTCAATAAACTTTTAAAACTGTTATTCAAGAAAAATTATATATATTACAATAACTAAATCAATTATTCCAAAACAAGAGACACCAACATTTTTTCTCTATTTTACATATTTGTTTATGAAAATCACCACTGGTACTGTAATTTTTATTTGGAAGGATTCTTTATAGAAAAATTCTTTTACAGAAACAAAGCAACCTTTTCATGATATGGAAAGTGTCAACCTCGCATTTAACATGGGCATATTGTATTTAATCAAGTAATATCATTAAAAAAATCTGCTTTTATAGTTTTATAAACAGAATAAAACTATATAGTGTTAATATAAACCAAAATACGTAACACAAATATTAAATTATTTGTTGATTTTCTGTCTAAAAAATTAGGTCTTGGATCTGTTCCCAGGTAGTGTTAAGCTTTGTTGGCAGCCATGTACATAGTCATTAAAGAGATTTTGAAAAACATTTACAGTTGTATACATAAACAAGAAAAGTGGAAATTAAGACACTAAAACTTTGTAACAGTTTTTTTTCTTGATAAAGATATTTCTTTATTCTTAAATATTATTCAAAAATTACAATTACCAGTGACACTATATTATTTTTGTCTTATTTTAACAAACTAAGTGTAAAAATAAATAATTCCCAGTTTTTTAACAAACTAAGTGTAAAAATAAATAATTCCCAGTTTACAGGTGAATACATGAAGAATCTTTGTGTGGGAAAATTATATACTGTATATACTTAATGCACAGTCAACTATAATCAGTAAAAATCGATTGTTGTGATCAAATGTTTTATCAGCTCCCCAACGAAAAAATACAATCAAATTTTTAAAAGTCAAATCACTTAGTACCACAATTAAATAAAACAATATTTATTTGTTTAATTTTCTAAAATTTATACATTTATAATACAACACAGACTTTGATAACAAACAATATTCTAAAGAATACCGTACTTTGTTATATACTCAATAAATAAATAAAATTATAAAACATAGGCTACTACATATAAATACATATTTTATTGTTTCTAAACATTAATCAACAATGCTTAAGCTCTCGTATAAACACATTTTTAAACACACCCCAAACTAAACAATAAACCAAACAGCTGACTATAATGAATCTGTATGTTATTAAAACTAAAACAAATCTTTATGTTATTAAAAATTAACTGTTACTTCATGAAATTAATTTAAAAACTACAATTTCATTTTCAGAAATTTCTTGAAACAATTTTAAGTTTGATTTGTCTATATAGAATGCATACGAAGTTTTCATCAGTGACTGAAGTTCTATTAATAATACTCCCAGATGTTCCATTCTTACAAACATACAAAAATAATAAGTTAACAAAGATTTCTGGCAGTCAAAACATACAATTTTCTTACTTCTAAAAGAATTTTTTTCTTCAGAGATGCAAACTTTATACACACTCTGTAATCCATTGCTTAAAATTCTGAAGTATAAAAAAAACCTTGAACAGATATAAATAAGACTAGAATTATATCTTTAATTATTTAATAAACTATAACATTATTAATGTTTAGAAATACTTGATTAAAGTTTTGTATACAAAAATGAAAAGAAACATTATAATTGTTTTACATGAAAGAGCAAATTATTATTATCATTAATTATATACAATATTTTACAATTTAAACTAAAATTAATATACAATTCTGGATTTAAGTTTGGTCACACTGTGTTAAAACATTTGATCACTATTTGAGAAAAACACTTTCAAGTATAAAATAGAGGATTTATAATTATTACACTGTATCAGTTTCTATCAAGTCACTGTTATGTACAAGATATATATTTTTCATTTTTTCATAAGTTCATGGAATTCTCGTTGTACACATTTTTTTATCACTAAAAGTGTTTCAGGATTAAAGTTTCTAAACAAAACCCACAGCACGCTTAATTCTTCAGTCAATCAGTCTGTCAGTCGTTGCTTAATAGTCTCTCTGTACACTATACTCTAGACAAGAAACCCTTCGGAAAGATTCGCTGATATCTGTGCTCGCATAGCCTGTACACTATTCATTATTTTCTTCTGATGTCCTACAAGCGTAATACCTAGTGCAGTCAGTTCTTGTACTGTTAGCCGTACAACTGCTTCCATACTGGTTATTCCGGCGCGTTCAAAATTTTCTAGATATCTGGCCATTTTTATTGAACTCAGCCAATCGCTGACCGTAGTAAATTGCGTCATGTCAGGGGCATCTGGAGCTAAAGGATTTGCAGTCCTGAGAAAGCAAACAACACAACACGTTTTACAATAATACAACACAGGTCACAAACTTACTACACAACTAAGAGTATTATGCACATATCCTTACATATTAGTCATTTTAAATTAATAAACAACAAAAGGTTCTTTATTTTTGGCAAGTTACATATGACAGCCTGGAAATTACTTCAACCATCAACATTTTAACTTGTACTGATTAACTGACCAAATTTTTATTATGATATGTGAATATGTGAAACATGTTCTGGTACCCAGCCATTTCCAAATGAGACTTCATTTAATATAATCCACAACATCAAGGTCCTCCTCACACGTCTTTGTTAGTGTGAATAGAACCAAAAGGTGAAAGTACAAGCAAAACTGCTTAATTGTGACACATGTACAGCAAAATTGAAAGTTAAGGGCATGTGCGCAGAAACCAATTTATGGATGGACAAGTCCGCTTTGAAATTTTGAATGGCGGGAGGGTAACGGAGAATCAGTTGGTATGCAAGTGAAAGTGTTGCCAACTTGGGTGTGATGTTTTAGTTACCAGTACATTGTTAGTTACTGTGTTATGCGGTGTCTCAGTCTTGCATTTGTTATTATCTCAATTTATTATTAATTGTATCGTTGTTTTACAGTCACTCATTTTTATTAGTTATTTAATATTTAGTTAATTTCTATTGGTAGTTTTCATTCTGTAATTGCGTATTATCTTAATTATTTGTGTTATCACCAAGTAACGGGATTTGCTAAAATGGATACTTCTCCTTCAACTAGCAAATACAGGAAAGTTATTTATAGCCAAGCACGGGAAGTAAGTTTTAATGTTTTACGATTTATGAGAAGAGTAGCGTCTGAAGGAATAAAAATTCCAATTAAAAGTATTTTTGAACGGGTTACTGTGGCAAATGGAATATCTACTCACACGTTATCGCGTATCACAAAGGAGGGAGAACAATTAGAAGAACGCGTTCCTTTATGTAGTGATAAACTGGAAAGATAATAGAGTGTAATTAAGGAGTGGAAGTGTACAGTTTGCAAATTCCATTGCGATAAGAACAGTCAGGAAGGTGTAGTTTTTTATGTCTCAGCAGTACACAATGACAGAACCAAACAACACTCAGATATGTTTATAAAACATTCTGAAATGTAACAGCAACAAATTCTGATACGTGTACTGCTCCAATTGTATTTATTGATTGATTTATTTCACTTTTTCTTGTAAACATAGATAAATAAGTGTACTGCTTATATTTATTTTTTAATGCATTTTTTACAATTTAAAAGCAAATATTATTTTATAAAATCTTTACACTTTCAAAGTGGACTAATGTTTAGTTTATAAATAAAATTTGATACTACACACATTATCATTTTTTAACAGGTGGAAAAAACCAGCTGTAATAAAAAGATTGTATGTGAGAGACACAAAATACGCTTAAAGCGCATACAGTCGCAAGTTTTTGTTACTATTAGAATTAACAGTCATAGGTTGGCTGCTCTGTCGCTGATAACAACAATTCTCTTCTCACATCTTACAGCGACTCCCTCCACGTCTTTCCCCTCTGACCGTAAGCGTTTCGTGCATTTCCATACCCTTAACTTTCAATTTTGCTATACTTTGGATTTGAAATTGAGTACATGAGTGGTTTCATCACCACTCACCTCCCCTGTATCATTTTATCTTGTTTTGCATCTGTTTGCACCTTTCTGTATGGTAGCACTTTTCTGACACATACCAAAGGGAGACTGTAGGATTATGGGAGCCTTTTGTTTGTTTGCCAAATGGTTGCATAATGTAAAGAAACATGAAACACTGTGGCCAAAAGATTCAACTGTGCTTGCTGAATGTAGGCAAATGTGTGAGAGGGACCTATAACATTTACTAGTTAACACATTCTGGTAAAAGGATTCTAAGATGGCATTGACATTTTTTTGTAAAATTTAATTTTCATTTCCTTGTGTTCTACATGGACATAAAGAATCACACTCCTTTAACTCTATAAAGGGTCCAAAAAAGTAGATTCACCGAATATGCCTGACTCCTGCAAGTTGTGTAATATTTTAAGAATGAATGGAATATAATTTTGTAGCTCTCAATTTTGGTTACTGTGAGCACAATTTTCAAACCGCACAAATTTTATAAAAATATAGACAAACGGTAGAAAAAATTAAATGCTTTCATAGGTAAAAAAAGGTCTGAGACGTTTTCTTGCCAATGTCAATACAGATTTAATGTAAATGCAATCTAAAAACATGAAAACTCAATCAGCTTTCATTGAGTGCGCGATTAGCTGCCGTACGGTGTGCACCGTTTTTAACTGTCACGCTCGGCTTTATACATTAAGTTCGTGTTTTTGTTTAATTGGATTTTAATATTTTAATTATTTGACAACTATATCATCGTTTGATGATATAAGAGCATACTTTTAAATACTTTTAAGTTCTGAGGATGGGACAAGTGTCCCGAAACATGTCAACTTTAAATTGAAGACATCGTTGCATAAAGTCACAGACGGTAAGTTGCAATATATTTGAATGAAAACTCAAATTAAGAACGCGGAGTTCTTATATTTATATGAAGTCACATTTACATTCACATTTTCAAACCAAAACACATTTGCATGTAATAATTTAAATGTGGTCAACTAGTGTGATATAATTTGATGTTTTGACATTTTCATTCACAAAATCACAAACCATTGTAATTCTGGTGTCACAGAAACTCATCTGGTATCTTCAGACAACAAATTTATTGAAACATCAAGGCAATCATTTCAAACTGCAACTAATTGGCTGACTGATCCTTTCGTCATTTATTATGTATACTGTTTTCATGTGTAGTTTAATCCTGATGTAAACTAACCCTCGTGGCTCACCCGAAATGCTATTGGTCAGGGGCGTTTACACTTTTCACACAGTAATGTGTTACGCAGATGTGCAGAACTGCAACAAGTGGTTTTTGATTATGTTTACTCATCTTTATGAATACATAGTAGAACTTTATCGCTGCTAGCAATATAAACATAAATTTAAATTTTTAGTAAATGAATTGCCGAAAAATCAGGCCACGCCGTTTTAAGACTTCCTCCTTATTACTGTACTCTGATTTCCATTGAATTAATATGGAGCCATTTGAAAGCATTTGTTGCCCGTCACAACACAACATATAAGCTGCATGATGTAAAACAACTGATAGAGCAGGCGGTAAATGAAATAACGACGGACAAGTGGAGTCATTGTGTCGAGCATGTATTCAAGGAAAAAGATAAGCTATGGGAATTCGACCAAATTACCTACGCAGTCATGGACAATCTTATCATTAACACTGCTGACTCAAGTGATGATTCAAGTTCCGACACAGACATGGAAGGCACTGAATTACTCTCTGACAACAACTGACAATACACAGTACACTGGTAAGTAGGCCTAATTATCACAGGTTCTATTTTTTCTTTAAATATAGGACTACTTTTTTTTCTTGTGATATTCAAACATTAAATAAAAAATCCATTAACTCTGCGTGTTAAAAAATATATCATTGTTGCTCATACAGTCACACAAATATTACTTTGGTCCGGAATATAAAAAGTATTACAATTTACATGTGTTTATACAGTATCAATATTATATGTACCCTGTCTGTACCCCTTCTGTCAGAGTGACACGCCTCTAACTCAAGCAACAAATAGCGTTTCAGATGTGCCACGTCTGTTTGTTTACATCAGGATTAAGCTAAGAACAGAAACAATATACAAACAGAAATGTTATG
Organism: Magicicada septendecula; assembly: GCA_034769895.1. Classification (NCBI taxonomy): domain Eukaryota; kingdom Metazoa; phylum Arthropoda; class Insecta; order Hemiptera; family Cicadidae; genus Magicicada; species Magicicada septendecula. Next base: position 441,426,796 of record CM068372.1, on the reverse strand, counting down.
CTTTACATTTTACTTAACTGTAAAATAAATATAACATATTCAAAAACAATAACACCACCCACAAAATAAAAACAATTCAATTAACTATATATAGACCTATATATACATATATGAGACAACTTATTGATGATGTGCTTTGATTTGAAATTAAGCATGCAAACATAATTAATTAAAGCAAGAGGAATCATGCAGGAATGGATCGAGAAATGTGAAAAATAAATTGTGTTTGATCGTAACTATAGTAGTAAAAACTAATATGTTTTATGGGCAAAATAAGTGCTAACCAACTAAAGAATGCTTGAAATAAAACAATTAATTCCCTCAGCTCAGTATTAGGCATCTGATACACAGAAGGTAGGACAACCAATGCAGGACACAACGGCATGCTTAAAAATTAAGGTCTATGTTTTATAATGTGTTTTAATAGTTATGTCATTTGAAACTGATGGTATTCCCATGAATTTGGCAACAGCTGATATAATTAAATATTAAATGAAACACAATTTTTTTTATTTATGTAAAGTTACACAGAAATTATGGATACATTTAACACTTTCCAGTCTAAGCCTCAGTGTATGTCAGGCAATATACTTTTGCCTAGTTGACGCAGCCCGATTATACCTCAGGCCAAGTATTCGCTCGCTCTACTGCCACATTAGGTATCACAAAATGCTTTCATATTGATATACAATTATGCACAGTGCACTCTGGTTTAAATTTTAATAAACATAATCAACTTTTAAAAAGTTGATGCAATTGTTTGCAGGGTAGTTTCTAACCTGTTCCATTGTGCGTTTATCATTTTGTGTTTTTGTAAATACAGTAAGCATGGTTTTATAATTAATTATAATTAATTTAATTATATTTTTTTAATTAAAGGCAATTAACATAAACCCTTTATGTATGCCTGAATGTTTCTAACTGTGCCACAGAGTTGCCAATTGCCTCCAGAACCTGGGTGTTCCAATTTTTTTATTTTATAAAAAATTAACATTTTGAAAAAAAATAGTGTTATTCTGTTTGTAACTTTGTGTGTAAATTAATGTGATATTTTAGTAAAGTAATGTATGAGTGTTTATTTCATATGTAATACATATATAAATTTAAAAAGTTTTAAGAAATATAGTGCCAGGAAAGTTAGCAAAATCAACTATACTGGAAGTATTATGCGCGTAACTATAAACACAGACTGGAAAGTGTTAAATAAATGATGAGTGCAGAACTTTTGTTGAGCTATACAAAACATTTAAAATTATATAATTTGATGATGATTCTGGCTCTACCAATGAGGAAAAACTTTTATCAGGTCACAAAAATGAAATGAACTGGACCCTTTCATATATATATTTTTTTTAATTAGTACTGTTCAATTTTCACAGATTACTCTACAAAAAATTGAGAGCTGAATGAAAATGTAAAAATATATGTAAATGAATTAAATGAATAAACGGTAATGACAATATTCAGCTTCTTCCACTCAACTTCCAAGCATTGTCCGATGATGTTTCACATGCCTTGCATAGGTCAATCTTTAGTAAACAAACACATAATGTGCACTGATTTATAAGTGTAGTAGGAAAAGTTTAACATTTCAAAATGCAGGCAACAAAAGCCTACAAAATAAACCAAATGATGGTTGTGTGAATGAATAAATATACATGAGTGTGTATAAGCAAACATTACTAAAGGCTTACACTCATGTTACATAACTTATTGGCGTATTGCAATACCGTTTGTGTAATGCAATGTCATGTAATAATTTGAACTTAAGAGACATGAGAAGTTGAAATTCAAGATAATATTGTACATCGAGAATTCAACAAGGTAATACTGTACAAAACTTCTCTGTCCATTGCTCATTGGTCATCATGCAATTGGGTTTCGGGATTCTTTCATACAAACATTTCTGTTCACAGTTTATACTTTTACATGTTCTACACTGTGGAATAACTTACTATGTTTGCCTGCATACTGTTTATTGTATTTAATTATTATTACAATCTATACGTCAAGGGTAACTAGCATTGGTAGTTGTGTATTTTTTTTCCTCCCACCCACTGGAATCGATCACCGACAAATTCTGCATCAGACATCAATTGAATAGCATAAACTTGGACAGACTAAATTCACAAAAGGTTAGGAAAGCTGAATTCAATTTAAAAAACTTAACCTAACCCCATGCAGGGAACATTGCCCTATGCAATATGCATTGAGCTCAATCACACGGGAATAAATGAATAGAACCATATAAACACTTTCCCTAACCCTCCACATAAATACAACCTTTGTTTTAGCTACTTTATGTCAATGAAAACATTAAATACAATAGTGTTAAAACTCATATATTCATTTATTCAGCAATTTTCCTATACTTGACTGGATTAATTCTAACACAGAACAGCACAGCTGAATGGATAACGTGTTCCTATTTTTAGATGGACTATCCAAAAATAAATGGTATGTAACCATTAAACAATTTTAGATATTCAAGTGTAAGATTAGGAAAACTGGTTTTGGTTTGTTTCCAACCAATAAAATAAAATGAAAACCATCTTATCTAACTCACACAGGAAAACATTAGCTGATATTCACATTTATCTTGTAAAATACACAATAGATTTGGCACAAATGAAAGTAGTCATAAATGCTTTTCCTAACCTCATGTGCAAACAACATATTTTCTAAAAGCTGTCTGCTACTATGTTGCTTAATAGCCTAAATTGTTTATTTTATGTGGCTTTATGCTGTTCCATCTACCAAACACCTTTCCTATTTTTTTTTTATCTGCCAGCATTTTGACAAAAAAATATTCAACATATTGATACCAGTATCGACAATAAGCTATCAGTGAGTTGTGTAATGCACAAGTACCCAAGCAGAACGTATATAAACATATACAGCAATTGCATAAAGTGATTTGGCTCCACTAAAAACCAGATTTACAATACTGGTACTTTATGGAAGGCAAATTGTTTTGTTATGGAAAGCCAAGTACTAATGAATTTATTCACTAGCTCATTACAGCTGAACAATTTTATTCTGCATTTTCTGTAGTAAAAACATCTTATGACAGTTTTGTCCAATTTTCTCAGTCCTCTGCATCTGTCTATAGCTCCTTCTGTTTCTAATGCTAAGGATTCCAATCTTTCTTCTTCCCTGGCATCTCTTTCCATCCACCTTTCATGATCCTTAGCTACAGACAGTGCATACATAATACATGTCTCAACCAAGATGTTTTTCTCTTTCATATTACTTTCAAAACTTTCCTCTCCTATTCTTCATTGTTTCCCACTTTATCAGTCCGTTTTGCCTTAATCATTCTTTGCCACAATTAGACTTCAAAGATCTGTAGACACATATATATTTACTTTGATGGTCCATGTTTCACTGCCATATAAAACCACACTTCAAATGAAGCATTTAGCAAATCCTTTCTCATCCCAATCGGAATCATTTGAAATAGTCTCCATACTACTCTACTATTGGACTGAAACTCCTTGGTGAGATCATTCAAGTGAGTTTTCAGCATATCATTATAATTAGCACTGACACTGGATTTCTTCTTTTACTGAAAACATTTGTACATTTCTTTCTGTTGCTATGTTGTAACACACCATGAGGCATTTTTAGATCTTCCAGCATTTAGTTGCCAACATATAACCAACTTTATTATTATTATTATTATTATTATTATTATTTTGATAAAGCAGTGTCAGATTAGGAACAAAATGTTACAGAACTCCTATTTTGTAGCACCAAAAATGGTGTAAGAAAGACAGTTTGGCCAGCACTCTGCTGGAGCTGAGAGGAACCGTCTAAAAGAATATACAAAGTACAATCTTGAAAACTACACTTTGATGGAAAGTTGCCATTAGGTCGCACATTTATCACTGTTAAAACAAATTTCACTTTGTAATATTTCAATCATTGGCAATCTGTGATTGACTTCAGCTTACTAAAAGACTAACTTAATCTGTATTATAAGTTGCTAGATAATAACATATTCATGGAATTTGGACAGTGAAAACAAATACTTGAAAAAGGCTAACAGAATAATCAGAAAATCAGACAAAACAGAAAAATAAACTGACAGACTGTAACAAAACTACATACGGCTTTTTCACAATATATTACAGTTAGCAATTAACAATTTGAACTTTTATTCAGCATTAGACTGCAAGTTCATCAGAAAGGTTACTGTGATAGTGATGAACAAAATGTTTGATACTACACATCAGTAAATACAACATAACATGAAAAGTCATATACAGATTTGTAGCAATGTTATAAACCCACATACAGATTATTTCAACTAATTAAACGCAATTACCCATGTCAATATGTCAAGTAGATGACCATTTCCACGCAGGCAATAACAGTATAGTTTTTATTTATTAAAATTTTCCCATTTATGAATACAATTTGTTTTATTTCTTTATTAGTTAGCAACTTATTTTATAATTGTGCATTAAAGTGGAAGGAACTCCAAAACAGTCATGTTTGTTTTTATAGGTATTGCATTCTTTCAGGTATTTATCAGCAAAATAAACAAAAATAAACACTATGATTACCATTGTGTGTGTGTGTGTGTGTGTGTGTGTGAAAAGAATGTGGAAATGCACTTAATTGTTGTATCAGACAGATAACAGAGAGAGGGAAGGAGGGTTAAAGTTTGTATGGACCGTACCTTGAGACCTCAGACAGTGTGAGTACAGAGTGAGGTTTGTGTGTGTTAGACAAAACTAAGCCACCAGCACCGGTGTTACTCTTGGTGAAATGAAACCCAGTTGGGAGCTGTAAACGTCACGGGGACGTAATAGGGGTTATGAGGAGGCGGGCGTCTGCCGAGAAAACAAAACACACGCAAAACCCAAAAATGAGAAAACTCACAGCAACAAAGCAAAAACAAAACAAACTCAAACACACGCACACAAACAAACAACAGCAATAATAATATATAAATGTAACACATACAATCAATCATATTATATATACATTATTTACACAAAAATGCAGCACAGAAAAATAAAATTGATAAAATAACTTATGCATTATCATAACTGTTCACTTAAACGCTTTTCAACTACAACAAATTATTAAAAGTAACATAAAAAATCTTTTAAAATTAAAAAACGTTTAAAAAAACATACTTAAAATGATACCAAAAGTAAACACATTTAAACTTCTGAAACTTGAGGAACTCCAAAATGTAACCACCAACTGATCACCCACATACCCAGTGCATAAAGTATTTAACAAACAAAACAAACACAGTGATTTGAATACTGAGTGACACTCAACATTGAGTTGAAACGTGGTGATTTTTTTCAGTAACTGATTAAAGGACATGTGTTTTTACTGCCAACAGTAATAAACTATTAAAAGTATATGTAATTATGACAGTCCTCGAATGTAAACATGGAAGGTGGTGGAAGCAGGTGTATGTGTAATGACAACAATGATATTGACGATTATGATGGCTTTGTTTGTAAAACAATGAATTTAATCTAAAACTGATAACACAAACAACATCATATATGAAGCTGAACTAAAATGAATAATGAAATCTATATACAATCATGATGATGACAACTGTTGGTACAAATGTTGAAAATCATTTGTATGTAAAAAAAAATACTATAAAGAGCAGTCAGATCATTTTGAAATTTGAGTAACCATTCTGAAGTTTGATATTTTAACACTAAGTTGACAGGCTACTGAGATATTGTTTAAATACCAGATGTTTTGGCTTGAGCTAGGTAAGTTATCTTCAGTAGTATGGTTTTGTTTTGGTGCATCTACTCTTCCTTCAGAAGCTGGTTTACGAGACCTGTCATAGATGAATACCATGCTACTGAAAGAAGCATCCACACCTTAAGGTGAAATCTCTGGTCTTTAACAAATACACTATCTATTGTACCTTGCCAACTTTAGTTGAAAAAGTTGGTATATTCAAACTTTTTCTTACACTGTTACTATTTTAGAATTTAACAAATAAATAAAATTAATCCATAACACGATATACGTGTTGATGAAAACAATTATAAAAGAACTGTCAGACAAAAAAAGATACTATGAAAACTCTGGAAGGATGTACAGGTTCATATACAATGTAGAATGGTATGTTCATAAGAACTGGCTATAAAATATGAAATAAAAAAAAAATGTAGGCAAAAATGTTATGCTTTGTATGTCTTATACAACTAACTGTAATTAATTTATCTTAAAAAATGTTAAATTATCTACATTAAAAACTTTAAAGTTACCCTTATACACTAAAATATATAATAACACATCTTATATACTATTCTTTGCTATTTTCTTAAATGAGGTGCGGCTATTAAATAACTGGACTGGCTTCAAAAATGTTGATTATTTATAAAATATTATATTTTAATGTTTATTCCCTTCAACATACTCCCCTCCATTTTCAAAACAGGAAAACATTATTTTCAAATAATGTTTGAATTTTCCACTTTTGGAAGCGGTGCTACAGTTGACCATCTGTAAGAGCTTTTAGTAGGTTTGCCATTTTTATCTTACTTTTCCAAGGATTGAAAGTGGGTCCCTTTCAGACTAATCTTGTTGTTCAGAGGGAATAGAAAAAAATGTTGCCACATGTTATTACTCTCTGAAGTTCTTTTTGAACACACATTTTTTTGTTAAATCATTCTGTTCAAATGTTATCATTTTCAGAACAATTTTAGCAGAGACTTTGCTCAAGTTTAAATTTTCAGCAGTATTTTCTTTGGCAATATTCATGATTTCAGCAATCATCCTAATACTCAGGCAATGGTCATTTCATAGAATTTGATTTTTTTAACGTTTTTATTAGTTCTTGATATGGTTGGCCAACCTAGACACTCATCATCTTCTACCTCTACCTGACATTCACTAAATCTTTTGTACTACTCAAAACCTTGGGTGCACGACATACATTCACCCGTAAACACTTCTTTTAACAAACTAAAACACTTTGTTAATATAACAGTAATATTATCATTAATATTTTACAGATGTTATGTAATTGTTGTGCTGTTAACACTATATAATAATAAAATAAATGTTTTTGAACCAGCTAAAGTTATATGCAATGCACTAAAATGTCACTCAATCGACTGGACGGGGCTGCCTCAGTAACTCTACTGTATAACCCTCTTAACAATAGATGCACCTTTTTAGTGGCCATAAAAATAACATTTCTTGAAGCGAAGGGTACAAACAGGTAAGTGGACGCTGATGGCCCCGTCCAGTACCAATAACCCCTTTGTTGCACTCTTTTTAATTTCACCAAAAGTTGAGGTTAACATGATGTTCAATTTTCAGCCTATTACTCTGGTAACAACACAGTTACAAACTATGATTTTCTAACAGCACTACTCAACCCCCTCCCTCTGTGGCACTTATAAATAGACTCATTCAATTTGGAACTGCTCCAGGTTAATGACTTACACTCTCCAATCACTGACACATGGTCGTATAGTACACACAAACATTCTGGTTATTTTATAGTCACACCTCGTATAATGAAAAAAAACTGTACAGAAATCAAGGAGAGCAAAGCAATGCATTAGCTGTATGGCATGCACAAGCAGAAACCATAAAGCAGATGAGAGCGCTGAAACCAACCACATATCCATTACTGAATGTGGTTTACAAGTTTAAGACTTTTTAGTAGTGTGCGGTATTTTTAATTGTAGGCTAGCTATGTACAACTGTGTGCATGTGTGTCTGTGCACACACACACACAGCACTTTATATATACACACTGGGCTAAAAGTTATTTGACATCTGTAGTTTTACTCTTAATTGACATTGCACTGCTTGACTACAACAATCTATATTAGATTACTTTAACTAGCAGTCAATGGTTAGAAGAACTTTTAGAGAGCATTTCTCATGTCGTTTATGTCACATTTGTGAATAATTCACTAACAAGTAGAAAGTTATAAATGCAAGACCACTTTCTTACTTCAGAAATGATGTAATTGATTTACTTGTAAAACGTTTTCCTACATCCCAAAACAAGTAGGTAACTCAGGATCTGGACTATTTGAAGGAACATAATGAAACTGAATTCACACAACTGTTTTCCCACATCACTAATTTTGTATTTGCTTCTATGTTGTAAACAGAAAAATGAGTATTAAACAAAGGAAGACACTCTGAACACATAACGCTGATTACTAAACTGCATGTTATCATATTGTATAAACTATCTCTTACTAGTAATTGCAGAGAAAATACAACTAAATATTAGCTAATCATTAGTACATTTTTGTGAAACAACATATGGCCTATTCTGTACACAACTTTGCTGTATTCACTACCCACTTGTGAAATGAAAAATCATTTTTAATAACCGTTCTTTCAAAAGAATCAAATATGTTTTGCTTATCCATTTTTATTTAACCACTTCAATCCAGGTGGGTGTTTACTTCTTGTGTCTTATTCTCTGTGATCCCACTTTCTGCCTCACATTTGCATTCAATGAACAACTGGTATTGTATATGCATCCTCGACTATGTTATATTAAATATCATGCCTTCTTAACAGTCACTGTTGCAGCACGTTACAATGATACAAATTGTTTTTCTACACACTTCACCATTTTTGTCTATGCAAATTATTTTAGTGCATCCACACACAACTTTTGTTATAAACTGGAGAAAAAAATTGTTGCATTTCATAAACTTGTTTTAACTTGTGATTTTTAGGTAACCGGAATACTAACATAAAACTGAATAACATGCTTACCCAGTAAACGGTTATACAGAATTATACACAGAATTATATACAGAATACTACGATTACTGTATTTTGTCTTTTAACTGTATATGATATGTGTACGTCAGATTGCATTGTCATAGTTCAAGATACCGCATAGAACCGCTATCTATTGAAGAAAGTGTGAACTTCATTAGTCAATTAACATTTCTGTTGAGTTTCATAATTGTACAAATATGCGATGAATGACGAAAACAATGCGAAAAAGCATGTTAAAATAGAAATACACTTACCAAAATAAAAATTTTAATTAAGAAAGTTGTGTTAGTGGTTATAATCACTAACCACCAACAATATTACCAAAATAATTAAAGAAAGAGAGAAAGAGTTAGACAATTTAATGAATACTAAAACTAAATTTGATAATGAAGAAATATTTTATAATATAATTAAGAAGTAAGAGGTAGAGGACGAATAGATAACATTAAGAATTGAATTGCATATAGGGATGTTTTTTAAATAAGGGTGAGCGCGCCCAAAAATGTGAATCAGAAAGGCTTTACAGTTAGGTTTTGGAAAAAATGCACACACGCACTCACACACACACACAACACACACACACACACAAGGAATGTCCTAGAAAAATATGTAACTGTACCGATGGGGGTGACACGGCTCGGAGGTTCGGAAGAGACATTTGACTTATACCTTGTTTGCAGGGGTGTGTGTGGACAGTGGAGCGGGTGGGGGTGTGAAGAGTTTGTTTTATTTCTGTTGTTATTGCCAATCTGACGATGAGCTGAGAAGCTTAAAGTGCTAATTGGAATAATTTTTTTATAGTGGTGTGCAACAGTGATAATTCTGTTTGAAAATAAAAATTATTTCTATAATACAATCCAACATTCAGAAGTCAATTTATCTAGTATTCATTCTTAACTGACTTGGTGGTTCATCACACTTCTCTATTATAATGTTTTTTTTATAATAAAAAATAAACTACATTATCCTAAATATTTTATTGACCACATCCGTAAACCAAAATTGTTATGTTAATTTCAAAAGCAACTGAAAGAAACTTAAACACACTAATTACTTTGTTATTACTATAATTAGTATCATTTACATGCTGAAGTGTTGAAAACATTATTGTTATTTAGCAATACCTGTTCTGTGCGATTTTCCTCAACGTGTCCGGACACCGGATTAATTTGTCTAACGTTTTTACAATGGACGCAAAGCTGGGCCGGTGTGTCCTTTCCTTCTGCCAGCTGTCTAACATCAGTTGGTAAATGGCTTCAGGACAATCCATTGGAGCTGGTAACCTACAAACATGACACTTAAGTTACACTAAACGCGTAGACATTTGTTGTTATTGGCAATGACTTACAATGACTATGAAAATACCACTACATATGCATATAAAAAACATAAATTTACAGACACAATGGAAAGTTTGATATATTGAAAGTGCAAACTAAATTAAGAGAGAAAATTGAAGATGAGAATTACAGATCTCAAATCAAAAGAATAAGAACTGTGAAAAATTAATTAATATTAAAACGTATTTTGACAAGGTATATTTGTCTTGTCTTTTCAAATGTATTTTATCTTATATTAAAACATTATTAACATGGTATAAAGGTCTGAAAATGGTGGGTGGTGAAAGTGGTGTACCTACCAAAATGTGTTGTTGATAGTGAACATCTACGGGAAGTAAATATATAAAAATGTATAACGTAATTACAGATGAACCACTGTAACTATATAGAGGTCATCATAAAACCACTATGTGTCAGCAAAAAATTATGTCAGCTGAAACAAATTTGCGTTGCTGCAGCAGGACTATGTGACATTGCAATGCAATACTCAGTCATGAGATACAGTAAAAGCTGAAAGATAAAGTGTTAACAAACACAAAAAATAAATGGCAATCATTTTAGATTTTACATGACAATTACACAACATAGATGGATAAGGAAACACAACATGAGATCACTTTCGAGATAAGTGAAAGCTAACAACTTATACAATATGGATAGTCAAATGTACATTTCAAGAACAGACAAAAAGAAGAAAGGCCAGATATACAAGGGGCGGTTGATAAGTAATGTAGAGTCGCATATAATGGGAAAACAAAACAATGCACAGCATGACACATGCTGCCACCTTGTAGCGACATTCTTGTAATACAAATGTCCCAAATCTCGTTGACCAACTCCTTCTCATTTTCTGTCAGTCGCCATTGTTATGGAGTCGTGTACACCAGCTATTTCAACACATCTAAAACAATGTACAGTGATCGAATTTTTAACAGCTGAAAAAGTGAACGCTAGTGATATATGATGATGAAACTGTTGATCAAAGTACCGTGAGTAGGTGGGCAATAAAATTTCATGCATCAGAAGCTGGTAAAGCAAATATTGAGAATGAACCTCGCAGTGGACAACCAGTTTCTGCGACTGATGAGAAACACCAAATGGAGGTAAACGAACTGATTCATAACGACCATCGCATCACACAACAACACATCACCAACCGGATAGGCATATTGAGAGAATAAGTATGACATATTATTGCAGAACTGGGCTACTGTAAAATCTGTTCGCGGTGGGTGCCACACAAACTCACAAAAGAGAATAAGCAACAACGTAAGGAATGTTGTGAAGAGTTTCTGAAACGTTATTGTGACAAAGGACATGACATTTTTTAAATATTGTTATGGGAGACAAAACTTGGGTACATTATTACGACCCAGAAGAAAAACAGCAGAGCATGGAATACTGGCACTATGGTTTGCCACAATCAAAAAATTCAAAACATAACCCTCAGCAAAAAAAATTTTCTTGACAGTGTTCTGCAATTCCAAACACATTTACGTGACTTACTACCTGGGAGCTGGGTCGATCGTGAATTCTGTGTGTTACATAGAGACATTAAAACACCATAGGAGACGTGTGTGTTAAATTCGACGATCCACGTAGCCGATAATTCTGCAACACGATAATGCTCGGCCACACACATGCAACTGCTGAGGCTCTTGTGAACTTAATATTTGAACCCATTCCACACCCTCCGTACTCACCAGATTTAGTGCCCTGTGATTTTCAATGTTTTCCGCAGTTAAAGATGGATACCAAGGGTACTCATTTCACCACAGATGAATAACTGAAAGACAGAGTGAGGTCATGGATCAAGGAAAGACCACCAGCATTCTTCATTGACGGGATGAGACAACTGGTTCACAGTTGGGAGAAATGTGTAGCTGCAAATGGTGGCTACGTGGAAAAATAAATATAAGTTTCTGTAGCAAATAAAATGTATTTTATTCCATATTTATTTCATTTGACTACCCTTTTCCATTTGCGAGTTACATGCGACTGTGCATTACTTATCAGCCACCTCTCATAACATTATGCATGTTGTAATCAAGATATAGTTGCGTCAGAATCAGAAGGCACTAACTGACACTATGAACTAGTTTCTAGAATACAATGGATGTATGTCTGGTGAAGGTAAAATTACTCTTATACGCTCACATGACATCTATCTGAAACCTAGAACCTAATCAAGAACTTTGTGTGTAAAACTGAAATGGCCTGTTGTTGTGGGCAGAATTACTTCAGAAATGAGACATTTTAAAAATTTCAGCTGACGTATACATCAGTGCCTAGTACTGGCTTCGAGCAACCTGACAACAAGAATAATCATATATTCTGGCCACTTTAAGCACTTTGTTTATTGTGTTTAGTGTATTAGGAATCTCAAATTACTCAGAACAACTCTTGCATCAATGAAATAAAGTCCCGCATCGTACATGGCAACAGGTGTTATTTACTCCTATGAAAAGCTTTTCAAATCCAGGATGTTAAGCAAACAACTTAAGCTGACTATACAAAAGTCTTGTATGACCAGTAATAATATATGGATGTGAAAAACCTAGACACTAACCAGCACAGACAAGCAACATCTAAGAATATTTGAATGAAAAGTCTTGCAAACCTGCAAATCTTGTGACATCTACAAATTGAAGATGGCCATTGGAGGATTTGGATGAACCTTGAAATGGACCAACTGATTCACGGTGCTGACAGTCTGGTTTATTAAGAGTAGGAGAGTTGAGTGGCTGGGCCATGTAAGGAGAATGGATGATAGAAGAATGGCTAAGAAAATTATAGATTGGAGACTGGTAGGAAGAAGCATTAGAGGCAGACCCAGAAAGAGATGGTTGGGTGATGTGGAGGATGATTTGAGATGTATGAACGTGAGGGGATGGAGACGGATATGTAATGAGAGAGCGGAATGGAAAAAAGTCATTGAGCAGGCTAAAACCCACGCTGGGTTGTAATGCCAGGAAAAGGAAGGAAAGGTATTAGGAAAATCAGGTCATTATCAAATTCAAAACACAATGGATAACTGAGAGCCCAAAGAAAAGGAAGAGTTATTGACATTACTACTTAAAGAATCAGCACTATGTACAATAAACTACTTTTTACCTATATCCTTTTTCTATGGACTTGATTACATCTTGGTTACTCCAGTTCCAGTACGGACGCTCGCCATATGACATCACTTCCCAACATACAATACCAAAAGACCATACATCAGATGCTGATGTAAATTTACGGAAAGCTATTGCTTCAGGCGCTGTCCATCTTACTGGAATCTTTCCACCCTAAACAACATGAAATAAAAAATAGTAAACATGATGTATACATTTTTTTACAAATTCTACTTTTAAATTCATACTTATGAGAATATACATAGCTGAAATGTGCCTTGTGCTATATGTACTGCATAAATCATACAAATAGTGTTGGTTATTTATTTTGTCAAAGGAACAATAAAAATAAACAGCATCATACCCTGGTTGTATAAGCTCCTTCGGTGGTGCTTTCAATTTCTCTGCTTAAACCAAAGTCTGCAATCTTACATACTAGCTGTGCATTGACAAGAACATTTCTCGCAGCCAAATCTCGATGAACATAATTCATTTCAGATAGATATTGCATCCCTGAAGCGATTCCTCGTAACATTCCGACCAGCTGTAGTACTTGGAATTTACCATCATTTGCCTGAATGAGCAAAAAATAATTAAACGAATATTAATGGTTGCTAGTAGTAGATATGTTTATTTTAGAATTATTTACCGCATTCATGAGAAATATATAAACTTTCAAAACCACACATTTTTCATTAACATGGTATAAATATTGAGATGTAAAAACAAAAGGATTTATTTTCATTTCTCTCAAGTCTTTCTTTCCATTCAGCTAAATTTACTTCAGATAATAATAATAAACAAATTACTCATTAAAATACAAATTACTTTCTCTAAGTAACCACTTGGATTGCAATCTAATTATATTTACACTGTACTTTAAACACAAGATACACTTATTTAATTTTGTGTTCATAAAAGTACTGGGTATTCTGCCAAGTTCGACAAATGATTAATATTCTGCTAAATGTTTTAGCAGCTCTTCAATGCATTCTTCATCATTGATGCAGTCATTTGGATGCCAACACAGAGTTCAGGCTAATGAAGATGGCTGCCACAGGAGCTGTCAAAGCATTTATGGGATTTAAATCAACAACTGACCAAAGCCAAATAGCCTGGTAATTTTTACAAGTACATTGGGCATGAAACATAAAACCCTTCAGTTTAATGTTAAATTTTACTTCTTGTGAAATGGCAGTTCTCTGTTTTCTTAAGAGTACAGGTTAGGTAAATACATGTTGTGTAATACCTCACACACCACTCTTTACCACTGGAAAAAACACTGAAACAGTCAACCTATTTTAATATTTATCTCGTTAAACATACCCTCAAAAATGTGTCAAGAGATCCATTCTCCATATACTCTGTGATGATCATGACTGGATTGCTTTTTGTAACAACACCTTGTAGGAAAATAACGTTTGGATGTTCAAACTGGCCCATTATAGACGCCTCTGTAAGGAAATCATTTCTTGCTTTGTCAGCAGAGCCTGGTTTCAGTGTTTTGATAGCCACGTCGATTTCGTTCCTTCCATCTGGCGGTAACTTCAACTTACCTCTACACACGTCACCAAATTCTCCTCCACCTGAAATTATAAAAGTTATGAACTTATGACTTATTTGGAAATGTATATCAAACATTTATAAATTGTACTGTCTCTATTACTGCTATTACCATTATAGAACTGTAACTTGATACAGAATTATAAATAAAATTTGAGATAAAATTATATATAACAAACATCCTCATAATCTAAACACTGGTCATGAGACCCATACTAACGTTTTGGGTGTGAAATGAGTAACAGCCAAATTTGTTCCAAAACTGTTCAGTAAAATCAGGTTCACATAAACATCATAAAATCTTCTTGCTAAATACTAACAATTTTACTTTTCCACAACTTTATTTAGTGAACTGACATACGATTATTGACAAATGATGGGCCAACCAGTTATTTAATCATTTTGACATTTCAAGTTAGCTGTTAGCTGTAGTTCTGAAAGTGGATGTGTTTTATAACCTACACTACTACACCTTGTAGGCCTTTACACTCAGAACTATATCAAAAACTGTTCGAATGTCAATTGCATTCTTCACCTGCGTGTAACCTGGGGTCCCACAGATCAAACTCAGCGATCTGCTTTCCTCAATATAACAATACAGTCCACTTATCTACACTGTGGTTCTTAGAGCCCTTTCACATGAGGCAGACGTCTGCTAGGGACAGAAATCCCATTGATACAATGCATAGCTTTTCACACGAGGGTGTGCTAGTGAGCCACGAGAGGCAGACGTCTGCTGACTTGTTCTCTCCCCGACAGTTGAATTCAACTCGTCGGGCAGGCCAGTTGCTAGTTAACAAGTGCAAATTCTTAGAACCTTTTCACACGAGGCAGACGACGAGTCTGCCTCTTCCAAATGGAAAAAGTCATTCATACTTTCTATGTCGAATCTTTTATTGAATAAATTCGCAATAATTCAGCTGTATGGGATTATTCTTGTAAAGATAATAGTAATAAAATAAGAAAACAACAGTCCTGAAATGAAATATTTCTAATTGCCTATGAAGATTACAAAGAAAGTCAAGAAAAAACAAAATTGCATTAGATAAGTAAATAGTCACTGCAGTTTTGTCTTATTAATTGTACTTAAAAATTTTACTAATAAAAATACAAATTGAATAAAAAACAATGTGTATTGTAAATTTTAAAGTGTATACATTTTTTAATCAACAACTCTTACTCAAACCATAGCTTTTAAAAAAGCCGTTTTTCTTGTTGACTACAAGTCTGCAATCCAGTCTATCGCATCAAACAGACAGCCTATAGAAAGCACTGTAAAAGAAACAAAGGATGCAATAAACCTTCTCAGTAAACAAGGGAAACAATAATTCTCCAGTGGATCCCCTCACATGTAGGAATAAGTGGGAATGAAACAGCCGACCTGCTAGCTAAAAAGGGTACAACATTGCAAGGGAGAAAAACACTACACAGCACAAGAACAATCAAAAGACTTGTTAAAAACAAAACACAAGAGATGTTCACAAATGAGGCCAGCCTTGCGTCTAGTGGTAAACGGTGGAAAAACATTGGAAACACTTGGGACAAAAACAAAAATATACGCAGAAACCAAGCAGTAGCGAACTTCAGACTCAATACTGGTCACGACTGCCTTGCTGAACACCTCCATCGTATTAAGATCTACAAATCCCACCACTGCACAATTTGTAAGCAGCTGAATACAGTGATGAACAGAGACCATCTTCTTGTGTGTTCGGGATTGGATCACTTTTATCAAGAGACAGGGAATCTACCAAAACTCTATTGGGATGCCAGAAGACAAATGGAATGATTCAATGTCCTGCCATTAGAAAACAACATTTTTTAATGTAACCGCTCACTTTTCAACTGTTGCAACGGAATTCCTCATGTTGGTGTTCTGTTTTTGAATGTTATTCTCCAACAAACTATGCAATTCATCGAAAGAAGAAATCGACATATGAAAATAATTAAAAAACTTTTCATTGTCATTTCTCAGTTCGTAATACAACAGTGCAAAACTACTAGTGGTAAGTCTGTTGTTTATTAGTGGGTCAATCAACATTTTCCAGTTCCGTCTTTTCTTCTTTTTCTATTTTCAATTAGTGCTAAAGCCAATATTGCAACTACTTCTTCCTGTTCATTCATAATTTTAAAATACTGTATAAAAAAGCAATTTACAAAAAAAATGCTGAATTAGAGTGTTTACTCTTCACTGACTAAATTGAGGCTGGGCCATTTGGTGCGAGGCACACAGGCACAGTGTGCCGAGAGCAAGCTCGCGTGAGCCTACTACAGCAGACATCTGCCACAGACTGGTTTACCCGTGTGAAAGAGCCCTTATCGCTTCAAGGATACAGCACACAGTTATATAGACTGAAAGAGATGTCCTACACATTTCAAGACTATAAATTAACAATTAACTGAAAAGTCAACAGTATGTGAATTCAGTATGTTAATTTTTTATATCAATCAATTACCAATAATAGCTTCTATTGTGATGTATGATGCATCAATTTCTCTCGCAAATTCTCGGACTGCTTGATTTGGATCTTCATAAGTGTGCGGATCAATATATGTCCTTGAGTTTGTAGCTCCGACTTGTGTAAACAATGGTGTGGTCACTGAAAAAAAATATATTATGTCACCAATTTTGTCTTAAATACCTCAACATTTCTAAACATATGGAAAAAATTAGTATGGTTAAAAGTTATTTTTATTTTATATAGCTTATGATAAAAATTTTAACTCTCGTGATGCCATAACCATAATATTGTATTGCCACTACATGTTTTTTGATACATGTAAGATCACTGTTATGGTTTTGCGTTCATCTGTTCATTAATTTGCTTCAAGGCATGACTGTACAATGGTCGTTTCCATTTTTTGGAAACATTTAATTTCTTTACTCCACCTGCATATAATTATTTCAAACTGGACAGCTGACATACTTTATATACGGTTCAAACTCCATTGCAGCTCCATTAGGAAAGTCTGTGACCACATGCATGAATCATGTGAGACCAGAGGGGTTGTCACACAGTATAGGCTTGGTGGTCCTACACTCATAAAAGTGGACACGGGTTTAGATTTGATTCAATTTGCCGTATGTCAGTTTTTGTGAAAATGGCAGTAATTTCAACACAATGAAAACATAAATGACAACAATAAGAATTTGTCTGACAATTTTATGGAAAACTGTATTCATTTAAATAATGTACAGATTACTTCACAGCAATCAGTAAGTTAAAGAAAGGAAAAATTGTGATCTTTGAAATAACATAAAAACAGTCTTACGATTAATACACAAATTACTTCATTGACAGTGAAATACATTAAACAGCTTGATCCTGAAACAAAGACTACAAACTCCAGCTGACAGATAGTCAGAAAACCAAAGTTTGTTTGTAACAAAGTTTTATAGAAGACTGAATTGTGAATACTGAAGCAAATATTAAATTGTGAAGAACTGTTGAAATAAATGTACATTGGTTGTAAGTGTTTAATACATTGAGATTGTGACTGTTTAATTCTGCTTTGAATGTTCTTCTGCCATAAAGGTCTTCCAAGTAAATTACCATGTTACTTCCAATTGTCTGATTAGACAAAAATTCTGTTTACAAATAACAGTTTACAGAACAGTTTACTTTTCAAAGGGATTATCCAAATAATAAACAAATTCCCTGTCTCTAATCATACTTTACTGTTAGTATGATTAGAGTATGATTAGAATCACTTCTAATCCAATACATGCAAATATAATGATTATTTTTTTTAAATACTTTGATTATTTTAAAGTATGCTGGCTTTGAGAAAACACGGTTGAATTATAGAACAGATTCTAAAAACTGATTAATATACATAAAGGGAATATGATAAATCTCTTTAAAAAGTATAGTTTTTATGTACATAAAAATTAATGTAAGTAGTCTTAGTATATAACATTAGGGCTCTGTTCATCAATAGTCGACAGGAAAAATTTTTTTTAAGACACTCTATATATAAGGATGTTGCCTACATTTCTATGAAAGGGCTGAATATAAAATTTCTAACTGTGGTGTAAGCAGTTACTTAGAACTACAATAACCTTCTTGACAACAAAGTTTACAAACTAATATTTTAAATAATTCTTTACAATTGGTGTACTACCTACGTTTTAGATATAAAACTAATTAAAAAAATAATAATACTGGAAATAATTGTTTTTTCTTTAACAGGACAACATTCTAAATATGTTGTAAAACTTACCAACAATTTACACACATTTATTGTGTAAAATGCACACTTTAGTACTGCAATGATAGAGGAGACAGGATATGGCTGGTCCTTGAGGCACTTCGCAAAATTGAACAAATATATTCTTGTAAAAGTGATTTATTACATAAATTTATATAATAATTTCAGAAGTCACAGCTGATGTAATTATGTTTGATTAGAACAGGTTTATTAAAATATGTTTACTTTACTTTAAATCTGCTTAAAGTAATGTATAAAGACTACAGTACCAAAAAATGTGTGCAAACATATATAATGTGTAATTCTACTGTGCTGTGGTCATGGCAATGATTCCCTGCAGACAGATTAGTTATAAAATAAAACTTAACGGGTATCATAAATCAATCAAAACATAATACATTAGAGAACGTTAGAGAATCCTGAAAATATAGCACATATAATCTTATACATACTGCACACATACAAATTGGAATATTAATGGCATTTACAATATTCATTAGCAGGCAACATCCTTAATGTGCTGTACAGTATACCAAAAGCTATAATAATTTTGTTACAAAGAGTTTTATTGGGAATAAAGAGTGCCATCTGACGACAGGCTAACAAAACTGGTTAGACCTATTTGTTAATAATGTGAAAACTATCTCTGCACTAAACATAATCGGTTAATTCTGCGTTAACTACTACAACTATAATATTAATGCAAGGATAAAAGGCAAATATATTTTATTGGTATTACTTACTTCCGTTGGTATGTGTGGTAACTATGGGTGGATTATCCAGATTGCAGTGCACTGGAAAACAAAGAATACAATGCGACCGGGTCACAAAAAGCGTCAAGCATACAAACAAAAGCAACAACAAAAAAAACAGAAAACTTACAAAAAAGAGAAAAACAATAACAGTATTCTCTACTAAGACACACAAAAACACATGCAAGAAACATTAAAATAATTTTTACATCTGTTGTTACTATTTATTCCTCATTTTTCCAGTGTGTTTCTATTATCCATTATTACAATTAATATGCTCATCATAATTCATCACAATTTGTTACTTATCAGGCTGCTACACTACTTTTAAAATCGCATGTAATTTTCATTTGCTGTCTTTTTTTGCCAGTCTTCCAGTCAATTTGTTCTAGGGTAAGATTCTACTAAATAGTATGTAGTATTGTTTACTTAATAATCAGCAGTCTCCTGCTGTATGTACATGGGTGTTTTACAGTTTTACTTATGGGTGCATGTTTCCAAAATTTTTGAATTTTATATTGGATGTAAATACTCACTTTCATTCTCAATGTGTTCATCACTTTTTTTTTAGATTACAGCATAAACATAAATCATATTATATTATGGGAACACATGTATAAAAGCATGCAACTTGGAATTTGAAACCAACAGCATAATTTAAATGATAAAATAAATAAACTTTGATTAAGAACATTCACAACTCTGTTAAGCAAACACATCTTACAATTAAATTTTACACAAAAATGAGGAATAAAACAAAATACAAATAAATATTATTAAATAATTTTGTTTATTACATGTAAAAATGCATTACAAGTATACAATTAACAACACATTATTAACACCAGTACAATGCACACATAGAGTAAGTTATTAATAAAAACAATCACAAAACCATAAATATATGTCAGTGGCACTCTTCATTCCATATGATTGACTGATATATGTAAATGAAACAATTTTTCAAAACCAAAATATATCAAAAACCATAAACTTAACATTGAAAACATTATGAATGGTATGACAACTGAACAAATCCAGAAGTGCCCCATGCAAACATACTTACTGGTATCATGCAAAATAAAAAACACAATAAGTTTTACAACAAATAAAAGAAAGCTCAAAACTACATAATACTGTAACATGCAAAACATAAATAAAATTATCGAAGATGATTACTTTGGTTGTAGCTGCAAAAAATTATTGTTTTTGAAGTCAACCTAACATACCCGACCTGTAACTACAACTATATAACATTTTTTTCAATACAAAGAACTGGTAACATCAAGGTTTTCTGAACTCACAACCAAGTCCACACTAAACTGACAACTTGACAGACGGCAATTAATACGTAATATAATCATACATCTTTTTTGGTAAACAATAATTTTGGTTAAAAAATCATAATTCATTGAAGATTTATTTTGCACCATTAAAATAAACATCAATTTACAAAAAAACAAATTCTGGCTAATGCAATGCATTAAAGTGACTCCCCCCCACACACACACACATACACAATTTCTAGAAAGGAATTAACAAACCAATTTTATTTACAAGGCAATACTATAAAACAATCATTATGAAAACTGATTATTAAAATAAAAGAAAGCATTAAAAACAAAACTACTCTTAGGTTAAAACTAACCTTTACTTTACACTGACATTTCTATGACCTGCCATCCTCAGTAGTTAGACTTAAAATTCTCTTTACCAACTGAGAATGTCACATCACAGACGGAGTGGAACATGTGGTATTACAAGGGATTGCGGAGCGACATCTATAGCCTAGCGGTAGAACTAAAATGTTTCGTGTGTTATGAGATTCGTATTTCATGTACACACCTGTTCACTTCCAGATCTGTCTGTCAGTTTATTGATTGTTTATCACCTATTTGAAATTTATGCGTCACGCATGTTTACAAAATCAAACATCTTGCTGTGTTCAAAGTGTTTGTTGGAAAACGTCTAGCGCCAATTGAATTTCACAACGAAATGGCAAATGTGTCATGAGATGTTATGCCTTGAAAAACAATAATCTGTAAGTGGGTACTCAAGTTTAAACATGGTCGTGCGAACATTGAAGATGATGATTTCCTCAATAGACGCCAAAAAATGCAAGAACTCCAGATATAAATTTAAAAATAGCATACATAGTGTTAGAAGATCAATGACGGTGAGTGAATTATATTTCTGAGATCACAGGCATCTCACGTGAACGTGTGTATTATATTTTAACTCAAGAACTTTGTGTTAAAAAATTGTATGTTCCGCATTTGGAGTTGTTGCACTTTTGGACGTCCACTGAGGCAATCATCTTCAGTGCTTGTATGGTCACGTTTTAAATCGAGTGCCCATTAACAAGCCATTGTTTCTGAAGCGCACCATCTCCTAACATGTTTACCATTTGGTTCTGGATTTCCATTGACGCTAGACATTTTTTTTAAAAAGGATTCTTGATTTTGTCCATTTTTTAAAACTCGTGTGACACGTAAATTTCAAACAGCTGGTAATAAATTAATAATAAACTTGCCTTTTAATTTCATGAACAAAACTGTAAGAGGTGTGAGACATACTGACACATATTTTAACTATATTTTAATTTACTGACTATAGCTTCAACTTGGGAGAGGCTAGGGGGGGCACTCCCCCCCCATGTTATGAGCATTATACAATTTTGTTTCCAGTTGTTTATAAATTAAAACTAACAAATAGTCAAACAGGAGACAGTTTCTATGGCTTGTGAGCACAGTAAGCACTATTTATCAATGTCTGTACTGTTATCAGACTTGTAACAGTAAGGGGAATGTATCAGAAGAAACTTGTAAGGGGAATGTTTGACAGATTTGAATGATATACGTCAAAATATTTCTGTTCTAAAAAAAAAACCGCTAGAGACCTAATTAACTGGAATAAAATGTGTGTCTTTTACACAAACAAAGACTTGTTTTGGAACATCGCAAGACATTGATGGCTTTGCTCACGAATTTTAAAACTTGGTCGTTTGGAACTGTTATTTGTTAATGATTACTGATTCTAGTGTAGTCGGTTACTCAGTCGTGTACGTAGTCCGTTAAAGTACACATCGCTTGTCTCTTTCTTAATTCGTTATTGTTGTAATTGTTTTGGTTTTGTGTGTTGATAAGTGGTGGGAAATTGGAAATAAGAAACGCAAAGGAGTAACACGGCTTAATTTTTTTGAAAATTTCCTGACTGCCAATTTGAAAATTTCTTTTGTGTATTGTGTATAAATCAAGTTTCCAAACCAAGAGTAAGTACAACTTACCGACCAATGATTAATAAAACACTTTGGTGAAATAAACAGAAGAGATTTAATACCATATTTATGGTAAGCATAAAATATATTTACCATGTTTATAAAGGATCTTAATGGGATGAATAAAGGAAACAGACTTTAGAATTAAAACAAATAATTCTGGAGAAATATAAGCATAAAATATATTTACCATGTTTATAAAGGATCTTAATGGGATGAATAAAGGAAACAGACTTTAGAATTAAAACAAATAATTCTGGAGAAATATGAAGCCGTGTTGTGACTGATTCGGCTTACTGCTACTACTGGCGAGTATTTTGTGACAGTGTGCCTAAGGGAGAGGATGTGTTTACGAAAACTGTGTATAAGAATTGGAAGAACTGAAATTGTTTATGTTTATAGGCCTACAGTATATTTGTTCATACTTAAGAAGAAAGGTTTGTTGATCATTAAAAAATGAAATTGTCCCTCGTTTATTAACTAAGAATTATTACTAAACTTTCTAATTTTGTATATAATATATTTTATTAATTTTATTATATAGATGGTCTCACTACACACTTGAATTTATGAAGCTTTACCCAGCCCCACCAAAGTTAAGCCCCAAGTTACGCCCATGGCTTCAACTGACTACAGTTAAGTAGTTAATACGGACTATACACACTTTGTAAAAACAATAACTTTTCATAAAAGTAGAGAAACATAACACTTCTACTTCACCACTAAAAAGGTTATGTTTCACCAATTATGGTAGCATAAGCTGTTTAGATCTTGATCAATCTTAGAAATATTCAAACATTCTGACTCTGTAATGTTTGTAAAGAAATGTTAGTTACTACTATGCAATAAATTATCATGGCTGTTAATATAATTTACTTGATAAACAGTTTCAGTACTAAACCAAGATTCCGTGGCAACTTGAGGCGTCATTAACTTCAGATAAATGGTAATATAGGTCAAATAATTTTATTTACTATATTTTACATTCATTAATTTTTCGGTTAATGATATCTGAAACTAAATAAGATTTGAGACAAAATATGGTTTATTAGTGTCTAACAAAACTTAAAAATTGTGTTGGTTCTGCACTTCTGTGACCTCATTGTTTGTTAATATCACAGCTGCTTGTTGAGAACAACTTTACAGTCTACTAGATAAAATAATTTTTTACAGCTATGTCAAATCTGTCCCTTTAATTGAACAGAAGCTACAGTCTGTCAACACAGACACTTTAAAAAATATATTTGTCATAATTTAATTCAAATTATAAGTAGACTTTCATCCAAGCTTTAATTATTTCTATTATTTTTTTTGCAGCTAGCATATTTTAATCTTTGTTTTAGTTTCTTGTTTCTGAGTGTTAGGCTGTGATCCATTGTCATTTGTTGAGGCTCCTGCAGATTACAGCCAGACATTCTACCACAAAGAACAACAAACCACATGCCAACACCTAGAAACTGAAAATGAAAGTGAAGTTCAATTGGTACAACATAATAATCACCTTTATAACAGATTACTCAAACTACAAGGCATTACTGTAAGCAACAAAAACTACTAAACACAAAGAAGGTATAGGTAAAAAGACAGAAGAAGAAAGAAAGAACCAAAAACAGTTCAGACAGATAGACACAAAACGTTTTGTTAAATAGCCAACTTACTGTAGGTAACTACAAGTCCTGTACAAGTGGATAGCATGAACAGAACACACACAAATACAAAACTTGGTGACGGAGAAAAAGGTGATACATACGTATTTATAAAAGACACATTTTATATATACATTCAACAGGTTGCTTGCTTGCTAATGGATAAAAAATCATCACAACTTGTGCAAAAATGCAAAATACCACTGACAAATTGTGGGTAGTAATGGCATAATAGTAATAGTAAACACACGCACACATCAACAATATACAGGTTGTATACAAAAATACATAAATGATTGTTGTTAAGGAACTAAAAAAGAAACAAACTGCAATGATAAACACAAATGACATCGTTGTTAACAATCACACAGTTTTGTTAAGAAGGAAATTTTCTAAACCAAATATTTTATGTCTGCAAAATATTAGTGCAAAATAGGTGCATCAACAAAGTGACAGAATGGAGTCCATTAGGAAGGAGAAAAAGGGGAAGACCGAGAAGATCTTGGAGGGACGAAGTGGATGAATCTATGGAATATATAGGACTTGAGGAAGGACAATGGGAACATCGGGAGAATTGGAAAGCCAGGTTGAAGGAAGGGAAAAGGCACTAGCTGTAGCAACCCTATTATATATATATATATGTTACCGGCAAGGTATGTAATCAGGCATTCTATAGAATACCTAGGCATTTTATACAATGCCTGAATCCAGTCGGCAAAGTATGAAATAAAACACATTTCATACATTGCCTAGGCATTGTATAGAATGCCTAACATCTTCTAGGTAATGTATAGAAGATAAAGTGTGCTCTATGGTTTCATGTCACAACATGAATCCCCCCTCCGTCACCCCATATCACTACCTCCAGCTGATCTTCAGTAACGTCTGAGATGTTGCAATCACGTGGTGAGTCTAGTGCTAATGACCGCGTTGCTGAAATGCGAGTTCGATTTGACGCTGACATATCTCAGCTTCGAAGTTCTAGTGCTAAAAACAGTGTTTTTCTCAGTGATGGTGACTATCGTAAGCTAGTGTTGGACGTGCATGCTGCTAAGAAGAAAGAACAGAAGGACCCATGGGATTGCTGGCTACTGAATAGGTACGATGTTATGCTTGTTGAAAATATGCTATTCAGTTTTATGTTAGTGATACGGAGTTGTTTGATGTACTTCATGAAGCCCACTTAGTTATAGGCCATGGAGGCAGAGACAGAATGGTAAAAGAACTTTCTATTAAGTATAAAAACATTACACGTCATGATGTTGAACTATGCCTTCATTTGTGTGAGCCTTGTCAAAATAAGCAAAAAGGTGTAAAAAACCATATAGTCGTAAAACTAATCATTTCATCCGAGTTTAACTCTTGTTGCCAGGTTGACCTCATCGATTTCCAATCCCACCCAGACAGAGATTTTAAGTTTGTTATGGTTTATCAAGACCATTTAACCAAATTTGTTGTCCTTCGGGCCCTCACAACAAAGACTTCTGAAGAAGTTGCATACAACCTCGTTGATATTTTTATGCTATTTGGAGCTCCGTCTATTTTACAGTCTGATAACGGTAGAGAAATTTCTAATAAAATTGTAAATAATTGAAAGAATATTGGCCTTCATTAAAAATTGTTCATGGTAACCCCCGTAATTAACAAAGTCAGGGCAGTGTCGAACGGGCAAATCAAGACATTGAAAATATGATTGCAACTTGGATGCAAGATGAGGAAACCGACCAATGGAGTGAGGGCCTACGGTTGGTTCAGTTGATGAAAAATAGAGCCTTACACTCTGGGATCAAACGATCACCCTATGAAGCTCTCTTTGGATGTAAAGTTAAGGTAGGGCTTACTACATCCTTGATTCCCCATGATGTGTTTCATAAGTGTAAATTCCTGTGAAAAAAATATGTGCAGCTTAGTTAATTCCAATTATCTATATGCAGAGACACGTCTTGATGCCGAAATCACTTGCTGCTTTTCAAGGAGACATCAGCCATCTAAAAGAAGCCTATTTATAAATCATACCAATCCAAATTCTTAACAGAGTTGGCATCAAAGTAATTTTTTTGTTTACCTTTCATTTTATTTGTTATTCATTTAATTATAGATTTATTAACAGTTTTAACTGTGTGAATGCCAAACAGAATCATTTGCAATTAATCCTGTGTTGTTTCTAGTAAATAATTTAGATGAAATGCAACATAAATAAGTACAAGTAATAAACAAAATCTGGTGAACATCCAACACAAAGGGAACCAAATTAATAATGTTAGAAAACATCCTTTACCAATAAATATTTTGAAATAAAAATATAGTCAACATCTGAAGCAACATTAGCCACAAAATAAGTGCTCTCAGACCATACATACGTGAAACTCCAAACTACTCTAATATCATGTACACAAAAAATTCTTTTTAATTTTTAATTATCGTACTGTTTTTACGAATGGAGAATATTAAAAAACACACACTAGATTTTTTTTCTACAAAATCTGGTTATTGTTATAGAATGAGGAAACATGAAATACTTTTCTATACTTGGCTGCAGATTTGGTAGGATTCAATATTAAATGTTTATTTATTTTACATATTTAACACACACTTCTATATATACATATATAACAATTAAAAATCTTTTAAGATCAATTTCTATTATCAACTTAAAAAATGTAAACAAATAATACACGATGTATTTAATTTTATTTTTATTAATTACATCTGAAACACAAATTTATAAATTAAAATTTTTTAGAAGATGGTGACAGAAAAAACAGATTTTTTTACCAACTGATTAAACTGTATTTTATTATGGATAGTTACAAGATTATGTATTGTGCCCATGAATATTTTGAAAATAGTTACCTAAATTTGTTGTGTTTTCAGTTAGTAAAAGTGTTTTCAATTCTTTATGTCAAAATGGCAAATTTACTTAAATACCTAAAGGTTTAAAAGGATTTATTTTACCGCAGTTCTCAGCCTATAAAAACCGGTTAAAAAAATATTGATGAGTTTTATACGGCTACATTAATATAATTCTCAGCTGTCATTAGCTTAAAAGCTATATAAAGTTTGTGTTCTCGGAAAGTTATATTATACTTCTGTATACAAAAAATTATTGTGATCGAAAATAATGTGCACAAAAAATTGTATGTATACTTCAACACCAGTCTCATTTTAGTGAACTTTCCCACACACACTGTACAATTTAAATAACAAAATGGAGCATATCAAAAACCAAAACATTTCGAATAACAATTCTGTTATTAGTATTGTTCTGCAATTTTGTTTTGAAAACATAATTGAATTATGCTGATGTTTTCATGTTATCTGTTTATTTTGTTATATTCAGACCTTTTATTAACACATAGTTTTTAAATATTTAGTTAGTAGGCCTATTTATAATTTAAAAAATTTTAATCTTGAGATTCGATGGTGTGTTATTTATACGAGTCATGCCGTTAGGTGCAGAGACTGTGTTCACACATGGACACTCGTAGACAAGTTCCACATAGGTAACACTGCTGGAGAGGTTATTTTGTGTATACAGTGGACACACATTTAGTAGGACAATCAATACATGCATTTACAGAA
The DNA here is from genome assembly GCA_034769895.1 of Magicicada septendecula. NCBI lineage: Eukaryota > Metazoa > Arthropoda > Insecta > Hemiptera > Cicadidae > Magicicada > Magicicada septendecula. The sequence goes on along the minus strand of CM068372.1, from coordinate 441,398,539 downwards.
CTAACCATTTTATAAATAGAATTATCACTGTTGCACACCACTATAGAAAACTTATTCCGATTAGCGCTTTCAAGCTTCTCAGCTCATTGTCAGATCGGAATTAACAAGAAGAGAGTAAAACCAAACCAAACCCTACACACCACCACCGCCCCAGTGACCACATACAACAAGCTATAATTCAAATTTCCTTTCCCAACCTCCGAGCCCTGTCACCTCCGTCTGTACAGTTACATATTTTTCTAGCACATTCCTTGTGTTTATGTGTTGTGTGTGTGCAGGGGTGACCATCCCCCCCAAAGGCTATGGCGAATGCTCCCCCAAATTCAGTTATCCCCTCAGGCCACCTGAACGGCACCCAGCGGTGCATGTGCTCACACATTTGATATTTAAATGGTGGTATAAAGGTAACCAAAAAAAAAGTAGAAGTGTTTTGAGTTATAAGAAAAACTATATTTTTACAATTTATTCAGAAAGTGAAAATATAAATAAAAAGAATAATGCAATTTTTATATGTCTGTAGAGATTTTGTTGTTGTTCTCACTTGATGTTGTCACTTTGATGATCTGAACAATTGATAAATAAAAGTTGTTTTCTCCGAGAAGTTGTCAATGCAAATTTGTTTACTATTTCTTCATTTGGAATCGCTTTGAAAATGTCTTTTTCAGAAGCTAAAATTAAAAGATTAGAAAGCCACAAATCAAATTTTCAAATTGTTTTTGAACTTGTAACCATGTTTCTTCTTGCAATGGTCTATCCATTTGTCCTTTCTATGCACAGTATTACAGAGTACTTCCAAGCTCTTATACTTGTATACATTTTTAGCTCTCTTCGGCATGATTAGTTAGTTTGTAAAACAGCAAAACGTACTACTAACTACATCAACACTCGCTCAACACACTACATAGTATGAGACCAGACGATGAATGTTCAGTTCAACTTAAATGTTCGGTGATTAAACATGCTAAAAAACAAAATCAAAACAGTTATTGACCGAAACCTACTTCTCCCCATGCACACATAAAATGAAAATGAAACATTGAGGTTAGGGCGCCATGAAGGGGCTAATGCTGGACATGGCGAGGACTGCATGCGCTTCAGTCAGATCAGTTGAGTTGACAGCTGATCGTCGTGCATAACCGGGAGAGGGGGGAATCAGGCTGCCACACAGTGCTACACTGAACCCTTTGTGAATAAATTTACCATTTTATGAATAATTAAAATAAGGAGGGTTATTACAAGTTTTTTTTTCAAATAGTCTTTTATTTATTTTCTCCCCTTTTATCATAAAAAATGCTGTAAAAACATGCCCCCCCAAATTTTGATGGCACAACTTGCGCCATGCACCCCCCTTCTCGGCACCACTGTGTGTGTGTGTGTGTGTGTGTGCGCGCGCGCGCGCGCGCATTCTTTTTAAACCTAAGGTTGTACCGCCCGCCTTTCTCATTCACACTTATGGGCACGGTCACTCACCCTTATTTCAAAGACATCCATATAGCCCTATGCAATTTAATTCTTAATGTTATCTATCCGTCCTCTTTAATTTCTTTTATCTATCTCCTGTTATCTATCTTTTACTTTTTAATTATATTATAAAATATTTCTTCATTATCAAATTTAGTTTCAAATTTGTGATAATTCTGTTTGTGATTATAACCACTAACACAACTTTCTTCATTAAACATTTTATAAATGAAACAAACAACTGGTGTATGGTTCTAACTCTGACACATTTCCAACCTAGTAGCACCGTAAAACCCTACTTGTTTACAAAAATACACTACTACTTACTGTGTTTTGCTTACATAGTTACAGCTCCCGCCACTAGTCTGTGCGTGCGGAGCTTAGGCGCCTGCAATGGTCGGGGGGCGAGGAGAGGGGCACCTTTTCTACAAACATTGGATGACTCATGCGGCGCTCCCGTGCGAGATATGGTCACGAACGCTGGAGTGACTCACCACGATTTATGTTTTCAAAGTGAGTAGTACGACTGTGGGCGCGCACACAGGCTAGTGGTGGCAGCTGTATACTAGCATTATTTCACAGTTCATACTATTTGAAGTATCGTTTGAATGAAATGAATTTTTCCTTAATGGTGGGGGTCTGATTTACATTTACTGGCACTAGACACTAGACAAAGCGAACAAGAAAACGCATCTGTATTGATGTAAAACCACGCACGGGAAACACAATACACAAAACCATGAACTAAGAATGTGAACTGGCCAGGAAGGTTGGACTAATCACTTGACTAGATTATAGACTGAAACTATTTACAGAGGGATATGGTTCACATTAAAATACCAATACACTGAATACTCGTTTATCCGAATCGCGTTTATCTGAAAATCCGGTTTATCTGTAACAATTTTTTTGTAAATTTTAAAAATACACAAAAGCATTTTCCTGTCGCTATAATCCATATTTAATAGCATAGACAAGCGATTCCACGTGATATAAAGTAGAAAGTCAATAGTCAGAACTAATTTGGGATAAGGGGTACTCCAAATGATCGTGTTGTTCGGATTTTTGAACATAAAGTAATATGTTCATATACTGTAAACTCGAAGTACTGTGCAAGAGAAAATGGGAGTCAACCATACAGAGGCAACATCAATGACTGAAGAGCTACTGTCGTATTTGGAGTGACAAGATGAAACTTGCCATGCAGAACTTCTAACAATGTTTAGACTTCAAGATCGGGCTGCCAGCAAAGGAGCTTCAAAGCTTAGGCAAAAAACTATGATTGATTACTGTACGAACAAGCAATAGGACTGTTCCAGTACTGTAGAAACTGTAATTTAGTGTGGTGCCGTTTTATAGTTGTGTCATATTCACTGTAAATAACTTTTAAATTATTATTATTAAATAAAGTGACTGTACTTACATATTATGTATCATTATTTAAATAAAAGTTTAGGTTTATCCGAAATTTCATTTATCCGAAACATGCGGGGTCCCATCAAATTTGTATAAACGAGTTTTTAATGTAGCATGAACATACATTATAAGGATACAGACTTCTGAAGGCATGTAATTTATGAAATTATGACAGTGCAGTCTGCTGCAGGTCATATAAACTTGCATACTACTGAAAAAAAAAATGGGAGGACACATCAGTGCCCGTATTATTTCCTAATCTGTGGTATAAAGTGGAATTATTATTTTATTTTATTTTATTTTTTTTTTGCTTTGTTTTAACATAATCATTTCTTTACAGATCAATTGCCATTATTCATATGAATAACTTGTCTGATGATCACTCTGAATCCTTGAAATGTGTGCTTTTTATTATTGTTTTATGACAGTGAAAATATTGGATATTATTTACTTATTGTTTGCTTTCAAACATTCTGACAGCTGTTTCAAAGCCAACAGCTATGAAAGTAAAGATTTTAAAAGTAATCTTTTACAGTTGGAACACGTTAACCATATTTATAATTTACATTTTTACAGTTTAAAATGTATGCAAGACTAACTTCTTGTTTCACTATCTTTCCATCAAAACATGTAATTATAAATTTAGTTAGCAGTAAATGGTTTAATAATTGCGATGTTTTGTTTGAAATCAAGGGCATATTAGAATATATTGAAGTTTCATGTAAAAAACCACCCAAAACCAGTATAAAGCACAAACATATTTAGTATAAGCGCCACAGTGAATGCTCTTATTGAATAATACGTATCATCAAAATGCTTGGTACACTCACCTTCTCCGTTTCTGTACTCCAGTGTATCACAGTCGCTTGGTTGCTTTTTGTTGCATTCATCGCTACTTCGGCTGAAAACAAGCATTAAAATCAATTATTTAGGGGAGAATTAGAGATTATTATTCAATTTCAAGTCTGTTTATATACGTTTGTTTGTTTCATATGATGACAGACAAATATGGCAACTGAATTATGATATTTCTGCTCTAGTAGGACATGTTTAGTTTTCCAGTTTGTTTTTGCTACGCATAATTTGCTTTCAGGAAATAACTTCCGCCCACTATTTAGAATTACATATGAAACAAGTTTCAGGTAATATTTATACTGTGTACTTAAGTAAGTTCAATGGACATCATAAGCTAAATGAACAAGGAGAGAAACCTAGACACAAGTGGCATCAAGGAATAAGGAAAGTGACAAGCAAGAGAAACGTTCATGAGAGTCTGTGGGGTGATACAAGGGCTCGTCTGATCGTATTTTGTTTTCTGTAAATTCAAATATGAGTAGTAAAGCTGGTAGAGCACAGCAACAGTGTCTAGTGCAGATGTGCAACTAATGGTTAGTTGTTGTTCAGCAGCCACTGCGTATGTTACTGTAACAGGTGCTTGCATATTTTTGTTTTGTGCATAATGACGGAACACATTGTACAATATTAATGCATCAAGTTGTGCCAAAAGCTTAGTGATTCTGAAAGCAAGACACTTCATGACATTTAGTTTGGTTACTTCATGACATTTAGTTTGGTTGTTTAAGACCTGAAGACGGTGGACACACCAAAAGGCCTCGTCGAGAACGAAGCAACTAGCAGTTTTGCAATAAGTGGTGACAAAGTTGGCGTTAAGATAGCTGCTAATAAAACTAACTTGACTAGAAAAAACAAACAAATATCATAATTAACATTCAAAATTTGATAAATCATTAAAATGATTAAAAAACTGCAAACAATTGCATTATAATTAGCATGGGTTCTGCACATACAAACTTAATTGGATGATTTTGGTATGTACACAGTGAGCATGAAATTTGTACAAGGCTGCTGCTGTCTTTTGAACAGAAAGAGACCCATTTTAGCATTGAGCAGAACGTCCTGACTTCCTTAAAACTGTGATATCTGTGGCAATGAGGTCTTGGGTGTGTCACAACCTGGAAAATAATGCCTAGTTGTCTCAGTGGAAGTCACTCACTCCATTTCCAAGGCTGAAGAAAGCCAGGTACGTGAGTAACGTGAAAATAAAATAATAGTGATTTTTCAACTACCACAGAATTGTGCACCACAAATTGTCAGTGACCTCCAGAAGGTGAACTCTTAAAAAACATAGTCTCGTGAAGTGACATTTTCATGATGTAGTTTCGTACAAAGACCAGGAATAATGCAATTGGCAATTGTATGATAATTACACCCCATATCTGTCACGTTTAATCTAAGATTTCTTGGCCGAGCACAGAATTCCTAAGGTTTAGAGGACCCTTACTTGCCAAACATCAGTGACTTCCGATTAGTGTCGGCCCCAGACCTTCTGCTGCCCTTTGTAGTATTTATGAGTGCCGCCCCCTCCCTATTTTAACTCTGAACACATTCACGCACACCAGATCTACTCTAAAGATATGGCAACTGCCTTGAAATGACGACTAGGAATGTTTGCATTGTTGTGTTTATCAAATAACTAGAACTTTTTCGTGTTTATCATGCGGCGAACGGCTTACTTCATATACGGCAAACTCCGTTGACTTTATACATAAAGTAATTCTTACTGATCTTACATATTGTGATGAAATTAAGTGAATAATTTTATTTTTTCCTTCAATTTCAAAACTCAACATCCCGGAATCTGCTGCCCTTTAAAATTTGCTGCCCTGGACGGTGGCACGGTTTGCCCCTGCCTGGAGCCGGGCCTGCTTCCGATCGTTCATCAAACTGAAAGTTCACTGACAGGTCGTTGATTTCACAACCAGGAGGATATAACAGCAAATATGACAAACACCTATTACACTAAAATACAGCTTACAGCACGATGGCTGCTAGACAAAAAATGACATGGTCTATAAAGGTACAAAGTCATCTAGGCCCATCAAGCACTAAAGCTTCACTCTGTTGTGTTTTACCTTTCACATTCAAATACTTTACCATAAAGAAAAATATGGCGAAATACTTTTTGAACGGACCTTGAAGAAGTAAACAGTGTACTAGAAGCGGTGACATCATACGCTAGATGTACGTGCATGCGCGTACACACACACACACATACAATTTTTTTAGTATCCTTAATATAAAGTGTTATGTTAATTTAACAAAAAACCACTTGCCTTGCCAAAAACGTTTTTTAATAATACAGTGTTTCGGACGACACACTGGATTCTCAAAAGCAGTATGTGATGTTACAAAAAGGCAGGTTTTTGACAAATAGTTTTTATTAAATTAGTGTAAAAATATGTATAATAACTGTGCCTACATTTTTTTATTCGCCCTAACCATTTCAGTAACAAACCTATTTAAAATTTAATAACATTAATATATAATTTACATAGGAACATAATAATCATGTTCTTTTTTGATTTTACATTAAATTTTTCATCCTTTTAATAATGATGCCTCTTCAATGGCTCAATTGTGAGTCTCATCATTTATCCGCAGTGTCAGCACAAGGGATTCTAAGGCATGAGCAAAACAATTCACATCAAAAATGTCTTGGTCTCACATAACAAAAACCATGAAACACGATGAATTAAGTTAAAGCCAGCTGGTTTAAGATATTTATAAAAATTTGAACATTTTTTCATATTAAAAAAAAATATTATTAAAATAAAATAAGGTATGGCATATGGTATAACTAAAGATATTTATAATAAAATGTGCATATCTAAAAATGTGAAAATAAGGCATTACAGTATAGTAGTAGCCAGAAGGCGAAAATAAGGTACTACAGTAGTAGTGAAGCCAGAATGCCTATATGCAAGTGAATGTCTAGCATTGAATTATAATTTAGACAAACTAGAAATATTGGAAAGACGAATTATTAGGAAAATATTAGGCCCATGAAAAACTTCAGAAGGTTGGAAATTAAGAAGTAATGATGAAATATATCAAGTATAGAAAATATAACAGACACAATGAGAAAAAGAACATTTTGGACATTTATATAGAATGGACGACAATAGGTTGACAAAGCAAATCTTCAGATATCTGTGGGGGAAGAAGTCAACATCAAGTTGGATTAAAGAAGTCCAAAATGATTTAGAAAAAAATAATATACACGCAGAAGAAGCAATTGAAGGAGAAGTTTTTCGGACAAAAGTGTTGAAAATGGAGGGAGTCCAGGGTAGGAGAGAGAAAAACCCAGGTTCAAAGTGGACTGAAGACAGGAAGAGGAGACACAGTGAGAAGATGAAAGAGTATTGGAAAAAAGGAAAGAACAAAGAGTAAGAAATTGAAATTGGCATGTGCTCCCTAGCAGGCCAATAAGGAAAAAAAATTAAAAAAAATAAAGTACACAAAATTAACCTAGATTTTACTTTTTTTTTGTAATGAAACAAGACTTACAACAAATGTTTTGCCCCAATTACTATTACTACGTTACATTTTTAAATTGTGCTTTCTTTGTTGTTATATTATTTTGAATTAACTAATCTTCTAGCACATTTTCATTACTGTCAGCCAACTACTTCAGTAAAAAGATACATATAATACTAATAATGATTAAAAATAATCACCTCCGCAGGAAGAGTACTGTCATTATAATGATGATGACCAACAAAACGACCACAGCCACAGTTGCTCCAGCAATGATTCGAACTTGCATGTTGTCCTCATCACCTATGTATGCTACAAACATCACAGAAAACATTTATTGGAGTGAGATGAATTTCTTAATCAAAGAAGAATTTATTGTGTCTAACCAAAACATAGTTGTACTGGTTGTATGAATAGCTATTAAAGACGGTTGTATCTCTGAAGACAGAGAAATGCAAGTAAATGAAAGAAGACAGGAAAAATCATTAGATGGGAGTCAGGAATTGGGAGAGTCCTGATGAAAAATGAATGGAAGTGAACACTAGGTAAAGCCAAACCTGTAATGTTTTGGAAGATCTGACTAATTTCAATATTTGGTTCATATTATATCACAACATCTCTCTCTCTCTCCCCCTACCTATCTCTTGACGTGCGCGTGCGCGCACACACACACACACACAATTGCTTTAAAATAGAGATACAACTTGTGAATCTTTTAAAAGCTTAGTATACTCACCAGTTCCTAGGACCTGCCCTGTTGTTTTTAATATTGTAGGGCTAAATTCACCCCATCCATGTGTGGTTTTTGCCCTGACCTGGAAACCATACTCAGTTCTCTGTTTGAGATTTGAAAACGTGAAACGAGGTTCTGCTGTTAATTTGATAGTTGCGTTTGAGTCATCTTGCCTTGAAAAGCATCGAACCTACAACATAATTTTACAGTTAATAGAAGTTGTTAACAAATTAACTAACACATTCAAAAATTTGGTTCTATAGATGTTTGCTGTGTGTAGATTCAATGTTGTTTAAGTGCATCACTGGATAGGTAACTGATCAATCATTTTATAGAATCCAATTTCCAACCCCAAACAACTCTACTCTGTGATAGTGCCTCTGCGTTAGTTTATTCTGTTTACTTTCCGAATGCAGCTGAGCCAGGAACTTCTCACAGTAAAATACATACACAAAAGGATTGATTACATATATGGGTCTCCCACCCAGTGGCAAACACCTACTGGACATCCTTGAAAGCAACACAACTTGCTAAGTAGCCAATGGAATCAAAAAATGCTTACAATTTTCAAATTTGAAGTAAAAACAAAAAAATAGTACCAACCATTTGATTTGAATATGAACACAGTGGGATAACTACAGGGGGGGTATCAGGCGATTAATTCTCCTGACAATGACTCGATACCCGATAAATAACTTACTTATATGCAAAATTAGAAAACAATTATGCATGCAGCAGAAAATAAAAGTGCAGGGCCTATTATTCTATCTTTATTTTTTTCTGCCTAAATGGGGAGTGTCTATGTCATGACACCCCTAGTCTAATATCTCTAAGTTTTGAACCATCGTATTTGCACAAGTAAACCAGTACATAAAAAATAACATAATTTAACTCGAATTACAAGTTGCTTAAACATTCTTCTTGCTTAATTCATAATAAAATTACTATGTTGTTGGGAAATTAAAATATTATTTACAAAGACTTCAGGTTTAAAAAATTCTGTATAATAATGTACTGATGTATCAAATCACATAATTTGCTTGATGGTTACAATAGGTTAATCAAATAGAAAACAGTTACAAATTAAAAAAACAAACATTAATAGGGAAAGAAAAAACAGGATTACTTTATAAGCAGTAATCAATACTTCTTTTGTGTGCCCACTCTTAAGGAGATCTTTCTCAATTCTCATTTTCCCAATCAGGCTTTTCAATTTTTGAATGGTGAATACTTTCTTGTAATGTATAAATACAGAAAGACTTGCTCTTTGGCATTTTGTAATTACTAAAGTGAATAATTGAAACAAAGTTAAATAAGCTAACTATATTTTTAAACACACCTGTCAACTGATTAAATACTGTATGTGTAATTATTTGATGCCAAACCAAGCTAAAAGAAATCAGCGTAACCAATAATTTTTTAAGGACCAATAATTTTTTGGACTTCGGCAAAAACACCTTAACTTTTCTCTTACACACTCACATAAAACAGAGGACGTGTCTGGAAAAATCCAGTTAGACTGCAACCCTATGTAAATATAATATTCTTCTGTGTGTTAGGGGGGGGGGGTTCATGTGTTATTACAGTTGTCTGTGAGTTAAACAAATTATCAAATTATGGTGATGAATGGTGATACATTAACTCCTACTGACATTCACATATCTCATTTACTCTACAAAGTTTTAGAAGCAACAAAATTATACCTCATATGTCTCGACAATCTCAGGAACTTCCATATCGGCATCAGAGGTGTGTGGCGGGTCCCAAGCGAGTGAAATTTCAACAGCTTTAACAGCAGTCACTCGGAGATTGATCACGCTGGCTGAAGTCACCGAAGCTTCAGTCGTCACTGTGATATCAATGGACTTATCGCCTTCTCCGTTTGGTACCAGATCACTGATACCGTTTGAAGAGAACACTTGAAATCGGTAAGTTGTCACTGGACTTAAACCCGATATCGTCACCTTGGTGTCATTGAACAGTTCCTTAAAAAAAAGAAACACACTTTTGTAAAAATGTTTCCACAAATCATTGATCATTGACTTAAAAAGAAACAAAAAAAGCAGAGATGAATAGTGGAGAAGAAATCAGTAGGGAGAACTGAGCTCTCACCTCTAAGGGCAGGTAAGTGTAAGGACTTGGAAATTATTTGTATTAAATACACAATAAAAATAAGAACTAATAGTAAAGTAAATAAAATGTAACAGAAAGACAAATTCAGCTGTAGAAGCTTTTGTTATAGGTATAATGTCATTTTATGTGCAGGAAATAGATTTTACACATATAGGAAAGCCACGACACAAAAAAAAACCAAAGCATCACAGAGACCGTTTTCAACATTTCAAATACAGTGCTACTGCAGAATGCTGTATAATCACAGTGTAACAGCTATCAACTGGTTCTACACTACACGGGAAAAACGAAAGTTAATTATAATAATAATATATAATTTAAGATTTATAATATTATTATTAATATTAAATTATCCTGCAGCAAGATTCAGAATGCTGAAATGGAGTTTCTCCCAAACTACTTTAATCTACATACTGCAAGACAGAAGGAATGAGGATATAAGACTGGAGCAGAACAGAAGTAACAGATATAAAAGCAATTGTTTCAACTTATAGAAGACATCAGTGTGATAATCTGCAAAGTTTCAGATTTTCGGAATTGAACCATATTAAAGCTATTAGAACTGTAAATGATGGGCTATTTCAGACACATCCGCATCACATTGTAAGAAATAAAAAAAGATTACACAAGAGTACAGCTAGCCACTAAGGGTAAAGTCCAGTGGCGGCCTGTGCTTAGGTTGCATGGTTGTACAGTCTCCAATAATTCCCGAATTGTATTTTAAATTATAGAATTATGAATAAAACGATAACTAATAATAGTGTTTTGAACCTAAATCATCGTAATTAATCATTTGCCGATTGAAAAGCGCAAAGGAATACTAAAAACCCTACATGCTCTTGCCGCAGTGTATGCACCAACTGTGACGTGCTTTGTATATGGGGAAATACAATGGAGTAGTGCTTGGGCTGGCTAGACTCGGGTGTTCCTGTTACAATGATATAGGCTCGCTTGCTGTGATTAGGGACTGTAAACCCCGCTTCTACCTCACAGCGACACCAGTCTGTTTGTTGGTAAATAACACGTGGTGCTCCAGGTTGGAATTTGTAAGCTCGTTGTTTGTGTCAATCCAATTCATCGTCAAATGTAAATAATAGTACGTATAAAGGATTAAGGTGTAATAGTGTAAGATATTTTTATACTTAACTGGTAGGACACAATGAATTCTGTTGAAAAACTTAACAAAAGGCATTCAGTTTAGGTCCTATTGAGGAAAAAATTGAAATTAAGAGAGTAGGTAGGCCTAAACCAGACCTTTAAAATTTTAATCAAAGTGTACAATCAGGTAACAGAATATTTAATTGTAAATTTAAAAAAGACTTATACAATAAATATTTGTGGTCACGTGGGTGTGATACTAAAATTGCAGTATTTTGCTCTCCTTGTGTATTGTTTGGAAGCAGAGGAGACTTGGACATTTTCTATTCAGAGAATAAAACAATTTTATTCCATCCAACCAATCTGCAACCCCCAAAATTTTCAACCACCAGCCGCCACTGGTAACGTGAAAAGGAAACAGACATATATAGAAGACATAGTTCCTAGTTGAAGAACATTAGACAGACGTTGGGACAAACATTCATTTACTTCTGACAGAGTTAATGGCGACCAGTAACTCACTCAGAGGATAAAGCACAAACAGGAAGACATATTTTTAACACTTACACCAGCGATTCGTCGACCACAATTTTAATCGAACTATGCAGACACCATTATAAGTGGTTTGCAAACTGGAAATGTCCTAAGAAGAAGCATATCACTGACAAAGTGAACACGGAGTGGTACACATGTCTCGCCATAACTGCTTATCACAGAAGGTCCATGTTTCTCTCTGACTGACCACCAGATGGAAGATGTCATTTCACAACACCATAATTATAAGAAAATTATAAGTCAGACATCTGAACATGCTCCTCCTCGCTATGCTGATTGCCTCCACATATAATTATAAGTTTATATTTTATTAACAGTCACACTCACACACACGTACACATATATGATGGGTGGAACGAGTTTTCCTGCAAAACTCCAGTTGTATTTCCTGTTGACTGCGAACAAAGAGAGCAGAAAAACATACACACAAATAAATACGAAATAACAGGTTATAATCACAATGTAATCAAGAAGGTTATCATTTCATTGTTGTAATTCGTGTGTGTGTTATTTCACACACACACACAATCGTTCTTTACAACATGTTAATTTCTTCTCCTGTTAACAAATTCAAATCACACGGATATCACTGTAAGGTTTATGTTTCTCGGATAACTCGTAAACTTCACAATCTTTATAATTATACAGTGAAACAAAACGCTAAGCAAAAGACTTGCAAAGTGTACTTACAGTGTTTGGCGAGTAGAGAACGCTGGGTCCGCACGAGTCACATTCCACCCTGTACACAGTGTCGGTGCGACCGCCCTGGAAACTCGGCGCGTTCCACGACAGTATCACAGTCGACTGATCGACAAAGTTCACCGTCAGGTTCTGAGGCGCTGAGGGCGGTTCTGAAAAAATAAAAAACAATGGTTATATTTCGTTAAGGAAAAATTAATCATTTCACATTAAAATCAGTTACCAACAATTCTTTCTCATTGATAAGAAATCCTTAAGAACGAGGTAGTAAAACACACACACAAATTGCATTATATATCTGTGAGATTCAGATGTACAAATAATCCCAAGAATTATAACACCCCATAAACGTACAACGTTACCGTCTCGGTCAAAAGGACGACAGTCGGCATCAAAACAACTGTATTATCACTTATATAAAGTGATAATACATTTTTTTATCTCGCATCTGTGTAGTTACGTTGTTGAAATTTTTCTGCACGTCATTAAATGATTACACCGACAGGCGACAAGACGGGTCTGCTCCATTGAAGGCGATAAGCTGCGGTCAACGAATACTATACTAATTGTGGCGGACTCAAAACAGTAATCTCATCTGACTAACGGTGCAAATCTGATTGGTGCGCAGAGAGAGTGTCGGGAAATGTCCCCCAATCAAGAATGCGTTTTTGCATCGCAGGCTTCCGACTTTTATCCTTCTGGCCGCGGTAATATTAACTCTCGAAATTAACTAATTTGTGTCAATTACGGGCAGTGCTTCTTATATAAACAGGGAGAGTCGTACACTATGCTCAGTCTCATTCAAGCCCCTGAAGACGTCTCAATGTATAATACGCGAAACACATCACAACTTGTGTAAAAATGAAAAAACAGAACTGTAATAAGCGTACAGTAGATTTCACTCTGTTTAATACAAAGCGTATCTGCGATAGTCCAGTGTGGAGTTCCTAGTCTCCCATCGGGCGCCTCCCCAGGTGGCGAATAGGTCACTATGCTCACCAGACATGGTGGGTACTGGGGAAATAAAATACCCGGGGCGGACCAAAACTAGCAGCTGCTGCCTTGTAGTTGGATGTTGGTTTATCAAAGGCTAAAGGAAGTAAACTTTGATTAAAAATTGCCTGGTCTTCCAGGTTGGGGGCCAATTCATTGGAAAAAAGAAAATGTTAAAAAACCAAATAGATTGCAGCCGGATGGATTCAATAATAGTAAATGAGAATTCAATCACTTCTGTAATCTTTGGTTCCGAAAAAATGTGTAAACATAGTACAGCCGGAACAATAATAATATTTGCGATCGTCCTATTTTATTTTCATCGTATTACAAGACCCAGTCTGTTTCCTTCCATCCCTCGGTTAGACAAAGAGACGCACTTGTCCGATGTCTCGTCCTTGATTCATAGTCAGTCGCATCTGTTGTTCAAAGTTTCGTTTAAGAGTTTTCAACTAGAAACGTGTCATTTACAAGTCGATCCCTTCATGCACACGGGTTTATATAAGGTGCGCACGCCGGTCAACGGATTTTGAAGGGACACTTAACAACCTTCAACCGTAATAATGGATTTCGGACACCTTATCGGAGTCACGCTATTTAATAGTGTGTTTATTAATTTCGCAACATTTTCATTGGTACCTCGCATTAAACCAACAACAATTTAAACCTTGTACTGATGATGATGAAACGCGTGCGATTATGGTAGCCTACGCACCCCTTCCTCTGATGATTCCAATTGACGAAAAAATCCTTTTCTGGGGTCAATGCTCCAAACCAATGAATACTCTGTACAGTAAAGTTCGAATTATATCACTTTTACTAGCTTACCACTCACGGTGTTTCTAAAAAACTATGCCGGATAATCCGGACTTCGATCAATCGACGTTCAAATCCGCTCAAACGATACTGCACTGTTTATTTCGCCTGATGCAATTAACAGGCAAACAAATAAAAACGGAGCCTTTTCAATTACGACGCCCAGTGCAGCCGGTTGCAATATAAATTCAAAACAGCTGTTAATTATGTTTTCCTCACGGACGGTCAGCTAAGCTATAATCAGAGCCTCCCTCCTTCCTTTCAGATACTTACGACGGACGCCACGGCACTGTACACACGAATGCGCGCGCTTTTACCCAACATGTGTCATTTCACAAAGCATATATAAACGTACAGGTAATAATTATTACCGAATGTAAAGCAAGACGTTTGTGCTGCAAACATAAAATACTTCTAGAGTCCGCGCTGCTGTCTCCCCCCAACGTATACGGCAATTAGTGTCACTTTCCCCTGCCCGCCCGTAATAACATACTATTACCACTGCTTTTCTAGTTTTAATAACCGAAAGTCGTCAATTAACCGCAATTAAAAGCTGCTCTGACTGCTATTTAAAACTGAAAACAAAAAAGAAACCTATGTATGAAAATGTAGCGAACTCAGCTGAGCTATACAACTTGGTTAATTGCGTGCGCGATAATACAACGTCTCTATTATTATTATTATTGTTATTACACGCCAAAACAGTTTACTATTTCCACGTACACAGCTTTATCACAGGTCATTTAATTAGCTAATTCTAGTGTGCTGTTGGTTAATTCCCAGTTACGTTGACGACAAAATTAACGTGCGAAAAACATGGAAATTATTGCTACGTGAACGTGGAACGCGACGACACTGGTGGCAGAAATTCGAATTATTCAACAAAATTCTAGACCAGTGGTTCCCAAAGTACCCTGGGGGACCGCGACAATGTTTCAGGGGGTCCGTGGACACTTGTAAGAAAATATTGAAAAAACCGTAATTTGCTTAATTTTGTTTTACTGTAAAATCTAAATTTTAGAATCTTAAAACAATTAATAGAAGATTCTAGTACTTCGTTTTTGTTCAAACTAATTGTAATTGTGAAAGTAATTTCAAACTAATGGCCTTAGTAATGGTCGTGTTTGAGATCTGTTTGTCAGCCGAACTGACTAGAGCGCCGCATCAACGCAGAACTAATCGCGCCCCGTATAAGCACTGTATCTTGCTTACAAGCACTGTATCTAAGCAATACGTTTTTCCGTGTAGCTGGTTTTGAGACGTGTGGCTGGAAAGATAGACCCGAGGTTGGCAAAGTTAAGAATTAAACTTGATGTCGAGAGTGACTTAATATTGAAATTATCAGACATTAAACCTAATCAACTTTGTCAAATTTTGTTGCTTCCTTGCTATAAACACTTTTTCCTCGAACGAGGCCTTTCGGTTTCGCAACCATTTGACAAAGTTGTGATGAAGACTGCTAACATAGAGAAAATAACTGATATTAAACCTAATGTTGCAAAGCTAATTGTTCAAAAGCAGCTTCATTGTTTAAATTAAATTATGTTTGATATAATTAATATTATAATTTTGTAAGTTAGGATAATTTTGATTTTAATACATTTTAATTAAGATACAAGAGTGTATCATATTTACTGTTTGTTTTATTTCATAACTCAGACGGGGTCCGTGAATTTTTTTATTTTTTGTGGTGGTCCGCGGACTGAAAAGTTTGGAAGCCACTGTTCTAGACAAACTTATCGGATTATGTCAATGAATCCGATCGGCTTTTATTTTCTATCTACCATTACGTATGTGGGTGTTTTCAATCATCGCGTCCCCGTCTGGTTACTCCACCATGCGACGCTTCACTTTTCAAGTGGAGACACCCCATGGCTTAACTACACGACCAAGTTCTTATATTGCTTGGATTTAATAAAAAATAAATAAATAAAATAAAGTAAAATAATTGCTTGCCATTTGTCTGAAGGAGAGATTTATGATTAACGTTTTTCTTTCATCTAGGTTTTCAGTCTGAAAAGTAGAGTTTTTGTGACCAGCCTACCACGACGAATCTTTTTTAGGCCCTCTTTCTGAAGGTAAGATGAGTTTATAGTCAAGGCGTCCTTTCTTCTAGATCTTCTACCTAAAAGGAAAACGTTTATGGTCAAGGTATCCTCTTCTCTAAAATCTCTACCCGAAGGGAAGAGGTTTGTGGTCAATGGTCTTCTTTTTCTCTATATCCTCTACGTGAATGGAAGAAGTTTATTATCATGTTATCGTTTCCTATACGTCCTCTGCCAGAAAGAAAGATGTTTATGATTAAAAGGTGTCCTTCCTTCTAGATCTTCTACCTGAAGGGATGAGATTTAGTCGAGGTGTCCTTTTCTTATACATTAAAAGTCAGGTTACAAGCGTGCTCTCTCTCTCTCTCTCTCTCTCTCTCTCTCTCTCTCTCTCTCTCTCTCTCTCTCATTCTGTTTCTTGAACTCCTCTTTCAACATGGATAAAATGAGTGAATGTGACAGTGTTCTTGTATGTTACAAAAAATTTGACTGTCGAAAGATGACAGTGAAAACGGAGAGAGATTGTAAATGGAGATGCAGCAAGAATAATTTGGAAAAACGTTAAATGAAAAAGAAAAAATCAATAAAATATAGAAAACTAATAAAAATATATTCATACGTGGGCTACTGTTATCAAACGGGATTGGTCAAGTTCTACCACGGACCTAGTACTGTGCGATACCAAATAAGATTTCAGTTGCATTAAAAAGTATTTCAGATTTGTTCAACCATCACACACAAAAATCTATGAAAAATTTTGTTGTGTTTTGGAATTTCTCTAGCTTGAATAATTGTAGTTACATGTGAACGTTTTTTTTAATTCAACTTGTAATTAATACATTGTACATAATGTATCGCTTTAAATACTCATACGAAAAACTAGTAATTGGACTAATTCTCTCCATTGAAGTAGTATTCTGTCCACCTGGCGTCAGTTATTCTGTTTCCACTGTACGACACGACGATCAGTGCGACCGTAGTAGCATATCAATGTCAACCAATTAGAACTCTTCTCTCTGTACACCTTTACTCTCAACTCTCGGTAAATATAATATAGTGTGTATGTGTGTTTTCGTTAAATAAACGCGTGTACTGTTTCAATGACAGCATCACTAAAAGAAGAAGGAGAGTTTAAATTACCCGAAGTCATAGGTTCTCAACGATAGAAACTTAATAATATTGTTAACTTTCAACTCTTTTTCCTCCCGAAAAAGATTATGTTTTTTCTTATGTGGTTTAACTCAATTTAGGCTATAACCATCAATTAATTTTTACAAATGATTCTTCGGTTGCCCGTTGTATGCGCCAAATTGTTTTGTCAATAAAAACAATTAAAATTAATAATTCTATTTATTTATTCCTTATAAAAAGTTGATGATTTTGGTCTGTTAATAATTAATAAATTCTTTATTAATTCCTTCTCACTTTGTTGGTTTAAAATGACTTACCTATTTGGATTATTCAATTCAAATTTAGTTCCAAGAGTCAGTGTTGCCAACTTCTTTTTTGTGACAAGAAATTAACATTCACTATATGATAAAATAAAGACATCATTAACATAAGAATAAATTAAACATGCAATTCCAAATCTTCAATATTGTTTTTATTTCTTTCTAATTGTTATTTTCTTCTTTTTAAGACAAATTAAATGCTTTTATATAAAGGATAATTGCTCCGGCTAGTAAAATATTTTCGTTCAGTTGGCTGCATTCACTTCTTGCTTTCAGGCATCCGTTTTACTGGCAAAATTATTTCTATTTATATGATTTTATTAATAGGTCCTTTTGACTACAGAAAAGTGAACAAAAATACTTCTTGTGAAGTACAAAACTTTACACAAAATACAATTAAATCGAATATGAATTATTAACAAATTAATTTTAAGGTTACAAAAATTCGTTTTAACAACGGTTCGTGCTTATAGGTTAATCGAGCTCAAGTAAGGAGTATTACTCCTTCAATAATTTCATAACAGAAAAATAACAGTTTAACAGTGGAATAAATCTATTATTCAGATTATTCACTATGTGGAAGATTAGGTATAGCTTATTAGGTAGTGAAAAGTGTAAAATGTGAAGTGTAGTTTATCGTACTTATTAGTTTTTCTCTTACCATATTATATACTATACTTTCCTTTAAGTATTAGTCTACACTTTTTTTTCCACTTTAAACATTTAATATTCTATGTAGACACAATTTATCTTCATTCTTCCTTTCTGTTAAGTCACACTCATGCCTAACCTCATTTCGGTTCGATGCCGTAGCCACTTTTATATTCGCGAGTTGTACAGAGGTTTAAACGTTTCCAATCCGGAATCCAACAATCAACTAACTCTCTCGCTACGAGATTTGGTCGTCGAAGCACAAAAAATGTAATATTCCCATTGGTGGAAATTTTGTATCATTGTCGTTTTATGGCTTCTGTTTTAGATACAAAAATTAACAAATTTCTTAAAATTAGTATAACTTTCTTATACTAATTTCAATTTTAAAGATAATAATACCATTAGGTGGCTTTTTTGACATAGATTAATTTGAAACCTCATTTGAATGGTTTCTGTCCAGTAATTCCATAGTTACTAATTTACAATTTTGCTTTCTATCATAAATTAATTTAAAACTAATTATTTTGTACACATTTTGCTTTTCTGATATTATACACTCAAATCTAAGATGATAACATCCATTGTGCAATTAATTAATATTGTTTTGACAGTAAATTTTACAAATTTCTTGTTTTTACTGGACCTTTCTATGGCCTAGAGTATCTGATTCTAATTACACATTTATTATCATAAATTCTTTTAGTTTTATGAACATTACATCTTTCAAACATAATAACAATAAATAAAATTAATTAACTCTAAACATTTAATGATCCTTAATTATTTTAAAACATAGTATGACCCTTTTTAGCATTCTAAGTAAATGCTAGTCCATAACACCTAACCTATATTTCGTCATACAAGTAATTATTCATAATCTCCTTTTTACCCTTACCTACAGCTTTAAATACAAACAACTACAACTATTCTTTTAATTATTATATACCTACATTAAATTATGTACATCTGTTTTACCTAATACTCTTGTATAGGCTTTCTCTATTCTAGTCTTTAGTTAGGACAATGTTGATAGTTTCTAAACACCATATAGTTCAGGTAATATCATAGTTTACATTACTCTCATTTTATCTAACGTTAGTCACATTTACTAAATTATTTCATTAGTCATTCTACCTTAATATCTCTAGAGTTTTGTACTTCATTTTTAGTGTTACTGGCTAGTATTATGAGACCACCTGTGTTTCTTGGGGTTTTTGGGGGGGGTGAAGAAACATCATGTTACAATATTCGTGTTTAATTAGCGTCTATGCTTGCTTCTAATCAGGGTTTGCTTCTAAAAAACTATTTATTAATCTGACATACAACTCCCTCTACTGTACTAGTTACGTTTGGCAGCAATTACAATCAAAACGGAACAGCGTAGCCTATATACAAGCACATACTATTCCGCGGACTATTCCTGGTTTAACGGAACCGCACTGACACACATAATTTATCACCGGAGTCGGTAGACACGCTATATCACTATTGCTGCTGCTATTCCTACTTCAAGACACGCAAACTGTTACAGAAACAACAACACAACACAGCCATCGTCAGCCACTGTCGTTTCACCACTGTTTAAGCAAATGCTACTTGTGAATCCCACCGTTATCTAGACGACTGTGCTACCCAGGGCCCAACAAGCTGCCTGATTCTAATTGTGCAGAGGCAGAGTGCATTGGCAAAACAGCGGAGTTGACAGTCCGAACTAATTTAGACCGATGATTAGCGCGAATTATCGGTTTGCTTGGATTTATAATATTATAAAATCTTTTAATAACAATACAGTGTACAAAAACGAATTTATATACTTAGCTTTGCTTTATATATGTAGCCATAACGCAAGATAACCGCTGAGCCTTAAATATTTTCATCGCTAGTTAGCGCGCGCGCGCGCACACACACACAAGACTAATAAATATTGCGTAACCGCAAATTTCAAATGCGATCTAACCTTTGACGTTTGTCTGAAGCTCACACGGTCGGTGTCAATGTAGGCGTACTCAAACCGGGCTGTTTGCCCGCGGTCGGTTCTATATAATAGCGGCATCGTCGCCAACGTTTCGAGCCCACCCTTGGGGATCTTCTTCAGGTCGCAAAAAGCGACAGTGTCGAAAATGTTACTAACGGACACACTGAATGGAAAAATAGATATTCTGATAAGAAATAGTCACATGATAAAATGTATCGCGACTCCAAATCACGTTAAGCGACCCAACCCAAGATACGATTACGAATTAAATGAAGGCAATTGCCGTACATACGAGAAACACTCAGCCTAGGAACTTGTTTAGTGCTTCGAGGTAACGTAATTGTCCACCGCGAAGAAGAAGACGTAGGGAGAGGAACGCGATAATTATGTACAACAGACTGATTGATCGTCCTGTTGTAAAGGATGCATAACGCTAATGGGGATGATGAGGAGTTAGAAAGGGAACGTCTTCGAATTACGAAGGAGGAGGAGGAGGAGGAGGAGAACGATCACTAAGAACGTTGTAGAGTCTTTCTGATTAAGCGTAAAACGGTATCGGGATTGATTGTGGCGTGCTATGCACAGTAGGTGAAGCGTTCTTTTAAATGAACCACCTAAACCGCTGCCACCATCTTTTTAGAGCCGAGAGATCCCTTCAGTTTGATGAGCCTTGCTTCGTCTTAAAACTCGACTCAACCTCAGCCCGTCTACATTTCCCCGTCCCATTAACCACTGCCACCACCCTTTCCAATGTCGTCGGCGTCTTGGTTCGATTGACTTAACCCTATCTCGCCGCAACCCCCTGGCACCCCAATCTTCCCCCTAAAGATTTCGCATCGCCTTCATCGCGTTCTTATTTTTTAATCACAAAATTCCTCCTCCCCCCTCTTCATCGTTTACTACTTTACTTTTTAGAGACCAACCAAGCGCACACAACGACTGACCTCGTTTGCGATCCGAGCCAAACTACACCTTCTCTTCCTCAGCTGACCGTCATTGTTTACTGCATATTCCTATAAGACTAAAATCATAAAATGTTTTTTGTAAATGTATCCTCAGTGACTGAAGCAAGTAAATAGCTTTACAACTACTTGCGTGGCATTAAAATTGCTGACACACACACACACAGAGGAATTTAGATAGCGAAATACATGAGTATCAAATGATATCTGAAAACATCAACAGACAATCCTAAACGAAGTACGGGCAGATAATAAAGCAAAATTTTACAAAGAGCTAGAACTGCTTGCTTTTATTCCATGGTAGTGATGGAATTATGAATCATAACGTACTTCAACGTACTCTTAAAGAAAAACCTGCAAGCCATCTCACTTTAGAAATATAGTCAGTTACTATGGCCCACAATCGTGGGGATCGATCAAAACAATTGTCGGCGACTCTCCCAAGTAAATGCGTTATCGGTGAAAATCGTGTTCGGGTGTCTGGTATCGAACACGTCCGAAGTGAGGCGATTACAGAACGAACGGATCTGCAACGAACAATAACAACCAACGTCTAGTACGGGACGGCCGTATGAGTCGATGGACCTAGGGGACTGCTGATAAACTGAACTCCAGGCAATGAACAGATCTCGAAGGCCCTAAAAATGACGGCGCAATCGATGGAATGGAAACGGAGGATTAATCCTGAAGAATGGGAAGATAGAATACTACAGGAGAATCAGTAATAGATCTACACTTCCACACGCGCGCGGGTGTGATCAGTACATATGTGAATTTCTCAGTTGTCAACGGTGTGAAATTGTTAAACATTCGTCTGTGGAAATTTATTTTGCACACCACCACTCACTATACGCCAACGCTAACGGTGAAAAAATACCGACTTATGCGTGACGAAATGAATAAATAATAATAATAATACAAACAAACGAAACGAACGTAAGAAGAGGAGGCGTTAACAAAATAAATCCGGCGACGACGGGTTTTTACAACAACGTTGTTCGTCTTCGTGAAAAGCCATAAAAAATATAAAAAAATCGGCGTCATTCGTTTCAATTAGAATCGGCAAGGCGCGCTCTTGTGTACTTAACTCGGTGACAGTAAAGAATAAAGATTCACTACGCGGAGACGTGGTCGTCGCCGTGCCCGCGACCCAAAAGACGTGGGCGTCTCTATCCGGTCGATCACACCAAACTAATTATGTAAGCACTGGCAAGAGAAATAGAAGAAACCAAACCTTCGAAGACGTACTCCGTGTTATTTAATTACGTCCGATGACGATAAACTCGACAATTGATTTCAGCGGTGTCGGCTTGCTGTGGTTAATTTGTTTTCACTTTTTATTTTATTAAAATTCGCTGTCATTCAGTGTAAATATTTTTCCCACCAGGTGGGGTCAGGGTATTGTATGCTAGTACAGTTAGTATGATGATGGCCACCCAGCTGAATATACAGTATTTAACCAAAACCCGTTCTGTTCACCGTTAATGCAAGCGCGCAATGCGGACTTCAGACAACGATTAAAAAAGTTCACTCGGAAAATCAAACTATAAATTGCGTTCTTCTTCTTTATTCGGCGGCCCTAGCCTCCTTCAACATCTTCTTTCTTCTTCTAGGTTAACAGCCCATAGGCTGGTTGGCAGCAGTGCCCCATTCTGCATGCTTCTCTGCTTTTCTTTTCAACTCACAATATGATGTGCAGTTCATATCGACCATAAGCTGTTTCATGTAGTCTAAACGGGGTCGTCCTCTGTGATTCTTCCCTTCAATTGTTCCTTCTATTATTCTCTTAACCAACCCATTGCGTCGTAGTATATGCCCTATAAAATTAGCTCTTCTGCCTTTTAAATTTTGTAGAAAGCTTTTCTCCTTCTGAGCTCTTCTAAAGACTTCCTCATTCGTTATCTTCTCCAGCTTATCTTGAATATTCTACCAGGTCTCAAATGCTTGGAATCTTTCCTTGTCACTTTCTCCAATTGTCCAAGAATCACTCCCGTATAGGGCAACACTCCACACGTATGGCTTATGGCTTTACTAGATTCTTCCTTATTTTTAGGCTGATAGTGTTTGAAGTGGTTTTTCTGTTTGTTGAAAGCAATTTTAGCCTGGTTAATTCTGCTCATAATTTCCTTTCTGCTATGTCCATCACTTGTCATTTTACTTCCTAGATAGTTATATTCTTTAACTGTCTGGAGAACATTATTTCCAAGAATTGTTCTGAGTGGATCTTCTTCCTTCCGACTAAAGACTAGGACTTTGGTCTTTTGTTCATTTATTTTCATATTGAATTCATTCTTCATTACTTGATCAATTGTGTCAAGTATCTTTTGTAGATCTCCGCAGCTCTCAGCAGTCACTGCTATGTCATCTGCGAACCTATGTATGTCCACTTTTTCCCCGTGTATGTTAACTCCTAGATGGGTGTCTTCTTTTACTCTATCGATCGCTTTTTGGACGTACAAGTTAAACAAACATGGAGACAGAGAACATTGCTGTTTTACTCCTTTTTCAATGTTCGCCTCCTCTTGATGCTTTCCACATCGAACTATGCCTCTCTCATGCTTGTGAAGATTCTGGATCAATCTTCCTTCAACATACGCCACCAAAAGTCTGTATTTTGTGAAACTGGCTGCCAATTAATGACGTCCAGCATCTCTCCTACATTCTTCCTGATGTTACCCCGCCACCGGCTTTTTCAAAGAAACTGTTCGTCTGTCGCCGTCATCTCTTCCATCATTTGTATGCGTCATCATATCCATCTATGCTTCCTCACAGTTCGAACCACTCCTTCATGCTCATTTATAAAGAAAATGTATGTACACTAGAGTCTCGATAGTTCGTTTGAATAGTCGATCGGTCGTAATTTTATTCAAGGAGACGCGTGTGAATCCGACGCACGACTGTCGATGTTCTTTGTAATCGGGGAGATCGTAGTTTACTTAACGATGCAGTTGCTAATGCAGTGAACACTACTGTCATTGGCTGAGGAAAGGACGAATGTTGAGGATATTTTAGTAGTCTACTGAAAAAGTTTTTAAATCTTAAAAATAATTCTACGTAAAAGCATATTACAGTAGTCTCGATAGTTCCAGGTTTGATAGTTCGAGTTCCGTATAGTTCGAGGTACCCCGCTAGAAAAATAATACGTACCCCGAAAATAGTGGGATATTAGTACCAGAAAAAATTGTCAAGTCAAAAACAAAAAAACCCTTGATTCGTTTTTTAAAAAGTAAGTTTCATGCAAAGTATTTTTTTTTTTTTCAAATATACATACAACACAATTTTTAATATTACTGTGTGCCATTTTAAATTTCAGCGTGTGCTTTTAAGAAATAAATTTGTGAGTGTTAACGAAAAACTTGTTGAATTTTTATTTAAACCTCAAGAATATAACCTAATTAAACGAATGACGATTCGTCGTCGATATTTCCTTTTCCTTTCGCTCGCGAATGTTCTCGAAAGCCTGCGCAAATTAGTCAACAAACACCCACATACACAGCACACCAGTTTACAGATTTTGTATTACATTATCACGCAGAGACACTCCACGGTAGAAAGCACAGTACATTAGGGCTATCTCAGTTGTGGCAGATCCGCTAACGGCAGATAATACCGGCATTTTGCGTAGTTCGAGTTTTCGGTACTTCGAGGTTGGTTTGGTGCTAATTACCTCGAACTATCGATACTCTGCTGTACATTACTAGTACATACCGCTTCGCTGCATGTGCCTATCCGCAGTCAGTTTTATAGGAACAAAATTTTAACGTAAAGTGCACGTTACCAACGGAATGGAACGCACGAACGAAGCATCCAGAGCAGAAGCTCCTTCAGGTATTCAGACAAAAGCTAGCACAGTTTGAGTATTACTACTGCCACCTACCAACCAATCAATTTTTTTACAAAAGCGCCAATATCTCGAAAATGTAAAGCAGGATTTTATTGAAACAAAAACCAAAATAAAATTTGTAGTTTCTCTAAATTTCACTCGCTGACTTCATATAGCTATCCATAATAGAACGAAAGTTTATCGCAACTCAAAATTTCACTTCACACAAATGAACAAAGAAATTTCATGGCATGGGGAGACGTTTTAAGGTTCTGTTCTTGAAAATTGTTCAAGTTATAGGTTCAAATTTACGTTTTCGGTTTTGTTAGTTATATTAGCAGCCATCTTAACACCAACTTTGTCACTACTTATTACCACAGTGCTAAATACTTCGTTCTAGACGAGGCCTTTCGGTGTCTCCACCATCTTCAGGTCTTAAACGACCAAGAACGAAGTATTTAGCAGTGTTGTAATAAGTAGTGACAAAGTTGGTGTTCAAATTTATGTCTAAAACCATTCTCCAACTTCAAGGAACACGATGATGAAAGATTTTTAAAAATCGGATCAACAGTTTCTGAGGTTAGCTCGGACATCCAAACAAATAAACAAACAAATTTTACCTCTGTAATAGCTCCACAGATACGCGAGTCAGTTTTCATCTCCACACGTTCTCCATTATGCCCGTTGTAATAAAATAAAAATTTAAATAAGTATAGATGTGTGTTGATGATATACTGTATTGTGGAGTATGTGACTCCGGTGTAATCAAGCCCCTCTGTTTGGACTATTCAATTTGTAATAAAATAAATAAGATTGATGTGTGAATCTGTAAGTTGTAAGGTGTTTAATTGGTGTGGCTCTCGACGTCTTACTGGCCTGAAACACTTCCTTAAGTTTCCCAGCTGGTCGAGTCCCAATGGTAGCAAGACCGGTCGAGTAGCGTAAAGTTGATGAAGAAATATATATGCTCAGCTTCACCGAAAGTTTCAAAACAAAAATTATTGTTTTGAAGAAAATTAAAAAAAAAATTATGTTTATAAAAAAAAATAATAATAAAAAAAATTTTAATTTTATTAATTAATTAATTAGGATCAATTAATTAATATAGGGCTGTGAAGTTTTAAACAGTGTAATGCTCTTCTGAAAATTTTTATTAAAGTTTTAGTATAATTTAAATAATCTATCACCACTCATAAGACTGTCTGTAAACCAATCGATATTTGTTTACCTTTCTATTTTTTAGGTTATCTTCACTTACGGGTGGTAAAGTCCTTGTAGATTATCAATTAGAATTATATTATTGGTAATTAGTATTATTGAAGAAATAAAGAACTATTAAGTATTGAAAAGTATTAATGTTTTATTAAGTAACAGCAATATTGACTCTTATCGATTAGTATCGATTCTCAGGATATCGAAAAAAGTTACAAGTATATGTTATAAAAATTATATAGGGTTCTTTAAACAGCCAGTTATTACCAAAGTCAGAGAAATCGGGCTAATATTTAAAAAGTATAACGTTACAATCAAATTAATAGTTATTAATAAACACAGACATTGAATAATAATTTGTAAATATAATAATTGCTTTCACCCAAACAGCTCTGCTGAACCAAGAAGAAGGCACTGAAATCGTCAAAGCAAATGGCCGCCGTGAAGTTAGTGAGATGTCATTCGTATATTGGACGTTCCAAATAAAAGATTTTCCTGTAGTATTCCTGTTCTGATGTCTGCGAATCTCTTGTAAAATGTTGTGTAGTGTCTAGTGTACTGTTTCTGAGTTGTATTTAGTGTATCCGTATAATTATTAGTTCAAACACTTTCCCCGGTTCCATCACTAATTTGGGTTAATGTATTACACAGTTTTCTTGTGTTTTGTGGTGTTTTTCAGAGTAAATTTATATTGTTCTGTGTTATGGAGTGTTACTTGATTGTTTCTGTTATAATATGATAGTTTTAGAAGTATTTTACAAGTCACTCGCGATTTCACAATAACGTACTATACACTCGCTTTGTATGTCTATTATAGGTTAGGTTATACACGTTACCGAACGTATGTCATGTTAACCGTTCAAAAACCAATAATTAACTAACTGTTTCCTCCAGTTTCAATTAAACTCTTAGCCCATATAATATTATCCTTAACATTGTTCAAAAATATTTTCACATCCTGTGTACATTTTACTATTTCACTATATGAATGCCTAAACTTTGGTTATTTGTCAATTTTATTCACTAGATTTGATTTAAATTAATCTTTCAGTTCATTCTGGTTATTTTCAGATTAAATAATGCCATTTTATAGTGTTTTCTGTCCGAAAAATAGTAATTTTACTTTCAGTTTGATATACTCTGATAAGTCCCAAAACATCAAACTTTACTTCCTGTCATTATATAAATTCAGCCATTTTATCAGTTATATTTAATATTAATAATCCTATATTGTATTAAAAGGTTCATATTCCCTTATTTTCTGGTAATTAATTGAATTAGTTGTATTCTGAAACATTATTCTGAAATATATGACTCCCATGTCTAAATTTCTGAGTTTAGTCACTTTTATTTTTATTCATAATTCTGAATATAATTTATTAAAATCTCTCTAAATGGTATGTGCAATTATATGGCATGATCTCAAGTTTATTTTGTCTAAACCCCTTTTGTTTATTTGCATTTAATTGAGCAATTTCTCTGTTTTGATGAAGTTTGGTTTCCATTCTTTTGGCCTATGATTTTTTAACAATTTTTCTTACAAAATAATTTACAAACAATATATGATGTGCGATACCCTCTCTGACTTTTTACAAATAGTATCATTAATTAAACATGTTTTCAAATTACACAAAAACAATTAGTATTGGTTACAATACAAATAATAGTTAAACAAATAAAGAACTTTTTTTTTTTTAAATAAATGGTTGTCTTCAAATCAGACATTTTGCAACAAAATTCCCATTTCCAACATGTAAACATGGTTTATAAAAAAGGTTTTGTACTAACTAACATCTTAATTACTCTCTACTATTTACAAGTGGTAATTATTTTTATAGTTCTGATGTTAGTTGTTTCAGACCCAAACAAATGGCCTTATATCTAAAACATTTCTAAACATTCTTGTACTATATACATTAAAACCTTATATTTATATTCTTATTTCTAACTATTATTATAAGTAGGATTCTACAGTTTTTATACAGTCTTTTATACCTTGTCTTTGGGGAATTGTACCCTGTCATTAACAAATAAAT
Source organism: Magicicada septendecula (assembly GCA_034769895.1). Classification (NCBI taxonomy): domain Eukaryota; kingdom Metazoa; phylum Arthropoda; class Insecta; order Hemiptera; family Cicadidae; genus Magicicada; species Magicicada septendecula. Next base: position 441,370,139 of record CM068372.1, on the reverse strand, counting down.
AGTATGAACTGTTCAAAAAGCACTATGAAATCTGTTTTTCTTTTTTCATGTAAAACAAAAATGTTATTTTAAACAGATTCATGTCTTATGAACAACATATTGTCACCGTACACATTTTAAGTCATTGAAAAATGCATATTTCATTGCATCCAATGTTTGTGATTGCCAAGAATGAAACACAAGGTTCATTTTTTATAATACCCAAAACTATCACTGGTTCACTTTGCACTTATATATTATGTTAATGCTAAATGGTCGTATAGTCTTATTAACATAATAAATTGGTTAGCGTTTTTTCAATGGAGATTTGTTCCATGGGTACTATATTATTGTTTCATCTTAGTTCACAGGAAACTTTTACTTTATACACTCCTCTCTCTTAAATTTATATACATGTGGTTTTTATTTCGTTATACTTTTGTTTTTAGATATTTATTTTTGGGATATAGGGATTTGGGTGTCTTTTATAAGAGCATGACATCTTCTTCAGGATGCTGCCCTCTTCTTCTTTCTTCAGTCTTCTTTTCTCCTGCCTTCTGGGACTGGTATCTTCTCCATCTTCTTCTTTATTACAGAAATACACAACCTGTATTGGTTGATCTTGGCTTATTTTAGGGTTTCTCTTCTATTTATTCTTCCTCGTTGTGGGTTTGGTCATATTGTGTACTGCTTTGTTATTTACTATTTTACCTTCCTGGGTTATACCTTGAAAACCTTTGGTTATGAGACTGGTTTTGGATGACTCATCACTAGTAACTCCTTTTATTTTAACTTGTATTTTCTTTATAATAATGATTTCTTTCCACAGTTGCTATGAATTAATCTTTTTATATTCAACTTAGTGCTTTCTTCCAAATTTAAATATTATAACTTCATTATTCTAATGATCAATTGCCATTCAATATTATGCATACATCTGTCACGCTACAGATTGCTCTCCTCCAGAAGTAATTATTTCAGACATGTTTATGGATGAAATAATTTCTTATTATAATTTCATCATTTCTTATAATTCATTTTCTTCTCCATTTTTATATCGACTTTTTTATATTAGAGTTTTATTAATTTTATATATATGGTTACTTGTCTTACTACTGATCCTTTTTGGATAGTTAGTGTCTTCTGAGATATATTATAATTGTAATACATTTTCTTTCTATATCAACTTCGTGTTGTATCCTTGGGATATTAATTCCCTAACATTCCCTATCACGTGGGCTGGGGCAGATCAGAGGGGCACTGTACGCTACTTCTCTGCTGGCCATACACCACTTCTATAAATTGAGTACAGGGGCATATCCATCCCTGCTCAAAAAAAACATAATGCTGCTGGAATTATCTTCAGTCAGTCATCGAACAAATAAATAAAAAGTAGTCTCATTTTCGACTAATAAAAATATCTTTGGATTCTCCACTTCGTAGTCTCTCAGATTATCTCACATTTTCTATCTTAATAAATCTTCATAATCATTATTATACTCATTACATATATATTTTTTCAAAACTCTTAACTTGTCTGATATATTTAATTTAATTATGGTTGAAAACCTTTCTTTTAATAATTCTGTTTACTGTTTACAGTGTAACTCTCTTTCTTCTCCATCTGAATTCTCTTTATACTTTCTTCTGGTTACTCATAGTATTAGCATGGTCTTTATAAATAGTCTTTCGTATTCATTATTTGAATGGTCTTAATATATTATATTTAATTTTTTTAACATTGTATCTTTACATTAGATATACTGGTTGTTATATTGATCATTTTATTTAAACATTTTGGTTCTTTCCTTTCTCTTAGAAAGTTATTAATCCACCTTCGCATTCATTAACATTAATTCATTTATATCATATTTCATGTGGTATTTCTTCTCTTTGCATTTCATATAGGTCTTATTATTATCATTTATTCAAAATCATCTACTCCATATGTTTGGTATGAGTTGTTCTTCTTCGCTCTTAATTAACTGTTTTCATTATCGTTTCATAGGTAATTAGTCTCTTTGCTTCCAAATTTTTTTTTTTTTCTTCTCTGGCATATTACACTTTTTTTTGTTATTCTTCTCTACTCCTTCAAATGCTATTGTGAATATCTAGCATTTATTCTGGATTATTAATTCTTTTTTCTGAATTAATCACTTTATTTTCTTCTCAATTCAATCATAATTGACACATAATTATTTTTTGGAACTTGGTTAGTTTTAATATAAAATTCAAACTATTCTTTTTATTTAATTGAAAAATATTTCTCATACATCCTTGTAATATGTTGATCTTATCTTGTTTCAAAGTACTGACATTCTATCAACATACAAATTCTGTTTAATTCATTTATTCCCAGAATTGTTTCATTCAGACTTGTTTATAGTAATGTGATCTTACTATTATTTCTGAATATTTTGGTATTTTTCCAAATTCAAATTCTTCTTAATTATTTACCATAAAGTTTCCTCATAATTCAGTGGTAGTAAGCTGTGCTTGCTTAATTTTAAATTTTTTAAAATTAAGTTCAAAATTCTCTCTCTTTCTCTTTCTTCCATAAAGTTTTGTTCTAAATTATCATGTTGTAGTAAGATGTACTTACTCAATTTTAAATTTTTATAATTATATTTCAATTCAAAAGTCTTTCTTTTTCTTTCTTCCATAAAGTTTGTTCCAAAATTATTAGGTTGTAGGTTGTTCTTACTTATTTTTGAATTTTTTTAAATTATTAAATTAAAATTTCTTCTTCTTTTAATTCTCCAGAATGTTCATCTCAAAATATTAGGTTGTAAGATGTACTTACATTATTTTTGAATTTCTAAAATAAAAATTCTAAATTCCTTCTTTTTATAATTCTCCAAAATGTTCTTCTCAAAATATTAGGTTGTAAGATGTACTTACATTATTTTAAAATTTTTATAAAATAAATTCAAAATTCTAAAACTCACAACTCATTCTTCATAATATTTCTTCATAAAAGCTTGATTGTACACTCCTTTGATTTTTCCTGAAACGATTTCCTTCAACTCATATGTATTGTTCTGTTTATCATTTACCACAACATATGGGGTTATATTGTACTCTACACTGGCCCATATTATTTATACTTTTGTAAGTTGATCTTCTCTTTTTCTTTTCTCATAAATTTTCTTTTATATACCCAGGAAGATGTACGATTTTCTTTATGTCACTGCATTGCTCATATTTTTATTGGTCATGTTCATTTTCTTACATTGTCTTCACTCACAAAACCCAGTTTTGTTTCTATGTTTATTCTTCGTATCATTTCCTTTCAATGATATTTATTTCGTCTCCTTCAACATTGTTTTTCGCCTTAGTCGGTTATCATGATCCGTCCCTTTTCTTGATGTCGTGTGGTATTTGTGTCAACCAGGGTCCATCATCTCAGTTGCTCTTATAAAATTTACCCTAGGGCGCGACACTCGGTTATTATTACTGTTATTATTGTTATTACTAAATTTATCATTATAGTAATTTCGGTTAGGTTGGTAAGGTCTGTTACCATTATTGTTGGGATATGGATTTCTCTGACTGTATGGGACATTATTATGTTGGTATAAATTGTTTCTATTGTATGGATAGGGGTTGTTATTCCTAACACCGTTAAAATTACCGATAAACTGGTTATTATGCGGCGGGTTGTTAGGGCCGTTGTAATTACTGGGCTGGTTCCCTCTATCATCATTTTGTATACACCAATACTTCTCTGGTCCATGTTTTGTGTTACCTGACAAATATATGTGAGGATCTTCATCTGGGTTATCACTTATTATTTGTTTATCTGAAACACCATAAGCTGGTTTACCATCACATATCCACTCTGAAGGAATATATTTTAGTCTAACCGTACCCTGGAACTGTCCTAGATGGCACGTTAATGGAATACATTCCGGTGATTCATCTGTGCCGTCATTACAGTCTGGTACGATATCACCTTTCCATCTTTCTGAAATCCACTGTCCAGTCTTGCGCTGAAATTGATCTGTTCCATATATCGTATTCTGTTTATCTCTGGTCCTTTCCCATTGGTAGACTACTGTCTTGTGGTAAATTATTTCTGAAATTACTTCGATTTTCCTTCTATAATTCATAGAATTCATGATGTCTTTGTCATAGGTAATTGGGATATTATTGCCATCAATTAACCCATGTTTCATCATCTCCAACTCTTCCTTCGTTTTTATTATATTTCTTGGATACATTCTTCTCATCCTTGACTCTCCTTCCCTTTGTTTAATATTTTCCTGGTTTCGGTTAGTTTCAATTTCAGGTACCACCATTACTTGTTCCTGCGTTTTGTCATTTAGTACTTCTTCTGGTTCTGGTTGGCTATCATTTTTTATTTCATCGGTCTTCTCCTTTCTTAATTCTTCCCTTTTTAATCTGCTCTCTCTTATTTCCTTAATCCATTTTTGATGCTCCTCTTCCCTTTTCTTATTTGTTTCATCCAGTCTCTTCATCAGGGACTGATTGTCTTCCTTCAATTCTTCTAACTTCTTATTTGTTTCTACCTTGCTGGATTTGATGTTTTTATTTATCTCTTTATTCATTTCCATCATCATTCTCATCACATCTTGTATACTCCCCTCCTCCGTTCGTGTCGGTTTTTCCAATGGTTCCTCCTGGACATTGACTTCCCCTGTTTGCGTGGGTATCTCCAGTTGTTCCTCTTGTTGTACCGGTTGTTTGGACAATACCGGCGGCAATGAACTCTCCACCTCTACTGGCGTTGCCTCCTTATTGTCCATTTCCAACTCTATTCCTTTTTCGGCCTCCGCCGCCCGTTTCTTAGATGTTGCACGTCGTTGCATTTTCCCTTGAATCTCTCTGGCTTTGTAGCTGTTGCCTAGCTCCAACTAGTGATTGGACAGAAAGTATTGGCCTTCCAATCGCTAATTAAAGCCCCTAAAGTTGTGCGCCAATTTGTAATAATTTTAAATTTAAATAAGTATAGATGTGTGTTGATGATATACTGTATTGTGGAGTATGTGACTCCGGTGTAATCAAGCCCCTCTGTTTGGACTATTCAATTTGTAATAAAATAAATAAGATTGATGTGTGAATCTGTAAGTTGTAAGGTGTTTAATTGGTGTGGCTCTCGACGTCTTACTGGCCTGAAACACTTCCTTAAGTTTCCCAGCTGGTCGAGTCCCAATGGTAGCAAGACCGGTCGAGTAGCGTAAAGTTGATGAAGAAATATATATGCTCAGCTTCACCGAAAGTTTCAAAACAAAAATTATTGTTTTGAAGAAAATTAAAAAAAAAATTATGTTTATAAAAAAAAATAATAATAAAAAAAATTTTAATTTTATTAATTAATTAATTAGGATCAATTAATTAATATAGGGCTGTGAAGTTTTAAACAGTGTAATGCTCTTCTGAAAATTTTTATTAAAGTTTTAGTATAATTTAAATAATCTATCACCACTCATAAGACTGTCTGTAAACCAATCGATATTTGTTTACCTTTCTATTTTTTAGGTTATCTTCACTTACGGGTGGTAAAGTCCTTGTAGATTATCAATTAGAATTATATTATTGGTAATTAGTATTATTGAAGAAATAAAGAACTATTAAGTATTGAAAAGTATTAATGTTTTATTAAGTAACAGCAATATTGACTCTTATCGATTAGTATCGATTCTCAGGATATCGAAAAAAGTTACAAGTATATGTTATAAAAATTATATAGGGTTCTTTAAACAGCCAGTTATTACCAAAGTCAGAGAAATCGGGCTAATATTTAAAAAGTATAACGTTACAATCAAATTAATAGTTATTAATAAACACAGACATTGAATAATAATTTGTAAATATAATAATTGCTTTCACCCAAACAGCTGTGCTGAACCAAGAAGAAGGCACTGAAATCGTCAAAGCAAATGGCCGCCGTGAAGTTAGTGAGATGTCATTCGTATATTGGACGTTCCAAATAAAAGATTTTCCTGTAGTATTCCTGTTCTGATGTCTGCGAATCTCTTGTAAAATGTTGTGTAGTGTCTAGTGTACTGTTTCTGAGTTGTATTTAGTGTATCCGTATAATTATTAGTTCAAACACTTTCCCCGGTTCCATCACTAATTTGGGTTAATGTATTACACAGTTTTCTTGTGTTTTGTGGTGTTTTTCAGAGTAAATTTATATTGTTCTGTGTTATGGAGTGTTACTTGATTGTTTCTGTTATAATATGATAGTTTTAGAAGTATTTTACAAGTCACTCGCGATTTCACAATAACGTACTATACACTCGCTTTGTATGTCTATTATAGGTTAGGTTATACACGTTACCGAACGTATGTCATGTTAACCGTTCAAAAACCAATAATTAACTAACTGTTTCCTCCAGTTTCAATTAAACTCTTAGCCCATATAATATTATCCTTAACATTGTTCAAAAATATTTTCACATCCTGTGTACATTTCACTATATGAATGCCTAAACTTTGGTTATTTGTCAATTTTATTCACTAGATTTGATTTAAATTAATCTTTCAGTTCATTCTGGTTATTTTCAGATTAAATAATGCCATTTTATAGTGTTTTCTGTCCGAAAAATAGTAATTTTACTTTCAGTTTGATATACTCTGATAAGTCCCAAAACATCAAACTTTACTTCCTGTCATTATATAAATTCAGCCATTTTATCAGTTATATTTAATATTAATAATCCTATATTGTATTAAAAGGTTCATATTCCCTTATTTTCTGGTAATTAATTGAATTAGTTGTATTCTGAAACATTATTCTGAAATATATGACTCCCATGTCTAAATTTCTGAGTTTAGTCACTTTTATTTTTATTCATAATTCTGAATATAATTTATTAAAATCTCTCTAAATGGTATGTGCAATTATATGGCATGATCTCAAGTTTATTTTGTCTAAACCCCTTTTGTTTATTTGCATTTAATTGAGCAATTTCTCTGTTTTGATGAAGTTTGGTTTCCATTCTTTTGGCCTATGATTTTTTAACAATTTTTCTTACAAAATAATTTACAAACAATATATGATGTGCGATACCCTCTCTGACTTTTTACAAATAGTATCATTAATTAAACATGTTTTCAAATTACACAAAAACAATTAGTATTGGTTACAATACAAATAATAGTTAAACAAATAAAGAACTTTTTTTTTTTAAATAAATGGTTGTCTTCAAATCAGACATTTTGCAACAAAATTCCCATTTCCAACCTGTAAACATGGTTTATAAAAAAGGTTTTGTACTAACTAACATCTTAATTACTCTCTACTATTTACAAGTGGTAATTATTTTTATAGTTCTGATGTTAGTTGTTTCAGACCCAAACAAATGGCCTTATATCTAAAACATTTTTAAACATTCTTGTACTATATACATTAAAACCTTATATTTATATTCTTATTTCTAACTATTATTATAAGTAGGATTCTACAGTTTTTATACAGTCTTTTATACCTTGTCTTTGGGGAATTGTACCCTGTCATTAACAAATAAATAGTATGAACTGTTCAAAAAGCACTATGAAATCTGTTTTTCTTTTTTCATGTAAAACAAAAATGTTATTTGAAACAGATTCATGTCTTATGAACAACATATTGTCACCGTACACATTTTAAGTCATTGAAAAATGCATATTTCATTGCATCCAATGTTTGTGATTGCCAAGAATGAAACACAAGGTTCATTTTTTATAATACCCAAAACTATCACTGGTTCACTTTGCACTTATATATTATGTTAATGCTAAATGGTCGTATAGTCTTATTAACATAATAAATTGGTTAGCGTTTTTTCAATGGAGATTTGTTCCATGGGTACTATATTATTGTTTCATCTTAGTTCACAGGAAACTTTTACTTTATACACTCCTCTCTCTTAAATTTATATACATGTGGTTTTTATTTCGTTATACTTTTGTTTTTAGATATTTATTTTTGGGATATAGGGATTTGGGTGTCTTTTATAAGAGCATGACATCTTCTTCAGGATGCTGCCCTCTTCTTCTTTCTTCAGTCTTCTTTTCTCCTGCCTTCTGGGACTGGTATCTTCTCCATCTTCTTCTTTATTACAGAAATACACAACCTGTATTGGTTGATCTTGGCTTATTTTAGGGTTTCTCTTCTATTTATTCTTCCTCGTTGTGGGTTTGGTCATATTGTGTACTGCTTTGTTATTTACTATTTTACCTTCCTGGGTTATACCTTGAAAACCTTTGGTTATGAGACTGGTTTTGGATGACTCATCACTAGTAACTCCTTTTATTTTAACTTGTATTTTCTTTATAATAATGATTTCTTTCCACAGTTGCTATGAATTAATCTTTTTATATTCAACTTAGTGCTTTCTTCCAAATTTAAATATTATAACTTCATTATTCTAATGATCAATTGCCATTCAATATTATGCATACATCTGTCACGCTACACCGTTTCTCGAGTTTTCATCCGTTCAGTACTTTCTGTTGTAAAAGCTAGTCGAATAATCTTGTTTACTAAAATTTTTCTAAGCAAGGTCAACAAAAGTCGATCAAGAGAGACCCGACACGAAAGTTTCGTGTCTCAGGAAACTCAGGGATCTCAGGATTTCACTGAAGACGAACTAGGCATTAGTCATGACTTCCCTTAGGCCTTAAGTACTAGTTTAATGACGTATTATGCCCTCTAGCCGTAGTACAGCTCAAACCACAAGACCTTCTTTCCTTTCCTTTTCCTGGCGTTACAACCCAGCGTGGGTTTCAGTCTGCTCAATGACTTTCTTTGATTCCGCCCTCTCACATCCTTACACATCCGTCTCCATCCCCTCACGTTCATACATCTCAAATCATCCTCCACATCACCCAACCATCTCTTTCTGGGTCTGCCTATAACTTTTCTTCCTACCGGTGTCCATTCTGCAATTCTCTTAGCCACTCTTGTCATCCATTCGCCTTACGTGCCCCAGCCACTCTAGCCTCCTACTCTTAATAAACCGGACAATGTCGGCACCCTGAACCGGTTGGTCCAGTTCATGGTTCATTCGAATCCTCCGACAGCCGTCTTCAGTTTGTAGAGGTCCAAAGATCTTTCGTCAAGAATTTTCGTTCAACTATTCTCAGGTTTAGCTCGTCTGTGCTGGTTAATGTGCAGGCGTCGCATCCGTATGCTACTATCGGTCAAACCACAACACCAACAGAGGGAAATCCGTCTGCATGCGATGAAGGGGGGCCGCGTGCAGACGTCGTATTGTTTTAGCCAAGGTTCGCTTGTCTCAAGTCGCCACAACGGCGGACGGACGAAATTGAACTGATTCGATCTAAACCGAACCCACAGCGCAGAGAAACGTCAGCTCTCTTCCGCGGAGCTGTCCCTTTGTTCTTTCACTTCAATTTTCCAATACTCGACTGCATACTTTAGTGCACAGAAATGTTGTCATAATTTACTTCAGAACAATATTAAAGCGAGTTGAACGTACTGCCCGCGTGTGCGGCCGATACCTTCGGCTGTCCACTGTCTCTGTCTTGAAGTGGTCAATTAATTCACACACAAACACACAATGTGCGTAGCGGGCGCGGGCGCGGGGGGGGGGTTGCCACGGTAACAGTAATTAACCCAGATACTCACACAGACACAGACACATGCATCTGCATCCACATAGAGAGTGCACGACGGGCGACAGTATTGATTGTGTCGTGCTGTGGCCCACAGCGCCCGCCGCCGCCGCCACCGCTACTCTGCCTTAACGCAAACCTATGGTGTTTAAATTGAATTGATTAAACTCCGTCAGTACACAACGTAACAGACAGTATACAGCAATACTGTACAGAAAGGAATCTATCCGGTTGTATAGTCGAATGTCTTCTCGACGTGGGAAGAAAAGCGGTCTACAGGTGAAGTGAGTAACAGAAAACAACAAAAGTATCAGCAGAGTCGGGAAAAGCGAAAAGAAAACAAAGAAAAAGGAACAGGAAGTAGCACAGTAAGGATAAGGTAAGCGATAAAAACTACAAAACACGGGTGGGGAGAGAGATACGGGGGGGAGTACGGAAAGCGAGTTATACAGGTAGACAGGTAGAACACCCAACGGCAGCAGCGAAAGGAACAAAAGCAGAACCAGAAGTCGCAAGTGGAACGACGAAAATCTCCAAACAGAGAGAGAATAGGAAGAGGGGAAACAGCGGATAAACGGCGATTACAGTAAACGTCCACGCAACAAGCAAAAAATGAAGTCCTACTGATTTTTTTTTAATTCCTACTGATGGAAGCTAAGATCTGCACCGTAAGAGGAAAATCGGACCGTGGATAGAGTGTGGCGTCCAAAGGTATAGGACTGGGAAGGAAAGGAGATGGCAATATACAGTCATACAGACACAAACATCTGGACAGAATCAACGAAAGTGAACAATAAAAAAATGTATAAAGTAAACGATAGCTAAAGTACAGGGAAAGACCGTACAAATTACAGGAGGTAGAGAGAGATAGATAGGTGAGAGACAGCGTGAAGAACCCATTCAGGAGAGAGAGAGAGGGGGGGATTGAATGAACACGGTTGCGAAATAGCATTTCAAGAGTGGTGCGACGAAATATGAACGACATTTGAGACTAGGAAAGCTGTCAAGTCTAGGAGGACTACACCGAAATGTTGAAAAGAAAAGGAAACAGTATGAATACAAAATGCAGACGAAGGGAAAAAGAAGAATAGAGAGACAGAGACTTAGAGGAAGGGGGTGACAATACCTGTCTGAGAAAACAATTTGAGGGCAGATAAGGGGTGAGTGGCGAACGTCAATAACGCACGCTTCGGGGGTGTAACAGTTTAATAAGCCCAAGTAGTCACATGTGCCTACTAGCGGTAAGGAAAACATGGCAGTCCATCTGTATGCAAATGCAGGCGTTGTACCGTCACTGTCATTACTCCAAACACGTCAATTTGTACCTCTCTACAGTCTGTTCGTACTTGTTTTGCTGTCAGACAAAAACATTATCTCTCGTTGGCTCTGTTACATTTTTTCCTCTCAACACCAAGACCACCGTTTGGTCACTTCCGTTGCAGTACCTTTTGACTGGAAAAAAAAGGCCTATATAATAAAATTGGATCCTTTAACAGATCATATAACAGAAACAATAAGAAAAAGAAGACTATTATTTTTTTAGACGTTTATATAGAATGGACGAAAATAGGTTGTCAAAGCAGATCTTCAAACATCTGTGGGGGAAGAAGTCAACATCAAGTTGGATTAATGAAGTCCAAAAGGATTTAGAAAAAAATAATATAAACGCAGAAGACGCAATTTGAAGAGAAGTTTTTCGGGCAAAAGTGTTAAAAATGGACGGAGTCGAGGGTAGGAGAGAGAAAAAACGCAGGTTCAAAGTGAACTGAAGACAGGAAGAAGAGGCACAGTGGAAAGATGAAAAATTGGCATGTGGTCCTTAGATGGCCGATAAAAAAAAAAATTGGATCGTTTATAAAGTAGAAGAAGAATCCAAATGCACAAAGGACGTGGATTGTAAAAGAGTTAGTCAAAAATAAAAGAACAGTCGAACAGACATGAGAAGACATGGGTGAGTAAGAAATCATAATTGCAAAAATTAAATCGAACAGTATGAAATGGAAAGAACAGCTGGGGACGATTAAAATACTAGGTTGCCACTAAAGGTATGTGAAACCTATAGGAACCACAGGGAATGAGGTGCCGACTACACAAAGAAATGATGACGACCAAATCCGGCGTCTCTGGTCGATATTTTCAGTGATCTAAAAAAATATATTAATAATCAGCGTTGTTGTAATCGTAATCCCCGAAAGGAAAAATTAATAAAACTCGTCAGAATGAGATAACGCAAATATCTGAAACGACGCAAATATGCATAGTAACGCAAATATTCGGTCTGTAAAGCAATTACGGCAGAGAATTTTTTTTTGCGTAAACGGCACTGTAGCGGGCGTCAACTGTCAAGAGTGATGCATGGTATAGCCAAACGGCCGCCGTTAGACAATGATTTAAGAAGGACAACGCCTTGGCACATAACAGATGTTGGACATGGATGAACGACATAAGCGCAAGTGGCGACAATAACAAAGAAACAAAAGACGGTGTCAGTTCATCACAACTACCGACAAGGAGTGTACTAAGGGGACGCCAACATTTTCGACGTATACGTGTGAGTTAGCGGCTGCACATGGACATAACATTTTCCACAAAAGCAGTCTAAGAGCGGATGCAGTTAGGTACAAAGGAACTTATATAGCTGCACAGCGGGAAACTTGCTTACTGGCACGACATACGGAGCATCTTGTAAGGCTGCAGAACAGATGTTAGTTCCTGGAAGATGACCACCATCAGCGTGTGAACGTAACAAGGGAAGTCGAGGACAATACGGCGATTCGACACACCCGGGTTATGGTACACACATGTGCGGAAAGGAAATCGCTTAGAAAGGACACTTGGGAACGTAAGAACAATCACATAACAGACAACCGTGTAATTAGGTCCGTCGTCATACGGGGAGATGGTGGACAGCAAGACTTTTAGAGAGGGGTCTTGGCTGACCTATCAAGAGCAAGGAATTCGGCAAAGGCGGGTGTAAAGAAGACGTCAACATGGAGACAAGGGTGAAGAGCGAATGGGAAGTAGACTAGTGACCCCAGCCGGAGTATCCAGGAGGAGCCTTCGCAGAATCTGATGCGAGAAACCAATCATGACAGTGATTGTGGTAAGGGTATGACATCCGTGGAGGGAGTCGTGTTGCTGAAGTAATAAAATAAGGTGTTCGCAGAGAAGAAGAGTTCAGTCGATTTCCAATTTTCAAACAATTTAAGTCAGCCTATAAAAATCAGTCAGTCAGTCTATTTTAATCTCAGTTCGGTCGATTTGGAGAGTTCAGTCTCAGTTCGGTCGTATTCTAAATTTTGTCAGTCAATTCTATTTCGGTATAAACCAGCCAAAGTCTTTCAGATGGACGGTAGTAAAGTGTATTGATACAAGCAAAGAGATCGTTCGGGAGTGTATCAGAGACTATGTAAAACTGTAGAACTAACCCGTGACCAAATACTATGACAATGTCGAGTTAAGTACGATCAGACTTTGTGATCATAAAAATCTCGTTTTTATGAATCTAATGCGAGTGATAAGGTATGACAATATCACATTACCGTGACATAAGTGACATGAAACAATATAGTAAGATTGTGCCACGTTCTTAACTCACTAAAATGCAATTAAAACCAATTATATTTGCATTGTGAATACAGTATAAATGGTACAATCGCTCTAGTTAAACGCAGCATAAACTATTGCACGCGTACATCAAAAGTGACAAAGAACCTACACGCAAAGTGTTTTAGACGATGAAGTCATATTCGAGTTAACGCAATTAGTCATTATCGTTCATGCGAGTATCCGGATAAAATGTGGGACAAATAGTGTCGTGACGAAGTGTCAAGTGTAATTTAATTGGCGTATCTTCAGCCTGGATTTCTTCGTAGGATGAGAGGTACGACGCAGTTAATCACCGCAATTTGGATACAAACAACAAGTAAATTATTATCATTCATGTAACATTAGATTAGGTCGCCACTGTCCTGCCACTCAAAAAGAACTCGCCACTGAGTAGAATATACATTTATTTAATTGTTGAATATACATATATTTAATTGCTCAAAAGTAACGCAAATTGAGAAATATGAATCCATAGAGTAGGATATATTGAAATTTATATGGTCATTAATTAATTAGTCTTTATTGATTTTGTAGATGTTCATAACGTAGAGATAATATAACAGCATTGTATATTTGATGTTGTCTAGAAACGCTAACTTTATTCAGTATTTAAATGATATTGAAAACATATAATAAATTTGTATCGTTTATAAAAATTAAATTTGTATTGTTTACGAAAATTAATAGTGTCTGAGTCAGATGATTGTTATTCACCCAAAACACCTGTTTACATATGGTGCTCCAGCACGCGGGGCGTATTATGGCTCAGTGATATCAGAGTGTATCATCAGATATGGCATGCCCGTCCTGGAGCAGTAAACAAGATCTGTAATAAAAACTTACATTTATGGAAACTCCTTTGAATAATTTTAACTAATTTATGCAAGTAGAGACAAACATAAAATATACTACAGTTACATATGGTGCCTCAACACGTGACACGAGGAAGCAAATTCTAGTAGATAATTGTAACCAAGAGAAAATTTTTATACAATTAAAAATTCAATTAGATTATGTAATTAATAAATTTGCATAATACATGTATATTTGTACATGATGCCCAACGCGTGGTAATATATTATATATATGTACATTGCGCCCAAACGCGGGACAATAAGTAAAATTTATTTAATTAATTAATTTATGCAATTATTAAACCTGCATAAATATTACATTCGTATATGGCTCCCAAAGAACGTGGGGCGTAACAAACTACATATACTGCCGTATATGGCGTCCAACTACAGGGCTAAATACACATAAGTACGACAAAGTTCGTACCGACAGCACTATCATAAATACAGATAAAAATTTATAGAATTAATGGAATAATTAATTTATGCAAATAAATATGCATGAGATATACATTTGTAGATGGCGCCCAACGCGATTGCACGAAGCGATTGCTCGAATAATTAATAATAAATATTATAAGTGAGTAGGCTGAGGACAGGCAGTGGCTATAAACAATTGTTAGACAGTAAGTCAGTAGTAGAAATAGTCTTAGTTAAGCATACTTGAATGATTACGCGTAGTCGCGCGAAAATGACAAACAATAATTCAGATAGTATGGAGTTCGACGTGAACAACCAGCTAGGCGTCGAAGGACGTGAGGAAGATACGACGCAGAGTGAAAACACCAGCGCCGACGAGACTACAAGGGCGGGGGGACAATCGTTAGTACCTCGCGAGATGAACTTCCAGTTATTGCTCGAGTTCATTAAACAACAGAATGAAGAAATGAGTGAAAAAATGAGCGAAAAAATGAGCGAAAAAATGAGACAACAGAACGAAGAACAGATTGGGAAAATAAAAGTAGAATTGCAAGAACACACCAAGAAATGGGAAGAGAAAATTAGCGAGCTACAGAAAAAGAATGAACGTGGAATGAAAGAGTTGAAGAATGAATTAACAAGACATACCAAAGAAAGTAAAGAATTGAGAGAGAAGGACCGACAAGAATGGCAAGAAGCAATTAATAATACACAGAAGTCAGTAGACCAAATAAATAACAAACTAGACACACATATTCAAGAAACCAACAGCAGGAATGAAGAATTGAAAGGAGTTGTCATGAACAACGTAGAACGACTACGGACAGAACAAGGAGAAGCAGTAAACTCGTTAAAACAGAAGATCGTAGAAGTAGATGACAGACAACGGTCGGCTGTACAGAAAATCAGTGAGACAGATAAAGAGAAGGAGACACGGCTAGAAGAATTAAGAAACCACATCGCCAAAGTTAAAGAAGGCCAAGAACGACTACAGCGTCAATTAGCCAACGCAGAAGTCGGATCGACCGCAAGAACAGGTGGGCCGCATAACAACGAATTAAAATACAACGGCACAGACCGATATCCCATCGAATTTCTCAAAGAACTGACCGAAATCCAGAACACATTCTACCCAAGTGACGATGTCAAATGGATCGGTCGACATCTAGAAGCAGACGCCGCGATTTGGTGGAGGGTGATACGAGACCAAATCCGCAACTTTGATGAATTTAAAGACCTCTTCACACAAAAGTATTGGGGAGAAGAGAGACAGGACGCAGTCAGGGACAACCTAGAATTTGGTCGATTTAATTGGAAGGGCAATCTGAGCGCAATTCAATATATGGAGCGCAAGCTTCTTGAAAGTCGCCAATTAACGCCAGCTATCACTGATCGTCAGCTAATCAAAAAGATAGCGCGCCATTTTTGTAAGAATATTGAAATTGCTGTGGTGACAAGGGGGATTAATTCAATCCAAAACCTTGAATCATTGATTGCAGAGTACGCCACGATTAATCAGCGAACAACTAGAGATAATGACTTTGTAGGGAGTCACGAGAAGGTGAATGCCCGAGGTGTGGGGGAAGCAACAAACACACCCCAACCATTTCACAATAAGGGTGTCAGCTGGAAGCAAAAACAGCAGGTGCCGAACCAAGAAAGTGAAAACGATCGCAACGTTAAGGGGTTTGGACGACACACTAACCGACAGCCCATAAATTCCTTAGAATTCGTAAACAACGGTGCGTCGACCTCGACTGGTAAGGGGAACGACGTAGATAGAGAAAAAAAAAATTAACCCTACCATACAATGAGATAGCCGATATACTGACCAAGAACCGACTTCACGAAACCAACATACTATTACCAGATCTTAGAAATGAATTAACTTATGAAGATGAATTAAGATTCGAACAACGGATTTCTAAGTGTCCAGAAATATTAATTAAGTTCAATAATAATATTACGGTCCTTGCCTTATTGGATACTGGGAGCGCGATAAATGCGTTGTCAGAAGAATGGTTCAACCAAAATAAACATTATTTAGAACCATATGAGGAATTAAGCATGACTAATACACTGATTATTAGTGCAGTAGGTAGTAAGTCTAAGCTAGTACGGAAACAAATCTTATGTGACATTTACATTAGTGATATCAAGATAGACTGCGTATTTTTAATTATTCCAAATTTAATTAGAAATTGTATATTAGGTATTAGCTTTATGAAAGATGAAAAATGTTTGATTGACGTGGAAAAGGGAGTCGTCGAATTTAGAGGAAGAGAGGAAGAACAAAATGTCAGCATACCCATTATACACATGGAAGTAGTAGAAGCAGAAGAAGAGGATGAAATCGAGAAGAAAATAAACGCGAAAGTGGACAACATAACAGGTGTGGATGAGGAAACGTTAGAAGATCTGAGAGAAGTCTTAATGAATAATAAAAGTTTATTTCGGGAGAGTCCAGGGAGAATGGAATGCTATCAGCATGAATTTAAAGTAACGGACAACACGCCTTATTTCCAACGCGGGTGGCCAATTCCACTTGCATACAAGCAAAGAGTTGATGCCGAAATCAACAAAATGTTGAAACACGGTGTAATTGAGAGGGGAAATAGCCCATTTATTAATCCAATGGTCGCCGTAATAAAGAAAGACGGAAACGTCAGGCTGTGTTTGGACGCACGAAAAATCAATAGTGTTACCATTCCCGACTATGAAGGACCAACTCCTATCCAACAGATTTTAGCAAGGTGTGGTAGAATGAAGTACCTGTCCACAGTGGATTTAACCAGCAGTTTTTGGCAGGTGCCACTAAAGGAATGTTGTCGCGATTACACTGCTTTCATGTATGAGGGGAAATGTTATAGATATACAGTAACACCATTCGGATTAAGCACCAGTTCTGCCGCTCTGACGAGAGGACTAGACATGGCACTTGAAGATCCGGTGAAGGAAAACACAATCATCTACGTTGACGACTGTCTTTGTTACTCGAACGACGTCAAGACGCATCTGGTACATTTGAATTTATTATTAAGCAATCTACGCAGAGCAAACCTAACGATTAACCTCGATAAATCGCAATTCTTTCGTCAAGAAATCGCCTACCTAGGGTATCGCTTAACTACAGAAGGAGTTCAAGCAACAGAAGAAAAGGTTGCTGCGATCAGAAATTTCCCAGTTCCGAGAAACCAGAAGCAATTGAAAGGATTCTTAGGATTGACTAACTTTTATAATAGATTTACTGCTAAGTATGCAGAAACGATTCAACCATTACTGGATTTATTGAAAAAAAATAAAAGGTTTATATGGACATCAGAACTAGATCGATGCTTCAAGGAAGTAAAGGATCTATTTATTGAAACGGTTATATTAAAATTTCCGAAAGTCAACCAACGATATTTTCTTCAATGCGATGCGAGTAAATACGCCTACGGTGGACAACTGTATCAGTTGGATGAAGAGGGGAATGTGGGTGTAATTGCCTACACGAGTAAAACTTTTAAGGGTGCGGAAAAGAACTATTTCACGACTGAAAAGGAACTCTTAAGCATTGTCAGATGTTTAGAGAAGTTTCGAATATATATCTTGGGTCAACCATTAACGATTATAACTGATAATAAAGCACTCACTTTCATGCATAAATGCCATCTAAACAACTCCAGGATAACTAGGTGGATCCTATCCATACAAGAATATAACTTTAACATCCTTCACTGTAAAGGTAAAGAGAATGTAGTGGCCGACATACTCAGCCGATATCCAGAAGATGCAACGGAAGAGGACCAAGTTGATGAGAACTTTGAATACCAGATAAATCAGGTAACTATAAAAATGAAGAAAGACGTATGTAGTATGATAAGAGACATAGGAAAATTCCAGAAGGAGGATACGAAGTTAGGATCTATTATAGGTAATCTAGATAATGGTAATGAAAATGATATGTGTAAGTTTTATAAGTATGTTGATAACAAATTGTATAGAAAGTGTAAGAACAAATGGAAATTATACGTGCCAGAGAGTATTACGGACATAATCATCTCCGAAATACACCAGATGTACGGCCATTTAGGAGGTAAGAAATGTACCAAACTGTTACAGGAGAGTTTCACATTTGACAAAATGTCAAGGAAAATTAAAGAGTACGTAAAAACTTGTGACAAATGTCAACGTTGCAAGGATAGCCAAAATAGGAATCTGTTTGGCGGAACGATACCAATTTTACCATCAGAGAAAGGAGAACTCATTAGCGGGGATTATTACGGACCGTTACCAGTATCGATGGGTGGCGTAAAATACATCTTCGTCATGGTTGATAACTTTACAAAATAGGTGAAGTTATACACGTTGAGAAGGGCAACAACGGCCGCAACTATCAGGAGAGTCCGACAATACATCGAAGAAGTTGTAAAACCGAAAGCAATATTAACGGACAATGCGACGCAGTTCACATCGAAACAATGGGTGGAAGGATTGAGTGAACTTCAAATACAACCGAAGTACACTGCCATTCGCAACCCGTGCGCCAACCTTGCCGAACGTATTAATCGACAATTAGGAAACATGTTCCGTATATTCGTCGGCGAACAACACACTAAGTGGTCACGTTTCATTACAACAATCGAAAGCTGCATTAATGAAACGTATCACGACACCATTGAAGTAACACCATACGAAGCGCAGTTTGGTAGGAGACCAGCACGCGTTTGGGAAAAGTACTTAAACCAAGAAATACATGAACATAGCATAACGGACAACCGCCAAATCTTCGTGAAGATGAAGCTGAAGAGAGAGAAACACGCAAAGAAAATGAACGAGGATAACAAAATTACCAAATTTAAATTGGGAGATATAGTATTGGTAAGGACATATTGCCAATCGGATGCCATGCAGAAGAAAATTGACAAATTTTGTGAATTATATTGTGGACCCTATAAGGTGAAACAGGTCTTAGGGGAAGCTACATATATCTTGGTTGAATGCAGCGATGAACAGAAAATACGCGGCAGATTTAACATAAGACAGTTGAAAGCTTATCATTCCCGAAAGGAAAGAGATTAAAGAAAGAAATCAACGTGATAAATAATACATCAAATTATTTAAGGACAAGACGTGCGTTTATGTTACGTAAAGAAGGGAAAAGGCAAACTACTCAACGGCTAAGTGGGGAGAAGTTAGAGGAAAGCGTAACGCCTCTAACGGTAATAAAAAAACAAACCATTCAAGTTTGCTTAGCTAAGAGATAGAATTGTCTTTGTAAATAAATCAAGAACTATGTCATTGTGTTATAGTTAGTAGTGAAATCATAGACTAATTTGTAAAAATTTAAATTGTCTTGTTTCATGGTAAAATTTTGAATAATGTACGTGATAAGATAGTAATCGATAAGAGAAAGTAAACAAAGGTTTGTTACTTAATCATTTGAAATAATTAGCTATAAATTATTGGAATGTACAACAAGCAGTAATAAATTACAAGAATGTAAAATAGAAAAAAAAATCATTTATTATAGATTGTGTAATCGTAAAAACTTTAATGAGAATTATAGTGTGATAGTTGTTAAGTTCAAACAAAAGGGGAATGTAAATAAAGTTTTGTTCAATTGAAATGAGATTTTGTTGAGAAATTGTAGAATTTTAGGGGAAGAAAATTTTCTTTGATACGTATAAGAAGTACAGTATTAATGTTTATATGTGTAAAATTTAGCGTAAATCAAATTGTAATATAATCTTTGGAAAATCTAACCAAGGATAATTAGAGTGAATAGGTTATCATTAATACTTAAGCTTATTGTGTTTTCTTTTGTTGTAACCAAGTTGGTCGAACGCTTGTCAACAAAATGTAAATTTTAGCCAATAGATTATTTAGGAGTAATGCATATAAATATTAAAAACCTAAACGAAAAAAAATGTGATAACTAGTTAGCAACAAAAGAATATTCTTTTACTTTATTTTCCTAAAAGGAAGGAATTTTGTAGATATAGAACATGTAAATGAATATTAACTTAACCATATAATTACTAGAAAATCTGTAAATGGATTCATAATCTCAAACAAGCGAGCAATAAATTCAGTATCAAGGTTATGAACGACAGTGGTGTAATAATGACAGACAGTGTTGAAAAAGGGGGAAGGAAAGGGTAAGTGACACTACACTCTTTCATGTGGAAGATGATCTTTAGTGACTACACTCTTTTCAATGAAGAATGACCATTGATGAAACTTCAGCAAGGGCATTAATTTGCGATTCCTTGATTCGGGACTCATCAATGAACCCAAATTGGGGACTCTGTAAAGCAATTACGGCAGAGAATTTTTTTTTGCGTAAACGGCACTGTAGCGGGCGTCAACTGTCAAGAGTGATGCATGGTATAGCCAAACGGCCGCCGTTAGACAATGATTTAAGAAGGACAACGCCTTGGCACATAACAGATGTTGGACATGGATGAACGACATAAGCGCAAGTGGCGACAATAACAAAGAAACAAAAGACGGTGTCAGTTCATCACAACTACCGACAAGGAGTGTACTAAGGGGACGCCAACATTTTCGACGTATACGTGTGAGTTAGCGGCTGCACATGGACATAACATTTTCCACAAAAGCAGTCTAAGAGCGGATGCAGTTAGGTACAAAGGAACTTATATAGCTGCACAGCGGGAAACTTGCTTACTGGCACGACATACGGAGCATCTTGTAAGGCTGCAGAACAGATGTTAGTTCCTGGAAGATGACCACCATCAGCGTGTGAACGTAACAAGGGAAGTCGAGGACAATACGGCGATTCGACACACCCGGGTTATGGTACACACATGTGCGGAAAGGAAATCGCTTAGAAAGGACACTTGGGAACGTAAGAACAATCACATAACAGACAACCGTGTAATTAGGTCCGTCGTCATACGGGGAGATGGTGGACAGCAAGACTTTTAGAGAGGGGTCTTGGCTGACCTATCAAGAGCAAGGAATTCGGCAAAGGCGGGTGTAAAGAAGACGTCAACATGGAGACAAGGGTGAAGAGCGAATGGGAAGTAGACTAGTGACCCCAGCCGGAGTATCCAGGAGGAGCCTTCGCAGAATCTGATGCGAGAAACCAATCATGACAGTGATTGTGGTAAGGGTATGACATCCGTGGAGGGAGTCGTGTTGCTGAAGTAATAAAATAAGGTGTTCGCAGAGAAGAAGAGTTCAGTCGATTTCCAATTTTCAAACAATTTAAGTCAGCCTATAAAAATCAGTCAGTCAGTCTATTTTAATCTCAGTTCGGTCGATTTGGAGAGTTCAGTCTCAGTTCGGTCGTATTCTAAATTTTGTCAGTCAATTCTATTTCGGTATAAACCAGCCAAAGTCTTTCAGATGGACGGTAGTAAAGTGTATTGATACAAGCAAAGAGATCGTTCGGGAGTGTATCAGAGACTATGTAAAACTGTAGAACTAACCCGTGACCAAATACTATGACAATGTCGAGTTAAGTACGATCAGACTTTGTGATCATAAAAATCTCGTTTTTATGAATCTAATGCGAGTGATAAGGTATGACAATATCACATTACCGTGACATAAGTGACATGAAACAATATAGTAAGATTGTGCCACGTTCTTAACTCACTAAAATGCAATTAAAACCAATTATATTTGCATTGTGAATACAGTATAAATGGTACAATCGCTCTAGTTAAACGCAGCATAAACTATTGCACGCGTACATCAAAAGTGACAAAGAACCTACACGCAAAGTGTTTTAGACGATGAAGTCATATTCGAGTTAACGCAATTAGTCATTATCGTTCATGCGAGTATCCGGATAAAATGTGGGACAAATAGTGTCGTGACGAAGTGTCAAGTGTAATTTAATTGGCGTATCTTCAGCCTGGATTTCTTCGTAGGATGAGAGGTACGACGCAGTTAATCACCGCAATTTGGATACAAACAACAAGTAAATTATTATCATTCATGTAACATTAGATTAGGTCGCCACTGTCCTGCCACTCAAAAAGAACTCGCCACTGAGTAGAATATACATTTATTTAATTGTTGAATATACATATATTTAATTGCTCAAAAGTAACGCAAATTGAGAAATATGAATCCATAGAGTAGGATATATTGAAATTTATATGGTCATTAATTAATTAGTCTTTATTGATTTTGTAGATGTTCATAACGTAGAGATAATATAACAGCATTGTATATTTGATGTTGTCTAGAAACGCTAACTTTATTCAGTATTTAAATGATATTGAAAACATATAATAAATTTGTATCGTTTATAAAAATTAAATTTGTATTGTTTACGAAAATTAATAGTGTCTGAGTCAGATGATTGTTATTCACCCAAAACACCTGTTTACATATGGTGCTCCAGCACGCGGGGCGTATTATGGCTCAGTGATATCAGAGTGTATCATCAGATATGGCATGCCCGTCCTGGAGCAGTAAACAAGATCTGTAATAAAAACTTACATTTATGGAAACTCCTTTGAATAATTTTAACTAATTTATGCAAGTAGAGACAAACATAAAATATACTACAGTTACATATGGTGCCTCAACACGTGACACGAGGAAGCAAATTCTAGTAGATAATTGTAACCAAGAGAAAATTTTTATACAATTAAAAATTCAATTAGATTATGTAATTAATAAATTTGCATAATACATGTATATTTGTACATGATGCCCAACGCGTGGTAATATATTATATATATGTACATTGCGCCCAAACGCGGGACAATAAGTAAAATTTATTTAATTAATTAATTTATGCAATTATTAAACCTGCATAAATATTACATTCGTATATGGCTCCCAAAGAACGTGGGGCGTAACAAACTACATATACTGCCGTATATGGCGTCCAACTACAGGGCTAAATACACATAAGTACGACAAAGTTCGTACCGACAGCACTATCATAAATACAGATAAACATTTATAGAATTAATGGAATAATTAATTTATGCAAATAAATATGCATGAGATATACATTTGTAGGTCTTTAAAAAACTTTTTTCTGTACCATCGAAATGGGTTAGGGGAGGTAAAGTAGAGGCAACAACCATCCACTGTCATCCTGGGCAATCATTTTCACGGACTGAGCCGACCTGGGGGCTGAAAAAACGAAATCGAATTTAATTTTAAATATTGAAGTTATACCAGTATTAGTGTTCACTTTGTAGAAATCAGGTACGGGCGATGAAGTAGGAATACAAAGGTCCCGTCCGAACTTTGGAAGTAAAGTTGTTTGATATCATGAAACGAGATTGGACAGTCCCGGAATGTAAGGATATCATAATAAATAATAAAATAAACTCCTTATGATTATCTAAAACTTCCGGGCTGAAAGGCCGTGGTCGAGTGCTTGATGTTCTAAAGCTAGACGTTTCGGCCACACCACCGGTGGCCATCTTCAGTAGCAAAAAAGTGTTCGAATAGATGGCACGCCGAACACGTCTCCCAATGAACTGGTGTGGCCGAAACGTCTAGCTTTAGAACATCAAGCACTCGACCACGGCCTTTCAGCCCGGAAGTTTTAGATAATCATAATGACACCGGCCGTGAAAGCCTACGTACTAAAATAAACTCCTGCTCAACAGTCAAGCAGCTTTTGTGATTAGTGTGACGATTGCATGGCTTTAGCACAACGCGTCGCCAGCCGCTAGTTGCGGTATCCGCAGCCAGGAGGCACCCCGCTGTTATCTCAGCGGCTACTCAGTTCTGCCTCACGACGCTGAGTGCACGCCGTACGGAGCCTCCGCCGAGAATTGAACCCGGGACCACGAGCACATCAATTGCCCGTGTTAGCCACTAGACCACCTGGAGGATCATGTAAGGATATCAGACATTTGCATTAATTAGGACGAACAAGCCCACATACAGGGCCTATTGACAATGCAAAGTTCTAGAATTCAAAACGCACAGCACTCGTCTATATTCTTAAGGCTTAGAATAAGTCTGGAGGAACCTACGAACCCAAGTCAGCATATATCGAGAGGCGTCAGTGAACAATGACAGGAAGAAAGAGGGTTTCCTGTGTCTTTCAGGGTACAATTTACATTATTCCCAACCAATCTGATTTTATCACTTTGATTTTTACTACAGACACTCGTTTAATTATCCACAATTCACTGGCCTATAAAATTTAATATATATATTGCTTCTTGTCTTATTTCAGAATTTATATGTAGGCCTAGTATAGCACATATATTCCTAATTTTTTAATTGAATCGTTTATCTCGCCATTAATCTCACAACTATAAACTATATATATATTGTTACGAGGGTCTACTTGATCGTCGTAGGTACAGTGGAAAACAAAATAAGTAGGCCTACAAGATGCCAATTAAGTCACTAATCACCTGCTTTAATTTTTACAGTTAAACAGTTCGTAATTAACAACACAGTCTACTACAGTAAATCAAACATAAGTTGTTCACACGCAATAAAATGTCACTAATATTAAACACAGGTGTATTAAAAGTATACCGCCCGATTATAAAACCCAACACTTCACTAATAACCACTTGAACGTATACAGTAATGTCGCCCTATAATAACTCTCGAACCGAACTGTAAATATATCGCTGCTATACTGACTTGAGCGTCCCTGAGTAATTGTATTTATAACCGCCAAAATCTAGACGATTCCTAATTGCGTCTTAGCGTCCGTATGAACTACGTAATTAACTGCGGCCTTGACACAGTCCGCACGGCTGGCGGCATCGAGAAGACTCTAGCAAATGCGTCTACAAGCAACATACGCCACACCACGCAGTAGAGCGAGATTCTTCTGGCACATTCGACAAACACGTAGATTGTTCTGTGATGTCGTAACAATATTCTACTATATCTATCAGCATTAATTTTCCAAAAAAAATAAAAATTCTTCAGTACCTCCAATGTACGCGTATTATTCAAAACAATTTTTGTCCTACATTTTCACGTTATTTTATCAATCTGCTATTTCATTATTACAATATAAGGCCTATTCTAGCTCTACCTTCTATATTAAAAGTTTACTGTGTCTGACAATGATAATCGTCCTCATAGGCCTCATAAATGTTTTACCGCACATCAGATATACGAAATGCAAGAAACATTCACGCCCACATAGTGCAAACGAATAGTACAAGGTCTCATCTTCTTAAAGACACTCGAGACGCCCAGCTCATTAAGAAACCTGCCAGACGCTCTTGCTTCTGCCTCAATTTTTTTCTTAAGCTGTTTTTTTTTTTTTGTACTTCTTTATCCGCGAGACTGTGGCGGAGCGGATTTTTTGTTGTATTCTGAAGTGGTCGCCCCCAGACGAGTGAGTGAGTGAAG
This sequence comes from Magicicada septendecula, assembly GCA_034769895.1. Classification (NCBI taxonomy): domain Eukaryota; kingdom Metazoa; phylum Arthropoda; class Insecta; order Hemiptera; family Cicadidae; genus Magicicada; species Magicicada septendecula. The sequence goes on along the minus strand of CM068372.1, from coordinate 441,344,364 downwards.
CCGGCCCTCTCCTCTCCTCTCCTGGCGACGGCACTTGCCAAAAAACAAGCGCGACCCTCGAATGCACCCACCACCAGACGTTCCCATGAATTAAACAGTATACATCATCATCATCATCATCATCATCATTATCGATTACGCACAAAACGTGCGCGCGCACAAAAAGTGCTCCGCTCTGAAGAACGGTCTTAATATGTTATTAATTCGTTTGTCATACCGTTAAGCAATGAATATTTCGTTTATTAACTTATATAAGTAACCAGAGATTTATTCTTTATGCTACGCTCGAATATTTAAAAGAATGTTACGTTTAATTGAAGTTCTTTTTGTAAATAGAGGTGCTGTCTCCTAGGACAGTCGGGTCTTGATTTTCAAAACGAGTTCTTTGTTTTAAAAAATTAAGATTATAAAACACACTTAACGTTTACAAGAAAAAAAAATTTACAATACAAATGATACTCAAGTGAATGTCTAACATTGAATTATAATTTAGACAAACTAGAAATATTGGAAAGACGAATTATTAGGAAAATATTAGGCCCACGAAAAACTTCAGAAGGTTGGAAATTAAGAAGTAATGATGAAATATATCAAAGTATAGAAAGTATAACAGAAACAATGAGAAAAAGAAGACTATTTTTTGGACATTTATATAGAGTGGACGACAATAGGTTGATAAAGCAAATCTTCAGATATCTATGGGGGAAGAAGCAACATCAAGTTGGATTAAAGAAATCCAAAAGGTTTTAGAAAAAAATAATATACACGCAGAAGAAGCAACTGACAGAGAAGTTTCTCGGGCAAAAGTGTTGAAAATGGAGGGAGTTCAGGGTAGGAGAGAGAAAAACGCAACGCAGGCTCAAAGTGGACTGAAGACAGGAAGAAGAGACATAGTGAAAAGATGAAAGAATACTGGAGAAAAAGAAAAGAACAAGGAATAAAGAATTGAAATTGGCATGTGGTCCTCAGATGGCCGATACAAATAGAAAAAAAGTGCTTTTTAGCACATAAAGTAGCACTGACCATAACTATAGCAGAATAACACAGACTGCGTTAGACTTTCACAGTATTACAAAAGAGTCGACGATCGGTAATATTAAAATCGTACTACATCTATTTGACCTGCTTCATGTTGAAAACAATCGATTCGTCACTGAGTTTTTTTTTGTCAACGGCTAGGCGAAATCTTTTCATTGTTGGCAGTAAAATGCGATTTCAAGTTAAAGTCTGTTTCCATCATGTGTGTGTGTGTGTGTGTGTGTGTGTGTGTGTGTGTGTGTGTGTGTGTGTGTGTGTGTGTGTGTGTGTGTGTGTGTGTGTGTGTGTGTGTGTGTGTGTGTGTGTGTGTGTGTGTGTGTGTGTGTGTGTGTGTGTGTGTGTGATATTAATTATGTTTCTGTTATTTGTTTTTATACATTTATTTACACGGACACATATTTTTGTTTTTTGTTCACTGTTATCATACTTTTATAAGAAACTGTAACAATAAACGAAGTTATTGTTTGGCGATGTTTATCATTTAATTTCTACTGCTTTTATTCGTGAGAAGCTGTATTTATAATTTTAAAATATCACGGTTTGATGGGTAAAAAGAACTTTTTAACTGATAACGTAAGCGAACATGGTAACGAATAGAGAAATTTGAATGCAAATGACGGAATGGAAAACAAGGAAAAGGGGTAAAAATTAAAATATGTTCAAATTAAAAAAAAATTATTTGCATGGCGTAAGATTGAAATAAATAAAAAAATTAAAATTAAATGAAAAAACTATAGGCCCAACTATCCACTATCTTGTAGTTTGGACTAGTAATTATTTACTTTTCGAGTATTTATTTTATTTATTTACTTATTTAGAGTAAAACTACGAGATTTTAAAAGCCGAACAGCATAATTAAGTTTCGCCTATCAAAAGAAAGTGTTATGGTATTCCGCCTGCAGGATATTGAATAGACTACAATTCCAGCCGCTACGAGTTGCGGGAGTAACAGGAGTAAGGGCGCATAGTTTTAGTTACGTTAACCCCTCGCTCCGACATTACACTACACGAGACAACTGCATAATTATCTCGCTTTAACATCATCTCAGCTACGTACTACACAGCCCCCGGTTTCCGGAAACAACAACAACAACAACAACAACTTCATCGCGTTTACCGCAAGAAACTAATTACACAGACTGAACAATTGACTACGCGACACGCGTGTTGGAGTTGACTGCATCCTTAACGGAGCGTGGGGCGACCTACGAGTGGTCGTTGTTGTTGTTTGATTCCTAAATCTTGAGTTGGCCTGATCAATTGTGGAGTACGACAATGGTATCCATTATCACCTTCTCTTTTTAATTTATATATTGACGATGTCATATAAAACTGGGAGATGTGTCTTCCAGACCATTTTATGATTGGTCACTCTACAATCGGACTCTGAAAACAGATTGCAGATGGGTATACATTTGTTAAATGGAACCTGCAAAGACCCTGAATTGCAGATATCCACAATTAAAACCAAGGTGATGGCTTTTTGTGGAACTGATCCCATACGGGCAAAAATTGTTATAGACGGTACTGTCCTGGAACAAGATAGCAGTTTTGAATACCTGGGCTACAGTGTGTCTTATAATGCAACCAACGACGTGGTGAACAAGTTGCATAAGTTCAACCTTATGTGCGGGACAATCAGGCGAACCCTTAAGTCAGCAAGTAAAGAAACAGGCCTAAAATTCTACAAGGTGATGGCTCTTCCCACACTTCTTTATGGGTCTGAGAATTGGACTTTAACGAAAGGCCAGGCCAGTCGCATCCAAGCGGCTGAAATGAGATTACTCAGGCACATGGCAGGGTATACTCTACTTGATCATAGAAGAAACACAGATATACGGCAGGAACTGAATATTATGACTATACTCAACTGTCTGGATTCTATTATTTCTGCTGTTGTTAATATGCGCCCTGTTTTCCTTCTTATATCTTTGTTTCTAACATGTTGCATTCTAGAAATATTACACGCTCTTCTTAAGAAGTCCATTTCCACAGTTTCAATCACATTTTTCTCTTTATCTGAAAGTTGCCAGCATTCGCAGCCTTAAGTTAAAATGGGCTTCACAATAGTTGTGTAGATTGTCAGTTTAGTTTGAAGTTTCATTTTGTTCGACCAAAGAAACGAGTTTAGCAAACGAATAGCCTTTTTTACCTGTTGTATCTTATTTTTGATGTCATTCTTTGTTGTTCCATCTTCTGAAATAATGCCTCCCAAATATTTGAATTCGCTACACTTTCCGATTCTGTGGATTTGCAGATCTGGGTCTTCTTCTTGCACGTCTCCTATTTTCAGATATTCTGTTTTATGTTTAGACCCCATTTCTTGTACTCCTCTTTCAATTTTCTAAACATATAGTCTGTGTCGTCCTTACCTGATCGCCGGCAAATAGGAGAGTTGTTAAGCACTGCTCATCCATTTGAATTCCCATTCCTGATGTTTTTCTTCTCCAGTTACTGATGGCTTCTTGGATATATATTTTAAACAGGGTAGGTGACAATGAAATCTTATTAATTACAAGAAAATAAATAGCATACAACGAGTTTTTTCTTTTAATTCTTGTAGTTTTATATTCACAAAATCTAAACGCCTCTATACCAGAAACGCCCCTTCCAACTAGAAGGAAATCCTGACTGCTTCCATGTGAAGAGTATATAGAAGAAATCATTGACTTTTTTCTGCCTGACTCATTTTTTAAGACTAGAATTTGACAGGGTAGTGATAGTCGCTTAAATTCTACATGCTTTAGAATGTATTACTTCAGGCGGTTTTCGGTGACTCAGACGAAAATACTCGCTTACATGGTGTTTATTCCTCATCATGTGCTATTGGTCCGATGAAAGTCAAGTAATCCATTCCCAGTTGCCTACTGTTGGGGCAATGCAACAGTCCGCCTGAGACAGACGCACAAAACACTAATCCTCCCCACCGTGTATAGCTAGAGACAGGTAGTGTGGCGTGAATCATACCACGGGCATACAGGTCATGCGACGATGGTGATGAATTTACTAGTTCAAACTGAAGATGGGTGCACCCGCCCCTTTTAGCGGAAAAATAGGCCCCTTATTGCTGTATAGGCCTATAAATTAATTCAGTGACAGTCGTTGTTCAAATGTTAATGCAAACATCCAATCACTGTGAATTTTCAAACCTCACATCCGCCCTCTTGTCTTTTTTTACGCATTTGGTAACTAACATAATTCGTTCACAAATTACGAAATTAATCAAATTAATAAAACCTTCTCCACGTACAGCTGGTTTTGATTTATTATATTTCCTTCTTTTCTCATTATTTGTTTGTCAAAACACGCATACGAGCACTCCATTCAGCTGTCCAACAGACCATTTGATAAACAAATACGTACCTGCTACACTCGCGAATTAATAACATAACCAATTATAGTACGCGGACGCGATGCTCGGCGCAGATTACAACGACGTTCTGCTTAATTTTAAAGTAAAATTTTATAATTAAATTTACTTCATTAGGGGCACCACTTTCCTGCCCACCAGCACCATCTTGTCCCCTCCCCTCTTCCTCACCCCGTTACAAGACTATATTATCTGTTGCTGGCAGGAGCTGGATAATTTTTTGCTCTCGTGAAGAAATAACAATATCAAGAAAAAATAATATGTTATTAAAACGCAGAATTAAGTTCTTTAATATTAATATCATCCTATATAAGTAAGTGAGCCCAGTGGTGGAGTAATTATTCATAGCCCGCGGGGTCCTTCTTGATTAACGAAAGATGATATTTATGGTTAGGCGTCTCCCCTCTCCAACTCACTCTCTCTCGCTATAAGTGTGTGGCGGGTGTGTTCGCTGTGAACACGTTGAATAACTAAACGTTTTTTTCTGACACACCTGGTACCATCTTCTTTACTCTCACCTTCATATCTTTACCTTCGCTGCCGCCCATTTCTTATCAATTATTTTTCAGTTATGTGAACTTTCTACAACCGAACTTTCATTTGCCTTATGCTATGATGCCCTTCAGTCATTCGGATCGATTGCTTTATAACCTACTGTTTCTGCGCTGATCCTTGGACGTCGATGTTCCTCGGACTCTCTTTCTCTATGCTCCTTTGATTGTGTCCGCTTCGGGCAACCGTGGTCGTCAGTTCGACTCTGCTGGCTGCCATCCATCTACGTTCGTTTTAGCCTACTGTGTTTAAGGTATTCCTCTTGACTTGAGTGGTTTGATTTGTTCAGCATTCAAGTAAAGGTTGTTATTAACAATAATCAACATCATTGTCATCAGCATTCCAATCGTTCTCAGGATAAGGCCGTAGACCTGTTCCGGAACCCATTTGCTACTCGGTCTACCGACATCTCTCTTCCCAGTACGGTGATAACCCGAGGCAACCACGGATAGACGAAGAGCCATGGGGTTAAAATATCCTTCTGTGGTCTTCAATCTTCTCGTGGAACGATATAATGTTTAATTCGCGTTTAATATCCTCGTTCCTTTTCCGATCCAGGAGAGAACAACCTTGCGTCCCTCTTAGAAATTTCATTCAGCTGCCTGGATCCTCTGTACGTCCCTTTTGTGAGTCCATATCTCACTAGCGTACAGGAATGTGGGGACACCCACAATTTTATAAAATTTCATTCGGGTATCCTTCCGTGTTTTATTTTTCAGCTACCTATAAATCGTTCCACAGATGCGTCTACATTTCGTTATCCCAATTTGTATTATTAATAAATTAAACAAACAAACAAACAAACAAAAAACTAGTAAGAAAAGTCTAGTGTTGCTGGATTTGTTTACGGCAACTCTCTTCTTAGTCGAATATTTCGTGTATGAAGCATCCTGATTAAAACTGGCGAATAGTCGAGTCGACCGTTTGCCTCTGTCCAACGAGATCTTGAGCCATGAGTGCAAAAAGCAGCTACGTGTGATGGATTACCAGGTAAACTTCTTTACTTGGTCCGGCCATCCATTTGTTGATGACCAATCCTTGATCATTCCTAGCGACATATCCTTGTTGAATGGACTCAGTTTTAACTCGATCGTTGGATATATGTCTAAATGTTGGGGGGATGTCTTATGATAACTTTAACGAGAACGATAACTCGGTAGATGAACAGAATCCTATTGTCTTTGACACTGACCCTCCCAAAAGTAGGAACACGGGAAGCAAAAATGTAAGAGTTCAAAATTAAAAGAATAATTGCAAAACTCCACGCGAGGTGTCAAATTAAAGACGAATTTTAATAAAAATCCGAATTAGGTGTTTACTTGTGTAAATTTCAAAATTTTTGGATACCACAGCCCGAAAAGTGGATCAAAAGTTTGTAAAAATTGTAGAAAATCCGCGCCAGGTATCCGGATGTAAAGGATAGGCTACTTTGCCCGTGGAAAGTTGTTCAACTTCAAGGTTTCCGCTGGCCAAAAATGGAATTCAAATTGTCGTAAAGATTGTGAAAAGACTTTATGGACCATGGGATTATGAGTAATTTTCCCTGTGAGAAATCATTATCATCATCACCATCATCTACAAGGATTAAACCAAGAATGGTTTGTTCCGGTTTCAAACAGGCAAAGATTAGAGCTTTTCACTCCAGCGCTTCCTCGTACGTCCCACACCTCTACGTCCCTTCGGCTTATAGTTCCATGTTTGTTTGGGGATGCGCCAGTCATCCATTCGGCAAAGATGTTCCCACCAATTCAGCTAATACTGGGTGATCCTGTCGAGTATACTTATAATATTCAGTTGCTGCCGTGTACCTGTGTTTCTTCGATGATCATGGAAGAGTATACCCTGGCACGTGCCTGAGAAATCTCATTTCAGCCGCTTGGATAGGATTGGCATGGCCTTCCGTTAAAGTCCAATTCTCAGACCCGTACAGAAGTGTAGGAAGGGCCATCACCTTGTAGAATTTTAGGCGTGTTTCTTTACTTGCCGACTTAAAGAGCAAGTACCTGATGGTCCCGCACATAAGGTTGAAGTTTCGCAACCTATTCTCAACGTCATTGCTTGTATTATAAGAAATCGTGCTCACCTATATTATGCTTATATTTTGAGAAAAAATGAGGTACAAAATATGGGAAACAAAGTATGACCCATTTACCTAATTATGATGGGAAACACCTACTAGTAATGTTGTGTCTCGGATAACATTGAGAATCATATATATGAAGAACTTTATTGACTGAACTGAAAAATAATTCACTAATATGATTTTGTCTAATAATCAATGTATTCGTCCAAAAGCGAAGCCAGTTCTGCGCACATCAAGGAGCTCACTACTAGTATTAACCAGACGACTTCTGTTTTTCGTGATGTGACCAAAACGATTTAAGATTTTAACATTTTTACGATAACCGTTGTTACATTACATTGATACCCACCCAACATACACCAAGTAATCTTCAGCAGCACCATATGTGGAACGTATAGATTTTCTTAAGCTTAGCAATGTCCCAAATGATACATACTAGTAAAAAAATTAAGCTAATGGAGACCATTACGCTTTAGTCAAGCGACTCATTGTCCTCACTTATTCACGCATAGACTACTTAATTACTCTGGAAGCCGTTAAGTATACCTCGGAAGAATGTAATGCTAAATATTTATATTCACTTACACAAACTGAGTCGGTCCGAAATCTGGAAAATCGCACTGCCGGGAATCTAAGCCACGAACGTTACAGATCCGTTGACGACGACAAATTTCATCTGTCGCGACGAACAGCTGTTTCGGTCTGACACAAGGGCACGCAGCGAACGAATTAATTTGTTAGCGTACACGGGCTGACAACGGCCGCCAAAACTGGCTGACACATTCATCAATGCCAATCCAACCGAACGAGCGTATGTCGAATCAAAATATAATTGCGTTCTTCCTGTCTGTAGGTACGGAATATTATTAACGGTACCACAGCGGCGTCCCTCCGACGGGAATACCAGTACGGCGCTCCGCGCGCCAATCATCACTTGTCTATCAGTCGGCCCAACATACGTACACACTTCCATACCGACACGGCCATTGTTTCGCTCCGTTGATTACATCGGTTTTGTCAAAACACGACTTGTCCTTACGCGCGCGCTCTCTCCCATACGTGCAGCGACTAATTTAACATGACAATAGTATGCTTGTACCTCGTTCTGGTTAATGACGTCATAATTCTCAACACACAAGTTATTGACATCTCCCACAACGTTGAGTGTTCTTCCTCGTCCAACTCGTGTTCGATGTAAATTAAGCTCCTTGTTAATGGTTTTCGAAAACAAATACGGAAATATTTTTACGAAGTACGGTTACAGTCAGATCTATGAAGACGAATGCACACAAGGAATGTCGGCTCAAGATGTCGAATGAAGATTTACGATGAGAAAAGAGACAACCAGGGAACCTGGTTCCCTTTTTAGGGAAGAATACATTCAGAACGAAGATCACTTCCCGAGTTACCAGCCTTCCGCCCGGGTTCCGTACGTGAAATTTCCCACATACGACAACCAAGTTGTAGACAGTTCTGATAAGTCAATCTTATGTATTCCTTTCCTCTTTAATTTCTTCTCCCATTGATTTTGATCCCCCCAAAAATAGGGGGTGGGGCAAATTGTTATGGTGTGAGCAAATTTTTGGTAAAATCGTAAAAATTCACGGGGGATATCAAATTAAAGTAATCACAATCTGAATATAGTGTTCATATTTCGAAATGTCAAATCCAGGGACAACCCTCGTAGAACGATCAGAAAACGCGTTCTTATTTAACAACTTTTATGTTGCTTCAAAAAAAAAAGGCGAAAACGCATACTTTCCTTGTTTTAACTACAATAAAATGGTAATACAATTTTACTGAATATTTTAAATGGAAACACTAAATGCGTCAAGAAACAGGCTACATTTTTGTGCAGCTTACACTGGAACCGATCTTTTCGGTGCAGCCAAACTTTTGCATGCGATAGCACTCTACACTATTTTGTATTGCAGCAAACCTGACACAAGGAAGCCCGACTACTTTGGTGGTACAAAAAAAAGGAAGTCTGTTACTTTTATTTACATAGAAATAATGTCGTTGTTTCGAGACTATTTAACTACTCGCAACACCGTGTAAATCAACACAATTATTACACAACTACTAATCCCGAGTCGCGCTATTATTAAGGTTTATTAAAAACCGCTCTTAGTTTGCATAGACCAGGGGGAGGAGAGAGACAGAGAGAGATTTATCTATGTCATGAGAAGCTAATACGCCCGCGACTGTCATCGCGGCCATAAATTACAAGCTATTAAAACGTATTATTGATGTATGCATACAACATATACAGGTGTGTGCGAGCGAGCGCGCACGCGTGCGTAGTGCCGTCGGGGCTTGTACTATAGCCTACACGACGCGTACACAACACAAGGGGAGGAGGATGATGCCCTGCTGTTCACCTCAAGCGACCGAAACCCAACAACAACAAGAATGTATTATTATAATTACAAGAAAAAAATGAAAAAGAGAAAGGAAGCACACACACACACACACACACACACACACAAACTTCGCATTATTATCATTATAATAATTATTATTAAATTTAAATATTATTATGATAATAATCATTATTATGTAAACACAACGCGAGCGCACATAAATCATCGATTTTGTGTATGCGTGTGCGTGCGCGTGCGCGCGTATACATAATACCTTGTCGCCGTTCGATGATGATTTATAGCGTTCACATTATCTGTCATCCGAGTTGGTACAAAAAATTTAAACCGAATATTTTAAAATAACAACGAGAAGGAAAAGAAGAAGATTTATTGATTTATTACATCAAAATACACAAAGAGAGAGAGAGAGAGAGAGAGAGAGAGAGAGAGAGAGAGAGAGAGAGAGAGAGAGAGAGAGAGAGAGAGAGAGAGAGAGAGAGAGAGAGAGAGAGAGAGAGGAGAGAAGTAGAGCGAGCGGTGGGGAGGTTAGGTCAACAACACCGCCCGTCTGTCTCTCTATTGCCCGCTACCGGTGGTGTCAAACTTCACGATTTACGGACGCGATCCAGGTGTCACAAACTTCACTCCCAACTACCTTCTTAAGCTTCTTCCTTCTTAACGCACGGCCGATAGGCTTTAACTTAACGGCATAGCATTAATTTATTTAGAACGCTACGACTTATGCTAAGATGTGGGCGCAGTGCAGTCAGTTATCCAAAGTAACTTGGAACGAGAGTAGTTGGCGGATAAACGAAAATTTTGATACTCGGAAACAGTAAAAACACTGTAACGAAAAGAACCGTACGACAATATTGAGTACAGTTTTATCATCTTCATCTTAACGGATTTAGTCTTCAGCGGCCTGGTCCTATTCCGCAGTCCACCTTTCCTTAGGTCTACCAACTTTTCTCTTGCCTCTAGGGTTGTAATCTTTCGCTATCTTCGGTATTCTAGTTTCGTCCATTCTATCTATGTGTTGAATCCATTTTCTTCTGTATTCTTTAATCCTTTCATTAACTGCAAAAATATCTAAATCACTTCTTATCTCCTCATTTCTTATACGATCTCGTCTATTACATCTTTTAACTGATGTCAGAAATTTCATTTCTGCTGTTTGCATCTTCTGTTCAACTCTTGTAAGTTTTAAATATATTAAAATGGTGTCGACATAGTACTGACGGATTCTTAAGCCCGATGTATTTCAGGCATTGAAAGGTACATACTGCACGCTGTTTATTTACATAGAAATGTATTTACAGCTTTTACTGGTTAGAGACAACAAGACTACGAGTAACTTAGGCATGCACTTACTTTTCGTTAGATTATTTTCGAACACCCTGTGTGGTGTAGAGATATTTAGTCGAACATCACCGCGGATCTCCCTCTAAAAGGAGAGAGTGACCGCTGTACCAACAGACAAATACGCATTTCTATTCTCATCCTTACCCATTCACCACCCACTATAGGCGACGGGTGGATTGAGTAACCCGTAGCCCCCGTTCTCTTTCCCTTCTTTAGCACTACAGCCCAACGTGAGTCTTGGGTTCCAACAACAACCCTCTCCAATGTTTTCTCTCAGCGTAACCCGTCACATCCCTTCTTCTGAGATCTTCCACCATATCATCCATCCATCTTATCCTAGGTCGATCCCTCTTTCTACTTTTATACAACTAAGCCCTCAGCATTTTCTTTGGAATACGCTGATCATTCGTCCGCTCCAGGTGATATAGCCACTGTATTCGTTGAGCCTTTACGTATCTTATAATGTCCTCATGCTTCAGTAGATCGTCCATGTTCCGGTTATTTCTTATTCTCTGTTCGGAGGCCCCGTTACCGATTCTAAGTTATTTACTTCCCGTAACTTAACCGCCACCGCTAGTGTCCGGTCTTGGGCAGGAATGTGAAAGTTAGAGGGTTTGCTTCACTACAAACGCGCAGAAGGCAACGGGAAACCGCTGTACTAATTCCCAGGAGAGCAGCACTGGATAGCTGGGCTCAAAACAGGAACCTGGGACTGTGTCGACAGGGTCTCACCTTTAGCATGTGGTGTGAAGAATTTTCGAATTATTTTCTTTACAGTTAGATTCTTCAACCGATTTAATTTTTAGATAGATATAAAGAGCACCTGCCTAGGGGCAACATCAGGAACATCAAATCAAACTTTGCCATGCATGTCATCGATCACAACCATACCTTTTCCGGTTTTAGAAATAATTTCAAACCACTGCATTTTTGTAAAAAGGGTAAACTCATGGACGCACTGGAGGATTTTGAAATTTACAGAGCCTCTACAACACACAATCATCAGCTTCTGAACGAGAAACTGTCGTTCAAATCAAACGAACTGTATGATACTGCTATACGCATGCTGAAACAGCACGACAAATAGGTACAGGCCGAATAGATTTGTCAGTCGCTCGCGGGGTCGGTAGCGATGCGCATCGTGAGATAACGCGAGTGGGGAAATCGACTGTGTAGCGAGATGTGCGTGAGCTTTATATATTTTTTATCTATTGACGTGCTCTACATGAGTGAAAAGTTTATCCACCTGATGATGGGACTTTAAGTCCTGAAACGCGTAGTGTTTATTGAGAAACACAAACAAGTTCCAAAGAAGGAAACCAAAAGGTAATTCTAAAAATTATTTAACGATTTAATAAAATAAAGACGCTGTGTTTACGTTGCAGATGGCTATAAACTCTTGGGGGGGGGGGAATCTGCAACGGTTTCTGCTTTCACATCTTCACATTGAAGACCAATGTGATGGCGTTTCATGGAACTGACCTCATACGAGCAAGCATTGTTGTATTCGGTACTGTTCTGGAGCAAGTCAGTAATTCTGAATATCTGGGCTGTAATATGTCTTACGTTACAAAGAAAGACGTGGTGAAGAAGCTACATAAGTTCAACCATTTGTGTGGGGCCACATCAGGAGAACTCTAAAATCAACGAGTGAAAAAACACGTCTGGAGTCCAACATGGTGAAGGCCCTCCCCACACTTCACTGCAGGTCTGAGAATTGGACTTTACCGAAATCCCATCCCAGTCGTATTCAAGCGGCGTGGCGGGGTATTGGCTACTCTTGAAGATCGCAAAAAATGTTGGCGTGGGACAGGCACTGAATACTATGAGTATAGTCGATGGGATTGCCAAAAATCGGCAAAATGTTTGGATCACTTAACCGAATGGATGACTGCCGCGTCCCCCAAACAACTAGAGAATTATAAGCCGAAAGGGCGGAGATCCGCTTGGGACCGGAACAAACCATTTTTGGTTTAATCCAGCTGAAGATGATGATGGTGACTATGTATTCACGTTAAGCGTTAAAAACCATAAAGGATGAAAACAGGAAGCAGATCTTACGGTGAAAATTCTCGTCTTATCGTCGCCGATTCACATTACATATTGCAAAAAATGATCATTTACATCACCTGTTTTCCCTTTTCTTAATATGAAGTGGCAGCACTTCAAATAACATATTTTCCTAGTCAGATAACAGTGACAGGGGTTCAGTATGTAATATGCTAAAACTTTATGGTCAGCGACCCTGGATACTTGACGTTCGGATGGATACCTGACGCTGCACTGCATCTTGTCACGTGACACTCTCGTCGCTCGAGTATAGGCGTACGGGACCAGAAATTCTCGTTACAATAGTGGGTACTTACGTGTGCAAGCCATGCTCTTGGGATCTTTGGCTGCGCGATAATAGCCGGTGTTGCAGCGACACTCCGAGTAGCCGTAGTCGGGCGCTTTGCTGTGGGCAGGGCATGGCTGGCAGTGTTCGTCCCCTACAGCGTGCTTGTACTTCCCCGGCGGGCAAACTGTAACACAAAAATAAACGACTGTTAAAATTCTAAACAACAAAATCCAATATGTGTGTGTGTGTGTGCGCGCGCGCAAAATTAATAAATAACAATTTATTACAAGAGTATATACTTTTTAAATATTTTACAGTGTTTGGATAGTTTAAACTATCATCATCAGATCATACATTAGATGGTGGTAGTTCAAACAATCGAAACTGTAAAATATTCAAAAATATACATAATATATTCTTGTAATAAAAGTGTTATTTATTAATAATAATAATAATAATAATAATAATAATGCGAAATATATACAAGAAGGATGTGAGGAAATATGAATGTAAGATATATACGCGCGCGCGCGCGCACACACACACACATAATAATTTATATTCATAAAACTGTTCGTACAAGAATATATATATATATTTTTTAATATAATACTGTTTCAATAGTATCTAACTATCATCATCAGATATACAAATTAATAAACTTAATTTGTATTAATAAATTTATTAATTTTTATATCTGATGATGATTGTAATATAGGCCTACTACTGACCCAGTATTATATTCAAAAAAATAATACAAAATATATTCTTGCACGAAAATATGAATAATTCAGAAAATGTGTGTGTGTGTGTGTGTGTGTGTGTGTGTGTGTGTGTGTGTGTGTGTGTGTGTGTGTGTGTGTGTGTGTGTGTGTGTGTGTGTGTGTGTGTGTGTGTGTGTGTGTGTGTGTGTGTGTGTGTGTGTGTGTCACTAAATTTATTTTACGTTATACACTATAGTAATTAAGAGCATTTTGATGTTCTTCCGCGAATGATAACACATAATAACACAAGGAATAAATGGACTGGAGGACATCTAATAACGCATAGAACACACCTGGTAACCTTGGTACAAGATAAACTAGAAGGGAGGAGTAGAGAGAAGGGCTCAGGAACAAGTTACTAAGAGTACTGTAACAGTTATACCCATCGATGTATACTACTGTATATGGATCGCGTGCTACAATCACTGAATTCGGTCCGACCGCTGCATCAGTGGTTGGCAAGAACACTGCGTATGCTATGTACTGTACCTGTACAAAGTCTGACATTTCTGCTTTGTTACTGTGTCATTTTAACAATTAATGACTCCAAAGTGGGAGGTTTTTAATAAGTTCTTTTCCAAAATAAACTCATTTGTTTCACTGTAAGATTTCAGTATTCTGACACATTATTTAAGTTTATCGCTAAGTTCTGTTGCGTTCATAAACAGTTCTGTTGCATTCTTATTTATGAACATTTATTATTGAAGCCAGACGAATAAAGATAAGAATAAGGGAAAAAAAGAATAAAAGAAGTGAGCCGTAAAATTTAAAATGTTTATTGCGTAAAAGAAGCTGGCGTATACGCTCGCCATGGTCGTTAAAGTGTTCAATAAGCAATGCTAATTTACATTAATTTATTTTATTTTATTTTACTAGCTACGTATTAACTGTATAAAAATTGTTTACATTAAACATTACTAAATAATACAAATTTATTTAACTTTTGGCAGACACCAAGCTTAGAGAAGGTAGCTGCAGCGGTTCTTTCCTTAGCAGTATTATAGCACAAGATTTTATAAAATAATGTCACTATTAATTTGATAAGTTTCACTTCATGGCTGTCTTCAGAGAAATCATTGTTTGAAATATGTTTTCTAAACACTGTGCCGGCAAAGTTTTTGCAAGCTGATATAATCAGTTTTTGGTATTAAGTTTACTGTCAGATATAATCAATAAATTATACATATATTTTACAATCTTTAAAACGTCTAATGACGCTCTAATTAATTTTCCGCTTGATACAAACCAGTAAAATGGGTGTAAACGCGTAAGTTATTGTCATATCAGTTAGGCAAAAGTAAAAACAAACTGTTATAATAATAAAATCTTCATAAGCACAAATTTCAGTAGAACCGTCCCAAATGTAATAATTGTAAACTGTTAAAACAAGTGCGTTACTGACTGAATGACTCGTTTAATAAACGTGTTAACTTAGCGCCAAACGCTTTATTGCCAACCATTGTGTGGGAAGCTATACGTGCTTCGGACCGTTTTCTGCCGTTCACTTTGCCTGGCAGCACGCGATCCATATAGTATACATCGATGGTTATACCACAACGAAGAAGACGGCACTGGAGAGGAGGGTTCTGAGAAAGCTAATATGTACCAATCTGATGATTGAGGACCGAAAGAAGAGAAGATAACGTCAGAAGGAAAAGATTCCAACGACCGACGTGCACGATTCAAGAGAATCAAGTCGAGCTATAGACACGTAGCTTATATGCTTGCAAGGATATTCAAACAGAATTCTTCCGAATTTAATAAAGTGGTCGTAAATGTGGCCTCTTTGCAGCGTTTTATGCCTGACAACGCGAGTTCCGTTTCGCGTTTCCCCGAACAACAAAATTACAAACCTCTGTGTAATCAACAACTATCAGACTATCTAGTACTATACATCACGTGTTGTACGATCAACGTACCATAAAATTCGGAACAAGCACTAACAAAACATAAAACAATTAACATGACAGCCACAATTAATACAACATGAGACACTAATTAGCACATGATAAATCATAACAATTTCCTTCTCTTTTTATGCACTCGACTTTGTATAATTAAATTCAGTTTTTTTCCCGTGCTTTTGGCATGAATATAAATTTCTGTATGTAAATCTTTCCGCGATTTTTTTACGTCGTTTCTTCCCGTTCTTGCCTTGAATAAATAAACACGTAAAGTCAAGGACTTGCAGGCAAAATTGTAGCGGTTCTGTTCCCAAGTATTCAGGCAGTAAGCTCCCTGTGTAAAGTTCTTTGTATGTACGTTGATCCTTAGCGTTAGCCAGAAACATCATAAGGGTATAGTCCTACACTATACATATGCCTATGGTTTCTCGTATTTTATACAAAACGAAAATAATTCGTTTATTGCGTCTGGTGTTTTCAAATGAACAGTTTTGTAAATAATTCACTAAGCATCAATCTTGGTTATTCTACAGAGTGATTCAAAATTGCACGACAATCTCTGGGAAGCTGATTCTATAGCTAAAAATAAGAAAAAAAATTCATATAAACATAGATCCTAAAACGGTTCGTTAGCGAGTTACGGCTCGCGAACCAGTTCGCCCTGATTTCTGCTCCCACGGTAAAGTCAGGCCATACTGAAATTCTTGGGGTACAAAGTGAAGGGTAAAATTGGTGGTTTCTTATGGTTTTTGACATTCTACACATAAATTTCCTCATAATTAAATTCTCTACACGGTTAGTTAGACATTTTTATTTGTTTATTGGCAAATTAACGAAGTTATTGTATCCCAAATCTAAAAATGTGTGTTTTTCGACTCCAATCTTTAGTTTTACACAGTTTTCCTTAGAAACTAATTGAGATAGAGCTCTGGGACCTCTTTTATTCAATTGTTCAGATCAAAAACCATAAGAAGCCACCAAGTTTACCCTTCACTTTATACCTCAAGAATTTCAGTATTGCGTGATTTTATCGTGGGAGCAGAAATCAGTGCGAACTGGTTCGCGAGCCGTAACTCGCTAACGAGCCGTTTTAGGACCTATGTTTATATGAACTTTTTTTCTTATTTTTAGCTATAGAATCAGCTTCCGTGAGATTGCCGTGCAATATTGAATCACCCTATATACAAAAAATACATAATACCGTATTGCAGTGGACTGCAGTCGTCTTATAATATGGTCGTCTTCAACCATACAGACTTGGTTCTTTTTTGAAATTTGACACACATTTTTAGCACGTGGTGACTCTTAAATTTGGAAAAATTTTCAAAGTAAACAATCCGGTTTAGGTTTAAAAATTCTCCTTGGTCTCATAGTCTGCATGGATTTTTACAATTTCTCTAAATGTTTACCATTAACATCATCATGTCCCCATATTTTTGGGAATATCAGTCTCAAATAATATAGAGATTTAGTAAGAAATGAAGACGTGAGAAATTAACTAAATGTATATGCAATAAATGAAAAAGTAACTGAATATAAAGAAAGATGGAAACAACACGTAAATAGAACGGGAAATGGGAGAATACCCCAAAAACATACTTAACTACAACGCAGGAGGGAAAAGTCAGAGATATATGAAGACCACGAAAACGGTGGTCGTAAGTTTGTGAGGACGGAACAGGCAAATGCCTAATCCTTGTAGTGCAGAAGAAGAAGAAGAAGAAGAAGAAGAAGAAGAAGAAGAAGAAGAAGAAGAAGAAGAAGAAGAAGAAGAAGAAGAAGAATATAGAGTCTGTAGGAAAGGGGGGGGAGTCGAACACGCGTGCTAAGTTTTATGGAAATCGGTTGATGCGGCCACAAGATATCGCTTGATACAGACAGACAAATGCCAAACGGTTGAGTGAACTTCCTTCCGTCGTTCAAAAAACAGTGAAAATAGTATGTGCGATTGAAACTGTGCCTGTTCATTCAGGATACTGATTCTATGCGTTTCGGCGTGTTTGTAAATTTCTAGTTGATCGAGACTGTCTAGATTTCGGTCTTTCGTGTGTGCGTGTAGAATTTTCATATTGTTGTTAATGTTTGTGCCACATTTGGCCTGTCTCAATGGCATAGTCTGCAAAGGTGGATTCGGTGGCGGAGTGTAATGCTTTTATGTGTTCAATGTATCTGCGTTTGATGCAGCGTCCTGTCTGGCCTATGTAGCATTTCTTACATCCTGAGCAGTTTAATTTGTACACACCAGGTAAATAAAATTTGTTTATCTGTTTGTTTGTGTTTTTTGACAGTGTGTGCGTTCTGTTTCGTTTGTAGTTCTGTATGCAATGCTGTGTATGCTGCCTTTTTAAAAATTTTCGGGCTATTCTTTCAGTGTGGTTACTGATATATTTTAGTTTTATGAATTTGTTGTTTTCTGCCTTTGTCTGTTGTTTGCTTTGCGTTTGAGTTTGTTAATTCATTCCCGTAACAAGGAAACTAAAAAATGTCACTAACAACAAATATGGCGTCACGCGTGAAGACACGACTATGGTATGAGTAGTGCTTGTCTCAACGTCTCGGAACTAACCGTCGTAGACGATGTGTAACGATTATGGCCAGCCGTTACGACAGCAGTATGGTCAGCATTGACGCCGCGAGCTAAACCGGAAACGGAAACCGTATTATAATAATAAAATTATGCAGACCGACGCCGACGCCGTTACGGACCGCGCCGCAGTGCACGTTTTTGCAATCGCTCCGCCTGCCTGCGATAAAGGGCAATAAACGGCAAATACAAAGGGGCGACGACAATATTTGCCTACATATCTCGCACTGTACGGAGGATAAAAAACGTATACATATTTGTGTGTGGCGGTTGCATGTCCCTGTTGGATCGCACGCACTGGGGATTAATCCGACCCGATGTCGACTGTATGGAATAACAGTTACGGAAGAAACGTAGAAGCGCGCATACATGAATAAACAAACAAACATAATATATTCACAAAACCGATTTGATGCGGAACTGGACAAACGCCAGTGAACATTGTCATCAGAATACACTCGGTACCTGACTAACTAATCCCACTACACTGACAGTTGTCCAACTGTCGGACCCCTAATCCGTCGTCCCCAGTGTTAACGGGACGCAGATAAGATATCAATTTTCGATGTTAATAAATTGGACATCCGACGGCTTTTATAATCCTTCACTTACGATCAATCCTTATTTACGTCTAGCAGTACTGATTAACGAAGTCCGCGTACAGTTACTTCTTATCTGCCGAATTACTTCGCTCCGTAACAAGAAATGAAACTACCACCAAACTAACTGTGTATTTGAAGTCTTCTTCCGGTATGGACCGCATCGAATGTTTTCTCAAGATCATCATCATCACTTAGACCTGTTCCGCAACCCATCTCCTCCTCGGTCTACTGACATCTCTCTTCCCAGTAGGATGACAACCCAAAGCAGCCACAGGTAGACCGGATATCAGGCATGCGGTCCAAGTGTTCACACCATCTCCTTCTGTGGTCTTCAATCTTCTGGTGCAATGATACAATGTTTAAATCGCGTCCAATATGCTCGTTCCTTGTCCGATCCAAGAGAGAACGACATTGCGTCCCTCTTAAAAATTTCATTTCGACTGCCTGAATCCTATCTACGTCCTTTTTACCAAGAGTCCATGTCTCACTAGAGTACAGGAATGTGGGGGACAAAATACAGTTTTATAAAATTTCATTCGGCTATCCTTCCGTGTTTTATTGTTCAGATACCTATGAATCGTTCCCGAGATGCGTCCAAATTTTGTTAGCTTACTATCCCAGTCAATATTATTTTTCTGAAGACAAAATACAAATAAAACAAAAATAATTGTGTCCGTAACAACCCCTGTCAGAATGTAAGGATTTCACCACATGGCTTCTACATAATTCATTTACAATATCGTCGTGGATTTTTGACAGACAACAACGGAGATCAAATTGAAGAAAAATATAGAAAAGCATACGTGAAGCTTTTATTAATATTATTACATTCTTGAATCAACAATTATTTTTAAACTTCGTTTTAGTACTCTTGATATTACACCCCCTATACATAGTTATTCCGTTTTTCACACACACGCGCGCGCGCGCGTGACATACGTTTTGGTGTCTTTATGATTGTTATCTTCTGAAGAGAGGATAGCCTTTCGAAGATTTCGTATGGGAGAGGGCATTGGGCCCTTTTTACTAAAAAGAGGAACAGGAATCAAAAGATGATGGACAAGATTAGAAATCATATACTAAAAGGAGCTTTCAGAACAGAACCTAGAAAAGAAAAAATTTCTCATTAAAGCCTACGAGGATGGTGACGAAGACTTCAAGTCTACAAAGAATTTAGACTGAAAAACTGTACAAAAAACAGTGAATCCAAACACGTAAAGAGGAAAGAAAGAAATTTAGAAAAAAAAAAGTAAAGAAACATGGCTACAATTCCAGAAGGTGATGAAAGCCTTTCCCACATTTCTCCATTTGGGTCTGTAATTCTGACTTTCGACAAAAGGACAAACGTAGAAGAAACGTTGACGACAACGTACTCCAGTTGTTGAAATGAGATTGCTCAACGTACTCCTAAGTATCGCAGAAAGAATCCCGATAAGCTGTATGAACTGTACATTATGAGTTTACTCAGCAATACTCAGTATTCCAGACAGAAATACCCAATACAGTTAATTCGTTGGGATCATCTTCACCGGATACCGCATCCCCAACCAACTACTACAGGTTTGGAGAATTGTGGGACGTCCGGAGAAGCGCTGGCGTGACCAGTCGCAGACTTTGTCTCCTTGGAGCCGCAACAAATGAACCTAGGTTTACTTCCTGGAGCTGAAGATCATGATGGTGGACGGCACGATCATATCAAATTGTACGAGATGCACATATACACCTGATGAGGATGCACGAATCTAGGCTGTCGCCGAAGGCCAGGACACAGTAAGCGGAAGAAAAAGGAATCCTATCTAAGTACATCTAGGAAAAAGCGAAAGGTGCTTAACACACGAAGCGGAGATGATGGTGACGATGATAAACAATGAAATCATATAAACCTACAAAAATCCAGGGAGAATAATTTAGTCCGAAGCGCATAACAGGAAATGTGTCGGCAGTCAGTAAAGCAATAGATAAAACTGCGGAAGCGGTAGAGGGAGGGAGGGAGGGAGGGAGGGAGGGAGGGAGGGAGGGAGGGGGAGAGAGAGAGAGAGAGAGAGAGAGAGAGAGAGAGAGAGAGAGAGAGAGAGAGAGAGAGAGAGAGAGAGAGAGAGAATTGATAAACGCACGCACGGTTTGATTAATTTGGTTTTTTTCTGTGTCCACTCGTGAGCGACCGAGTGATTAATTGCCTTTTTCACATACCGCGCGAGCACCGCTGATAATGCTGTTTTTTTTAATTTTTTTTATTTTTTACACACACCGTAGATATACAATTTCCGCTTTTTCTCTATAAACAATTTAGTGATCGAGGAGGGATTTCGTCGGAGAACTCGCTTCCGAATTAAGGGTCTTGACCAGTAGTATATCTGTGCGCGCCTCCTTTTCTGAGTAATAGTGAAAACGAAATCATAGGAAAAGCGGAAAATCGCAAGGTAGGCCTGCATTCACTCAATCGCAAGGTAGGCCTGCATTCACTCAATCGCAAGGTAGGCCTGCACTCACTCAATCGCAAGGTAGGCCTGCATTCACTCAATTACCTTCAGTCACACCTAGAATTACAATTGTTTACATCAACTATAAACTTTTTATTTCAAATTGATATGCCTTTCAAACTAAACTCGCAGATCGGTGGCTGCCTACATTCTGAAACAGGCGCGGATCCACCGGGGGGGATGAGGGAAATTCCCTCCCCCAAGTGGTCACATCAGACAAAATTTTTTTTTCTGACTATAGAATAGTTTTGAGAATGTGAATACGATACAAACATGCGTTTATTATAAAATTACTTTTTAATTGTAACTCTACCTTACCAGCATGTTAATTTTAGTTTGACACATACCACAAATGACTAGTGTGTATTTTAAACTGTAAGTGAACGCTATTAAAAAAACACAATGAACTGAGAAACACAAGTATGGCTGTATACTAATACGTTATAAACTTACTGTGTTGATAATAACTCGCTGTATTTTTATCTTCAATCATTCCTATCATTTATACTTTAGATCATTAAAGAATGGTGCAAATTTTCATATCCCTACCCCCTAAAACCGCTTGCTGGATCCTCCCCCGTTCTAAAGGCACCAGTACGATCGATTTATGGCTCTCCAAAACCCTAAATTCTTTCAAACCCTCCTTCAGCAGCGCCTTTACCAAGACTATCGCCTCTTTGGTGATTTGATGATACCGATGAAAGTTGCTCCCGTAGGTGGAAGAGCCTATACCACCATCCACGATGGCTACCGACGTCCGTCATCTTCACCTGGCACACACAGCTTCTTCGTTGGCGAGGGGCTGAACACGGTATTTCGACTGCATTGGGGCTGATGAAAACCGGATTAAGATATCTGTCTTACGAACAGGAACCATGGTTGACTATGCCGTGGCGGTAGCTGGGAGGTTACGACTCCTGTCCCGGTAAGCCTGTTAACGTCAAGGGTAGTGAACAGACTATCCACACAGCGTCCTCCTGTTCAACGTGGAGGAGGAGGTCGGTTCACGGTTAGTCGCAGTGTGGATGGCTGAACCCCGCCAGGTGGTCCTGGCAGGCAGCCCCTTCGGCTCTGGGAGGCGCCACCTAGGACTTATCACTAGGCTCCTTCTCCCACCAAAACATCCACCCAAACGCAAGATGCCCAGGGCTGACAATCGGAATAAAGGGTGCGTTCAGAGTTCGGTAGCGCGATTGTGAGTAAGGCCCTGCACGAGCCTGTAACCGGATCGAGTTCGAGGAGATTGAACTTTCCCGTCTACTAGTCTGGGTCCGTCTTATCGTCCGGTGGACAAAAGTATGTCTTGTATCAACGGTTTATGTTTTTACATGCCATAGTGATGAAGTACGATAGTCTCCTTTTAAGGAGAAAGGCCTCCAGCTTGCTCGGTTGCGTAGCTAGTGGATGGAGAGCGGGCACTTACCCTGTCCTTCCCTGGTAAGCTTCACGTAGTTTGCAGCGATGGTGATAAGACATGTGTAAGAAGGGTCTTTGGAGCTGGTAGAGGATGCATACCACAATAACAGCTAGGTTACCCCCTGAACTACATGGTACGGAAAGTTGAAAATAACCTCAGTGGATTCACATACATCTAACGAAGACATTCCAATGAAATACAACAAATAGGAGCGAACTTTTTCACACATTAAATGCTGCTAAAAGCTCCCGCATACTGACCGAAGAACCCATGAAACTTCATTGGAGTTAATGAGATTGTTCTTAGACATTCATTACTTTGTAAAAGTGGATTTCTTTTCTTTTTACACGACTGCCAAAAATAAAAAGGAGTGTTATGTTTTCAGTGGTAGGGTATGTATGTATGTATGTTTGTTCTACTATAACGTTTTAACGGCTTTACCGATTTTGATGTTCGATGGCTCGATGGATTCCTTACTTCACCAGAAGTGTCATAGGCTATATATCACCGTGAGTTGACTTCCGGTTTTGACCGGAAGTGAATACAAGTGATCGGTTCTAAGGATTTTTTTTGTTCGTTTATTGGTCCAACAGGTGGCGCTAGCGGAAGGTATTCTGTAAAGTTCACTCCAGATAGCGCTCGCGATTTAAGACCACGCTCACTAAAATACTATGTTAGCGCGCTATTGTGTGAGGGTATAGATGTGCAATCCGTGAGAAACAGAGAACATCTGATCTGAAAGTATATCTATATATATGCGCACATTCCTTTCCGCTCTGAATCTGAATTGATGGAGGGGTATAACAGTGCAAAACAAGCGTTCGTAGGAAAACAAAGTTTGTTACGACCAATGCAAGGTGGAAACAAAGTGGAGGAAATGGCTAGGTGGGAGGAAGAGATTCAGCAAGCTGTAGCTAGAATTGTAGCAGAAAACCTAGCTAATGAAGTTAATTTAGATGCTGACCTGGTCGAAAATAATATGCGTGAAATTTTCGAACAAAACCTTATTGAAGAACATAATGATGAAATTGCTTTAGCTAACGAAGATGGTGAACCTGAAATACATGAAATGACGGATCAACAATATGCCGCAGCAGTAAACTTAATGAATTTTCAGCACCGCCAATTGTTCAAAATGATTTCAGACAGATTGCTTACAAGTGAAAATAATGCTGAGCCATTACGTGTGTTCGTTACTGGAGGAGCAGGCACCGGCAAAACCTTTACTCTGAAAATTATTGTAGAACAGATTCGTCGTGTTTCTCATTTACCTGCAAGCAGAGCTGTTACGGTAGCAGCACCCACAGGTGTCGCTGCAAGATTGATTGGAGGTAGCACTTTGCACTCTACTTTTGCCCTTCCTATCGAAAAAGGCAAGGTGACAGCTCTTCGCCCTCTTACTGGTAAGCGTCTTCAAAGGGAACGGCTAAG
The DNA here is from genome assembly GCA_034769895.1 of Magicicada septendecula. Lineage (NCBI taxonomy): Eukaryota > Metazoa > Arthropoda > Insecta > Hemiptera > Cicadidae > Magicicada > Magicicada septendecula. The sequence continues at coordinate 441,320,076 of CM068372.1, read as the reverse complement.
GTGGAAGCATATTAATTGGCTAATCATTGACGAAATCTCAATGGTACCCTATACTACCCTAAGAAATATTCACTTAAGGTTGCAACAGCTTAAAATGAATGATGCTCTCTTCGGGGGTATCAATATTATTTTGTTTGGCGATCTAATGCAGTTGCCACCTGTATCAAAAGCAGTTGATGGTACCTACTGCTTCCAACAGCCTCATTACTTATCAGCTGAAATTAATTTGTGGACACTGTTTAGTTTCTGTGAATTACCTCAAAATATGCGGCAAGCTAACGACACTACTTTTATAGACATTCTAAATAATTTACGAGTCGGTCAACTCACCATGCAGCAGCTAGAAATTTTAGATCGTCGAAGAGTTCCTTTGACAGATGAATTTGCTGATGGCGAGTGTCTGTGTATTTTCCCAACCACTAAACAGGTAGAAGAATATAATGCTATGATGACTGAAAAGTTGAAAACATCATCTAAAGTTTACGATATTGCAGCGGTGGATGTGTCTGTCGAAGCTAAGAATTACGGACAAAAGTTAAAGAAAGACTTCATACCAACGGATCCAAACAAAACTGGAGGTATTCCAAACTCTTTAGTAATCGGAGTCGGATCTAGGGTAATGTTGCGAAAAAACATTAATGTTAATCATGGTCTGGTCAACGGAGCAATCGGCATCATTAGAAAAATTGAGTGGCCTGCACTACGTCGAGATCAGCTTCAACCTGGTAAGCTTCCACAAGCCGTATTTGTAGAATTTGATGACAGATCAATTAGGGGAAATACTGCTGGTATTGGAGTAAAGATAGAGCCCACCAGTGTTGAATATGATGCTTTGCGAGGCCAGGGCAATGTAGAACGACGTATGCTGCCATTAATATTGTGTTGGCTGGGTTGTAACAGTACATAAACTCCAAGGCACTACTTTAGACAAAGCAGTCATTGATTTGAGTAGCAATATTTTTGCCAAGGGTCAGGCCTACGTCGCACTAAGTCGTGTGAAAACATTAGAGGGATTAGCAATAAGTTGTCTGGATCCACGAAAATTGTTGCATGAACCGCACGATAAAAACTCACTTGAGGAATTAAATCGACTCAGAAATCTGTAGACCAAAGCTTTTTCTTTATCATTTCTAATAAATGAAATTATTTAGTTAATTATATAATTTATAAAACAATTTATCGAAATGTTTGTATTATACTAGTTATATAATAGTATATAAAATAAAGTTATACTATATTTATAAGTTTATAAGTTCATACGCTAATTATACTATGTACATACTAAAGTTTCTAAATAAAAGTATGTAAAAATTGAAATTTTTTTTGCACTTCACACATACGCAGCACACACGCACACACTGCGCATTCCCATTATACTCTTTTTAAACACAAAAAGGAATAAAATAAAAAGATAATTTAAAAAATTAAAAAAACGACTGCCAAAAAATAAATGAATAAATAAAAAATAAATTGATAAACAAACTAAATAAAAAAACTAAATAAAAATAATATTTAGTAAAAATCACAAAATCTAAATAAAGTCGATTTAAAAAGCCAAAAACAAGGTATTGAAATTCAGCTCTGATCAGATTTAACGAAACTGTTATGAATGATTAAACGCATAGTAATTTTATTAGATTTAAATTACTTTTCGATGTTGAATATATATCAATGCATCATATGAAGACTACAATTTTAAAAAATATTGCTGATAAAATTTTGCTCTTCAATTTCTAATTTTCAATGCAGTCGGGGGCTGTTTCTAAATAGATTTGTTCTTTTCATTAAACAGCCCCCGACTGCATTGAAAATTAAAATTGAAGAGCAAAATTTTATCAGCAATATTTTTTATAATTGTAGTCTTCATATGATGCATTGATATATATTCAACATCGAAAAGTAATTTAAATCTAATAAAATTACTATGCGTTTAATCATTCATAACATTTTCGTTAAATCTGTTCAGAGCTGAATTTCAATAGGCCTACCTTGTTTTTGGCTTTTTAAATCGACTTTATTTAGATTTTGTGATTTTTACTAAATATTATTTTTATTTAGTTTGTTTATCAATTTATTTTTTATTTATTCATTTATTTTTTTGGCAGTCGTTTTTTTAATTTTTTAAATTATCTTTTTTCCCTAAATTTATATGCGCACTCGCGTATTGAAACTGCGAGGTAGGAGAGGATAGACAGACAGGAAAGTTCTCTACAGATGTCGCTGTCTTCGTCCATCTAACCACTTATTATATCGTGGTTTCGCTTTTCCATAGTTCCACCTACTTTATCCCTCCACGGCGTTCGCAATTTTTCCCTTTGTTCATCTTCCACTTATGGGACTCCAGTCCTTTCCTCTAGCCAACTGTTACAATCTGCTATTCTGCACATCGGTACCACGTCAACCTTTCCACTTCCAATGTAATTTATTATGACTTTATCCGTCCCTAGTGTTATTTTATCTTCCTCGCTACTCGTGTGATCCGTTCGTGACAGTCGAAAACTCCCCCTCTTTGATACATTCACCTCCTCAGTTGTTTCTTCGTAATGTTCTTGAAACTGTATCCCAAATTCTCTGAAACTCTCGTACCTTTACAGAGATGAGCAGAATAAACTCATAACAATAATAATAATTGTTACGATGATGACAATTCATAAGAAGATAGTTGTGACGCAAACCACACAATCATTACGTAGACCACAAGCCCATAAATATATCAGTATTAGACGTCAAACTGGGACAGAATATCTGCTCGAAATCAGCTCAGCTTCCCGCCGCTAAGTACCAAACAAAACATAACAAACTATTCCATTTAAAACAACCCCTCCGCCCTCCCCCCAACACACAAATAAAATAACATAACCATCACTATTTGGCTGTGTCAAAGTGCTTATCAAACACGGAACAAACATAATCAGTCTGGCGAGCGCGCACGTGCGACAACATAAATACAGAGAAGCGGCGACGTCCAAACTAATCTCTGTCAACATTAATCACACAATGCTGTTGTTTTTGTGCGCCAGTTTACGTGCGGTGCATTTTCACACCAATCACACAACACGTCAATGGCCCGCTTTCCACCGCATTATTGCCCCGCCTCCTCACCGGTGTCATCAAAACCGGTGTAACGTTTTGCACACGTTACAACTCGGGAACCTGGTTAATTGGCTCAGGTCAATTAAACAGGCTGCCATAATCTTTAAAAAATCATAAATAACTATTACGTACACAAATGTTAAATAGGGTCCCGTGAATTGAGGGATATTGACAAGGGATTTGTTAGATATATTCACTCACCTTTTGGATAACCATGACATCTCTTTATTACATAAATTTAGCAATGAGTATATTAAAGATAAAACATTTGTACCTCTTGTACAAAGAGAATTAGAGTAATTTAGTACTGAGTTAGCATAGTTTTTCTTTTATTAATACCCTCGGATCCGAGTACTTCGTTTCAGCATATGAAATTACATTTATAATATTTATTCTTGTGTTATCTTAAATACTGCTTTATTTAACCAAAAATTATTTAAATTAACGCATGTTATTGCTAAACATGAAATTACATTTAATTTAATTAAATCAGTCTTTCTTGTTTTACTTAACGTTCAGTTTTTATCTATTTAGTGTTTATCATACAATATTATACTTCAAGTTTTGAACCACTGAATTCAAAGTTCAGTGTCACCTGTGGGTATCATCCTCGGCGAATCGGCGACTCTCTCGGTTGTCCTGGTGTCTTGTAGTTTTCTTCTGAAGATCAGGTTTCTGTTGTTGGTGAAGTTTGGAAGTCATTTTAGTCATGGTGAGTCCTGGTTCTCTCCTTTTTTAATAAGTTGTAGTAATAGCTTGTTGTTTTGGACTTTTACACAAAAGTTTTATTCACTTGTAATCACGTCACATGTTGATTTAGTTATTGAGTTTCACATTATAATTTCACCATATTTCTAATTACATACACTTTATTGTTTAGATTCCCAGAGATGTCATAGACGCTCAATTCTCATTCACACTCACTTGTTCACTACATATTTACTTTAATTATACTTGTAGATTATATTCGCGGTTCACATGTTTAAATTTATATTTAGTGCCGCTACATCTCAACTGTGAGTTTATTTACTTTTGAAAATATAATTATTATACCGCATCTCGGCAGTATGCTGTTTACGCCTCGACCGCTCCATCGCAAGTGGTTTATTAGTTAAGGGGTGAGAGTAGTAATCTCGCTTCACTTACTATTCAGCATAAAAGAAGTTCCATATTCGATTAATATTTACTCGTTTATCCTCTGACATATTTAACTATATTTAATTATACTACGGTATCTCTTACTTATTATTTTATTATTGTACATCATTATGTTTTTTATCAAGTTCCGATTTAATACAATTATTAGTCATATTCACGGGTAATTTATGCGTGTTGATTCCGGTTTCGGCAGGTTAAAGCCAGGTTAATTATTAAGGGGTGTTATCGCAATTTTATTATAGAATTCTTTTTGGTTTTAAAACTATTTATTTTGGGTATTATGGCGGGGTTACATTATCATTTTCATTAGGGGTTTATGTTCTGTTTTAATGTGAGATTTTAAATTATTTTAAATTTCTTTTATTTCATTTTTTTCTCTTTTAAAATCGTCACACCGGTGCACAACTAACCATTAAATACGGGTCGTGATTACTCGTTGCACTACAATTTATAATTGTGGGTATGTTTTCAAAACTACCACTATACCCAAAAGTTCAAAACTTTGAAATGGGCACAAAAAATATAGAGGCAGTAAAAGAGTTCGTACATGTTGGCTCCCAGGTAAACAGCACCAACGACACCAATAGTAAAATAAAAATAAGAATAAAACATATATACCTCGCAAATAAAATATTATATATCAGGCGCGGATCCACGGAGGGGGAAATTTCCCTCCCCAAATGGTCACTTTACAGGAAAGTTTTTGTCGTTTTATGATTGTGAATATGATTTAAAAATCATATCACATTATGTAAGTTCATGGTTTTACCCTAAAATTAGTTTAAATTGTAACTGCACCTTACCAGCGTGCTTAATTTGTTTAAAGACACGTTTGAATTGGTATCCAAGTCACTTATTGACAAAATCTGTATAATACAACAATGATCGGCCCGAATCATATTCGGTCCGAATATGACCATCGGTCCGAATCGAGTGCGCACTCATGTAACGCGGATATGTGTGGAATTGTTTTTCAATATTTGCAATTTTAATATTTAACGACCTCGCTTTTTTTTATTTTTTTATTTCTGAAGACGAAACATATGTTTCGAAACGCGTAAATCAATCGAACGCAACACGAAGTCACACGACGGAAGAAATACGGTAAATATTATACAGATTTTGTTTAATTGTTGTTTAATACGCAACTTAAATGAGCAGTGTTTATTTTGAACTGTACGTGAATATTATTAAAAGAACACTGTACTAACAAATACAAATGTCAATTAACACTTATACAGCAAGAAATCTATTACGCTGATAATAACAAACACTAGAGATTTATACTTTAGTTCTTTAAAGAATGGTCTTACTTTTCAAAATACTCCCCAAAGTCAACACTTTCCTCCCCCAAAACTGATTGCTGGATCCGCCCCGATATATATATATATATATATATATGATAAAGTTAATACATAATAAACATATATCTCGCAAAATAATAAGTATATGAAATATCTACAAATAAAACATATTATGATTTTGAAAAAGCACCTGGCATCTAGCTTCATCTCAAGAAGCAAGAAGTGCAAATTCACAAAACTCTTATCAGGCCAGTGCTGATATATGGTCCAGAAACCTGGACGATACCAGAAAATAGTGAGAGGATTCTAGGTTGCTTAGAAAAACGGATTCTAAGAACAATATTTGGAGGAGTACAAGAAAATGGAATGTGGCGCAGGCTCTGTAATTATGAACTATACCATCTTTACAAGGAGCCGGATATTGTCACGATAATCAAAATATACAGGCTAAGGTGGGTTTTGAACACACAGAGAGAATGGAGGAAGAACAGGCTAGGAAACGTATCTTCTACCAGAAACCAATGGGTAGTAGAGCAAGGGGAAGACCTCGAAGTATATTCACAGAGCGGATAGAGGAGGACCTCAGAAAGCTGAACATAAGAAACTGGAAAGCCAGGCCACGCAATAGGGAAGAATGGAGTCGCTTTTGCACCAACCCAAGATCTATCAAGGGCTGTAGAGCCACGACTGATGATGGCTGATCGCGAAAACGTCCAGTACAGACGACACACAAGACTACCCGTGTAACTGAATCCCATAACGTGCAGTGTTGCCAATTTGTCCGATTTTTACCTACTCGTCCGGTTTTGATTTCAATCTGCCGGCATGACTGCGTCACTGTCCAGTTGTTCACAGATTGTTGTCAGAAATTTTCAAACAAACTGACGAATAGGATCTGACTGTAATATAGCCTAAGTTTAAAACTTCTCCGCGAGGAGCGAAACTGGTCGTTTTCGCGTAGACTACGAAATCGTTCCAAATACAAACTAAAAATCTGTTTAAACTCTTTACCCATAGGTACACTACAAAATACTATATATTTATTACACCGAATAATAATGGCCAGCTGTTTGTAAAACAAATATATAGTGTGTCCTATTCAATCAGTAGTTGAATAAAGATAACATTTTTTCACATTGTTTTTGAGTAGTTTTCGTCTAAGGGATCGAATGCGTAATGAACATACAAGGGCCGAACTGGGTATACAGCTTGGCAACTCTTTCCGAAGCCCTGGCTGGCAGCGCTAGCTCCGCGTCTGTGGGGAGGGAGTAACCCTACTTTGGAGTGAGAGAGAAGGCAATACGAAAGCGCTGTTACCAAGTCAACAGTGAGTTACAGACATGCCAGTTACAGCCACAATGCTCGCCTTACGGACCTTTACCGTGGGACGACTTGGAATGGAATGAACATATTGTAGTATCTGACAGCGCTGCACACGAAACGAGCTCCTATTGGCTCGCGCGGGAACAAATAGAGTGGCTCGAGTAACATGTGGACTGGAAGGGCGAAGGGAGGCTCTTCAACTTCGAATTTCGTCCGGGGACTCAGATGAAGTTGCCAGACTGTAGTCTCCATCAGTGATAAGATAGAAGAACGAATGCAGCAGTGGATGGATCACGTCTACAGAATGGACCGCCAGAGCGCGCTGTAGACTACAAACCAGTTGGCAGAAGACCTGAGGGTAGGCCGTGGAAGAGATGGCTGCAGTGAAGTTACATGCTGTAAGCCTACACCGTGAAATGACGACGACGACGTTTTTCACATATCCGGATAAGCAATAGCAGAAAATAGTCAATTCCGATAGAACGCTAAGGTTCTGACAGCCACATTGCTGGGTAGTCTGACACTGTGAGAATACAACTAGGGGATGGTGGGTTTGAATAGCCTACACCGCATACAAACAGGCCACGAAATACACCACTTCCCTTCCAAAAAAATACCGTTAATATCGCGTTACTATCTTGACTGTCTTGATTCTTTTCACTACGAGCCTAATTGCCTCTTGAAGTCGTTTGGATTCGTCTTGCCGTTTTACACTTTTTTGTGATTTCCATTTGTATATATGTAGATTCTCTCTCTCTCTCTCTCTCTCTCTCTCTCGCTCTCGCTCTCGCTCTCTCTCTCGCGCGCGCGCGCACACACACACACAACGAAATCTCTGTTCCGCGACTTATTCGTCGAAATAAAAAAAGAGAAGATATAGTTTTTCGCCACAGATACTTTGAGAGGAACTGCGGCTGCCTACTTTGACTAAGGCACGTATATTATCTAAGTTTCATTCAACCTTAATGATTTCTTTTACTTAAAAAACAGATCCGGTAGTTCAAAACACACGCACGCACACACACACACGCGCACACACACACATTTCAATCAACTAAATCTGTAAAGGATAATCTACGCACTTCAGCAACTTTCTTTCTCGCGAAACGTTTCCAATGGGCAGACTCGCTCGTTCGTGCAATGGATACCCCCTTCCTCATCTCCACCTTCGGACACGACTTAGCATTAGTAGTTTTAGAATTGATTAAAAGTACATCCTTTGAGAGTTTACGACAACAACTCTTCGTCGGCTAGCGCAAGTGGAAGAAGAAACGATGTGGGAGGGGAGGGAGACCCAGATAGTGGAGAAAGTATAGGCTATAGAAAAACTCTCGCGACTGAACGCGAGTTATACAACGCTCTAGACGGCGAATCGAACGAAGCAAACCTCACTCTCGGCTAAGGAAGTATAAACTTTTCTCTCTGAAACACATCTCTCTTTAAACCCGAGGCAAAATGGCAGTAAACTCCTGTCTATACTACACACATCGACCGATTGACTTTCCCGACAAGACAACAACCCTCGCAACGCAACTTGGTTCCTTCCGTGCAACTTGGTTCGCTGTTGCTTCTCCCTCTTTTCTCCAACACCGTCTTCTCCCCACAAACTTTGTCTCACCTTCGGAATACAACAAACTTTTCTCCTACACGTACAACATACGATGACGGTGACAATGATGATGATAACGTCGTGAATCTGAATAACAAATGATTCGGCTTCGTCTCTCTGTCTCTCTTTGAGAAGTAAATACGACCGGGTCGGTCGAAGACTACAGAACAACAACACAACAACGGGCGGGAGGGGCGGCAATGAGGAAGAAAGTTTCACGGTGGGGCGGAGAAGACGAGTCTCCACGACGACCTCCTATCGCTTTTGACACACACACACACACACACACACACACACACACACACACACACACACACACACACACACACACACACACACACACACAGTTGTACATTGTGTGTACTTAACAAACTTCATACAACTTGAGAGCGGTGCGCACCTTAATCACACACACACACACACACACACACACACACACACACACACACACACACACACACACACACACACTGACAGAGGGCACAGAGACACCGACTTGACTCGACTTGCCCCGACCTCCGACCTTATCACTTCTCTCTATCCAACAACCACTACTTACCACGTACACGTAGAGAACTTTAACTTACAAACTCTCTCCCCCCCCCTCTCTCTCTCACTGCAATAAACCAAAACAATCTCAAATTCTAATTATGTTTATTCAGTGGCAGCAGCGGCATCATCAGGACCTTCCTTGTAGACGACGGCGACCGGTATACAAATTGATCACAGATTTGTATTCTCACGGAACGGTATCCGCCCTTCCTTAGTTTAATTAAAGTATAGAGACACATAGTTCGGTTCAGTTTGCTTAGGCAAGACGAGACAAGACGACAGGAGCCCTGCCCAGTCTTCCCTTGATTGCACAGTAGTACAGTACATCACCGGCCACGTCCCTTCTTCCATTTTATGTAAATCCGGTTGTGCCCCCGTTAATAAAGAGTTGTGCGGTACGTGGGTCGGCTTCGCCTAACAGCGTCTGATTTGTCTCGGCCACGTCACAAAGTTAGCGTCTTATTGCTTGTCGTCGTCGGTACCACTCTTCTTCTTCTTCTTCCTGAACGGTTTGTTATTCCGGTCACACGGCGAGGTTGTTACTCTGTCATACCGTATACGGCCGGTATATACACGTTTGTCCTTTAAATACGGGCTGAAACGCGCGCGCGCCCTGCTCGATGAACTCCACCTTCGCTTTCACAACTTCTGCAGTAAAGTTTTACCGGCGCAGTCGTTAGCGAAATATAATTCTAAAGCTGCGCGTCGTGAATCCCAATACGTGGACAATTTGTTACGTCTCTAACAGAATACGTACAAATGTCTCCAAGTTGTACAGGGGGCGTTGTTTTAGGGTGCAAAGAAAAGGAACCTACCCCAATAGTTTCTCCCATTCATCAAATGAAAACTCAATTTCGTCTTCTCCTACATTACAATCAGAATGATCACTGTTGCACACCACTATATAAAAATTATTCCGATTAGCGCTTTCAAGCTTCACAGCCCATCGTCAGATCGAAATAGACAGGAAATATATAAAAACAAACCCTTCACCCCTCTCCCCCACCCTGCTCACCCTGAAGGGTCATTAATTTATAGCTTGTTGTGTGTGAGCAGGGTGGAGGAGAAGGGTGAAGGGTTTGTTTTTATATATTTCCTGTCTATTATGATCTGACGATGGGCTGTGAAGCTTGAAAGCGCTAATCGGAATAATTTTTATACAGTGGTGCAACAGTGATCATTCTGATTGTGATTTCAACCACTAACACAAATTTCTTCATTCTCCTACATTAATGCACTGGTGACCCGTCAAGGTTTTATGTGGTGTCGGTGTTCAGTTCTGCATCCACAACTTGATCTATAGCTCCTTTCTTATGATTCTCCATCTAGTAATAATAATGGCTCCAATGTGTATCACCGAAGTAGCTTAGGAGTCAGGCAAGGTAGGCTGCCTTATGCGAGCCGTACGGCATACGAGGAAGGCAGTGTGGCCAGCACTACGCTTCAGCTGCCCATTATTATCCCCAGGATGTTATCCCAAGTACTCATTTTCAACAGGCTGAGTCGCCCTGGGGGCTAAAAAAACGCATCCTGATTTTATGGTGCGGGCCCGGGAATCAAACCCCGGACCTCTAGATTAGTAGCCAGGTGCCATACCCACTGGTCTACTGAGCCGCCGATTCTCCATCTATTTTCCGTTATTTTAAAGAGTCTTGCGGATCCATTCGATCGACTTGATGGAATCACTGTAGTTGATAATCGTCTATTCCTTCTTGCAAACATTTCTATATCGAGCACATCCTGTCTTTATTGTCGTTTATTGTGTAAACCGCTTCTTCTTGTACAAATCATGAGTTAGGCTAACCTACCTGTTCCGGAAACCAGTACTTTATGTATCCGATCAACATGTCTAAAACCAGTTGGTATGTATATTCTTCGGTAGCACGAGCGAATCTTCTGTCCAAATGCCTGCATCAATTACTGAATTTATAGCTGTTGTCTAAAACACGTGCTTGCTCATATTTTCATTTCTTACTCGTTCGCGTAAATATCTCATTTCCTCCTGTCTACTGTTGCTCTGTGTTTCTTCAACAGCGCCCGATATTCACTCCCACTCCTTTAAAAAAGTCTTCTAAAATTTTAAACACGTATTTTTCCTAGCCTTGTTTTCACAAGTGACAGACGAATCGTGCCATACACCGTCCCTAAACGTCCTTAATTTAACAGTCACGTCATCATCCATGTTAAAAGAAATTTCACAACCCAAGTATTAAAGCCGGATATACTCTCAATAACTGTCTAGTCTTATTCCAGTTTTTTATCTTACAGGGTACCTAACTCTTTCCGCGCTTAGGATTTTTCTTTGGCTATACCTACGGATATCCCAGTATCAGTGATTATCTAATTTTTTGCAATTTAACTAAATTACTTCGGGTATCATTCCGTGTTATATTTTTCAGGTACCGAAATTTCATAAAACTGTGGCTGTCCCCACATTCCTGTGACTTGGACTCTTGGTAAAAGGAACGTGCAGAGGATTCAGGCAGCCGAAATGAAATTTCTAAGAGGGACGCAAGGTTGTTCTCTCTTGGATCGGACAAGGAACGAGGATATTAGACGCGATTTAAACATTGTATAATTGCACCAGAAGATTGAAGACCACAGAAGGAGACGGTGTGAACACTTGAATCGCATGTTTGATATCCGTCTACCTGTGGCTGGCTTGGGTTATCACCCTACTACGAAGAGAGATATCGGTAGACCAAGAAGGAGATGGGTTCCGGAACAGTCCTTGGAGTGGTGATGATGATGATGATGACTAAATGACTTGTAATAGGTGAACAGTTTTCTTTCTTTCGTTATATCGACTATCGACTTCTTTACATTATAATTAGTAAAGAGACAGAAAAAATGTGCTCCTTGTATGGAAGCAGAGTTTACTGTATAGGTTAGCTTCCAACAGCACCGTCAGGCATGAATCCTTTTACCACCGAATTCGGTTCAGCGGAAGTACTCCTATCGGATTTTCTTGTGATTTTCCGAATCTTCAGCCCGACTTTCGTATTAGCCCCTGAAACGCCGACTACTTTACTTAAAAAAAAAGTTCAACGCGTGCTTACTGGAGTTTTTCAGTCGAACTTCATAGCTGATAAATAAAAATATGTTCGTGCAATTGCTTACGAGAAAATAGTCTCGTAAGAACGTGAAAAAAGGAAAACGCAAGGAAACAAAGAAGGTGAAACTACTGACATTAAACTAAGTACGCGCGCGTACGTGTGAGTATGTATGTGTGAAACACCAAACGAGTCGAGGAGAAAACTAAAATGTCAAAGGACAACGAATACATTACTATTGCGCCGTCGTTGTCGTTATTATTAAATCTTTGTTTATAAGTCAAAACAAAATACAACAAGAAAAAGAAGAAATAAATTCAGCGTTTCAGGAGAAGAAGAAGAAAAAGCGTTCGAATGCAAAAAATTATTATTATTTTCATATTCTTCTTCTTTTTCTTCTTGAACTCGTCTCTCCACTGTTTGCTTGATATTTGTAAACATTACCATAAACGTGAAGAACGCTGCCCGGCTAATAGTTCTCTCCTCGTACTTTCTCTCTCCCTCTCTTTCAAACACATACACACGTCCGTAATTCTTCATCATCGGTGTCTCCGTCTCTCTCTCTCTCCCTCCCTCTCTCTCGCTCTCCCCCCCTCTCTCTCACTCTCTCTCTCTCTCTCTCTCTCTCTCTCCTCCAGCCTCACTCCCAGTTCTCGTGTTGTTGTCATTTGCATCGGTGTGAAGAAAATCGAATCGCGCAAACCTACTGACATTTCTTTCCTGTCCTGTCCCGCCGGCCCTGTACACTCACTCTCACTTCCCTTTCTAAATTCTCCGGCGCTCTCACTCACTCTCTCTCTCGCCGTCCGTACATTTACGCTCACGTTTTTCCACCAGAACTATCAATTATATCCCGCGCCGTGTAATAATATTATATTTACTCGATTACTACATACGTCATAATTACAATAATACATTAAAATCACAAAAGCTGTGTGTGTGTGTGTGCGCGCGCGCGCGCGCGCATTTTCTCTCCGAATATCGCGCGCGCGGACAATTTCATCGACGACGTTTTGCATCGATAAAAGTAACCTTCTCCCGGCCAGTCCTGCTGACGATTTCCAACCGCTACAAATTTTCGATTACACGCGTTCAATTCAAGATTTATTCGCTTTCGTAAAATACAATCTCTCTCTCTCTCTCTCTCTCTCTCTCTCTCTCTCTCTCTCTCTCTCTCTCCCATGCTTGGAAGGCGTGTCACCACACGATGATGCATTGCATAGCCGACCGCGACGGTCATCATCAGGCACTATACATATAATCTCGGTACGGTTTACTTTCCCTCTCCGTGGGCAGTGTATAATTTCAACCGTTACGTAACTAACCAGTGAAGTAACACCGGTAAACGGTGTATTACACGATACACGGTGGTAGCCTGCCCGCGAGCACGGCGACACGTGACATGCACCTGACGACGGCTCCTGCCTCCAAACTACGCGCGCCGTCCTGTGTGGCAGGAGGAACATATCAAAAACGTTTTTCTTCTTCACCTTTATTTTCATCCCTGGATTGTGTGGTCAGAAAAATTGTGTCAACGGGGTAAAAACGACTTCAAAGTTACAAACAAAACCAACTTTTAAGAAGATCGCCAAACGGAAGCCAAGCGGAGCGAGAGGAAGATAAAGGCACAAACACTGACATGAAGACCAGATGATGAGGGATCTGAAAAATATGAAAATTGTAGGCCGGCGGGAACAAGTTCAGAACAAAACAAATAGAACGAAGGAGGGTAAAGGTGTTTTAAGAACCAAGGAGACAAGCATATACTTAAAGCGCACTAAACGAAAGGACCTGTATAATGACACAACGAATAGACGAAATTCAAACACGAAATGGTCAAATTAGTTTTATTTTAACGGGGGGTTCGTTCTTCCACTTGATAAGATTGCGCGTTCCGTTTATACACTGTGCGTCAATCTCGAAAAAAAGGAAAACGTTCAGTGTGAGGTGCACTGTCAGGAAGTCATGAGAACACCGTATGAAAGCAGCGGAAATATACACATGACGGAGAGAGACAACAGACACTCAAGTAAATGAAGTAAAAAAGTATATTACTCCCCCACAAGTACTGGAGAGGATGAGTAATGCCTTATGGTCTCATTCCTTGATGAAGGGAAATATCCAACCGCACCTCCAAGTGGTGGGGGTTTGGGCAACACCTACAGGTGGCTATCGCGGCTCTGGAGACCGAGTGACAGCCGGTATAAGCTGTCCCCGTTCTTCTTGTCATTGTCAAGTAGAGGTTAGGGCTCCCTCTTGCCCTTGGGGTGAGAAATTGCCCCTAAAGACGGATGACCTTCCATTGGTCAACGACGTAGGATGTGCGAGGCAAGGAGAAACCACCACATTAAATATCCTTATGGATATCTCAACAGGGAAAACTGGTCTCTTTAGTCTGGTAAGACAGCCAGTTTATGGGAGAACACCCAGACAGAAAATCAGACTGGATGTTAAGCCTGAAGGTGGCAGCCCCACCATACGTCTTACCCTGCGATGTGCTAGAAACATATCCAGGAGACATATACACTACTAAAATCCCTCAAATAAGGAATAGCCGGACGGATATCGGCTGAATTGGTGGGAATATCTTTGCCGAATGGATGACTGCCGCATCCGCAAACAACTATGGAAATATAAGCCGAGGGGACGGAAAGGTGTGGGACGTCTGGGGAAGCGCTGGAGTGACCAGCTGTAATATTTGCCTATTTGAGACAGGAACAAACCATTCTTGGTTTAAACCCTGAGGATGTGATGACTAAAAAGATGGAATTTAGTCGTAGCGTAAGAGACATTATCACGGTTTATCCGGATCTTGTACGAAACTGGTAAAATTGGCATGTGCCAACTGTGTCCGGTATACTGGTACGCGTTCGCTGCCTTCGATGAAAAACTAGCAGCGAAAATCAAAAACCAATAGTTGCGCTGATAAGACGTTGCAATTTGCAGATACGATTTACAACTTTTTACAGTACAGTGTCACTAATTCGTCTCCCTCTGTAATTCGTCACCCACTCAAGCCTTTTTTCTTTTTCTTCATTAACCAGTGAGTAACATACAGAACGGATATTCCCGGGAGAACGGATTGTGGAAGGTACTGGTTCCGAGAATGGGTATTTCGTACTTGTGTACACGGCACAGTAAGTGTTGTGTTGTGTTCTTACAGAGTAATGCGTTGCCGAAAATTCAGTCGGATTGCTGATGCTTGGCAAAGTATTCCGGAAAACAATCTAAAATCTGGTTGGGAATAAGTTACAGCCATCTGAATTACAACCAGCGTCTACAGAACCAGAAGGTCTTGACCCTACATGGGAATTATTAGATATCTGCCAATCCCTACCAGAATTTAACAGCTTGAATGAAGACGTCATCAAAAATTGGTGTGAAACAGACTTACCGGATGTAGGCTACGAAATGTTTAGTGATGATGAAATTGTTACAGAACCTACCCAAAATCATTAAACAATTTTTCTTTTTTTCAATTACAGTGCTCAACTTGTTTGAGTTTGAAAATATCCAGCAATAAATATGTTCGAGCATAACATTAGTACTGTCCATTGCTAGTGTTGTAATAAACTACAATTTATAATGTCTTTAATGGGTTTGTTTCTTACTCCCTCGCTAATTCGTCTATTTCACTAATTCGTCACCCCTTCGGTACCGTAGGTGACGAATTAGTGAGGTTCTACTGTATTCATAAAACGTAAAGGTGTATTTTAAAGCAAAGCGAAACTCTTTACTTGACTTCACACACAAGAAACGCTAGTTCTAACCACATTACTGCAACAGCTATTCGTGATACTATAGGCCTACACTTGAATTCAATACAAAAATTCTTATCAGATTTATGTCGATTTTATTTTATATAAGGGCACAGGAGCTATTTAATTTTTCCCAGTTGTCCGCGGTTTGAAACTACAGCGGAGCTAGACAAATAGCATTATCTGTTCTAAATCGCTGGCTACATGAATTCAAAAGACTAAACCAACAGTACGGAGTAAATATTCTACAGAACATTTCTTCTTAATTACCAACGAAACTTACCGGGTTAGGTTATATTTCTGTCAAACACAAAATTAGATTTCTCTTCCCGAGTCCGAGAGGGAGATTTCTGCGCTCGACCGTTTCGTTTTCTCTTTTGAATTTAAGCAGTTTTTAGCGAGAAGAAAGTACTGCAAAAGGTGAGTAACAAAAACGGGTAGGACGGAAACTAAAAAAGAAAATTATGCAGATAAAGAAAAGGTGCGTCTCCGCAATAACAAGTCAACGACATCGTCATTACGTTACCTCCGACGTCCCGAATATCTTCACCCGACTATTATCATCATTATTATTGTTATTATTATCATCATCTCGGGTTAAATCAAATTTTACACCCTTACATTTTAATCTGCATACAAAACGCCGTATTATGCTAATCTTATCGTTTTGTATTATTTTACCTTCTTCTTCTTCTTAGTCGCATCACCTTTTGAAAGAAAACAAACGACGGCCCAAAGAAGAGAAAAAGAAGATGAAATTGTATGGAAAGAAAATTCTCTTCTCCTTTTCGCCGTCATCCTGCTGCACCCATCATTTTTTTCATTATTAGTCTTTTACACGTGAACAAAACGTAGACGCGCGTACGCGAGCGAGTTCATATAACAAAGCGTAATAATTAAATGGGAGCCATCTTCATCACCATCTCTCGTCGGCGGCCAGGCGTTCGCGCGCGCATCTCTCCGATCCTATTGTTAATGATGGATACGTAATTAATGGACACTGAATCTTTTGTGTTGTGCCAGCAGGCCAGTGACCCAACTTATCATTCTCTCTTGCCCTTTTTCTCCTCTCTGACCGCGCTTATGCTCTTCTTTATCTTCTCCCATTATTTGTTATGCTTTTATTTCTTCACAGATTGCTTTCTTTACGAAGAATAATAAGAAGGCTCTCCTTTTTTCTCCTTTCGTCTTCTTCTTCTTTCATATTTAAATTAATTAACAGTGTTAGTCTTTGGTAATTAAGTGTGTATATATACTTGGAGATTCGCTCCTCGTTTCTGTCCATCATTCATTCAGCTTTCCGCACCGCATCATTTGTTCGGCGTATTGTGTCTTCTGAATGCGATCGTTCATGTCTGCGCTGGACGTCTACACGGACGCTGCTCTGTTGCAAACACTCTTTGTTGTGTACGAACTGTTAATTACATTATAAAGTAATGAAAACGAAACAATTTTTAAAATGCGATAAAAAACAATTTATCTGTTACAAAAAATAAAACGAAATGACAGAAATGCAATGCGGACAAAAATGGGCTGTAAATTCAACGACATAAAGAGGTACAAATGCAAACTATAAAAAAAAAAAAAAACAGTTTTGGGTGACTACAAAAAAATGGTAGTATAAAACCATTGTTCTGCAGTATTTTAATAAAAATGTGAAGCCAAAATGCGGGAAATGAGAGAAAAAAGAAAGGGCAAATAATTTCAGGACGATCAAACGGATTACCTAAGCTGAATTAGAACAAATTTGGAAAAGAAACGAAAAATAAATAGTTAACGTGGTCTGGACGTGTGAAAAGGAAGCAGGACAGAGGACTATCGGATTTTGGAATGCCGAAAGGAGAAACAGATAAGACCAAGGAGTAGAGAATAGTCCTATATTGATGAAGCTTTGAAAAACAAATAATTAGAGAAGTTATGTGACGCAAACAAGAATAGTGACGAGACGCAGACGGTACAGTATGAAATAAAGGTCTGTGTGTGTGTGTGTGTGTGTGTGTGTGTGTGTGTGTGCGCGCGCGCGTGCGTGCGTGCGTGCGCGCGCGAGTGTGAGGGGATAGAGGAAGAGTGTACCTTTTATACAACTGTTCACAAAACATACAGCGTTATTTGTGTTCACACTTAGTATACCAAAGCTGCGTTCTTCAAAAAAAAAAACTGTTCCAATAAACCTGCGAACTCTCACCCGATTCAATTTCCCACTCGTGTTTGTTGTCGGTATCGAAATCATGATGCCCCCCCCCTCCAAAGAAAAAAACTATCTCTGTCAAACTTGTTACTCAGAAAAGTTAATCTCAACTCCTTAGCCCAGGAGAAAACTTTCCGACTTGTACACTTCGTCCGGCGTCCATCCTGCGTCCCTTACTTAGTGACATCTTAGTGGAAATCAGATTAGTGACGGTGAAGTTTCCGTCATGTTTACACCTAATGTTTAATGCCACCGCAACGCCTCATCGCTACAGTAAATCCAGTCAGTTCTCACACATTTAATTTGACTTCAATTTTGTTATTACTTATCGCCACTGAACGAACGAAGCGAGTAGGATACGTTCCCACGATAACTTTCGGACGCATTAACCGATTTTGGTAAAACGCGGCATTCGTTTAAATGAAGCAATGAGTGACCAAAGCAAAGAGTAGTCTTGGCTGCATAGTTCGTACTATACATCAGAAATAATTTGTAACCCGTTCGCTTTTACAAGAGTAGTGTTGGCTGCATAGTTCGTACTATAGATCAGAAATAGTTTGTAAACCGATCGCTTTTACAAGAGTAGTCTTGGCTGCATAGTTCGTACTATACATCAGAAATAATTTGTAACCCGTTCGCTTTTACAAGAGTAGTCTTGGCTGCATAGTTCGTACTATAGATCAGAAATAGTTTGTAACCCGATCGCTTTTACAAGAGTAGTCTTGGCTGCATAGTTCGTACTATAGATCAGAAATAGTTTGTAAACCGATCGCTTTTACAAGAGTAGTCTTGGCTGCATAGTTCGTACTATACATCAGAAATAATTTGTAACCCGTTCGCTTTTACAAGAGTAGTCTTGGCTGCATAGTTCGTACTATAGATCAGAAATAGTTTGTAAACCGATCGCTTTTACAAGAGTAGTCTTGGCTGCATAGTTCGTACTATACATCAGAAATAATTTGTAACCCGTTCGCTTTTACAAGAGTAGTCTTGGCTGCATAGTTCGTACTATAGATCAGAAATAGTTTGTAAACCGATCGCTTTTACAAGAGTAGTCTTGGCTGCATAGTTCGTACTATAGATCAGAAATAGTTTGTAACCCGATCGCTTTTACAAGAGTAGTCTTGGCTGCATAGTTCGTACTATACATCAGAAATAATTTGTAACCCGTTCGCTTTTACAAGAGTAGTCTTGGCTGCATAGTTCGTACTATAGATCAGAAATAGTGTGTAACCCTATCGCTTTTATAAGAGTAGTCTTGGCTGCATAGTTCGTACTATAGATCAGAAATAGTTTGTAACCCGATCGCTTTTACAAGAATAGTCTTGCCTGCGTAGTTCGTACTATAGATCAGAGATAGTTTGTAACCCGATCGCTTTTACAAGAGTAGTCTTGGCTGCATAGTTCGTACTATACATCAGAAATAGTTTGCAACCCGTACGCTTTTACAAGAGTAGTCTTGGCTGCATAGTTCGTACTATAGATCAGAAATAGTGTGTAACCCGATCGCTTTTATAAGAGTAGTCTTGGCTGCATAGTTCGTACTATAGATCAGAAATAGTTTGTAACCCGATCGCTTTTACAAGAATAGTCTTGCCTGCGTAGTTCGTACTATAGATCAGAGATAGTTTGTAACCCGATCGCTTTTACAAGAGTAGTCTTGGCTGCATAGTTCGTACTATACATCAGAAATAGTTTGTAACCCGATCGCTTTTACAAGAGTAGTCTTGGCTGCATAGTTCGTACTATAGATCAGAAATAGTGTGTAACCCGATCGCTTTTACAAGAATAGTCTTGCCTGCGTAGTTCGTACTATAGATCAGAGATAGTTTGTAACCCGATCGCTTTTACAAGAGTAGTCTTGGCTGCATAGTTCGTACTATACATCAGAAATAGTTTGTAACCCGATCGCTTTTACAAGAGTAGTCTTGGCTGCATAGTTCGTACTATAGATCAGAAATAGTTTGTAACCCGATCGCTTTTACAAGAATAGTCTTGCCTGCGTAGTTCGTACTATAGATCAGAGATAGTTTGTAACCCGATCGCTTTTACAAGAGTAGTCTTGGCTGCATAGTTCGTACTATAGATCAGAAATAGTTTGTAACCCGATCGCTTTTACAAGAATAGTCTTGCCTGCGTAGTTCGTACTATAGATCAGAGATACAGTGGAAATCGGTTAACACGAAATGACGGGGACCAGTTATTTTTTTCGTGTAAACCGAATTTCGCGTTAAGCGAACAAAAAGTGAAACAAAATGAGGAAGTGAACAAATAGTGTACTGTAGATTATTTATTGTACTGTCTAGTAAAATGCAACAAATAGGCCTACAACCTTTTATTTATTCTCATGATTTATTATTGTTAATTTTTCTTAAAATTATTATTAGCTGTTCTAAATTTAGTCCCATGATTTAGGTTTTCTTATAGACTACTGTATGTCTTTCAACTTTACCGTAGTTTTCGTGTTTATCTTTATTTAAAATAATCCGTTATTTTCTTTTGCACACAATTTTGCACTATTTTATTTTCAACAAATTGTTCTAATTTATCAACGTGTTCAAACATTTCACCTTCAGAGTTGGCTTCAAAATATCGACGAACACGGCTCAGCAACGAAAGCATATCGGTAGCGGTAGGAACATTTTCACTATCATTTTCCGTGTCAAGTTTTCCGTGTCAATCGTGGATAACGTCGAGTTTGGTATACCGAATGTTTTACAGATTTCTGTTTTAGTTCGAATACCCTCATTAACAGCTTGGAGGAGTTCAACTTTTTTTTCTAAAGAGAGGGCACTTTGTTTACGCACTTTCTTCTCCATTTTACTTCCGGACTGCAAAAACGTAATTTACGAAAGCGTAACTTCACTTAACACGTACACGTCACACGCTTAACGTCACTTAACTGGCTGTAAAATACTAAGAAGTTTGTACAGTAAAAAAGTAAACAGTTAATCCTCACAACTGAGTAAATTTTTTACAATAAAATGTTATCGGTACAGTACCGCAAACTTTACCACCGCTGTAGGCTACACGCACAGAATACAAATGAACTGAACTCACCACATCCTATAGAGTAGGTAGTTAATGTAAGCGATAACGGTTTATTTGCAGTCAATGAACAACACATTTGGTGCTGAAGGAGAGGCTATGGTTTCTCGTAAACAACGATACACTGTATACAGTACGTACTGTAAATAGAACTTGGTACTGAAGACAAAACAAAACAGGTAGACAAAACAAACTATGGTCACTACCTGCTCTTTCTCTTTGAGAGATGAAGAATGGATTCCGTTACATCGAAAACAAGCTTTTGGGCGTACTTGTGTGGCTTTATTTTGTATGCAGTTACTTAAAAGCCAGCCAAAAAAAAATTATTTTTAACAAAAATTTTTCGTGTTAACCGATATTTTTCAGGTAAACCTTTCGTGTTAACCGTACAAATAATACACTGTACATAACAAACGGCGATCGGTACCCGAGTGGTATTTCGTGTTAACCGATATTTTGTGGTAACCGTTTTCGCATTAAACGATTTCCACTGTAGTTTGTAACCTGATCGCTTTTACAAGAGTAGTCTTGGCTGCATAGTTCGTACTATACATCAGAAATAGTTTGTAACCCGATCGCTTTTACAAAGTTAAGGTAGGCTACGTCTCTTTTCGTTATGCAATTTCCAAGTTCCGGCAAGTCGTACTGGTATGACCAGATATAACTTACTTACAGCCGCGCGACAACCTATTACCGAGTCAAGGCCTCCTTTAACAGCCTCCGTCAGTTGTGCCCGTCAAGTGCAGCTGCTCTCCGGTTGCAGGTCCCAAGGGTATGGCGCGTATCATAATTCACACCGTCTTACCAACGTCTACTAACTCTCCTGGTGCCATAGATCTGTTCTGTGAGTATTCTTAGGAAACAGATTCGTGGACTCACGGGTTAAAAGTCGATTACCATTTGTTTGAAATGCGTGTGGATGATAAATCCTGTTCCATATTGATGCAGCCTATCATGGCAGCTATAATAGACAGTGTGGCTCCGCTTTTCAAGAATTCCCTGCCCTGTCCGCCGGATTTCCTGTATCACAGCTATGTCTATTGGAAAAGCGTCAAGTTGGTCTAAGAGCATTCTGAGAGCTCCGGGTCGGTATAAGCTGAGTGTATTGCACAGTCCGATGTTAAAATTAGCCTGGTGATATCTGCGTGTTCTTTGTTTGGCAGTTAACATGAAGTTGTGAGGGTCCCATCGGGCCCGGGGAATAAATTATTAGCCATCATATTCATATTTGTATAACTGACTGGCTGAGAAACTGGTAGGTTTCTCCACATAAAAGAGTTTAACAGATTGGATATGTGAATTCTCCGATCCAACCCCCAACCTGGAGGACCAGGAACTTTGATTTCGGGGGGGGGGGGGGTAGTTGCTTTCACCTCAGCTGACGAGCTCTCTCTGCACGGTAGGTATGATCAGACATAACGATCAAAATGTTAACCCCTTTCAACAGGGTTATAAGCGATGGTCACGTATCCGTGCAGTGTATGGCTTAGGTTGACGGGTTACCACGCCTGTCACTTCCTAAGCCACTTCGGTAACAACGAAAGAGTAAAAGCTTAATACAATAAATTTGGGACTAGGGTGGCGCAGTGCTATTGTTCCCGGTCCCAAAGCGTCGTGGTTCGAAGCCGTCACAGGAGGTGCATTCACCCGTGACTTCCAGGTAACGAACTGGAATCGCGACTTCCAGTTGGACTCAGGATACAGCAGCTGGCGTCAATGAAGTTGGGTAAGACGTAGTGCTGGGCACGTTAACCTAGGCCTACTTGAATAGTAGCCTGACATAGTCTCACATAAACTGTTTCAAGTGTTTTCTCTCCTTTGTTCCTCCCAAATCAGAAGTTTATTGGCAGCTGTTCCGTATTGGTTGCTTTTGTGGTTTCCGGTTCATTTTCTTACTAGGCGACAGGGGCGTATTTACGGCGGGGTGGACCAGACCCCCTCCAGGGTCGAAAAAAGATGACTACAAAAAATATCGAAGTTACAGAATCGTACATACTTCATGAAATTCAAATACTCAACTAGTTTAGATAAACAAGAGTAAATTATAAATTCTTCAGGTCACAGCTTTGCCTAAAAGTTATTTCCATAAGCTCTTAACAAAATAAAAATTTCTCAAATGGGAATTCCAAGCCAGTAATAAAAACTCTCTCGGAGTGTGTAACATTACAGAAGATGTGCTCAGAAGCGAATACGTTCACAATCGCGCACACAATGGGCCGATACTTAAAAATCAAAAAAGCAGCTGAATCATTGAATCAAATTGGTAAAACAATTGGCTCAAATTGGGCCGCCACCACCACTGTGGCTAATGCATTACTCTGGCCGTACAGCACAATAATGGCCAACGACTACGACTACTACTACTGTGCCAACCGACCAATGATAATTACAAGCAAATTATATTCGGTGATTTTATTTTCGCGCACCGTGGGGGGGGGGGAATCCAAACCGATTTACCGCGGCGGTCGTGACGCGACTCTTGACTATATGCGGTACCTAAAACGTGTACGTTTTCACAAATCTCTCTCTCTCTCTCTCTCTCGCCTATTTATTTATTTACATTACAGTAAATTCGAGTGGAAATGTTACACAAAATCCAAACGAACGCATTAATATAATAAAACACAATGACAAGAAGAACAAAGCGCTCGTTAGTTAATAAAGGCTGCATTAGATTATACAGTCGGACACACAGACAAATTTCCTTGTTACTCGGTAAAAATGTTTACTCGACTTTCCGCCTCACTAACGATTTACGTCGTCGTGTTTCAGCATCATCTGTCTGTCTGTCTGTCCGTAGACTGCACACATTATGGACGCCATAATGAGCAGCACTAACAGAGACACGACGACATTTCAACAAAAAATAATGAGCAAACAAAATACAAAACATATTTAGTGAGCATCATTTTTAAAACGTTATACTTCACTCTGTACAAAACATAAAAGGAAATACCGAAGACACACAACATGATCAATAATATGTACACGTTTCTAAAACATCACCGATTCCGGAATTACAAAAAAAAAATTGTGCTGAAGACGAAATCAAACCATGCCATGTGTTAAAACACTGTGCCCCTGAGCTTGCACCATACCATCTGGCCGTTATGTTCCGATAACAGTTAAACCTAAGGATAGCCACTGATTTTTTTTGTCTCTAAATTACCAGTTTTCAAATTACAATATAATTGAATCCGTTAAAAATAAAAATGTAAAATTATTAACAGAAAAAATCTAAATCAAATAAACATCATAAGTAAACCAAATGCATTTCACAATATAAATCAATTATATTATAGTATTTTAGTATTCTTCTATTTTATAATCTCAATCACTCTCTCTATCATGCACCATTTCTTTAAATACTGTCTAATAAACATCATCTTCAGTTTTGTTAGTTTTATTAGCAGCCATCTTAACACCAACTTTGTCACTACTTATTGCCACACTGCTAAATACTTCGTTCTTGACGAGGCCTTTCGGTGTCCCCACCGATGGTGGACCTGAAGATGGTGGAGACACCGAAAGGCCTCGTCAAGAACGAACTATTTAGCAGTGTGGCAATAAGTAGTGACAAAATTGGTGAATACACATCATCGTTTCGATTCTTATTCAGTTTCTTCTTGACACGTCCTCCCAGGAATCTCCATTTTCATGACATTTAATTTGATTTATGCTTTCGCGACAGCAGACGTAATTCACTCCTGTACTTAACTGCAGTCCTAATTACCTCCTTCTTTTTCACTGACACGTATAGAGTGCAAACGTTATTGAATTTTAAGCGATGACGACCTCTCACGAGGATTATTTTAAGATCTGACGATGAAGATGCTTCGAGAAAAGTAGTCACAAGGCGGATTGAAAAAAGAAAGGTTACTTTGTCTACCTTTTCTTGTTACTCACCATTTTATTTGCACAATATGTTTCTCTTAAAATACGTTTTACATTATATTATACATTCTTTCCAACAATCCCACCTTTTAATTTAATTTCCTTTACAATCCAGCCACTTTTCTCAATTACTATTTGCAAATATTTTACGGTTTTTAGGGTCTCTTTGCTTAACCTAGATATATAGTTTAATCTTGTACTGGGGTTCCATTGAGTACTATTTTGGTATTTGCTTTTATTATTGATCAAAGAAGCGAAACCACAGTTCTAAGAGGAATCCGAATCTTGTCTGCTAAAGCAAATTGTAAATAAATAAACAAATAAAAAGTAGAGAAAGGTAACAGAATTAGTCGAATAGAGAGGGTTAGAAAATTTAAGTACCTAGGAGAAATAATTCAAGAGAATGGTTTAGAAAAATCTGCTATAGAAGAAAGGATTCATAAGATGGTACGGGCATATGGTATAAGTAAAGATATTTACAATAAAAAGTGCATATCTAAAAATGGGAAAATAAGGCATTACAGTACATTAGTGAAGCCAGAATGGCTATATGCAAGTGAATGTCTAGCACTGAATTATAATTTAGACAAACTAGAACTATTGGAAAGACGAATTGTTAGGAAAATATTAGGCCGACGAAAAACTTCAGAAGGTTGGAAATTAAGAAGTAATGATGAAATATATCAAATATAGAAAATATAACAGAAACAATGAGAAAAAGAAGACTATTATTTTTTGAACATTTATATAGAATGGACGACAATAGGTTAACAAAGCAGATCTTCAAATATCTATGGGGGAAGAAGTCAACATCAAGTTGGATTAAAGAAGTCTAAAAGGATTTAGAAAAAAATAATATACATGCAGAACAAGCAATTGAAAGAGAAGTTTTTCAGTCAAAAGTGTTAAAAATGGAAGGAGTCCAGGGCAGGAGAGAGAAAAACGCAGGTTCAAAGTGGACTGAAGACAGGAAGAAGAGACACAGTGAAAAGATGAAAGCCTATTGGAGAAAAACAAAGTACAAAGAATTAAAAAATTGGCATGTGGTCCTCAAATGGCCGACACAAATACAAAAAATAACAATAAATAAGTATAGAAACTTACCGATACACTTCTGTTTCTCGAAGTCGGCCTCGTATCCTGGCTTGCACTTGCAGCCGCCGGTGGGCAGGTACCATTTCCCATCGCCCTTGCACAGGTACGTGGGCGTGTCGATCTCCTCGGCGTGGTCGACGCACTTGCCGGTCGTCTGTTCGATAAGCGTCACCTCTCGGGCGGTCGGCGTCGCATTGAAGAACGCGAAGTTTATCGTCACATTCGGGCAAGTGATGTAATATACCTGAAACACAATACACCTGTTGTAGTAGATGATAATGTCGCGAGAGAAAGAGGTCAGTTCTACTGTGCGTAAACTGTGGTCGCATGGTATTCCGTAAAGCGTACAAGCCGAGATAATTTCGAGGGGTTAGTAATAAAACTTCCCGCCGGGGCCATCTGATTTAGATACGACCGTTCCCCCTCGCAAGGCGATGGCAAACCAGCGAGAGGTATCCTGCCTAGTATAAACCCTCCCCAACTATGCCGTTCGAATCCGGCGTTAAACTGTAGGTCCCATATACCTGTGAAAGACTCCGTATCACACGCACCACGCGTATATGCGGGGAGGGTACAAACAAGTCAAAAGACTGGAGGACCAATAATATGTAGTAAAACTAACCAAGTTCAAGTTTTAATGATCTTTCGGAAACATTTTTTTATGGATTTCTCTTTTGCTTCCTATTTTTGAACAGCTATGTAATCAAACTCTATTAACAATAAAAGTTATCCTTGAAAATCAGTTTATGAATTACCATTGCATCTGAAACCTTTAATTTCAGTTTTCCGTGTATTCACGTGGTGGACTTGGGTAGATTTACCACTAACCCGTCGATGTTTTAACGTCATTGACAGACACTACAATTTTCTTTTATTTTTCGAAACCACAAATGATTTCTTTCTCATTATACGCCCCCTCCCCACCGTCCACACACTCACTATAATCTCCTCCTCCCTTTTTAAGTCAGAGGCTCAATCTCAGAACTGAGGATACTTGAAGAACTAGTTACGTTTATCTTTCTCACGATAACTGACGACGTAAGAACCACACGTGATCTTCTACTCAGGTTGTTTAATATCCATAATGTGTACTCTTATCAACTGCTGGAAGAAAGCGGCGGGCACTATCAAACATGATAGAAGCAAATAAAATGGACGGGAGAAGAGTTCGCTATTCTTCTCGGCATTTCTAACACCAAAGTTAAGAGAAAATAATCCAGGCTTGTTGAGTAACACGTTCTTCATTCGATCTTTTGAAGCCTGTTTGGAAAGCAGAGTGGCTGAGAAAATAAGATAAACGATACCATGTGGGAGGAAATACTAGTAAGAGAATAAACCTTCGTTTAATAATGTTTTACAAAATACTTTGGAAAATCTGAACTGTTGCCACACATAACTTGGAAATATGGACAATGTAGGAAAGTACTGTATTTGGTAAAATTACTCACCGTGACGAGTGACGTAATGCTAGAAAGATGACGCTTCCTGTAGCATATTATATATAAGCTTTATACTTACAATGAAAATCGGCCACAGCCTAGCGAACAACTTTATTCATTTATGTGAAACTTCATGTAGAATAAAAATTTCTCTTTACGTCTTAATAATTTTTAAAATACGAAAGGGCCAAATCTATAAACTGAAATCACTTTAGAAGCGCTTCAATGGACGCGGTGACGGTGTTAACGGGTAATGCCTCCTTCTCGTATACAGTTTCAGAACCTCTAGAAGTTGACTTCGAAAACGTGAATCGAATGCAATAACCTGTTTCAAAGATCTTCATAACATCATAACAATACCCAAAAAACGACGTAAAAGTCATCACTTCACGGTGAACTATTTGATGACTTCAAACAAGTCACAAGCTCCTTAACGAAGTCCTAGGTCATTGGGACCTAGGACTGCAACTGATACACTGGTAAGACTGACTGGACTAATCAACCAATTTTTTTTTACAACAAATTTGAAGGACAGAGACTCGAACATAGGCTATAATTCATTATGAGACCGTACGTACGAGGGGACCCCTACTTTGCTTTCACATAGTAACAGCTACATATGAGTACGCACATGAGTCCGATGGGGAGGGATAGATAATCAAGTAATTGGCGACAAAATTACTGAGAGAGGGAAATCCCATTGTGAAAATTGGCGACACTGCATGCGGGACAAAATGATCGAGGGAAACGGACGTACAGTCGAGCAGCGGCGGAAGTGACAGAGAAAGACGGAGACGGGAGAGAAAAGGAAAGAGAGAAATCGGGCAAAGAGAGAGACACATTACGCAGAACGCCACAAACCCAAAATTAAAATTACTTCTCTTCTTTCTCCGAGGACGTTAAAACAGAAACGCGCAGCACAGATACTGAGTGTGTATGTATGCGGCCACAGACCCGCGACTAGACACACACACACAAAACCCTGTAGTAATTTCCTTTATTTACGGAATTTTATAATGAAATACTGCTGACGCGAGCTGGCACTGGATTTCTACTATGAATACATAGTCGGTCGGTTGCCGATAATACATTTTTCTGCTGGAATCTCAGATATTTACTTCAATATAATGCACTCGCGCACATACACACGCACACTCGCAAACAAAAAACAGCACCATATGATCTAATTACAACTTGTGGTTTTGTCTCCTGCTCTCCATAATATGCATCTGATGATCTTGCGATTCGGAACACAACGACCGAACCATGGAACCAACACCCCAACATGGTTTTACGATAGTCTAACGGTGTTATATTTTAATTAACTGCAAACCGGCATCAAACACGCGAATCGGTCCCGTAATTATCAACGTCAATAATAAAAGCTCTTATTTATCATAATTAATAATCTCTTAACTATTAATTAAAATTACGATAAATTTCTGTTGAAATATGTTCAGTGTTCACTAATTATTATCGATCATACATACAACTGCGTATACTGACATCTGAGTACAAATATTATGTGTTGGGCCAAAACGGAGTCATCACCTAAAATGTCCAGAACCAGTGACTTGAAAAACTAAACATAACAAAAAGAATAAGGACGGAAGGTGGAGATATATATATATATATATATATATATATATATATATATATATTACAACGTTATTTTTAGACACTTACTTTTACACATATGCTCTTACTCATTTGTGCGCACTTACCCACGTCTCGGAGGTATACTCTTCTTCTGCAGTCTTTACCTTGATGTTCCCCGGCTGGGGCGCAGGCTTTGGTCGTTGATTGAGTGTGGATAAGCACGTGAATATCGTTATATAAGTTATACAAGTAAAGAGTACAGAGGATTTAGTACTGGTTGTGAAATTAGTACGACTGTTTTAATAAAATCATATTCATTTGATTTATTCTTTAAAAATTCAAATTATCATATTATTAATTGTTTTATGTGGGTTAATTACTATTTGAACCCTTATATTCGATCTGAATATAATGCAATTATAACGTGTTTAAATCTTATTTCTTATATTTCTAAGACATAGTATACACATACATAAATCATATATGACCTGAAATATTACACAGACATATAATACATAACACATATAATTATTATAAAACGTGATTAACACGTATAAAATTTAATATTCATCTTGTCTTTGCAAGTGTGGTTTTTAATATAGGTATACCACTTAATAAAACTTTTAATTAATTAAATTTATTAAAATATTAATAGAGGACATCTATTACTTTAATTGATTCTATTATTTAATGTCTCAATTAATTAGCAATCTTCTAATAATACATTTTAGGTTACGTAATATCTACTACTAATAGGTAATATCTATCTAGGTAATAATATCTTCTAATTACGTAACTCTCATATTTGAATTTATTTATCTAATCAACTACAAAAATATAATAAAAGTATGGTTCTTCCTTGACAATTTATTTATGAGATTACTACAGTTATATTCTCTATTATCAATTATACTTTGAACATTTATTTATTCATTATGCAAATTTAAAAATGTACTAATGTTTTTGTAAACTTGTATATGGAAACTAGAGCTTTTTTCGATAGACCTCAGGGTCATTTATAATATTAAATAAATGTCTGACTTCACCTGCATTTTTCTGCAACCATTTAACTTTGTCGTTACCGTCATCTGGACTCTTGAACTCTTGTTGATCCTCTTCGGTATCACCTTCTCTTTTCCTGCGTAGTTGAAATTCCTCGCTCCGTCTCCTGGATGCTGAGTTCTGACGTGGACCTCTGGTCGTGATGATGTACGGCTGGATGTAGCTGCATGTGGCTGTCCCTGCGTCCTCTCGTCTTCTGCTCTGGTTCCTCTCCTCTTCTTTTCTTGTCCCTCGTAGATGTCTAGAAGTTCTATGTAGACTTCGTTCATCTGAGAAAGAGTGTGTCGCTCGCTGGGGTTTTATACTGCTGCCGTCGTTGAAATTCCTATTGGAAACTGTTTTGACAACATTGGTCGGCGCGTCGATTTAATTGTTACTTTCAACGTACACGTCTTTCTATGAAGCGCACACTTTTTTATAAATATTATTTCACCAATCGTTCGGTATAATATTAAACTTTGTTTATGCAAATTATGAATGTTAAGGTGTGTAAATTATGGCAGTTATGGCAAAATTTCACACGGTGGCTGAACGGTTCCCACGATTAATGACCACTTAACGCCAAACTGAAGCGCCAGGCGTCAGCTATGTTTTTACATATGTCGCTGATTCGTGTGACTTCTGGTTATCGTTCAGTACTTAAAAAACTGTGTAAAATCTTCCACCCTCGTTTGCATAATTCAACCTGTCTGTCGTTTACACATGTACACATACACACACACGCAGACTGATACACAAGCGGCGGCAGGTCGCTCTGACGTCACCTCTGCCGGTCAGCGCGTGTCAAATTATTTCCCTTCGCTACGTTTAAAATCAACTAAGCTATTTGATTCCATATGCAGGCTTACTTACAATATTGGATTTATTTAAAATTAAATACTACGTATTTCTTACATTATTTCTTATACCTAACGTATATTTATTACATTATTTTTATTATTTACATCTTATATATTTCATACGTGCGTTCGTATGTTATCATACCTCAGGGTTGATACATATACTTATGCTAAACGTATCGTTGCAATATATATATATATATATATATATATATTTTTTTTTTTGATTAGGACACACACGTGCGCACACACACATTTATAAACTTAATGACACTACAGGAAGTACAGTGTCTTGATGACGGACCCAAAAAAGGTTAGATACAGTGGTTCCCAAACTTTTCAGTCCGCGGACCCCCCCCCCAAATAATTTTAAAATTCACGGACCCCGTCTGAGTTATGAAATAAAACAAACAGTAAGTATGATAGAAACTCTTACATTTTAATTCAAATCAAAATTCTCTTAACTTGCCAAATTATAGTATTATTGATATCAAACATAGTTTATTGTAAATAATGAAGCTGCTTTTGAACAATTAGCTCTGCAATACTGGGCTTAATGTCTGATAATTTCAGTATTAAGTCAGTCTCGACATCAAGTTTATTTCTTAACTTCGACTTCAAGTACGTGAGCATAGAGAATGCGGTTTCAGGTAGATAAGTAGAGGGAAACACAGTTAAACGCTCCAAAGCTATTTTTCCGAGTTCAGGATAGTCAGTCACTACATATAACCAGAAGTCAGCTACCTGTAATTGCGAAAACTGTAATTTTTATTAAGTGTAAGTTGAAAGGTCTGCCAATGAATCTTCTTCTTGTAGGTCTACTGTAAGAGAGAGGTCTAGTCACCTCGGCTGACAAACAGGTCTGCTACACGACATGATTTAAAAACATTATTAAAGACATTAGTTTGAAATTACTTTACAATTACAATAATTAGTTTGACCCCCCCCCCACAAATACTGGAATCTCCTACTAATTGTTTTAAGATTCTAAAATTTAGATTTTAGAACATAAAAAATCGTAGAAAATTACGGTATATTCTAATTTGCCTTAAAAGTGTCTGCGGACCCCACTTTGGGAACCACTGGGTTGAAGGTTTTTGTTTAAAGGAAATAGTGTTATCTACGTTACAACTTTACTCGTTAGCAATCCATAAAGGTCACTGCAATTGTTTCTGTAATTTGTCACCTTACAACATAGGCCTATTTCTATGGAATATATTTTTTTATATTTTCGAGATCATGAAGCGGAAGATAACAATAATAGTATTCGTAAAAACTCTCCCATTAACAACAAATACTGTCTTATATTTATACTCGCTCCCTAAAGAATACATTGATAACATCTTACCTTAATGGCCAGCAAGGAAATACAAGCGCCCTGGTCTCTGAACGCGAAGTAGACGCCTTTCTTGTTGACCGGGATCGATTTGACCTCCGTGTTGATGACGACTTCACTGTTGGTATTGAACCTCCCCTCTCCGGCCGCTATCCTCCCTGTAATCAAACGTCACACCATATAAACTACTACGCAGTTAAAAGTTAAGGGAGGTCTTGTAAATATATATTAGTTGTCGTCAATTGAATGGGCGGGGGCGGGAAAGTCAACAAGGGGGCCGCCACCTCGCAAAGCAAAGCCGGGAATCCAATGATGCGTGTATCTGTCTGATTGCGACACACCGCTAAGACGACTGGTTTTCTGAGGCGACAGGGAGAGGCGAACACGACAAGACTATGCGCTGCTCTCTACTACAACGGACGACACCACCCTTCTCGACGTTGTTATTGCGGACTGGTAAGATTCTCCTGACCCCTCGTCGTCGTCGTCGTCGTCTGGCAAACGCGAAGGGTCAACACGACGCGGAGATGCAATCAGCACCACCAGCAGGGCGAGCGCGCGCGTACGCGGCCGTGTGTCAATGTTTACCAATCACTTCACGGCACACAACTGATCCATGAAATCAAGCTGAGCACACACTCGACGTGCTAATTTTCAAAATTAACTCCTACGCCCGCGGTGTGGCAGCAGTATATGGGAGATCACTCGACGCCACGATGATCACATTGATTCGTCGTCGAATCGATACTATACTGTGACGTCACCTCGACGCGATTGGACCGCTTATTCATACAACACGCTGTGAAGAAGGTGCGTCAATACCGCTTAATATAATCTCGCTTTTATATGAAACCTTCTTGTTTGCGTCATTCTACTTTCATAAATGAATTGTGTTAGAACCGAAACTGAATGTAGTCTCAAGACTGGACAGATGTGATCTGTCTGTTTAACCCTGGAGATTGATAGTTAAGTGTAAGTTGCAGCGGAAGCACATTGTATGGATATCTCTAGGGAATGGACGATCAAATGTCATCAGGGAGAGTTTAGGAAAGGGACACGTTCAAGAAGAAGCAAGGTCGAGCGTCTGACAAGTCCCGCAACGCTGACGTCCGAGGAGGTCGCGGAACGGTGACACCGTCCCAAACAAACGGACGGTTATAAAAACGAGTACGAGTGGCATTACCGTCCAACGTCGTGCTAGGGAAACGAGGTATGCGATGGGCTGCAGAAACCTTGCACAAAGTGAAAAAAAAACTGTATGCGAACTCTTCATCACCATCATTTTCAATTATTAAACCAAGGATGGTTTGTTCCGGTCTTAAACAGGCAAAGACTAAGCTGGGCACTGGGCACTCCAGCGATTCCTCGGACGTCCCACATATCTCCGTCCCTCCGGCTTATAGTTCCATAGTTGTTTGGTGATGCGGCAGTCATCCATTCGGCAAAGATATTCCCACCAATTCAGCCGAGGTTAGGGCTCCCTCTTGCCCTTGGGGTAAGAAATTGCCACTAAATACTGACGACCTTCCATTGGTCAACGACGTAGGATGTGGAAGGCAAGGAGAAACCACGACATTAAAGATCCTGATGGGTATCTCAAAAGGGAAAACTGGTCTCTTTAGTGTGGTAAGACAGCCATTTTACGGGAGAACACCCAGACAGAAAATCGGGCTGGACGTTAAGCCTGAAGGTGGCAGCCCCACCATACGTCCTACTCTGCGGTTTGCTAGTAACACACCCAGGGCACATATTCACTGCTAAATTGCCTCAAGCAAGGACTATGTGAACCCTTAAAGAAAATACCGAACAACTGGGAGAGGCGGGGGACTCATGTTCTACAAGTCACGTACCATAGGGTTCAGTGATTGTCTTCCTTATATTGCAACTATTACCAACTGAATTTGTTACCAGTCGTTGTCCATAGTAGTCGACACTATATGAAGCAATAGTTATAATAAAATCGGCCCACGGAAGTCTGAGAAAAATAATCGGTCTGGTTAGGGAAGGTGGAGCCGATGAAAGATGTAACATCCGCAACACAAAAATGCAGAAGATAAAACGGTATAGCCAGACACGACTGTATGACAACGGTACCACCACTGCACTTCAACGGCTGGCTGTATCGAGGTCCGGATGGTTGTCGACCTCTTGCCGGGAGGCAGTACTGCCGTGAGAAGATAACGATTGCAGTAACAAGTTTTGTTAATCCTGGGTGACGTAAGCAAGAGGAAAACGATTGAAATAAAGTTCGTCAAGACAAATGTCAGGAAATGTAGATATGAGAATGTTTGTACATCAACACCGGTATTTACATTATTATTCGCCTGAAGATAAAACCACACAAAAGACCAATAACGAGGCTAAGAATTCTTGTATTGGAAACTGTGGGATCAAAATATCGAACCAAGACTGTTACAGTTGTGACAGAATCTACGAAAGAACACATTATGAAGAACGACATATGAAAAAGCACTTTCAGGTCGCTGTTGGCAAGAGAGTCAGAGGGCGTTTGGCTTTCCTAAAGCGGAGAAGGAGAAGGAGAAGGAGAAGGAGAAGGAGAAGGAGGAGGAGGAGGAGGAGGAGGAGGAGAAGAAAAGATACGTGGACAATCACAGGAAAGGCTGATGAAATACCTGAATTTTCCAAAACGTCAGATGATAGATATGTTGGGCCAGTTCAAGAATGTTATACCCGGTGTATACGTTTTAATCATGAGGTGAAGTGGTTTCATACAAGTGGTGGTGAGGAGGTGGTTGTGAAACTTGGTGAAATTTTTTATTGCACAGATGGGCGCAGCAAGAAGATCGAGACAAGACAGAATACTAAACAAATAGGCAAGGAGACAATTTCTAGTAAGACCATGAAAACGATGGCGGGACAAAATCAGAAAGGATGCAAGTGGTGTGTTGGGTGTTGCTGAATGGCAGGCAAAGTGTCACAGAATCGTTTTTTTTTTCGCGCTATTTGAGACTTGTCCAGGTGAACAAATCTCGGGCTGTTTCGGAGACAAATTCCCTTCAGCCGGTTTGCAGATTGTTTTTGTGGACGACGACGAGGAGGTGGAGGCACGAAGGGACAATGTTAGTAATTGTGTGCGTGCATGTAGAGTGAAAGGACTGCCAAATGGGATAGGGGTGCTTATGATTATACGTAATGCTACCAACGGAAAGCGGGAGAACGAGAAAGACGGGCAGCGATGGACGCTTATAGACGGCGGGAAGCGTCAAAGTGACGTGAGGGGGTTGGCGAGAGAGTCATTTAAGGGGACGTAGTAGATGTCGGAAAGTGGACTTGAGGTTGAACCGGGTTAAGGGATACGAGATAGAAGCGAGATATGTGGAGACGGACTTTGAAGGAGGCTAGGGACCAGTACGACAGGACATGAGTAAAATCGTTCACAGACAGTGTGAAGATAATAAATTAACAGAATAATAGGTTTGAGTAGCCTATATACATTCCGTATGGATACGCCAATACAGGGACATTTCCGGACCGGTCGCTACCATATTGTACCATTTTATATAACTTTAACAAATGTTCGAAACATTCGTTTAACTCAAACACTTCGTGCAGCGCAAAATAGTAATTATGGAACATGCGCACGAGTGTCAGGACGTTTCTAAATACGAAAAAACATTTTAGGCAACACATGTCTTGACCAGCTGCGCGTGTACGAAACGGCAGGCAATAAACTTTGCCACCAGTCAAGAGTCCGTCCGCGGCTCCGATCACAACACAACATATGGCGGTATCACGCACTGTGTGCGAGTGCGCGCTCCTTAAGCCGCCGCCTGTCAGTCAGTCAGTCAAATTAAAATGACTTACTTATTTACATCTGACTTGTCTCTCAGACCTCTGGCCCCTGACTAATACTTCTCGTTCGACCTTACCATTCTCGGTGAATGCTTTTGATGTTTTGTGCGTGTTTCAATCAGGTAGGTGTTCGGGTACACACAATATCACTGTATTAAAATGCACGGCTGCCAGTACCGCGCACAAAAAACGTATTTTATACTGTTATTAGGCCTACTTGTTTCCTGATAACAATAATATTAAATGTTCACTATATTTTAACCAGCGAGTAAACGCGGCGTTAAGGATTAGCGCGCGTAAGCACAAGAACCACTCGTATGAACATCAGACGGGACTAATACTCTGCCACTTGAAAACAAAACTTATAAAACATAACTACATAAGAAATATAACTATATACAACTGTACACTATCGCAATTTAAATCATTTAAATGGTAACCGTTTTCGAACTTGTACCTTGATTAGATGAACAAGGGAAGCGATTGCTCAGTTTTAACTCGACCATTTGGCAATTGTCTGTCTGTCTATCTAGTTGACTGTTTGGGGGTACCGTATGTCTCACGATAACTTTTGAACGCATCAAACCGATTTTCGTAACACTTGGCAGGCATGTTCATACTTTCACCCTAGAGAACCCTACTTTTTTTCCGAGACTGATGCCCCCAAAAAGAGGCAAAAAAGTGTAAGTCAAAATAGTGTAGAAACCGCAAAAGTACATGCGGAGTATAGAAGTATAGGTAATTTTAACCACAATACGAATTTAAAATGAAGTGTTGGACATTTTAAAATTCTGGGACGCCACGGCCCGAAAAGTTGGTCGCAAAATTTTAATAAAATCACATATTCCGTGTGGGATATCAAATTAAAGAGGATTTTAACAAATATTTGATTATAATGTACAGTTTTAGAAATTTCAATATTTTTGGACCAGTGTCCAAAAAAGGGATCAAACATTTAACAAAAAACTGCATCCGGGTGTCCGGTTGAGTAATGTTCAACACATATCCGAATGTTTGGATTTTTTAATGTTTACTGTATGATTGTCTGCTCGACAACTGTTATCGTACTACAAAAAGAAAAATACTGTATTCAAGATTTTAGTAATTTTTCTGATAACTGAAAAATTCCTAATATTGAAATTTATCTTATTCGGTAGATAGGCACGGAGGAACCATCTGGTTGTTTTTATATTCTGAAATTTGCTTAAGTTTGTTATACAGTTTATGAACAGTATTTTTATCAAGAAATAAAGCGAAGAATCGCCTCAGCTAATTAGCTACTACCTACCACTTCTGTGGTCTCAGACCCCTGTTCCAGAGCAGAACAATTGCCAGGAGCATCAACCCGCTTCTGTATACAACACTGATCCGCCCAGTTCTCCCCCATGGTTCTGAGACCTCGACCATTTCTAGAAAGTTTGAGTCTAGCCTGCTGGTTGATGAACGCAAAATCCTCCGCATTATTTTTGGTCCAAAATGTGTGGGAGGCGAATGGAGGAAAAGGATCAACCAAGAACTGAACACTCTTCTGAACGAACCAGATATTGTGAAAGTTATAAAACTTGGTAGACTCAGGTGGGCTGGACACGTGATCAGAATGGGGGACAATTAAATACACAGAAAGGCACTCACAGAACAGATCTATGGCACCAGGAGAGTTAGTAGACCCAAACTATGTTGGGAAGATGATGTGAATGATGATGCGCGCCTTATCCTTAAGACTCCGACTGGAGAGCAGCTGCACTTGACCGGGACAACTGGCGGAGGCTGCTAAAGGAGGCCTTGACTCAGTAACAGGTTGTTGCGACGCTGAAGAAGAAGAAGATTTTTATCAAGGGTCAACTTTGCAATTACAACCGTAATTTTAATAACGATGAACCACGGCCTAACAATCCGGCAATTGTTTACCTACCAAAACACTGTTTAGAAAACATTTCAATGACGCAAGTACAGTACTTAGATAATCTTTAGCAAGTTACTGTGCGCACCATTTCGTACACCTTACATGTTCGTATCCAGACAATTTTCACACGGAAGCTGTGTTAACAATGAGTGTGTGTACGTGTTACAATTACGCGCGCGCGCATACACACAGTTTATCTATTCAATTACAGCATAATGGTCGAGAGCGCGCCGTTTTCCTTATTGTGGCACTTACGGTACTATAAGAGAAGCGAGAGGGATAATTTAAGGAAGCAATAAAGGGGGGTCGGAATGACTGTCGCCGAGCGACGAGAAAGGGCGATAAAAATAATGAGCTACAAAGAAACGACAATAACAAAATAGTCTGAATCTTCCGCCCTCTTCTTATTCTTCGTCCCGATTATACAAGGAGGCTGGAATAAGTTCATTAAGAAAAACAAGTATACTTCACACAAGAGAAGTATAAAACGTTTTAACGTAGGCTACTACACTGGTCTAGAATTTTAAAATACCTTATTAATCTTGGTCATTGTTCCGCAGTTTTTAATTTTTTTACTGGTGATGTAATATTGTTTTAAATTTCCGCCGGGGTCGAGGGAATTTGGAGAGGGTTGACAGGGCAGTGGTCTTCACGAGATCCCAGGGTTGGATGAAGTGATGTTACCTCATCCCAAAGGAGACTTCAGTCTCTCTCCAGCCAAGACTGTACTGCGTGATGAAGTTTCACTTCCAACAAGAGGTGACTCTGTTGA
Source organism: Magicicada septendecula (assembly GCA_034769895.1). Lineage (NCBI taxonomy): Eukaryota > Metazoa > Arthropoda > Insecta > Hemiptera > Cicadidae > Magicicada > Magicicada septendecula. The sequence goes on along the minus strand of CM068372.1, from coordinate 441,281,238 downwards.
TGCAGAACAGTACGGATCTAGACCGGAAGAGGAGATAAATATTCCTGGTGGAGGGCAGCAGTAGCCACCAGTACCAACAGTATCTTTGGACCGTTACAGGCGTGAATCTAGTTGCATAACACTGCGTCCTATTGTTAAAGGATTGTATTTGTTGCTGCCGGCAGATCGGTGTTGGGGTATCAACGGATAGGGGAAGACAGCACTGAATAATAATTACCGAAAGTCGTAGCCCGTAAGGAAGCAATGACTTGCCGCATCTATAGGCTGGTACCCTACAATGCCGCATCTATAGGCTGGTACCCTACAATGGGGAAATAAATCTACAGGTGTGTGGGTAGACCCAGGAAGAGAAGGCTGGAGAAACTTTGAAGGCGGAACAGGCAGCTCTTTGCCTATGCTGCTGATGATGATGATTTTCGGACACGAGTCATGGGTACTGAGTGACAAACAATAAAGCAGGAAGTTGGAAATATTCAACGCACAGAATAAAAAGATGGTTTGGCTACAGGTAGCGAAGGTACCCGAGACGAGCAGTAGAGACACGTGGGTGGAGGACTTGTCATTGGCGCTACAAACCCGAATGTGCCAAATGACTGATAATAAACATGGAGAGAGGTACTGATGGTGGTAGGAGACACGCCGGTTATAGACTGCTGTGTATGTTATACGTAGACCATGTTGCTGCCATCTTGGAAAGAAGGAGCTGGTATTAAATCTTGGATGTTCAAAACTAGACAGGCGATGTCGAAGGCAGGCAAGAGTGGGACGGGTTGTGAAACTGGCAAGAAAAAAAAAGAATATCCACAAAACGATGAATAAAACGTTAAATAAAGTGGCGTAATTTTCCGTAAATTAAATGCATTTTCAGAGTTGGGAAGGCTTTTCCAAAAGCTTTTCTTTGGATTACCTTAAATTACGGAAATGAAAAACCTGGACGCTGGAACGAAGGTACGCTGGAGGACAAGATTGTGTGGTGGATGTGGAGAAATGTGGCAATGAGAAGTTAGATAGAGGAAAAAACATCAACATATTCATATATAGACATATTGTCAGAAGTTTTCACAGAAGTTAAAGGCAAACTAAAACTTATAGTATTATATAAAAGAGGCCATTTCGTACGCCACGCGTTCAGACATATTTTTTAAAAGACAATTGCTGGGAAAAAGTCAGGCAGAAATCGAGTGAGAGGAATTACTCGAATGCTGGAAGGCGTGATGCGCTCAAAGAAGCAGATAACAGAAGATGTTTCCTGGACTTTAGATGAACAAGGTGCGCGAAAATTTCAGTCTGTCGGCTGTGTCCACCGTTTTAATCAACTTCAAAGAGGATAAGCAATAGTACAAAATCAATTAGCACGTTTAATTCGGTTCAGAAACATAATCAGCAGAACAAAACATTTGATTTAAGAAGTAGAGTGGTGGTATTCATACAATGTATGAAACAATTATCAAGTAGAGTGCTGTATGGAGCAGATGTGTGGACAATCCAGAGTGGCCATAATAAGTTAACTGCAGTTGAAATAGGTTCCTGGAGAAGAATTGCTTGTAGATCCATAATAGAAGAGATTAGAAGTAACGAGATAAGAACACTAACGGAAGCAGAAATCTATAACAGATGAGATCGAACACAGGCTACGAAGATGGTATGGTTACGTAAGAAGAATTGTGGATGCAGGAATATTACCGGAAGGAACAAAAGAAAACGACGCGAGGTTTAACTACATCGGACCACACACAGTACAGGGCTTTGGGTTAAAATATGAACACGTCGAAGACGGGGAGAGATGAGATTTCTGGCCGCAGGATTAGTTGAAAGTTGAACTGTTTAAAGTTCAATTCCATGACGAATTATAAACGTTCGTGTTTATGTTAATATTTTATATATTAATTATGATACAATAATACACATTTATACCAACCATTCTTGTAATATTTGGCGGGACAAATCCTACATAACTTAATAAAAATAATAATAATAATAATAATTATTATTATTATTATTATAAAAAAAACACAATAAAAAGGAGCCAAGTTTAGAGTATAAGAAGTTGTGTGTGTGTGTGTGTGTGTGTGTGTGTGTGCCTGGCGGACCGGTATCGGTGGCGGTCGCCGAAGTGAAGTATGCACTGTTCAACGACAATACTACTACTGTCTACCACAACAACAACAACAACAACAACGTGTACATAAAGTTAACATGACATCTGTAAAGGGAGGGAGGGAGGGAGGGAGGGAGGGAGGGAGGGAGGGAGAGAGAGAGAGAGAGAGAGAGAGAGAGAGAGAGAGAGAGAGAGAGAGAGAGAGAGAGAGAGAGAGAGATGTAACTGACCGATAAGTTTGTAGCTCTCGGGTTCCCAAGGCGGGGGCTCTCGTGTCGCCGCGTCAAACTCGTAGTACAACAGCGAGAAGGTCTCTTTGCAGGAGAGCGCGTTGCCGGGAAACAGCGAACAGTCTCGGATGGTGAACTTGATCTCCATGTAGATGCGATTGGCGTTGCGACGCTCCACGAACGGCGTCCACAGCCAGTTGTTGACGTTGTGGTAGGCGACGTCGCACACCACGTACGACCGCCAGTTGATGCCTTTCTCGAAGTTCGTGAAACTCTCCTCCACCCACTGCAACAAACAAAACGCAACCGTCATCGTTTTATAGTAACTTGTTTTTCTACATTTACTACAGGTATATTATACTCCTTTACATAAGTACAGATTAATTTAAGTATTAACAAACTATGTTCAGTAGTGAATGTGTTACTACAAATATCACACTGGTACTATGTAATATCATGACAAATTAATAATGTTATACCTTTCATTACTCACAAAATTTGTTTTTGTTTAGATTTCGTACAAGTTTACAAAGAAAAATTATACTGATTGCCCTTAGTAAATAAGATTTCCTGGAGCCGTACATGCGTATATATTTCCAAAAGCACATGCGTATGATATGTAGGCCTATAATATGTGGGAAAAGTATACACTTTTATTGATTAATAAAAATCAATTTATAAGTCAAAACATCATTTAACGAATACTGGAGTAGACATTCTAAACAAGAGAGAATAAAAATGTGTGATCAGCAGTTATGGTGGAAAGTCATCTATTTTGCGACACTTCCAGGATCTGGAACCTGATGTGTACATCCACGTCACTGAATTCCACGCATCTCTCTCTCTCCATTCCTTCGTAACAGCTTCTTCCCTTAATAATGCCCTTAATTAATAATTGTTATCTTTCATTGTTATCTTTTACGCTTTCCTTTATTACGTTTCCAGTAAGGCAATCCTTTTTAATATATGTCTAAAACAAATGGGCTTTCCTTCCCTTAATATACTTATACACTTTATTATATAACTTCCGTTTTTGCATCCACCACTAGTGTATGCAACGTGGTGTTTCTAACGTTTTATTGTAACAATAAAACAAGCGTGTAGACACCATGTGAGTTACGCGACGCGCTTAGACAAACGGCACTACGATTATTAGCTTATACTCAAAACGTTATGGACCGCAGCTCAGTTCTTGGTACCTTTCCTCGTAATTACGCCAAATTCTAAGTAACGGTGATACTTTTTTTTTTAAACAAATAACTCGATATACAAGTAATAAAGCCTTTTATAACGGTCACATGTGTAGCCCTACTGCATGAACCCAATGTCGTTCATGTTCTGAAAATGCATTTGTGGTCAAATCCTCACCATGGTCACCAAACTTTTTTTACGAACTAAAACATGATATAAAACGCGTTGTACGCGTACCATGAGTCCCCCGTTTGTAATTCCACAACAAAATAGCTAATAAGAGTAGTTCCTAATAGTTCTTAGTCCTTGCTGGATTAGGTCACTGGACTAACTAAAGCGTCCCAAAGGAGACAATAAATTCCGAATTTTATTCATTTCCATCAGTTTCTTTTTAAACTTTTCAACTTTTCACTTGTCTTGAGTAGTTCTTCATTTATGACTTTAAATATAGATTGGTAGATACACTAACGGTGGATGCAAACACTGAAGTTATATAATAAGTGTATATGTATGTATATTAAGAGAAGAAAAGCCAATTTGTATTAGACATATATTAAAAAGAATTGCTTGCTGGAAACATGATAAAAGGAAAACGTAAAAGGTGAAGACGAAAGATAACAATTATTAATTGAGGGCATTATTAAGGGAAGAATCTGTTACGAAGGAATGGAGAGAGACGCGTGGAATTCAGTGACGTCGAAGCACATTCAGGTTCCAGCTGTTCGTCATATATAGGCCTACTAATGTCTGTTCTTCAGTTCTAATGTCCTCCGTAGCAAGAAATGATACTGCCAATGTTAACTGTTATAGACGAAGTCAGAAAATATTTTTAAATATGGACGAGGCCAGTTTTAATTATTTCTATAAAGTTTCGGCATCTTCTTTGCTTCTGTACAGGCTATGGTGTGTGAGGGGGGTCTTCGTCGCGGGGTGCTCTAAGAGTTAAACGGCTGGTTAAATGTTTAAGCAATAATGTACAACCCACCTTACGCATTACGTGTAATTTGACTGTTAACTATTTTGTCAGAATAAAATTTAATAATTTTTTCCTGCTCTGTTACATCTGATTTATTTACGTAATTTCCCAGGAGTAACCTTTCAGTAACAATTATCGAAAAATTTCGCGTATATTCGAAAAATGGTAATATCAATTATTATATGAGTGTAACAAAATATACCGTCTATTATGACTTATAACGGTACAAACAGACAGACCAACTTTTATACTACGCGAATACTACCGACGGAAGCAGAATATACGTATGATTTAATGCCATACCGACTTCATTAGACATACGTAGGCCTACCGTACTTCTCAATTTCATCGTTGTTATGATCTCGTAAAACTGGCCGCCGCGGCCGCAAGACCCGCCACGCACATAAACGAGCTTGTGCTGTCAGTCAGTATTGTACACAAACACAGTACAGTAATATAACTAACGTCAAATCATTCTGTATGACGTCTTGTGCGTCTGCCCCTCCCCCCCCAAACAAGAAGCCATAAATATTTATTACCCCAGTGGGTTTTACTACTGGTACCCACCGACTAATATGCAAACTTCTATTCGTATACAATAACTGTACATTTGAACATACGGACTCTATTTAATCATAACGACAACCATATATAGTCTTCTAATTTTAATACTACAGTGAGTTCCAAGTACCGCAGCCGAGTACACAGTTCAAAACGTATATACAATTTACGTCCTGAGCGTATAAAAAATATGACGGACAGCTTCGCCGGAGGTAGCCTATGGACTGATCCTTCCTTCCCCGACCAAGACGGAGCAACCAAATTAGCAAGTATGTGCTAATTTCAAAGGTGGATTTTTACAATGCAGAGAACGTGGTATAGCTATCGTTCTTTATTGTAGGCTATCTTATCCTGTTAACTTCTCTGCGATCCGTTAGGATATTTTTCACGCCTTCAAGACTCGGAATCACTGGTTGAACAGGGTGATGAATATTAGTTATTCGAGTCTAGACATTCTTGGCGATAACCATTTGTAATTCAGTAAATGAGTGCACGAAACTCTACAGATTTGTGTGACATTTACAATAAATACTGGTATAAAATACTCTTATTTAGAAAGAATACACTCTTCGTTGACTCAGCGTTCATAGTTAATTAGGAGAATAATCAACAACGGAAATCGGAGTAACGCGTATGCAGTTAAGTAGGACTTATCATAGTCTCCTATCCCGCTTATAATAGTAGACTTTGTGAAAAGTACTATACCCTAAGTCATTTATCACCTTATGCCTTTCTAAATCCCTCTTAGGTGTCTAAGATTTCGATTAGACAAAACTGAATACGATCTAGATAAACACATTTGAAAAGCATGCCTAGAATTTGGCCTTGCGGAGGGGGGAGATGATCGGCTTCATACAAAATAAAAAGCAAGTTAAGACTAATCAACATTACCGTCTTTAAAGTGGCTGAACTCAGTTCCATTAAAGTAAACGGTAATAACACAATAAAAATACGTGCCATTAAAACACTGTTTACAAAATACTTTTTCACTGAATTGATTTTCCTATAGGCTATTTTATATTTCAATCGTATACGCTAATACTGTGTAATAAACCTGTTAGTATATTTGAAAAAGAGTTACCACTATGTTAGTGTACACAGCTGAAAAAATAGACAGCCTAAAAGTCAAGAGATTAACAAAAGTCGTAAACTTCTTTGACCCGCTGGAAAGATCCGGTCTCGTCCCCCCCCTCCGTAAATACGCCCCTGACCTTACGTCCAGGGAGAAATATTATGAAGAGTCACATCGGGCACAGAAACGGCAGCAGACACAGACTAAGGTGGATGGGATCGTTGGGATCATAGATATACAGACGTCAGTAACTGGATGCATACGAAGCGAAGAAACCACAGCCAATGACATAGCGAGACCACGGCTCACTTACAGCTGATGTAGCGCCAGTGTAAAAGAAGAAGGAGAAGAAATAGTAGTAGACATCCAAGTATGTATTTATTCAGCACGCCAGTGAACGTTTTCCACACAGATTAATTACATCTACGCACAGGTTTGCCAACTTTCGGTATTTCACAACAACGCAGCGAGAAGAATCATTTATTTCTGCTTCTTCTTCTTCTTCTCTCTGACAAAAACCGACTTTCAAGGCAAATCCAGTAGCGACCAGTCGACTTGTATGGTGTATCACACGCCTTTCTCGCTCCTACCCACTACACGTTTTTACAAGAAACGAGTTTTATATTAAACAACAGCCGCAGCAGCAGGAAGAGACATCATCGTCAGGTGCAACGCCTCGCGTTATAAATCATCGTGTGTACGTAGCTACAGCTGATGGCACACACACACACACACACACACACACACACACACACACACACACACACACACACACACACACACACACGGAGAAAGTAAAGACAAAGGCTGCTGCTGCTAAACAGCTTTGTGCAGGCACTCGGGAAATAAATAACTCTTACAAGAGACGGAGAGAAAGGTTGCATAAGAGAACCAAACACATGGGCAACCGGTTTGCGATACGGCTCCCGGCCGACCGCGCCAAAGTGTAACACCGACTGCTCTCTATTGTGTACTGACGAATGTTAATAAATAATTACTAGAGAACAAGAGAGGCAAGGCACGATGACTGCAGAGAAAACTATAATACTGTAGACTCGGCGTTAACCTGACATTGACGTGACCTAACGAAAATTCCCGATTACCCATAATTTCTACTCATAATGAATTACTGTTCATAATTCGAGGTCAGAAATGTATAAAGTCAACTTGATTATAAGCTCAATACGTTGTTTATTGAATTTGAAATTAAGAGAGAGAGAGAGTGAGAGAGAGAGGGAGAGAGAGAGAATGAAGTTTATAAAGAGGTTGGAAGTATAACAATAAATTGGTAGGAGAAGAATTAGTGACAGAAATTAGGGCGGAATTCCATTGGTGATCACGAAGTGCAGAACAAAACCTAGAAATCACTTATAATACACAAACCACAATCGAATATGCCTGAAGGGATTTTGGGTGACAGAAAGGACGCAAATTTATCTAGCTTCTGCCTCCAGATATTTCAAAATTTTATCAAGTAACAAAGGATGTGGCTGCGAAACAGCCGGCCGCGGCACCACAGCCCGACCAACTAATCTAGTCTCAGTATACGTATAATTTTTGTTGTTAACTTGAATAACAAATAAAGAACGCTTGAACGTTCCGTCAGTAATAACGCAGAGCTATGCTACACGCTGCAGAGTTTAACGGCTAGGAGACAATAATACAGCAAACAGTTAGTTAACTATATTCTACGTGTGTGTAAACTGACATGGCACGCTGTTAAAGTTTGTACGTTTACTTTGGTCGCACGTAATCAAGTTTTGTCTTACAGGCTACATTGTGGGTGCAGTGGCCTCGATTATTTTTATTAATGGTTTTTAGGAACTTGGTTTTCATCCAAAACGATGAATGCCAGCTCCAAAGATCGATAGGCTATTCCAGTTACAGCAAGTGTGCAGAAGACAAAACTATAGCATTTGTAGGCAAATACCCTTTGCGAAATAAGATTGTGTCGGATAATAAGAGTATAGAACAGGTGTTACATTTCCCCTATCTTGGCTGTGACATCATTTATGTGCATTACGATATCGATCACAAGTTTGAGTCAATAAGCGGCACAATTCGTCGAGTGTTATCGAGGAAAATAAGGACAGAGACTCGACTGAAATTTTATATGGCTGTGCCAGAGTCTTATTGGAAGAAGAAAAAGGAAGAAGAAGAAGAAGAAGAAGAAGAAGAAGAAGAAGAAGAAGAAGAAGAAGAAGAAGAAGAAGAAGAAGAAGAGGAGGAGGAGGAGGAGGAGAAAGAAGAAGAGGAGGAGGAAGAGATGGAGGAAGAGGAAGAGGAAGAAGAGGAAGAGGAAGAAGAAGTGGAGGAGTGGGAGGAGGAAGAAGAAGAAGAGGAAGAAGAGAAAGAAGAAGAGGAGGAGTGGGAGGAGGAAGAAGAAGAAGAGGAAGAAGAGAAAGAAGAAGAGGAGGAGGGAGAGGAGAAAAATAAGAAGAAGAGGAGGAGGAGGAGGAGGAGGAGGAGGAGGAGGAGGAGGAGGAGGAGGAGGACGACGACGACGACGACGACGACGACGTTTGAGCAACTGCACATTTAGTAACATTTTATTAGTGAAAATTAATGGCGACGTACAATATGTGGTATCCTATGTAACGAGCATAATGACGCGTAATTTACGAGCGTTCACCGTTTACGTCTGGGCAGCCGAACATCTTCAGTGGGAATTAATGCTACCCGCTTGGTGTGGACGGAGCACAGGACGAAAAAAAAAAGTGAACACCCTTAGCTAGCTTCTTGCAGAGCCGTCACGGAAGCCTCCGTGTGGAAGCCTCACGAGGAGTTCATGCGAACCAGTCGCTAGAACGGCAGCTAACCTCAGCATTGTCTGAAAGAGTCTGTCCCTGTGATCTGAACAGCTGAGCCGGCCACGCTACCAGTGGACCGTACAATCTATATGGCCGCGTTGGAATCTGTAGATTAACGTGCCGTTAATTTCGTGCACGTCATATCTTCAGATGAGTCTGGCGAGAGAATCTACAACGGTGCGACAAACACACCAATAAGTATGAAAGCAGATCTGATTAGTTTTGATACACATCAAAGAACCAAATAGTAACGTAACAGAGACTGCCAACAAAAGAGAGTGGATACCGTAACGGGAAGACCTAGTCTCAAGAAAGCCATAAGCGAGATAAAGCTTAAAAAACTAGCTAGGCTAAAGCCAGTCTATGAAAACTTGTTGCAAAGGAAAATAAAAATTAGGTATCAAACGTTATAAAGCTAATGCACGCCGCGCGTGCGCAGTTATTTTCGACTTCCTCGTCCCCTTCCCTTAGGAAACAAATTCGAGGTACTACGTCCTGCTACAGTCCTGATCAGCTTGGACTTCGTACTTTACTAGCGTCTTCGCTATCAAGTTAAAATTATTTTGTTTGTCGGTCCTTTGTTTCGAATTCCTCATTTTGGACGAGACGATTTAGACCTTGCGGGAAAAAGTCTTCTACTCCTGTTGGCGTTTTGATTGTGACGTTTTTTGCAAATTTTCTCCGATCTATCATATTTTCTTCTTTCCTGAGTTATACATTTAATTCATTCTATGTTGTTAGCCTACAAATTTTCTTTCTTTCATGATGTTCACAGGGACAATAAATATTGAACGTCTTCTCCTATTCTCTTAACATGTCTCTTTCATTTCTTCACTTCGCTAGAACATGACGTCTCCTGTGCTTCACTCGTTATGAAGCTCGTTTCGTGTCGCCTACTTAGGAATATTGTTTTACACCATTCAAAAAAAAGTTATTGTCATCAATATATTCTTTAGTGTACATTTAGTTAATAAACACCTAAAATTAAACTCGTCAGAATTGATCTGGCTTGCACGTACGTACATTTCGCCAACTACTTCTGCTTCATGTAAAAACACTACATGGACGCTTTTCATGAAGCCTAAGTATATAGATTTCGTTTAAACTCGGTTATACCGACAAAAGGGAGTGGCTTTACTCTCTGTCGCTAAATCTAAACGTCTTTTAACACACTGTGTCTGCTCACTTTGCAAATTTCGTAAACTATATTTAATAATGATAACACGGGAAGGGGGGACTTCGTCGTCGTAAAGCTTTCATCCCTGATAGAAACATGAAAGCAGCCAAGAAGTGCTTCCCATATATAATGTGATGGTGGTGGTGGTGACGGGTGAGTGTGTGCGCCTCCGCCTCTCCAGCGTAGTAGGAACGTCTTTTCACTCTCTACAAAGTTACCAGAAATCGAATTATGGTTGACGAGCGAATTTAACGTCTTAGCGAAGCGACGACGGCGAGGTGAACCCGCCACCGCACCCCGTCTCCTTAAGACGCCCTCCAACCTCCAACCCTCGCTATAATTTTAACCGCTCCCCTGCTGTTCCTTGCCAGCGTCGACGTCAAGTAGAATTACTTTGGCGAACGGCTGGCGTAGGCTGCTGAAGCCCCAGGCGGGCGCTGACTGCGCGCAGTAATCTGATAGATAACCTTACCAAGTTAAGTAGATCCTTCTTTGATAACAACAGCTTCGTATGATTATACTGTTCGTGGCAACGGATATTACGATCATATCTCTGATCCACCGCGGGCATTGGTCAGGTCGCGCACTTCAAAAACGGTACGTCGTGGATCCGAATCCGTCGACCTGATTCTCCAGCCAAGGTCTTTAATGAGTATCTGGTACCGTCAGCTGGAAACGTGAAAGGCGCATTGCTGGCCACATGACAGCAGTATAATAAAGCCTTATCCACACCGACTCTAACTGTCAAACGCATGAAAGCGATAACTTTAATAATTAACATGTTAAGTAACAAGAAGTTAATTGAAGCTCGCATCTTGTACATACGGAGTTACCACACCTGACGAGCTCTAGCTAGATTCTCAGCTTTCTTCCATCTGTCTTAAGTTTCCTTTTTTCTTCAATTTTTCCTGTCTGCTTCTCTTCTCGCTATAGGGTTCGAGTGACCAGATCTTCTCGTACGTCATCTCTACCGGGTCATTCTTGTTTTCATCTTTTTCTTTTTCACGCCAATCACAAAGGTCCCCGGCCAGGGTAACGGTAAACGGTTTTAGGCCAGGATGAGATCGTTTTCACAGCGTCGTTGGAGGGGGAAGCCTAGGTGGTAGATCATTGCACTAAACCCAAAGCGGACCTGCAGGTCGAAGACAGCTTTCGTTATTATTGGCCTTCCTTTACAGGGCGCTGGTAACGTTCTTATGGGAATTTTTCTCTTATAAAGAAAGCCAAAGAAATACATAGGAAGCGTTGGTGGTGTGCATATAATTCCTGTGGGACCGAAAGAGGCAATTCGCCTACTCCCTAATGGAGAAGGAGGAGAGGAGGAACGAGGAATAATTATCCTTCCTACAGTTCGTACAGTGGTCAGTGTTAAACTTAAACCCTTTATATACCTTATACACTGACTCAGACGCTCGGTTCAAACAAGTACCCATGTTTCCATCCACAGACATACACTGAACATACTCGTAATACGCTTTCATAAGTTTAGTGGTAAATTAACGACATACGAAGACAGATAACTGCAGATTAGAGAAAGAATTCAATTTTATACATTTAGGGACAATATGTAGTCGTTGAGAGGAGAGCGGATACAAATTACAGAATACAGGCTGGTCAGAAATTGATTTTTACTTACAGAAAGTTCCTGAAAAACAAAGGAATTAGTAAGAATCAAAATGTGAATATACAATAAGATCTGTGATGGCATGCGCGGCGGAGAAGATAAGACGTCTGAAAAGGAAAAATTAAACTTAACCTATTCAAGAATACTCCAAAGGAACATTGTAAAGATCAGGGTCCAAAGAAAACAGAGGATGACAAATCCTCAGGATATCGAAAGACGCCGATAAATTGTGAAGAAGAAGGACCGATGTCAGGAGAAGACGTAGGCTATATGCGGAAGGGAAGGAGACTCAACTTTAAAGGAGACAACCACCAGAAGAGGGAGGCCAAACATCTATCGGAGGACCCAGGAAATGAGGGATGTGAAAAGTATGGGATTTGTCGAATGGAAAGACCACGTGAGCCAAGAATAAAAAAATTGGAAACAACGTTTAAAGAAACCAGGACATGCGTAAACGTATACGAGGCTATATTGAGCGACCCACCATCTCAAGAGCGTTACCACTGTTCCACAATGTATATATAGCTATTATTACTCTTATTATTATTATCATCATTATTTGTTTATGAGCTCTCGGGCGAAAAATGTCTTCAAATATGTCACTTTCTCTACCGTGTTGGCACGAACAGACAAAAGTTAGTACTCTCTCCTCACCACAAGCATGTACTTGACTCAACCGTTACAAGAAGATAATAATTATGATTGGAAGATCGTGTACACTAATCGTGCCTATCGGTAATCACGTATGATTATCGCAAGCTTAATCGTAGCAATAACAGTGATCGCGAATAAGTACTCCTCGCTGTCGCTTGAATTCTTTCCCCCCACCTTCGTCTTACAAGGCTGCAGGACTATTGAGAATTCGCCAAATTATACGAAAAATTAAATCTTATTTTTAATTGTTTACTTACTTACTTTTGTTTTTCATTCAACTCGTTGACACTGTGATGCATTTTGAATGGGCACCGTTTGAAACATCCACCGCGGCGGCTCGCCAGCAGACCAGTAGTACCAACAACACGTCGTTAAATGCACCGCACAATAAAGACGAGGGGAATTTTAATTGAGCTTCTTGTTGCGCACACAAAAGCGTATGCTTTTTATTCTTCTTGTTCGTCGACGTCGAGAAGATAGGGAAGGACGGTGTAGCGCTTACGACCACGTTTAGATGCCTCGAGAAAGATACACGTGTACAGCTGCTATAGTTAAAGTGAAAAGCTTAGTGGCTGCAATTGCTAACTGGCGAGCCTATTACGGTTTCAATTCAGATCTTGATCCGTACTCATACTGCAATTAAGACATCTTGTATCTATTTTAAAAGCTTAACGTGTCTCCAATTGTACAAATAAATACCAACCTCTTGATACCGCACAAATGTACAGAACAAAACGTGTCGTAAAAACATCTTCTGGCTGAAACAAAAAGTATAAAATAACAAAGGCTGAAATCGTGAAAAAAAAAGGCAGCGATTCTCAACGTTAAAACGTGGAAACAGCGACGCTCACAAAACACTGAATAATTACAGCTGAAACGGGATCTGTAAGGAAAGGTGAAGAAAATCTAGTAAAGACAGAATTATAAGCACACCACACGATGGTAAAACCGGTGATGACAGCCGGCCCGCCGTTACCTACCTAAGGAGCACTGACTTTTAAGCTTATGTTTGTTTACATTTTCGAAAGGGAACGCGTTTCGCGGCGGTTAAGTCAAGCGAGGGCATTCTATCAGTGCCTGACGCTGTAATTTGTGAGAGTTCTGTCACCAGTTGTGATGCAAAGTCAGTTACACCGCGATACTTCATCCCAGATAAGTGTTCAAGCAAACATAGCAAACTCATTTGTTTACCGAGAAGTAAGTGAATACGCAACAATAAGTGAAATAAGTAACAATAGTGAATAATTAATTAATCGTCGGCCAGGCGAATATATTGAATACTACGAGTAAGTACTATCGTACATAGCTCCGTCGGCAAGAGTGACAACATATATTGTCGGTGGGAGGGGACAATGTGTTCCACCATTGCTGATCGGGATATTTGTCGCATTACAGTCACCCGAAGGGACCCTTTAATCCAGTCACCCACCTAACGGCAAACCACATGCGATTCCCAGGGAATGGCTAAATCCCCGATCTCCATCTGCTGTATGCGTCAGCGAGCGGAGCTGGAGCCCCCTCCTCGAAAGGAGACTAACGAACTTAGCCGTTGTATTATGCGAAGACACGAATGTCCGTACAAAACACAACGTTGCCCAGTGGGGGTCTCGTTTAGGAGGCGCCGTTTCGGTACCCAGAAAAGCGAACGATGGGAGGCAGCCACCCACCCGTTCCTGTTCGCCAGACACCCACCATATAAGAATGATAACAATCGGAATCAATGAAACTCCTTACAGTCATAATTAATTTTTATCTCGCATCAGTATAGTTAAGGTGGTGACATGTTTTTTGCACGTCATGACTGCACCGACAGCAAAGCGACGGTGCCGCACTGCACTGAAGGTGATATGTTCCTGTTCTAATAATACTGAAAAACATGAATACTGTTTTGTTGCTATTTGGTCGTTTTGCGAACGGTCCCTCGAAGAGCCTTTTTATCGAGTTTTACCATGTGCGAACAAATTGAAGGGTATAACTTTAAAGGATGTACCAAAACTTTAGTGTAAACTTAGTGCAAGGCTATCGCAAATAAAACATATTACAGATTAAAAAAACACATGGCATCTAGCTTCATGTCAAGAAGCAGGAAATGCAAAATTTACAAAACATTTATCAGGCCAGTGATTCATGTGTTAGGTTATCAATGCATAACTTATGTTTTTGTACACATTGCACAGATCTGTATAATTTGCTCCCTTATAGTTAATTTATTCATGTGTATGCCATTTGTAACCTGGCATATGATTCATATGACACATGACTCAGAAACGTGGATAATGACAAAAAAATAGCGAGAGACTTCTAGGTTTCTGTGAAAGACGGATTCTAAGAACAATATTTAGAGGTGTACAAGAAAATTGAATGTAGCGCAGACGCTACAATTATGAAGTATGCCATCTTTACAAAGAGCCGGACATTGTCAGGACAATCAAAATATACAGGCTAAGGTGGGTTGGACACATCGAGAGAATGGAGGAAGGACAGCCTACGAAACATATTTTCTACCAGAAACCAACGGGTAGTAGAAAAAGGGGAAGACCCGAAGTAGATTCAAAGACCAAGTAGAGAAGGACATCAGAAAGCTGAACATAAGAAACTGGAAAGCCCCAGGGCACGCAATAGGGAAGAATGGAATCGACTCTTGGAGCAGGCCAAGACACACCAAGGGTTGTAGAGCCACGGCTGATGATGATGATGATGATAGTGCATGGATAACAACGTGCATTACCTACTTTTAGGCGATTGATATCCAACGAAACTGTTACCATAGATAAAACTGTATAGGACCCCAACAAACATTCACAACGAACGGGGGGTAAAGTGGAAATGCAGAATATAAATATGTAAGGCGCTGATAATGAAACCGAACTGACAGCCACATGTGCGCGTATGGGCGTACATAATGATGCAGTCAGTAGTAAAGGAGGTGTTCGACGCTACACGTACACAGCACAATACACACCA
Organism: Magicicada septendecula; assembly: GCA_034769895.1. Taxonomy (NCBI): domain Eukaryota; kingdom Metazoa; phylum Arthropoda; class Insecta; order Hemiptera; family Cicadidae; genus Magicicada; species Magicicada septendecula. The sequence goes on along the minus strand of CM068372.1, from coordinate 441,265,881 downwards.
ATGATTAGGTGTATCAAGTGCACAAACTACCGCGCGCGTAAGCAATACATAGCGCGCTGCTATATGTACAATAATGTACCAAGTATATAGCCTATATACTCGTACCATAGTACAATATGATTACAACAATCCTGTATACTAAATTATCGTATTCAGTAATAACAACAACAACAACAACAACAACAACAACAACAAAAATAACAACTACGGACGACAATTGCGCGGTAATTGTGTACCGTGATATTACATTACAGGCGCGAGCACGCGCACAATACATTATTATACTACTCTGAGTGGTCGGTTAACAAAAACTACTTCTTGTAGCAGTAGTAAAGTACATAATATATTCATTGCAATATAGTACTTAGCGTTCTTATTATTATTATTAAACTAACTGTGTATGCTTTTTACAGGTGTAATATAACAAACTAAATGTAAATGGTGTCTGCGCGACCAGAGGTACCCATTCCCCCCCCCCCCAACGCCATGGTGCAATTCCCCCACAAAAATTCCGAAATCCATTCGAATTTGATTTCATGGGTAGGGGGGGATCACAATACGGGGGTATGGAATAACCCACCATTAACGGCGGATCTTGGGGCTTTATCCAAAAATGTTTGAAAAACTAAAGCCGTTTAAGCAATCATTGGAATAAAAAAATAGTGTTATTCTTTTTATCAATACCCAAAAGGTTTTCTAGCATGCCTCTATTCAATAACTAAATTATGAGAAACGTAAAAGCCTGGTCAAACTGGCCTAACGCAATTTGTGGTACATTAGTGCATAAGTGCCTTATGTGTGGGACCATCAGGCGAACCCTTAAGTCAGCAAGTAAAGGAACACGCCTAAAATTCTACAAGATGATGGCTCTTCCCACACTTCTTTATGGATCTGAGAATTGGACTTTAACGAAAGGCCAGGCCAGTCGCATCCAACCGGCTGAAATGAGATTGCTCAGGAACGCGGCAGGGTATACTCTCCACCATCGTAGAAGAAACAAAGATATATACGGAACTAAATATCATGAGTATACTTGACAGGATCGCCCAGTATCGGCTGAATTGGTGAGAACGTCTTTGCCGAATGGATGACTGCCGCATCCCCAAACAACTATGGAACTATAAGCCGAGGAGACCGAGAGGTGTGGGACCTCCGAGGAAGCGCTGGAGTGACCAGCTCTAAGCTTTGCGTATTTGAGACCGGAACAAACCATTGGTTTGATTTGTGAAGGTGACGATGATTTTAACAGCCAGACTGCACTTCTCTTGTACTGTTTAATTTTAAAACATATTTATATATGCTAATAGTTTCAAATTATACCTCCAATAAACTAAATCTATTTATAACTTTATAAAAGAAGTGTTTCTTATATGAATTGCGAAATAAAAAGTGATTTCTTTTAATTATTGTAGACAAACTCATAATACAGTTCTACTGAATAAGTCTTTTTTAAACTGGCACGTTTTCACATTTTTTTCAACCCTTGTTCTTTACGTTGGTTTATCGCCCAGAATCTATTAAATGATATGGAAAGGATCCTAAATTTCTCATTTGACCTGTCCAATCTTCAAGTTAGTTCACTGCTTCCCTTTTCCTAATTACGCCACTATTATTGCTCAGAACTATTAAATGATATGGAAAGGATCCTAAATTTCTCATTTGACCTGAGCAAAATGGGGAGTCCAATTTTCAAGTTAGTCTCACTGCTTCCCTTTTCCTAATTACGCCACTATTATTGCCCAGAATCTATTAATTGATATGGAAAGGATCCTAAATTTCTCATTTGACCTGAGCAAAATGGGGAGTCCAATGTTCAAGTTAGTCTCACTCCTTCCCTTTTCCTAATTACGCTATCTTCTGTAATTGTTTGCAACATCGCGTTCTACGTCTGAAGCTTGTTCTTTCCTGTTTTTCTTTAAGTCAGATTTCTGTGGCATGCGGGCAGTGGTTGTAGTATCACAAGAAACAGTGGCTAAAGGTCACGAATACCTCAATGGCATCACCAGTACCATCTGACACTAGTTCTACTAGACGCTCTATTCCAGTTGATACTAGGCCTGTACGTGGAGACGGACAGATTCGTTCATAGTTATGAGGGAATCTACAATCTAACAGTGAGTAAACAAGATGAGATCATTACTAGGCAGGGAAGCCGTTATCTGGTTTGTAACAGAGCATGTTTTAAGGAATTTGCACTAGGCGGCACTAAACCAACCAATGTATATATATAGGCTATTGAAATTATATATTGAAATTGAATATTGAAAATTATGTAATTTGAATTTAACTTTACCATGATCATGTTCATTCTTTACTCGTGAAATTCACTGTAAAAATGGACACAAATGCTTTAGACATTAGCAAAATTAAAAAAAAACATCACAACCACTCAAATGGATTCATTATAATTAACTATGTAATATTAAATATCGGCTTGGGCCGATGTACACTCGCAGCAAAAAATAAGCGCCCAATTCGCACACTGTACAGACAATGCTGAAAGCTAATAGGCCTATACGCAAACGCGCCTTCGTGATTTGCTGATTTCTCCCCTTTTTCTCACTTCTCGGCACCGGCACTAAGTCCACCCAGTTTATTGCTTAAAATATGCTCTGGTTTGTAATCGCTTTGTCCTGTTATACTGTTGTGCGCGCTGTATTGAACAGACGCTACCTGATGCACCATTATTGCTACTTTATTAACAATGCAGATCGCATTATTAAATCCTGTCACACAATTAGGAGGACATGGCGATGGGTACAACGTCACACCATGACAGACAGTTAAGAGACAATTTGTTGCTACCAGATAAACTGACTAATGTGTTATAGTCAGACAGAGACACAAACCCGCGTTACTACAGTATATTACATTCGTATGTGTGCGAGCTTTACTGATATTGCTTTGCTAATATTAGTTTTATACTCGGTCCGCAAACAATTTTCCTTCCCACTTTGTGACGCTCCCCTATGGTGTGGAGGGGAGGGGAGCAAACGTTATCCCAGCAATAAAACAGTAGCTACCCTTAGCGCTAATATTACATAAACAGTCGAGAGACGCATAGTGCAGTCAGTGGAACTACAATATTGTTAACTAATAAACGTCGACGGCTGTTAAGGGGTTTATTTTGTGTGGGAGGATGAGGGTGGCTGGGCGGCACATCGTTAATAACTCGTAGGTGCCGGCCGGCCACAGCCAAGGCGATAGTACTGTACGCCTCGTCGTCGTCCACTCCGTCTGCGGCCACGATTTCAACACCCGTTCGTACTGCTGCCGCCAGCCGCCCAACAGGCAGTTTCCTTATAAAAATTTCACGTCCCTGTAAATAACAGTTTGTTCCATTTGTATCACGATAAAAAGCGACAAAAATGTGCTTTCTATTTGAACACTGAATATGAAATTCATATATCTTTTTGTTTAAAAAACGATGGCGATAAAATTAAGCGAGTACGCGTTCATTCACTGATACAATAGAATCCATCTCTTCATTCACTGGGATGTTAATTCTAATCAGCGGAGTATTTACGGGGGGCGAACGGGACCGGAGTCCCCCCGACGTCGATAAAAGTTCACTAATTTTGTTAATCTCTTATTTTTTAGGCTCTTTTATTGTTTTTTAGCTAGTAGGTCTTTTTTAAATATACAAACAGGTTTATTACACAGGGTTTAAAATATGAAATGTAGGAAAATCAATTCAGTCAGTTAGTATCTTCCAAACACTGTTTCAGTAACGCGCATTTTTATTGTATTATTACCGTTTACTTTAATGGGATGTTACAACACGTTTTTTTTTTAGCCACTTTAAATGTAGTAATGTTGATTAGCCTTATCTTGTTTTTTTTCTTTTGCATTAAGCCACTCGACAGGAACCTGGACCCCCCCCCCAAGATCAAATTTTAGATATGCCACAGATCCTAATGGTTCAGTTGACTAAGTATAATAATAATAATAATAATAATAATGACAACAATATCTTGCCGAAGTACCATAATGTACCAAAACATTTGGCTGTTACAAACGATCCGTGAAACTCATTTCACAGCCCCCACGGTCTTCGGTTTAACTCCATATAAATAGACCTATAGACAGAGAATAGTTTAGGCGATGATGTTTTTCGTTTTATTATTTTCTTTCATAAGAATACTTTTTTTCTTTGCACAAGCAATACGTAATGTTGCCACAAAAATATTGGTTACTTTTACTTTTTTTTTATCGTCTTAAAGATTTCTACAGATGTCATTAATTTCCTTCTCATTCAATTTTCGCCTGTGATCTTTTATTTTTTCCACTGATGTGTAGGCCTACATTTAATTCAATACGACTGTCTTGATTCCTCATTCTCCCAGATCACGTACACCACGTCTCGCAGTTACTTCATTCTGCAATACACTATTTTGTTCCAACTTTCGTCATCGTAACCTAATGTCAATAGAACACAATAAACCAGTGGCATCGACTAATTCTGTTTGTGTATCACGTTAAAGTTTTTCTCGTTAATTCACATACACTTTGGCATCTATGTAGTTTACTATCTATATCCCTTCGTTTATCGAAACTTATAATTTTTATGCAAGTGGCTTTCCTTTGAAAACCATATAATCTTAGTTTTATTTATTAAACCAAATTTTGTTTAATTTAAAATCCACGAAATGTACAAAGATACATTTTTTGCAGTCTCCAGATCGCTATTATGATTAACTTAAGAATTTTTTACCTTGTATAATCCACTAGGCGATCTCAGTTTTTTACATACAACATGTTTCAGGGACTAAATCCCCATCTTCAGGTACAGTAAAAAATTATTATTCCCGTAATACATAGGGGTCGTCGAAATGATTAAAATGTTTATACATAAAAACACACGCACAAAAATCACTGAATAAATTAACATTCAGTTAATGATAACAGGTTGATGATAAGCAATGAAGCACGAACACAGGCTAGTTGACGATCGGAGGTCGACCGGTGCACTGAGTCGCTTTTAACGTGTTCATGTGTTTGTGTTATATGTTAATTTATTCAGTGATTTTTGTGCGTGTGTTTTTATGTATAACATTTTAATCATTTCGACGACCCCTATGTATTAGGGGAATAATAATTTTTTACTGTACCTGAAGATGGGGATTTAGTCCCTGAAACATGTTGTATGTAAAAAACTGAGATCGCCTAGTGGATTATACAAGGTAAAAAATTCTTAAGTTAAATGTACAAAGCTCAATTTACGTACGCTTAACGAAATTCCTCTCCGAAAAAGTACAATTGGAGAATGCAGAAACATTTTTGATCATTTAGATTTTAACGTAACGACAAATATATCGCAAGTGTGGTCGCACTTTAAATTCAACACTGCTAATATAGATGATTACAAACTCGGCGATCTAACCGAAACCTAAAGCCTTGAAAATTAATTGGTTACGTCCTTTACAAGAACCGCCACGAACGTTAATTATTACGGATTTAAAATTAATCAGAATTCAATTAAACGCGGATTACAATAATAACGCCGTTATAGCCGTGGGCTCGATTCTCCGACGTGGATTACAAAAACGACGAAATCAAGTACGCACTTCATTTAGCGCTTGGCAATAACCGTAACCGAGGTCTCGATTCTCCTACGACTTGGATTACAAAAACGACGAAATCAAGTGCGCATTTTACTTCGGAGTCTGTAGTTCGACGCCGCGCTCGAAGAATTACGTTCCCAACAATCGCCTGGTTGACCTGTGTGAACGGAAAAAAAAACTAACAGACGCGACTAACACTGTTAAACGCGATAAATTAGCCAGAAACGCGCGTAAAAGCGTAATACAGCGGAGAGAGAAAGTTTATGGCGCATCTGTCGTCTTGGATTTCACTGCGCTTAGAGTATGCGATGGTAATCTCAACCAACAATGACGACTGCAGTCGACATAAACTGATGAAACGTAGTGCCATTGCACAACAAACAGACAACGCAACCTTACCCTAAAGGTGGGCAGGAGAACGTCTACAGAAGATTCGACGGGAGAACTGTCTGCACACAGACGTTTATAGTCGCGTGCTACCAATAAACCTCGAACTATACCCTGATTAACGAAAGAAAGTGACTGGCGGAGCGGCCGCGCGGCGACCGAGTTTGTAGTAAAAACATTCCACTTAATAACTTCGTGGAAACGTAAAATACAGGGCTAGAAATGTCTAATGAACTGTATTTTAATCATCAATTAAAGACGTTTTTAACAAACTTTTCTAATTTTTAAAATCTTTTTTCAATTAATTTACATTGAGAGTTAAATAAAAAATACACGAATTTGAATTAAAAATTGAGGGTTTATCATTTTTATTACGTAAGAACTCAGAGGTTAAGCATCGGAAAAACATTTCTTGTAGACAAATGGTAGTCCACCTTCTTTAGTACAATATATCAAAAATTGAGATTCCTACGATTAAAATTAACGACGTTATTAATTTTTTTCTAATGTCCTGTTAACTCAGTTGTTAAAAGTTGTACATGAATGAGATTTGCGTGACGCTCTCTTTAGATAACTAAGTGTAGAAGACATATACAACTTACACCTTGTACGTGATAGGAATACTACAATGGATTAATATATAAAGTGAATTTCACAGAGAGCAGTGCGCGGCGCTCTGCGGCGGAAGTACATTCAGAACCTAGTGGACCCATTTTATTCGCGTGCGCTACCGTTAACCCCAGCGTCTCGCCCTCTCCTTTATGTCCACAAATAGCACACGCTTCCAGGAAAACTGAACCGTTATACGCACACTAAGGGTAAGGGAAACTTCCAGCTTTCAGTTTAGTTGATGTGGTGGTTGAGTGATGTTCGGTTGTTGGCTATCTTGATTTTAAGTGTGAGTTTCTTGTGCTGTCATTATAAATTGACGTGTTTTTAAGTTATTTTGTGTGAATATACTTCGGTGGCTGAGCATGGAGCAACGTAACGAGGCTGGACGAAGGAAAGGTAGGGGAAGACCTAGGACTCGAACTCCAAAGAAAAGACAAACTTCGGGCCGAAGCGTACCTATGAAAGGACAGTCAAGAGAAATTGTGTGCAAAGAGCGGGAATATTTTGATAGAGAAAAGGCGAACAAAGGTCCTTTGATTCCGGTTAATAATGCAATACAGCGAACTCCAGATGCTCTGAAAATACATAAAATAATATAATATATAAAATATGAAAATATGAAAAAAATATTAATAACGGAGTTAACAGTACATTTGGAGAAAATTAATAACGTCGTTAATATTATTCGTAGGAATCTCAATTTTTGATATATTGTACTAAAGAAGGTGGACTACCATTTGTCGACAAGAAATGTTTTTCCGATGCTTAACCTCCGAGTTCTTACGTAATAAAAACGATAAACGCTAAATTTTTAATTCAAATTCTTTTTTTTTTTATTGTAAATTAATAGAAAGAAGATTTTAAAAATTAGAAAAGTTTGTTAAAAACGTCTTTAATTCATGATTAAAATACAGTTCATTAGAAATTTCTATCCCTGTATTTTACGTTTCAACGAGGTTATTAAATGGAATGTTTTTACTACAAACTCGATCGCCGCGCGGCCGCTCCGCCAGTCACTTGCTTTCGATAATCAGGGTATAATATACTCATTTGAGTACACTGATTGGCAGAAAAACTTTGTTCCGCTGAAGATACTACGTGAGTTTTATTTTTACCTAAGTGCAAATCTTTGTCCGAGAGAGTTAGAAGGAATAGGGAGAGCTCACAGAACACACACACACAACCTGGTAATTCGTCAAAACAAAAACTTATTTTATGCATCCATTATCGCCACAATGTTACCGAAACTGAGCGCGGAGGGGAAGAAATAAGACTGATTAAGGGGAATGATGAAGCCAGTTGCGGGCGGAATATTGATAATTCCTGTACAATGTTACTCAATGTGAAAACAGAAGACGGAGAGAAATATTGTGTTGCCAGCCTGCACGACTTGGGGGTAGAAACGAAACAACGGGAAAACGGGCAGGGGTAATAGTGATGGGGTGCACACATATATATATATATATATAATATAAAGTGATGGCTGCCACATTAGCACAAAATTGACTACATGATGAGTTATCATAGTAAATGAAGTGGCTGAACTTCATCGAGTCTCTGCAACTTAACCTAGAAGCACGCGCGCGCGCGCACACACACCACCCTTTCTTCTCCCGCCCCTCGAGGAATTAACGTACACACGCAAATAACGCTTCTTAAATAATTTCCCTACCAACCCTTTCTCTAGCATTACCGTTCTAGTGTTTTAATTATTTTAAATTGCACAACGACTACGACGCCAGAAGGATAAAGGGAATGTTTATACAATTACCAACCCCTACTTCTGTTGTACATCTCTTCTTCCACCCATGTGATTTACGTATATTCAATTATGCGAGTGCACAACACACACACACTCGCATGCGCGCACTCCCAAGAGACTGTTGGCTGCAGTAATCATCGCATTGTCTGGATGACGGCTGTCGCCTTAATGGTAAATAATCCCGCGAGTAGTTTGTCGAGTTTTCACCTCGATACGCAGACATTCTGCACGCGCATAAAACATTCAAAGACACATTAAACAAGAAACTCAGCTACAGAATTACCGGAATTTCCCAACACTGTTCTCGATATGATGTTTATTAGGTTTTCACGCCCGACTCATTATCCGGGCTGTAAGGCCGCGGTCTACCATTTTCATCGTGTCGAAAGGTGTTAACTCGACCTCACCTCTGGAGGCCATCTTCAGTCTTCGCCAGAGTACTGTGGTCGTACTGACGTACAAGGCTTACACTGAAGATGTCCTCCAGAGGTGAGGCCGAAACGTCTGTTCGACCTTTCGACACGAAGGCCATTCTTGATATTGTTACGAGAAGCCTACCGAACGACCCAGAACATTCTCCACTCCCCCCGACCAGTGTGGCAGCTGTTGCGTCATTCAAGTAAGTGATTCTAGCGAGTTCCAGGAACACTTGAGATACGCATCAAGCCGCCGGCGTGCAGTTAAGGCGGGAAAGCTGTACTGGACCTCAGCGCGGCGTATGTAAAGCCATAGCAGCTGGGTTGTCAGTTCAGTTATGTGAGCGATTTTCGCTAGTGCTGATTGAGTGTTTGTCGAAGTGAAGTAGTATTGTGTTAATAATTGTGTGAAACTCTATTAATAGACACTGTTACTGCGTGTGGATAAATCTAACTGGAAATATTGTACGAGTTGATTACAAACTGTTTAATTGTGATAATTAAAGCTGGTGATTAGTGACGTAACTGGTGTCTTGTATTTTGTTTTCCACTGTGGTATACGACGATAAGTAGACCGTCGTAACAATTTTTTTTTTTTTTACGCTGTCAGTGCCAAAATAAGTAAAGTGTAAGGTTTGACTACACATTTTCTGCTTTAATTTTTTTTGTATCGCATCAAAAGATGTAACTTTCCATTACTCTACAGATACTTTTCTGTAGTTCTGTATCGTTCTTATCTCTGCAAGTCGTCTTCATCAGCATGGATAACAGTAATATCGTCGACTAACAACAGCTTTTGTACGTTTAAAATTGAAATAAAAAAATGAATACAAGTTAAAACGTCATCCGTCTTTATCCGATCCCAAAATAGGGACCGGCATCATCACCATGGTCTCTCAACCATGACTATATAGGTAGTGTTAACACAAAAATATATACCTGTTTGATTGTTAGTTTTTCGTGTCAGTCTGGCGATGACAGATAGCGAACACATGTGTACATTGTTTACTGGACGCGCTGGCTGGCCGGCCGAGTGTTTTACATAAATTGATAGATAATCGTTGGCCATTACGTGAATGAAATCAATATAACACAGCACAGCAGAGCACAGAGTGCATATCAAAACCTCATGTGCGTACGCGAATGTAGGCCGCAGATACGAGCCCTCCTCCCACCATTAAAACAAAATAATAACGTTATATGTACACTGGATTTCATTAATCACAAATTTCCATCGTGACGTCATTGTGCCGACGCGCATGCGTCATCAATACAACTGCCGATTTACAAAATGACAATTCGCTTAGTGCCGTCTCGATTAGTAGTCAACTAAAAAAAAACCACGCACTCATCATTCACCGAATGACGGACATATGGAACGAATATTCAAAAGGATCGTTTAAGGACGTAACAATCTAAGACTTACAATGTAATGACTAGGAATTTCGAAAAAAACGTAGCGACAGGAATCTGAAGAAAAACGGCCAATCTCAGTCAGAAAAACGACACTTTGTACCCCAAACTGAGGAAATTTGAACTTCTAAAAATAAAATTTAATGTCTTCTAATAAACTAAAATCATAAAAGCCGTGAATAAACGTGGGATAAACATGAAGCAAAAACGATAAAAATTAAAAAAATAACCTACTCATTTAAACCACAAAATTCAACTGAAAATCCGTTACAACGGAGTCTTTCTCTTTGCATTGAATTTCTCCTTCAAGTTAATTCACTCCTCAGCATTATTTAATTATAAACAATTTCTGGTTAACACCTGCCTACTAAAAGTTTTTCAATACGTTTTTAATATCTTGCTTAGGGATGGGCTGGGGAGGTAACCAACCAGCCAGGGATGTAACTACAAAAAAAAAGAGAACACCTAAAACGTAAGGCGACGAGCTGAGGTGGTTATTACGAGCCAATTAACGCTAACAAGAAGACAAGACGTCTCCAAGCAGTACAGAAAATGTTTTCTAAAAAATTTTAATTCTCGAATAAACGGCAATCAGGAAACTTTACCTCCATACACAATTTATGTGGCCTACATCGTTCGAATTTAATTTATGATAAAGAAACTATTTTAAATTTTACAAAAAATTAACTGACTTCTACTTTAAAAAAAAATTTTAACAAATGTTATTTAATAACACTAAATAACCTATAACATTTCAACGTAACGAAACCCGCGTATTGAAAGTACTTGGTCGAAATATGGCCCTCCATTCGAAAACATCCTAGTGCATGGATATGCTAAAACGTAGTAGGCCTATTACATAAAGAAAAACAAAACAGCAACTATAAACGATTACGAAAATCAACTAGGTACTGCTGTTTTTACAAGTGCTCAAAACTCCTCAGCGGACACGTATTTTAATGAAAGATAGTGTAGGCCTATGTATCAAAAAATGTCAAAAATAAAATATACACCACGGTAATCAGACCTGTAGTAACATATGCAAACGAGACATGGGTGCTTGCGTTGGAAGATATCGAAAACCTTGGCGTTTTCGAGAGGAAAATTCTGAGAATTTATGGACCAGCGTGAGACGGATAGATGTGGAGAATAAGAAATAATCGTGAGCTAAGAGACCTTTATGTAGAAGCGCACATAGTTGCGGCAGTGAAGGCGCAAAGGTTGAGATGGTTGCGGCGCGTGGTGAGAATGAGAAGTGATCGAGGCCCAAAAATGGCATTGGGAAAGGAAGCCGGAGGGAGTAAGGGGCAGAGGACGTCCGAGGAGAAGTTGGAGTCAAGACGTGGAAAGGGATTTGAGGGAGATGCGAGTGGCAAATTGGAGGAGTAAGGCTCTGCACAGAGGAGAATGTAGGAGAATCATTGAGCAGGCCAGGGTACTACAGGGACCCCAGTGCTACAGGAGATCTCTACACGCTTCTGCTCGCCGTTCATCAGGTTGTGGTAGCATTGGACGAACAGGACTCACAATCGAAAGACTCCACGAACGCTACAGATCGTGAAGCCTAGACATAAATTTTCGAAACCCCGAACAGCTACTTATTGGAAATGATGGAGCCAATGTAAGAATTTATATTCGATTCTGTGATCAAACAGTACACAATTTCATAATGCTATAGAGTACTGCTATACATCTTATAACAACTATAAAAAGCTTTTATGTAGAGACCAGCGTTTGGCTGGTTATAGGAGGAAGGATGACTGAGGAAGTTCCCACTAATAAAGGGATAAGACAAGGCTGCTGTATATCGCCAACGCTTCTCAATATAAACACACACACGCGCGCGTTTAAAACCTTATGTTTACCAAGGGATTTTTATGAAAGAAAAGTTTTTAAACTCAATTTTATACGCAGATGATATGGTAATAATTCAGGACAGCGAGTATAAACTACAAAAATCAATGTACATACTAAATCGAATAGCAGATGAATACGGCATTTAAATATAAACGGACACGACTAAAACAATGGCATTCAGAGGGAAGCAACCGGTAAGAACTACGGTTGTTATAGATGGAAAGATTATGGAACAAGTCCAGCATTTAAATTACGTGGGATGTTACGTTACATATAGGACAGAAATTGATCTGTATGAAAAGTTTTGATTGTATGGAGCTGAAGCAGAGTTATGACAGAAAGAGACAAAGCAAAGATCCAGGCAGCAGAGATGAAGTTTATGAGGAGTACTCTGCCCTGTACCGTTCTCGATAGAAAGAACAACGTGGATATAAGGACGGAACTGGGGATCGATCCACTGTTGGAACAGCTAAGGAGCAACAAAAGAAGGTGGTGTGAACACTTGGGAAGAATGGCAGGTGACAGGATTCCAGTGCTAGCAATGGAATATAGAGGAAGCGAGATGTAGGATGGCCGAGTGCGAAGTGAGTCCCGGAACAGGTTCAGGATGAGCCTAATCCTTGAGACTGATGATGATGATGATGATGATAAATCTTTCCACACCCAGCGTAGTTAAACTTATTCCGAACCTTAAAACCGCCACCTTTCGCACTTCGTAAAATCCCAAAACGTTCATTGATTTTCCGTATCCAGAGCATTCTCATTATCGGACCGCGTCTCTATTCTGAATTTCTTCTCTCGCTACCCGTCGTGCCAGCTGATTTGAGGCACGTAACGGGCTCCTCTACCGAATGCATTGAATGTCCAGACTGTCTTTTGTAATCTGCAGACGTAGGTGGCCGAATCTTAGTCGTGGCTCCATCATTATACACGTCTCCAAGTGGCTTTATACAACTTTACTATTTAATCCATCGTTTCCACTTTTGGTCCCTCCTTCGTCACAACCTCTACTGCTCTGCGGCATTTTCATCTTGATCGGTGAGTAATATTGATCTCTACCGTTCAACACTACGATTTCATACGGTGAGAATTCGGCAGTAAATAAATCGACCAATGTCTCACCTAATTAAAAAGGCTTTTCCATTAAAAAGCGAACTGAAAGTTGACTAAACACAAAGTAACACAATTTGGGTACGCTCAGACGTCAGACTTGAGAGAAAACGTTCTTATCAATACCGTATATAGACATCGAGAATAACATTAATAGCATAACATATTGCCTGACGAATGAGGCAGAGACGACTTTGGTGTGCATGCCAATACCACAGCACGATTTCCAAAAGGAGCACTGAAGTACAAAACTACAAGGCGAAGAAATATAGGATGAGCCAAGTAGGGCTGAAAAGATAGCCTTTTCAAGACGAAATAAATAGACCGCATATTTTCACCACTGAATAAATTAGTTTCACTTTACAATACACGCTGTTAACCGATGTGTATTGCTTTTGTATTCTATTACCATTCCCAGAAATAGTAATGGGATGAACCTACGCTAACGCTGAGAGCACAATGCCGACTGGATTTTGTTTTCCCAACACACCAGTTATGGCTTCGATTCCCAAAGCCCATATATTCCGGCCGACGAACAGCGAACCTCTTTGTTCTCTATTATTGAACACGCTGTCAACAATCAGAGAGAGAGAGAGAGAGAGAGAGAGAGAGAGACGACAGGACCGACCGTCGTCCATTTTCCATGCATTATAAACCGATGCGTTTTTATTTCATAAATACAACAGCAACAATCGAATCGCGACGATCTCAACATCGATCCCGGGAGAGAGCGTGCGACGAGCCCCACATTGTACAAACACGATATCAACGAATAGGATCGAAATCGTGGACAACACACGGCTACTTTATTGTGTTCGTACCGTATTTAATTTTATAATACTGGTAGCAGCAGCAGCATCGGCATTACAACTAGTATTACTAGCTGTAGTTAGTAATATGACATAAATCGTATCGGATCGAATCGCCGAGTACAATCCCCTCGCGGTGTACACAGTAACCAGCTGGACAAATACGCGGATTGAAACTATTCAACAATCGGAACCTATTAAACGAATATTATTTCAATATAGTTATGCTGAACGGACCGTAATGGGCATATTTTATAAATTCATTTAAAATGCTGTATTTAAATAACGCTGAATTCCCAATTGGGAGTATCGATATTTCAGTATATTTATATTTAGCCTGTTTTTATTTGAGTTAGGCGTCATATTTTGTTTGAACTGTTAATAAAATATCAGAACCATTAGCGGATGCACAACACAGGCCAGCTTTATTGACGCGCATATATATGTACATCAAAATAAATTGGCCATGTGTTCGATATCCGTGTACGCTTATTGACTGAAATATGTTTTAAAATTTATGAGCACATGTTCGATACAACGAACGCATTATCTTTAAATACAGTTCTGTTTTTGGAAATGTATTACTCTGTCTACCTGCTTCCTATCTGTCTGTCTGTCTGTTTATCTTTCTATCTTGATATCTCTTGCTCGAACTCTGTATGTAGTTGAACGAGCGAACTGTAACTGTGGTCTCTCGTGATATATCAATACGACGATTTGAACACTCAAACACGCATCTCTCTCTCACGCGCACGCGCGCGCGCGCACACACACACACAAATTCTACCTTTGTTTAGAAACAGCGGTGTTGGGAAAACAAAAGTTGTCGATCGAGAGGTAGCCGCAAAAGAATGAAGACGGTGAACTATTAAACGATTGTAATTGAAACATTTTACGAAAAATGGAGGTTGAACATCGAGATTTGACAGGATACACAACGACTGGCAACAAAAGACTAAGGGAAGAAATAATTGAGGTAGAACGATGAATACGATATGGCCATGTGGGAACAAGGACAGATGAGGAAAGATTCAGGCGAGCATAATATAACTTCGAGGAGAAAATACGAGATGAGAGAGAGGGGGGGGAGCAGAAGTGATAAGGCGAGGAATTGATATGGAAGATATACGGTCGGTTGTACAGAGCAAGGTGTAGAAGATTTTGGGAAACAACAGTATTATAGGCCTACCCATAGACCAAAAGATTCAAAAGATTTGAATCTACTATTAAAGAAATGTAGTTTATCAATATTGAGTCATTACCTAAAACTACGGGCTGTCGTTAGAAATTAAAAACGATGTCTCTTTACGTTACGTTTTGACAGTTTCGTCGGCAGCCATTGTCAGTATGGAAAATTGTCCAAAACTCACCAAATACTAAAGGCGGCCAAAAGCCTGGACGATATAAATAATTCTATGGTTGTTTCGAGTCAATTACGTGAGTCAACTGGTTATTTCTATCACACACATCAGTAACATTTGATACTGATGCATCTGCTTTGGACACGGACAATGATGTTAATCCAATAGATATTTTATCCACAAACTTGACAGAATTAGAAGAAAATGACGACGAGCTTGACCCGAACATTGATTATTTTCAGGACATGCACGATGAAGAAGAAAGCGAAAATTCTTTAATAATATTAATTAATTATATCGTTAATCCATTAAAATTTGTTATTAATGTCACAACCCTGCATAACACGGATTAGGCCTACTGGGGAAACTATATAAAAAAGAACGCGCCTTGCATTCTACTTCGAAGGTGGTGCCAAAATGAATGCGTTGAGCGGCTTTGATATTTTCTCTGCGTCATTTCGCGGAAACGGCTAGTTTAAAGTAAAAATTGCATAGGATCTTTGTATAGAGAATATTGAGATCTACAATTTTGATATTCACCTCTATTGTCGTCCGACCAATAGGAAGCGAGATATTTGCAAAAAACCATTTCTTGTGACCTTTGATGTTTAATGACTCAAGACGCGTACACGATTGGCATTGTGACTTTTCACACGTTATTCAAGACGTCGAAATAAAGCTGTATACAAAAATCGAGATGAGTAGGATTTTTTGGGCAGTATTTACCTTAAATCACTGGGCTACATCTACTTCTTCACTGGAAGGATCAGGCTTAGGCAATCTGCTCTCCTACAGAAGTCTGCTAGGACCTGCAGGACGCGGATTTCACAACCGTATCTGCACCTTTACATATACAATTAATTATTATTTTGAAATTTCTGACTAGGAAATGATTTTAAATATACACTACATATGTACAACATGATGTAAGCAGAAATGCGACTGAAGTTAAGCCGGGGAAGACGGGTGCGTGCTGCCTGTCGGGCTCTTCAAAATGCTAATAAACTGACACCAGCCGGGGGAATATGATTAGCATGAGAATGCGTCGCTGGGAACGGTCCGCGCAAACAACGGAAACATGACTAATGCTTGCCACTGATTAACGCTCAGTGGATCTGTACCGGGATTTACCCAGTTTGCACTTCTCGCCCAGAATTATTTATTTAACAGACGGAATCGTATCCGAACACAGTGGTGTTCTACGTGTTTAAGCATGACTATACGTACAATAATGTGCGTAAACGAATTTGGTAGTTGGTTTTCTTGATGTCTTAATTACAATATAATTTCCAACGTAATTAGGCGTACGCCTGAAGCCATACGAAAAGTGAATAAAATTAACGGACGTAATAAACGGATTAAACATGGAGAAATCGTATTGTATTAATGTTTCATCCAAACAAAAATAAATGCAACATTAGTATTTAGTACAAAGGTTTTTTTAAAAATATATAAACACTTGGTACGTTTCACAGATTTTATTTAACTGACAGCTGTTTCGACTTCTTAAGCCATTGTCAAAGAGATGAATGAAAACCTAAACAGAGGATGTAAGTAAAGGTGGTGGTGGTGGCCGTCTGGATCCTCTTACACTACATCCTCTGTTCAGGTTTACATTCATGTCTTTGACAATGGCTTAAGAAGTCGAAGCAGCTGTCAGAGTTAAATAAAATCTGTGAAATGTACCAAGTGTTTAAATATTTAAAAAAAATTCAGGGAGTATTCTTGATACTCCCGTCGGATCTTTATTTCGTGAATGCGAAATTACATACGTTACTCTCGTTATTGGGAGATTCTTTTGTTTTGTTTGTCAGAAAGAAAGTTGAAATGAAAGAAAGAAAATTACGCTATACATAACATTTATTCATCGAAATCGTTATTACAAATGGCTAACCTATGAACAATTGGTCGATGGTAACTAAAATATGAAACGTAGGGCATATGACGGACCGATGTTACCGTCCGTACGAGTCTCAGTATTGTCATCCTGCATATCAATGGAATCGTCGTTGCTTTCTACGTCTATTGGACCACTTTCCAAATCCATTCGAAACGATGACGAAGTGCTAGGTTGCTCCAAACGTTGTACGCACTCGCTACTTGTACTGGGCGCTCCACTTCCACCATCCAAATTCGAATTCTGGCGTCTTCTTTCCAATTCCTTTTGTTGCAATCGACGTAGCCGACAACGTTCTATATTTGTAAGTCGTGGTGCACGCATTTTGTTCGGAGTTCCAGATTTTACAGCCTTCTTTCTCTTCCGAGGACGCGGCATTTTCACAATATCTCAATATTTTCTGCTTTCCAATGTTAATTCTATATTTCTTGTGTTATTAGCGTCTAACTCACGTTCTCAGCTCTCCGTAGACACCTCGATCACTAAAATCGACCAACTCGTTCCGGAGATACAACTGAACTGAGCACGCGCCGTGCCCACACAAGCCCAAATTTAGACCCCCACGCACAGCACTGTGACGTCACCGCTCAACCCCCCCTCCTCTCGCGACAAACCATTTCCGATAGTCGATGAAACGGGCTATCCAGTCATAGTTTTAGATATTCTGTTATCCTTATAGTTTTTGCACACGAGGCCCTCGAAAGTACACAAATATTGGTCGCGGCAAAACCTTACATGACACTGAGAACGAACCATAAGATGTTCATTCGCATTCACATCAAAAAAACCTTTGTAATTATTAATATGTTTCACCAAGTGCCCAACGAGTCATCAATTAATATCGTGATTAGTATTTAGTCTTCCAGCCTCTAAACCTCCTCCTCCCATGGCGCTACAGCCCGAAGTCGAGCCTTGACCTACACTATCCTGACCCTCCACCTCTCTCTATCGGTAGCAAAGGACTTCCATCCTCGTTCTCCCTACATATCTCTTGCATCTAGAGACAGCATCTTCCCATCTCTTCCTTAGACGTCCTTTTGGTCTTTTGCCATCCGTACTTCTCATAAGGACTCTTTTAGGTGTTCGTTTCTCATCCATTCTTACGACATGGCCAGCCCATTGCAGCCTCCTCAGTTTTACGTACACTTCTAACGTTGGTTCGTTGAAGTGACAATATATCTCATCATTATGTTGTATCGCCTACCCCGTAGAGAAAACGTTTGTTTTCTGTATAACCGTTTCCTAACATATACGCGCGCGCGCGTAAAGAGATGCGTGAACGGTTCCTCTAATGAACTCTACGTACATAATTCTCATTTGAAATTTTCAGGGTGTACTGTCTGTATTGTCTAGTAACCTTGGTACGTTCCCACCACAATGAAACGCATCTCTATCAACACTACATAATTCATTCGTTTACCAAAAAACTAAAAAAAAAACGAGACACACACACACACACACACACACACACACACCGCAAACACTACTAAAGCCAGTATAGGTGACGCGAGCAACCCTTAAGCAGGCCATAAATTTTACAGGCGGCCCCTTGCGGCAAAACGTTATTATCTTCCCTGCTAACAATCCAATCTCCCCACAACCCTTAATGTTTTTCACAATTATGCTGCCGACGTCAAAACTTTTTTTTAGAAAAACTCACATAGATATGCATGGATGTGCTTAGTGTATGGGTAAGCGATTTATCCCCCTGACTCTGTACTTGAGTCTCGTACTGACCTGCTGGATCCGTATACGTTATTGAAAGCAGACTCGCGCATGCACACTTTACAAACAACATGAATCAAACAAAACAACCATGTATCTCTGAACACTAATTCTGTTACATCAGAAGTCGGGAAAATCCAGTTAAACTAATAATGCTATGGTTACGACAAAAGATTGGTAGTCTTGTCAATCAAAATCAGAAACCATTTTGAGACAACCTGACTCCATAGATCCTGAATCTAACATGTATACAGAACTACTGGGAGACTATAAAACATATTTTAGTGATGACACCTGAATACAATTCGATCAGGAATAACAAAATCCATAAGCGAGAGAAATCATGAAAACGGGTGGTAGAAAGGAAGAGAATTAAAGCTGCCTTCTTTAATTTTCAGTTTACACAAAACGTTGCCGCGTAGTTCCAAAGTTATGTGCAACATCGAGCGTGCGACCGATCGTTCTAAACCACGCCGTCGTAGTAGTAATAATAGCGCACGGGAATTTCTTTCAAAACACTGATTAAATGGAACACAATCCTGTTAAAAGCGTCTGGTAGTAGTCGATACCTGTTCGAGGTAATCGAGCTTAGCGTCATTAGCAACACAGTCGCTTAGTCGAACAAACGGCGTTCGATTTAACAGCGCAAAGAGGAACTGCTCGTTTCTTTTTATGTGCAGCAACTCGGCAGACGGAGTCGTGGGTCCGTGAATAACGAGATTCAACTGCAGTTATAACATAATTGCGATGTAACTAATGCTTTTATCAATACGATTCTTTCACCGTATTTCTGCCAGACACGCACACAAGCGCATACGCGTACTTACGTTTGATTGACGTTTAGAACGCAAACTCTTTACGGTTTATACTAACTAAAAAGGAAATAGTCAATAGATTTCAACACATATCTGGAACTATAAATAGAACACTGAAAAATAAAACGAGACATGAGCCAAAATTAAAATTCTACAAAACTACGGCTGTTCCAGTGCTATTATACGGCAGTGAATCCTGGATTACAAAACAAAGAGATAAAAGCAACATACAATCAGCAGAGTTGAGATTTTAAGAAGGGTTAAAGCATGCACAAGAAGGGATCATACAAGAAATGAAGACATACAGGAAGAATTAAGTACAGTACATACAGGCCTAATAATCTAAATGGGAAAATTGTAGACTGCAGGGGAAAATGGAGACAGCATTGAAGTGGCATGGATGAAGATAGAATACCAGTAATTGTAAACAAGTACAAACCTTCTGGAAGAAGGGATGTAGGAAGACGAAGAAAGAGATGGATCTTATAATGTGAAGTCGGACCAGTAACATTACCTAATCCCTGAAGTGTAGAAGAAGAAGAAGAAGAAGAAGAAGAAGAAGAAGAAGAAGAAGAAGAAGAAGAAGAAGAAGAAGAAGAAGAAGAAGAAGAAGAAGAAGAAGAAGAAGAAGAAGAAGAAGAAGAAGGACACTAACTAAAATGGTACTCTGGAGTAAAATTAATTAGGAATTAATATTTAACAGACACGGCGAAAGTAGAAAGGTAAGACAACGAAACAGCAGGTGCCAGCACCCTCGTGTTCACGCAATATGATCTAATATTGAATACGTTACTTCACATTCTTTAAACATAAAGTAACAGAAAAACGACCTCGAAAAAAAAAATATGCGTTTTACAAATTTCAATGTCAAGCCAAGACAAACGTATCAAAGACGAGAGAAGAACCAAATGGTGCAGAGCGTTGTTACCTTACCGCTGTGTCGGCATCGTAGATTTCCGGCCATAAGTAAATTGCAACACACACACACACACACACACACAGAGACGAGGATGCTGTAAAAACAACAGATCTTAGTTTTTAAGCAGCTTCCTTCCTGTGTGAAGAACACGAATCTCGTCTCCCTCAGCGGCAATATGTAGGTTAGGACCGTGTGACACAAGTCATATGTTTTTGTAGGTCGATTTGATACTTTTCTTGAGCACGACTCTCTCTCTCTCTCTCCCCTCTTACTTTTCTCCATTCACTTATAAAGATATCTTCCTTCCTATTCCCCTTTCTAAATATTCCCAACCCCCCATTTAATTTAACAACTCATGGCCAGTATAAAATAACACAGACACAGACAAACCTGGGGGAAAGTCAAACACGCGGATATGAGGGATAGGAACCTTGAAGATGACTTACAGAGAAGCACAGAAAGAAAGAGTTTAGAAGCCTGTAAAAGTCAAAAAAAACTGTAAACCGAGTTAGAGTAGACCTATTATACTGTCGAAATCGTAAACTATTGTCGCTGGTCGAAAACCAACCACTCACATTTTCCCAATAGGCCTACTTATCTTTAGTTTAGTCAGGCCTACAATCCAACATATGCGACAAGTATGAGATCGTTACAAATGGCCAGCAATAAACATGATAACAAGAAATCAACTGTGGCACTACGTCAAAAATCTGTTTCACGACATTGTCATCCGAATTTAGTTACGGATGTTCGCCAACGAAGCGATGTTGTACAAAACGCAAAAAAAAAACAGTCACACGGGGGATGGGGGTCGGAGGGTTGCAAGAGCAGGAAGTGTCCGAGCTGACTAAATTATTGTCCTCGGTGGGATTAAAATGGGACGACGGCCATAAGCCGGTAGACACCATCCGGCGGTCCCTTTAAATGTCTCTACAGGGACGCGTTTGCTCCTGCTATAAACACACACACACACACACACACACACACACACACACACACACACACAACTTTACAAAATCTTCCAACAGAAGCGGCAGGCACGACCTGATCGAGCGACACTCCACTGTGCACTTGATTGCGTCGTCGTCGTCGTCGTCGTCGTAAAATGTGTTTACCGCGAGTTCGACACCCAGATGTCATAATATCTGACGTTTGTGAGTATCCATAGACGAGTGTGACAATGTCTGGTTTATTCCACTTAATATCCTGCCAGCAGATTATGTTTCGTAAACAGTTGTTAAAACTACCTATGACACACATGGCTGTGTAAAAGAAGGGTGGAGCATTACTAAACGTTACAGGTTCGATTATGTAAAATAGCCAGTTCTCAGATTAAGGATATTCCTTTTTCTGTTTTCAAAGGGTCTTTTATTTAGAGGATGAACCATATGCAACATGTTTTACATGTTTTGGCGATTTCTAGTGATGAAAGGTTTTTCTGACATTCGCTTACAAACTGGACACGATTTTAAATCATTTGTACCTACGCGACGTGGAGACATCATTAAACAATGGTTCTGTAAATAGGCAATACGGAACTATTTAATTCACATATGATACGTATCTTTAATCGAACGTGTTTGTACGTGTCACACAAAGAATAATCCAACTATTACATAAAATTAATCCAATATTAATAAATATAATATTCCATATACACTAGTAAGCTTTCTGAGCTGCAGAGCTCGCTAACTATTGTGAACGACGTATTTAGGCCTGCTTTAACATAACTTTTGATATTAGATAATTTTCCAATAATGGAAAAAATTACAAAAATCCCTGTTACTTACTATTCTTTAGTAATAATGTAACAATTGTAGAGGATACAATCGTACAATAAACACAAAAAACATTCGCATTTCGATTACAGTTATTTTTTTTGGCTGACACATCGCTACATTATCACAATGTTTTCTTGAGCCCTGGGATGCTAAAGTTGTGAAATATCGAACAATTAACACTACATTCAGATGTTAGTTAAAATTCACTTTAATTTGATAATACCCCACATGAATTTTTCCAAATTTTATCAAACTTTCACCCACTTTTTGGGCCCCGACGTCCAAAAATTTTGAAATTTTCAAAAATGAACACTATGTTCACACTTAAATGCCCTTGATACCCCCACACGAACGTTTACGATTTTTTCACAATTTTGACCCCGTCACATTTTCGCCGCCCGTCCCACTTCTTTAGGGATCAATCTAACAAAACAATAGAGTTCTGTAGGATAAAATCGTGGAAACGCATGCTGAGTTTTATGAAAATCGGTTGATGCGGCCAAAAGTTACCGTGAGATGTATCCCCCAAATAGATAGAGAGATGACAGACAGGCAAATCCCAATCGGTCGAGTTGAAGCTGAGAATTGCTTCGGTCGTTCAGTTAAAAAACATAATATCGTATTAATTGGTTCTGTACTACCTAAATACAGGTACTGATGATGGCGTTAAACTCTGCCGAAACAACACAAATGTTTCAAAATTGTTTCTATATGGTTAATGAACGAACATTAAAAAGCCTGTTATCATCTCTTAATTCAAAGTCACTAGTAAACTACGAATAATTGTGTCAAGCAACTTACGTGCCGGCTTATATTTTGAATTTAATTCTACTTTAAACTAATAGAAATATTGATTCTCGTCAAGAGCCTTCAAATCATCGTTAAGTATGAAATCGAATTACGTTATTTTATTTTATTCTCCCTATATTTAGGAATAATAAAAATATAAACTACTGTTACAAATAAAAAAATGTATTTCTGAACCCTGGAATGTTTTGTGTGCAGGAATGGACACTGTCCGGGTATTAGTTTTAGATTTAGAGCCATCTGATATGGAATTACACAAATATTCGCATAATTATACTGTGTATTCCCGGTCTCCATCGTTGCAAAAATAAGTTTATACTGAAAACCCAAACCGCGCGGGGCTTTCGTTCACGATGCGCTTCCGTCGTACGCGCGCGCGCATGCAGCGGGTAAGGGAAGAATAATAAACGGCACAGAACAATTACTGCAAATTGCGCTGCTTTGCCTTCACTTCCTATCCGCTGATTGCAATACATCCCCTCAATTAAATAAACCGAATTCCCCCCATGCTGTCTGCTTCCTTAGTTGACGAATCACAAGTGTGCATCCTGTGCGGGTCCTGACAAAAACAATGTGTCCTGTGCACCAGCCAAGAGTGGCCTGAACGCTACGACAATGAACGCTGCGCTTAATTAACTAATGGAGAACTCGTACGCCACCTGCCGACGTCAATGGCGTTCACTTGTATTTTTTGCACATATTGCTTATTTGATTAATAGTAAGTAGAATTTCCGAATGCGTTTCATAAATTATACAGATTACACACTCTATAGCTTTAAATTCGTGCTTTCATAATACGTTAGAGCATTCACAAAACGGTTTAAAGGACACTAACAAAACAAAGTCAAATTACGCAAGTCATTTGATGGACAGTAATCATAATTATACTGATTTCGAGACTAACTTTCAACCCTTCAATATATGTAAAAAAAAGCAGACATATGAGTGCTGTCGAGGAGTTCGAAATATACAAGGCCTTTTAAAAATAAAAACACCAAAGTCGTGCTGAACGGACAGCTGTACTTCCAGTCCAATTCTGTATACGACACAGCGATAAGATTGCAAGACGAGGTCCGTAGTGCACACGTAAGCATAACAATCGATTATAGTGTTACACCAACACCGCGCGTGTTCCGTGTTCATATATTTTGTATTTATTTACGACATTTGTGTAAATTATACTAATTTGTTTTAATTATCTGACGAAGTTTACTGAGGGATTACATTTGAATATACGACAAATGTCCAGAAACGCGTAGTGAAATGTAAAAAAAGAAACAGCCACCAGACGGATAAAAGAGGTAAATTTTATTACACTTATTACACATTCGGTTGAAGAGAACGTCAGTATGATATGTATGATGTCCTTTTACCATGTGGAAGTGTGTGTGTGATATATTCATACAGTTGATAAATTACAAGTGAAGCGATTTGAACGTTACGAGTAAAACTGCTGAATTCGGAGATTCGGAATGTGTAACATGGGTTTACTGACTACAGTGAGCCCAGCGGTGTAAACTCGGTATGTCCACTATCCGTAATGTGGGGGGGGGGGGAAGGGTCATTCCAAGACGACGTGTTTACTGCGAGCGGTACCGAGGGGTTGAGGCTTTGCCAATAACAGGGACAGCCGTGGTGATGACTCGTCCAGCCCCGAGGGAGCGCCACAGTTCGAGGGGTAGTAATAGTAGTGTAAGGAATAAAAACAAAACTAGATTACCGAAGCCCACCACCGCACACTTTGCGGCTAATGTTGTTGCCATAGGAACTAATGAGATGAACAGCGCTGCGGACAAATCGCACATGTGTGGTGCCACGGGCAAAGTTTTGGGGTTTACACATCCGCCTCTGTGTGTGTTACTGCTCCGTTGTGTAACTTCTTGTTTGTATCTTGTCCACTGGCCAGAGGTCACCGAGCATTAATGTTTACCTCATTCTATCGGTAGGTCTACTATATAACTTTTTTACTTCCATGTTCCGTAAATTAGATGTCAGATTAAAGACTGGACCTTCTATTTTCATAAAATGATAACAATATTTACTTTTTCATTGGTGAAACTAATTTTTAAGTGTCTAGAGCAAAAGCATGTTTGTGAAAAATACAAAGTTTGGAAATGGACGCATGGTGATCGCGAAAAAATCGTGTTTGAGATAAAGGCCGATTCTGACTGTACTATCCTCAAAACATAAAGAAAAGTCATTTTCCGAAAATCCTCTCTCTCTCTCTCTCTCTCTCTCTCTCTCTCTCTCTCTCTCTCTCTCTCTCTCTCTCTCTCTCTCTCTCTGTGTGTGTGTGTGTGTGTGTGTGTGTGTGATAGAATTTTTTCTATGGCGAACGATAACTGCCGCAAATTCAAACAGAATCAAATAAGTCTTTGCATACGTCCCTGAATTGTAGAGGACTCAAGGTTTATTGATTTTGGTGAAAATCGGATAAGGGGAAGGGGTAGTTTACCTGCAACGTTTTATGTTTTAACAAGAGTAAAGTACTTAATTTTGATAAATAAAGTAGCCTGAAAAAAAGGTCATAATAATCCACTGTAGGAAGTTAGATGAAATATCTACAAATAAAAAGGGTAGCTGAAGAGGGAGAGGGTAATTTAGTATAAATGAAAATGATAGTTGAAGGGGGAGGAGATAATTTATTTCTATGTGTACTACGTTATCACCACAAAGAAGTAGTTTGATGTTAAAATTCCTTCCCATGGTACAATGTTTTTTGCAAAACCAGACGTTTCAGCAGTATCATCGACTGCTATCGTCAGTGAAAATCGACTGCCCTAACGTGAGGTGGTATACGTTAGTGACCATAGTACTGTGGTTATACGTTAGTGACCATAGTACTGTGGTTAAGGCTGAAGAAAGAAGTAGTTTCTATGGAAAGATTTAATTTCGAAAACGATTTTAATAATCGTTTTCGAAATTAAATAACTTTTAGAGAATACAGAGGTGGCAAACTATCAAGCGCTACTCCTGCTAAGCAATCCGTGCCTCTTCATCCGTTCAGTAAACTGTACCCGCGAACACGTGCTACACAGGTGAGAGAAACCACCGACGACAAAGTAACATTAGACTCTCGTATTATTATTTCTCTTTGGCGTGCTTGCCTACGCGAGACAGTTGCGTAGTACTGTGTTCCGTTTTTTAAATTATTCGGCTGCGACAACAACCCTTTTTTTTTCGATTCAGCAGGGGGTAGTTTGAAGCATGAAAACAAATCTGATTTATTAAACGGGAGACAGTGGGGCATTAAAAATTCAACGGGCGTAGCGATTGTTGTTTCTGTTGCCCGGCGTTCCAGGAGCGCGCGCGCTGACTTAATTCCAAACAACAAACAAACCATATATACGTAGGCTACCATGTTTATTTATTCAGGCGCCTTTCCAATTGAGTACAAAAGGAAAGAAACGCTGGCGGTTTTAATTACGGGACGCTGCTCCCATTGGATTCAATAAAAGTCGCGCAGAGCTGGATTATAATTTTACTTCTGTTTACATTAGGTTTGTGCGCGTCTTTATTCGTTTTCTGTGTGTACCATCATCATTATCATTGTCTTCTTCGTGATGACGATCATCGTCATAATGTTGTCTATCGCTGCCTTCGTCCTCTTTACCACAACAATCAACAGCTGCTTCGTCTCCCAGGTGATGCCTCTCTATTGTTTCGTCCGCCTTCTTCTCTTGCCACCTTGTGTCCGAGACTTCACTTTCGCCTTCTTTCTATAGTAGACGGTTATACATGGATGTATTTTCTACAGATCTTTCTCTAGATTGATTTTCTATGCAGTAATCCACCGCCATCTTCCAACCATTACCGTTGGCTCCCGCGAGATTTGACTCTCATGCCAATGTTTTCTCCTCGAAGAAATTTAGAATATATTATTTGACCGACTCCTTCTTCTCTTTACTTCCTGATTCATAATTCGTTTCTCCCTGGTAAGCTACGACTACAGCTTCTGTTTCGATCACTTGTCCCCGTTGGGGTGAACGTAATTATAAATGTTTGCTTTTTACTCTAACCCCCAATCTTGGCCCCACGAACGAGAGGACGAGCTTAGGTATCTAATTCCCTTCGAAGAAATTAAACATATGTACAGTGTTACTCGTTCGCTCTGCTTCCAACACTGAGTACGACAGAAGGAAAACCAAACAAATTATTTAATAGGTACTATTGTCATCGTATATTTGATAAAAGCCAAAACGCGCCAGATTATTATCTTCGTTTTGGTCGGATTACGGTTAAGTTTCACGGTCACTTTTCACACAGTTTCTCATTTCTATCCCTATCTTCATTCTCAGTATCATCGCCCATACTCGTACTCGTGGTCTGAGTTATGTCCGAGTCTCACTTTCTTCGGTTTTCACGAGTATCTCTTACCTAAATTTATAAATATTACGTGCAACATTAAAATCAAAAAAGGGACGCGGATGGATTTCTGGACAACCACACGATCCAGAAAAGAAAGAAAACAAGACAATTAATTAGTACCCCTTACGGTTTGTTGTGACCGGCGTTTGTTGCGAGATGTTCTCTTCATCCGGACGTTCTGGCTATATTAGGGGCAGTGTTTTTTTTTTCAGTAATTGGAACTTCTGAAAGATCAAACAGCCCACCAATAATGATTGCCACTGGTGTTGCCTAAAAGTCTGAAAAATAACAGATCGCGATTAACAGTTCCTTATTCTTCTTCTTTTCTGCGCTGATTAGTTCTGGTACTGGTTTGTACATTCTTGTTTACAGATTCTGTCACAGGTAGGCCTATATGGGACTTACAGTTTAAATTCCAACTCGGAGCTCTCAAGTATAATGATATTACAATGGAGGGAAAGTTGGGCTGGTTTGTCATTACCTTGAAAAGAGAGAGCGCTTGTATACCATTTTAAAGCGGCGGGACTTCAACCCAAGTCGTTGTGGTGTAGCGAGCACAAATACAACCTATGACGCCATGATCAATTTCGTGAAAACACGATATAATTAAATTCTAATGGACACAAATTATTCTTGACGATTTGTCACTTACCAAATGTGAGACTAACCTAATCACCTCTTATCCTATCGCAAATCACTACACATTTTGAGCTTACCTGCAAACAGAAAAAAAACAATATATTAGCAGTGATACTGGTTAACATTAATTGAATTAATTACAGACCTATTATTGGTGGGCAAAAACACATTTTTCGATAACTTGTAATAACGAAAGGTTCAGTGAATTTCGGTTATTGATTTCAGGCTATTTTAAAACATTCCAATTGACAAAATTTATTGTCATCATCGGGGCCACTATTCGGGAAATACATAAATAATTATTACAAATATAATGAATTTTAATAGGTACGCAATGTAATATAATGTCTTATTAATATTAGAAAATAATATGTGTAACTATAATAGGTATTCTTTATGTATCATATATAATATATATGCACTCATAAATAAACAACCATACGAGTAGGGAGGCTGTTAATTTTTTCTGTATACTGGTCTTTATAACAAAACTTCATCACCATCATCATCATCATCATCTCCATTTCACGGATTAGGCTGCACTGCCTGTTCCGGAAACCATCTCGTCCTCTGACGCCCCACACTACGATACGCTGTGAGTTTACGTATAATTCAAGGCAACTTTGGGAAGGCGATTTTGTTGCATTCTTCCAAAATGCTTACACCAGTTAGCCTTGTGTTCCGTATAATTCTATCCTGTAATTTAAAAACTTGTGTAATTCTATAACAAAACTTTTTTTTTAAATTTTAATGCCGTTAATGGTATGATCACACAAAACCGTTCATTATTTATTAATCCACAGTCACTACTAAACTAAGGGCATTTCTGGTGTCGCGCAGTTCCTGCAGCCCACCTTATTCGTTGTTAGTATTACTTAAAACAATGTTACTTCATAAATAGATAAATAATAACATTCCTATGGGTTTCAGGAGGTCTTGTAAAATTGGAGCATCAGCTCCGGTCTATAAGCAACATAGATAACTGAAGTACTGGCAATGGAAAAACTGAGGTAAATTTCGACTCAAGTTCGACAATGCATACGTCTTGGGGAACTGACTCATATACAAGCTGTTGGACGAGTCGTAAAATATATGGTTAGGTAGAAAGGGGGAAGGTCTGTAAACAAACTGACTGGAGACAACGGACAACTGGAAGACTGGACTAATGAAGACTGAAATTTCCAGAACTTAACAAATTATAGTGTTCCGACGGTCTAACTGATCGTCGTATGGTACACTGGAAAACAAAATACAAGACACCAATTAAGTCACTAATCACCAGCTTTAATTATCACAATCAAACGGTTTGTAATTAACAAGACAGTCTCTTACAAGAAATCAATTAAAAATTGTTCACACGCAATAAAAATGTTAACTGATATAAAACACAACTGTATTACAATAGTCTCGCACAATTATAAAGCACGTAATACTTCGCCACAATACTTCAAACGCACTGTGTAATCGTCCGACAATAACTCGAACCGCAATGTAATATATCGCAACTCAAACTGACTGAACATCTCTGAGTACTTGTATTTATATCCCGCTGAGGTTCCAGAATATCCGCTAACTGCGCGTCAAGAATGCTACTAGAAAGAAAACACCAGGACACAATTGGTCGCGGCCTTACACACAGCAGGCGCGGACCGGTGAGCCCGGAACAATCTCGCAACGCATGCTTAGAATCACGTACGCTACCAACTATAGCCAGATTCCGTTGGATCGTTCGAAAAACACGTAGATTGTTCTGTAATGTCGTAATAATAGGCTTAACTAATCAACGAGGATGTCTTAGACATGTTAGGCCAAAAACAGCTTCTACGGTTTAGTCAGCCCCAGCGAATGGACGGATTAAAACAATCTGGGTACGACGAACCGAAGGCAGAAGCTAGACATCACTTCAGAAGACCGCGGGTAGCTGACGTGCCAAAAACGTTTGAGAAACTGCAAGAAAATCATTTGTACAACTGGGCAATGTAGTGGCAGGGAAGCGAAGCGAGTTATGGCTCACAAATTATGTACAGACTAAACGTGACACAATTCTTTTTATTCCTTGTAGTTGCAAATAATTTTCAAATATCGTCCAAAGGAAAACAGACGATGCATTAGGGGGAGAGACGGCATAATAAAAACCGTAATGTAATTCAATCCGATACTGTCAGAACACAGAACACTGCACCCTTGATATTTGACGTCAGAGTGTTCGAAGAAAATCAAGAGACCGGTGGGCATAAAACACACCACGGCCATTACAATCGCCGGACAATACGGTGTGCTTTACGATTGCGGTTGAACATAAAATCGAGAAAAATTCACCCAGTATAAGTTTAGACGAATCGCAGAGGCGGAGAAGACGCTTGGTCATCGTTTATAACGTTGGAAAATTTACATAACGTTGTTCTGCAAAAATGAGGCCCGTAAAATGAGGGACAAGCGACCGCAGCTTTTTTAAAAGCAGGGACGATATTTAAACGAACACAAAACAGCGGGAGCGATTCCCACCACGCCGTACCACACATTCGTGCTTTTTATTTATTCACGGAAATTAACATATTTCACGTCTTCGCTCAGAGACGATAATGCACGCGCGCGCGTAGAAACACAGAAGGAACGTTCTACGAAAACGGCTACACACACCACAGACGCAAAAAAAAAGAAGACGTTCGATTTGAATAGAAATATATTTTATTAGGCGACATAAACGGCCAAATTAAGCGTCGATACAACGAACGCCAAAGCCAACAACGTGTGGCATCTTTCTCCGTCTCCGTCTACCTTGTCAAATTGCAAGGTCAAGAGCGCGTCGCGGGGACATGACTTGTGTATGAGAGCGTGGGCAGGCTGTGCCCCGGTGCAATAACCAACGCAAGTCTCGAGTTCACCGCAAACCCGCGGCACGTACAACACATACATACACCACTGCCTCCAGTATCTCGTCGTCGTTTATTTACTTTTCCTCTTGAATATTTTTTTTCAGTCGATAAATAAAAAACGAGAAGTAAAGAACTTCTTTACCAACGGCAGTGACATAATTAGGCGACATAAAACCGACTGCATCACAAATTTTTTGGGAAAAAATTATTTTTAAAATAATTTGTAGCTATGAATAAAAACATGTTGTTCAACTTGTCGAAATAAAATATTCGTTCACATAACCTCTTCGTTCGTTCAACGGTCTCAAATCCAGTTTTACTCGAAATCGACATTCAAATCGATTCTCTTCTCTGCATACGTAAATAAATGACACCACGTTGATATACGTGTTTCGGCAAAATGTATTGGATCTACATACATTACTTCTGTCCCGTGAGAATCTCATTTCACAGGTATTTTACTACAATCAGGGCTTGATTGAAAGGTTTAGCGCCCCAGGATATTGAATTTTTGCGCCCCCCGTTTCTTACAATAGATAATATTTAATATTTAGCGATGAGTATTATGTACAATTTATTGATGTAGGTACTTCCGCCAAATAATGCCCTTTGATCGTTTTTTATTAAGATAATGTAGATAATTTATCTACATTAAATATTTTTACGCACTTAAAAAAATTTAAATAAAGTTTAATTCTATTATTGATTCTTTGATAAAATTATGCTCTATTAATAAGAATAAATTAACACATAACAAACACAATTCATTTTTAAATTATTATGATTGACTTCTGTTAAAAAAGGGTTAAATCGACACTCACAAAAGCATTTAAAAATATAAAGTAATTTAAAATAAAAAAATAAATTAATTAAATCACAATTAGAATATCGGTATGGAGAACCATACATGACTTCCATATTCTAAGATTTATATTTAAAATCATTTTCAGCCAAACAGCCAGGCTGTGCCTTACCTGCCTTTTTATTGCTGTATTAAATGAAAAATATTATATTACATTAAAATGAAAAAATTATAATTTTATTGCCTGGCAACAAAATTATTTTATTTTTAACAATTACCATTGTTTCAAAAAGTTTAAATAAATTTTCAAGTACTTTACTCTTGTTAAAACGTAAAAGGTTGCAGGTAAACTACCCCTTCCCCTTAACCGATCTTCACCAAAATCGAAAGTCATTGAGACCTCTACAATTCAGGGACGTATGCAAAAAATTATTTCATTCTGTTTGAATTTGCGGCTGTTATCGTTTGCCATAGAAAATACGCTTGATAAAAAAACGTTGCAGGTAAACTACCCCTTCCCCTTAACCGATATTCACCAAAAACAATAGGTCTTGAGTACTCTACAAATCAGGGCTGTATGCAAAACATTATTTGATTCTGTTTGAATTTGCGGCTGTTATCGTTTGCCATATAAAATACCCTTGTTAAAAAAACGTTGCAGGTAAACTACCCCTTTCCCTCAACCGATCTTCACCAAAAACAATAGGTCTTGAGAAATCTACAATTCAGGGCTGTATGCGAAACATTATTTGATTCTGTTTGAATTTGCGGCTGTTATCGTTTGCCAAAAAAAAAAAAAATTTCCCTTGATAAAAAAAACCGTTGCAGGTAAACTACCCCTTCCCCTCAACCGATCTTCACCAAAAACAATAGGTCGCGAGTACTCTACAAATCAGGGCTGTATGCAAAAAATTATTTGATTCTGTTTGAATTTGCGGCAGTTGTCGTTTGCCATAGAAAATACGCATGATAAAAAACGTTGCTGGTAAACTACCCCTTCCCCTCAACCGATCTTCACCAAAAACAATAGGTCTTGAGTACTCTACAA
Organism: Magicicada septendecula; assembly: GCA_034769895.1. Classification (NCBI taxonomy): domain Eukaryota; kingdom Metazoa; phylum Arthropoda; class Insecta; order Hemiptera; family Cicadidae; genus Magicicada; species Magicicada septendecula. The sequence goes on along the minus strand of CM068372.1, from coordinate 441,232,913 downwards.
ATCAGGGCTGTATGCAGAAAATTATTTGATTCTGTTTGAATTTGCGGCTGTTATCGTTTGCCATAGAAAATACCCTTGTTAAAAAAACGTTGTAGGTAAACTACCCCTTTCCCTTAACCGATCTTCACCAAAAACAAAAGGTCTTGAGAACTCTACAATTTAGGGCTGTATGCAAATAATCTTTTCATTCTGTTTGAATTTGCGGCTGTTATCGTTTGCCATAAGAAATACCCTTGTTAAAACATAAAACGTTACAGGTAAACTACCCCTTTCCCTTAACCGATCTTCACCAAAAACAATAGGTCTTGAGAACTCTACAATTCAGGGCTGTATGCGAAACATTATTTGATTCTGTTTGAATTTGCGGCTGTTATCGTTTGCCAAACAAACAAAATTACCCTTGCTAAAAAAAAACCGTTGCAGGTAAACTACCCCTTTCCCTCAACCGATCTTCACCAAAAACAATAGGTCGCGAGAACTCTGCAAAACCGGGCTGTATGCAAAAAATTATTTGATTCTGTTTGAATTTGCGGCAGTTATCGTTTGCCATAGAAAAAAAATCTACAGACACACAGACAGACAGACAGACAGACAGACACACAGACACTTTTCGGAAAACGACTTTTTTTCATGTTTTGAGTGTAGTAGAATCAGAATCTGCAATAATCTCGAACACGATTTTTTTTGCCATCACCATACTTCCATTCCTTAAGGAATATGGAAGTAAAAATGAAGCTATATTTTTCGCTTTAAATGACGTGATTTTGAGGACGGCATGATGAACAAAATACATATTATGCATATAATGAGTTTTGTTACTTTCTTATTCTCTTAAATTGTTGCGTCTCCTGAAAGCTTGCGCCCAGGCTGCAGACTACTTAGCCTAACGGTTAATCAGGCCCTGACTACAATAATTGGTTTAGGCATTTTATAGTTTGTACTATCAAACTACCAGACCAATGTAGTTGAAAATGAAAAGTTATTTTATATAATATATAAAAAAATGGCACAAAATATAAAGGCTGACTTATGGTTTACATACGTCATGCTTTGGTAAATTGCATAAAATTGCTATTACATCATTTATGTCGGTATGTAAAATTACGTTATTACATTTGCTATATAAATTGTGCACTATCTGTTTTAACTACAGTGTATGACGCACGGATGAATACAGGCTTAACGTAATTACAGTTAAACAAAACATACGATTCCCGTACTTCAGAGTCATCCCAATCAGGACACTGCCAGTAGGAAGTTAGTACAAATTAACGTGGTGCAATACCGCACACTCCGATTGTTGAGGCGGTGTTGTTATTTTTGTGATAAATGGTATTGCGTATCCCATTGCGTAAGGATAATGATATTGCACATGTGTCATCCTTTTTGTCACATGTTTTATATAAACACGCACTACCGTGTAACCAAAGCTGACACAGTTATTTCAAGCTAACTGCTTTAAGGACTTGTACAGCCAGCTGAATTTAGTCGCTTGTCCATGAAACACTCGTTCGGTTGGGACGTTGCTTTCGGGTAAACAGAAAAGAAATTCAGTTAGTTTACAAATCGTGAATAACACTGTTATTATCATTAAAAAAGGAAAGTATCTCTTCGCACCCATTATCCGATGAAGGTTTTTCAAATATTTAGGAACACTGAAAATCCGAACCTTTTTGCGTCCCGACTTCCATCGGGACAGTATTTAACAAAGAAGGAACAAATCTGGTAACTTTGGAGAACGGAGGACGCTGAATCTACATTATACTGGGCAGATACGCTCAAGTGAGCAAAACAGATTGTCTCTTCTTCTTCTACTCAACCCAGAGGTTGGTGGCTTCCTATTTCTTCCCTTCCGTACAGACAGCCACTTGATCATCAGACACCTTCTTCCTTCTTTTACCCCATCTACCCCTTTACATCCCTCACTTATTGTACTCCAGGCCTGGACCTTCCCTCCCACTACGTTCTCGAACCAGTCTGAATGAAGTAGCAGGTTAGGTTAGGTTGAAGGTTTTTCAAATATTTTGGAACACTGAAAATCCGAACATTTTTGCGTCCCGACGTCCATCGGGACAGTATTTAACAAAGAAGGAACAAATCTGGTAACTTTGGCGAACGGAGGACGCTGAATCTACAGTATACTGGGCAGATGCGATCACGAAGGACAGATGCTCCATACGCTCAAGTGAGCAAAACAGATAGGCTCTTCTTCTTCTATTCGACCCAGAGGTTGGTGGCTTCCTATTTCTTGCCTTCCGTACAGACAGCCACTTGATCACCACATACCTTCTTCCTTCTTTTACCCCATTACATCCCTTCCTTATTGTACTCCTGCCTGGGCCTTTCCTCCCACAACGTCCCTCGAACCAGTCCGAATGGAGTAGCACGTAACTAACCATATTACTTCTCCGTCCTACATCGGATCGAATCAATCGCCTTTTTTGTCACCCACTCTTTTCGAAACCTCCTCATTTCCGTACTCTGTCCGTCCTCCACGGCATTGTTAAGGCCCTCGTCCCGCACCACATCGCACAGCTTTCCTCAAACTCCAGATTTCGAAGTCATATGTGCATATACTCTAAATGAAAGAACAGATACGACTATCTAAAAAACACCACGAGTTCTGACCCCACGTGATGAGATGAACACTTTACTCAGAATTATAAATAATCATGCAGAGAAATGTTTTGGCTTCCATAGCAGGGCCACGTAATTAGATATGAAAAGAAATAACCAGATAAGAGAGGAACTAAAAGCTGAAGAAGTAAATGGAATCATCATTATAGAGAAAGCTGGAAACAACACATTAGAAGAACGGGCAGTGACAGATTCCCCAAGGTAGCCTTACTGTATCAGCCGAAAGGGAAGAGCACCCTGGGAAGACCCAGGAAGAGATGGTCCGACCAGTTTGGAACTGGAACAGACTAAACAGTCTAAGCCGTGAAGAAGAAGAAGAAGAAGAAGAAGAAGAAGAAGAAGAAGAAGAAGAAGAAGAAGAAGAAGAAGAAGAAGAAGAAGAAGAAGAAGAAGAAGGAGGAGGAGGAGGAGGAGGAGGAGGAGGAGGAGGAGGAGGAGGAGGAGGAGGAGGAGGAGGAGGAGGAGGAGGAGGAGAAGAAGAAGAAGAAGAAGAAGAAGAAGAAGAAGAAGAAGAAGAAGAAGAAGAAGAAGAAGAAGAGGTAACAAATCTCTAAGAACTTAGTCGGACTGATTCGAATTGAGCTACAGTTTTAATATTCGCAAATTAGTAACCAGACATAAACGGTAACTCGACGGAGGAGAACAGCAGACATTTTACTCATCTTCGACGCGCTAAAGATACATCGTTAATTATAAAAATGACGAATAATGCCGTAACACCTTTAGAATTTCTATTTTTATTATTTATTTTATTTTATTTTTTGCCAATGGCGTATATATATAGTTGAAGTGCAAACAAAAGTTTGTATTATCAGACGAGCAGTTGAATGGTGTTGTGGTGACAGAACAAACAGTGCAAGTCTGCTGTCTCGGTACTGTACTTTATAATTATCAGAACCTGCACCACGGTCGCTGTACACAAAAATTAATGAATACTTATGCACACGCGCGAGCGTGCGCATGCGCGGCGACGCCACGCTGAAAAGGAATTTAACGTTTTTATCTCGCCCACTAGCGTTCGTAATTAGTTTCGTTAGGTACAAACATTTCTCAGCGTTTACACCTTTTTTAGTTTCAAAGGTGTGTACTCTCTCTCTCTCTCTCTCTCTCTCTCTCTCTCTCTCTCTCTCTCTCCAAAAATATATCGTAATATTCTTACCCTTCAAGTTGTTAATTCTAACACGACTTCCCTATGCTTTCGGAAGTGACAGATTCCTTGGCCATCAATAGTTAGATCTGCGTTTCTCAACCTATAGGGCGCGACGCACTGTTGGATCCCGAGGGGGCGCTTGGCGGGTCGCGAAGTCGGTCTCGAAAATTCATTTGCTGTGTCTTAAAAGTCTACTAGACATTTACTTTTATAGAATTAAGTCTGTACAATTTGTTTAAGCGTAAAAATACGATTATAAACTGGATGCACCCCCCCCCCCCTACAAGTAATTCAGCCGGCGCCCATGCTTGTTAAGTGTAATATCCTTGAAGATGGGTCCCGGGCATAAAAAATGTTAGAACCACTGCGTTAGATCATTCTCTCTCTCATTACAATCACACCACCACCACCACCACCATCATCTTTACTACGTAGTTCGCTGTTCTGCCTTCAAGAATCTGACCGTCCTTTCTTTGGCCGTCTTACATTCCGTCTTCCTTATTCTTTATACTTGTCAATTGTTTATATACCAGCCTTTCATTACCCATCGCGTTTTTATGCAATTTACACTGTTATATTGATGCTACCAACGTTCAATTCGCCGCCGCGAGTGTCTTGATTTCTAAGTCTATCAGCTCTCGTGCTCTCCCCCACGCCTCGCAAGAACTTCATCTCGTATGACTAGTGTTTTCAGATTTCATGGTCATAACCCGCGTGTCGCTTACCACAAAATAAAAGCAAAGAGTCGCATTATGTGTCTAACTATTCTGTCGATGGTTCCACGGATCATTAATTTTTGCAGTCTGTATCCCTCTCTGAACTGTTACGTGTTAGCGAAACATGAACACCCGGGGAACATGAAAAAAGGAGAGTAGTGGCGTCTGAGTTCTGGTGTTATCGGCGAATGTTAAAGATTACCTGAATGCACATGGTGACAACAAACGAAGAAGTGTTGAGGTCGATGGGGGAACAACAGTCGTGGTTGTCGATGTGGGAAAAAACGAGAACCCAGACGGACAGAATCTAAGACAGCCAAAGGAACGATGGTCAGATTCTTGAAGGCAGACCAGCGAATGCGCAGTAAAGATGATTACGATGATGATGGAGATGGTGGTGCTGAGATTCTGAGACATGATACCCCACTTAGACCGTCATCATCCGCCGCACGGTGGAGGGTAAGAATGCGAAGGACAGACAGAGACTTGAGTACATCAGCCAGATGCTGGAGGACACCGGGTGTCCCAGCTACACGATCGTGAAGAAGCCTGAAGGAAACTGCGAACCCTCGAGAACTGCTGCAAACCAGTCCACGGAATGAGAATCGTAGAAGACATCTGTAACACTACCCAAGTAATTAAAGTGACTTACTTGCTCCAATGTTTGATTGTAATAATCACTTGAATCAAATTCGTCTCCTTTAAAAGTAATAATCAGAGTTCTACTTGTAGATATTTTTATGTGACAGTTTTCACAAATTGACTTTGTAAATTGACGGTTGCAATTCTTCACTTTCTCAACAATCAACTCGTCGCCCGCGAGTACTGCGCCATTTAAAATTAAATTTATAAATTTTCTTTTCTGTATCAACTTCTATTCGGAAACGCACAGCACTCTTGAGAAACGTGCTGTACTGATGCTTTACACGGACTGTTAGTTCGTTTGATTATTAATCAAAATTAGTTGGAATGTTACAAAACAGTCGTTTATATTTTCTCATTACAAGAAAACTGAAAATTTAATATTAGCATTAGTCAATTTTCCCTCTCAACTGCCTCAGTTCGCCCTTTTCCCTCTATTGCATGATAACATTTACTATTATAAGTTTCAATTAAGGAAGGATAAATGTGATAAGAACATGTCATGCCACAGTAGTTTATCACTACAACAGGCGCTACTTGGGGGCGCTGGGAGAGACCTCATACCCCGTAACACACATATGCACTTTGTGTATCGCACAACGGGGAACACATCCATCAACAACAACTTTTAATATTGTCCGATGCACGTGTTCTTTTTTCCCTCACAGATTACATTCTCCGATTTCTTTCCCTCTACAACAATAACATTTTACGAGGTTCTCAGCGCCTGACGCGGCGAGAAGATTAACGCGTTACGAATGTGTCTAAACAGCTGATCACAATGGCATCGCACAAGCCGATCGAGAATTCGAATTTGCGACGAGCTCCCGCCCCGAAACGGCTATCAATCCAGAATGTTTACTCTTAAGAAATAACACGTGTTCAGTGTGTTGAACAACAAATAATTATGACATCAAACAAATCATTATGTGCTAATGTTCTTAAAAGTTTCTTACTCGCTTCATCTTGGTTGGCAGTCCTTTTACTTTGGTTCACATCGTCTTTCAACTAATATTCAGAGCCGACCCTGGTGGTGGTGGTGGTGGTGGTGGGGGGGGGGGGCCCGCGGTATGCGGTACGTGTGACGTGTGTGATTTTATTTTACTAGCGTGTCTCGTAGCGCCGTTAGAATTATTAATAGTACTGCTGCAGTAATATATTGACTATACTCGCTGACAGCAATTTTACCATAATAATAACACACCCAAAACGCTATAGGCACTCGGAGAAATGTTCCTGGGACATGTTCTCCATCATGACACTTTTCTGCAAAACATTCTTGATGGCGGGAGGGGGCCTAGTTTGTTGTAATGGGAAAATATGATTGGTGACTTCATCTAGGGATGTTGCTGGTATGAGGTGACAAGTGCTGCACGCGACAGGCACGTGTGACCGCAGCGACTACGCTTTGTCTTTAAGGATAAGTGTCTCTTCTTCAACCCAGAAGTTAATGGGCTTGCAATTCTCCTCCCTTCCGAGGACAGTCTCTCAATCACCATATACTTTCTTCCTCATTTCGTTTAATCTATGTATTCCTGTCTGGCCTTTTTCCTCCCGATAAGCCCCTCAACCAATCCCTCCCTCACGGTGGAGGATAACCAGTTTGGTGGCCAACCATACTGCTTCTTCTTTCCTCAAATGTTTTCATTAGAATCCTTCCTTATCCACTCTCCTTAGTGCCTCATCTTCAGTCACTATTTCTGCTCACGGTATTTTTAAGGCCCTCCGACAGCACCACATCTCAGAAGCCTCAGAAGCTTTAAGTTAACTCAATTTCCTCAAGGTCCAAGGTTTCCGAGTCACACACACACACACACACACACACACACACACACACACGTCTACGTGTGAAATACTTCACATGTATATATCTAACTGAAACTTTTTATGAATTTCTTCCTGGTTCGAAGGCTCAGAAGCGACAGGAAGAAGAGGTGTTCTATTCGTGGAAGACTGTTCTCTTGTAAGTAAATGTTGTAATTAAAACACTTTTTGCTGCTGTTCTTTTCTCTCTTGTAATTAAAACACTTTTTGCTGCTGTTCTTTTCTTGAAATATACATTATTTATTATTTAATACTATTTTTCACTCAAGATGTATTTTCCTTACTTGGAATATGTTAGGCTATCGAATAGTTTGCCCATCCTCAGCCACCTTAGTTTCTTGTCTAGTTGAATATTTGCCTCCGGGATTCCGGTTGGCTTTTGTTTGTTTATATTTGTGTTACTACGTAGAAATGTGGTATATACTTTTGCTCTTTGAGTGTTTCTGATGTTTAGTGTTTTATTTAAAACATGATACAATTTTTAAACAATTAAACACTCAAAAAACAAATATCTGTGCTCCAGAGGCATAAGACACCATCTCCATTTTTTATAAAATAGAGCTTTTTATTTAGCATTAATGTACAGACTGCCCTCTTTCTAGTAGTATATGGAACCTAGTTACTTTTATGCAGCCAATACGCATGTTGAAAATAACACTATCTCGTATTGCTTCTTGAAGGAAACAAAATGTTTTTTATCTGTCCTGTAAAGAACTGTGTATGTGACATGGTGACATATGCCTCTGGTGCACAGCTACATACAATACCTATACACAACGATACCACAGTAAACACCCAAAAAACCACCAGAGTCCATAGCAACAACTAATACACAAGTATTCAACTAGAAAAAAATCTAAGATGGCTGAGGAGGGGTAAACTATTTGATGCCCGAAACATCTTCCAAGTAAGGAAAAATACATCCAGCCCTTATTTAATACTAACAGCGGCGTGAACATTTTCTGTTTCGTGGACAAAAAAGCAAGGGAGGAGTGCCAAAAGAAATAAATATTTTAGATAAACAGCGGGCATAATAAAGCGGGATCGTCAGTAGCGAAGACGTCAGGACTGCGGTTAACGAAAAATCAACAGCCCTTAAGTTAGAGAAGGAGCAGTTAGAACGGTATGGTCATATCAATATGGTGGATCAGAATAGATTGATCATCAAAGCCACGGTGCAAATTTGAAAAGAAAACGTACAACAGGAAAGCCAAGGAAGCAGTGGTTACAGAGGGCAGAAGAAAGTTTTGATAAGAGATAGAGAGCAGAGGAACAGGAATTTAGCTTTGATACCGGGTAATCCGTAGACCCACGTTTTCGATAACGATTAATCTGAACGACAGATAAAATTCGTTATGTATATTCTGTGGAGCTGGATTCACGGTCGAGCGGAGCGGACAGCGTAAACAGTCCGGAAGGCGGATAAACAAAGGCGCGCCGCATTACAGTCGGATCGGTTTACATTTTTGGACGCACAAAGACGACAGTTCATTGTTTTTTCTACGTCTGCCGACCGGTAACGCTAATCCTTTGGTAAACCGATACACCACCGCCGCCGCCGCCCGACCGAATATACAAATACGAGCGAGAGAGCGAGCGCGTGCGCCGTTAAACACTGTTAACGTCTCTCACGGCAAATGTTACCAAAAAATAATCATTTTCGTTGTAAATTTGACTACTGCTACTCCCTGCGCTGCGGAACTATACTATTATTGACACAACCGAAACAATAAGTATTATTTTCTAAAGTTGTAAATAAAGTTCGCCTAATGTATGACTCTTGCCTTTAGCCAAAGGAACGTCACGAGGTAGTGACCATACGCAGTTACCACGGTGAATCGAAGTTCTGCTGAACGCCGTACCTTATAAAGTAAAGAAGGTAAAAGGAAAATTACGAAACACCCGACAAAACTTGCCCCCCCCCCTCTTACTACCACGGGAAGGTGAACGTCAGAATTTTCTCTTCATCGAGTCCAGGACTTTCAATGGCATTTTCCTAAGCCTCCAGTACTTTTAGTGCTGGACTGTCTGTGTGGTAAGGTATGTGGTAGGACTCAATCCAACCCTGTCTACCCGTTAATGAGGCAGCAATACTGTACAACAAGGTGGCTGAGATAAGTCAGCCTAAGTCAGTAACAATGAGACATCGGGATGTTAACAGACACAGCGCTCCTCATACCGTGCGGATAGTCTCTGCAAGCAGACTGGTTCTCTCTGGCTATGGTGTGGACTCAGCAGTCCACAAGCCTAACGCTTATAGGACAGTGATGCCGATAACATAATTGTGTGTTTTAGAAACTGTCCAAACGCCACTCTTGATATTTAGATTTCCGAGTATTTATAGTCCCCCAAAGTACTGGAGAGGATGGAAAATGCCCATTGGGTCCCATAACCTTGATGAAGGGAAACTTCGAACCGTACCTCCTCGTGGTGGGGGATGGGGACCTTATGGTGGCTAACGCGGCACTGGAGACCGACTGTCAGCTGGTATAAGCTGTCCTCTTCTACCAAGTGTGCCAACGGCCTCTTTTGAGGGAGGATGAGCGGGTAGGGCACTCTCGTGTCCTTGGAATGGTAACCGTTCCTAAAAGTGGCAGTGTCTGTCCCATATTGGGCGGCTGTTTATCCCTTTGTCAGTAGGGGATTATAATAGTGACCCATGCTCGGGGTAACAAGGTTGAAGTCCTCAACGGTTTGTATTTTAACTATAGCGGAAGAGGGAGCCCTCTGCCTGGGGTTAGTAAAGGTGGGAGCTTTGCTGAGAAGCTTTGAGATGGCAGCCCCTCACTCAACTTGCATTGCGAAACGTTGGTAGCTTATCGCAGGGACACTTAATAAATTATTCGCAAGCTCCAAATGGAAAGATGGTCCGACCAGTTTGGAGCCGGAACAGACTAAACAGTCTAAGCCGTGACGGAGAAGAAGAAGACTATTTACAATTTTAGTGACAGTCTCCAGGTCACACAAACATAAACCTACCAGAAACAAACCTTGATGGCAACACTCTAGCAGGGCGGAAGAGACCATAGAACTGACAGCGATCTTATCTACGTTATGCGAAAACCTAAGACACGTTTAAAAGCTAAAGGTACGAATGGATATCGATTCTTTTACGAATATCAAGGATCGAACGTAAGGGTCATCTAATAATTAATTAACAACTGTATATATGCACCATATGTTACAGCAACTGACGGAGTGTAGTAAAAGAATACGACGACGAAGCTAAACGAGGTACTAAAACAAACAAGACTCGGAAAGAAGAAGAAGGAAGAAAAAAGTAACAGCAGTTCCAGAACACATCTTTAGCGTCGGTGCAACGTCCTAAGCCTACGTGCCGGTGCGCGCGCATAGGAGTGGCGAACAGCGATTGTTGTCGTAAATTTGTTGTAATGTCCGGCGTACGTATTTACCGGTAAATTATTCATTCGTCGTCTCCTTCTTCTTCCTTCGCCACTTCTTTTCTTCTTTTAAACGCGATGTGTACACGACGACGCTGAAGATTCTAGTAATAATAATTGTAACGACGACGGTATGCGTAGGATTTTCACCGCAACACGCGCGCGCGTGCACAGAACACGATCCCTGCGTGTTCGACAATTGCATTATTTAAACACACGCCCGCGCGCGCATACACTCAGCTTTTTGTTTGTTGTCATGTGTGAACACAGCGCAAAGAATTCTTGGCAAACGACATAAACGTTCCCTGTATTTTAGCAAATACTGATAACACACTGGGGTAGAGTGACGCTTTAAAACACCCGTTGGTTTTTGCACATTACGCAGTTTGAACTCTTAACATAGGGTAGCGAAGGATGGGAAGAAGAACAAAGATAAGGCTGCAGAAATACAATTTTTACGAAGCATTGAACTACGGCGTATGAAGAGATCAAAATGAGCGGTCAGGGAGGCAAATACTGGGTTCAGAATTAATGTTGAAACAACTATGACGCTGCAGATGACGACAGGGAAGAGACTAGACCGAAACAGGAATGTAGGAAATGACAACATCGAGGTCGTCTGAGATGTCAATTACATAGGCCAGCGTTTCTCAACGTATGAGGCGCGACCCGAGGGTGCGTTTGGTGGTCGCGAAGTCGGACTTGAAAATTTATTTACTGTGTCCTAAAAATTTGTTACATATTTATTTTTCTGGAATCAAGTATATATAACAGAGTTGTTAAGGCTATCACAGCCGCCGTACACACAGTTGGAAACGCTATTAGCCGGTCTGTTAGGCCGTGGTCTAGAGTCTATGCTGACATACGTTTCGGCTCACCATCGGAGGACATTATCAGTGTCGGTAACAACTGCCACGGTGTCCGCACATTCACCCCAGTGATGACGTAGTGACAACGTATTTTGTAGCATGTAGCATGTAGCACTGTAGTAGCGGGGCGTCTTTGCACCCGGTGCATGTTTGTAGCATCTGGGTCGAGCCCAATGGCTGCCTGTCGATAAACATAGTTCTGGTTCAGTAGACGCTACCTAAATCTGGAAAGGAAAACCGCCAACCAATTAACTGAGAAGGCGGGGAAGAAAGATTTCTTTATTTATTTTTTAATTTAATTTAGCTGATCGTTGGGCACTGCCGCTTGAACGGGTTCAGGTGGCAGATGTCACCCGTCCCCAGTGCAACGTGCAGACGCCATGAGACGTCGGTCGCTCCCCGCGAGGCAGAGAGCCTCCGTGCCAGTGATAGCGCGTAGCAGCGACAAACAGCGCGGTCGGCGTACAAGGATGGGAGCAAGGAGACAGTTTAGCAGGTAAACTCTGAGGCAGGGTCAGGTGTTAAAATTTAATGTATTTTACGTTTATGGCGGGGCGTCTAGAAACGCCCGATGGCGTTTGACCCGGACAGGAGGAGGCGGTTACGTGGTGCTGATGGTCCGTAGGTAAGGGAAGTAAGAGGTCTCAGCTGCAGCAAAGAGAGTTGCAGCTAACGAGCAGACAAAGGCAGAGAGAGTAGGAGCTCGAAGACCTCCTCGACTAAGGAGATCCCGACAAGGGACGGAGGTTTCTGGATTGGAAACTTTCCAGCCTACGCCTGTTGGTGGTGGAGATAAGAACGTATTTTGTTTAAGAAAGCCCACTTATATATAGACTTTCACATCAGCACGATCTAAGCTGGAAAACAGCACCAGCCAATCTCCATCAAATGCTCCCTGATTGGGTTGGGAGCACAGTATGTCAAATCCTATTTAATAGAAGGATTTCTTCTCTTCTATTCATCGCGCTAGATTGTTGACGGACAATGACGGTCTAGAGTCACTATAGACTCTAGACGACGACCCAACAACCCGGTCAACAATGTTTCCAACTACAGTACGTACAATTTGTTTAAGCGTAAAAAGCGGCTCCAAATACTCGACGCTAGCAAAAATGTGATTATAAACTGGGTGCGCACCCCTTACAAGTAATTCTGCAGGAGCTCACGCTTATGATGGGTCCCATGAAGTGTAATATGGTGAGTACTCGGCGGACTTAATAAGGCTCAGGACTACTGAACTAGACAGCAAAGGAAATGATAACAAATTCCAAAGGGTAACAAGGGTACCCTCTTCGCTAATCCTGTATAGGGTGTACAAGTCGGTTCAACGAAATTTAAAATTGATGACATAAAAGACTTTCTACAAAAGCATTCACATGTAGACACCGCTATCTGTTCCTATCGACGTGAAAAGACATTCCAAAAGATTTAAATATTTAAAGGTACAATACAGATTCAAAGATTCGAAGATGTTTGCAATCGAATCTTGACTATAAAAGTTTAAAGATTTACAGTGTTATCCCGAAAAATAGGAATTTCATTCACATCATTATGTAAATCGGTTGTTTGCTAATAAGATAATCAATGCTGAACTGTACTAAATACAACATAATCTATTAGTACAAGAATAATTCAATTAGCAATACATGCGAATTTCACTCCTTAATTTTTGCTCACAACTGCAAACCTAACCAAATAATTTACTTAGTGTAATCGTATAATAATTGAATATCTATAGTAATAAAAGAGGTTGGAAAGTTCGTTAAAACTATTAAGTACATATAGACTGATATCAATTTTGACTCGTGGTCCAATACGCCCATATGTATCCAATATCTGGCCCCTTCGCGTCCACGTCTGCTGACCGCCAGACTTAACAAAGGAAATCGCTGATATTTGCGAACAAGACTGTACTGTCTGGCAGGCCTATTGCCTAACGAAACCCGGTCAATCTTCGGTTTACACTTCCGATATTTTGCTGTACTACAGGTGTCACGTTTCACGTACACTCCAACAACAACAACAACAGACAATCAGATCCGTGGATTGATAACGATTTAGTACACCGATGTTTCTGTACTTCCCTGACAATGTAAACACGCCAGTTTATAGGCGCCGGACACACACAAACACCAGTGTATCACTTACACGGGCGGCGGGCCAGGTGACGTGTAAACGAATACGACCGGACGATCGCGACACGACCCGCTAGGTTACACAACGTGTAGTCACCCAAAGCGGCCGGCGATCCGTACCCAACTACAGATTAGGTTCTAGTGCCGTCAGTTCGTGGTTCGCACTGACGACTCCCACTTAGTATTCGCATCTCTCGAGTACATCTGTTATATATGTTTAGAAAGTTAAAGGGAGGATGGCTCACAACCTACAAACCCATATATTGTAATTATCGATTTAACTAAAGCATATGACAGCTGCCACTTGCAATATTATGGAGAGCTATGCAGAATCAAGGAATAAGTAGTAAGTATATAAAAGCAACTATATAAAGATACGACAGCTCAAGTTAAAATAGGGAAAAGGATATCCAGCAAGATAAGTATTAGTAAGGGCTTGGAACAGGGTTGTTGCATAGCTCCGACTTTGTTTAAGATCTATCTAAATGAAGCCCTAACATCATGATGGAAAAAATGCCATAATATGGGTGTACCAGTTGGAAGTGACAAGATGTTTACAATACACGATACAGACGATCAGGCTGTAATAATTGCAGAGGACGAAATTGATACAAATAAGTTGTATGCTTAGGAAACTAGCAGAAGAATATTCGAAATGGGGTCTCGAGATAAATACCTGAAAAACTGAGTACCTTATAGTAGGCGGTGAAGGTCAAGACCTAAAACTAGGAACAAAAGTGATAAAAAATATTAAAAATTTCAAGTATTTGGGTGTAACAATGACATCGGATGGTGACAGCAACCAAGAAATAAAAGTAAGAATAGGACATGCTAAGACAGCAACAAAACAATTAAACAGTCTGCTTTGGAGTCCACGAATAACAAAAAACAATAACATCAGAATATATAAAACTACAGTCGAAAGTATGGGCCTATATGGAGCAAGAACTGTGGGAAATTAATAAAAGAAATAAATCCATAATAAGAGCTATGGAGATGGAATACTGGCGGAGGTGCTGTAGACTAACAAGACTAGACAGAGTGAGAAATGTAGAGATAAGACAAGCGATGGGAATCGACCTTGACGTTACAGAAACAATAGAAGCCAGAATACTAAATTGGTATGGACACCTAAAAAGAATATCGGATGAGAGATGGCCAAGGACGGTATGGGAATGGACTCCACCCTCTACAAGAAAAAAGGAAGAACTAAACATTCATGGAAAATGGATATCGAAGATGCAATGAATGCAAGAGGACTTACAGAAGAAGAAGAAGAAATTTACCCCGAGTTATAAATACGAAATGCTTTACATCACTACACAAGCACAGAGATTAGACCAACATAGATGGACAGACGTAACAAATCAATAGGACGTTTATATAACAGTCGGCCCAGGATACAGGAAACAACCACCCAGTATCACCTCACGAGAATAACAGGGCGGTGATAGTATTATTGGAGTGAGTGATGGTATTAGATAACAGTACCCTCCCCGAAAATATGACTTCCGAGAACTGCAAGCGTAGGACGTGACCTCTGTGACCGCCTAGAAGTCATTATCAGACAGGAACCCTCCTGAATTTGGATTTACAGATGAATACCGTATATTTTGCATTATAATAGCTTAATAGTGAGTGGGATAAAAAAAATTTATAAAAATCGCACAGAGGGACGACGTACGGGCCTTTTGTTTAAATTCTGGGAACACAACAGCAACAATACCAATTGGAACCATAAACCACGTACACGAGCGCGCACATAGCTATCACACACGCACCGGCCCACGCACGCCCGAACAAACGCACACGCGCGCATTTATAATAATCATTATAAAGACTTTACTACATAAATATTTATTACATGCACCGGGAAGAAGGCAGTACAATAACACCAGCAAATACAGTTATGATGTGTGTGTGTGCGCGCGGGCGCGCTGGGCGTTGCTGTTATTGTCGTCGACGTTGTCGCGGTCCCGCGAGTTGTCAGGAACTTTGGTATTCAATGGGCGCTCGCGCGTCTGTACACACACACGCACGCACACACACACACACACACACACACACACACACACACACACACACACACCATTCAGGCACATGTAATTTTATTTTGAATAATGGCATTGAAAATGAGATTCAGAGGAGTTTAATGCCACACAAAGTTCACCGAACACCAACACCAACAACAACAAACGCGGACCTTGTCATTATCTCTGTGTCGCTCTCGTCCGCGTCTCCAACGGTAATTAGCTTTTTAACAATGAGCTGTTTCGGCGGGGACAGACCTAGACACTAAAAACGAAAAGCCTGTATTAAACAATACCAACAACAAATAATACTCTCTTCTTACTTTACTTACACAGTCTATATTACTTTGACACAATACACAATACTGCCAAATGATTGCCGACCCTCGTGTACGAAGGTCGGGTGAAAAGTTCCGGGCCTGAATAAGAAAACAACACTTCTTTTGTAATAACTTGGATTTATTTGTCAGCATAATGTCTGTTTCGCCCTATACATTTTTTTCAACGATGTTCTAAAGCGGTTATGCCAGACTGATAAGCCGATTTGTCGAAGTACTCAAAGTAGACATTTACACTATCGCCATTTCCAACGAGCCATTTTTTGAGATCAGTAAAGAGGAAGAAGTCACTCGGGGCTAAATAGAGTGAGTATGGTGGGTGAGGAAGCAATTTGAACTTCATTTCTTTGATTTTAACCATCGCAATCATGGGCTTGTAAGATGGCGCACTGCCTTGCGCACATCACAGCCAAATATGCCAGTTTTTTCTTGATTCTGTCGTTTACAAGGCGCAGTAAGTTTCCATATTACTCGCCATTAATTGGTTTTCCGTTTTTAAGGTAGTCATTGAAGATTACTCCACGGTCGTCTAAAAAAACAGTCACCATGACCTTACTAATGGAAGGAATGGTCTTTGCCTTCTTTGGAGTTGGCTCGCCTTTCGGGGTCCATTGTTTTGACTGTTGTTTGGTCTCAGGAGTGTTGTGGTCGACCCAAGTCTCATCGACGATTATGAATCGACGAAAAAATTCGGTTGCATTGCGCGTATAGATTGCCAAACAATCGGTTGAAACATCCTTTCGATACTGTTTTAGGTCAAGTGTCAGCAAACGCGGCTCACATCTAGTCATACACAGATGTTCGTGTAAGATATTGCGCACACGTACCGCTGAGATATACCAACAATCTCAGATATCTCACCCACTTTCATTCTACGGTCTACCAAAACGAAATGGGCTTTCTTCAATAGGGTTGGCGTAGTCACTTCAATCGGACGTCCACCACATAGGTCGCCAGTTGCTCCTCCGACCCGTTTTAACTTCAACAACCCAGCGCTTAACCGTTGTATTCCATGGTGAAGAGTCCCGCGACCTTGAATCCAGCGCCTCCATTATATCGGTTTCAGTTAAGACTTAAAAAACTGATGCCCTCGGCGCTTACAGCGGTGGACTGTGCCACTAATAATAAAGGCAACTCGTTGACTGGAAATCGTCGAAACTAAACCTACAAAGGATGAAATCGTACAATACGGTCAAACTAATGAACATAGTAGCGCTATCTCTGTATCACGTCCGGAACGTTTCACCCTACCCTCGTATACATACAGTAAGTATAAACCAGGGGCGTAATAGACAGGTTGGTTTGGCGCTTAGATGCTAGTTTAGAGGTTCTGGGTTTCATACTCGGGAGCAGTATTAAATCAACGTGCGTTTTCCAACTCCCAAGTCGACTCAGTCTGTGAAAATATGGATATCTGGAGTAGTGATGGGCCGCTGAGTCGTAGTGCTGGCCACGCTGCTTTACTTGTGTGTCGAACGGCTGTGACATAAGGCAGCCTATCCTTAACTAACTCCTTGATGGATATCTGGAGTAGTGATGGGCCGCTGAGTCGTAGTGCTGGCCGCGCTGCTTTACTTGCGTGTCGAACGGCTGTGACATAAGGCAGCCTACCCTTAACTAACTCCTTGGCCGTTTACGCGGTATAAAAAACGAGTCATTATTAGAACATGAGTCCATTGGCTGTTAGCGACTTATCTGCAAAACCAGTGAAATTCAAGTCAGTTTCCATAAACTATGGGAAACGTTGCGAAACATTGCCGTACAGAATCAGGATAAAAAGCCATGATTGAATAAGACATGAACCAAACCGCCTAACCAAAGCACAAAGCAAAAAGCAAACAACACGAATGCTTTGGACGTACAGAGATGAAGTCAGACTACTCGCTGCTACGGTAGAAAACAAAATAAGAACGACACTGTACAAGTCGCTAAATGAGAACTGGGCAGAACAGAATAACGAGGTGAAAAAGCTAGGGACACAATAGTTTCTGTCACAGTAGGGCGCATAAAAGAAAAAAAAGTCACAGTAAAGCGGATAAAAGAAAAGCGAAAACTCTGGAAGAACTATGTTGACAGGACTCACGAAAACAGACTAGTTAAAGAGCCCTGATATAATAGTTCACAAGGCGAAATGAAGATCAGAACCAAGAATAACATGGAGAAAATTCATACAAAAAAGTTAACTTCGTTGTAAACAAAGAAGTTAGGAACGTCCACTAAATCAGAAGCTTCTACTTCTTCTTCTCCCTCCTCAAGGATTAGCTAACTTCCCCTGTCCCGGTATAGTTCAAATCGTATTTTCATCGGTCATCCAGGAGGAGGTCGCTTCCCTCCCAAAACGCGTGCTTGCCCTAAAAATTTCGTCAGCGTTATTTTCCGCGTTATGTGACCATCCTAGTCCGATATTTATCAATTATAATTGAGAAAGAAATTTTAAATTCTCATTATGTATTCCGTTCTCATTACGTAAACTAACACGTGCAACCCTTCAGAAATGCCATCGCGGAAACCTATATTCTACTTGAAGCTCTCTGCGGTGTTACCCAATTATCTCAGACCGACAGAGAGTAGAAAACTACGTTCTGCTACCAAGAATCGTTACGGGAACAAAAGAAAAAATCGTGAACACAGAAACAAAAGGGAACGTGCAAACACCGAGTACCCATAAATAAGCGCTATCTCGCGAGGAAATACGGAGCAGGGAAAACGCGAAGGGCACTGGATGCAGCCGTATAGTCGTCGTCACGGATTCAAAACGAAAAACAAACACAGACGAGCGCGGTGGCTAAGTCTTCCAGCGATCACCGATAGAAAATAAATTACCAAACCAGTTTTTACGGGCCATTAACAAACAAACTAACGTTCTTTTTTCTATTGTCCATGCGCGCGCTCGCGTTCGCATCATTTTGTAATTTCACACGTCTTCAGTGCTCTCTCTCTCTCTCTCTCTCTCTCTCTCTCTCTCTCTCTCTCTCTCTCTCTCTCTCTCTCTCTCTCTCTCTCTCTCTCATTTCCATAAACAATTTCATTCAAGCGAATCCAAGACGCCATGTGTATGTTAAGTACCCACGCAACAACAACAACAACACACACACAACTAGTCCACCACAGTCCAGTCCGGCCGGAGTCCACGAAAATTAATTAAGCTCTGCGTCTGTCTGTATGCTCCTCGCTCCGTTGTTTATTCTGTTTTGATTCTCTCCTTTATTTTTCTGTGTGTGTGTGTGTGTGTGTGTGTGTGTGTGTGTGTGTGTGTGTGTGTGTGTGTGTGTGTGTGTGTGTGTGTGTGTGTGTGTGTGTGTGTGTGTGTGTGTGTGTTGGTGAGATTATTTCCATATTTTTGCCACCCAAGTTAAGCCTAATTAGGGTTCAGTTTTAAATTAGTCATATGGCCTTCAACTCCGCGCGGTATTCGTCTCTCTCTCTCTCTCTCTCTCTCTCTCTCTCTCTCTCTCTCTCTCTCTCTCTCTCTCTCTCTCTCTCTCTCTCTCTCTCTCTCTCTCTCTCTCCGTCCAACAGGTGTATTCTATCCGTTGCTATTGTTATGTACTCCTCTTTTGGAAGTAAAAAATTCAAATGAAAGGGGAGAAAAATTAAAAACCCTGACAAGAATGGACTGCTAAAAACTGAGCGAGAATATTAACATAATTACTCAGGGAAGATTCTTCAAAAGTACAATAAAAAAAAAAAAACATGTTAAAAAGTGCTTTTTAATGACGAAGACGAAGAATTATCAAAGAAGATACACCGATCTCCACAAAAAAAGTCGCAATGTATACTGAAATTACTACCTTTTGGTTTACGAATATACGTACAATATTTAAGTAGGTAGATAGATATACCTGTGGGTGGGACATAAGACAGTTTACTACGTCCATTTCAAATGATATGTGCAACACTTACTGATCAGTATAACACTAATGAACATACTGGGCGGACGATAAAATTGAAATTAACTTTTACGGTAGGTATGCCTGCTTTATAGCGGGTCAATCACGTGATATGATTACGAACATTGTAAACAAAATGTACAGTCTTCGGACATGAAGTTCCTACGGCGAAGGATTCGCAAGACCTTAGCGACGGACTAAACATGAGCACCTTCCACGAAAAGTAACACAGACAAAAATTAAAGAGCATTTATAAAGAACAGGTGGTAAAGGATTCTAGTGCAGTGGTTCTAGAATATACCGTAATTTTCTCCGATTTTTTATAGACTAAAATCTAAATTTTAGAATATTAAAATAATTATTAGAATGTTCCAGTATTTTTGTTTGTTTCGAACTACATAATTGTAATTGTAAAAATAATTTCAAATTAATGGCTTTAATAATGTCTTTAAACCATGTCGTGTAGCAGATCTGTTTGTCAGCCAAACTGACTAGAGCGCCGCGTCAACGCAGAACTGATCGCGCTGTTTTAGTCCACGTATAAGCACTGTATCTAAGCATAACGTTTTTCCGTGCAGCTGCTTTTATGCCTAAGTAGCTGGATTTTGACACGTGTGGCTGGAAAGATAGAGCCAAGGTTGGCAAAGTTAAAAAATAAACTTGATGTTGGGAGAGAGTGACTTAAGATTGAAATTATCAGATATTAAACCGAATATTGCAGAGCTAATTGTTCATCAAAAGCAGCTTCATTGTTCACAATAAACTATGCTGATATCATTAATATTATAATTTTCCAAGTTAAGAGAATTTATAATTTTAAAACATTTTAATTAAAATATAAGAGTTTGTATCATATTTACTGTTTGTTTTATTTTATAACTCCGACAGGGTCCGTGATATTTTTAGTTTTTTTGTGGGGGTCCGCGGACTGAAAAGTTTGGAAACCACTGCTGTAGTGCAATGTAAAAAGGAAGAAAAAGGACGACCTAAAAACAGATTGTCATATAATACAGAATCGCTAAAAAGGATAACAGCCGAAGTAGAGTTATACGACCGCAGCCTGTCACATTCAATGAAGCCGACCGATCGTGTCGTAGTCATTCTGCTCTCACTATACTTCTTTTAAAACAATGTGCAGAAACACGTGAACATATAAGTAACACTGAAGTGAGATAAAACATTATAATTTGCACTGATAACAGCGCTTTGATGCCGACTGATATATCCTTCACACCGACGCGGTGTTCAAGACGAAAAAGGTAATGTCTTCAACCATGTGGCGAATGAAGTGGTGTTAATGATGTTAATGGTGACTCTGACTTGATGTACTAATTTTGTACTCGCTTTGGATGAACTGAGTGCTGTAACAGTAGTCGAGCAAGAAAAGGAAAGAAATGTTATTTTAAAACATTATATTTGCATATCACGAAAGAAATCCTCTTGGGTACCGAAAGTGGCTATTAATGATTAGGGAACAGTAGACTCAACGTACTAAATTTACTCTAGTAGGCCTACAAATGCACGTTTTTCGAAACACCGACAGCCGTTTTTTTTCCAAACTGCGTGTAGTTAGTCGACAAAGTCTCGCAATTTGTAAATTTGTAAATTCGCCTTATAATTTGTAAATTAAAATTACAATCGTCCAAATCACATTAATTCTAAATGTTGTGGTCCAAACTGTTGACAACACAAATACTGTTGAAATTATTATGATCAGCCGGGCTGTTAGGCCGTTGGTCAACAGTTGTCGCTGTTGACAAACGTTTCGGACTCACCACTGGAGGCCATCCTCGGTGTCTACATTGGCACGGTGACCGCCAATTCATATCAGAGACTATGCGTTTTGCCCGAGAAGGCCCGTTTTTATAAACTTTAGTACCAGCACGGTCTAAGCTGGAAAGCAGGATCAACCATGGAGCCGCGTTTGAGACCAAGATCTTGCGCATACCACCCTCGGCTGCACATGGGAATCCGTGGAAATCTTCAACTATGGTTCCATAGCGACGAATCGAAGTACGAGAGTATGTTGTTGATTACAAACTGTTATTTGTGATTAATTAAAGCTGGTAATTAGTGATATCATCGGTGTCTGTACTGTACCATACGACGATCAGTGAGAATGTCGCAATAATAGACTTGTTTCAAAGGCAGATCCTGAGGAGAAGAACTGTGGAAGCTACATGTGAGATGCCTTCTGGTGGAAGCGTTTGGTCATCACACAGCTGTTCATAAACTGTATAAGACACCGGTAACCCAGTGTATACAATCAATGAACCTTAAGCGGCCTAGACACACTTCCCGAATAAGCAAAGATTACTAAAAACGAAAAAATGGAGCACACATGAAAGCGAAGAAAAAGCCTCTTATTGAACAGGATCTGGCATGCTGTGCTCCCAAGCCAATCAGATAGCACTTGATGATGGCCTCCGACAATTGTCGACCACGGGCTAAGAGGCCGGCGGATGATAATGATTTCAAGAAAGTTGAAGCCGGCCGTGGACAACCTTCACAACTTGCGTAACACAAACACTGCGCAAACTATTCTAGTTAACACACATACACACGTGAGTATCAAAGTTTCAAATGGAGCCCAGCGAGCGACAGAGGAATGCACCGCCGTCCATTTAGTGTCCGCGTCAGTTAAGTAATTAATGGCCGGCACTAAATATGTAAAATAATACGCACAAAAACGCCTTGGCAACGCACCAGCGTCTCTCTCTCTCTCTCTCTCTCTACTTCCACTTCCTTTCTATTGTTTGACCACGCTCTATCATAAGCGCCTTCTGCCCCTTTAATCAATACGTTCTCTATATATACATAACATAAACAAAAAGGTAGGCGACAGTAACAAACAGTTAAATTCCATCTCTCCCACTCATCGGGTAAGGAAAATTATTAATTCAGGGAATGAAAACTGAAGAAAGTTTAGTAAACAAAGGGATAAGACAGTGTTGCAGTATATCGCCGACGCTCTTTAATATCTATATTGATGACATCGACCAAGAATGAAGACGACATATTAGGTCAGGAACTAAATTTAATCAGAACACTAGTTTGGATATTGTATTATACGTTGACGATGCAGTAGCAATACAACAAACGAAGGACGAGTTGCAGCATTCTTTTATAGTCTAAAGCAAATATGCAAGCAGTACAATTTCAAAATATCAAAGGAGAAAACAAAGATAATAGCTTTCTGGAGAAAGCATGCAGTCATATCAAAAATTGTTCTTGAGGGAACAGTTTTGGAATTGGTCTCCGAGTTTAATTATCTAGGTTGTGTTATCATTATTTGGTAAGAAACAGGACGAGATGTCACTATGAAATTATCGAAGTTTCAGACGATGTGTAGCATCCATCATACGTAGAACAATAAAGAATAAATCAAGGAAAGGAACAAATATTAGATTTTATAAAACAATAGCAGTGCCTGTGTTAATCTATGGATGCGAATCATGGGTGCCCTACAAGGAAGATTATAAACCAAATTGAAAGTTCAGAAATACGTTTTCTGAGACGAACATAGGGTTATACAGGGCGAGACCGTTTGCGTAACGTGACATTAGGAATAAACTACAGATATTGTCCACAAACGATACAACCCAGATGGTTGCAACATCTGGACACAATGGAGGACAGAAGCCTATTTAAGTAGCATATAGGTATAGAACCTTTGGAACAAGGGACGTAGGAAGACCAAGAGCAAGACGGCGAGATATACCTTGAAGACGGAACAGGCCAGTGTGCCTAATCCGTGAAGTGAAGAAGAAGAAGAGGAAGAACAAGAAGAAGAAAACGAAAGAGGAAGAAAACCCCGAAACTCCATGAATATCTATCTACACGATAAAATATGGCGAAATCAACGAATTTCTAACATATTGTGACTTGTTGAAGACGTGTGATAGTGGCCGATAAAACTGGAGATGGCCAACAGGTCGGGCGCCACAGAATCTACTGTTATAGCTTCCTCGGGCAGAATGATAACATTCGGAAGCATTTGAATGACAACACCGGTGACTGTAACTTGTTTTTGGGCATTTCTTCGCATTTCGTGTCTCGTTATTACAAGAAACGCCTATACAGAGACTTTCAGTGTAGTACTGAGACGTTCAGAAAACTGAGTTTGCTTTTGGCTCAGGTGGTAAAATTTCGAAATCTACATTCACGCTCGACTAATGCTCTACAGACACGATGGGTCACGTGATTTTAACACTTCGTTAATGTGGCATACGTGTTGAAACCATTTGGTGCCATCTGTTCACCTGCCGAAACCTCTTATTCAGTACAACTTCCACAGATACTTTCGACCCCATTTTTATTAAACAACTGTCTTATACCATCATCGGTTTCGACACTATCGAAATGTCCGCGTTGCTACACGATAAATCTCTATTGTTTCTTCACGCGCGCGCGCGCGCGCGCACACACACACACAGAGGCCGGTTACGGTAAAAACCGCAGCAGTCAGTCGGTTTCATAACCGGGAACGCGGTTTCATTCAATACTTGATTATACCGCTCATTATATCTTATCTTCATAACAAGAGAGAAAGTCTGACTGACTGACTGACTGC
Organism: Magicicada septendecula; assembly: GCA_034769895.1. NCBI lineage: Eukaryota > Metazoa > Arthropoda > Insecta > Hemiptera > Cicadidae > Magicicada > Magicicada septendecula. Next base: position 441,208,708 of record CM068372.1, on the reverse strand, counting down.
ATACATATGCGGTGAGAGAGAGAGAAAACGTTGGCCTCGTATTGTTCTGACAAACCAAACCGTATGTGATACATCTGACATTCCCTCTCCTGCTGACACAGACAATCCGGAAGAGGCACATGCCGCCATAGAGTCGGAAGTACAGGTATCAAATCTCACGCAATGAACATTGTGTGTGTGTGTGTGTGTGTGTGTGTGTGTGTGTGTGTGTGTGTGTGTGTGTGTGTGTGTGTGTGTGTGTGTGTGTGTGTGTGTTCTCGTACATCCTCGTCACTGTAATCTTGGTCGTAAACGTACGTCACTTTATTAAATCTAACACTGTGTGACATCAACTAAGTTAACAGCAGTATTAATATAATTTATACCAGTATGGTCCCTGAGGTTCAAAACTCTCGCTATTTTGAAAGAAATACACTTATTAGTACATACATGTTTGATATTAGATAATTTATTAATTATGGGAAAATTACAAAAATCTAAATTACTCTATTCCTTCTTGGGTAATATTATAATTGTAGAACACTCAACCTTTCAGTAAACACTAATAATTCGAAACATTCAGATTTTGGTTAGAATGCTTTTACGATATATTCAATTAATAAAATTGTGTTAGTGGTTATAATCATAAACAGAAATAAGACTGTTGCACACCACTATAAACAAAAATTCCCGATTAGCGCTTTCAAGCTTCACAGTTCATCGTCAGATCGGAAATCTCTACGGCTCGGATTTCCGATCTGACGACGAGCTGTGAAGCTTGACAGCAGTAATCAAGAATTTTAATTTATAGTGGAGTGCAACAGTGTTATTTCGGTTAGAATTCCTTTTAGTCAAGCATCCTGTTGGATTTTCACAATTTTTATTCAAACTTTTGACCTCTTTTATGAACCCTGTGATTCCAAAATATTGAAATTTCCAAAAACGTAACATTACATTCATACGTTAGGTAAATTCTCTTTAATTTGATACCCCACATGCCCGTTATAATCTTCTATCTACTTTGATTCAAATATATTTTTTTTAATATCCATCCGTTCGAATTTTAGCAATTACTCTGCTGATATAATTCGCCTCGGTGCAATTATTCTCCAACTAAATTTGTCTCCACCATCGTCCAGGATTCTGCCAAATGTAACAAATGTAATTGGTATATGATTTTAACAGGGAAGTTATTAACACAGTGAAGATAAGAAAGCTTCAGTATCTGGGACATCTCAAGAGAAATGATCAGAGATTTTACTTATTGCAGTCCATACTACAGGGAAAAGTACTTGGAAAGACAGGAGTTGGACGACCGAGGATCTCATGGCTGAGGAATTTAAGGACCTGGTTTGGCATGAATACAACTGACTTATTACGTGCAAGCAGTACAGAGAGTTAACATACTATTACACTGTATGATATCCAACATCCGAAACGGATAGGAACTATCAGAATAAGATGATTTTAAAGACGGATTTTCGTTTTTATACCAATTCTGTTATTACGAGGCTGACGTCTGTACGCGGTAGTATAGTTTGTTGGTCAGTTCGATACGTTTATTAGTCATAAATGCGATTCTTTCCATCCTCCATGGATTTTTACAACTTTAAGTATTACGACTCACGAAAATTCATATTTTTCTAGAGTGTTAGGTGATGTTGATTTGTCGTTACTGGCCGCCTATTACCTGTTCTGTCCTCCTAATCATGTGAATTACTTTCCCATTTCGGTGTTTACACGATTACAGAATAACCGTCGCTGCTGGAGTAACACACAACAACGAACAGTCAGCAAGATGAATACGTAAAGAGATGGTCTGGAATGCGCGCGCGTGTATGCAGGAGCCCACTGGGTGGCAGCAGCAGCAGTGGACAACACAACAGCAGTATCAGCCGACCATCTAGCGCGATAGAGACAGACTCACAAGTGCATGTCGCGTGCATTCTACACTTAATTGCATATCGCAACGAGGTGATAACTACCACGACACAGGTGGTGTGGCCTGCATTCCCTGCACGCATGCGCTCCTGGCTCCTCTCTCTTCCGGCGTCTTATTGCCACACTATCTCTCCTATATCTTCACCAACACTTTTTTTTTGTTTAATACCGATCTTCAACATTTTCGTTTCTCCTGGCGCTGTTATATATTTTTTCTCAAAGTTTATGCCATTCGTTCCACAGACGCATTTGATCTGTGGAACGGTTCACAGGTAGGCGCCTACCTGAAAAATAAAATACGGAAGGATGTCCGAATGAAATTTTATAAAACTGTGGCTGTCCCCATATTCCTTTATGGTAGTGAGACTCTTGGTAAAAGGGACGTGAAGAGGATTCACGCAGCCGAAATTAAATTTCTAAGACGGACGCAAGGGTGTCGGAGAAAAAACGAGGATATCTGACGCGATTTAAACATTGTATCATTGCACCAGAAGATTTAAGCCCACAGAAGGAGATGGTGTGAAAACTTGAATCGCACGCCTGATATCACCCTACATGTGGCTGCCTTGCGTTATCACCCTACTGGGAAGAGAGATGTCGGTAGAACCGAGGAGGAGACGGTTTCCGGAACAGGTCTAAGGCCTAGTCCTTGGAGTGGTGGTGATGATGATGAGTTTATGCAACTCGCAGATCACTCGGGAGGCAACCATCTTCCTGTAACCCTGCAGGCGAGGTCTGCATTCCCCGTAACAGTCGCGCAAAGTAATGCATCGATGGAGAATCTTCTGCTTTGTCTTCAAAGAAGACGGTAGGTTTATAACACTTTTGATAAAATTCCTTTGGCGTTGGATCATGCAACTAGAGCCCAGAAAACATTGCCTCCGGTTGTGAAATCCTAGAGCAACGCTAATGTGTTCTACTTCGATGTTCTCGCATTCTCCCATCCGAGCTTTCGTGGCTGAAGCGTCTTCATAAGTATAATCTGGTCGTCTGCTTCCAAACAACGCGATCATACGGCTGACGCACTTATCCCACTTAGATATTCATGCATACGCTCATTATTCGCTTGTAAGCAGTAATAATAAACATAAACTGTATATTCTTGAGTTTACTAGTTACTAAGCCAACATATAATTCGGTATAGTATAAAAGCACACAATTACAAAAAAAGCTAAGGAAACTATACAAGAAGAATGGATTGACACTACCAAGGATAATTAATGTGAACAAATAGAAAGAAAACCGGAAGAAAAGTCATGAAGGAAGAATGGTTTCCGGAATAATTCCTAAGCCGGCTATTAATCGTCGCGTCACCCAGAAGTATCGATAGGCACAAACGAGATGATGAAGACCGGAAGGACCAAATACAATATACGAGTAAATAACTGAAAATGGAGACGTACAAAACTTTTCAGAATTTCGAAAGTTAGCCGCGTAAATCGAGAGGAAGATAATAAAAAAATAAACGCTTCGAAAGGAAAATAAAACAAGGAAGAATAAGAAAACCAAAACATTCCCATGAAAAAAAAATAATCCAACAAAAACCAAGCTCGCATGAAATGTTAAATCTGAATTAAGGGCAATAACACTGTTATCTGTTTTTAAAAGTCTTGAAAGCCCCCTACGCACAGGGACAGAAAAAAGAAGAAGAAAAAACAGATTAACAAAACACAATTCGTTTTAATAGTATCATTTCCTTTGTCATAATTGTCCGGCGATAAAAATGTAAATCACAATAAAAGTTTATAACCCGGCTGTGCAACGAGCAGCGGACCAAGGGGATGAGACGACGACGTCTACCATGAAGAAAATTTCCACGTTTACGTACCAACCAACAACCCTTAACGACGACAACGCGTCATTATTGTTAAGACACCAACCAACAGACACTATGTGACTTTCTCTCTCTCTCTCTCTCTCTCTCTCTCTCTCTCTCTCTCTCTCTCTCTCTCTCTCTCTCTCTCTCTCTCTCTCTCTCTCTCTCTCTCTCTCGCTGGCATAGAATATGCAGAGACAGTTACACATTTTAAACAAATGTTTTCACACTGAACAGTAGCTGTGGTCGTATTCCACCAGTTCCCACCCCATTCCGAGTTGAGCCACCACCTTCGTCGCTCTTCTCTAAGTCTCAGTGCCAGTCTCCCTACACCTATAAATTTATAGGAGGGGTAGAGACGGCAAAAGGAGAGGGATGCCCAGGCATGCTCCGCTAGTCTGCCTTTAGGGTAGGTTTCACAGATGAAAGAAATTGACCCTTCCCGCTTTGTCAGTTACTGACACGGCTGCGGCACAATAATTGGTACGCATTCCACGTTCTTCTCTGTCCGCGCGCATTAGTAATAGTGCAATCCAACTACCCCCTCCCCTCCTCACGTGTCTCGTCGGATAGGGGTCGCTTGGTTGGGGGATACAATAGTATTTACTTTATGCGACCCCACGCCTAGTTTATAATTAAACATTACAATCCTCTCCGCGTAATACGGTATCACTAATACCACTGTATTAGGGGCGATGTTGTTTGGTATACAAGGACTAAATACAACGCTATAGATTACCTACTCACTCATCAGTCTACTCTGTTCTTCTTGGACGTATCTTTGTAAAATCTAATAACATTAAATAGAAGCATTATTTTTAACGGGGAACGGCTACACAATTTAAGGTAGGTATGCTAAATGCTACGTTTTAATGGTGACCTTTGGGTCACGTTACGGCAATCAGTGCGGAACGTAAATCTCAAACAAATTACAACGCATTACGTCAACAGGGTACGGCGGAACAGATGCATAATGAAATATCGGTATGGAGAACCATACATGACTTCCATATTCTAAGATTTATATTTAAAATCATTTTCAGCCAAACAGCCAGGCTGTGTCTTACCTGCCTTTTTATTGCTGTATTAAATGAAAAATATTATATTACATTAAAATGAAAAAATTATAATTTTATTGCCTGGCAACAAAATTATTTTATTTTTAACAATTACCATTGTTTCAAAAAGTTTAAATAAATTTTCAAGTACTTTACTCTTGTTAAAACGTAAAAGGTTGCAGGTAAACTACCCCTTCCCCTTAACCGATCTTCACCAAAATCGAAAGTCATTGAGACCTCTACAATTCAGGGACGTATGCAAAAAATTATTTGATTCTGTTTGAATTTGCGGCTGTTATCGTTTGCCATAGAAAATACGCTTGATAAAAAAACGTTGCAGGTAAACTACCCCTTCCCCTTAACCGATCTTCACCAAAAACAATAGGTCTTGAGTACTCTACAAATCAGGGCTGTATGCAAAACATTATTTGATTCTGTTTGAATTTGCGGCTGTTATCGTTTGCCATAGAAAATAAAACGTAAAAGGTTGCAGGTAAACTACCCCTTCCCCTTAACCGATCTTCACCAAAAACAATAGGTCTTGAGTACTCTACAAATCAGGACTGTATGCAAAACATTATTTGATTCTGTTTGAATTTGCGGCTGTTATCGTTTGCCATATAAAATACCCTTGTTAAAAAAACGTTGCAGGTAAACTACCCCTTTCCCTCAACCGATCTTCACCAAAAACAATAGGTCTTGAGAAATCTACAATTCAGGGCTGTATGCGAAACATTATTTGATTCTGTTTGAATTTGCGGCTGTTATCGTTTGCCAAAAAAAAAAAAATTTCCCTTGATAAAAAAAACCGTTGCAGGTAAACTACCCCTTCCCCTCAACCGATCTTCACCAAAAACAATAGGTCGCGAGTACTCTACAAATCAGGGCTGTATGCAAAAAATTATTTGATTCTGTTTGAATTTGCGGCAGTTGTCGTTTGCCATAGAAAATACGCATGATAAAAAACGTTGCTGGTAAACTACCCCTTCCCCTCAACCGATCTTCACCAAAAACAATAGGTCTTGAGTACTCTACAAATCAGGGCTGTATGCAGAAAATTATTTGATTCTGTTTGAATTTGCGGCTGTTATCGTTTGCCATAGAAAATACCCTTGTTAAAAAAACGTTGTAGGTAAACTACCCCTTTCCCTTAACCGATCTTCACCAAAAACAAAAGGTATTGAGAACTCTACAATTTAGGGCTGTATGCAAATAATCTTTTCATTCTGTTTGAATTTGCGGCTGTTATCGTTTGCCATAGGAAATACCCTTGTTAAAACATAAAACGTTACAGGTAAACTACCCCTTTCCCTTAACCGATCTTCACCAAAAACAATAGGTCTTGAGAACTCTACAATTCAGGGCTGTATGCGAAACATTATTTGATTCTGTTTGAATTTGCGGCTGTTATCGTTTGCCAAACAAACAAAATTTCCCTTGCTAAAAAAAAACCGTTGCAGGTAAACTACCCCTTTCCCTCAACCGATCTTCACCAAAAACAATAGGTCGCGAGAACTCTGCAAAACCGGGCTGTATGCAAAAAATTATTTGATTCTGTTTGAATTTGCGGCAGTTATCGTTTGCCATAGAAAAAAAATCTACAGACAGACAGACAGACAGACAGACAGACAGACAGACACACAGACACTTTTCGGAAAACGACTTTTTTTCATGTTTTGAGTGTAGTAGAATCAGAATCTGCAATAATCTCGAACACGATTTTTTTTGCCATCACCATACTTCCATTCCTTAAGGAATATGGAAGTAAAATGACTGGGAAACCAAAGAAACTTGGAATATGAGACGCAGGACGCGGCGAACGCAGTGGAAACACTGTTGGGTTGGATCTTTGTACAGCTAAATGCAACTTAAGGCCAACATAATGTGTAATAAGAGGCTACGACTGATCGACGACACTACAGGAACCGTGAAAGGCAAAAATATATATGTATATATATTTATACACACCTAATAAAAAGTGAGTGGTGAAGGAATCTAACATGGTAGCTAAATATAATACTTGATTTTCCTTTAAATCCAACGAAATATCCCAACCATAAACTCTCAAAATCTATTTGACCAGTCTGTTCTCTTCTTTAAGTCAAAGACACGCCGAAGCCCCCAAAAAAAAGTGTCTGACCAATGTGTTCTCTTTACTGAACTATGACGTATGGAGCTTAAATCGTCAAAGTGAAAGCACGTGAAATCACACAAAGTTCTGTTTAAAGAGCGAAAAAGAACACTAAAGTCCCATAATCTATTTGACCAGTGTGCTCTCTTATTCAAAGTAAAGGCACGACATACGGAGCTTAAACTGTCAAAATGAATCGCATGAAATCACACAAAGTGCTGTTTCAAGAGCGACAAAGAACACTAGGTCCTATAATCTATTTGACCAGTGTGCTCTCTTATTCAAAGTAAAGACACGACATACGGAGCTTAAACTGTCAAAATGAATCGCATGAAATCACACAAAGTGCTGTTTCAAGAGCGACAAAGAACACTAGGTCCTATAATCTATTTGACCAGAGTGTTCTCTCTTTCAAAGTAAAGACACGACATACGGAGCTTAAACTGTCAAAATGAAGCGCATGAAATTACAAAGTTCTGTTTTAAAGACTTATAGAGAAGTCCGTTGAAAGAGCATCGACTTTAGGAAAGAGGGAATGGGATAGAAGGGCCGACAGGAGAAGAGACTATATGCAGAAATCGTTGGAAATGATTTTAGATCGACGTCTTGCAAACTTCAACCTTAGTGCATTCTAACGTACTCAGGATTGGACATATTAATCGTACTGAAGCAGAAAACAAAATTAATTTTGGATGTGTCGATAAAATATTGTTCTGACTTAACAGCAATCTCCACAAACTTAATCATAACATTAATGATACACTTTATTATTGCACGTGTCGCCTACACCCGTATACACAGTGTAATACTATGCCACCACATTGAAACACTAAGCACACACAATACTGCACACACGGTAAACACAAACTAACATTGTTCTCAGTGTACAATGAGTGTAGTGGCATTTGAAACCAAACAAACAATGGTGAATTGCTGGAGATGCAAAATTACCGCAGAAGAGAGAGAAAGCGTACAAATAGAGGCGTGATAGGTTATACAAACACAATGCCGGTAAATAGATACCCGTTCCCCACGGAATGGCGTCATATTAATTTCAATTTTTACGCAATTCTTATACAGCTAAGCGCCTTACGAAATTCTAGCTTCTCCTTCGGAGTCCACCTCGAATCGCAGTTTGAATATCATATACTTATTGGTCTCGACGTTTGGGGAGCCTCAACACTAGAAACCGTAAAAGAAGAACTGATTCTATAAAAACTAACGATTACAAAAAAACGTAACGGTGCAACTTTCGCTCAAGATATTACAATTGATAGTATCAGAAAAAGACTTCAGATAGTAAAGGACTATTATTATACAGCATAATGAAGAAACAATTATCGTTGTAACAGAGACACATAATAAGCCTGGTGAAGTAAAGGCTATAAAATGAATTACGACGAAACCGAAACATCGAAGCATGATAATGTTTTTAGGCTTTAAAAATAAGATTTCTAGGCTGTGGGGAATCGAAAGTGTGGAAAAAATATAGTGTTAACATCACCTGGAGCGTTACATTTTTCGATGACGTTACACATTTTGCATCACGCATTTTGTGGAATGACCCCCAGCCTAAAAACATTATCATGTTAAAATATTTTAAATGGAAACAACACAGCAAAAAGAAAAGTGGGCGCCAGACAATGTGATTCAAAATCGGGACGGTTAAAATAGGAACGGGTACAAGCTATTTAAACGAAGATCTTCTTCTAGACTGCTAGGGATTAGACACTCCGCCCTTTCCTACTTTCGAGTCTATATTTCCGTCTGGTCCAAGGTCATCGAAAACTTGTTCGCCACATAAGCGTTTTTAATACTCTTCTGTTTGTTCCTCAATGTTATCTTTTATCATGAAACGACTACATTTATCAACCTGATGGCCGCATTATTCGTCAGGCTGTACTGTCGGAAGACTTGGAATATATGACACGCAAACTGGAGGAAGAGTATGAAAAACGGGGATTACTGATGGACATAGAAAAACCCAGTATATGTGTGTCGGAGAAGAACAACAGATTCGATCTTAGAAAACAACGAAAGTATAAAAAAATGCAACGGCTACATAGGAATAAATTTAGGTAGGAATAACTTTAATGGAGAAGGAACAGATAATTTTGAAATAAAATCAAGAATAAACAAAGCAAAACAAATAATTAGATTATATGGGAATTGAATGGGATTCTATGGAGCACAGAAATTGGAAAAGAAAGGAAGAAAATAATATAAGATAGTATGATTAAAAGCACGTTGATGTACGGATCCGAAACATGGGAGAATAAAATAACAGTTAGAAGCTACAGAAATGGATGCTTTGAGACGAGCTGCTAGAACTTCAAGGCTAGAGCGAATACGAGATGAAACGATCAAAGAAGAAATGGGTGTACAAAAGACAATCATCGACTGCATTGATGAAAAACAACTAATCCGGTACGGACTCGTAAAAAGAATGGGACAAGATCGACTACAAAAGAAAACAATGAAATGGATACCTAGAGAGCACAAAAAGAAAGGAAGACCCAAGACAACATGGATAGAGGGCATAAGAAGATCTATGAGCGATAGAGGACTAAACGATGAAAACTGCAACGACAGACAGCAATGGAGATTAGGCCTCGGACAACGTCGTAGGACGTTTTGACCCCGGAATTAATAATAATAATGTGCTGTGATTTCAGCTCAAAGTGGAGACATTCAATCCCGCCTACCTACTGTTGGGGCAAGCTAACAGTCTGACTGAGAAAAGCAGAGCTCGCTCAACGACTCGTAACTGCGCGGTTGAATGGCGACTTACTCCCTTGCAGTGTTGTAGTGTGAGCTGTAACAAGCCACAGGCATAAGGCTTAGGCCAGTGGCATAACTATGAGCTGCTTTTGCGGAGGGGAGTTGAAACTAGCTTGAAGGTTTGTCTCCCTTTTTCTTCAGGACAAGTGAGATATTCAAGATTTTTCACATAGAATTATTTATACAATATAATCCTTATTATATGACACACAACTAGCTTAGAAATAGACCTACGTTAAAGTGATTATGGAATTTCACGGAAAATTTAATAGCCTGGAGGGGAGATTAATCCCCTAATCCCCGTAGTTACGCCCCTGGCTTGAGGAAGGATTCCTCCCTGGCATAATCCGCGTTTCCTCCTCCTATAGTTGCTTCGACAGATCTGGCGAGTGTCGCTAAACAGTCTTGAATGCAGTCAGTCGAAGAACCCACAATCCGTCAAGAATGTACGAGGCAAAGACCTCGTAGCGTGGGTTGTGTGGCGATCGTCAGCAGTAAGAACGTATCGAGCGCGATTGCAAAACACACACACCGTGACGTTTTTTCCAGTCGGCCAGCCAACCACCGACCCGTACGTGCATTAAATAGTTAAACGAATAGTCAGTCGGCCGGGTATCGGGGCCGCGGCCGGCGGAGTAAATCGTCCGAGACCGCGAACGGTATCGACTTCCTTTTAGTGCGCTGTTATTTGTAATGCATAAAACACAAACAGGACGGTGGAGAGAGAGAGGTCGAGAAACCGCAAAACCGACCGTCGATCGCCACCAGCAATTTGCAATACCATCATATTTGGTACAGACTGACAGCAGCCAGAGCTATCAACATTTATTAATACACGAGCAATAATATCGCAATACACATGTCTGCTGTGTACAAAGAGAACACGTTCTGGTGTTTACATTGGTCTGTATTGCGATACATTATCCCTAATGTACGCTCAAGTGCATACACTACTGCTGCGATAATCGATAATACACAGACAGACCGACTGAACTATTTATAAACTACAGTACTTGTATGTAAATCATTTTATTTTATATATATATATAGTATTTAAAATTTATATTTATTTTACCTCAAGATGTTATTTTTCCCTTATTTGGAACATGTTTCGAGAACTCCTGTGTTCTCATCCACAGCCTTCGTGATCTTGAATATATATAGCAACAGTACACAGGATCTACGTTCATATAAGTGGAATACTAAGGCTATAACACATTTTCTGACGGCCATAGACATGTTTTAAATTAATTTTGTTCTCTTCTTTGTAAAGTAGTCATAAGTTTTGAACAAGCTATGTTTAAAAAAGTATGTTACGTCAAAATGTTCACAATGTTATTCTCTTTTATATCATGTGAAATATTTGTGTGTAAGTGCACGGTGCGCGTGTGAGTTACATTTTATTTAATAACTTCGTTGAAAATTCACATTTCGTTCTGAAACTTGGACAGGGTATTTTCATGGTTATAAGCTACATTTTCCATATATCTACTCAATTCTCCACAACTATATTTTTTACATATTTTTTTTAATGAAATCAGTCGTCTTTTATTCTCGTTATCTCCTAGAAAGTAATAAAATTTGTAGGTTAAATCTAGACAGGCCTTTGCAGAATCGGACAGAGTTTCAGCCTGATTTCCGTCTATCACTAAGAACATCTATGACGTTGCTAGAATTTACCCCAATCAGAAGATCTAAAAATTATTTGTGTCGGTGCTTTGCAGAGAGCACATCGCGGAGTTTCTTCTGAAGTCTCGTCATAGAACGACGTACTCGCTGTCACGAGATGTTCGTGACGAGACAAGTCGATTTCGTTAAGACTTAGGAGTTGGTTCACGGTTCGAGTTCTTCGTAACCATTGCCACTGTATAAAACTCAGATTTTAAATAGACCATTACTCTAGTGCTGTTTCGCGTAAAGTGGAAGATTTTCCGGACTAGGGCAGATTATCTACCGAGATAGTCTGAGAGTTTACGCGGGAACACTTCAAGAAGCCTGAATTTGTGTAAGCTTAATACACGATCTATTGTACCGAGTTTTGATCCCTAAGATAAGTGAATTCAAGTTATAAACAGTAACAGTTTCATATCGCAGTGTGCGGGTGTACGCCGCGACGTAGATATTTCAGCGTAGTAGTCATCGGTCGACGTGCAGAGGAGCAGCACCGTGGGGAGCGCCTGAAGTCTACAAACTACAAACAAATTCTAAAAACGGTTGGAGTTCAACGTACAAGTAACATATATGTAAAACAAGCCAATAGACTCATTTTTTGAAAGACAATTCATTAATAAACAATTTTATATTATAAAGGAATAAGACAATAGTAAATTTTAATGTTTTAATTTAATAAAATTTCCCTACCTCCAGATATAGACTTGGTTGTAATAATTTCAATGTAACCTATCTATGTAGTTTAATTTGTATCGTTGCAATATATATATATTCAAACACTTTTTGGTAGAGTCTGTTTCTTGATGAATATTGTTACGACATCACAGAACAATCTACGTGTTTGTCAAATGTGCCAGAAGAATCTCGATGTAACGCTTGTGGCGTACGTGCTTGTCGACGCATTTTGGAGAGGTTTCTCGAAGGCGCCAGCCGCGCGGACTGTGTCAAGGCCGCAGTTAATTACGTAGTTCACACGACCGCTGAGCCTCCAGGTGGTCTAGTGGCTAACGCGGGCGATTGATGCGCTCGTGGTCCCGGGTTCAATTCCCGGCGGAGGGTTCCGTACGGCGTGCACTCAGCGTCGTGAGGCAAACTGAGTAGGCGCTGAGATAACAGCGCCGCCTCCTGGCTGTGAATACCGCAACTAGCGGCTGGTGGCGCGTAGTACTAGCCATACACCGTCACACTAACACAAAAGCCGCGCGGTACGCCTTGGTCCTTAACGGACTGTTGAGCGGAGGTTTATTTTATTCACACGACCGCTAAGACGCAATTAGGAACATTCTGGTCTGTGAGCGCAGGTATAAATACATGGCGGCAGCGGCCTTAAGTTTCAGTATTAGTGCGAATTATTGACCGTGCGGTTCGAGAGTTATAGTAGCGATATTACTGTGCGCGTTCAAGTGGTTATTAGTTACGAGTGGTGTTTTATAATTGGACGTATAATTGTATAATACAATTGTGTTTAATTTTAGTGGACATTTTATTGCGTGTGAACAATTTTCATTTGATTTGTTGTAAAAGACAGTGATGTTAATTACGAACTGTTTAACTGTAAAAATTAAAGGTGTGATTAGTGACTTAATTGGTGTCTTGTAATTTGTTTTCCACTGTACCTACGACGATCGAGTAGACCATTACCTCAAGATATTTTCTCCTTATTTGGAACATGTTTCGGAAAGCATTGTGTTTCCAACTTCAATCTTCCTGATTTTGAGTCTAGTAAAGTACTTGTGTGTTGGTTGGTTCTTATTGTGGTTTCCTGTTGGCCTCTGGTACTTTAAATTGGTATTATTGTGTGTGATTGTGGTGTGTGTATTAGTATTTTGTGAATTTTCGATGTTGTGCGCTTTGAAAATTGTGTCATGTTTTGTATTTGTTCAGGTATTAGTTTGTTTTGTCTTTTATGTTTGTATATTTGTAAATTTTCCCAAATCTTCATTATAGTGCCTTTGTGTGGTACGTGTTTAATTAGTGTCATGTTGGTTATGTCTGGGAATTCATGTCCAGTGTTTATTGCATGTGTGGCCAGAAATATACGCATACAAAAAACCAGAAATATATAAATCAATTTTCAAAGCGCTCAACATTTCAAAAATACACAAAATACTAATATATACACCACAATCACACACAATAATACCAATTTAAAATGCTAAAGGCCAACAGGATACCACAACAACAACCAACCAACACACAAGTACTTCACAAGTCTCAAAACTAGTAAGGCTGAGGATGGAAACACAAAGCGTCCCGAAACATGTTCCAAATAAGAAAAATACATCTTGAGATAAAATCATATAAATATTAAATATATTATATACATCAAGAAATAGACTGTAGCAAGAAGTGTTTGAACACACACACACGATTCATGGATGACGTATTTCGGCAATTTCTAGACCAATTCATATTAACTTAACCAAGAAATATGAATAAGTCACACTACGTGGAGCAGATTTCAGTATTTACGCGGATACCAAACGGAAAGCAAGGCGCAATATACTGTATATTTGTTATTATTAATATTATCATCCAAATCGCCAGAATCGTGTTTATAATCTAGTTTATAATTTCTAGTAACATCATTTCTAATACAGTAGCGCGTTCACCTATATCGGCTTGTTTAGCCATTTTCGGTGATATTTTGACATTGTCTTCCTCATGAATCCCCATCTAATTCTGTTTCCGCGTTTGTCCTACCTAAATTGGGCTAGCAGTTCTTTTATATCAAGGGTAGACAATGTATGGATCATTGTGGGGGGGGGGATTTGAAATCAAGTCAACGGCCACATCCTCACCGACATCATCAAGGTTTTATGAAAGGACTACTGGAAAAAACTTGGTACCCCTTTGAAAAAGTCTGTCAGTTTGGTTCCACGATTTTGTCAATTGTCAGCAGACAGGATTTCTTGGCACAAATGTATCGGATACTTGAGTAATGATTTTAATTATTTTTAAATAATAGTTTCTACGTGATAAAGAATAATGTATTTACAGAAAAAAAGTTTAGCAAACGCTGGGTTGCCGATCCTTGTTTCTGATCATCAGCTAACCGCTGGAAGCCGTATCCATCTCTTTCCACGTTATTTTGGGATCCCCTTCCGAAATTAGTGTTCGAACATATTCATTTTTGCATCTACAACTTCTTCTGTTTAGCATCATTATTCAACGAAGATCCAATCGTTTCCTTTGGTAATCTTCGATGTCATCCTCCAACATACTGTGGTCCACCGCTCTCCACACTCACACAGCTGACCAGTAACCAGCTCTCCAGTAACCAGCTGATGGCCGAGTTACGTCTTGTGCTGTGCAAAAAATTAATCTATTGTGTATACGTCGATTTATCTTTAATCGACTCTGTATAGTCGACTCGTATGTTTACACATGACCAACAGCAAACACGACAAAATTTTTATTAATTTAATATCAATAGAAACCGTTCAATGGATGTCAAAGGCGATCGCACCTCACTTTCGAGAAGTAAGCAATGTTTAAACCCTATATTCTTCGGAAGATGGCCTACACAGGTGTGGCCGAAACGTATAGAAATAATAATTTAAGCAATCGACCACGACCCAACAGCCCGATTTCTAATGATTTTAGCCATGTTAACTTCAACCGAAATAGCCTATGAAATTGACGACATTATTAATTTATTCAACTTTATTTGGAGCAGCGTACTAGAAACCAGAAAACATCAACATTTATACGGACGAATGACGTCATAACGGTACATTGACATACGAACAACAAATTAGATTATAGTAGACTACGCATTTCCGTATGACCTGAAAACGTAATTTGCGTTTACACAAAATGCAGTAAGATCTTAATTTATTTAAAACTGGCACAAGCAAAGCGTACAATGAGAAAACGGATACATTTAAATGAATGACGTCATTCGTAGCTGCAATCGCGCTTTAGTAAAGTAGGACAGGACATGTGCCATTAGACAGTTCCACCGCCAAGTCAAAGCGTTGCTGCACTTAGCCGTATTGAACGCTATCCAATTTCCATGCATACACAGAGACGTCACAGAACAACACCGACGACAACAACAACGGCAGCTGACGATTAACGATCAAGTAAGCAGCGACAGCACAGCAATTCGTTTTTGCCCCAATCTCGTTTGCGCGCGGACACAGACCGCTCGCTCGCTGGCAACCACCAACCCTCGTCCACCCCTCTGCCCCCCCCCCCGCTGTCGGACAGACAGCGGCCCATTATTTCATATATAGGATAATTTAGTTACCCCGTACCCTTGCTTTTGCAAAACCATTCATTCCCAATATTGAATGATGAAACAACTCGACGTCTACAATAATATTTGGTATTCACCAAATGGATTTTATTTAACACACACGCGCGCGCGCGCAATAAATGCACACAGCTAATAGGGACGGACAGGCTGCGAGCGACGAGCATTTTCGAAGGGACTGCTAAATGGTTGCTGTTATTATTATTATTTAATATTAGCTATGACACATGATCGAACATTTAATATATTATATTGGCTACAGACTAGGGCTGAGGGAGACCCCGTGGCCCTACAATAAATGGACTGCTCCTTATGTACCAGACGTCTGATAGTCGACCTACCGTATGGAAACCTCAAAATTAAATGTGGATTTAGTGAATTCGGTTGAGCTGTAATGAAACTAAACCGCTGGTCTCGATCCACAGATAACACGGTGCGTACAAAAAGATTTCGTATATCTGAACTCCGAACTTCGTTTTTGGTCAACATAAAAACCAAAACTCCCAGCCGTCAATCTATAAAGATATATGTAAGCCTATTTGTGTAAAGATTCCAGCAAAGAAACAAAAACGAAAGTCATGGGTTTGACACACAGTCTGCACTTATTGACAGAAAGGACCGAGAGTGTGTCGTACAGTTGTCATTTCTGAACAGCGAACATCAACGACGTCAAAGCGTACAGCGTTTTCCTTTGACGGTAAGGTGAACGTTATGGACGGCACTGAGCGGGAGGAGGGGGGTTCTCAAGCAGGCGTAGAGGCCGGAAGATCAGGTTACGTAATACTGTAATAGAAAGGTCAACATTTTTGGACATCTTGCCCTGTGCTGAATACAATTGTCTTATCATTTAGTAGGTTAGCTGCTGCACTAATTTCATAATATGCGAGTTCGGTGAAATAAAGTGCGAAAAAGCATACAGCTGAAAACGATATAGAAAACATTTTTTATCAGAACAAAATGAAACGCAGTAAGGAGCAGATCACAAAGACGTTGTTCAATTCTTGAATTACTGTAAACCTATTTACAGTATTTTGTATTCAGTCATTTTGTTTTATATACCATGTGTTTTATTGCTTATAGTATGAGTATATACACCATACTGTTTATAGGACTATTATGGTTTTAACATCTGTACAGCGAGTGATCTAACAGAACGGTGATAACCAATCATAACGCTGTTTTGTCATCCCGTGACTGTACTGCTATAATGGCGTGAATTTGGTGACTTTTTCAGCCACTTCCCACGGATAGCTAATAATATGGGGGAAAATTAGCTTTATGTGTATATATTTTTGAAACGTTACATGAAGGCCGTGTATTGGATTCTAAGAAAATGATACTTTAAATATTATTTTGAATGATCATCACTTCTTTCACATCACTTTAACAATTAATAATTTAATGCACTTTCACTTGTGAAAAAACTTACTTTTTGTTATATCCTCATACGCTGTTTAAATATTATCAACAGTATGTGTTTATGAAGAAACTGTGTTTAGCATAGAATGGATTAGAGCGCGTGCACGAGAGAGAGAGTGAGAGAGGGGGGGATATCTAACAACACGTGTTTGTGAGTTTACGTTCGGTAATAGAATCACGTCCATCAGAGAGCTGTCAGAACCATTCTTTAAACAATACTAGAATAATAAAACATTTTTCGTTTAAAACTGCAATGCTACTTCGTTTCTAATATTTTGTTTGTCATAAACTTAAATTAAAACCGATTCTGTATTAAATATAATAATATATTATTTTGTCTATCATTACTTGAGTTAAGAAAGTCAATTTCTCTTATAGGTAACTCCGGATGTGACGAACCAAATAATACGGTCCACAGAGCCTCCCTATAGAACTGTCTTTACATAGGGAAAAGGAAGTTACAGAATTTTGGTATCAGAAGTGTCGCAGGTATATTGTGAGCGTTTACGACAAGCGAAATCCAAAAGCTTTGACAGCCGCTGCAGTATACAATAAAGTGCAATCCCTATGAAAAATTCCGTACAAGAACGAAGTGAAGCAAAGCTTTATTTATCGATGTAATTATTCTTAGCCGCGTTCTTTCACATCTGGGTAGTAAGTTGATATACTGCGCGACAAGGAGGAGTATGACGAGGGTAGCAACAATGGCGGACGTGACACAAGGTGCAGCAGCACCAGCAATCAAACTTTAAATTAACTTGTGAAAAGTGGCTTTGTTCTCAAGTTTAATAAACAGACCGGGCGCCGGTCCCCACGACGCGGCTGCACCAGTGAAGAAACGCAGACTCGTTATCAGCTGAACATACTTAGACTTGTGTAGTCCCCCTTGGGTGGACGACACTCCATCTGCGCAACCCCTACGTATAATGCAATCTTCGTCCCCTTGTCCGCGGCGGCGGCTCCATGTCACCCTGGGGAATCCCAAACCGCCTCCATTCGTTTGCAACGTTGCCAACTGCAATCCACGAAGGCTACTAGGGGGTGGGAGGTGCAAATTGTGCACGCGAGACTATTGAAACACGTGTTATCACCGTGTCTAGCGATACGGTGATACTCCAAGTTCGGGCTCGGCCGATTTATCGCCTTAACAGCCTGAGTTGGTTAAGAACGACACTACCTTCTTGATTATTTTTTTTTACTGAATTTAACACGTTAAAACTGGTCTGTAAGACCAACCATCAACTTATCTCTAATACCTCTTAATACTAAATACATATCAGTCAAAATTAAGTCCAATTACATCAACTTTAGCTAGTTCTGGTGTTCTTAACTAAACACTTTCACCCGCGCACAATGCTCTGCTTTTATAACACAAAACACTACACAAGTTCAAATGGCTTTGTTCGCTTCAGCCTTCGGAACACGTGTTGATTGTCCAGCAGCTGAAAAACTTCTGCATTTTCGTGGAGGTGAAGCCTTTCTTCATGCTTCTTCGCAAACCTTTTTCGCGCACCCCCAGAATTGAATTCCATACAGCCAGGTGGGTTTAATTATCTGATTATAGATCAGAGTTTTACTGTATAAAGACAGGTTGGAATGTTTTCCTATGAGCCATTTATAATGTCGGAATTTTATGTTAAGTTCCTCTGGTTTCTTTTTTACATGCTCTTTCCATCTCAGTTTGGTATCCAATGTCATACCCAGGTATTTGGCTTTGTTTTCATAAGGAGCTACCGTTCCATTTATGACCAATGATGTTCATAAAAGATTATTCAATCTTTTATTGGTGAAATTAATGTGTGCCGATTTGGCTTCGTTAAGTTTAATTTTCCACTTTTTGGTCCATTCATATATGGTATTGCTAGCTTTCTGCAATAATCGGGTTGAAATAACCTCTTCTAGCCCTGTTGTAAACCATGGTGTATCATCGGCAAAAGTGAATTTTTGATAACACACAAACCAAGTGCTTACTGCTTACGAAATCACGGTTAAAACTGAATATGGAAATACGTACAGATAATTATTTTACAAAAAATATATACAATACGTAGTAACAGTTTCAGAAACACATAAAAGGTCTGTAGTACAAAAAGGCTAATTTATCCTTGAAAATGAGAAACTTTCAATGGTAGTCTGTACACATACCTTAATCTAATAACCATTCTGAGCACTACACATTGATTTCTGTGCAATAAAAACATGTGAATCGAAACAGGTAAATATGTGTTTCTCTGTTTTGTGGAAATTACTGTCCCCGTCACGTACAACGAACATATTGTACCTATATGTTTCATTTGTGAGGAGCACGAGAGAGAGAGAGAGAGAGAGAGAGAGAGAGAGAGAGAGAGAGAGAGAGAGAGAGAGAGAGAGAGAGAGAGAGAGAGAGAGAGAGAGAGAGAGAGAGAGAGAGAGAGAGAGAATATGTAGCAACACGTGTTTGTGAGTTTACGTTCGGCAATAGAATCACGTCCATCAGAGAGCTGTCAGAACCATTCCTTAAATAATACAAGAATAATAAAATCACGTATGAGACCCAGTGAGATGTAGAACTAGAAAGCTCTGCGAGCTGCAGAACTAACCTCACTCACTATTTTGAATGAAGTTCATTTATTATTAAATAATTTTCTATATTAGATAACGGTGGGAAAAATTACAAATGTACCGATTACTCTACCACTCCTTTAGTAACATAACATAACAGCACACTATCATACAATAAACACTACACATTCGTATTTGGATTACAATCCCTTCTACTAGTAGTTCTAAAACCTGCTGGATTTTCATGATTGTTCTTAAAATTTTCTATCTCTTTTTGGGTTCAAAAAATTTTGAAATTTCCAACAGTTAAAATTACATTTACACGTCGTGTAAAATTCTCTTCAGTTTGATGTCCCACACGAATTTTTGCGATTTTCAACAACATTTTCAGTGAAAACGTTTGCGCTCTGGCGTTCAAAAAATTTTGTAATTTTCAAAAATGAACACTATAATCACACCGTGATTGAGATTCCCTTTAATTCGATGTCCAACATGGGCTTTTGCGATTTTTTTCACAATTTCACCCCCTTACACATTTGCACATCTATTTTTTTGGGAGCAATCTCAAAGAAAATAGGCTTCTGCAGTGTAAATGTATGGACACGCATGCCGCGTTTTGCGGAAATCGGTTGACGCCTTCGAAACTTAAAGCGTTTCCTTTGACAGTAAGGCGAACGTTATGGACGGCATTGAGCGGGAGGAGGGGGGGGTTCTCAAGCAGACGTAGAGGTCGGAAGTTCAGTTTACGTAATATTGTAATAGAAAGGTCAACATTTTTGGACATCTTGCCCTGAGCTGAATACAAATGTCTTATCGTTTAGTAGCTATTAGTAGCTGTTATAATAGTTTCATAATAGGCCTATACGAGTTAGGTGAAAAAGTGCGAAAAAGCATACAGTTGAAAAGAATATAGAAAAAATTTCTTGTCAAAAAATATGAAACGCAGTAATGAGCAGAACACAAAGACATTGTTCAATTCTTGAATTACTGTATCCTATTTACAGTATTTTGTATTCAGTCATATTGTTTTATATACCACGTGTTTTACTGATTATAGTATGAGTATATACCACACTGTTTATATTATGGTTTCAACATTTGTAGAGCGCGTTCGAAACATGAGATTTTCTCCAAAGAGATGGACAGACGGACAAATGTCAAATGTCTCGCCTCGCGTGTTCAAAAGTTAAGACCAAGCCAAAAAGGGAGTCTTGTATTTTTTATATCGGAATCGCGTCGTATGTATTGACAGCCAAAACCGAGGGGGGGCAGTGTAGCAGTAATAGCCGAATCTAGTCCTGGGTAAGCAAAGCGAATAGATGTCGAGTGCTTCTGCTTCTGAAAACGTATCAAAACGAAAGTGCAAGCAGAGCTGTTTAACATTACTTTAGGTTTTCAGCTGATGATGGTGGGAGTTGGGATGCGGTCCGTTAAGAGATGCGGTGTGATTGTAGTGGAAGAGGCGACGAAATTGCCAGTGTAATGTCATGAAAGCGACAGAGCACAACTTTTCCAATCACTAGGAATTGCTTGCTGCTGCTGCTGGTTCCTGCACATCACACGCATTTACTTAAATAGAGATTTCCAACTGCTGTCTTTCTTTTCAAACGACCGTCTGCGTGCACGAACGAACGGAGACGATGTACGCCTGGATATATTGGAAATGTGCATTTCGGAGAACACGATCCTTAACAAAGGTGAGACGTGTCACAAATATAGGCTACCCACTCATGCACATTAACACGCACAAATTCCGTTTGGATTTCGGTTACACTATCTCACTTGCTACACAATCTTGTTGTGAAATCCAAACGTGTCACACATAGGGCGTACGCCCGTATACATCGAGTATGTATACGTGTGTATATATTATGCGTATACATTTTGAGTAAAATACGAACGTTTTATCTCTATTTTTAACTATAAATGTCTTTTTTTTTTAAAGTTATTTATAGTATATTGTTCATATTCTTAATAAATCTGCATTCAATTCATAATTGGGTCTCAAAAATAATAGTCGACTTAAAACAAAAATAAATAAAATTAAAAAATGATAATAAAGTATCAGTAACTCTATGGCCTGTGTGTGTGTTTGTTTGTTTGTTTGTTTAAACATGACAGTAAAACTGTGGAAACATTGTACAAACAATTAATGTACCGAGAAAGGTTAGTTTATCTGGATTTGTACAAGAACTGCTTATAGAGCGTGATAAACAAGATTTGTTCTGGAAAGAAATGATACGGGAGGCACTGGAACACCGTAGATATGCTAACCGTGATGATAACGATAATCATAATCATAACACGAGCACTGATTTCGTTCATATGCAACCTGATTGAAGATGCAAAATGTACGGACCGAGAAAGGTTAGTTTATCTGGATTAGTATAAGAACTGGTTATAGAGCGTGATAAACAAGATTTGTTCTGGAAACAAATGATACGGGGGCACCGGAACACCGTAGATATGCTAACCGTGATGATAACGATTATCATAATCATAACACGAACACTGATTTCATTCATATGCATCCTGATTGAAGGCTAGAAAATCAACAACGAACGTACAGAAACAATCGCTAGATTGATGTTAATTTATGAACATGGTTCTGTTTAGTTTCCTTTACACTCTTCGCCTCGCCCGGTAAGTGGTAAAAATAATTATGGATTCTACTGCAGGTTGGGCAGACAACGGTACGAAGAAAGACCTGACACAACAAACATGACACCGTTTGGATGAGGCGCCGTCAGCGCTCGCGCCCGAGTTTAAACTGTGTATGTTTAATAAATAATTTTACTGCCAATTCCCATAAGACTGTTATGCTATTACGACCGATCATCGTCTCTCTCTCTCTCTCTCTCTCTCTCTCTCTCTCTCTCTCTCTCTCTCTCTCTCTCTCTCTCTCTCTCTCTCTCTCTCTTCACAAGTAAGTACCGCTTTCCAAAACACGATCGATCCTCTCCGCGTTGACCGCTTGTTTTGCAATTCAAATTTTATTACACCAATATTATTATCTTTCGGTAAATTATACTGAATTACTGAAAAATATATTTTTTTATGTACGTCCTAAACTCTGTAGTAAGGTAATGAAAATTCCTTATATAAAGCACAGAGATGAAGAGATATGCAATAGAAAAAAAATACACGGGCGAGCAGCTGAAGAAATTTTTTATTTAATCCTTTTCCTCTCGGTCTGTATACCTTCTTCGATGTTGAAACTTGTTTCCACTTTATGAGTTCTTTTGCTGGCAAACGAATGCAATCTCCATATTACAGAGAACAAAATAATGCAATGAAAAAATATATTGTAGCGCACATAAAAAAAAACCTCTGTATGTGTGAGTACATTTTCGCCTTTAAATACACGGCGTATATTATACGCGTACCGTGTTTTCCGCTGAGAACAGATATTGTTTCAATATTAATTTCTGTCACGCCCCCAAACCGTTTGGATGGTTCTGAGTCCTCAGTCATTTCTCTCTCTCCTCTGTCTCTGCCTTCCCCCTACCCCTACCCTTACCCCTTCCGCCAGGACAAATTAAATGCTTATGAGAGTACAACTAATCCGTCCTTTTTTCTCGGTTCCTATCTTTCATTGCTACCATTTACGCATTCAGTCCTCTTCCGATTGGCGACTCTCCACCGGCTGCTTCACTTAACTTTCACACGCAATTTTCGGCCAATCTCTTTCTCCTTTTTCGCTGTTCTCTGTTAGTTCCATGCTTTTGGGGCGATCTCTCTTCCGGAAATCTGTTTACGTTTCCACATAAATCCATTTATTTATATAAATTGTTTTTTTTTTCGGCTTCTTATATAATAAGCGTTATCCTTTCTTCCACTGCCCTCTGCTGTACCAGTGTTCGTCTTTTAGTTTTACTGTCTGTCTCAAGTTTTGTCGTATTGCTGTCGAGGACCCTACCTGTTCTTCCGTAACCCACCAACTTTCCTCCCGCAGTCGCTTAACGTGAGCATCTTCAGGTCTCAACACACTTTTACCCGTTCCTTGTCAACTACTCAGATTCATTTTGGCCTTAGTTCATAGTCAAATAAGGCCTCATGTTTTATTCTTAGCATGTGTACCTACCAAATTTTCTTCTTTCATATCAAATTTTTTCATTTCCTACGTGTTCCAGCAATTTTTACCTCCTACATGTTCTGCCTCTGTTCACATATGTTCCTGGCACACTAATACCGATTAATGGCTGTGTCCTGATTGTGTTTTTCACCAAGCCTCCATTTCAGTATTCGTCTGAGCCACCATATACTGACTGACCATCCCGCTTTTGCATCCAAGTAGGCGCTGATCCACGGAAGGGTGGTGGGGTCACTGCAGACGAAATGTGTTTCGTCGTCGTGTGATTCTGAATATGGTATATAATTCATGCCGCGTTAAGTAGGTTCATGGTTTTACTTTAAATTGTAACTGTACCTTACCACCATGTTAACTTTTGTCGATAAATAACTTAAACGAGTAGTATGTATTTTTATCTCCAAGTCGGTAACATTAAAGAACAATAAAAAGACACACACAGATACTATGTTATATTTGTACGTTAATAACTTATCGTGTTGATAATAATACACTGTATCTTCACTGATTCCTATCAACTGTACTTTAGGCCACTAAAGAATGGTTCAACTTTTCATGTCATCCCCCCCCCCCAAAGACAACTCTTTCCACACCCCAAAATTGCTTCCTCGATCCGCCCGTGCATCCAAGGTTTTCTGTTCAAGATTTTTATTGGACAGACGTACCAGCAGCAGGCCAAAGGGCCACGATAATGACGACTACAACAACGTATTTTACTTTACCTTCTTCTTCTTGCGTCCTCAAACTGGTTGTCAGCTGTTATCCCTCCATTCAGTGCGATCTCGTGACTTACTCTTCATTTCTTTCGTCACTGAAATTGCAAATGACGTCTGTTTATTATTTTAGTAAACATTTCAGAGTCTTGGTCTTGCTAAGCATCGTGATTGGTATTCAACCTAACCACTCAATTATTATGTAGCATTACTCGTAAATCGTGTAATATGGCCAGCAAGTTCGCTTCTTCCCTTAACAATTTTTGCTATATTCTCCTTCCTTTATCCATTCTATCAAGAACCCCATTACCCACTTGATCAATAATATTTTCAATTACTTTCTGCAGCACTACATTTCAAACGACTCTAGTTCCATCCCACCTTCTGCCCCCGTTATTCAGGTCTCGCAGATTGAAAGTTTTGAGCCGCATACGGAAATCGTTACGAACCTTTTTTTTTCTGGAATGGTTCAGGACACAAGCTAACGTATAAAGCCAACTGTTACAACTGTAGTCATTGTATTCACACATGCGCGCGCGTTCTCGTTCCTAATAACACATTCCAACAGAACAGGGAAAGTTTACTGTACCGAGCGCACACACATATACATGAATTATGGTAAGCCATGGGAACTCTGCCTCAGGCCGTAAATATACGTAGTTAATGATTCCAAATTGCTGATAACGCTTGATACTCTCTGAAATATCAATTACTCGCATCCTGTCTGTTCATTATATACGTGTTTCGTCTAGAAAAAAAAAACCTTGCTTATTTGCATTTTAAACACACACACACACACACACACACACACACACACACACACACACACACACACACACACCACGATGTAATTATGATATTATGATCTGCAGTCCAAAACAGCAAGAGCCACACCACACTTCCAATTAATTTATGGTCAATGCTTTTCAAAATTTCGTTCTTCGAGTAAAAAAAATTTAAAAAAACACTTAAGACGGATCAGTTTACATAACGCCAGGGTAATTAATATTAAATACATCCGGCAGACTAATGATTTGAAAGTAAAATTAATAATTTCGCGTCTGAGAGGAACACTTATTTCCTTGTAAGACATTAATTTCGCCGGCCGAAATGTGATATTCTATCTGAAAGTCAGCCCTCTGTATTTTTCTTCATTCTTCGGTGAAAAGTGAACAAACTTCGGACGAATGACGTGTTTATAAGCCAAAAGGACGAAAAGGTGTGGGGCGTGGTGTGACCAGACCTTGCCTATCTGCTTGGGATCGGAACAAACCATTTTTGTTAGAAGAAGAAGAAGAAGAAGAAGAAGAAGGAGAAGAAGGAGAAGAAGAAGAACGACGACGACGACGACCAATGTCCCAACCAAACGCGAAGTACAAGGCCAACACAAGGACATTTATACCGTTACCATAATGTCTCCCGATCTTTTGGTTTTGGAATTCTAACGACCAGCACTTCCTCGGACGTCCCACACCTATCCGTCCCTTCGGCTTATACTTCCACAATTGTTTGGGGATGCGGTAGTCGTCCATTCAGTTAAGATGTTCCAACCAATTCAGCCGATACTGGGCAATCCTGTCGAGTATACTCATAATATTCAGTTCCTGCAGTATATTTGTGTTTATTCTACGATCATGGAAAGTATACCCTGCCATGTGCCTGAGAAATCTCATTTCAGCCGCTTGGATACGACCGCCCTGGGCTTTTGTTAAAGTCCAATTCTCAGACCCATACAGAAGCGTTGGAACGGCCATTACCTTGCAGAATTTTAGGTGTGTTTCTTTACTTGCTGACTTAAGGGTTCGCCCGATGGTCCTTAAGTCCTTGAACTTGTGCAACTTCTTCATAACGTCGTTGGTTGTATTATAAGACACCCCGGCAGCCCAGGTATTCAAAATTGATGACTTGTTCAAGTACAGTACCATCTATAATAATTTTTGCCCGTACGGGATCAGTTCCACGAAAAGCCATCACCTTGGTATGTTAGATGATTTTTAAATATAAATTTATAGTAAAAAAATACATCCACTATGAACACAACATTTTAAGTACAAGTTCAACATTTTATGAATGAACAAGAAGAAAATGCCTGAATGTCACAACAACGCTTATTTCAGTTTGCGTGTTATTGTTTTATACATGCTGAAATTGTAACCAAGTATAAAAATCTGTTACAGTTATTGCAATTACTTATACAATGTTATATTTTGTCAACCATGACTTTTGTTTACTTTAAACAATAAACTAAAAAACCGAAACATTCTTACGCATTAACAAATTACGTATTTTCGCATGACAATCATGAATCAGGAGCAGTTCTTCTTCTTCTTCTTCTCCTCCTCCTCCTCCTCCTCCTCCTCCTCCTCCGCATTTTCTTCTTCTTCTTCTTCTTCTTCTTCTTCTTCTTCTTCTTCTTCTTCTTCACATCGTGGTATATCGATCGATACTATCGCATACTCAAAACATTGAAAATGTAGCGTAGGTACCGGTCATTACGAAAGTATCGAAAAAGCATTATAGGCCTACATGATCAAATAATATCAGAACTGCGCACGAAAAAGAGGTGAAAATTCTTACTCGTAGGGAAGATAATTCAGACGCATAACCTTTTCAAAATAGCAATCAACTGTAATTACAGCAGCCTTTACTTGATTGAAATTGTCCTCCTAATACCGTAACAACACTTCTGTAAAAACGCTACAGTATCTATAAACAGCCCTTTGACATTTCCAATCCCAAACTCATATCGAACTCATAATTTATTCAAACAGCATGGAAATCTTGACGTTTCTTCCTTCAAACACCACTTCGTTTCTTCTTCTTCTTCACCTAGCACTTGATGTAAATTTCACATACCACAGTAGCCTAATTTAATCACCAATTTCTATAGAAAACACTACGAAACACTAGCGTTCGCACACGCACGCACACACCCCTCACCGTCCTTTAAAACACAAAGTACAAAAGAAATTTAATTAAAAAATTTCACAAAGAAAGGGTTCGTTTTGTGGTGGGGCGGAGCACACGGTGGGAGGGAGGGAGGGAGGCTGGTTAAGGATATCTCCATAGAATTCTATACAAAGTTCACTAATAAACAAGTTCTTTGTGTTTAAGTGAAATCCCCAAAGACGATGACGAGGGGCGGTGCGGGTGGGGGGAAGCAAGAGACTCGACCCTCTCTCCCACGCACACTATCTTATCCCCGTCGTACTGTATTGGCAAACAGCGTTTCTTTTAAGATATGAAAAATAATTTAACCAACAAGAAGATGGGGCTGGAGGAAAGAAGAGTCCTAAAACTTTAACAAGCCCCGGGTAATCAAGTTAAAAAGTTTGGAAAACGTATTAAACTCAGTAATCCGCTTCATAATTAATCAATTTATGGGACGACCAAACAAGATAATGCACAAGATCGAATGTTGATATGTTCCATAAATAAATTATAGTAATGACGTCATTGGTCTTGTATAAGATAGTTTTTATTACGTCAAAAATGTATGTAATAGTAGGCCTATAGAAACAAAACATACGTATCTATTTAAACAGAACTTGACTAACGTAGCACCAACTTTGTCACTACTTATTGCCACACCGCTAAATACTTCGTTCTTGACGAGGCCTTTCGGTGTCTCCACCATGGTCCAGTGGTGGAGAAACCGAAAGGCCTCGTCAAGAACGAAGTATTTAACAGTGTGGCAATAAGCAGTTACAAATTTGGTCTTAAGATGGCTGCTAATAAGACTAACAAAACTGGAATTGACTAACGTTGATTTTTGTAGAATACGGAAACTTAACCAATCGGAAGAAACTACGGTGTCTTTGGACAAGTTATACTGTAGTGTATTATGACTCATGGTTCGTACAGAACAATTACACTCTTCTAAATGGGGACAACGAAGTTCAACACCATCCGACTCCGGCAACTTGTCTGAAGATCGCGGTTGAAAGCGTGCATAAGGGAAGAGATTGGATAAGACAGGTAGCTTCAAATCATCAGTGAAAATGACAGAAAAAGCAAAAAGGTTTACGTCTGAGCACAGGCGGGCGGTAACTAGGTTACCCCAGTTGTTCAATGAACAGTAAAAGCTATTACTGACAGCAGAGACCTACATTCGATCTAAATCCAGTTAAGGTAAAAATGTTGTTGACGTTGTCCTTCTAGAAATTTTATACCTAACTATTAATAATAGTCCGCTATTGGAATAGATATTTATTTTTGTTAACATATTCTTACGACATTACAGGACATGGTGCGTGCTTCTCGGCTAGTCCAGCTGTAATATGTGTGTGCGCGCGCTTGCGTAAATATTGCTGCTACACGTGACACTTGTCACGCGTCCGCAACGAGACTTTTCCAGATCATACCGGTCCGCGGGCGCCGGAGTTCAAGACCGCAATCAATCACGTTCTAGTGTTTTCCAGTAGACGCCTACTACGGAATATGATGGAATCTCAGCGGGGTACAAATACAAGACTTCAGCGGCGTTCAGTCAGTTTTGAGTTGCGATTTATACCAGTGCGGATCGAAGTATTGTGGCGAAATGTTATGAGTTTTATAATTGTGCGGGACAATTGTAATACAATTGTGTTTTATATTAGTTGACATTTTTATTGCGTGTGAACAATTTTTATTTGATTCGTTGCAAGAGACTATCTTGTTGATTACAAACTGTTAAATTGTGATAATTAAAGCTGGTGATTA